>OU744345.1:23733467-25061679 GCA_916610135.2 Macropis europaea
TATCCTTAACATCGGTAACCTACATAGTATACAGTTATTTATTACTTCCCGATACCTGGATGTCTAGAAATCTCGAATTTCTGCGCGCGTTCCATCTCAGCCCTGACGCACTTCGAACCTTGGTAGTCCTCAGATACTCCAGGATGTCTTCCATTGTCCTTTCCTAGACGCCTCGAGAGGATAGAGAGTCAAAATGAAAAAACCAATGAGTTAGAGTATTGACGCATTCTCCACCCTCACGAAGTATCCATAGTCTAGGAGAGGGAAATACCGAAATCATAAAAGAAGCCGCCAGCAGAATTTAGGACAGAATTTAAGCGAACTCTTAAAATCTCAGAACTTGTCACTTTGTTACTTCTCACTTGTTAGTCACTGTAATAAGTGCTGTTGCTATATAATAAATTTTGGAGACGAGAATTTATATAGTCCTTACTTGGCATCATACAAGTCGTCTCATCAATAATGTATTAAATATAATACAAGCACGCTCAGCGGAATGCAACAATGGTTTACTTTATTTCTGAAATTTTCTATATACAGTAGGACCCCAATTAACCGGATCACGATTATCCGTGGTCTCGATTAAGCGAGGTCTCAATTATTGGGGGTCTCGGTTATCCAGGATCTCCTGTTTACTAACAACAAACGCTTGTACATATCTTACGATTCTCTTCTATTTATACCTAACCAAGCAGTAACTTTAATGATGGTGACAAGTTGGCGTAATATAGCACTTATAACTGCAAAATTAAAAAAAGTAGGTAACATTTCAGCAGATATACATTTGGTTATAATTATAATATGAAAGGAAATACATTTTCTAAGAGTAAGAAGCTTATATTGGTATAGAAAATACGTTTTCAGTTACTTCCCCTTGGGCCTCGCTTATCCATTGGGCCTCGATTTATCGGGGCTGTCTGTCTCCCGATTAACACGTTGACTACCACAGTGGAAACACCCGTACCTGGTCAGGCATGCTATAATATCTTAATAAAATGTCAAAACTCTCATTAACACGTTCGCTACCATGGTCGATTCGAGAGAAACGTCCACCACAGACGCTTTATTTTTATCAACAACCTCTGTCACATATGTGTGACGTCGAGCTCTCAAAACAGAATCGACGCGTCACACATATATGACGCTTCGTGACGCTGGTAGCGAACGTGTTAAGCCGGTTAATCGAGGTCCTACTGTATTCTTTTTCGAACCGTAGTCAACCGTAGTTACTGGAACAGCGGATACGGAGATTGTACTGTATTGTAATGAGAGAAACAAGAGAGTTCTGTGGCATGATCGCGCGTGGGCAATGCCGATACAAGACAAACAGGGAAAAAGTGGGGGAGGTATGGGGCGATGGCGTATTACACAGGCCTCCGGTATTCGAGTGTTTCAGGTCCGCAGTCAGGTGAGCCAAGGCGCCCGGAGCGCCGCTGATCACTTTGACCTGTGACCCCATCAATCATCGCCAAATCATACACCACTTATCTCGGTGCTGCACGAAAGCGGCGCACGTTCTCGTAATTCACGTAACAGCTGAGGGTGCGCGCATTTGCCTCCTTCTTCCACTATTCGAGCTACCTTCTTCTCTCATTCGCATTTTCCTCTAATTATTATTAGGTTAATTGGAAAACAACGTTGGATTCTTCAAGGAAACTTCAGTTCATTATTACTACACGTAGGTTATTTATTAACACTTTAAATGCAACACACTTCAAATGAAAACCGTTCGCTATGTGCGGAGTACGTTGTTTAAGAGCTAAACAACAACGGTTGATCTTTTTCTCATTTATTTTATTATGCTCTGCTCTTTTGTTATCGTAAATGCTCCGGTTCTATTTGCTTTTATCCTCTAATTTATTCATTTGTTGTTTCTTTTTATGTTCTAACTCAGTTCTGGATTTTCGCGTATGCTTCGCAGCTGACTAGTTCTCGAAGCCATTACTGCGACCATTCGCATATAAAAATATAGTTTTTCAGGGCGAATATATACGCTTTTCACAGCCAAAGGGTTAATCGCCCATACGCAGTGTTAGCGTTATTATGAACCAACGTTTTTCTCGTAAATGATAAATATACGGAAAGCATGGAAGAGGAAAAAGTTTTACGGTGTTGTATGACCAATGCAATAGAATATGTAAATTTTTTATAATTGCAATGTTTTTCGAAAAACAAAGGTAATCTTTAATTTTTTAAATAGAATGCTACATATTTTGTTAGATGATCTGAAAGCGACTGTCAAGACGAGTTCAACTATGTGGTATAGAATGACCTTGTTGAATTCCGTGTCTTGGAATCGAATACAACACTTTTTTAAATCGAATAAGAGGTTTATTCAAGTATACGTGGCGTTGTGCAAGAATCGGGGTTTGACGTTGCAAGAATCTGGCTGCAGCGCTTACAAAAATGTGACCGTAACACTTGCAAGAATGTTAGTATCTGAATGTTTCCTAATTTCTAGGCATATACATATTGTTTTAGGGAAAGGGAAGGGGTATGGATGACCAGCCTTGACGAACGTAGCCCTTGATGACTAAGGGTAGCGTTCGTTTGGAGATAGAGTTCGACTTGGAAAGTTATGCGTAAACAAGTTGACGCATCCAACAACCTTGCAGGCCATGTTCTATGAGTAAATCCAAACACAAACGACCTTGCAAATTTAAAAGTGGTTCAGGTAGAATAAAGGCGAACAAACTAAACATTAACTCCTTACAGAAGACGACTAAGATTCTCATTTGGGCAAAATTGACCAAAACAGTATCAGTGCAACAAACATATAGTACACTTTACATAAAATAGTTTAAAAAGTAATCCTGCTCAAGGAATACATTTTTCAAGTAATTTTAATAAACATCAACAAATATCATATAAATTGGCTTGGTTATTGGGCGTTTCACTTTTACACGGCCGAAAACTAGCTGCTTTTTAGGAATTTTTTGCAAGATGACTACCAGAGCCATTGAAATGAAACTTGGAACGTTTATTATTCGTACTTTCAGCTATGTGTACAATTTAATTATGGCAAAATACAGTATTCTCTTTGTGTCAAGTGTACGCATGCAACCCGTACACGGAAAAAGGGGTTTCCAGTATGCACGATTGCACTGAGTTAAACTCATAGTGACGCCAATTTTTCGAATTTCAATAAATCCTTTAAGGGGTACATTCTGAAGGGTTCAAGCTACCCGAAGAAAATGTAACAAACTAAATATGACCAATTCGTCGTTTTCTTAGGTGAAAGGCCCCTTAAATGTTTAAAGAACACGGCTGTTAAGTGTTTCGAAGATTTTCTACAGCATCTCGATGTTCGGTCACGGAACATGAATTTCCAATGTACGATCTTTAAACAAACATTAGTACCTCATTAATTATTCGCGTTCCCAGAAGAAAGCAGTGTTTGAAATATCGGCTGAAATCGAAATCGAGCTGCCGCGCGGGAAAGACGAATAAATCCTTGGTAACGAGCGACGTACTACACCTGTAATTATAGTCTCTCATCTTTCAAGGTTCGTTTTCGACGAGCTACCAATAATGGCACCGAGTTAATGAGAGAAAATATGAAATTGGCACTGCTCCGGACGCGCTAGCGGCCCTCGGCGCCGCGTTTATTTAGAAACCGAGGCTGAAATAAATAATTGAAAATCGAGAATAGAAGAACAGGCGACGAGCCGTATAATACCGCAATATATTTTCCAGGCGACAGTGAACAGCTTGACAACGTCGATTTCTAACAGTATTCACTTGTTAATGCATTCTCGAGGAAAGTGTCCTCCACATACTTCACCATTCGATTTTCTCTTCTTCATCGTGATAATTGCGCCGCGGCTACAAATCACTGCACGTTATTTAGAAGCAGGTCAAACAAGAAGAGTAAATTATCTGTATTTCCTTCGTGAGTCTACAGGTTTCAAACACGCCACGCGTTTTCGTAATAACACTTCGCCACTTATTGTTAGAATACAGCGTGTGCGTGATGCTACGATCATTTGAAGGGTAAGGAGAAAGAACAGGGTATGTCAGTTTTTATTCTGCAGTGTTCAAGTTGAAAGAAAAATTAAAATAATGTAAAATAATTATATTTTTGCTCATTTTTTTTCTATCGCCTAATAAGAGTATAACTTCATGTCATGAACAATACAGTTACATTCATTGGACCTTGTTTCTTTACTGATGCACTGAAGTATTAAAAACTGATTTTCTCAATAAAGCTGTTTTGTGACATTCCTTGTTCTTTTTCGTACTCTCTATTTTGACTCGTAAAAATGCCTGATTAGGAATTGGACTTTTTTATACAAATATTGTCGAACTTTTGTGTAACTTTGCTTGTGATCCGTCTCCGTTTAAAACGTAAAACGTAATTATGGAAAATGTAAATGTTATGGCAGAGAGAGCCATCCGGAGCGAGGCCTGGCTCCGGTCTATCCCCCACTCTGCGTCCATTCCCCTCACAATCAAATAACAGAAATCAATTATGGTCAAATCTTACAAACAAGTGGGTGATAGTATAATCGAAAGAAAAGATACGAATACCATAAAATGACCAGAATAGTTTATTAATGCCAAAAAAAAATGAATTATTGCATGGTGGGATCCGAATGGGGGGAAATTCATATGCAAACAGCACTGTTACCAAGTATGTAAAACCTGTTATAAATAAACAATTTGGGCAAAATATGTTGCTTTTTCTATGCTTCCTTAATCCTCAAATTGTATTATAAAGCAGAAAATCTGAGTGTCATACATTCGGGTAATTTTTTATCCAAAGCCCTTGAGTGTACAATCGAACGGAAGAAGGCACTAGGGTTAAAGGAGCGAACCAGCTGATATTTATGCGTATTTTTCAACCACCATAGGAATACCTCGAGAATCACTGATCCTAATCGAACACTCGAAGAACCGAACTCGAACAAGGCCCTTCACGCTGGCATCTCGTGATCTCGAGCACTCTGAGCATCAGATATGTCGAATGAAACGTGCACTCGATGGCTGTCACTGTCCGACGGGCTGAGAAAAATCGATCCGCGTATCGACGATCGACGCTACCGGATGAGGAATACTATTATGAAGGGTCGATCGAAAGACAACTTGCGTTTCAACCAGGATGCACCTATGCGTCCATCATAACGGACACTTAACATCGGCCCTCCACCTTTTCATCCCTCGCGTGCCTCGAATCGCGTCAGTTTTTATTTTCTTGTTCGTTGCTGCTTGATTTACATGTGAATACCGGGCGTTAACAGACGCTTCTTCGGTTACTAACTACCATCTTGGAGTATAGTATCGAACCTGTCACAGGAGCCTCTTCTTCGAACGTCTTTCGCTAGACCATTAACCTTCGTCTACTTGAAAGGGTCCGTGTTTCGTTCTCTCTCCTTTTTATTTTTCTCCGTCCTCTCACTTTCTCTCTCTCTTTCTCTCTCTCTCTCTCTCTCTCTCTCTCTCTCTCTCTCTCTCTCTCTCTCTCTCTCTCTGTCTTGGTCCGCTGCTCGCGTTCGTGTTACAAGCGTTTTCTTTTTAAACTGCTTTTATTACAGGAATTATATACAAGACAGATGTAATTATGTATAAGTATGTATAAATCTGTGAAGGGCGAGATTCAGCGAGGATGGTATCAAACCTAACCCAGACTCAGAACTCAGACTATACCAAAAGGAAAAGTGGAAGAGACAGAAGAAAGCAATAAGATAATATACGATAGATTAAGGGTATCGTGATTAGAGAAAGGGTTATTAGAAACGTAGTATGTTATGAATGACAAGAAACTTCAAAAAGTTGTGTTTATGCAGATGAATGAGTTCGAAAGCTAGAGATCGGGAGTCGTTTCAGAATTTTGACTAAGGTTAAGTGTTTTAAATAAATTTTTAATCATACTATTTTTAACAATCCTTGGAACCATTTAAGTTTCGTTCAAACTATTTTTCTCTATCTGTTACAGTTTTGGAGTTATAAGCGAAAGTACTACGGTTTCGCCCAAGATAAATTAAGGGTTGATTTCTTCAAAAGCCTTATTCAAAATATGTATATAAAATCGGATGGAGCATATATCAATGGAATGAATATTTTTTTCTGAAAAAATACGATTGTCTAATTATTACCTTATGTGTCGGACATTTCATGTGCACCAGTCTACTAACTAGATAAATGCACACTTTATAGAGTAACTGAAACAAAACATGTATTTTCAGACATTTTAACCCCAAAATGCAATGCTGCCATAATTGCGTTTCATCAACTACGTGGATATCAAAAATATTGAAGTCAAAAATGTGTATTTGCATAAAAATCCGCAGTCTAGTAATAACAAATGTATTTAGATATTCTGTTTCTGTTTACTCACTTTGTAAAGATTTTGAGAAAAACAAATGGATGAACAAACTGAGTTAATTGAGTCTCATTAATCGGTAACATGTCCCTCGAAATTAGACGTTCGTAGCATAAAGGGCTCGAAGGGAGAAGGAAAGCGGAAGAAGTGAATCGCGAATGGTTAGAGCCGTATAGTTTCCCCCTTGTCGCGCTCGGAGAATTTCTAATACCGATAAAAGCATTCTTTATGCAAATATCCTTAATACAAGTCTGAGTGATCGAGCACCCTAGTTAGCTTTGATTTCTGCTGCTGCTGCTGGCTCAACAGCTTGACAGCACTAATGAGTCGTTGAGATCGTGGGTCCGGTAAGTTGAGTTTGAAAGGGCCGAGATAAAGAAGAAAGGGGAATGAACGGTGAAAAGGACGGGAACCGAGTGATTCGCCAACGATCCACGGAAGCAGATTTTATTTTTATCGACCTCCCTGTCAAGTATAATTATAATACGCTCGGCGAACTGAAGCTTTTCTCGCGTGGGACCTTTGTGGGTAGGAAATGAAATTTTGAAATTGTGATAGCGTGAAGGATGTTTATTAAGGAAATTTGCTATAGAAATTTCTAAAACGACCAATGAATATTGAAATTGACAGTAAATATAATTTATGTTTTTCGTTTAGAAATAATTATTGTAAGGCTATTGTACGATATGCGATAAATAATATAAGATGAATAGAACGCGTAGCTCATTGTTTGCTATTAAATGTGTCTACAGTAGAACCGTGAAGGAATATTATTTACACGAATGTTGTCTGTGTTTATGTTACATGCTATTCTTCAGGAAGAAAAGACACATTAGTGAGAAAAATCAAATATGATTGGGAACGGAAAAATTGAATGAAATTCCTAATCGAGTTGTAAAAAATTGATCGTCATGTATAAAAGGGTGCTGAAAAGTATCCACTATATTTGTATTCCTAAGCATGAAATACCTTTAATATTACTTGTTTACTTTTTTGTTTTAATAATCGAATGATTTAATTTTGAATTTGTAAAATATTTAGCACCAACTAGAATATATTATTTATATATTTAAACACATTGTGTTGAACAAAACATTTTTTTTATTTAGGAGTTTATTAGAGATTGATTTTTGTTATGGAGCCTAAATAACTTGGAAGTATATAAACACTTAGTATTTTCATTGCACGAAGTTCTGTATATGTACGCTTGTGTTTCTTTGAACGCAGACATAGAACGAAAAAAAATAATTAATAGCTCATTGACTGTCATAATGGTCAAGGGTGACCGGTGCCTTCAATTTAATCAAATTAAATAGTTACTAATTCTTACCAAATTTCGCCCAGAATTATTATTATAATAACAACATTAGGTAACAAATACGAAAAAATAGTTAAATATTTTGTATCCCTTGTGATTTATACTTAAAATACAACAGTATGATGTGTCTGATCAGATGTGTAAGTTTTCACTGTGGCATACATGTTAACATAGAAAAATGTTTTCTCTTTTTTTTAAACGAAACCTACGCCAAAACATGACAAAGTTAATAGATATTCATATGTAAACAATTGAATATGTAAAAATTGGAATGTTTTGAAATTATGTTAAAAAGTGAAAACAAGTAAGAATTAGCGATTCGAGAAAGTGGTATCTTTGGTAAATTTGTAAAGAAAACTCATAAAACGTTATTTTTGGTATCAGAAATTAATTTAAATAAAAAAGACAGATAAACAAGTATCTTTCATTTTTTAGAATTTATTGCAACTTTCTTTGTCTTCTACACATTGGGCATATGATGAGGCCCGGTGGCCGCATACGTCATTATTGAGGCGCGTTTACCTGAGATTTCCAGAACACAGTCGTTAAAGTAACAAAAATTATTAAAATTACTGTAATATCTCAGTTACATGCCAGTGTTTATCAGTGCGTCTCAAGAAATATGAATATGGAATATGTTCTATATTGCACGCACTCGACGTGTCCCATGTTCTCACGTGCTTCGACAAAAAACTAATAATTGTACGAAAAAGAAAATAAAGTTAATGATAAACTATTTTTGAAGAATCGGAAATAAACATATTTAATGATAAATCATGCAAAAGTAACATTTTTAAACTTACCTTCATTAAAAAGTGCAGCTATTTGTGTCGTGTTTCAGAAAGTTTTGAGCACATTCAAAAACAGAAATGTTTCTCTTTCCAAGGCCGATTTTCAAATGAAGGTCAAAAGTCAATACGACTGCTTTCTGTCTATAGGCAAGGCATAGTTATCTATATGTTATCAGACACATGAATAGTATTTGTAGAATCTTGAATTGCACAATTTCTTTTATAAGGTTGATTGATAGTGGAATGTTTTTTAATGCATTTAAATGGTTATATGAAAGTTAACAAGCTTCAATAGAGCCAGACTACTATTTGTTCATTAACTAATTTCCCTAAAGTGGCCAAATCACAAATAATCTTACGTTCAGAGAAATTTGTCACGTTGAGGGTCCCAAAACATGGAGCCTAAATACAATCTCAACTTAAGCAAATCATACCAATCCTTGTACATTATTTATGGGCTCTTCATTTTTCCAATAGTATTCTATCGTCAGAACATATAGGAGACCAAATAACACAGGTACGCATCAAGCGAAGCCTGTCCAACAATTTACACGTTAAACGAACGCGAAAATAAATAACACATGACTACAATAATCGAACCAAAATAAATAAAATAAAATAAAATGTCACTCGAAATAATACGTTAAGCCTTTTCACTCGAACGGCGCCTTTGAAGTACCATAATATTTATGTTTGAAGTTTTCTATTCTGTGTAAACGGCTAAAAATTCTGCTCAGTTGCATAAACTGTACAATATGCACATTTTAGAAGTATTCTATCACTGAAACAAGTGCATCTGGAGTAAAACAAACCCTCTTATTGGTCAGTTATATTTACGTTTCTAAGCTTTGTGTATTAGACGAAGAAGATATCGAGTGCAAAGGGTTAAATAACGTTATTTATAGAATGCCCAACCCAGTAGTGTGTCACAGAAACGAAATAACTGTAGAAGCGAAATAAAACGTCTCTGAAAGAAACGCACCGGGTAACGTTACTTAAAAAACGATCAAATCCGATCGTGTCGATCGGATTGACACGGTTTCCAGGGAAGTCCGTGGTCCGCGTCTCGGTGTGAGCGTCGAAGGGGTACGGGACGATCATGAGACGCCGGGCAATAAATATCTTTATGCAAAGCTCGCTAATAAACATTGTCTTAATGATCGAGGATCTTGGATCTTCGGTTTCTGTCGTGGAACCGTGCACAGCCTGGCAGCACTAATGAGTTCCCGTAGAAACGAGAGATCTCTCGGATCCGGCGAAGATCGAGAGCGAAGTCGAGCGACCAGGAGGATGAAGAAGAGGATGAAGAAGGCAGGGAAGGGAAAAAAAGGAGTCGAAGGAAGAGAACTCGAACCGATTTGTTAAGATATCTGGCTGCCTCGCGGCCGTCCGTGAGGAATGTTGAAAGTACGCGTGCACGGCAAGAGACGTATTATGTACACCGGTCCGGGCCCAATTAAAAGTTATCGGCTGGCCCGGGGCCCCGCCTACCGAGATCTACGGTTTCTAATTATCGGGTAAAACATTATACCCCCGCGATTAAAACCAGCCACAGATCGCTTGGGTCCGTGCCAAAAATGTATATTTAGTTGCGGGACACCTAACGCTGGATATTTATAACTCGATATCGCTTGAAATACAGTGCACGGTGGAAAGCGTGGTTCACGCGAGCACAGGGTGGTTCCTTGTGAAAAAACTCATCTAAATCGTATAAGACAGTAAGTTTTCTTTGCACATGGCGTCGTTATCGAGATAAGTCAGCTCGGAGTTCTGTCGAGTGTGCATTTATTTGTTTCGGTGCATACGAAATGTCCTATGGACCTGTAAGTATGATGGAATTTTTTCAACTATATTTTTGTGGCAGTTCAATATTATTGCAGCGTAAGTAGTGTAGCCCTGCTGTTATCACGATTTCCTGCTCAGAGACGTTTGTTGAACAGTTTTTTTGTAGTTTCGAGTTCAGTTCAAGGTTGACGCGGATAGAAATGAATTTTGTGCCGTTTGTAGGACACTTTTTTCATTCGTGTTGATAGTACAATTCACTATCATGGTAAAATTTGGACAAAGCTTTCAGGCACACCTTACAGAGACAAACCTCGATTATTCGAACACGGGTCAACCGAAAATCGGTTATCCTGTATCATTTACAGGCTAAAATTATCATTACTGGCAGTGCATACCTATGTTTATACCACTGTGTATTTTATATTCTAAAATAACGTTATCATTTTTATGTAATACATAGTTACAATGTGAGTGATCCTGTTGACAAATTCTTCTGAAAGGATCTGTGTGGCTAAATCAGGTATTAAATAGTTCTGGCTTAAAAGGATGAAAATATCTGACTCTTCATGGTCGCACATTTATATAAATTTGTTCTGAAATGTCTGGTTGCTTTATTGTGTCAATTAGAACTTTTTTTAAAGATGCTGTGTAGGATGTTGAATGCCACAGTGAAAACTGCCGTATCTAGTTAGACATATTATAATACACTGTTTTAAATATAAATCGCGAAGGAAAAAATATTTTATTACTTGAAATCATAGTAGTTACCGTATATTATTGTTATGATAATAGTTCTGTGAAAAAATTGTATAAGAGTTATCAGCTGTTTAATTAAACAAAATTTGTGGCGTCGGTCACCGGTGATCGCAGTTTATTAATCACGATCGGATGCGATTCATTTAAACATTTTAAGATTGCCGGTGAACAATAAAAATTCACTGTTTGTGATAATTTCAACAATGTCGTTAATAAATATAACAAATAATAATGGGTATAAGCAGAGAAATAAATTTAATTAAATAATTTTTAATTTTTTTACAATTTTAAGAAACATTCACATTGCAATAATAATATAACAGAATAAAATATCTGGTAGTTTAACGTGTGTAATTAAGTATAGCTGTCTTCATTGTGACCGTGAACGTGTTAACGTATTCATTGTCCTCTTGGTTCATAAATAGCTCAGAACAATTCTGACACGAAACTGTGAGCGAATTGCTCCGTATGCTATACAGGATGGGCCAAAATTCATGGTACAACCTAGAAGGGGGTAGTTTCTCGTGCAAGGAGAGTAAGTCGAAGTTATAGAAAAACATTTTTTCGTATTGAGTTTCATTTTCGGGACAAAGGATTTTGACATTTCATTAAGTACGCATGTACAGTACGCTGCCATTACATTATGTGCACGCTCAATTATAAATGTTTGCTGCATTGTCAGCAAAATATTCGGATTATGTCAAGTTTGGTTAAATACCCGTAAAAGAAAGTAAACTGAAAATGCCAAATCAAATGTTTTTATGTTGAGGTTCTATCTTTGAGAAAATTGTTTATATAAATTTGTATATAAATATTAGGGCATGTACACGAATTTAGACTTTGTAACCTTCAACAAAACCCAAGGAACGTTGAAAAATTATTTATTTTATTAAATTAGCAATTACTATATGGAAGTTGTATGAACAAATATTATTCTACATTCCTAATTGATGTTTACGTGAGGAATCACAACTTCTTCGGTTCTATCACGATTCTAGCCAGACTATGTATAACAATTTAAAATTGTTAACATGAATTAAGAACTAGAAAAGCAAAAGATCCGACCGTAATACAGGAAAACTTGTCCTGAACCACATGTAAGTTAGGAGACACTGAACCTATCTATAAAACAAACCAGGTACATGTACACAATTATGTTCAATCGCTTTTAATTATTTCAAAAATCGATATCGACGCTGAAATAAACTATTATTGTTTTCACTGTACACTACACATAGGCATAAATTTAGGAAAATTGTACTCTGTGGACCAACGTGTCGTGAGGCCTTCATGGCATTTTGACAGTGCATTATGGGGTTCCTAAGAGACTCAACGGACAAGGTGCCGTGACAGGACGAACTCGACGAGACGAAGGAGCAAAAGGAGGGTAGGGCGGGCAGAGAGGAGTAGAGGTCCAGCTTGAAATTTCCGCATTGCATTCCCATGAGATTCGTCCTCGTCACATGAGATTCTACCAAGGTTCTCCCTTCGTTCGAGCTTCGTCAGGGTGACATACGATGTTAGGATCACTGCAATCGTTGGTTTATGATACAACCGCCGGGATGTCGCCATTTTTTAGGAGCACCCACGAACCAGACACGCAAGCTTGCCGAATTTTAATGAACAAAATAAGCAACTAAGTCCTTAGTTGGTCTTTTATCAAGAAAATCATCAGTAGAGAGCGGATGTGTATGCAATTTAACATATCCAAATTGGTGCATTATGGACATTTAATAAGTTAACAAAATAAAAATTATATATTTTGAACATTTCAAGGAGTAAATGCAGCGTCGTTCAAGTTTCATTTATTTAACTGCATTAACATAGGAAATATAGAAATCTAAAAATGTATATTTTCATAAACATTCGAAGTTTATTCATCAGTTTTCTACAGACGTGTGCGCTTCTAGAGTCTTAGACTCGAGCAATCGGCATAATATAAACAAGGAAAGCTACCGAAGTGGTAATATTTTAATGAGCTTTTGCATGTTGGTAGATCATATTCTTACAGATCACCTTATATATGATTTCGGGAGTAGACAGTCAATAGTTTAAAAGATATTTAATGTTAAAATTCCGATAGGGTTTATCTGCTAAGGGGATAGGTTGCGCGCGCACTTTGTTTACTGCAGTACGCTCTTTTACTTGAAAGCAGCTGTTACAGTAAAGCAGATACGCAATCAGTGACTCTAAGGGGACAACCACCCTTAGACCCAGAGTTCTTGTACCTATCGTTTTGATCAAGGTCCAGGTCCTACATGGCATGGGGGATGGGAATTGCAACTTCAAAGCAAAAGGTGAATTGTAAAATAAGAAGCTTCCACCTGTCTGGTGCTTGGTCACGGATTCGTCCAAATCAATCACGTCTACTTAAATCACTTTTGCATTTAACGAGGTTCAGGAGAGAGACACATCAGAACAAGGGAAAGGCAAACTCAAGACACAAGCAAAGGCATACAAACGCATACGTACACAAGAGCCACAATGTAGCAACGGGGTTCCAATAAATCATGTTCAACAAACATTAAATCGACAGATATCGAGTAATACTCAAAGCGTGAACGGGGCATTATCTCATTAACCCTCTATAACCGGAATTTTTTTGCATATGACGAAAACGATACATCAGGTACACGATAAAGATAAATGATAAAGTTTCTATTGCGGGATATAAACAAAAAGAAATATAATAATGAACGAATAGACTCCTTGGTGACAGTACCGTCGTAGACTATATTTGTACATAGTGATAAATAAACGAAATAAGACTTAAAATGTATATAGATTTATAGCTGTGGAACTTCCAAGTCACATGGCATTATAGAGGGTTTAAGGAAGAAGCATGATAAGTCTCTAACACACAAATTTATAAAGTGCTACAACGTAAACGGTGTCACAGATCAATCCCTTCTTCTAATGTGGCCATGTTTTCTGATGTTATTTCGTTAGGGTTGCCATGAAGACATCCAAAAACGCTGAAGGTCACAGATAACATAAAGTACTGTACGTTCTTGTTGAATTTCGATGTGACTAACATTGCAATGAAAAAAGTGTTCTTCTTATTATATCGGAACTCTGGATATGTTTTCGGCTTCTCGGTTCGACTCTCGATCTGTTGCTCTTACTCTCTCTTTCCATTTCTGGTTCCGACAGCCACTTCAGGGTGTCAGGAATGCTTGAATCGAGGCATGGCATCCCGCGGAGTTGGCAGAGACCGACGGTTTAAGGTGCGCTCACAGTGATCGTTATTTTCAAGTCTTTATTCAAGTAAGATTAGCCCCTTAACCTGTCAACACGTTGACTGCCGTGGGGGCCACCGGTGACCGATACCACAAGTTTCATTTCATTAAATAACTAATAATTGTTATAAAATTTTGGGATAATATTAATATTGTAATGATAGTATACGATGTTACGTATGCGTAGAAAGAGTAAAATATTCTTTTCCTCATGAATTTGTATTTAAAATACAGTGACTCACGAAATTGATCATATGTATACATTATTTCAGAATTCGATTATTTAACACATTTTTAGGCTATTGTTATTAGAAGCAGAGTTACAATATCTGCAATAAATTACATTTCAAATACGTTTCTGAAGCTTGTAGTTGGTCGGCTACACTATAATTGGAGAACAATATTAACTATGGAAATACTTGATCAATTTCGTGAGTCACTGTAGGACATTGCATGGTGTCTGACTATGTATGGCAGTTACCACTGTGGTATTCAACGTGGTGCATTGGTGGTGAAAATGGTTTCGCGATAAGTAACATAAGGTTTAATTGGTCAGGAAGTATTTGTTGTCGAATATTTTAACTTGTTAATCGACGAAGACGATTTAACTCCTTCGATAATACCTCAAAGATAAGCACGACAAGTTAACATGTTTCTAACTCTTTGGATCATTTTGGAAAAAACAAACACCACGTGCTAAAATGTTTCACGGTAGAATACGAATTAACGCTAATATTTCTTTGAAGCAATGATGTTGATCGTTAAGTTGCTTCAAATTTCTAGGATTGTAAAACATAACGAAATGTATAGATGGTGTCCAATTTTAATATTTCTCCGCGAATATCTTTGAAACTATTAGTAATATGCTGACTGGGGATGTGTAGGCAATTTAACATATCCAAATATCTGAAACACGCACATTTAAAACCGCAGAAAAATAAAAAGTGCATTTTTTAAATATTTAGAGAGCAGTATACTGTTTTGTCAAATTTCGTTTCTTTAACTGTATTAATATAAAAATATTGAAGTTTGAAAATTTACGTAAACATCCGCAGTCCAGTGGTATGTACGGTGGCATGTAGCACACGGTGAATGATTTTACGACTTGCATTTATGGGTTTATCGACCTCAATGGGTTAACTGCAAAGAATAGGCACTTCTAGAGGAAAGATTGACCAGCTAACAGGATAATAGAAGAATCGTGACCTTAGGTATCAATGGTTGGAATTAGTTTTTTGGACTTCAATTTACTTCTTCTGGTTCTCCAATTTTTTCTTCATACAGATCCTAAATACTTTGAGGTATTTTTAGGTCACATTAGGATTTAGTTTCACTCTTACCAAATTTCATGAACTAAAAGATATTTCTAACATACATACATGCATTAGTTTCTTAAGGAATGTTTTGAACCAAAGTAACTAACTTTATGTTAATCCTTTACGGTTCAAACGTACATCCCAGAAACAAGTATCTAGTATACAGAGATTGGCCATACATGGTCCACGTGTACCAACAGGCAGGCCTATTGAAATTTCGAGTAACCTCATTTATAGCTTATGTTGGATTTCCTATGTAGTTTTTATGTGGTTGAGGACTCTTTAAGTGTATCCACCAAAAAATAACCGAAAATAATTCCAACTGCAAAAGGTTAACTCATTGAATTAAAATGTCGAGTACAGCTCAAGTGAATTCTGTCCACTGCATTAAATTTCGACAAAGTATAACAGAGATATCTGCAATTAGGCCGTTCAAGGTCAGGCTTCCGTCTCCAAATTGACCGTCCATTTTTCACCATGATTTCAAATATTCGGTATACTCACGATAGCATTCTTAAAGTAACAAAGGATAAAGTTGTACCACAGACAGGGAAGTGTCTCTTCTTGAGAGGATCAGATTGTATGTTTTTACTATACATCTGCCGACGAGTTTTGTATTTTTTAATAATTAAATTGTTTTATTAGTCCGTGATGTGTTGTTCCTGTTTCTATATTTATATTTCTTTCACACGTACGGAATTCTTCCTTCACTTAGCGTAAACTAATACAATAGTATCCATTTTTATGTTTTATACCGTTATTTAATCTTCTTCAGTCTGCATTTGTTTATATTCGATAAGACGCCGCACGACATTAGAGATAACGTCGTCACGAATTTATGTTCAAATGACGTTTACGTTCAGTGTGAATATCAATGCTTGAGATCTTTTCAAGGTTCTAAAACAGTAAGTCGTTAAATTTTAAAGAAACCAAGATAACCATGAAATCATAAAAATGATCAGTCTTGCCAAAAATTTATTTCAATTATTCGACGTGCCCCGTTGAACAGAATATACTTTATATAAATACTATAAGCAACTATTTAAATTATTATGTTGTAGTGACTCATGCTGTACAGCACAATTATCAGTAAATATCAATATTTATATAAACCTTTTGCGGTCTAAATGCACCTACCACGTACAGAGAGGCATAAGCATAGGCATAGGGCCCATACGTACCTTCCACGACCACTGAAATTCTCATTGACACATTTTGACTGCCATGTCACCCGTGTATGACTGATACTTAAATTCAGTTGTTATTTATCTGCACACGAATACCATTTGTAAAATATTTAAGAAGATTCTCGAAAACCAGCAGGAACTATAAATAATTACTAACCTTATTAATTATAAAGAGTATGATTTCAGATTACTTTCATGTCGTATAAAAATCTAGAAAGTCGTGTCGTTTCCATCCTACACAGTATGGCAATCAATGCTGTTAACCCTCTATAACATTTTGGTTTATTTATCATTGTGTACAATCATATTCTACGACTATACTGCCGCCAAGGAGTTGGGTCGTTTATGATTACGTTCATATGCTGCGATGCAAACTTTATCATGTATCCTTATTATTTACCTCATGTATCATTGTTGTCATCCGCAGAAAATTCTGGTTATAGAGGATTATCATTATCCACATATCATACTACCTTCTCTGATTCAAATAATTACTGCTTACCATTTCTCCAAGTAAATCCGACAAAAAGTAGTTGAAAACAAGTTCAATCGCAGAAGGTTAAAACAATGAAGATATGGGAGAGTAAGGTGGGAGTTCGAATGGTACCTCACAGTTTTCAGTGTTTAAAATTGATGGTACCTTGTAGTCTTCAGGTTTTAAAATTGATTTACCAAGCTACTTCGCGCGGATCCGAGTGACAGATGCCTTGGCATCGATACAGAGGAGTGATTTAAGAGTTCTGAATGCGACTTAAGTAGTCAATGACGACGGGAGGTCCAATGTGGTAGCAGTGGTGTGTGCCAGAAAATAAATTGGAGCACTCGAAGACAGTCGGGTGCCATTCAGATAGACATCGACACGAATTCGCGCTTCCAGCAGCGAGGATCACGACGAAAACGCGCTAAACGGCTTCCTCGTTATCTCGTGCTGATAAACGATCGATACGCGATCGAAATCGATGCAGATGCGATGTGTACAAACAGCCCCGGGCAAGCGATCGATAAGATCTTCGAAATGTCGACGGAACGGTTTTAGAGCACGTCGATTTAGAAGTCATAAGATTTTGATACGCTCGAGAATCGAGTGATCGACGTCCGATAGCCGAATGATCGATGCGATTCCTTGTGGACCTGTTCGCGATCCATCGGTGAACGCATCGTGAAAATATTTTTATCCTGTTCTTGCGAATGATGGATGCTCGCTTTTGCAAAAACGAACCGCAGCGGAGGAGCATCGCTCGGCTTGTGAACGGATCTTTTGAAGTGGTTTAGTGCTGTATGATCGTTCAGAGATATCAGACCGTGCTCTGACCCTTGACAATCCCAGCTGCGATGCGTATGCAACATTTTTTGGCATTTTTCTGTATGTACAAGTTACATAATAGAAGCTCGAATCAGGAAACGCTTAGATCATCATAAATTTTATCATTGACCAAGTGTATTCAGATCAGAGAATTTGAAAAACATTTTCAATATTTGGCCCTAATTTTAATTTGTTCCATGTACGTTTAATGTTAAATTACTATTCTATAATATTAATAATACGCATAAGTGAATGATTCGAGGAAGATTTTCAGTATAAGGAATATTTTGTTTTTGGAAAATCGTATGAGTTCCGCGACAAAATAAGTTTGGGAATCCCTGGTTTAAGCGGTAAACCAACATATTTGCACTAATATATTTTTATGAACTAGAGAATTAATGTATAAGAAACGTTCGATTAAGCCTTTCTGTGACGGAATGTTGTTCGATACTTTTTATTTTGTAAAGGAAAATACTCAATAGTTTGTTTCCTGCAGCGCACGTGTTCACCAGAAT
This sequence comes from Macropis europaea, assembly GCA_916610135.2. Classification (NCBI taxonomy): domain Eukaryota; kingdom Metazoa; phylum Arthropoda; class Insecta; order Hymenoptera; family Melittidae; genus Macropis; species Macropis europaea. Next base: position 23,752,000 of record OU744345.1, read on the forward strand.
GGAGTAGATTGGCAGGAAGTACATTCTACCTCAAGCCTAGTTACTAGAGCCTAGGTGTTGTAAGTCTGTCACTTCAGAATATCCTCTCGAAGGTCAACGCGAGTCAGCAGAATTTTACCTTGTCAACCTCCCTCTCACTGACGTCAACGAATAAAAAGGTTCCAATCATCCTTAAAATAGAAAATCTGACCAACAGGAATATAGCACACTTTCTCTTACAATTAGACGAAAATAAAAAAATCGAGTCAGAACAAGAGTGAACGCAGTCGAAACGATTTCGAATCACATTTTGTAAGCGTATCACCTTCCCTGTAGTTTTAAGTAAATACATTTTCCTACACGCACAATCTTACTAAAAGTTTTAGTACTTCGCAGAATCCAACAATGCGATGTCTGGTCAGACTCTACACAGTTTAACACTTTGACTGCCACGTCCCTCATATGGGTGACAATTAACACTCTGATTGCCACGGTTAGCGAAAAACTACAAACTTTCTATATTTTTATACAGAATGAATATACTCCAAAATAATATGCGTTTTAATCAACAATATTAGTAACCTTCGTAATTTTTCTATTGGTTCCAGTAGGTCTACTTAAACATATTCATCACTGCTACACGTGATCAAATAAATAATAATTAAATCGAAGTGTCACCCACATATGGGTGACATAGTAGTCAAAGTGTTAAATTAAGTTGTTATTTATCTGACTACGAATAGCATTAATCAAAATATCTAAAAAGGTCAAACGGAACCAGTAAAAAGCTATACAGAATTGCTAACATCATTGATCAAGAAGGGCACAATTTAAGATTACTCTCATGTTGTATCAAATTCTAAAAAAATGTGACCTTTTCAGTCTATATAGCGTGGCAGTCAACGTGCTAACCGTTAACAACTGACGCAGTCTTGTTGTTAGACAGACTCATATACAAATGTATTCAAAATTACAAAGGGAACATATTGTTTTTAAAGTCTTCTTTACGCAACTGTGGAACATTTTCTAATAAAAATTTGTAACACATATTATGAGTCACTTCTATATAACAATTACTGTCATATTAATTTTATAAATATTTAATAAGAATAGGTTTTAGTCGGAGTCTGTCAAACTCTTTATGGCACCCTCAACTTTAAACGTTTGCTGTATTCTCAGCAAACAATTTGGGTTATGTCAAGTGCGGAAAACAAGCCAAAATGATAAATAAGCTCCTAAAGTTGAAGTATGTAGAAATTATTGGGTGCCCACAATGTAGTGGCATGGTACTGTAGTATTCAGAAATAAAGTGTCAGTAGTTAAGGGTTAACGTGCGAATTCAATCCGTCTTCACAGTAATCAGTATCCACGTTTCGTTTTCCCTTTCATGAGCATTATAGACACATTAGTACTCGGTTGCAACGTGGCCGGGTGTTTCCAGTCACGTATCCTTCGTCTAATAATCGTCCGATCGTGCTGCGTCCCAGTGTGCAACACACCCTGCACTACCGCGAACGCGACACTGCTAATTTGCATACAATCGCCGCGTCGCATGGCTTCGACGTATCGTTTCGCGCGTTTTCAAGACTTCTTTTCTATAGACCCGCCGCGTTACAGGGCACCTTAGTACGTCCCACGAATGAGATATAATGCCTATAAGCCGCTCGATCTGCCAGTCATTTATTTTTACTGCCCCGTTGAAACGTATCGGCGATTGTGTACCCGATGCCAGTTCAAACTCGCCCCGGAATATAGCTATTATTATTTATTATATCGCGATGTACGTTCGGCGGTAATTTGATCGAGCGTTAAATCAATCCGCAGTGGGTTCTCGAATTTGTTGCGAATTGACGTTAATACTCGTGAGTTTGATACTTTGGATATTTTTTTGATAGATTTTATTTAAATATTTTTTTGCCCGCGGTTGACTGGACCGTTGTCCAGCCTTTGGATTTTAGTTGCACGCGTGTGCAAATACTATTTAACCTGTTAGCTGTGTATGACGAGTATACTCGTCATGCGATAAAGTAATTACCATTAGCTATATAAATTAAAATTTTAGTGAAAACTAAAACATATTCATAAATTTAAAACATTTTAGAATATTTTGAGACAAGAAAGAAATAAGAAAAAAAAACAAAAAATTTTGTCCATGCCTACTTGATTTTCCTTTTTTTTAATAATAAATGTTTAATTTTTCTGAATGATATGAATGAATTTGAGCAATAAATTATTCATTTTTAAAAAAAACAACTGCCATTTCGTTGTAATTTAATTCAGTCTTACAGCAGACCCATGTACTCTGTGTTTGACGAGTATACTCGTCATCTCTTCAGTTTTGCGACACAACGTAGATACACACTTTTAAAATAGGACTACATAGTTAACAGGTTAAAGGACTACCCCTTTGCGCGGGGAACTGAATAATCGAGCTATGTTGTCGACTGTTTATTCAAGACTAAAATACCAGCTGCGTCCTTGCGTGATCTCAACAAGAAAACTAAGCGAAATGGTTACGGCAAGAGACTAATTGTAAGAGAAAGGGTTGTTACTAACAAGGTCTGTATGACCAAACCGTGTAGTGTATTGTTTTGATTCGAATAAAGAACAATCTGACTTTTTTAACACATCTATTGACGTTCATCTCTCCACGAATATTTAAAAATCTGTATCCATTTAACAGTTTGAAAAGAAAGATCAGGTCAGCCACTATTCGTCTATTTTGTGAAAAATTTAATGTAAGAGAAGAAAAGCGGTCGTAGGATCAATAAAATTTGTATAAATTCGCCAGCAGATGGAATTTTCGTATAGGGAGCGGGTAAAAAGGGTAACGCGTTAAGAATTCTTAAACGGGGACTTCAAAGGCCGCGGTTTCTCGACGAAAAAGGCAGAAAATATTAGTGGTGCGTGGCCAAACTGTTATGCGAAGAAACGGTTACGCGGCAATAAATCTACCCAGCGACACTGATTGCTTCCATAAATCGATCGACTTATTAAATCAATTAAATCGATTTATTAATTTTGACGCAAAAATCACGTTACCCTTCTCGCCCTCTCCGCCCCGTTTGCTCTGCCCCTCTCGGGGTTTCGTTCCACGAGCTGATTGATTTATCGGCCGTAATCAATTTCGCGCCGAAAGTTTCGCATGAATAAGTAATTTTTCGCCGTGAGTGGTCCCCCGTCTTTTCCCACTCGTCCCGGAATTCGTTGATCGCATTATCGACTGCCCCCGCAATTTTTGACAGTTATTTTTTACAACGAAACTCGGTGTTCCTTTCTCGAGGATGATACAGGTTTCGCTAATTGTGGGTGTCGGAACACATGGAATCTGTTAAAACTACAGTAGTACCTCGATTATCCGGACTGTAATTAATAACAGAATGACTCATACTGTAACTGCATTTCGCATAAAATTGATAATTGTATTTTAAAATAAAAAATACACACTGCTGTAAAAGCAAATACACAATTTTTAATAATGATAATTTTAGCTCGTAACTGACATAAGGTGAATAATTTATCCACGATCGGTGTTCGGATAATCGAGGTTCTACTGTACTAATCAATTTCGTGTGACATTCGCTGGTGGTTGTCGATTTGGAAAGTTATATTCATAGTGAAGATGATTTTTTTAGAAATGGAAGCTATTTGTCACTTTTGGCCTTTTTCGAGAATAAAGTTTCTTGGGAAAAAGAATTATTCTATATCTTGTATAATTATAATTGCAATATCTTGTAGAATTAATAATTTTTTGGCTGCAAGATACAGATTGGAATTTCATTTCCACGAGTGACTGAAAGAGGAAAAAATAGAAATAAAAATGAAAATTAATACAGAATACTTAGTTATTGATTTCATATTTCGATGAAAATAATGTATTAGGCCATTCGTTTTCAAAATAGTTATAATTGCCGTGTTTTTCAAGCATATGTACACTTTTATTATGTCGGTAATTTAAAAATGCAATTTTTATGAAACGTACGTGGTTTATAATTACAAAATTGTTTCTCTAAAAGTGTCCATTTAACAGTTTTTCTTTCATTGAGTAATTTTACAGCGACCGAAATAAAGATTGACCTGATTTATCGTACCATAATTGGACACAAATTTGGGAGCTATTACAAACAATGTTTTTTATAACCCACTGAAAATATTTTGTTGTAACGGCATTTTAAAATTATTTAAGTATGGGCAGGAGTATTAGAAACATAAGACAAGTATGTCTGTTCTTAGAAAACAGAATAATAGAAGATATTGTCCCCATTTTTAATCTTGGAGCCGGCACGAACTTCTCGGATGATTTAACACAAATTAAGCCATTAACAGTCATCAAACAAAATGTATTGTCAGGTGTAGTTAACATTCCCTATGAATCATTGAAAAATTGCAAATAAAAACGAAAGCGGACAGTTAAGACGAGAAAGATGAATCTGCCGTGCGAATATAAATAATCTTGCATGGTAAGTAGGTTTTTAGAGGTGCCATAACGTTCTAGGGAGATGGCATCTCGAACGAAGTCGGCCGCGATGGATAAAACAAAACTTAACGACTACAAATTTTACGGCCAAGGGAAAAGCGTTAGGCGTTTTTTATTGCGCGCGCGCGCGCTCGGGATTATCTGTTCGCGGCACGGCCATTAATTCCAGGGGTTTAATCGGAATCGTTATCATCAGAAATGTATACGGCCCTAACAAGACAGGTCCTGATAACCGGCTCTCGATGACTCTCGTCAGTCGTTACACGAGAAAACGGTACCAGTTTGTAATTATAACTTTGTAGAACGAGAGTTGCGATCGAACGGAAGCTCGTTACCCCTCGAGATCCAATCGTGAGCTTAGGATTCGTTTCTTCGTTTAGCCTTTCTCTCACGTGCTTCCGAAACCGATACGATTTCATTTGCAATGATCTCCGGGGTTCTGCGACTACTGTTGCATCGGGCGGATTGAAGTAAATTTGCACTTTACACGCTGAATGCCACAGTGGAACCTGCCGTACCTAGTCGGACTCATTATAACATACCGTTTTAACACTTTGACTGTCCCGTCACCGATATATGGGTGACACTTCGATTTAATAATTACTTATTTGATCATGTGTAGCACTAGTAAATATATCTAAGCAGGTTTACTGGAACCAATGGAAAGATTATGAAATTTACAAATATTATTGATGTACGAAAATGTAGGAAGCTTGCAATTTTCAGCTAATACAAGTGTTAAGCAGGTCTGAGCATTCTCGAAATAAACTTTTATTCAAATAATTATTTAAATAATATTTGTATTTTATTTGTTCTTTGTTCTGTTACTTTATCTTAGTTGATATTATTTCAGTAATACTGTACTTGACAAATAAATTACTTTCATACTTGTTATTTTATTTGAAATTTTGACATTTGTCACTCGATTTTACCAGAAAAATACAGATGCTTTTCTATCGTCCGTGGAACTTCCATTCCAAAACCATAGACTCCCGTCTTGGTTACCAAGTATGTAAAACCTGTTATAAATAAACAATTTGGGAAAAATATGTTGTTTGTTTATTATTAAAATATCCTATGCTCTTGTAATCCTCAAATCGTATTATAAAGCTGAAAACATGAGCTCCATACATTTGGGTCATTTTTTACACAAAGACCTCAACACTAGATAACTAACTTTTCGTAAAAATGACGATCGGAACATTTGAATCTCGTGATATCGGATGATCTGCTTCCTAAATCAACTAATTATGCTTATTATTTGCTTATTTATTTCTTAACAAATTCAATACCGAATATAACTTTGCAATTTTATTTATCCTGTTTCTATATAAGATAAAATGTTTCTGTTGTTAAATAAAAAAAATTCAATTATATTCGTGTTTTTAATTGACGTCGTAATTGTCACGAATGCTTAGTAATAACTTTACTCACAGATGGCTTATTTATATAGGGTTAAGTATATAGTCGAACAAAAGAACGCCCTAGGGTTAAAACAGTCTGTATTTCTTTACCTTCGTTACACGTTCTCACCCAATATTGCATTGTTTCGTGACGAAACTATCGTTTGTCGTATGAAGTTTGTTAAACAGTTTTATTAAAGCATAGATCGGACGATCCAACGGTATCGACGATTTCTGGCGACCATTCAATTTTCGAGTGAAAACTTTCGACGACGTCGACGAGCACGACGGACCACGCCGATTGGCCGCGATCCAATTACGTTCAATGAAAGTCTCTCGAGGGATTTATGCCCTCCGTTTCTGTCCCGTCGCAAAAACAATGATCCATGGATCCCTTTTCCGGCATTCCGTGCACGCCGATACAACCGAACGCCAACGAAACCTCCTTTCATTCTACCAGGTGACGATTTTTTGCGGCCAAACTTTTGGCCCGATACAATGAGGAACGGGCCGCAAAAGGAACGCCATGATGATCAACGAGCCAGCCGTGTTTTCGGAAGAATATAAATTCACCGCGAAATCACGTAGCTCGCCGTGATCCGAAACGTCCAGGTGTTCCGGCTGTTTTGAGATTTTCTGGAAAAGAAAATCGGTTCTCGAACGACGTCGTAAACACGCCAGACGAAGATGCAAATACTATGACTGATTCTCGTTCTTGAATTTATCTGAATTTTAATGATCTGTGTGTTTGACGAATAATTTTTCGGATTCATAGATGAAAATTTGACTGGCATGGGATATTTGCAACCGCTGCGCTTTTACTCTATAATTTTACGTGGAAATTGAAAATTAAGATTCTGAACGATTTCTTTCACATGCTTCATTATTTATATTTTAGAGAGTAGTTTAGGAAAAGTAATTTTTGTTTAGGTCAAACTTAAATATATTATTTCAAAATAATATGCATTTTATTTTAAGTGACTGCTTGAAAATTCATTAAATAGACATTTAACACTCTGACTGTCATGTCACCCATATGTGAGTGACACTTAGATTGAAGCATTATTTTTTTGATCAGGTATAGCATAATAAATACATCTAATAAAATTTAACAGAATCAGTGAAAAATGATGGAAATTACTAATATTATTGATGAAAGCCAGTAGAATTAGGAGTTATATTTATTTTGTATAAAAATTTAGAAACTTTGCCATTTTCAATTTAGAAAGTGTTGCAGTCAATGTGTTAAAATAAAATATTCTGTAATAAAATTGTGGACAACATTTCTATTCTGTAAATTCATAACTTTCAGGATTATTCTTATATCTGATTATTATTCCTTTTATTTGGTTATTACATATCTGTTACTGTGGAAAATGAAAAAAGCTTCTTCATGGGAATTAATGCAATCAGCGCTATAAAATTTGTAATTGGAAATACGCGATTATCGTTTATTAGATCACTGATTATGAAATGTTATTATTTGATGAAACTTCAAGGACATATTGGGTTGAATCATAAATAACTTCCAACTATATAATAGGTTTTTTATTCCTAAAAATTCTAATAGTTTAGCGAGGTTACAGACTGTTGCTTCATATTAGGTCAGCATTTCGGTAACTGATACGTGCTACAAAAACAACAACAATCATGCTTGAATAAACACTCTAATAAAGTTAAGAAGACAAGTCAGAAGTTGTTTATGACTAAACACTTTATTTATTGTACTTTGATGTACAACAACTCTACATAATCTATTCCCTTTTTGATTTTGACATGCAGTAGATACTGTGGGGGCCAACAATATCGCCAAAGAACCCACCAAATGACTATTAATTATTTATAAATTTCTGTAATTATACAAATGTTTTCTAAATAACCACCAATTACATTAAAACACAAATAAAAGAATCTACAATAAAAGAAGATATCAAATAAGTAACGAGATATAAATTGTATTCACATAATTATATAAACAAAAATTGTTGTCGATAATGGCTACCCTTCCACCGAGTTAACAAATTTTTCCAAAATCATCCTAATTCGAGAGCTCTTGGGAAATGACTATGACCACCCATTGGGGGGCCAGGCGTGGGCGTAACATAGCGGCGCCTATTTGAGAGACGGAAAAATTTATTCGCCGAAGGAGTCGGTGTCGGAGAATTATGGGCCGCATCACGAATCGCAAGAAAGAAGATAAATTCATCGGTGCACGAAGCGGCTCATGGCGTGGCCGATTGTCCATGCCAATTAGGTTAGTATCCGAATAGCGTAACGGGGCTGGCGCCGCGCCTAATAATCGCGTTATTAATGAGCGCTACGTGCATTTACCGTATTGCACCGCACCGGTGCAATATTCCTATGCACCCGCGTGCTCCGACCATTTTAAGCTGCGCAATTTGCAACCATTCCCGATAGCCTCAAAAAACAACAATTCGATGCAGGAACAAATGAAGTTCTAATGGATGATATCATGCTAATTGTAGGCGATTACCAGACTGCAGATACTTCTGCTAATATCTCATTTGCAAGCTTGTATAATTTTGTACTTTAACACGTTGATTGCCACACTGTATTGGTTGAAAATGGCCATCTTTCTAAATTCTATACAAAGAAAATATAATCTCAAGTTGAAATCTTTTTAATCAAGAATATTAGGAATATTCATAATTTTTTTATTGGTAATATTAAACATTAGTAAATAAATTTATGAATACTAGAAATAATGAAATATATAATAACTGAATGTAAGTGTCACCCATATATGGGTGACATAGCGGTCAAAGTGTTAATAGAGATAACGAAAGGGATTTTAAGAAAAATATACTTCATCCTAAACAGATTGTAAGAAAGTATTTTTTATTTATTTCATACTATGCATATGCCTCGTGTAGTTGAATGTGTTAAATTGTGTAATTAACTGAAGTGAATTGGTCGTAGTCTATATGCATACCATGTCCGATTTCAATGAAATTTTTATGAACAGGTACGTAGACTTTGGGAAATGCAACAAACTGAAGTCTACATTTCTCAAACTTTTTTAAATGTTTTGCTGTATTAATGTACAAGATTTCTAGGATCAAGGTTTCTTTGAAGCATCATAAATTGAAAATCATTACAGACATGGATGCGTGAAAATCTCGGTTTTACTCGGAAAACTTTCTTCTCTTATTTAAAAAATCAAAATGTGTAGAACAATCTTTTAAATTCGTATAAATAATGTTTTTATGTTTGGAGTCTCCATTGAGTTTCTTATCATTGAGTATAGACACGGGTTGTTAAGAATTTTAGGTAGTCCAGGTTTGGTTCCAATTGGCAAAAGTCGGGCGGGATCGGTACTAGATTCCGATAGTATCATATCTTACACAAAAGCTCAAAATTCTAAAAGTATTCTATACTATGATAATAATATTCTAATCTGCATTCTATATATAACATTATTGAAATCAGATGTTTGGAAAATAACCATTCACGATATATTTCAGTGATGGCCACCGGAGCTGCGGTTTCCCCCCACTCTAAGACCATTTTCCTCATATAGGCTTCGGTCTGGAATGACGATGGACCGAGGGGAAACTAGAAGCAAACTGGAGGGAACTGGCACGAGGAGAATGAACCTAGAGTGAGGGAAGGCCACAGCTCTAGTGGCCAGTACTGATATATTTATTCTTCAACACTTTAGCCGCAATGTCACCCACATATGGGTGACACTTAAATTCAGTTATTATTTACTTCATCATTTCTAGTATTCATAAATTTATTTGCTAATGATTAACAGGGCCAAAAAAAAATTATGCATATTCTTAATATTCTTGATTAAAAAGATTTTAACTTGAGATTATATTTTCTTTGTATAGAAATTTAGAAAGATGACCTTTTTCAACTAATACACTGTGGCAATCAACGTGTTAACAGAAACGTTTTGCTTGCCTTATTAAAAAATTACAAATATCCTGCAAACAGATTATTTTTCAAACATTTTACCTGAACAATCGTATGAAAAAACCGATTTATTTCACAAAGATGTATGATTCCATTCGAATTATGGTCACCTGCCTATTGCTCAAGTTATCGCAAGTTTCGAGACTTGATGTTTCCTTATTCCTTAAAAAACAACAAACATTTCCCTCGTCAGCTTTTTCATACACATGTCAGTTACAAAAGCAAGCACCAGTTCTTTGCGTATGTCGCTTTAGAGATTCAGATGCCGCTGGGCCTACGAAAGTAAAAAATACCATCCCATTCGAAGTTCCACTTTCACAACCCTATCATTTAGAAAACTCCAGACGACTTTCATCACGTTAAACAGAACTTGCAATCACTTCGAGTCTCGAGAATTACAATGTGAACCACATGCAGCCGAATTTCGTCGGCGGTTCCCGCGGCAGGCAAACAATTACATCGTAATCGTTTTCCGCGCATTGATGGTGTAACGTTCGATCAATCCAGGGAAATAGAAACATTCTTCGGCCAGTCAATTTCTGTGAGTCGGTTTACGGGTGCACGTTAACTGGAAATTAAATTCTCCGGTTACCGATGCATCGATACGAAATTATGAAACGATCGTTTAAATTGGGTATTCTTATCGCGCGGCCGCGTTTCGAGGTAGCCGCGGCTACACATAATGAACGCAGGTGCACCGCCGCCAGTCTATGGACGAGCATGATCATTTTCGCCACAACTGTGTAGTCATCGTGAGCACCAATCGCTCACTGGAATTGATCATACTGTCAGAATTATGTCCCGAGGCTGACATAATTGGGCAGCTGCTTTGACTACTGAATTTTATTAACGGTATAAAATGCCGATATATTGGGCCCGTCGTATCCGTACCTTTAAAGAATCGATAATTCCTTATGGACCAATACAACGTATGTATGTTAAGCTGCCCGGTACCGCAACATGCACGAAGGAATTTTAAAGTAAACGGATTGAGTAAAGCTCTTCTTTTATGCCAATATAAATTTTTCTTATGGTAATTTGTTGCCTCTACTTAACGATAGATGTTGAAAAGACGGCTGCATGTTTTCGAGAATATGAGTAATTATGGTGGTATTAATAATGATTTTATTATGCTAAGGTTGACTGTATAAATAATACAGTTTGACAGGAAAGTGAAACGGTAATCGTTATCAGAAATTTAATTTTACCTTCTTGCTTTATTGAAAATGAAAATTGCATGGTTCACAATGCGTGATCTGGACATTCGAGAAAGAGTATTAACTGTCGATTATGTTTTAACCCTAGTCTTCATTTATTTAAGAAACTTTCGCAATGATGACATTATATTACATGCAACTGGTTATTTCTACACTCTTCAGTCCTCTCATCATATTATAAATTTGAAAATGTGAGTTCCATACATTCCGGCCCTTTCAACCCAAAGACCTTCAATGTATGGTCGAACGGAAGAAGGCTCTAGAGTTAAGCTACAGAGAGTATTTTGCTTATGTTGTGCACCTATTGTGCCTTTGTTACTCCCAACGATACAGCACAATTGCTCAGGAAACAAACATTTATTTCGATATCAAGGACACTTTTCCGTGACAAAAAAAAAATGGTTGACCTTGGAGGCTGTAAAAAAAATTACATTGAAAAAAAATATTTCTTGCGGTGTGCGTTCTATTTTTGAAACCATTTAGATCGCGTATAAAACATTTTGCTTCACATCGTGAGTCTGAAGAATTGCCAATGGGCGATACCTTCTCGCACGTCCTACTACCATACATCTAATTCGGTAAATGACCTAACTAGGTCAGTGGCAAATTCAAGTAATAAGCTGTTATATATATAAAAAAAAGGACATTGTGAGTGGAAGAGACAAAGTGGCGCGTTTTAGGAGGGACACCCAGTATCCGTGACTCGATATATAACAACTGTACCTCAGGAACGAGCAATTCAAAGCTCGTTGTTCTCGCCTCGGTAGTGAGCTACGGCGATAAATTTTTCCCGTTCCCGCCGTAGGAGCAACGGAACAATTATCGGCGCTAATAGGAACGCTCGTCTAGTAGGGCACGTTATCTCGCCGCTATCGGCCGCTTTTAATTGGACGAAATTACAAGGTGCGTTAACGCGCGAGCAATCATTGCTAGGGCGTGTGCACAAACGGCTTTCTACCAGCCATCGGGTACAATGTGTAACCCGTTGCTCCTGCGGTACCGAGGGGCTGCCCATGAAATATTACGTTTTACCGTTAACCCGTGCGGAGACGGTTAATTATCCCGTTTCAGGCGGAGGTGAAAAGTTTCAGTCACCTTCTCCACCCAGAGACCGCGTGCTGAAAAAAATATAACGGAAGTGCGATCGGGGCCCGTAATGCCCGCGAAATTGCGCTCGTAAAACGAATTCGCGACGTTTCGCTCGTTGCCGCGGATACGGGTGACCTTGCGGCGTTTAACCCCTTACCGCATCATTTTTGTGGTTTGACTGAAAAAAATATGTTAAGCGTGAAAAGTACAAAGTTTTCCTTCTATGGGAGAAATATTGGAAACATTTTTTTAACGTTATCGAATTTTTTATTCGTTGAAAAAACTTGAGTGCGTCATACAGACAATTCCTTATAATATATGGAACATTTTGAAGCAATTTCTGTCCATCTTTAGGCAAAATAACTGCACATATTTTTCACAGCATATTAACACTTTCGCAGCCGGCGGTTCTGATGCGAGAGCCTTAGCTGGATGCCGCGTACAATTTCCAAAAATTGATGACTGATTGCCGTAAGGTTCTGGCATTCAAATGAGAGTGAAAATAAAAGATATTTCATTGTAATATCATGCTTGTAACCACTTGTTGTTTAAAATTGAGACACGTAATAAAATGCAGATAACCCGCTGTAAATATAAAATGACGTTAGACTACGCTAGTTGGTGCCAACTATAGGCTTTAAAATGACGTAGAACTACATCGGCGGCAACGAGTTGCAAATTTTGATAGATGCCAAGTGTATGAATTAACGGTGATCCTGTGGCCTGGATAATTGGTAATGATGCGAGACACCCAAGCGGAAAATCGAATAACGAATTATTTTTAAGAGAACTATGTATTCATGGAATAACAACCCATAACTATTGTTTATCATCTTCTATACCTTAAATAAGTACATTTAATTCTTCTCTCTCTGACTCAATACTGCTTTCACTTTCATTATCTACTTCCTCAAATGTCGTTTCACCACCTTCATCATCAGTTCCTATTTAGTTTATACAGGGAGACACGGAAATAGGTGGTCAAACTTTGGTACCCTATTCTATTGTTCCTAAGGATAAAAAAATGTAATATAAACATAGGTCCGAAAACTCTTCCTTTCCGAGATATAGACACTTTTTGCTTACATCGAAAATGTACTAGAATAGCCGTCAGACGTAGAATTTCAAGCACCAAACATACATACACACATACATACATTTCAGTGCATTTGGAATACACCAGGAATTTTGAACGGCTTCAACAGTCTTTGAAACGTCGGTGCGAAGCATATATTGTTGCAGAAGGAAATCATTTTCAGCAATTTCTTTAAGTAAGTTTTAAACATTCTTACAATACTCCATCATAATCGGAAAATGTCTATATCTCGGAAAGGAAGAGTTTTCGAATTTATGTTTACATGACATTTTTTCATCCTTAGGAACAGTAGAATACTGTACTAACGTTTAGCCACCTATTTCCGTGTCTCCCTGTATTTATATTCTCCTACTAGTTCATTTCACTGTCATTACTACTGTATGTAATTATTTTTCATCTTCCTTTTTCGATTATTGTCTAACGTAAAGTCTTCACTGTCTTCAGCCTTATGTATGTTTTGACATGTTGACGGTCTTGGTTCCGGATTATCCTTAGTTAACTTGATCTTAAAATTAATGCCACTTTTATTTTTTATAGACCTTATTCTACAATTTCTGTATATGACCCACGTGCTGCGTCATCGGCTGAGGTTGAATCGCATGCCTCGTGTCTGGGTCATCCGTCTCGAACGTGCCAGTCGATGCGCAAAAATTTGCCGAGTGTACCCAAGCTTTTTAGCGGCAGCGTATCTTCGACGTTTTAGCTGCTTCATTTGTCGATCAATCGACGGATGCAAACATCGGCTTCCCTTTTAAGGACATTTCGCGTTCGTCTTCGTCGTGCCGTGGGTTATTTCTCTCGATTCGCGTGCTCGTCCGTCCACACGTGATAACGAAAGGATAATGGACGCGGTGACTGTTTAAGGACGAGGAGAGGCAGCCTGAGAAAGCGAGAAATTGCCAAATCGAGAAATGCCAGCCGGAGGAACTGTCTCCAGTCTTTAACGAGCGTATCTCGATGACCTTTACGAAGAAAAGTTCACGCAGAGAAGAATACGACGATTGTACTTGGACGTAGATAACTGTACCGCGCAGCACGGTGGATAGGAAAACTCGCGACTGGTGACAGGGAGTTTCAGCGAAGGTATCGTTCGTAGGAAGTAGAATGAGGCGGCTGTGCTGGAGAATTTAGCTTGCGATCACGGAAATATGTTAATCATTGGATCCAATGAATGGTGAATGAATTGAATCTTTTTGAATAATTTTTTAGCATTCTTAAACCCTCATCTATTCTAAATTTGACACAATTTTGTCACAAAATGTGATGAATGAAAAAAAGCATTAAGCCTTGCACAACGCTTTATTATTTGTGAACCAGACGAACAATCTTATGCCTGAATGTATGGACATTTAATTTTTTTGTTTTGAATAAAAGCATTTGCAAATTTAACTATTTATCTTTTCATTGTGTTGATTTTTTATCATTGTGCCAATTTGACACCAAGGGACGAATTCAGTTGGGAAAATGAAGGACGGATTAGTGTCAATAGGAGAAAGTTTAAAATTTGATGATAATAGACTGTAAATTTTTTTGAAATTGAAGTTATCGAAGCACATAAAATGTATGTTATGTCTCACAAAAGTTTTAGGACCGCGACCTCCGCAGGGTTAACTCATGCTTTTGAAAGTACAGTAGGACCTCGATTAACCGGATCGCGATTATCCGTGGTTGTGGTTACCCAGGGTCTACTGTTTACTAAAAACGAAAGGTTGTGCATATCTTACAGACAGTTTAGTGATGGTGAAAAGCAGAATATAGCATTTATAAGTGCAAAGTTAAAAAACTAGATAAAATTTATGCAGATATATGTACATTTCGTCATGATTATATTATAAAAGGAAATACATTTTCTAAGAATAAAGAGCTGACTTTGGTATAGAAAATACGTTTTTAGTTATTTCTGTTTGTCTCCCGATTAAGCCGGTTAATCGAGGTCCTACTGTATCGTACTTTTTATTTAGATGTTTTTTAAACTACAGCCGTTTTTCTCTAGACTTATTGAAAGACCCTCATATTTCTCACGAAATGAAGAGAAGGAACTTACTCCGCTAATCGGTTAAGGGGATCGATTTTGAAGGGAGCAAAATCGCTGAAGATCGCGCGAGCAGGAAGGAAGCCTTGATGAAAGCGGAGAGAAAGGAACACCGACAGGGGCTGAAAATCGACTGACTTTGCGGTGCAGTAGAAAAATTCCTTTTATTTGCACCTTTTTGCTTGCACGGGGATTACTGGTCTATCGGCCCTTTCATTCAGCCGTAGATTATCGAACGCAGCACAATAGCCTCTGTATAGCAGCACCTACTGGGGTTCGATTGAGTCGTGCCAAGTCCGAGCTTATCTTCCAACCTTTACCTTCCCACGCGTATCTTCCGCGATAGTGCTTCAAGATACACAAGAGATGTGGGAAGCCTGGAAATGCAATGACAAACAAGCTATAACGAGAGCCTGTAACGACGTATCTGAATAGCCGGTGGCCTTTGAATACTGTGCACGGATTGCATTATTGTTCGTGAAATAGGCCGTCGATGAATACATTTTTTGCAAAACGCTCAATGATGGTTTAGTTAGGAAATAAGACAGATGAGATCTTGTTTAATTGTATTTATAATATTCCATGCTTGACGGAAATTGTCGCCCAAGGTGGTGGATGGAAAATGTTTGAATTATAACACTACGTAGTTTCTAAAGTTGCAATTTATATAAATTGTACCTGCCAAAACATAATCATAAACTTGTTGAGACAAAGAAAGGAGTCAAAAAATGACGGTGAACGAGTTGCCAAAATACTTTTCAAGTTTTTTACATATAATAGTTGCAAATACCGAGTATATGTCACTGAAGGCGGTGCAACTCACGAAAAATCGAGCGAGAACGAGAAGAGGGTTGTTAATTACCGATTGGCATTATCGACGAAATCGAAAACGTAAAATAGTCGGAGTCTGACTATCTGACAGTATGCTTGAATGTAAACGTCCTCTGAAAATAATTCATAATTAGACAGTGGATCTTTACGGAATTTACATATTCAAATATGTACAAGATGTACATGTTATAAAGTAAGTGAAATAAGAAGTACATTTTCTAACATTTATAGCGTAAAATAAAAGTTTATCGAAATTCTATTTCTTCAATACATTAAAACAGAAAATATTAATATCTAACGTTATATATCTGCATAAACTTCCGCAGTCTATTTATAATTCTAAGCTCCACATATTTGCTTGCAAACAAAGTATCTGAATATTCTCATTTCAATTGAATATACCGTGTAATAATATTTTTTTCGTGTTTATTGAAATTTCCTCCAGTTCACTAATGCTCCGTTCGCAAATGCTTCCTTAGAAATGTATAATTTAAAACCTTTGCAATCCATAAAATTAAAATAAAACCTTAAAGCCGTAACAAATAAAACTCATATTAATTACGTGTAGTTTTGAAACAAGATCCACTTAAACGCATTACAGAAGTGTCGGGTAATGAATATCCTGTATCAAAAGACTCTCAAGAGAAAGAGTTAACGATTAAACAAGATTTCGTCGACGGCTAAGTGAGACACGTCAATTGGATCGATTACAGGGCCAGGGGGTGGTCCGATTTCGAGATCGACTCGAGGATTTGCGGACATCGAGTGTAGACGATCGAACGACGAGAGGAGACGTCCTTTAGACCCGTGGGTGCAGCCGGGACGAAAGAAACCGCCGTGGCGTCCATTTGTACGTCGGATTAAGACGTTTGGATTTCGAGCGGCCGAAAGAATGAAGGAATCATCTGGGTAGGGGAGGGAAAGCGAAAGGAGACGCGAGTCATCATCGTGATCGTATGGCAATCGACCGACTGCCAGATTAGTATCAGAACCGAAAAGCTTGAGGGGAATTAAAACGACGGCGCCCATGTCAAGCTGGCAATGCATCGAACTGATTTGATCCCGCGGAAGGGCGAAAGAAAGGGACGGGAAAAGATGATCGGAACTTTTTTTTACTTTCAGAACGTCGTCCTGTGAGAACTTTCTAACGGCGAATTTTTACCCGTTGTTGATGACCTAAAGTTTTTCTAGGTTGTTCATGGCTGAGCCCAACTAGGAGGTTAACACGTTGAACGCTATGTCGGTCCTTGTGGACCGACACTAAACTTTTCGTTTAGGTGGCGCCGATTCCTGAGGATCGACAGTATCAAATTTAAAACATAATATTAAAGAATATGTTTACACTTTTTTAACGCTTTGAGTGCCGCCATATCTGAGTGACAGATAGATTAAATTATTATTTATTTGATCATGTGAAATATTAAAAGTATACCTAATCAGCTCTAATAGAACCAGTAAAAAAATGGTGAATGTTACTGACTTTATTGATTAAAAGAGGTAGAATTCATGGTTACATTCAGTTTGTATAAAAATTGAGGAAGTTTGCCATTTTCAGCTAATGGAGCGTGGCACTCAAAGTATTAATGGATTTTATTGAAACATTTTAAACAAAAATGAGGTTTTCCTTTACAAGCATTACAAAAAGTTACGATTTTCTTGGTACAATTTCTAGTCATTTTTGTTCCAAATTTTGTTGAATTGACATTATCTGTAGGGTCTGTACATGCCCTATCCTGAAAGTCCAATGGTGCATGTTACTGCAAATAAATGATACTCGTCGTATCATGCGCTTTAGGATGGCGTCTGACCGAATACGTTATCTGGCACAGGCAATTGAAAGAATGTGATAGAACAACATATTCAATTCATCTATTAACAGGAGAATAAAATAATTTAATCGGATCTCTGCATGCCCTATCCTTGAAGTACGACTATCTTGGTAAAATTTCTAGCTATTTTTCTTCCAAATTTTTTTGAATTGGCATTTTCTATATTTACGCGCCGCCTAAATGGAATGTAAAACAAAATTAGCTCCGAGTTTAACGTGTTAATAAGTATTGGTCGTGTAACAGATTTCACAGTAGTTGACCTTCACCGATCTTGAATGACCTTTAACCATAGGTCATTGTATGCGTCTTAAAACGATCTGTTAGAAAGTAAGTAAGAAAATATACCATTACATTTAGAACAACGAAGTTGACCTTCGCATCTCTGCTATACCTCCACCTACAAAAAGACTATTGACATCAGATTACGTCCCAAGGAAGATTAGTCTGATACATTTATGTCTATCGCCAAAAGCAAGCGAGTTATTTAGGTGGCCTGTTTTAGATGCCTCAATTTGTAGAGATATTTAGGCATTCTGTTTCAAACGCCACACCCTATATTAGTAAAAATAAATAAATAAAGCATGCAGTTGTATGTTCATTTATTCCCAACAAATTTTAAAACCTGTGGATCATTTAACAGGACTGTGCAAAGGGACGAACTAAATGAGTAGACCTCCACCACCGATTCAAATTAACTAAACAACTGACAATTCTTATAAAATGCAGAAGAACATTAATATTGTGACGATAACAGACAAAGTGCATACATCTAATAGTTAATTATCTTTTTCATTACAATTTATATTAAAAACAACAAAGTATTATGTACCTAACCACATGATATGATCATTTTTCCTGTGGCTGTCACACATTGTTTACTCTCTCTGCTACGATACAATAGAATTGATTATTCTATCAGCGATGCACAAATATACGAACGATCACGGCATAAATCCCACTGAATAAACGCATAAGGAATCTATCTCGGAGGTCGAACCGCATCGACTCGATTCACGAAACTCGAAAGTAAATTTACAAGGAGCCCGGTTCGATCGGCTACCTACGTGTTGGTATTATCTGGAATCGAGAAAGATCACCGTACTCGCGTACTTTATGCTACATAATTATTATTATCACGTGCTTCGGTAATAACACGATACGACCGAGTGTGTACTTTAAAAACAGCCCCCGAAACCGTTCGGCTTCCCTAAAGAGCAAAAACCGGGAGGAACGGTCAGCCGTTCCTCTCTTTCCCTCCATCCTGTTATCGTTGCGGTATCTTACCGCGAAAGGAAACGCATTCGCGACGAATATCGATATTATCTGATACACGTGCCGCCGTATGGAAATTGCTGCGCGTCAGCGAAATTCCCTGCACGTCGTTCGATTTCGCGAGCGCGCGCGCGCGCGCGCTTGCGTGCACAGAAGCGTAGGAGTGGTTCCGGACCTCGAAGACCGGTTTCAAAATGTCGACGAACGATCGGCCCCCGTTTTCCATACGATGCCGACATCGAACACAAGAGAACCGACTATCGACGACCCGATGTCGTTGTCGTGCCCGTTACGTCGAACGCATAAACTCGACGAGCGCTCTCACGAGATATTGTCCCTCGTGTGTAACAATACGCGAGGAAAATGCATCTCCTGACTCGGTATCAAAATCATACCGGTTTCAAGTCCCTGGTCCTGAGTATAATGTTGAGTACGTAGGTTCAATAGAATACTGCTAAATCAGTGCGAAATGTTCGATTTGTAGGGTAACGATTAAACCGCTATTCAGTGAAACCCCCGTATCCGCTGTTTCAGTAACCACGGTTTCACTTAACCGCAGTCGGTGACGGTTTGAAAATAAATGGAAAATTCTGGAAGTAAAGTAAAATATTCGTAGAGGAAAGTAGCCAAATATGGAATACTATTTTGTTTTTCGAATGTTATCCTTACAGAATCAATTGCAGCAAATATAGATTTTTAAGGGTATTCAGTTATATATTTTCGCTTAATTTAAGAGCAGTCTTATATTTCTAACGTTATGAACAATTTTCAATATTGAATTAACATTAAGAAAATATAAATTGTACTTAATATGGAATAGGTACCCAAATATGGAACACTGACCACTACTGAGTCTCCAGATTTGGAATTTTACAAAGTTAAAAACACGGTGTTCGGCTCACAAATACTTATGAATATCACAGACAGGTATGACAACAACAGCTAAAAAAGAAACAAATAAGCACGGTAAAATAATAATAAATACAAAAACACATCAAATTGACGCACCGTCAAAAGTTTTCGAACAGCAGCAACACAAAACGAACCTGCCACGTCACTAACGTTCGCTTGACTGACGAGTCACAACGTGTGCGGTGCCAAAGCGAGTGAGTGAGATAACCTATAGCTGTCTGACAGATATTCATTACTCAGATTTTTAAAAATGGCACTATTCCATATTTGACCACTTTTCTCTACAGTAGAACGCCGATTTTCAAACACCGATTTTCAAGCGTCGATTATCCGAATATCGAATACCGAAGGACCGATCAACGGAACACAGAGTGAGTCACGTATCTAAACTATATAAGAACATTTACATTTTAGAATACGTATCCTTTTTTTATGTGAAACCCGTCATAACGGTTTGGAAAATCTGTCACCCAATATACCTGGATTTGAAAACTGTAATTACGACAATATACAGGAATAGCAGAAAATACATCAGAATAATCCAGAATATAAAGTTATGAATGATGATGATATTGCTTTATCCATCCTCTGCTGAAAAAAATTATGAAAAAGATGAAGATATGGCAGAATCGTGTACTATTCGACTACACCGTGAAGCTGGAAATGCATTGGATGTTGCATTATGGTGGGAAAAAGGGCAAATGGAAAGAGATGCAATACAAATATTTATTTTAGAAGCAATTCAGCATTTGGCTATACGTAAAAACGATTAATTTACTTTTTATATGTCGTTTATCATATACTTTTTCACGCAATATACATCTATATTTGAAAATTGTTTTATTTCCAGTCGTTTTATGACATATTCGCAAATTTGGTTCTTCTAGCCCGATTATCCGAAAATCCGCTTATCGTTACAGATTTGTCTTCCTATTAGTTCGGATAATCGACGTTTTGCTGTATATAAGAATGTTTAATATCGTCAGAAGGTGTATAATAACGCAACATCATATCACAGCGCCCACGCCATTCATCCCGCTTCATCTCATCACGTAGGCTGTGTGCACATCATCACATGATTACAAGAAGAAATTCGAGTATAATGCAACAAATACTGTAGAGGGACTTCATTCACATAATTTTTGTTATAGTATGAGGGTTGTTCACGTCAAATCAGGAATTCAATTTTTAAACAGGCAAAGGGACAAAATTATGACCAGTTGGAACATTTATTTTTTAACGTAATCTCTATAATATCGTACCATTTTTACCATCGACGTACCAAAGCGTTAATATCGGCAAAATGGAAGAATTAGTCTTAACGCCTGAACCAATGCAACGCACACGTTTTAAGCTCATCTTCTAATTGAAAGCGCCTGCTGTCCAAATGTTTCTGCAAGGGATCAAATAGATGAAAATCTGAAGGTGATAAATCGGAACTGTAGGGAGGATATGGAAGGACATCACAGCCGAATATCTGCAGTTTTTCCTTGATTTTCTGGGAAGTGTGTCGGTTTGCATAATGCTGCAGGAAAAGCACACGTGCGTTGCACTGGTTCAGGCGTCAGGACAAATCCTTTCATTCTGCCGGTATTAACGCATTGGTACGTCGCTGGAAAAAATGCTATGATACAAATGGAGATTACGTTGACAAATGAATGTTGTCACAATTTTGTCCCTTTACCTGTCTAGAAATTAAATTCCGGGTTTGACGTGAACGACCTCGTAATTGTTATAGTTTATTATTGGTTATTGTTCCTAATGTCTTCTTATGCCTAATTTATAAAGAAAATTCGATCATAGTTATATATAGCATGTGCAATGTTCGCCGTCGTCCGCGGTATCAGGTATCTACGGAGAATTACCGCGGATTCGAAGTACAGAACATCATTTTAAAACCGAAGAAGTTCGCTGGACAACAGCTACAGTGATTATGCTACGGTTTTATTCTTTTTTTAAATGTCGGTGTTAAGGCCGTGAACTTGAGTAAAGAGAAAATGTTTATGGCTTTGAGGATCTCCAAGGAAAACGTCACACAGACATGGAACGGGGTTTACATCGTCCAGATGTCCAGCGTACTCCAACGGGGGGTACTATCATACTTTGTACAAAACATTTGGCGGCTTCTCAGTGTATAGAGAGTCGAATATTTAGGGAATTCGAAAAAATTGTAGTTGAAGAGAATATTTATCTCTAATTAGAACGATCTGCGATGTACAATAGTATTTTGATGAACTGCAATACAGTTTTAAATAAATTTTAACTTGCATGGCCTCTGGTACAATTACGTTCGTTGCGTTTGACAGTTAGAAGGCGAAAGAACTGCACATGGATTTACAACTTTACAAAATATTGAGGCAACGTGCCTCCAGGCTAGCATCGATCCAGCACGTATAAACTCGCGTCTTTTCCCAATTCCTCAGCACCGTGAACAAGCTTCCAGGAGACGACAAGCTGTTTACACATACTTACGTACATACAGGCGCGCGACAAAAGGGTCGACGCATTAACTCGTGCGCTGCTATTCGGCCAGTGCGTAAATCAGTGGCTGATTAAAGCGGCGTGTACACTCGGTGCACGCGTGTTGCACGCGCCTGCACACATACACGTATTTAGTGTTGTGCCTACCTTTTCGTGTAGGCTCGCGAAACGCCAGGAGGAAAGAGTTCCGCCGCGAGCGTGCCGAGCTATTCTGATTTTTGCCGCGAGCTATCTAGGCGCAAAAAAGGAACACATGCCAGACAATCCCCTGCATTCGCCCACGCACTCGAACACCTACAGTCGGGCACAAAATTAATACATTTCGCGGTGGTCACGTAAAAATACGTCTTTTCCATGTTATCACTTAACCGCCGGTCACGTAAAAGTACAGTGACTCACGAAATTGTTCATAATTACTTTCCTTCCTTAATTCTAGTGCAACCAACCAACTGCAAATTTTTCATATGCAATCGAAAAAAACACCGTCCAAAAAAAGTGTTAAACAGGAGAATGTTGAAGTAGCATAATCATGTGATCAATGCCGTGAGGCATTGTACGTCTTTTTATATAGTTTTATTCGATACCGTTATACTACTTTTGCTGGCGATTAAGCGTAAGTTTCGTAAGTGGCAGATACGGCGCGAAATGTATTAAGTGTACAAGTAGTGGAAATGGTTATCGTTCGAATTTAATCAGAGAAGTACTATTTTTGTAAAGTAAATTTGTCTGATTGTATATTGTCCTAAAGTATATAACATTTTATGAATGAGTAAAGACAATGTTGTTTTGCCTTTATAAAACTGAAAGGCGAATAGAATGAACTTCTGTTTATAGCTGGCTGCTGCAGAGTTTCGTCATTGAAATAAGGATGGACATTATAAACTTTGTTTTGAAATATTATGTTTGCAACTACTTACTGTTTAAAACTGTAAGATATGCAGAGAATGACTTAAATAACTTATATTTAATGCTCTTAGTTATTCAGGTGACATGTTTTAGATGGCCCACTTTGCATATTTATCCTGCTTCTATCAGCGGCAAATGTTAATGAAAATAATACTGTGTATTTTCATTGAATTTTTGAATATGCACCGCACTAACAATGAAGGTCCACAAGTCGGTACACTTATTTTAGGGTAGAAATATAACAGATCTTTCAAAAAATGCCCTTCATCTCCATAAGCGAACATTTACGAATTGAATGACTTCAAACTTTTCTACGTTAAACCACTAGACGTGATTCATTTTTTCGCTAAAATCTTTGTACCATTTGTTGACGTTTTTTGTAAGAGGAATAAATTATACGACACTTAAGAATCTACAAATGAAATATGTAGAGTGTTTTAAAAAAAGAAATAGTTGTTGCTTCACATTAGTGACAGATAAATGTCCTGAAAATATACCTACATTCGTCTGTATGAAATTACTATAAAGTAATAAACATTGGCATATTTCTCAGTACTCTTACGATTCAATATTCTGCATCATCCACAGCAAGTTTTGTAATACATGTTAGAGAGTATTATCTTGTCTACTATAACATGCTATCATTTCTGTATTTAATTGCATATTTCGCATATAATATCGCCCATTTGAAAATCTTTCACAGGCATTATTGAACAGCTGCATAAAAAAAGTTTGAAACGACAGCTCTTACTATCAAATAAATACAAAATTCTAGTAAGCCATTTCCAACAAACATTTGTCCGTTAACTTCCAAAGATTCTCCATTTAACGAGCGCCAATGTAAACAATTATAGTTTCCGTAAACGGTAAAGAAACGGTCGAGGGTCGAATAATTTGCGATCGCGAACGCGGTAGCGTGTCGTTCGTTCGCGGAAAGGTACGAAAGGTGGAAGAACCCGAAAACAGAATCCGATAGTGTGACCAGTGTTGAGAGGTCGGCCGTAATGTACCACGGAACACGTGTTTACCGGCATTTTATTGTTGTAACACGGCGAACGGTGAATATGCAAATGAAACTCTGGTCCTCTTCGTTTATCTGTCGACCACGCACGATCTTCGATTTTATTTCACCGCCTCCTGTCGTTTCCTTACTCCACGCGATCAATTATCCTTCCTTTCAATCCTCCTTCTCCCTGACTGTCATTTACACAGTCGTTTCGTCCGCGTTCCGATTATCATACTCATTTTTTCATTGTTCTCGTTTTATAGCCGCCAGAGCAACTTAATGAGAGCCATTAAACGCGACTAGCGTGACCCGATGCTCGCTTGTTTTTTTTCTACGTTACACGGCTATCACTTATGGCAATATTTCATTCATGATACGGTTGAGCTATCGCCTTAACCCCTCGCCTTGGCATTTTTTTTAACGGGCTGTGTTAAAGTTTATTATTCAAATGCTCAAGTTCATGTTACAGTATTGTCTGTCGGTATATAGCATGTACAATTTGCTTTTGGCAGTCTTTCGAATGCTAATGGAACTGGGATACAAAGTTTTTTCAGAATTGAAATTTCTGTATGATCGGGGTTTGTAACACGTGAATCACAGTTTCTGTCACGAGTGGGACTCGTTATTGCAACGCAAGGGGTTAAGGATCGGATCAGTGAACCTGAAGCTTGGAGTGTTTTGAATAATTCCAACGTAAGGAGGGTAAAACAGAGTATCGTGTTCTGCTTTCGTAATCTCTCTTCATATTATGTTTTGTGTCAGTGATTTGTACAAGATGGATTTGAACCAAAACGTGTAACATTTTGCCAAATATAATAATGAATAATATCTTAATCTTGAATGTATCAATTTTGATATGGAACAAGTCAAAGGCACTTGGAGCGTTCTCGATCTTGAATGGGTTAATTGATAATTGCTACTTTTTTCAAGATAGTGAAGATAACGACGTTCGAAGATATATGTATACAAGTGTATGAACGAAGATCTGCCACCAATGAAAACTCATCTTTGTCTTCTTCTTCTTTCTATGTAACCCAGTATCAACTGCTATATTCATTTCACCGAGGAATCTACAATTTAAATGGGTTTTGAAACATTAATCTGTCAACAGGAATGATAAACCACCCGAGACGGTCACCCATCTTAGCGCTGACTGTGTTCAACGCAGCTTAACATCGGCGATTGAATGAAAGCCTTTTTTTTCAAAATTATTCATTGCAAAAATCTGTACCATAATAAACTTTACATTATGTGTAATACGCAATAATTCAATAAACCGTGAGAAAATAATATTCTTAAACTTACTGGCCCTACATACAGGCTTCTCTACATTGTATACCTTAATTCAGTGGTGGCCATCGGAACTGCGGCCTTCCCCCACGCTAGATCCATTTCCCTCATATAGACTATGACCTGGACAACGATAGTTTCAGGGGGAACGAGGAGGGAACTGAAACGAGGGGAATGGACCAAGAGTGGTGGAAGACCGCAGCTCCATCGTATAAGAATGCCATAGACAAAAAGTCTACAAATATGAATTGAATGTGTGATTCGCGAAAACGAGAATTTAAAACGCTCAAGTAGGATGAAATAACTGAAAAAAAAGTAGACACGCGTTACACATGTACAACAGAGCACAAGTGAACAAAAATATTGTCGTACTCTAATGTGCATGCTCCAAAAGTTTGCAACCCTTTTCTAGAAACGCTCTACTTTCGAAAAGTATCAATAACTCTGAATTCCCTGGCAGCCATGTTCTCTTTCATCGTATCTCACTCCTGCCTGGATCTTAAACTAAATTTAACTGGCAACAAGCATCGTTAACGAAGATAATCTGGGCATTTAGCGAAAAGAGATCCCTCGAGCCGGATTTCTCGTCTTGCAGCTCTCTTTTGTCGTTTCAACGTCTGGACAGGGCAATCCGCTTAAAGGTATGCTCGGCGAGGCCGGAGATCGCAGCTCTTGAATCTCTCGATAAACAAATCTCCTGTTCATTCGCACCTATCGATCCGGCGATCTTACCGAACTACATACTTCGATAAGAAGTTTCAGCCGGGTATCATGACGAAATCTCTATCCTCGCGAGCTGCTCGTCGAAGAAAATCGTCCGTCGGGTTCTCCCGGGTTGCAGAAAATCATAGGTATCGTCGAGGGATGCGGGCAAAAACGGAGAAGCCACCAAGGCGAACAAAACTGCTCATGTCGGAAATTTCAGGTTCCTCGGACGATTATCAGGCGCATTAAAAAGCGCACGATAACGTTCAGCCACCGTGTGCAAACGTGCAATCACGTCGCTGAAATTAGGTAAGCAGATTATAAACAATTAACCCCGTAGAACACGACGGACACCGTCATAAGAGTCCAGCCAGGGGAATAATGTATGTAAAAATTTGGCTACTGGCGAGCCGGAGAGGTACAACCTGATGGTAGACGCACATAATTTATCGGTAGTATCATTAGTGTTGTTCGATACGCAGCCGATGATTTTCCCCGTACGCGTATTTTACCCCGTACGGCTATAATTTGAATAAAATTATTCCCCGTCCAGTATTGAAATAACGAATTATTTTATTTAATCCAACTCATCTTCGAGCGGTGAATCGCAAACATTCTTGGAACAGCCGGCTATAATGATTTCGTTACATTGAAATTATTTCGGTACCGATCGAACAGTTTTTAATTTTATTTCTCGCACGCGCGCCGGACCCGGCCGGATCAGGCCCGGTCAATTATGTTAAACATTATAATTCGTCTAATGACACGTACGAGAGATGATATTCATGGTTATATCGTGGGAAAAATCAACCAGTCCAAGTATTCGAGTTAAATTCGAATATTTGATGTTGATCCTTTAAATTGTGCAATTATATGAGTATTTAATTACAGTGAAATTTTGATTTTCTGATCTGGCCAGGAGACAGAAGTTGCTAGAATAGTCGAGTTAATACATTTTCACATGATAAATGAAATATGTCATACACTATCATATAGTAGTATTCTCTTTAGAAATAACACATTTGGATATACGTATTGCATTGCCTCACTTCTTACACAAATGTTTATTATTCACACACTCCACGCTTTTGTTGAGCGCAGCTTCATTAATTTTTATTGAATGTATTTATTTGTATTATAACTTATTATTATTTATAGTTTCTTCGCTTTCAATATCACGAAGTGTTGACTTTCCGACTCCAGGTTAGACTTTTACGTCAGAAATTAAATGTTACACGATATGTCTGGTTTAACTGTATACGTTACTTTATTTGTTAAACTATTGGAAATATAAAAAAGTTATTTGTTTGAAAGTTGGTTGGTTCCAAGAGGCATATGAGATGGTACAAAAAAATTCTCCTCGGGTTATTATTGTATGAACTATGAAGGTCATATTTATTTTTTTAACTGAAATCTTATATTTTTATTATAACAATTCTTCTCTGCAGATCGTTTTGATCAATACTCTGTACAGAATCGTTCAACCATAACTCAAACAGAAATCTGTCACATAGTTAAATGACTCGAGACACTTCGCGCGATTATGGCACCGTTCGAACCACACTCCTCGATCATTTATACCTTTCTATCTCGTGCATTTATCTCGTCCACCTAGGACTCTGGGAGCCGGCGCTAATCAAAACACATCGTTATCACTCGCATAAACGTCACTCGAGACCTCCGTGACGACCTTTCTCGTTGCAAACTGTTCTGACTGTAAGTGCAACGCTATTGCATCGATCAACATTAAAACTTCTTCGCTATGACTCTATTACTTTCACTCATGCAAGGTATGTTTGAATAGCTCCCAGATTGCAGTTGTTGCGCCCTTAGCGTTGATTAAGTAATTACGAAACACAGCATCCTTGCATACAGCTAATAATAGGAGCCTCGAGACTTTGGTTTATGATACGTATAGAAAACAGCCGCTCCCTTCAAGATGCACGTGCATGTTGCAAAGAAATTCACTTAGGACCACATATGTCAAACCTGCGGGTCTCAAGACTAAGTTGTCGGCAACAACTGATTAACCCTTAAGTGAACCATTGGGGCCATAGCGGCCCTGTACAACTTTAAATTAATAATTGTTTAATTTTTACCGAATAGACACAATAGAAATCAATTTTGCTTACAGCATTAGAAGTATAATGAAATAATAGAGGATTACATAAATCTTCAAATAATTATATCAACACATGTTAAACAATTATTAGTTTGAAGTTGCACAGGGCCGCTACGGCCCCAACAATGCACTTAAGGGTTAATTATTATGATCATACGAATTCAATCAGCTTTTAAAATATCAATAATTACTATACAATTGATACGGCTTCAACCGCGATTTTGCTGCGTATAGAATTCGAAATATTATGTTTTTTTTCCTTGTATCTTGTAGCCGGCGAATTTTCTTTCGAGCGCGCGGGCACCGCGCTTCCCCACCTAGCGGATGTGCCTGAACTAATTGTAGACCCCCGTGGATGGCTCGTCGACACGCTGACAAAAAATAGTTCCATATTTTTTCTCAGTATATTATTTATTTCGCGATAAAATATAGCCTATGACACTCCGGAAATTGTAAAGAAACTATTGTGAAAATGTCGTAACAATCGGTGTAGTAGTTTTTGAAATTTTTGCGAATATACAAAAAAACTCTGTCTCTTTATCATAATAGTAAGATGTACAAAAACTGGTGCACAAATTGAATATATTGGGTTGCTGCACAGATGATTGCAATTTTGTTGTTATAAAAATAAAGTACCATATTTAACATATGCATCGTTTTTATTGATTTAACATAAGCATCCTCCGTTAGTTTCTTCACATTTTTGCCAATGAATAATACGCTTTTCAATCTCTGACTCAAAAAAACCCATTTTTTGATTTAATGAAGACCTTAAATGTAGGTCTTTTCGACACACTCTGGGTTAACAAATCGTTTTTCTTTGATAAACTTTTTTAGACTCCTAAATACATCCAGTGGATAGAGGTCTGACGAGTAAGGGAAATTTTAAAAACCACAATTGAGCTGTACCTTCAAGTATGATATTATTTCCCTGCGCCTGATTAATTTTTCGAGCACCCATGGACGCATTGTGCCCAGGTTTGATCTCATATACATAAAAGACACACGGATACTTTGATTCACCATTTTGATTTAAAGATATTTCACGTCGTTAATGGGACAGCGGACAAGTACTATACTACTTCATTTCGCAGACTCCAATCAACACTGAAGTTTTCTATGTATACGTATACAATGCAAATAATTACTTTTAGAAGGTGAAATACTGTATACAAAAATTCGCAAGTATCAACGCAGCAGCCCAATACAATACCCGTTCTAACACCAGGACAGAATATATCCGAAAATATGTTCGATATCGCGACCCTAAACGCGGCAAGTACAAATTCGATCGCAGAGATCGAGGAGTTTCAACGAGATAGGGAACCGATAAAAACCGGGCGGAATACAAGGGAGAAACCGAACGTCGCCGCGAAACGTTAGCCCGAAAAGAAATTGTGGGCGAGGAGAGGAAGGGAAGCCCAAAGGGGAAGAGGATAGAAAGGGGGACTTGAACGCTGATAAACACGTGTAGCTTTTAGCAAGGCATCCCGAAGATCGTATCTCCCGTAAAATATGCCCTCCGAGGACAATATTAACTGCTTGGTGCTTCTGCAGCCTATCTTTGCCCCTTGCGACCGACAAGAAGCATCCACCACCCTGTGCACGCGCTACGGCGACGCGTGAACCCTCCGGGATTCTTCGGCCACCGCTGAATTATCGCCCGTCCGAAACCTCCGCGGCAACGTGCCGGTAATTAAGCGGCTTTAATTATTATTATTCGTTGCACGCGGGTGGCGGCCTCGCGTCCGCTTTATGACCCCGCGTGCCTTTGACCTTCCCACCGAACCGTCGCCTATATTTTTAACACGGCAACGGAACTAATCGAGATACACTGGCGTTGGTATTTATGTTGACTGTTACATCTTATCTCTCCTCGATAATGGTGTTATTATTATTATCATCATCACGGTGTTTTTCACGCAGAGGATTTCCCTCTGGTTTGAACTACAGTACAGCATCCCGTATCCGAACTAATAGGGAGACAAATGTGACCGGATGACGGAATTTTCGGATAATAGAACAATCACTTTTTTTTATATTAAACTTCATTCATTCAAATAGAAGACAACAAAATTGACAGTTTGTTTCAATATTTAGGGATCTCATATTCTTTTTGGCTGCTAAGTCACATAAGTTTTCACGAAACGGCTGTTTAGATAACAGAACAGTTGGATAATAGAACGTTCGAATATGAGGATATTCGGATAATAGGGGTTTGGATACGGGAAGCTCTACTGCCGTATGAACGGGCTATGCCAAGTTCACATTAGTGTGACCATTGAATGGAGAAATGAGAAATCTTTTAAGTGTGTTGTGTTTAGTGTGACTGCTTTTTGTATGATCGAGTGGATATGCGTTGGTGGTTCTAGTGGTTGCAAGTTTTGTATGAAAGTCTATGGTATGATGCCTGTGACTGATATTATTATATAAACGGTATTATACTACTTTGTTTTATTTCCATATTCTTTTGATTTCCTAAGCAAATGGTATGTATTTTTCCATTTTCTCTGTATATTTGATTTTTATATGTTGATCGTTTGGTATGGCTATGTTGCGAGGCCTGTAATTTTATTTGTTTTGTCTGCTAGTGTGATGTTTGATGATGTCTGACACGACGACCCAAAAGTATCCGGTGCTCATTAGATCGCGAAATTGAGATGGTCCTCGTGCAGCGGAAGGAAATAAAACGGTTGAAGAAGCGGCAGCAGGTAGACTTTCGCAGATAAGCTCGCCCCCACTTGGGAATAAGAAGTAAAGGCGACAAGTTGCGATGCTTGTCGCCGATTGCGAAGTAAAACTTTATTGGCATCACCTCACCGTTGGAAAGAAGTTGTCGCCGCGAAGCTCCTTGTTCGTTTCTTCTTTTTCTTACTGACCGAACTGAACCGGACACGGTGGATCCTTCTTGCATTAATAAGGCTAGTATCAACGGCATATATTTATATATTTTAACTATAAATTACATATTAATATAGATAACAAAATTGCAAATAATATTGTGAAAATATTGATATAACATATTGCATACACGTACTTTTCGAAATAAATTATCGAAGTTTCTACATAGACTCCCGTCCATAAGTCACCGGACACTCACAGCTTACTCCCTTTGTCAGTAAAATTAGGAGGTGCAAGATTTTATGCAAACAGTCATGTTTATTAAATATTTTTTAAAATTATACTTGCATATTACTGATACCGTATACAGATATTATATTAACGTAAAACAGATGAATATGACAACATAAGATAATAAAATCAAGCCAAAAGATTGTATACACGTACTAATAATCATATTGTTCAAAATGAGCAAGTGTCCGATGACTTATGAACGGGTGTGTATACCTCATATGTCGAATTTACCTTCTGTGAGTAGCTGAAAATTAGGCTGACAGTTGCTTACGTTTTTAAAAAATATGTTAAACAACATACGTTTTGGTGACTAATTCAATATTGTGCCTCGCCAAGATCTGAAGAATACAGAAATGTTTAATTTGTATATACTTTTTTGGGTATTAAGCGCGTGTGAATGTAAACCAATCACCGCTCAGTGTTACTTCGAAAGATCTAAGCTCCTTGTCTAGCCAAGAGACGATGACCTCGGTCAGGGAGAATCAGAGATTCTGGATCCAAGGGTTCTTCATCTACTATCGTACCGTATCACGAACTTATGATACGTCAATTCCTGTTGACTTGGACAAATTAACTTCATTTTCACAATAAAGGGCTCATATGTGACCGTTGGACAACAAAATATTCGTTATGTCTATGGCAACAATATTTGAATGAAAACAAAGTTAAATTACTTCAGCAATTCTAACGTCCTTAGTTAAAATGTCCTACCTACATCATTTCCTCATTCTTCAAAATATTTCGAGTTCGAAGTGTTTTTTACCTTTTAAGCAAATGTAGAATGTCCTACATGCTTTGTAGGGCCCTAGAAGCAGTTTAATTCATATGTCTTAACTGCTTTTCGTATGGTTTCTAATAAGGATAATAATGATGAGGACCAATAAATGACGGTGATAAATGTTATGTTCAAGTCATTACGTTTAGGTTTAATTTATTTGTATCTAAGTTATAAATTTATGTTTATGTTATTATGTCTATATATTTAATTTGTTCATGTCCAAATTATTTGTGTTTATGCTTCACTAGTTTATATCTAAGTTATTCATGTTCAAGTTGTATGTTTAAAAGTATGAATTAAATATTATTTCAACCTTATCCTGTAAGGAAATGTCCCATCTCACTTTCCTTACAAAGTTAAAATGTCTTGTCTGAAGCATTCAGTTAATTATTACGTTAATAATACATTTGCTGCCCATACACATATTCCAAAAAATTATACAGGCTGTTACGAAATACAGAGTTGCTCGGCAGTGTGAAATAGCATTCGACACCTAGAATTTTCAGCCTGCCGGACTAGGACAAGTTGTCATCACCTTCTCGAATATAATACTTACATAATATTTACAAAAGATGATAGCAATTTGTCCTAGCCCGGCAGGCTGAAATTGTTGGTCTCGAATGCTATTTCAGACTGCCGGGCAAGTCTGTAATGACTAAATTTTCGAAATTTAATAAAGATAAATAGGGACAGCGTAAAGAAAATGATGAAACTTCATTTTCCTCGGATGTTTGGAAATGTTAGGACAATCGAGCTACAGAGTGCAGTATTGTGCAGTGAAACATTATTGGCACCACCTTGCCGCCGGAAAGAAGTTGTCGTCGCGAAGCTCCTTCGTTTCTTCTTTTTCTCGCCGGGCTAACCGAACCGGCCACGGTGGATCGTTCTTGCATTAATAAAGCTCGTATCAACGGTTCATCTATGGAATCTCGCGTACGCAACGATGACGTACGGACCCGTTCCGGCTTACTGATGTCATTGCACGGCGCCGCCATAAGTTCCCGCCTTTTTCTCCGTTTCTTTCGCGCCGTGCCGCGCTGAGAATGTCAACCGATTACATCCGCTGATAGCAAGCTGGTAGCGCGGCGACCGAAAACGGCCCATCGAGCACCGAAAATATTCGGTAACAGAAAAATAATCGCCACCAGACTTTGCCACCTCGTGCGAATCTTTGAATCGCGAGCCTTATCGGCCCCTTAAACGTTACGACGCGATTTTTTCCGCGTCCGACCAGTGATTCCCGACATTTTATCGACCCCTGTTACCTCGTTTCTCTAACGGTTCGACGAGATAGGGATCGAACTCCGTTTACGAAAAACGAAGGATTGTTTCGTAACTCGTGAGTATAGGTGGCTTCGAGGATATTTATGGGGTTGTAAAGGGAAGTTTGATTCGTAGGATAACGAGCACGAGGAACGTGATTTATGGTACGTTCTTCTGGAACAGGTCTTTTCACCTAATCTCTCATTATGGGCTACTGTAAAAAACATTTTCAGAGTGGCTGTAAATATTGTTAGTGGTACGTAATAATGGATGCAATTTATTTTCATCTTTACATTTAGGGCTGTTTATTTTTACCGGGATTTCTTTTATTTATTTTATATGTGTTAACGCTAATGTGCAAAGTATCGTTAATGCTAGCATTCTCTAGTTCTTATCAACATTAAGTGAATCAAGCCGTTAAAGTACGAATAGAGTATTATTTTCACGCTAACTCAACCCAACAAAAAATAGCTGCTTCACATTGGGTCTCGATTTCTGTTATCGA
This sequence comes from Macropis europaea, assembly GCA_916610135.2. Taxonomy (NCBI): domain Eukaryota; kingdom Metazoa; phylum Arthropoda; class Insecta; order Hymenoptera; family Melittidae; genus Macropis; species Macropis europaea. The sequence continues at coordinate 23,786,270 of OU744345.1, forward strand.
TACTTACGCGATTTTTCTAGAAATATAGAGTTACCAATACCAAGGAAGTAAACATTCCATTATCTGAACAATATCTCCCTATTAACACTAGATCTACCAATGATTAACGTGCACCTACTTCATCGAAGCGATCAATATGACACGTTTTAGAAAAACTACGTCATTCAAGGAAACAATGTTTATTTATATATTTCCTTGAGCTTCATTCAGCGTCAATTCAACGCAAAGATAAGAGTTGTCAGAAATAAATCGTACATAGTACAATTGCAAACCAGTCATTTTGATTGCCTTGGTAGTTCAAGTGTTAAGAGGGGACGGCACCTACCTAGAAACTTTCGAGAAATCGGTTTTTGGGTTCTGACATTTTCTTGAAGTACATCTTGAAAATATTCCCTGAAAGTTTCTAGTCGATCCAAGGAAAATTGACGAAGTTATAGTCGTTTAACCTCTTCAGGGACGAATTTTTTACAATATTTTCAAGTCAGTGATTGTCAAGTAGAATAAAATATTATCAATGCTGCCATACACAAGTTTTTTGTTTCTATTGTTGAGAGATTCCGTTGTGAATAGTTCTCTACCAGATTTTAATTTTTCTTTCACTGAGAATAATTTTAATTTAAAAAAACTAAACGTACACATATGTATCAGTATCCCTGAAGAGGTTAAAGTGACCTGCCTCGGTGTAGTGCTCGGAGCAGGTATGACTGTGGCAATTGCGGAAAGGCCGGCAATCCCTTTTGAGAGATCCTTTGTATTGTGATAAGGTGTACACTTTTATTAGTGAATTCGAAGGCTTGAACATACTTGTATTAGCGAAACATAACTTCTCTGTATGGATATTAGGAGTTCTACTGTATGAAACGTTGCTCACGAAGTCCAGAACTGGCCAGTTTCTAGCATTTCCCTTTCCAGAATTTCCACTCAGAGCTGTATTAATTTTCTCGGAAACGACGTGGTGAAGTCGAGAGAGAGGGAGTGAGCTTTTGTCACGAGATGAAGGAGGAAGTGTGTGCGATCGTTGTCTACGCAAGGTACGAGTTAAAAGTTGTTCCCTCACCGGGTTTTATAGGCGGTTCATCGTCGAGTGGCAGGTGGAGGCGTATATGTACGCGTCGAGAAGAAAAAACGGAGGGATGAGGAAAAGGAAAAGGTGGAGAAGCGGTTTATACACGGATATATAGGGAGGCATTGCGATTGCGCTCTCACGACGATGATGACCGAGCACGCCGACCATGAGTCTGCTTCTTCTACGCGTTCGTAATTGAGATAATCTTTGCCGAGCGAGAGAAGGACCGACGGTATGTGGATTTTTCCGATCGGCCATTTCCTCCCGTTCGTGGGGCCGTTATGCGCCGATGACGATCGTTTCGGATCGCGAATTTATGAAAAGGCGAATCCCGAAGACGATCCACGCCGGTAGCTTCAAGAAGCGGAGGCGTAACGTACCTACTCACAATGCATTCACCCATTGGGCGTATAATTTATGTATGGGTATTTAGTTAATTTGGGTATACGATGCACCACATACAACTTATGCACATAATTGTACAATTATAAAAAAAAATGCAGTTTCCCATTTATTTGTCGAGATTTGAACGCGCGTGTAAAAAGGGAGTCTTTGTAACAACCGTCTAGTTGAATTCTTTTTACTTTTTTAGAATTGTTTATTGCAAAGAATATCGATACGTACCGAAGTTTTTGTACATATTCCGCATATAAACAAAACAGTAAGTTAGTTGACAGTATAATACTCGAAATTTATTGGCCTATTTCTAGTCTTCTCTAAGTTACACATGGTGAGGTGGAAAACGTAATACAACCGGAAGGGAAGTAATTGTATGTGAAAAAATAAGTAAAAAACTCGGTATGAAATTTTTTCGTCCAAGGCTTCGTTTTTGAGAAAATCGATTTTGAAAGTTTGTTAGATACGCGTACGACTGAATACAACTCGACTATCGTGCTATTCTGTTACTGATTGTTACTGTCCGTATTAGTGTTTACAAACATTGACAGTGATATGGTTCAAATAACACAGAACAGGGTTTTGCAGATTATTGTTCTTTTTTTTGTTGTATTACAAGCATTGCTGAAAATGTCGCACCTGTTGTCGCATACATAACTCTATTCGACGAATTAAAAACGAATTAACGGATTCTAATGTATTTCCGCTCTTTAATTTTTCAAATTCTTGCACAATTTCTTGTTTCAGTTATGGAATATTTTCAACACCCGCTTTGTATACCTGCTGTCTGATATGCCCCCATAAGTAAAAGCTAAGGGCTGCAATAACAGAAGATCTTACGCATGGCACGATAGTCAAGTCGTATTCAGTCAGACGCATATCTGACGAACTTTCAAAATCAATGTACTATGTTTTTCGTCCCACCTGAATAATCTTACGCACAGCGTATGTTGTTCATAAGTTCAGACTTGTTTACCTCAGGAAAGACACTTCAGCACAGTGTTAGGCAAAATTTTATTTGGATAATAGATAATGGATAAGAGCAATGAATAAAATTTTATTCGTCATCAACGAATAAGAATTAATTTGGATAAAAATTTATATCTCTTTTCGTTGTTATGATACAGAAAGACGTAGTCAAGAAGTAACCATAGATTACATTATCACCGGCAGAAGAAGTGGAGATGAATAAATTATTCGAATAAATAGAGAGAATAATTTGTTACGAATAACAAATAATTATTATCCGGATAAAGTATTCGATTAAAAACAATTTATTCAGTGAATTATTTAAGATAAATATTTATTCGAAACAATTCGAATAATGCCCAACTCTGCTTTAGGATAAGATAAAACCTGATGTGCTGTATCTACTACTGTAGTTTACAATGATATTTAATGTGAAAATTATAAAAAGATATATTACCAAAAGAAATGTACAAACTAAGAATTTAAAAATATATAAAAAAAGAAAATTATTCTTGTTGTTCTTTAATCTCAATTACTTGAAAACTATTATTATACACAGATTGGTTTGATTGATTAGTAACTTCCGATTTGTTTTCGTAAATTTACCGATTATTTCTTACAGGATGATTATTATTGCTTCTACAGCATGTCTACTTTTAGGAACTCACCTTGAAATTGAAGCCAAAATCAGTAGTGTAGATAAATTATTCGAATTTTTAGGAAGAAAAAAATCTGTTATGTATCGGAAGTTATTTGTGAATCAACCCAGTATATATAAATTGTATAATATTATCATGATTGTCAGTTTGGCGTTACTTGAGCCACGATCATTTTTCCCGTATTTCTTTAGCCTTTTAATTTCTATCAAATCCCAGCAACTCTGTGTTAACGCCTCACCGACCGCACGAAGCTCTTTTACTTGAAAGCAACTGTTACAGTAGATAAACTGTACCGGTACTTTAACATTAAATATCTTTTAAATTATTAATCGTCTACAGCTAAAACCATATATAGGAACATGCCTGATAACATGAGCTTTCAACATTCAAGAGGTCATTAAAATGTGAGATGACGAGTTTCGGACCTCTCCTGCTTAGTCGGCCCATCTAATCAGATAAGTTTATTTAAAGTTCGATTTTGTATAGCAGAAGTCTCATTTTTTTGAACACTGGATCTATAAACAAGGGTGAAACGTATTGTATTCGTTAAGATCATATATTTTTTTACGCCATTCAATGTACATTTTGCACGTGTTTCAGTATGAAACATTACATATGCATCTGCTGTATACTTATTATCAATTATATCAATTCTTGTTTTTATATTGTTATTCTAAATTTTGTTTGTTTTCTTCAATTGCTTTTTCCTATTCGCTCATTTTTGTTTTTAATCAGGGTTTCCTTATGTTCGTTCATTACTTTAATGCATATTTCAAATGGTCATTTCCTACACTTATGATCTCTACGGTGCCGTGTTATCGGATCTTCCAATGAGAAACATCTATGTATACAGTAGCGTGCAATAGTTTCCAGACCCTTCATATTTCCAATTGCGTTTTAAACAATTCATAATATATTTAGATTTATGTACACATGAAAAAATGGAAAGAGGGATCATGCATTCCAGTTTATTTATCATAAGCGAAAGTAAGAGTACAGAATGTACTGTTCGGAAACTTTTGCACGCCACTGTATGCAAGGTAATCATAATTGAGCCCTTTAATCGCCATATGACGTACATCCAAAAATTGAAAAATGAATTCAATTTAAATATACAATATTTACCAAAAACAGTTTTTCACCTTCTAAAGTAATACGTGTACATTTTTGTCGGCTGATAAAAAACGAGAATCAATTTTTCATTTTAGCTGAGATAACTGCAGAATTCCATAGACTACTGGCACATATATATAATTATTCTCAGAATATTATAGATTTACTTCAGACCATTTCTACTATTCATTATACATTTTTTGATCGCTCAGGAATAAATTGAGGAATAAAAAAACGTGAAAGATCTATCCTTCACGAAATGAAGAGAAAACGCTTATTTCACTTGTCTGGTAAAAGGTTGGGTTGGATATTATTACACGTAACAATTTATAAATTATATATAGCGTTGATCAGACTCGAACAACGTTCCAATCCATCGCTGCATCTTAGGATAGATGCAGTCCGTGTAGGCAAGGCGAAGGAGTCAAGGCAGCTGCCTCAGGAGATGCGACGTGGCTCCTGGACGCACAGTCAACCAGCAACTCTCATTCTACGGTGACATCCTGAAGTGTCAAGGGATCGAGAAAGCAAAGAATCGCAAGGTGTCGTTGATTAAAGGCAAATTATTCCATGTAAACACTCCACCAAGATAAACGTCAAACCACAAATTTGCCTTCAGACGTTTCTACTTCTAACAAAATTGCATGTATCAATCAATGTGCCCGTGAGAACAATTTGGTTATCATAATACATGCAAACTCCTTGCTGTAACACTATAATAATATAATACAAAATTTCAGAACCCAGGAAGATGATGGTACAGTAGAATCCCTATAATTGCATAAAATTTGGAAAAATTTACGCAAGTTTCGACGATTAAATAACTATCAAAATAACCAATCAGAAACATGAGAGATCCTGTTAGATAATTGAGGGTGCATAACAGATGAAATTTATCTATTAAGATATGTAGATCGTCGGATTAATTTAATTTCTATTAATTCTAAAAATTAGCGAAGCAAACAGAAAACTCTTATGATATTGCTGTGGGTTCTATATTTCGATATAAAATTAATTTTGTTGTTATAACATATATAATTGTTTGACTATCCGAAAATACAAGAGAATCTTATTTTGTTAGGATTTCTTTGTATTCATTAGTACGTATATTTTAAACAGGTTTCGACTATATAGAAAAATAACTGTTCAGGTTGTAACCTACTTTTCTTAGTTTACAATGGGAAATGAAAAGTTGAATATTTCGAATGTAATTGTAACTGTATGTTTACTTTGACTGTTTGGTTGTTTAGGTGAGTTCTATCACCTATTTAAGCCTACATCTGTAATTCTGATAGAACCATCTGCATTACTGATAAAGAATCAGAAGCAGTAGCACGTTTTAATGATTATCTATATTCACTTTCTTTACTTATTAATTAACATTTTACTTCTCATATTCTTTTAGGAATAATAATTGTAAAGACACGTCACTGTCTGACAGGTGTCTGGCATTTTTCCTGATCATCTCTGCAAATGATCTGCTGATATCACGCTCCAAGCAGCTAATAAATATTTCCAGAATTTCTTTTTATTGAATCTGAAGATTTATTCGTCTATTCTACCGATGATCTAACAGTTCAATTCTCATTACAGGAAACAATTAAATAATCTATATATAACAAACGTCCAGGCTTCAATAGTAAAACGCCCGTAGCATTTTATCGAATCAAATTATTTCCTCTTACGTATTTCTTATTATTTTATTTGCTTTTTACTTCTTACTGTTACAGAAAAGTATCCCATATTTCACCGTTTTTATTTGAACAAAGAACTCTTCCCAAACATTATCATGATGGTGTATATCCCTGATACAACTACCACCAACACTTTCTTTTAACTTTATTTTTATATTACCCCCACCGATTATCGACAAACTATAACGTCGTGCAGGTATCGGGGTACTGCCACACCGGTCCCTCGAAATGATCATAATAGAAGTTAGTCTATCATTCTGCGAGTGTACAAGGTCCGAATGATAGGTTCGCATGAGAACCACGATGATTGGACCCAATTACAGGTGGCGCGGGCGTGCACAGGACGTTCTTGTGTCCTTGTCCGTGGCTCGGGTCGCATTCAACCATCTTCTCCTCTCTTTTCACTCCTACCCCTTTTTCTCTGTTTCTCCCGTGGTCGTTCAGGGTCCGCCTATGCCGTGTACGAGCCTGCATGCTTCTTGGCAGGTGTATACACGCATTTCTCCCCACAGTTCCCCTGCCAGGTTGCTCTCGTTTCTGTTCTCTTTCCATCACGGCGCCTCCACCTTTCTCCGCCGCCCGCACCAAAGGAAATTAAACCCCACTTAAGCTCGCTGATTATCGTTGTCACGTACCGGCGTCGTTCGCTCGGGAAACGAGCGGTCGCAAAAACCACGCCCGGACGAGCGGCTGGCAAAAAGCTGGGCCGATGGTGGAGAACGGTGGCAAGGAGTGGCCCGCGACCGTTTTCTTTCCGTCAAATTGAATTTTGATCTCGAACTGATGCGACCGAAACGACCGTCGTTACCGGACACCTTACGTTAATACCCTCTCGCTTCCCAGTTGATTTAGAAATGCTTCCACGGTCTGATTCGACACCGAGCATTCATCTTTCTTCGGCCCTGAAATCCGATTTCGTGTTTCCTCGCTTTAACTCGCCGGACGATTCGGTTCTTCTCGATTTAGGGATGTGATTCTGTGCTCTTCAGCGTGGCAGAGAATTTGATTTATTTTAAATTTTAGAAGCTTTTGATCGAGGAATGTAAAGGTAAATTTGTTGGAGAATGGAAGCCTGAGACATGTGCCTGTCCTTCCATGGAATTGAATTTCCATTTGGACGGTATTTAGCGACAGCTGTATCATGAGCAGACTAAAGTTGTTTATGCAAACATATATTCTGCGTTTGATTTTTCTCGTGTTTCAGGCTAGATATGAAAGTATAATATAAGAACCATTGTCTTGTCGTATCGATATTTTAAGACTGCATTTGTGTCTGTTTAGTATACTTTGATATGTCAAATGGCATAGACGTCCGCAGTCTAGTCATGAGTGTGCAGAGGTCAGCGTGGAAACAAACTGTGGATACATTGTTAAGAAGCAATTTTTCGATCTTTGTGGGTCGATGTGCAATCATAAACCTCATCAATCATGATAGAATGTCACGCCTTCATTAAAGCAGTTGTAATTTATTTCGCAGCATTCGCTCAACTTCGTATAATATTTTATTTTTAACTAATTGGTGGTCTAATGTTGCAGCAATTGCATTATGGTTCTTTGCGACAAAAGTCGATGGTGATTATTAGGCGCGATGTACAGGGTGCTTCTAAAAAGATAGAACAAAATTTAAAAGCGCATAGTAAATTCAAAAAGGAACAAAAAATGCACAACCAATATAGATCTTAAAATTAACCTCTTAAATGTTTAAACACATATCGTGCTTCATATATTTTGTTTTGGTGCGTATGGAAAATGCCTATGGGAGTTTAAACAGTGTACCGCACAGATTGTAGCAACATACGAAACACATTTGAGTGTCTATAATATTAAAAGATTATCTTGAAGACCTATGTTGATTAGACCTTTTTCTACTCTTTGAACATATTATGTGCTTTTAAAGTACAACCTATCTTTGGGTCACATTTTCAGAACATGGTACACGCCGACACTAGAGAAATCCTGATTAAAAAACAAATAGAAATTTTGGAATATGTATTTTCTGTATGGTGCTTATTTGTTGAGAAAAACATCTTTCAATTTTCGTTAAGTGAGCATTTACTTGCGTCTCTATCCTGTGCGTGTACACAGAGCCAATTAATGGTATTGACAAAATTAAACACCCCTTTGAATTATATATGTTGTTAATATATAAATCGGTGAAAATATTTACGTCGTTGTTAAATGCAGGTAAGGATTCACGAATACTTGTTAATAAGGATAATTCGACTTCAGTACATTAAAACTTTACATGTAATTTTATAAATAATTTTAAACTCATAAGTAGCAGTATGGTAAATAGGCAAGGTTTAGCAAGTTGCTGGATTAAAACCTAACCTTACGTTTGTTATATTTTTAGTTATCTGAAGGTTTGAATAAATTTTTGTTTCAATCGTTAATACGTATAATATAATTATGTATAATAATTCCAAGACATGAACATGTGTTCAAAACTAAAGAAAAGCGAGGAGAGTTACTCAGGAACTACTCCAAATAGCGTTGAATATGTGTGGGCCAGAGGTCACTGAACGTATTAACATCTTTATTGTTTTCTACAAATAATGCAAATTGAGCTTAATCAAATGATGCTGAAAGTACAAGTGCGTATGTAATATGTGTACAATTGGAAAAAACTTTCATTTTTCACAAATATTTTCTTGTATGAACAAATTTTTCTACAATTTCAGTATATTTTTCGGGGCGTAGAAAAATTGTCAGAACTAATCTATTCACAAAAATTTGAAAAAAAATGTCATAAACATATATCGAAAGGTGAATATTCCTGGAGTTGAAAACAATCTTGCGTTGGAAAAGTTGCTGGGAAAATTCTTCATTACTTGGACAATATTGACTACAGAATCCATGCTTATTAAACATTTTTCATTCGGTTTGATGAGTATATAAAACCAACTGAACAAAAAATATCTAATAATAACGGATCTAATAACTTTGTGTTAATAAAATTTTCCACAAAATTCCGTATAACTAAAAGAATATTTAATGTTTTTGCCATATATTTACTACACATTTATTCAAATTTTTAAACACTCTGCAGTGCCATATATCATCCAGAAACAGTATTACTCTCTGTGTTTTACTTTTTTGAATAACATGTTTAATTGTTCTATGTTATACAAAACGGTGGTATTCGAGACTTAAGATTTATATAATTCTTGGGGATTGTGATCCATTCTAGCGGAAACCGTGCAGTTTAAGACTCCAGATCTATACAAACATGGCCATTTGGTTCCAAGGATTCATTAAAAAAACTTTGCAGACAACAACATGTTTTTGGTGTTGCATTATGTGATAGCAGCAACTACGTACAATCCAAGTACGGTATTTTTCGAAGGATGTCTGTATACCTAATTCTAAAATAAAAATATTCAAAATATCTTACAAAAACATATTTGACTAGAATTATCATAAAACTCATACAACCTCAAAAAATGCAATGTACACCAGGTCACAGAAGTACCCGTTAAAAAGACGGGGCTACGAAACAAACAAAACATCCTAGAAATCTAGACGCAAGAGATCCGCATTGAAAACCTCCCTATCAAAATTCCATCGTAGCAACGAACTCAATTAAACGCGCTCTTAAATCATCCTCGCGTTCGCCTCGAAATTAATTACTCCGCGCCAAAGGAAGCGCGAAAAAGGAGCACGAGGAACAGCGAAATCGCAAAAAGCGGTGGTAGTGGGGAGACAAAGGAGGAAGACGAGAAGCGACGGAGGAGACAGCAAGAGCTGTTCACGTAGAACAAGCCAAGAAGAAAGACAACGATAGAGCATGGTAGGAAAAGTGGGAGAGAACGGCGTATCAAGGTGGATTTCGCTATAATGAATTCCACCCTCAATGGGTAATCACGGGTCTCGCTCGATTACCCGTCTCTCCCTCTCGGGCACGATAGAAACGAGAGGAGAGGAATGTCCAGCTAGAAGGAGAGGAACGAGGAAAGGGGTGGCTCTGGTTCGGGGCCCTGGAATAGCACTTAGGGCCCTATACGTGCCTCGGATGATACCCTACAAGGTAGCAGGAACGGCAGCCGACGCTGGCGGCGTTGTAATGTTTTAGTGCACGGAGGCGGAGGCGTGCTCTGGTAGTTAGGTTCTCCTTCACCGTCGTTTCTTCCCTGTATACATATTCGGCCTGCGTTGTTGTTGTTGTCGGTGCAGTCGACGCTGCATCGAAGGGGGCAATGTGCACGCTATCATTAGGAGAAGCAAGAATGAGGGACGGTAGGAGGATGGATGAGATGAACGTTCTCCCCAACTTACTCCTCGTCCTCGTCTTCGTCCTTCTTCTTCTTCTTCTGGGCTGCTGCTGCTGTTGCTTCTGCTCGAGAGTGTTGTACGTCGGTAGCCGAGTCGCGCCTCGGGCTACGGCTCTTTTATATGTGGAGCAACCCTCTCTTCCCTTCACCGACCAAGGTAGTTCCTCTTCTTCGCCGTGGCCCTCCCTCAAGGCACCTATACCAGCTCCTTCGAGTCGTTGCGAAACAATGTCGAAACGGTAACGAGGTTAGCTATGAACTGAGTAAGTTTTGGTCTTGGCCACTTGGTAAGCGGACACCTGTTGATATTAGGAGTTTGGGGTGGTTGGTGTGTTCGGTGGTAGGGATGTAGTGGAGTTAATTGAGCGACTTAACGAATAGATGAGTGTTTAATGGTTTCCGCTATCGTGCTGTTGGGGTGAGGACGTCCGACATTCGAGGGAATGAACGACGAGAGACTGTCACGAGAATAAACTGAACGATAAATTTATTACTACAATAACAACAAATAACGGAGTAACGAAACGGTAACAAAATCACTGCGATTGAAATTGAAAAATAATGAATCGCTTGCGAATGTATCACGCGACTTTATCACGCGTTGTCAGTAGCAGATTGATAATTATTATAAGCTGTGTTCGCATTGAAGACTCGAACCAGAATGAGCATGTCCTTCGATCGCATTCGTTAATGTGCCAAAGGGATGCGTGCAGTGAAAAATAAGAAAAGTGTCGAGTGGACACGGGGAAGGGCTTTCTCGCTCAAAGTCTGAGAAAACGTGGATTTTGCAAAACGGTCGGTTTATTGTCTTATGGTTCCTGCCATACTGTTCGCCTCGTTTCCATCGCACGCCACACTGTACTATTTTTGTCAGTAATGAAAATAATAATTAATGCAATATGTGACATCGCGTGTGCTTTTGATACAGTGCCACTTCAGTGATATCAATCGATGCTACTTGCGAAATATCTTAACCCATCCCTGGATTCAAGTACCCAAATCGCGAGAAAACAACGTTAACGCTGCTACAAGGGACAAGAAGACGGTAGTCAGCGGACTAATGGCCAGCAGGCACGTTCTTCGGAATTTTTTACCAAGTGGGGCCCAGATGTATGGGCCTAATGCAGCGTAGCCTAGCGAACGTGCCGTTGATGCATCGGCCAACCACCAGCGAAGTACACCGACGTCTCGCACGCGAATTCCTCTTTGCTCTATGAATCTAGCCAAGCGAACCTATTAACCCTTGTGTACCATTGAAACAACTGTTATGTAGGTAGCAGCCATTTAGTGTCCCCCGTTTAGGAAAAGGAAAGTCGGTAGTGGGTTAGATAGCTTATTGGAAAAGCCCAGCAACTGCAAGGTCTCGAATCGATTTCCGGTCTAGTCCACCCGATTTTATTCTCCCTTAGGCTGGAGTCACACGATCGTTTTGGTAACGTCCGTTGCAACGGACGTTTTTATAGTGAACTCACGAGCGTCAGTTTTTCTGCGTTGGTTTACCAAAAGGAATTGCAAAAAGTATGGATGCGAGTCAAATCGTAGCATTTTCTTACCGGACTTATAAGACATGATCATAAGTTAGGGAAAAAGGTAACAATAATAGTGAAATAATGCAAATAATAGTAAAAATATTTAGACTATTACGAAGTTTGATATTAAAAGCCTTGAGACATTCTGGAGTTGTCTGATGGAGTTGCTGCGAAAAATCAGAAGTATGAAGCAGGTGATGCCACAGGTGATAAATCTCTATCAGAACAAGCATTATTTTGAGATGGTTCACGATTGTCTGTAGATTCCATAGAGTTCGCAAAAGCTGCATAGTTTGTACACGCTGTCTAATTTTTTGATGTGTACTTAAACTCCTAACTAGCGGAAGCAGTAAATAAAAGAGTGCGAAATGATCCATGGTCACTAGATATCGAACCCAAAGAAAAATTTTTGAGAGATTTGTGTTCTCTGCCATCTCATAAAACGGACGTCGACGAAGCGCTCGTGTGAACAGCCACACTTGCATCAATATAATGCTAAACGTGCGTCGACATTATGCCGACGTGTGTCGTAGCATAAAAACGTTGGTAAGAAATTAACGTCCGTTCTATCGTGCGTTCACAGCGACGCACGTTGCTCGCGTGTGCACTGTAATATACAACAGTATATTTCTACAGCAGAGGTTACGACGTCCGCTGCAACGGACGTTATTAACACGTTCCTTGCCGCGTGGGTCGTATGTGCCCCACGCACCAAATTCTATTATTCTAAATAAATGGTAATATTCTTTATATTTCAATTAAAATGAACGCCACAATAATAGTACCAAATGAATGGTATATCATAAGACAATTCAATGTTTGTGTTCTTAACGTTATGTATTTATAGAAACTTGTTTTCACGCGTCTGACTAGTTATGGAATTATTCACTGTGGCATGGAACGCGTTAAAACGCTCGCGTGGCACTAGCTTTATTGTTAGAGTTCAGATGCGGGATACGCCCTCGTGCTATTACGTTTAGTCTTTGAGTTTTGAGAATTTTGAATTTATGTGTGGCCGAGGACAGCTACGTTTGTCAAGCTGGTCGAGCTATAGGCGGCAAGTCAGTTTGTATCCCTGTTTAGGAAGTTAACATGAAGTCAAATAAATCTGTCAACCTACTAGATTATAATGCAACTTAATGAATAAAAAATTGGTTTGTATTATCGCAAGCAATAATCGAGTGTTTCTGACACAGGTACTTTCTGCGTAAAGTATTGGGTTGGCCAATAAGTAATGTCGGACTTTTCGGTAAGAAACAAAAATAATTTTGGTTCTCAACGCTGGGTTTCGATATTCCTAACATTTCAGCAATCCCTCGTGTGGTATAACGTGGATTATTTTCAATTAGTCTGGAGATTTGATCGTTACCAATCTCGATAGGTCTGCCAGAACGTTTATCATCGGTGAGACTAAAATCTCCATCACGAAACTTTTTGAACAATCTTTGCACCATTCTTCCATTCATAGCACCATCATCATGTACATCAGAAATCTTTTTTGCTGTTTGTACCGCATTTTTACCTTTACGAAAATAAAAAACCATAATTGCACGAAAATACATCTTCTCGTTGTTAATCTTCAAATCAATATAAACACTAAAAAAATGTAACCAAATATAATGAACTGTTTTTTAAATTACACATAAAAATCTCAGCTTTTATACAATACATGCGTTTTATAGATTATGAACAGCCTTTTGTTTTAAAAATAGCAGAAACCATCGCTTATGGAAAAATCCGACATTAGTTATTGGCCAACCTAATATGACTATCGGTTGTAGAGCGACATACAATACAGCAGGATCTATTAACACGTGCTACTTGTTTTTTTCTGTTCATGTAATGTAGATATCTTGCTCGCAGCTAAATGATAATTTGGTTTGTTGCTTATAGGCTTCAAGGTTTTGAGGCCACGTTCAGTTTATTAAACGGAATACCATGTATAAAGAATTGATTTTAATTAATATTATCTAGTTCGAAAAGGACCGTGTCATATACGGCATAATTACCTTGTTGTATTTGTAATTAACCAAAAACATGAAGGACACTTTCAATTTTTTAAATGGAACACTTCATATATTTTTTCCGAAAATCGAAAGAGCATTAGATACTTAGGAAGAATTGTATTAAGTGTTTAGCAAGACTATGGTTCACCGCATCGTCGCTCCATCTACCCTTTATCAATTTTACGAGTTCGAAGGTCTAGCGGGTCGTCGATCATCTTCTGGATCGCGTGTAAATCCTAATCAGTCGGCGCGTATACGCTTTGTTTCCGCGCTGATTACAGGTGGCGCGTCCAGGAGGTTCTTCGTTGTTTTATCGAGTCCGAGGAAGGGCCAGATGCGTGGGCTTAATGCATCGAGGAAACAGTAAAACCGTGCCGAAGTCGTTCGATGAACAGAGATCAGTCCGCGTACGTGCAAAAATCCGTGCGCGTGTGCGTGCGTGGATAGCAAGCGAAGCGCAAATATACCGCTTTAAAGCGTCGTTTGCATATTGCGCCTCGAGGCGGCGTGTTTTCGGCTGGTCGGTAACGGTGGCCTGCCACTTTCCACTTGGCTATTCCTTTTCTCTTTTTCTTCAGGGTCTCGCCTGTTTCCCGACTTCTGCGCCTTTCTCTCGTTCTTCCTCTGGGCCCCGAGAGCATCGTTGATCACCCGAAGCGAGCCGGAGGAGCCAGCGATTCGCGGAGACCCGGTCGATCATCCTCGATCACGCATATCAAGCCCATTCTGCTTCTGCTGATCAGCCGGAGGCGTTCCACGGTCATTCACGCGATTTCCATTCATACGATGCCAGCTGGGATTATTTCCGCGTATTATGCTCATGAAACAAACTCCTCGAGAGGGAGTCTTTTAAAATCCTTGACACGGATCTCTGAGAAAACAAAGAGGTTTCAACGAGAAAGCTTCTGCGCGTTGAACTTTCGCCTCTGCCGTAAGAGTTTCGAACGTCGACTGAATATACGTGCTTTTTTCCTTTTGCAACGGTTCGATAAATCGACTGCGTTTTCGCGGCACAATTCACCAGGATGGAGGATCGTAACGCATGAGCACTCTGGCACGATCGACCGTTTAACGCGGCTTAGCATTTTCTATATATTGCCCGGTCGCCGTATTTCAGGATTAACCCGCGATGAACTTCTCTTCCTCTGGGATAGATACTTATACGTGAACATCTTCAACGTTCCTCGGTCACGGGCGCTCGTAAATCCATACCTAAGCGTCCATATGACGCGCGTGAATACTCTCTTCACGCTGAGTCTCTCTCCAACAGAGAATTTTTCAAAGTGATTGTTTAGATGATAAAATCAGGCGAAAATTGTCCTATTAAGGTTTGGAAAATGTACAACACTTACGCTTAGAGAAGGCGTTCAAAGTGTTGATCATCATTAACTTATGGTAATGGCAGTGACAGTACTGTGATTTTACAATACAATATAACACTGCAATATTAGGATTTATGAAGCTATTGAATCGGTAGTTAGAAGATTAGACACAGTGTACTTGTGTCTCATCTTATTTCAATATAGATACATGTTGTTATCTATACTTTTATGTATCGTATAATAAATACATATAGAAAGCTGACTTTCTCGAAAATAAAACTTCATTCGATAAAACTACATTTTACCAATCTGTCTTGTTTTGAGGTGTACGATCAAACATACTCCTCAGTTGCAACACGAATTTCGACTCTCTCTTAACACATTGAACACCACAGTGAAATCGGCCATACTTAATCAGACACGATATAATTTACTATTTTTTATATAAACCGCAAAGAAAAGAAAGATTTGAGTACTGAGTTGTGTTCTTCTGTTTCTAGATTATTGTTTCAGTATGAAGTTTGCTGCGAATTTTGCGACAATTAATAATTATTTAGTTAAATTAAATTCGAGGTGTCGTTCACCGGTGACCGCCACGGGGTTTAACGTGTTAATAAATTATATTATTCTGAATTGTTCCTACATTATTTTTTTTGTTAATAAAAATTACTTCAATGCTATATAATTTTACTATAAACTTCAATAGAGAAATACGTAAGAAAATTCGCACCTATACTTATTTAATTATACCAAATCATTGGTATCGGTCAACAGTAATCTCCAAGTCACCCAACTGTTAAGGGATTACCAAAACGATTTTTACCCGAGACACCCAGTGTGCGGTAACGACACCAGCAGGTCATTGAATGTCAAACGTAATTGTGTTAGAAAGGGTACACCGAAAAACGAGCGCGTGTGGCAGCGATTGCATGACAAGTCGCTCGATAATTGTGACTAATGGCCGTGCTAATGCTTTTAACGAAGTGAACAATGAACCGGCGTCAAGCGTTCGTTGATTATGCGGCACACAGCCTACCCGTTTTCAACCTGTCCTGTTTGCGTTTCCGTCGGTTCCATGATTTTTCAACTTTCCGAACGAAATGAGGTTGCCTGTCGCGACTAATCACGCCGTCAAACTGTTCCGGACAAGCCGTCATGCTCCGCGTTTCCACTCTAATGCGTCTCGTTTTCAGAAATCTGTGCCACTGCCGGTTGCATGTCGTCGTGCTTTATTCTGTACTTCTAAGTTTTTTTTTGTCATTTAACCGGCTTCGACTGCTGTGATCATTTACTGATAGGCTGGAAGGCTACAAGCTGGAACTTCTTCACGTTGCTCGTTTTGCAAAGGACGTTCTGTATGGTTACTTGCAGGAAGAGGTCACAGTTGTTGGATCATGGAATAGAATGAATTTCTATCTGGATAATTTAGAGGAAAAATGTATGGACTCAAGCGTTTTCTCAAATACACGTTAATTATCGTAATAATCAACACTTATTAATACTTAATATCGTGGGTTTAGCTTGTGATGTGTACAGGGTGTACACAAGGACATACTTCTATATAGAACGGGTATAATACTGGGTTAGTGGGAAAGTAATGTCGGTTTTTGATTCAATTTTACATGTATACACAAAGCCGACATTACTTACCCACCAACCAATATATTCTATGATGTTCACTAAACAGCGTACAGCCTCGAACTGACTGAATTTTCTATAGAACAATTATACAGGCTAAGGCATTCAAGACAGGCCACCAGGTGATAGAACAAAATGTTTCAAACAAATGTTGTTTGTTTTCAGGGGCGTAAAGAACGTACAAAGGATAATATTATTTCTTTAACCGGAATGGTATGCTTTTTTACTAATCTTCTAATTGTCTTTTAAAGCGTGCGAAATTCTGCGTCAGATAGGCACATTGGCACCCCGGAAGGGCTACTTCTCGAGACACAGTGCAGACGATTGCCGAACAAGTCTGGAATCGAGCACCGAAACAGTTACGCTTGTCCTCTCAGAAATCTGCAATTTCTCGCGTCCCTGCTACAGATAGGAAAATTTGAGGTACACCATCTCAAAATGCGTACAGTGACCTATGGCAGCGATTTTCAACCGGTGTGCTACGGCACACGGCTGTGCCGCGAGAGGTCCACATGTGTGACCAAGAATTTTTAGTACAAGTTAATGTGGTTTCACAGCAATGATTAGAAATAACCGTCGTGTACAATCGACCAAAAAACTTACAGTTTAGTTGACATACTAAAACAACGCCAAGATCAGATATCTCATTAAATGTATGCACATCAGAGAAAAATAATAAATAACTATTGTTCTAAATAATTTTGAGTATCATTTTCTTATTACAAAGTAACATAAATAAATGAGGTTTTAAAAGGTTAGACAAAATTCTCTTCGCATATCATTAAATATTATTTAATGAGTAGTGGGAAAAATAGTTAATTTCCTATATTGCCGCTTCGGAGCAAAAACGGAAAAAAATACTATTTTTTTCTGTAAATCAGTCAAAAATATATACTTTTTTTTTTGCTAGATCAGTAAAAAAATATGCATTTTTTGGTGTGCCGTAGAATTTTAGTAATTACTTTGTGGGTCGTGAGATAAAAAAAAGGTTGAAAGTCGCTAACCTATGGTTTAAGGTCATTCAAGGTGGTTGAAAATCAGTTACAATTGAAAATACTTTTGGAAGTGTCAGAAATGGTAACGTTGAACATCGATGCATGTTCTAAAGCGATTGGATGTAGACAATATTGCACGTAAAATTTCATGTAGCTGCCTCAGTCAAGTATCTATGTCTAGACCTATTAAAAACTTTGACATTAAATATTTCATAATCTATAAACCGTCAACGTTCTAAAACTGTATATCAATAGCTTCGCTGTATTAACATCTACCAATGTGCAAAAGCTCATCTATTAATTCGCGTTGCAACGATATATCTTTTCTTATCAGAATGTTAATTCACTGTAATGGGAGACACCGTAGCGATGAAAAAAGCATTTCGACGACACTTATAGCACGCGACGATCTCGCTAATGTTGTTCTCGCGTTGATTTTGCTCCATCAATCTTGATCCGTGGCCTATTAGACCATTGAGAACTGCTCCAAATCGAACGAATCAACGGAATTTCGCCAATGATGTGCGACGGATTCCATAATCGGCTAATAATTCACTTGGCGACGTTCGACGAGCAGGCTTTTAGCCACGATAACAGATTTACCGACGGTTTTCGCGTCGCGAATGTAATGGATGTTAAAAATAGACATTGGCATGGCCTTACTAATTCTGCTATTATTCCCTGACAGCTTTCGAACACTTCACTAAAGTTTCTTCTTTTGAATAAAACGAAGTTGTTCATTATCGTAGCGTCATCTGGTATCATACTGCCACAGATGCTGATACCGCTAAGTTACAGGAATAAGGAATCATCAATATATGTACACTCCCGTCCATAAGTCACCCGACATTTGATCATTTTCGGTAAATCGATTATTAGAACGTGGATACAATATATTGGTTTGATTTTATTATTTTATGTCGTTATATTTTATCTATTTTACGTTAATATAATAGCTGAATATGATATTAATAATAAGCACGTATAATTTGAATAAATATTTGAAAAAAAAGGACTGTGCGTGTAAGTATGTTTCTAATGCATCTTTAACTCGGTCAGACGATAATCTCTACACGCTTTTCGTTTGTTTTGGAAGGTTTGTCCAAAGTCAAAAAAAGACTTATGGGAGAAGTTAGAAGAAGGTTGGAAAGAAATTAGTTCCGAAATATTAAAACCTTTCATCGAAAGAATGCGGCTATTAGTTCAAGTGGTTATATAAGATTAATTATTTATCTTTGGTAAGATCTTTAACATATGATTCGCATTACATATTCTCTGCATTATAAGCAATTAATAGGTGCTAACTTTATTTCATAACGTAGGTCATTTCATGCTGTAACATCGTTCACCTCCTAATTTTACTAACTGTAAGTGTCTGGTGACTTATGGACGGTAGTGTACATATGTAGGTGATAAGTCCGATACGCTCGCGTGGCGACGAAAACTAAAACGAAGGCTAAGAAGTTACAATTAGATAGACCAACGATAGGATTACTATATAATAAAACGTCGATTATCCAAACTACTGGGGAGACCAACCCATTCCGATTAGCGGTTCCTCGGATAATCGGACTAGAAGAACCAAATTTGCGAACATGTCATAAAACGACTGGAAACAAAGCAATTTTCAAATATGAATGTTCCTTATGTGAAAAAGTACATGATAAACGAAATATAGGAAGTAAATTAATCGTTTTTAGATATAGTCGAATGTCGGATTTCTTCTAAACTAAATATATGTACTGCATCTATTTCTTTTTGTGGCTTTGTCCATCTTAATATAACATCCAATGCATTTTCAGTTTCATGGTGTAGTGGGATAGTACATCCGTCCATCTGTGTCATCATTATTTTCATCAAGGATGGCTCAAACAACGTCATCATCGTTCATAATTTTATATCCTGAATTATTCTGAACTATTTTCAATCATTCTTGAATATTCTTGTAATTACAGTTTTAAAATGCAGGTACAGTAGTGCTGTGTAAAGCGTATCTCATTCACATTCAATGGAGGAGAAATATATTCGGGATTTCCTAGACCTCTATCTCCCTTCATTGTTGGCCAGATATGGGCCCGAGCTATGGTCATCTAACGCGGCATTATTGTACATACATTTGCGTGCCAAATTTGCTAATTCATTATAATCAGTTTCAAATAAAATGTATATGCACTGAACTCAAATAAGACAACACAATTGGGCATTTGAAGCAAGAAGGACATATTTTCCAAAATGTAAACATTAATACATAGTTTAGATCTGTGACTCATTCTGTATTCCCATAATCGGTCCTTCGGATAATCGATGTTTCCGTTTAGCGACGTTAGAATAATCGACGTTCAACTGTAACTCCATAAGTGAAGCATCTGGTGTACGATTCTTGCTTTGATCACCTGCGAAATTACATGCCTACGTGAACGTGCAACCAAACGTCCGCTTACACACAAAGTTGAAAGTGTCAAGCGAAACAATTCTCGCGGGCAACTCCGTGCAGGACGAGCTCTGTTTTTTTGGTGAAGATTAAAAGTCGAACGAATGATCGTTGCGCGAGAGATCGTGTACGCTTTAATGACCGTCAACCCTTCTCGATGTCGAGAACGTACGAGTGGGCGTGACCGGGGGCAATTTGGGAAAAACATAATTTAGCAGGCGTGGCCCACCGCACGCAAGGTGCAACGAAAATGAGATTTTTTATCGTACGTCATCGCGACGCGATGGTCTGCCCCTTTTCCGATTACACACAGCCTGCGTTTCGTTGTTTGAATCGCCACAGATGCCACAAATCGTACTCAAATCTATTTGAAAAAATTAGGTGACCATGGTAAAACTTACCCCATTCGCGCCGGCTTCTTACCATAAGACGATACCTAGAACCCGGAATCTTGTTTCAGCCTATATTGAAAAATAAGATTAGTGACACAATTACATACAGATGCATCGAAACTTAAACTAGCACCAGTTTCTCAGTGATCTCTCCAAACATGACCATTAACACTTTGAATGCCGCGTCACCTATATCTGGGTGACAGATAGATTCAGTCATTATTTATTTGATCATGTAAACTATTAAAAATATACATAATCAGCTCTAATAGAAGCAGTAAAAAAAAAATGATTGATGTCACTGATATTATTGATTAAAAAAGGTAGAATTCATAGTTAGATTCATTTTGTATAAAAATTGTGGAAGTCTGCTATTTTCAGCGAATGGAGCGTGGCACTCCAAGTGTTAAATATAATTTACCACTAATGTCTAACATATTTACAGGAGAATGTTGTGCTATCTTTACTGCATTGCAACTTATTAAGGATGAAAAATTCAAAAAGCTATTATATATGTATAGTGATTCAATAACCGCCATATTAGGTATGCAACGACTACCTGGCAATAACTCTGTAATAAGAATACACCCTCGAACTGTATGCAGATCTACTCTACAACGAGACATAAATTACAATAGCATGGATACCATCTCACCAAGGAATACCCGGCAATGGAACTGCTGATAAGGCAGCTAAAGAAGCATTAATAAGTAACAGTTTTCGCGTGTCTGTCTAGTTACGGAATTTTATACTGTGACAGGGAACTTGTTAAAAAGAATTCGATATGTGGTACTGAAATTTGAAACAAATTAATTTTTTAAAAGAATGAACACGTACTGTAAATTCGAAAAAAATCTATAACATAGTGCAAATCTTGTGCGATATGACGTGAAATGTCTCGTATACCGGTTAGCTTGTCAATTCTTTGACGATCTATGACCCGTTACACTCATTTCGTCCTTCTCTTCTATTGCTGTTACACTTTCTCTCCTTTCCCTCCGACTTCATGTATATCACCGTTATTTCATGTATATCACAAAGATTACTCTCTTAAACTTATTGTTCCCTCGTAATAATAATAAATAATATAAAAAGAAATGGACACAGCTAGGTACCGCTCGTATTAAAATACAAAACTGATAACCCAAGCAATGTATATACAGGATTTTCCAATAAAAGCTGTAGAATGTTTTTTGTAATAAAACGCACGTTAATTTAGATAAGTTCGGGTCTGTGTATTTCAACATTTATTGTAGATCAGTGATGGCTACCGGAGCTGCGGCCTTCCCCTACTCTAGGTCCATTCCCTTCATATAGGCTGTGATCTGTGACGATGATGGATCGAGGGGGAACAAGAAGCGAACTGGAGGGAAGTGGAACGAAGGGAATAGACCTAGAGTAGGGGAAGGCCGCAGTTCCGGTGGCTATTACTGCTTTAGATCGATTACAATTACAGTAGAACCTCGATTATTCGAACACCGACCATCCGAAAATTAGTCACGCTATATCAGTTACAAGCAAAAATTATTATTATTAACACTGTGTACTTAACTTTATACCACTATTTATCTTAAATTCTGAAATAAAATAACTATTTTTGTGGGAAACATGGTGGCAGTTCGAGTCAACCCGTTACTAATTACAGTTCAGATAATCGAAGTCCTACTGTATATGTGAATGACAATATCGGCTAAATGGCCACCGTGGGTGTTTCAGCAGGACCACTCTTTTTTCAAAATTTCCGATGCCATCTGCGCATGATTGCTATTCCATCTGATGACTAACGCGTCGAATCTCGTCTTCAAGCTCGTGGATGGTTTGCGAACTGATGGTGAACACCTTACCTTTCACGTAGCCCCAAAGAAAATAATCCAACGGCGACTAATCGCATGATCTTGGGGGCCAAAGACGGTGCCACATGCCATACAGCCGAAGAAGCAATCGATTTGTTGCGACCGAAACTCGGAGGCAGAATTATCTCACGAAACAGCGATGTTAATTGGTCCCCAAATCGTGGAATTTGACGCCGTTCGATTATAAAAGAAAAACCACGGTGGTCATTTGGTCGATATTGACTTTCACATATAATTGTAATGGATCAAAGTTTATGCTGAAATAAAGAAAACCAAAAATTTATAAATTAAAATGCATTTTAGTACAAAGAAGTATCCTAAATCTCTTATAAAACTGGAAACTGTGCATGTGACGTGCTTCGATATGCGGGGGTGTAGAAATTCTGGTATTGAGAGATCAATCAGAGTTTTGTCTTCAAGAACAGTGTCGTCAGTGTCTACCCTTTGCCTCTTTGTAGAAATTTATGTCGTCCTGACGGACATCGTAACATTACAGCCCGTTTCTTGGAACGACCCTTTTGCTACTCCATACACACCAATTTCTGTCTCGAAAATTTCTCATTTTTTAATAGAATCTTTAGTCAATTAACACTTTGAGTGCCGCGTCACCAATATTTGGGTGACACATAGATTCAGCCATTATTTATTCGACCATCTATAGTACTAATAAATATACCTCACACGTTCTAATAGAAACAGTAAAAATAAGTTGAAAATTACTCATATTATTGATTACAAAAGATAGAAGTTATGGTTGCATTTACTTCGCGTAAAAATTTCGAAAGTTTGTCATTTCCAGTTAATGTAGCGTGGCGCTCAAACTGCTAGGCGTATTTGCAAAACGGAAAGAGATGGTCTAAAGCTTTCTGATTACAGTGTAGCCTCGAGGCGGAAGAAGGAAGAAACCCGATTCTTTGTTGATTTATTAATGATCTCACGGCGAAATGTCACCGAGCCCTTAAATCAGCCGTCTCGTTTGCCTTTCTACCTAATTCAGCATGCGTGTGGATAATGCCCACGCGTTTCATGCACGCGGAAGATCGAGCGCACACGTGTGCGTCGCGCGTCTTTCATAGCGATCGCACCTGTCCGGGACTCGTCCGCACCGCGAGCCTTAACCCTTTTGCTACGGCGAAGTTGGCCGCAGATACACCACCACTGAACGGGAGTTCGACCCACGATCGCACATTTACCACGCGGGCAGTCTCTAGGATTCTTCAATTTTTTGATAATAAAATAGCAAAAACAGGAAGAGAAGTGTCATGTTATCGAGGAGCCACACTATACATAGACATGTTAACGCTAATGTTCGAAAGTCGTTCAACTTAACATTCCCTAGTTATTGTTAATATTAACTGAATCAAGCCGTTAAAGTACAAATAAAGTATTATTTTCATTCCAACCCAACCCTACTCAATCATGTATTCTCTCTTTTTTATAGTAAAAGTGTTTTTCATAATAATAAATAAGATCTGACTTGTTGATAACAAATTATATCCCTATGATGTATAACACAACATAAAATGTATGTACTCCGTAGGTACTTTTTATGTCTTTCAAATGAAACTCAAACTTCATCTAACAATATTTAGTTAATGTGTACATTAACTAGTTAATCGGAACATTATCTAATTAAAGTATTGAACGCATTTTAATTTATCCACTTTAACGGAAAGGCCCAGTTATTGTTGATAATAACTAGCGAATGCTAGCAGTAACGATAATTCGTACATTAGCGTTAACAGATACACTTTTCAGTGAATGCGATCTATAATATCTCAGTATGTGAGTGCTGTATATTGGGCGTGTACAGGATGTTCCAGTGAAGTGGAAGGTTTTCAAAACGCTATTATTAACTGAATTTATATTTTAACATACATTTATTTATATATTTTTGTTAGATATAATATGTCATTTTATTTTTTTAAAAATAACAGTTGTCAGGTAAGCACCACTGCGATCCACGTATTCATTAAAGTTCAATCGAAAATTTTCCATTATCCGCCGAAATTTAAGTTCAAGGATCATCTGTGGACAATCAGTGTACACCTTCCTTTTGAGATAGCCCCAAAGAAAATAGTATATGTATATATGCCCACAATACATGCAGAACGTTTCATGGCGAGCGTATATACAGGGTGCCCCACGCAATTGGGACAAGCTGTATCTTCCAAACGGTTAGAGATAGATAAAAATGCTGCAAGTCAAAATTAAATGGTATCCAATGATGCATAATCTGCATCATATCTGAGATATCGATAATCGAACTTCGAGATATCGATAACCGAAATTCGAGATATCGATAATCGGACTTCGAGATATCGATAATCGAATTTCGAGATATCAATAATCGAACTTCGAGATATCGATAATTGAACTTCGAGATATCGCTAATCGAACTTCGAGATATCGATAATCGAATTTCGAGATATCGCTAATCGAACTTCGAGATATCGATAATCGAAATTCGAGATACCGATAACCGAACTGCGAGATATCGATAATCGAACTTCGATATATCGATAATCGAACTTCGAGATATCGATAACCAAACTTCGAGATATCGATAATCGAACTTCGAGATATCGATAACCGAACTTCGAGATATCGATAATCGAACTTCGAGATATCGATAATCGAACTTCGAGATATCGATAATCGAAATTCGAGATACCGATAACCGAACTGCGAGATATCGATAATCGAACTTCGATATATCGATAATCGAATTTCAATGTATATTTCGAACTTTAAACGATATAACACAACGATCTACAGTAAGGTTGGATACAATATACACGTGTTGCCGCAACAACGTCTCTTCAAGGACAAGTAGGAAAGAAACGTGCCTTTTCCGCTAGTGCTGCTAGAGATTACGCATCTAGTAAATACAGTGACTAATTATAGCGCGGTACATTTAATTTCTCGCACAGAGTCATACGTTACGCAGGCGCATTTTTCACGCTACCCCTCTGTCCCCAGACATAGATTTCAACAGCCAAGCACGCTGAACTACAGCTGTTCTAAACTATCAACACTTCCACCGTTCAAGTGCATAGCTGCGTTTACAGTGTCCAATTTTTCTCTATATTGATAATCAAATTTTGAATATCGATATATTGAAAATTCGATCATACACTGGTTGATATTAGCAATGGATTTATATTTACAAGCATTGTAATGTGTAGTTTATAATGCGTAATAGTCTACGAGAATATCTAAACGAAAATGTACTGATAAGCAGAAATGTAATTTAGAAAACTTTTAACTGTAATAACTGTTGGTCTAACAGGTTTAGGGCATAAGTACTTTAGTACTTTTTTGTAGAAATTAAGAAACTGCATCGAAGAGTTCAGTCAAAACTATAGGATGTTGTTTGAAAAAAATATACAATTGCATTTTCCAGGTGCACCAATGCATAAAAATGCATAAAATTATTTCCAGACTATGCATCTTTGGATACCATCTAATTTTGACTTGTAGCATTTTTGTCCATCTCTATCCGTTTGGAACATACAGCTTGTCCCAATTCCGTGGGACACCCTGTATACGCCCGTAGTATACAACGAGCGCCTTGTGACAGGCGTGTATGTGCGCCCGTAGTACCGAAAGGGTTAAACCTGTCCGCGAGATTCATACCGACTCGGATTGATATATCTGCGCTGCTCGTGAATCCTCTTTCCGCCAGCGCAAATAAAAAAGCAGGAATCGCTTTTTTCTTCACGTTCGTCCATCTGTCCGACCAAGTGTCGTCTTCACCCGCCGACTATTATACAGGGTGTTCTATTTGACAAGGAAAATCTTCGTTCTTACAGTGCTGAACAAATTTTATGGTGGGACAGTGTACTAGGACGAATAAATTAACTGCTCAGTTCTCTTAGAACAAATTAACTTTTATGCATCATCTACATATGTACATAAGAAAGAGATCGATATTTTTACCATTACCAACCAATTCATGTTATGCTTTCCGAGATCCATTGAATAGTGTGTGTCATATACACACACACACATTATTAGCATATATGAAATGCACACGGCACTGTTTTCAGAATGTTCCTTGACACGTTGGACAATCGCTGCTTATAGACACACACCTAATATATCATAGCTCTATGTATATTTAATCATTAAGACTTTCTTGTGTATTTTAACGAGTTTCACCTGTTACTATAGTTTGTATCTATAACTCAGCAAATCCCGGTATATAATTACAAAAAAGAATTGTAAATAGGCGAGATAAGGCGCATTTTACAATTATAATATCTAACCCTAATCCACACTCTAAAGTCTTCTGATCCCTGCTCTCTTAATTTGCCCCATTAAATTGCTAAATATCGCTAAAACCGCGCTATTAAAAAACTTTCTAACGGTAAGGATACTTCATTGCCTCATAAGCGTTATACGTGCTCTGATAACATGTTCCACGCAAATTTCTTCAACGCCTCTCGCGAACGATCATTATCGCGACCCGTATCGATCTTATGACACGTCTCGATCAATCAAAATCTAATCGACTGCATCGAACTGGCGAGATAGCGTGGTAAGTCTCGACAAATTACGAGAGTCAATTAAACTAATTCATGCCTTACGGAGCGGCCGCTTTGATTGCCTTTCGTCTCGCGATAAGATAATCACAACGATCGCTCTCAAATTAATAAACACGTCGTTTCGATCTAACATCCGCCTGGAAAGTATGATATCCACGTGGCACGATACAGTCATGGATCAATAGGAAATCCCATGAAACAATCCTACACGTTTATCATTAGCTGCACGCGTACGAACGGTTTAAGTTCGATTATTACGATACTAGGGTAAAAAATCGCGAAATCCAATTTCCATTACGTTTCAGAATGCTGAGAACTTCAGGAATTAATCCAAAATGGTAGAACTCAATTTTCGTGATATAGCACGATACAATAGGTCATTCATAATTGGATCAGAACCGGCGAGTCTGACCTATTAAACCTAAGATATTGACTAAAATATATTGATTCGGTTTTTGTGATTTCTTCGAATCCTAGACCTCTAAAAATTAAGTGAGAATCAATTCTTTACAGTTTCCGTGATTGTTCATAATGATTGAAGCTTAAAGTATTGACGAATCCTGTGAACCTTATTTTTGCGATATTTCATAATCGTAGCAACTTAGAAATCGACTAATTGTAAGGACCAGAGATTCCTGTTGGTGGGATTTTTTATAAATGCTGAAATTGTGAAAGAGTTGACCAAAAGCTTATGTTCTAATTTTCATCATTCGAAATCGTCAAACTGAATTTTTGTGATTTCTTGTGATCCAAGACATTTAAGAATTAAGTATGAACCATTGAGCTCGATGTTTGTCATTTTCACAATTACTAAAACGTAGCAAATGGATGAAGCATCAATCAAAATGGCAGAACCCTATTTTGGGGAGTTTTTCAAATATTGAAAACACTGTCTGGAAAACATCATAGCAATGGCGTCACCAATTTCAAGGCAAAGTTTTTCTGATGAATCTAATAGAAAAATAAGTGGACACATGTGTGCGTGATGTTGCCAATGCTCATTATTTACAACGGTATTTATAGTATATAAATATATAGATAGTATATTAATAGTATACACGGTGTGGGCTGAAACTCGTGACACAACACGAGAAGGTTGATTTTAAGTCTGAAAATAAATAGAAATCATAGAATACATTTCTTGGTATCAAGCTTAATTTCTGAAAACAAAACAACTTTGAAAATTAATAACTTAAATTTTAAAAATAAAGTAAAGCTTGGTCATATATTTCACTTTAACAGTCAACTAATGACTAATCTTAATAATAAATAAGATATGATGTTCCATCCCTTATAAGAACAAAATTTTTAATACCGAACTTCATCACATTGTTCATTTCCCTTAATGATTTTTAAATTTTGCGTTCTCCAAAACAATGTTCGACATGAAAAAAAATATTTTATCCTTCCCCTTATTTTTGACATAGAATTAGTGTCTTCAATAACACGTTATCATCTCCATCAGTTCAGAACTTACTTTTTTTGTACAGTGAACCTGTTAAACTTTCAATATTAAAGATCTGTATAAATAACGCGCATTGGTAAAAACGCTCAGACGTACGTCTACTTATTCTTCTTTCAGATTCATTAAAAAAAAATTAATTGAAATCCGTTGTTGTGACCATAGTTCGTAAACAGTATTAAAAAAATGAATAAAAAGTTAACGACCCTAAGTGTTTCATCAATTTATTAAGTTACAAGATAACGACTACCTAATAAATATTGAGAATTAATTATACTGGTTCCCAGTAGATTTTGTCCGATTTTGACGATGTAAGCAGTATATGAATTTTATAAATCACAACTTGAATTCCTACACGAAATTCAGGTATTATAATCGGCTTGTGAGTTCATATTAAACTTACTCCCATCCCTAGCCATTTCATGGTTACGTAACGTCCAGCAAGCGGCGACGGTGACGTTAATTAATGCCGACTCGCTAATTTGCATGTGCGAAAACGATTTTTACCGTGAACCCACAGCCTGTCGCTGTCGTACGAGTTCATTAGTCTGGTGGGTGGTGAACAACATGGTCGAGTGAGATGTCACGAGGGAAGATCGCGTCGATCGAAACGATCGATCGATCTTGTAGCGACCGGTGAACACCATCCGACCGTGATACTCACTGCAATATCAATACTCGAGGATCTAGTCGCATCGAATTTCGTTCAAGCACAGACGAGATATAGGATAGACGTTATATCCAATGTATCACGTAATCTCATAACTAATTACACTCATTTTTAATTATTGTGGCATTGAACTTTAATCCTGGTATTTTTATTCCATTACTTTAACAGATCTTCGATTCAATTTTCAGCAAATTTTTATAGCTTTAAATGAATGCACCTTAAGTCTATTGCAACGGATTAGTATCATTGAATTATTTGACAATTATGGAATTGTCAAGTCACTTGAATAGGTAGTAGCTGATACGTACAAATTTTCAGTTACTCAAACGTCAACGTGACAGTTTTTCATGTAAATATGAATTTACATTGAGTAAATATTACTTTTCCTAGCTTCAACGAATTTGTCCCTGAAGAGGTTAAAGTATGTTTTATAAAATACGGAACGTTATTCATGGGATGCACTGATTGTTGCAGTAAGGTATATCACGGACAGTGTAGTGTAACGACAGTAAAAGTCACTACATATAGTGCACATACCCCGCTTGCGGTAAAGGGAATCATAATACAAGGGAAGGCAAGGGACGGCAGATGTATGTACCCCCCACACACATCGCTTATGCGGTTATATTTCGTATAAAGTAAGCCAGCTAATACGTGAGGTCGAATTTTCGCTCAGCGTTTATACCAGGAGGAGCAACTCTGATTGGTTATCAAAGTCCCCCACCCCACGACAGTCCTTCTTCAAATAGGGCACCATGAAGAAGTTAATTGCACAGATGTCATACGAATTCGAATTCGATTTTCTCGAAAATGGGGCTTTGTGCGAAAAAATTTAATTCTTCAGTTTCGACTAACCTCCTCATGTAGAATCACCTTCCGTCGGTTGTATCCCGATTTTTATAAACCTTCTATATCAGAAGGGAAGAAGTTTATTGTAGCTGGTCCAAGGAGGAAACATTTCACAATAATTCACTCGGGATTCGCGAAACCGTTCGCGCCACTTGCGAAATCCGAAACAAACTCGCGGGGGTGTCGCTATTTTCGCGAGCTCGTGTCACAACCTAATAATACACGCTTTTGAAGTACTCGTGGTCGTTCATCGTTCAATAAATCCCCGTGCGGCCGCTCACCTTACAAAGCGGCCGTTTCGCTTCGAAAAATGAGACCTCGTCAACTATTCACGACGGATCGGTTTGAAGCTGATCCCTACAAATCAAAATTCCGCCTTAGCTAGACTATTTCGAAAGGCTTTCAAATAACGCTGGCTGCCATCCACCAAGAAACAGGATCCCAATACTGAAAAATCTATTGTTCGTCTGTACATGTACTGGCTTATTTCACTGAATTGCTTTTAAAACTTTCCGTGTCGCGTGGGCCACCGTTGACCGACCATGGAAATGAGAAAGGAATATTTTATCAAGGTCAGGTATAAATACTTCTGTTAAGTTTATAAGGAATCGGGGAAGAGAAGCGCAAAGGAACATATAAAATTAATACGATCTACTGGACATACTGGTTGTATTTTACTCTGACTCGCAGGCACACGCAGTGAAATGTGTTTATCTCAGAGGTCTGTCGTGCTGTCTCGCCTCAAGTTCGGTAAATAACATATTGTGTGAACGCAGGTCGCAAACACACTCGATTCTATCTAACGCATAACATCCTATCAACTTCGTTACAAAGTTATAAACAAACATTGACCGCAGCATAAAACAGGTAACAATCGATTTTCCATTGTAGGACGTGAGGGCTTGGTCATATGTATCTTTTTTGTGCATTCCCACTGTCTATGAACCATTTAGTGTGACTATTAAGTTTTTGATACCAACCGACTGAATTTGGATTCGTATAAAAAGGCTTGGGTATGGCACAATGTACCGTCTACATCGAGGGATCTACTGATGTGGGAAATAATAACGCTGAATGTTGGCTTATTAATGTAGGAAATCGTGAAAAATAGGGACCGCGGTACAGTGACTCGAACGCGGATCTCTGCTTTGGTAGCCAGCCACTTTATCTACTACGCCATCATCAGTCCGCTAACATCGCTATTTCCACTACGAGGAGCGACACAAAAAAAACGAGACTGACCTTATAGCTCGAGAACCAAGAGTGGGAGGGAAGAGATAAATAAACGACTATAGAAGATGTTTTGTCTAGCGACAGTGTTCCAAAACTCAGCGCGATCGCTCCACTCAGTACAAGTGGACACATTTTCAAATACAGACATGTTTTTACGCTCGGTCGGAAAATGTCAGACTGCAAAAGTGACCAACGAGGTAACATCAAGTTTCTTGTTAATCTATAGAAATCTGCGACCGAAACTTTTCAATTATTGACTGAGGCTTACGATGAAGATTGCATGTCTCGACTTCTACCTCTTCCCAAAGATCAAGTCAGTGCTCAAACGAACCCATTTTTTTGACGGTAGAAAGTGTGAATCCAAAAACGACGAAGATTCTCAACAGCCTTACAGAACATGACCTGCGGAATTGTTTTGAACGATGGCAGCATCGTATGCGGGTGTATATCAACTCAGAAGGGAACTACTTTGAAGGCGATCGTGGTTGATTTTCTGAATTTGTTTAATGGAAAGAGTTACAGGCACTGTCTCGTTTTTTTGTGTGACGCACCTCGTATTCCTCCTAATATTAGGTCTGGAGGTACTGATCCCACATACGGCCATCCTGAAGATCATGGCCGCCCTCAGCCACTGGCAATTCTTTAAAACGTCTTTTGCAAGACACTTCACGTCTTCACAACTTCATTGCTGAGGCTTGGGAGGGCACACGCATCACTGCTTCTTCCATTTAATATAATTCTATAGTTTTACATGACAATACATACTGCGGTATTTAAAACAAGATTACATTATTCTATTCCGCATAAATTTATTTTATTAATACACTTTGGAATCTGTAAATACATATTACTAAATAATGATAGATTTAAAGCGTGAACTATTAGGTATGCCTCGTTACTTTTCCTTACAACAGACTTGATTAATAAATCACTGTTTATGACTTAAATACACAGATTTTACAGGAAAAAATTGAATAGATACACGAAGTTAATGTTACACTTAACGAACCTTGTCCTAAGGGGCAGTAAATTATGCATAAATTCTGAACGAATGGAGTAATAATAAAAAATAAATTATTTTCTATATTCAGTTCGTTGAATGTCATGTTCTTGTAAAATAATCCCATACAACGAACTGGTTGTAAATCGATGTCAATATCCACTCTTATTATTAGGTGAGGATAAATATATGCTATTAAATAATATGTGTTCGCGACAATTTCATAAAGAATTAGCGGCACGACTTATCTTGTTGAGCGGTTGTTATTGAGTAGTTTCGACGCACGGACACTTTCGCGAAGAATATCACACCTGGAACAAAGTTGCGCAGGAACATTAACCCTTGAACTAGCACGGGGGCATATTTTGTGTCCTCCATATCATACTTCGTGTATTTATGTTGCTAATCAGTTCGATCAAACTTCCGAAAAAAATAATTATTATTGAATATATTGAGCTTAAGCATATACTTTATTGCGGAGTAATTTGAACGTTGCGGTTTCGCAGAATGTTTCTTATCATTTAATCCGGCATTAATTTGGTAGATTTAATTATTTCTTGAAGGTGGACACTAAATGTCCCCTCCATTGGTAGTTCGAGTAAGGGGACAATGTAACTTTTTCGTCGATTTGGGAACACCACGAGAGACAAAAATTTGTACTGGACACCTGTATGTTCGAAGGAACTTGGACTGCCCAATTATTTAATGGAACTACAGCGGAAAAGTTCCAATAAAATTGTTTAACCTGGCGATTGTGTGATGGGGTGTGGCATACCTCACAATTTTAAAAAATACTATTAATTTCTTATTGAGCATATTTGATGCTGCTGGTTTTCAATACCTTCCTTCCACACCATGCTCTTTTGTTTCAGCAAGTCTTTACTGTTGTGCACTTAAGGTTAAAAAAGAAAAAAATTTGCTTCGAAAAAGGGGGTGGCTAATGCCAGTTAACACTATTATTATGAAGTTTAAGTTTTCCAAATTTTTCATTATTATTAATATGAGTATTTATTGGCTTAGAAAAATCACTTTTACCATTTAATAATGTATTTCTAGTTAGTAAATTTAAGTTTCTGAAACTCTTATATGATTGTTCTTAAAATAACAGTGTATTTTCTGATTACATTTAAGGATAAAAAAAATTGCAAATTAGTTTGTACGTAGATTAATTGAATATGAGTGAAAGAAGTCAGGTTTGATATTATATTAAAAGATTATACATACAGGTTTTAAATTTTAATAAAAATTGAATATGGGCCTGTTCGCTGACCTTGTATTGGAAAACGTTTCTATTAACAGCATCAATTTTCCTGTTATCTAATAACCCACTCGTCGAAAAAGTAAAATTGTTACAGTGTTCATTATTGTATGCTAAGTCTATTTCCTCCCAATGGAAGAATATTACCAGACTCTAGTGAATAATTCTTGGAACAACATTTTACTAAACACACAATCACTTACGGCCTGGATACTCGAATACCGTAAAATGATTCCTTGATGCGCTAATGCACAAAAGTAAAATTGAACTTGAGACTGTTATTAGACATACAAGCGAAGTTGATGGACGACTGGTCGTTGGAAATTTTATATTTTTTGGATTTGCTCGGCATCAACCTTCGATACATTCACCTGCGGATTTCCTTAATGATTATTTCACAGGCAGGTCGTCATCAAAAGAAAACGATAATGGAACATAATCACTATGTAAGTTATAATCACGATTTCATTCTTGCATGCACATGAAGTTAATAGAACTTTCCCAGGTCAATTCGTTTAAAGAATTATGATTTATGGATTCTTTGAAACCTGTGTAATGCATCAGGTTATCCAATAAATAATGTCGTTCCCTATTTTATAAAACATGCTGCAAATAAGTATGAATGCATTATCGGATTTCGTCGAATGTCAGGGATATATTGTTTTGAATTTTTCAGTAAAAATGTTGAGTAGTATAGTAGAGACTAGTAGGCAACAATTTTGTAAATTAGACGTAATTCTTGGTGAAATAATGTCATGTTGACGTTTGTGTAACTGAAAACTTGTACGTATCAGCTACTACCTATTCGAGTGTTTCGACAATTTTTTAGTTGATAAAAAATTCTATGATACTAATTGGTTGAAATAGACTCAAAATAAAGTATTTAAAAACTATATAAACTTGTTGAAAATAGAGTTGAGAAACTGTTAGAATAGTGGAACAAGGATACCAAAATTAATGTTCAGTGTATCTATAATTGAAAGTGAGTGCAATTATTGGAATTATTTAAGCTTGAAGTTTAATTTAAAAACGACGTTGCTTACAGGATACTCCATATTAGTCGATCGATTTATAATCAATATTTTTTAGATTTCGAATCAATATATTAAATCCATACAAATGACACGCAGTTCTTTCAGTTCTTTCTTCAATTTTGAAATATTCGAGTCCAATGCTCAAGCCCCGTTCGGCTAGAACAAATTGAATTTTTAATAATAATAAACTTCATCGTCTGAACCTTGGTTATACAAATCTTTGTTTATATACACCTTAGCCCATTACACAGGTTCTGCAAAAATTAGTCCGCGGTAGTTGAAACTCGACCAAAAATTGACATTGTCCTTTCGATCGGCACAGTTCGTTATTAATAGATCGATGGCATATTCATTTCGTAGCTGCTAATGACGACAGATAATCCGAACGATAAAACGGTCATAGTCCTCGAATAAAAAATAAGACGAATCGCATCATGTTCATGCACAGAACACGAAGAACCGTGAAATCACGAGTCTTGATGAACATCTAAACGTTCTCTTATTTTCTTCTTTTACAGGATAAACACGAGCGCTGGTACACTCATGGTCATTTACAGAGCTAATTTATCAAAACGACCTCGAGAAGAACTGAAATTAATATTCTTGGCCGGTAGATCACCTTGCTGGTATATTTTAATGAATACCTTGAGTCGTGTACTAGGCGATTGGTTGGTGTAACGAAACGGAACAGCGAAATTTAACGATCGCAATAGTTTTTGGACTGTGGATGATGATGGGTTTGAACCAAACATATCGTCATTAACACGATGGGATCTCTAGACATTTTTGAACTATATATAGTGATGGGTTCGATTCAAACATATAATCATGAACAAAATGGGATCTCTAAAAATTTTTGAACTGTATATTTGAACATGTTCGATTCAAACATGTAGTCATCAATACGATGGGATCTCTAGAAATTTTTAAACTGCAGTTAGTGACGGGTTCGAGCCAAAGATATAGTCATTAACACGACGATTGCTGTGGGGATCACTAGACACGTTAACTCTAATTGTGCTGAATGACGCATAAATTTTGAGTAATACTATAATCCTACTTAAATTTTTGTATATTATAGTAGCAATGTAAAATAAACAGTGTCGATTTGAATTGTGACTATTTTAAGATTCATATCAAATTATATGTATAGCGTGTTCTCTAGAACAACTGGTTAACTAACTCTAGTTAAACAAGCAAACTTTGTCAATGTGTTCATAGAGTAGAAATGAAAAAGAAATTTTACATAAACATTCCTTTTAAAATCCTGTGGAAAGTTGAATTAATTTTCCATTTCAAAATCCACAATTTCGCTTAATTTTATATGAATAGTCCAGTTAAATGTGACAGTCCTCTGTCAGACAATCCTGGTTGGAATGTTTGTTTACTATAGTTGAAGCATTTCTATTAAAGGAATCATAAATGAAAATCATGTTTGCATACCCTTGAATCGACAATGCCCCTTACATTTAGATATGAAATTGCACTATGTTTACATAACAAGTTTGTTTTGTTTCTACTCTTAGAACATACTGACACAATTCGATTATTTAAGTTTTGAACGTCCTGTATGAGAAAGGGATTACAAACTGTTGTACATACTAGATACTGTCAGTAGTACTTTTCATAAATTGTTTATTAAAATGAATGCTACAATGAAATTATAAAATAAGAAGTATGGCACGAAATAATTAAATATTTCTTGTCTTAACAAGTTAGACTGCCAAGTCGGGTCATGGGAGGTGGAGCACCAAATTAAAAATATTACCAAATGAAATAATTATTAATTGTTTTAAAACTCCGATTGATGTTAATGTTAAAATAATAGTAGAAAATGACAAGTGTACGGACCATGTAATTCAATCTTTTTGTTTTTAGAGAACTCTATCTAAACAAGCAGTTTATGACGTGTCTGACTAGATATGGAATTTTTCCCTGTGGCATGAAACGCGTTAAGAATATACTGTAACTCCCGAACAAAAAAATCTTGTGGCTAAACAGATCGTCTACATTCAGTGAAATTCGTACAAAAACTTCGACATTTTTTACGTACGCGTTTAATTTATAATTATTTATAAGTAGCGAGAAATGAAAGGCGATGTTAAACGATCCATTTAGTTGAACCGATAGATTTTCCCACGGATCAATCTAATTGACAACTGAACTGACACTGAAAGTAAACATTAACTACTGAAAGTAACTAACTGATAAATACACCGAGACTGTAATTGAAAAGTATTTTTAAGCAAGTCTTTCAATTCCGCTTCAGTCTCATTGATATTTGAATTATGATAAAAACACGGTTTACTGTTCTCATTACACAGAACATAGTGTTGAAAAGGCAATTTACAGAGGCTTATCTGGTTTACTATATCACCCAGCGTTTCTTCAGGACGATGATTTGATACTTTACAAAATTATCTCGCGGTGCGTACAGCGTATTCCAAAGGATTATATGTGCAACATATCCTTTCATATTTTTCCTAAAACTGAGTATGCTTTCCATATGTTAAAATAAGACAAAAAATGTCTATGTACTTGGATTTAGAAAAGTTTAATTTTTGAGTTATTATTAACGGAATGCTTGTACAGTAAGTGTTAATAGTTTAAAATTGCCTAGATGAGATTCAATACTCAGAGGCACAATTTATTATGAATTGTGGAATACGTTCAATGACGTCAAAATTAATACTAATATTGTCAGAAACCTTCATGATATGGTGGCCAAGTGTTTTCTCATTTTGAATGCGAATTGTGTATATGATGGATGTTAGATGTAGCCATAAATGAAAATCTAAAGGATTTCAATTACGTAAGTATGGGGACCATGCAGTAGGTCCTTTTCTATCCATCTGTGGTGATAATTATTAATTAATACGTCTCGTACATCCTAGTTAAATTATGCCATAGTAACATTATGCACGTGCAATACATTTTTTTCCCAGCTTCAATGGCCACTATCATACTAGGTTGGTACATGAAATGTTCAATTTATTAATGAAATTATAAACGGCTACGATTTCATTAAAACTTTTATTTCTAAATCAAAATATGCTCTAATGGCTTCAAAACACCTCCACCAAATTAAATAGGTGCATTTAGGTGTTTGCGGAAAAGATTTGTGCTCCTCGGAAGCGATGAACGCTTGAAACTTGTTTTTTACAGCTGTTTTATAGTCACATTAACAGAATTGACGTAACATTGACTTTCATACAATCATTTTCAGTGGGCTTCAACTTTTCAATTGATGTATCATAGGTGTTATTTGGTAGCACTTTTATGTTATCAAATTCTGACGAAGCTTTTACAACTATCAGATCAACTATTACATGTGCAACGACCTAACAGAAAAAGCTAAACTATATCTTGAAAGGGAAGCAAGTACGCACTCGCGTCTATACGAACTTTTCTCTTCGTTTTGGCACACAGAACTCACGCTTAACCCATAGACACTCGCTTTTTCTTCTAGATTGGCCTCAGAAACACACGTTTTTTTTTAAATGCTCCTTTGTTGCTACAAGATGACTGCTATAGCCGTCATTTGCAAGTACACCAACAAAAATCTGTCGGCTATAGCCGTCATTTGCGGCAATGGGTTAAAGTTTCTGGCAAGCTTTCCAAAACAGACTGCAAAAAAATCCCGTCGTCGATAAACAAATAATAAGGTAATTGCGGCGTAAACCGGCGTCGTAGTAAAATCTCTCAATTTGTTGCCGTACGTCCGTCTATTAGATACCTTTTTGGTCCTTCCTGGTCGCAATCTTACAAGCAATGCTCTCGACCAGTTCCTGCTCGTGTCCCGACCAATGGGATACGCCACGAACAGATTTTTTCCCGAACAGGCAATTTACGGTAAAATTGCTCGGCGAGGCGTGAAGAATTTTGAGAGGCGTGCAACAAGTGGTTGGGTGCAACAAGTTATTGCCGGCGACGTCGGGCTCTCCAGCGCTCGTTCGCTCTCTCCTTCCTGCGATTTTCTCTCTCACTGTCTCTTTCGCGGTGTATTCGTGAATTTAAAAATGATATGGCAGAAATTCTTCGATTCACCGCGTTCCAACGCCGCCGCGACAGTCCCCGTCCCGGAACATCCACGAGGAAACGGAGATAAAACACGCGTGACCCCGCGGACAGGGTCCAGGTGACCGCAGAAAAGTGAAAAACTTATAATCCCCGAGCATAATAAGCGTCCCGGCCGTCTGCCTACGTAATTTCCGGCCGCACTTACCGCTAACTACAATGATTATTTTCGTCTATCTCGCGAAATTTCTTCGTGGCCCCTGCGCGATCCATCGAACGTGATAGCAAGCCTCGACACGGAGATCCGTTATTCAAACATCCTGGACTTTACGTGAAATTGTTTCCTGAGCCCTGACGAAATGTTGCGGATTTAAGGTCCGTTCATATCTACAGACATCTAACCTGCCAGTCGCGTAGGGTGACGGACACGACAAATATTCCTTAACATGTTGACTGCCGCAATGAAAACAGTCATCGCTAGTCAGACACTTTATAAATACCTCTTTTCTATATAAATCGTGAAGGAAAGAAATGTTGAAGTATTCAGAATTACACATGCGTGCCTATATTTGCGTTGCAATGTTAAATTTGCTTGGAGTATAGTAAAAATCAAGAGTTATTTAATTAAGTAGAATTTGAGGCTCCGGTTACCGGTGATCATAGAGTCTCAAAATTCTGAGCAAACTTCATACTGACACAATAATGTATTGACAGAAGAACACGGCTGAGTATTCAAATCTTTTCTTTCTTTACGATATATATAAAAAATAGTAAATTGTACCGCGTCGGATTAGGCATAGCCATTTCCACTGTGGCGATCAACGTGTTAATATATTATCTACGGGAGCTTTCATATTTAACATAGTGGCTCGTCCAAACTTACAGATAATGGTCTACAGACAGTTTGCATACGGGAGACAAAATACAAATTCGAAGACTGCCCGCGGACAAGTATTGGCCTGTCTTTTGACTTCCGTTGACATGGAAAACAAGAGACAGTGTCGACGGACAAAGTTTGGACGGAGCATACAGAAGGATAATACGCAACCACTTTAACTCATCGTCAGTTTATTCGCAGCCTATACACAGTCTACAGACAGTTTTCATACAGTTTGCTGTCAGTCAATCTTTATACATCAAACACGTGGACAGGTGATAATTTTATCATTAATTGAGGATTTACAAGCAAGTGAGTGTTTGTGGAATATAAACAGTGCAAACTATAAAAATCGATATAAATAAACATGATAGAGTCTCATAGAAGCAGGAATTGCTGTACGAAATTTCGTATCCTTCCCTTCTGTTTTTAGACTAACCTTTTTTTTACAAAATTTCAGAAATACTTTTCGACATTCTGACAAAATTTCTAAACCCTGAGCTGTCTTCTAGGCTTAGTTCTCGAAGAAGATTGTTTCCATACTAACAAGTAAAACTATGTATTCAGAAACGTTTAACATTTTTCCATTGTTTTTTTTTCAGAAAATTCAAAAGTATACATTCCCCACAAACCGTAACAGCAACGCTCAATGATATGGCTGGAGATACTAAAATACTACTCTAGATATGGACATAAGATTTGTCTACAGGCAGTCTGCATACTGTCTGTATACAGTTTGCGGACTATCTGCGGGCAATCTTTGCAGACTGTCTACAGACAATTGTCTGTAAGTCTGGACGAGCCTTAACATGACCGTACAGGCAACTACAGTTACGACCCGTGTCAGCACGACATCCTTGCAGAGAATATTTTGACTGCGTTAGTTTGTCCCCGTTTGTGTGGCTAGTGTGAATACATGTCTCAGACATCAATACATTGTCAGTCAAACTGACAACTTCGAAATTTCAAAGTTTCACAGATATTCTATATGATAATGTCGAAACTTAAATTACAAAACAACATTTGTCTACCATTGCTGGAGCTACAGTAATTTCTTTTGGTGCGGAATTCGAAGCTAAAACTAAGGGCCCGAATGCCCTATCGTATTTGCTAGTTGGTGTCTAAAGTCGAACTTTCGTCCTCCAAATTGTGATTTTAGGAGGAGCAAGAACGTATCGGTACAACGCTGATTTGTGGCGGTCAGAAATCTGGCAATAGTGTAGAATTTCTTTCAGATAGACTGCTTGTAGGCATTCACAGAACCCTTGAACTTTACACTTTAATGATCCTTCGAAGACCCTGGAATTTACGACACGACTGGCGCTATCTAGTGCAGCAGAAAAGAAGCCGATATTCTGAACAATAAACTCTGACTTTCGCCCGCTAGGACTCTTTAAATACCTTAGTGAAGCCAAACGAAGACAAGAATCCTGCGACTCAAAGATAGCAGGTGTCTGTGGTGTCACAGAGTTTACCAAAGTTTCTCTACAAAAACTCTAAGCGACCATTTCTTTCTGCTGTCGCTTAAAACAAATTGACAACTCGGCCTAGTTACCAGACTCAGCCTGCATACTCGATCGCGAAAATAAGTAGTAAAAACGAGGAGATCAAAGGTGTCACCTAGTGACCGGATTCGACGGAGAGAATTATTTTCACCCGGTAATCCTTCGAAAGGGATTGGACGGGCGCCCTGGAAGAGGGCCAAACCGAAGAAAAGGAGCGGAGCGTGGGACAGGACGTCCGCCTGAAATAGTAGCACAAGAATTATCAGGCGGTGTGCGTGGCCGTGGTCGACGTCCAAGGCGAGGAAAGAGACAAGCCAGAAAGATTGTAACGTTTTGCATGGCTCGTAGGATGTGCAGTGTTGCTGCCACGACGGAAAACCGCGGTGCACGTCGGTCACGCCGTGGTTTCACGCGATCCGACAGAGAAAGAGAGCGAGAGGGAGAGACAAATGGGAAAAGCCAGCCGGTTGGCGTGGGTGGCTGTCTGTTTTTCCGTCTAAAACGCGAGCCGAAATATTGTACCGGCTTACGTAAGATCGTAAAATAAACAGCAGATGCTGCCACACGACCTCACCAACTCGTTCTCCATTGGATCAATCTCTTTAAATCCCGGTACCAGAGCCTTGATTTATGAATTCTTCAACGGCTACGTGGAACGGAATGAACTATTAGGTAGACTTGGGCAAAGAAAAGTGTGCATTACATTGAAGGAGAAGCAGCAGTGGCTAAATGATACATTTTTGATTATTATGTGGAGGGCTGCGAAGAAGTCTTGGCGCACTAATGTCACTGATCTTGCAAATCATAATGAAGCCTGTTATGTACAGTTGGCAGTATTGTTTTTATTTAATTAAATAGCTATTAATTCTCCTGAAATCCTGATAAATATTAGCACTGTAATGGTAGTATAGAGTGTAGGTTATACGATAGAGCAGTTAAACATTTTCTTACTTCATGATTTATATTAAAAATAGCAAAGTACAGTTCATCTGGCGAGGTATGGCAGTATTTACTGATTCAGGTTATATTGACTCGTCGCGAATAATT
Organism: Macropis europaea; assembly: GCA_916610135.2. Taxonomy (NCBI): domain Eukaryota; kingdom Metazoa; phylum Arthropoda; class Insecta; order Hymenoptera; family Melittidae; genus Macropis; species Macropis europaea. Next base: position 23,828,106 of record OU744345.1, read on the forward strand.
AACACGATTGTCTCAGTGGAAATAGCTATACTTGGTCAGACATGGTGTAATGACTTGTGTTAAGTACAAATCGCAATGGAAACAAATATTTGAAGATTGAATCGTACAATTGTTACTTACATTATTGTTACAATATTAATACCACTCAGAATCTTGCCAGAATTAATAGTTGTTTAATTAACTGAAATTTATGCCGCCAGTCACTAGTGACCACCATGATGATCAACGTGTTTATGATTAAACACTATTAAAATGATTTAGAACAGAATAATGTCTTGCCACTTGCAACTTGGCCACACTTAAATCCAGATTTAAATAATTTTTAATACGTTTCGGATGATTTAGAGAGAGAGCCTGAAAATGAAAGCAAGTTAATCATACTGAACAACTGTTTAAGATGCTCCGTAAAAAATTGAAAAATAACCTCAGAATTTCATTAAGAAGTTACTTGAAAGTCACAAAATCTTTGTTTCTGTCATGTGGTCTGAGATTTGTACACAGCATTACATTCATAAGAATAATCGAATTATGTGATAAAATATATTTTGTACAGAAACAATTTATGCAATTTTCCAAAGACAAAATAATAGTTTATTTGTCAATTTCAGGACAAATTGGAATTTAGATTTGATCTATACACGTCGGACGAGGATATTTAAACTTCGATCTTTATATATTAATTAAAGTCGTTTAGAAAGTTTGTGTTGTTTTTGGGGCTAATATAAAGTTCAGTATCGTCCACTAAATTGTTTAATTTATGAATGTATGTAGTCATCTTGTTTCTTCAGCACTTCCTCTCACTTTGTAGGTAATGTACAAATACTATTTTCATGAAGAGTTTGCACTTTATTAGTAAAATATATTTAAATAAGAAATTTTAGTCTCCATACCGTGATTATAGTGTACACTAAACTACTTTTAAGTAATAAAGAATTGGGTAACATATGTTCAAAAATTAGCAACGTACACGTATGTTTATAAATTGTGGTTTATAAACAAAGAATTATTACATGTTAAACGAAATTGTTGTATCATACAGTTTTGTTTCAGAACAAACTTGACATCTGATAATCGAATTCTGTACATTGTCAAAACGCTTTGGTTTATTTTGAACCTCTCAACAGGCGTTTTCTAGTTGACGAAACTTATCGTTTAGTCTGCTAAATTTTTTAGTAGACTAAACAAAGATTTAAAGCCTCCAAACGTGTTTTTTTCTGTAGACATTTTTTATAGAATTGTCCACTCTAAATATTAGCAGTATGCAATGGATTGAACGCAAAAACATGAATGAAGAATGAGCTGACATTATTAAAATATAAAATTGTGATTGAATTTAAAGTATTGAGTTAAGAACAGAGTGAAACTTACAGATTTTTGGACCTCATTTGTTTGAAATTTTATCGATTGAATACTTATCTTTGCGAGCAACATAATTAACGTTTGCTATCAATTCAATATTCCGTCTAGTTTTCTATATTCTCACTCGTACTTTCATGAAGGAATCTTCATCGATTATTTTAGTATCGAGTAGAAGAAATGTGAAAATGTAAGTGCACATTAATCAGTAGTATAAATATTTCTTGTCGTCCGAATTCCAGGTAAAATTTTCGAATGATGACTCATTAATAAATAATTGAACTTTTAAATGTATTATAAAATAACTTTACTAGAAATACGAAATGTCAAAGTTTGTAGGAATATGTAGGTTGAATGTCACAGTGAAAAATGCAATACCAGGTCGGACACACTATAATACTCCATTATGTATATAAACCACGAATGAAATAAATATTTTACCAATTGTTCATAGAGGTGTTACATAATACTTTTATTACAATAGGAATACTGTGTCAAATTTTATAAAAATTTGCAGTTATTTGTTTAACCCCGACAGTATTGAATAAATCATTAATAACTTCATTATGTACACGTTATATTGTATATTCATATTATGTACTTACACCCTTCTTGATACTAGACGATTTTTGTTTCATACATTCTTTCATGCAACAAATACTTTCTGTATAACTTAAGGTGGTCAAATTACCTGACGCATTATTTATACAAATTTTTAATTTTTTAAAATATTTTAAGATCTGAAGAAGCATTTTAGTCTCATTTAAAAAAGCGAACTTGTCTTCGCCAATAAATTCGCACCTTCTTGCCATACAACTTTCACACAAACAATTCTTTCTGTACGGTAGGAAACAACGGACTGTGTCCACGTAGGGCGGTCACCCTGTATAATAAAATAACAGAATGATGTATAACCACATGATACAACAATGTGGCCCCACGCTACTCAACTGATTAAATTAAATTTTAGACTCCAGTGACTTATAACAGTGAACGTGTAACAGAAGAACTGTATTATAAGAAACAACACAGCCAAATGCACCTAAGTACCTGATACAGTCCATCAGCGGTTCACATTTACTAAAACAGAATACTTGGTCGGCGTGACGAGTGGCGCCGTCGTGACGTTCAGCTGAAAAAACGAATACGTTAATGCTCCTACACATAATTTTCAACCAATTTTACCTCTCCGCCCGTGGCCTATTCTCAGATAGCGGCTGTTCTCAGTCAGCGATCGCGTTAAATGGCGACCCATAGCAGGGTGGCAATAACGCCGTCATCGACGCTGCCGCAACTCGCGGAATTACGCTCAACCTCTCTTGCCAGAGGAATGCGACTGTACGGCCAAAACAGACGATTCTCAGTAAGCAATGTTGTCCTCAAGAAGAGGAAGAATAGGAACATAAACCGTATAATAATACATGCTGTGTGTCGCTTTTGTTCGCAGTGCACACAACTTATCAGGGTGTCCCAGCATAAGGAGAATACCTAAATATCTCCTTTGTTTTTAATAATGTGAGAAATGTGTAAAGTACAATTTGAGTACTGTTTATAGCATAAAGAGTAAGTTCATACATCATCCTTTTTCTTATTTTCAAGATCATCTCAATGGCATACCTCAGGCATGCTTCAGTGCCTTCTAACATCCGCCAGAAGACGCAATAGAAAAAAATATATGCTTTCTTGCAAGAAAGTACGGGCGACCTTGAAAAAATTCGAAAAAGATGACCGTGAAAAATTGTTTTCCTTCCATCGTATTCCTTCTTCGAAACAATTCAAAGTGTGCTTTAACACGTTCGCTACCAGCGTCACATATGTGTGACACGTCGATTATGTTTTGAGAACTCGACGACGCGTGGTAGACGATTTTTTCGAATGAACCATGGTAGCAAACGTATTAATGAGAGTTTTGACATTTTATTGACATATTATAGTGTGTCTAGCCAGTAATGGAAGTTTTCACTGTGGTAGTCAATGTGTTAAACTTTTCTCATATAATTAGAAACAAGGTAGATATTTAGGTGACTTCCTCATTGCACGTAGAACACCCTGTATTGTATCCCTAAGCAGGTACCCAGTCGGTATAAATATCGAAGCTCCAATGTGATTGATCAAATTATAAATTACAGGAACAAGATTTTCTGTTTTTTTTTTCGTTTTTTTTCGTTTTTTTATTCACAATAAGCTCCTCGAGAGCCGATACAAAATTTAGAGCGGTTATAAAATGTTTCGAAGCAATTCTGGTAAGCTCCCGCTGGGGCTTTGTTTAGACAGTCGGTCGAAGATTTTTAGATGGTACAAAATATCGTCGAAACAAGTGTCCTTTAACTTCAATTTTGATTTGAGAAATACAAAATAATCAACCGGGGTCAAATCGGGTGAATACTGTGGATGGTGAAGTACTAAAATGTCTTCAGACGCTAATAATTCAACTACTTAATTCGAACAAACACAATGAATGGAGGCCCACAAACGTTGCATATGGCTGTGCTTACATTGGTAACTGGTACAAATATCTTAACACCTAAATAAAAACTGCTGTTAACACTCTGCCCCTCCGAAATGAACTCTGTGGGGAATTACGCCGTGGCTATCAAAGAAAACGATGAGCATTGACTTGTGCATGACGTCGTTTTCAATACTTACCCCGCCATCCAGAAATGCAGCAAACTACCGAAAAACACTGACATGATACAGGCAATTACTTTCATGAATTTGTTGCATCATTCGATAGATTTCGGTTGCTGTTTTTAACCAACATCGACAAAGTACTGTTACATTTGACGTAGTATTATCGACAGAATTGGTACAGGCAACTGAAATCTTTATCAGATGTTACCAACATGTCTACCTTTGTAAATATTGTATTCATCACCAGACACCGCACACATAAAAAATTTGAAAACGACTTAAAAGTGGGTCGTGCAAAAGGACAAAATCGGGCAGTTGTGCTGCTTTTCTTCAGAAAAGGTTACGGTACGTACATAATGGCCGTATTATACATCAAGTGTACAGTGAGAGTGTAAGTAATGACATTCAGGTATACCGTTAATTTCAAAAATTTCAAAGGGGAGATTCGAGCCTTGAAGACGAGCCTCGATCAGATCGTTCCGTTGCGTAATCCACATAGCCATTGAGTAAGTCAGATATCGCTAATCTGAGACGAAATTTCAAGGTCACAGGAAAAAAGTTTCCCGCAGAAAAGTTTCTATTTAGAGTGAAATTTCGAATAAAAAAGTCTCATTAAAAAATATTATATTAATTGGTTTTACAGACAACTCTAATCAAAGTTTCAGACTCGACGCCCTCTATCTCCATGAGCGAACATTTTCATGTTTCATTTTTCTGGTAAAACTTGTATATTGGTTCGTAGATCGTCCTTGTGAGGCGCGCTTGTAAAACAACGAACACCGACGCAACGCGAATACACTTAATTTTTATCCATCATGTCCTTCATAATCCCTCCTCTGACGCTTGCTTCGAACTCCGAACTATCACAGAGACAAACAACGAGTTGTTCCGTACGAGACTATACCGGTGAAAAAGAACGTCAAGTTGAAAATCACGATGCTCGAAATTCAAGTGAGAAAAGAGATACTCTTCAGCGTGGACTTGGAGTACAAGGTGGTGCAACGATGAAAAAGCCTCGAGTCACCAAAGAGGCAGTCACGGCCTTATTAATAATCGTAGAACGCCAGGAGAATGCAAGACGAGTTTCCATCTCTTGAAGATGGAGAATGCAAGCAGAGTCGCCACTCTAGCCAGGGCAAAACGAAGGGAAAGAGAGAATGGATGGGAGAAAGGAGAAGGCAGAAACCTGTCTGTCGTAGAGTTCGTCAAGACGACGAACCGGGGGGTGGCGAAGGCGTAATAATAGCGACGATAATACATGCATCTCGGTGCCGTGAATCTCACGCTAGTAAAGACACTTTGCTTGTCTCCCTTTATTTCATATCTGCCTGCCTTTCTGTCTGATCTACTCCATCTCTCTGCTTACTTCTCGTCCGTGTAACTCTGTCTGAGGTGGGTGGCCACGGATTCAACGAACAATAGTACACGTGTACCCGTCATGCCAAACTGTCGTACTATTTCAGACGAAACAACGGAACGCGACTCGACATTTCCACTCCGCTCGCCATCTTCTGATTCAATCTACGCCACCCTTGCCACCACGTTGATGGACTCTTACCTTGGCTCCTTATTTCGATCGAGTCGATATACTGGTTGATACACTTACGAGTAGCTTATACATGTTGCTGTATGTTTTGAAACTGCTGATCGTGTCTGTTGCATCGCAATTATGAGAACTTGTAAGCTCGCAACCCAACCATCTGGAGATCTTTTGAAAAATTCTGTACCTGCTAGAATGCATGCTGACCAAGGGAATGTTTAGTTTGCAACATTCAGGACAATAGGCGTATGATTTATTTACTAGTTATAAGTCGTCTTGAGAAATGTTGGCATCGCTTGAATGTCTTGACTAGCTGGACCCTGTCTATCTGACGCAGTCCGTAATGGTGGAAGATATGTTGCCAGTTCAGGAGGATTTCTGTTCTTTCATGGTGGTCAATTAGAAATGCTAATTATAAGTTCCTTTTTTAATCGCAGCAAGATATTTCCAACTCGTCATTTTTAGAAACGCAACATAGTACCATAATCAAAAATATAGCTTTGATGCGTTTGCAAACGAGAGAAAAGGTCAGTGGATAGCAAGCGGCTGTCTGCACTATTTCCACCAGTATTCAACTTGTAACTACAGTTTTGTTTTCCAATAAATCATCTCACTAGTCAGGGAAGATTAATTTGGTGTATGACGCGTGTAAGTAGGATTTCCCCATGCAATAGTATCTATAATACAGGGTGTGCCAGTAATCGTGGTACAACCAAAAAGAAGATCATTGCAAAAAATATCTCAGCTTTTTGGACTCCAATAAATTTGATTAAAAAACACCTTATCTCGCAGAACTCACTTTGGAAAAGACTGGTCTAGTGCAATGATATTTAACTATATAGCAACATAGTTGAAACATTCCTATCAAACCTGAAGGCTGCCAAGATTCGTACATTTCATATGAAACCACCCGACACATTTACACCAATATATTAAATAAGTTAGTCTATATGAAAAAAAGTAACAGGTTTCCAACATTTCCAGTACTTTTACGACTGTCTCTGAAGTTAGATTTCAATCTAAAGACATTCCTTCTTTAATTCCCGAAGCTACTTCGACTCCCACTGCTTCGAATCTCCCGTTCCTCGTGCCCCTTTCAACCAGAAACATTTAATCACGACTCTAATCTTCGACGCGCCTATAGAAACCCCCGTAAGCACAGGCTAGCCTATGGGTAGCTGATTGTTTGCTGCTCTATTTTCCGTTCGCGCGATCTCCTAGCCGGCTGGTAAGGATATTGGAGTCCGAACGCGATACGAATCTGATCTGAAGCAGAAATGGATTGCTCGCGAGACAGTGGACGGCCCGATAAGAGGCTCGTTCGTAAATAAAACGTGGCCGATAGATAGCTGAACGTTCGCGGGGAATATGGCGGCGATGAGTAGAGGGTTCGCCGTTTTCTTTCGTCCCAGTATCTGTCTGAGTGATCTACATCTGTCCACGGACGTCCCTGTGCTCGTTCCTTTTCTATGCTTCTATGGTGGGTGGCCCCGGAATGAATGAACAATAGTACACGTGTACTAATCATGCCAAACTGTCATGTTGTTTCTAGCGGAACAACGGAGCACGGCTCGTGTTCCTGGCTACCTCCTACTAGCTACACGTGGCGCGCGTTGTTTCTCCGTTTGATCTAATCTGACTCGAGCACGATGATGGATCGCGCTTTTTCACCAGGATAATGAACTCATTTCGAAGCTAGCTCGCGGCGGTTACGCGTTTAAACAGTGGAACGAAGCCGCTTTTCGAGACGCGATTCTTTTGGGAAAAAGAATTATGATCTTAGTCGAGATACCCGGGCAATAGCAAACGCACCGTGCGGTCGTTCATCCATTTCTCTCTGCGAATAATTTCGAAGCGGCGTTTAGAACGTTGTACGGCTCTGTTATTTTCTTCCTGAAACTAATATAGCACGCTACTTATGCAGTAGCCAGCAGAAATCTGTTTCGGATTAGATTTGTGATACGGTCGCCGAGAGTCTGCTATCTTTAGGCAGTATTCGTATATTAACAGTAAGGCAATTGTCTTTGGAATTACTTGCAAGTAAGGAATTAGGAATTTCGACTTCACACAGTGTGAGAAATCTTGATTCGCCATGACTGGAAGCGGAGGAAATATTAAGGGATTGTGAGATAACATTCAGACTATTGCCAAATCCGCTATTTGTATTGGTAAATAGAGATGGTGTAAAGCGCAGCGCCAGGTTGATTTATGAAAAAAAACGCGTAGTGTTCTCAAAATATTCCTTGAACATATCATTCGAGATGTTGTTGCGTACACTAAACATGCTAAGAGGAGAACAGTGACGGGTATGGATGTAGTGTATGCCTTGAAATGTTAAGCCAAACGTCTGTACGGTTTTGGAGGTTAAATCTGAAGCAAAAAAAATTTGACGAAACTTCACAATTATTATTGTCAGAAAACTATGAATTAATTGCTTTCGAATTACAGCCAAACATTAAGACTTCAAGAACCGGACAATTACTGTAAACTCTAAGTTCCTGGAGTTCATTCTCAACAGTAATAGACTTACGGAAAACTTACAACAAGACACATGTTTCTTATAGAAGAAAGTGAGTTTGTTAAAAACTTCGATGCAGCGGCCACCCTTGCGTCCAGGATACCATTTGCACACCTGAAATACACGCAACAAGATAGCCGGAAATTGCAAGTTTTTGCAGTCGTAGATTGCAAAATAAGAAGCATCCCCTTACAACATGATGGACAGTGGCTTACCACGCTTTCTTACGCTTCCTTAAATAATTTTCAGTTTAAGGCCCGGTGCAGGCAAGCGACTTCTGTCATTAAGATTTCGCACTGGTGACGCTGTGCGATTCGGCAGGTTACGTTCATGAACGTGGCGTCACCGCTACAGAGTCTCAACGACAAAAGTCGCTCGTCTGTACCGGGCCTAACAAATAATATTCAACTTATTGACCATTGCATACAATGTGTTATGTAGGTAATTGAAGAATAAATTATTTTGATGAAACTTGCAATGTGTCTAGAATTACAGCTGTACATGCTGTAATGATACATGTTTTTATATTCTCCGCTGTCTTCAGCTGTTCGCAATATATATTATTTCCTAGCTACTCTTATAATTGGCAAAACACCTATTTCTTCACTTATTTGAACAGACACTTAATCTACAACTATGTTTGCCCACATACGCCCATATAATTTTATGTTTTACCCACATAAAGAAATAACACACAGTGATCATTATTCCCAAATATATTTAACGGTTAATGTAACTCAATTTTCCAAGATTTTTCGGTAAATGTAATAATTTCAACCTTGCTCCACTGTATGCAAAGCAGACTGCATACACGAGTTTCAACGATTATGAACGGTCGATCATTTCGTTCCACCCGGACGAACAGCATTACGAATCCGGGACAATGTAACAATCTGCAAGCAGCACGCGGCGGGAAGTTAATTGCTAACGGGAAGTAAATTTATTTGGAAATTTCGATGACTAAATTGCGACGATTATCGTTTAGTGCCGGCCTCCGGGGGGTGTACGTGAAAAGTTATTTTTCTCTACCGTTATTCTTTTTCCCCTCTTCCTTACTTCTTCCTCTGCCTCCTTTCTTTTCTTCTTCGCAACACCGATACGTAAACTGGTAATTGGACCGTAATCATCATCATTGACAATTTTACGAGCGACCATACGCCGATGATCGTTTCACGGCGTAAAAGACCGCTGCGGGCCAGAGACGCGGGTCTTCTTCTTCTTCGCCACCGCTAATTTACATGGAAACTATAACCCGAGGACCGTCCTACTATGCGAGTTCTTCCAGATACTGATGGCCGTCGTTCCTTTATGCCCCTTCGATAAAAATCTCTGACGATTCTCCGATTCTTCGAACGACCGGTTGACAACGGAATACATAATATATCGTTCGACGAATATGACACCCGGAATTTCAAAATGTCATATTACTTTCGAATAAATTGTACTTATAGGTGAGATCAAAGTAGATGAATACATTACGATGAATATGTGAAACTAATGCGTTAGATATCGTTCTTTATGAACTGAATATTTTTCTGACACGAACGTATGGATGATATTCGTAGTCTGAAATAAAATTGTTGCAAGATTTTGTGTCAGTTAGGTATTTCGTGAAACGGAGACGCTACTGTATCTTCTTTTTTTCTAGCGCGATCCTGTAGCACATGTGTGAAAATGTCTCGAATGTTTTTTATTCACTTTTGGTATTATTTAGAGCAATGGATGTATGTAGAAGATTTTCTGTCTCGAGTATAATACAAAATATGAATTTTATTATGATTTAGGGAAATTGCAATGTGAGTTTCTAAACTGCAACAAGTTACATTCCATGTTTTCTTTGTAATTAGGAAAATACGGTAAACTTGATTACTCCCGGTTACTTTATTTTCCTGTAGAAACAGCAGTTTTAATACAGTAGTTAGAATAAAATATTTTCATAGAAATTAGAAAATTGCACAAATTGTAAAACTAAAGATTTAAAGATGCTATATTAAATAACCACTATAGATTACTCTGATTGATGTTTTCAGTGTGTTTGACAATTAAGAAGGCTGAATGAAAATTAGTTAAAGCATAGAAATATAATAATATTGAAAATAATTTACTTTACATTTACGCCATCATATGTATGACAAAAATACGCAAATTAACACGATTCGTGCCACGAGGATCGTATACACCTCACACATAAAATTCAATTATTCTAGATAACACTAATATCCTTTATATTTCAATTAAAACGAACGCCAGAATGATAGTGCAAAATAAAGAGTATATCATAAGGGAATTCAATGCTTATATTTCGTAACATTATATGCTTACAAAAACTCATTTTCATGTGTCTGACTAGTTATAGAATTTTCCACTGCGGCACGGAACGTGTTAATGGAAAACATTTGATTTTGTTCATATCCTTAACACTAGAAGGACCGGCTAGGTCAAAATGACCCATTCGCAGCTTTCTAAAGGTATACTTTTTATACTGATAAGTATTATCGTCTGTAACTTTCTGACTTTGTTTCTCTGCATGTTTACTTGCATTTGTATCGATATGAGACAAATTTTTTAGTTGTATGAAAATCTAGATAGATATCTCCCTGGACCAAGTGTAGACAACATTCAAGTAAACCGGAAATGATGCGAAGTCAACGACAGATCTGATAATAAATCTATTATAAAGTGTGAAAAGTGTAAGGGAACAGTATGTGGAAAATGTACACAGCAGAAGACAATCTGTTATTGTTGTCTACAAAAAAATATTTAATTCAAATAAGCTTTTCCACTTTACTACAAGCTTTCATTTATTACGGTAGGAGTTTGATATTTTTTTATTACATAGTAATTATTATTTTTGTTTTAGAGTTTCAAACGTTTAGGACATATGTGGATGAGAACAGATCACAATAGTAGATATACCAAATTTTTAAGGAGTAGTAAGCAACAGAGTCATACCTCTGCGGACTTTGCGGACGGCCTAATGCATTACTACAAGTGGCTAGCCTGTGTGCATGAATTATTTTGAAATGTTGTAAATAGCTGACGTGCAGGATGGTAAAAGTGATACTTAGAAATCGCATTTAGATAAAAGCATGATGTCCGCGTGAGACGCAGTGACGCCAGAAAACGCTCGATCCGGATGACGCCGTTTCGAGACGACGAAGACAACGACAACAACGACTTTTCATCCACGGCGACAGGACCTGACATGGGGTATGCGATGGCGAACAACTCTTCGCGGTTATGTAACCACGCATGAAACTAATATATCAGAGTTGCCCGGCTTTGTGGCAAACTTAGACGGCGCATCTCGAGCCAAGCTCTGCTCTCCGAAAGAATGCGAAAGTAAGAGATTCATTCTTTACGAGATATTCGACGAATCGTCATTGTATCCCTAAATCGAACGGTAAGGGGAACAAACAAGGAATGTTTCAAAACAGATTTATTGAGAAAATCAATGTTTAATACTCTAGCCCTTTGAACTCCTAACTTTTCTTCAGTTTTCTTTTCAATGACTCCCTATTATTTTAAGTGTTTCATTTGAAATGTACTTTAAAAGACATTTTGGAATGTACTTCAAATGAAATTTCAAAAAACTAATGCAACTATTGATGGCAAAAATAGAAATATAATATAATGCAAAGAAACTACTTTTTGGTTAATTTAAGAAGCCTGTACTTGTTTGATTGTTAAACAGTGTAAGAGCGTCAGCTGAGTATGTAGAATATCATTATTCTCGCATTTCAAACTATTTAAGACCTCATTTCAGTACCACAGATGTTACAAGATGGTAAAACATTATCATTGTCATAGTCATTCTGTTTAATTTATAATTCCTAGAATATAATTCATCATTTGTAATATGTTAGAGTATTTAATAGTTTTGTCAGTTAAATGAGCATTCCCATTACGGATATATTGGTACGAATTCTGAAGCTTTGTGAAAAGAATTCATTTTAATTGTCATGCAATCAACTTATCGTGCTAACATAATATTTCTTATTCGGCCGAATTTCTTCCGTTGAGAATCAGTAAATTTATAAGCGCAATATCTCGAAAATCAATTGAAATCGGATGTATACATTAAAGGTTGATGAATTCGTCTTGAGAAACAGTATCCAATAATCTGAAGAAAAACATACAGTTCCATTTAAAAAAACAAACTCATCCTTCATATCTCTGAAAATAATAACGTAAAAAAAATTCGCCTTCGCCCGAACATTGGTCCGCTTGAACTTCATACAAACAATTTTTTTGTATCTTCAATACATAAGAAATTACGGGCCTGTATCACTTTAGCGCGGACGCACTGTATATTTGGATGATATTCTTGGTTGGAAGAGAATATGCTATTTGGATAATAGAACATTTGAATAATTGATGTTTATTCGTTAATCTGAAGGTGTAACAAAATAGAGCCAATTATGGCCAAGCGAAGAGTAACGAATAAATTTATTTGGAAAGTTTAAGTTTGCAGTATCTCGGTAATAAGGTTAAGGCTAGGTTTCTAATAGCACACCGCTGTACTTCGCATCTTGCACTAACTGTATCTACTTATTATCTGATCTCTTTTGTTTTTCCTTTTTCTTTTGATTTGATAACTTATTATGAATATTATAAGAGAAAGAAACATTCATGTATCTAATATCATTGTATTCGTCTTTCTATCAGTTATTCCCATAAAAGAAATATACTATTTCATTACAAAAAACAATGATCTTCATAAGTCTGAAAAAAGTGGACATGGAACAAAATATGGCGCTATATCGTTTTTTTTTTCTGCAGCAGTAGCAAGTTAATATAAAATGTTAAAGTAGCTTGTTGGAGCGGATCAACCTGTGTATAATGCAGACTTAATCGAATGTTATTTAAAATAATAATTAAAAACTTAGGCAGCAGTGTATATGTATTTTGCTTAATGTAAAAGCAGTTCCGTAAATGTCTACGTGATAAAGACGAGCGTGAAAAAAAATATGTACTCGTATGAACATCTGCGGTCTATTCATTCGCTAATTTGTATTATCAAAAATAAATGTTCACGAGGTGACTTCATTAAACGAGAGCTTTACAGTACGCGAACGAGAGAACGATATCGGTGTCCCGTCGTCGGGCTGGAGGAACGCGAGAGCAAAAGAACGGCGAGGCAACGGGACACCAATAAATAAGACCTCCTCGTTCGATTTTGACAGCGTCGTGAGAGGAAGAATTTTTTCGCGTGGCATGCGCAGACCGACGAAAAAAGAGGAACATCTGTTGTCTCCGAAGCCTTTAAGGACCCAGACGACGTTGTGTCTCCCGTTTCGGTCGGTCCCGTTTCCTCCTTCCCTTCCGTTTCACCCGTCCATCTGATATTGTTCGCACGAAAATGCGGGTGACTCCTCTCTTTTTCCTCTTTCTCCGTCTCCTTTTTTCTCCGCTGGCCCGGATAAAGTGTTTAGTCTGACTTTCGCAGGAGGGAGATTCCCGGGGTCTTTACGGTGGTATAGGCGAAAACGCGTCGGAGATGAACGCGCAGAAAAAGAAGTTTCCGTATTTTTAATGCTCGTTAAGCCTCCGCTTCGTTCTCAGACGACGCTGCATCATCCCACCCGGGCACATTAATATTCGCATTAAAAACGGATTAAACCCGAACCCGCATAGATTCAACGATCGCTCGAAACGTAAATAAGTCACGGCGTTTTCCGCGAATGCTCCGTACGTACGACCGCGACCCCTTGCGATCCATTGTGCGTTTCCGCGAGTTGTTCGATGTATCTTTATAAATTTGTAGATGAGGAGAATGTGTGCTGTGTGTTGCTGGATTACCTGAATGTCTCTTGAAAGGGAACATTTCGTTTCTCTCAATTTATTGAGTCGTCGCAGCCATTGCGGTATTATAATTTTTTAGACTTTCTCACCTTGGCTCCTAAATATAGATTATATGAAAGAAATCTTGTAATTGTAAACGAAAATTATACTATACTACGCATATGACCTAAATATTAAGGTATGACATTGTCAAAATTGACAAGGTGTACAGAGTGTATCGGTACGAATACTAAAATCGAATAAAAGGTGGTTTAAAATAAAAAAGTAAAATAAAAATGTAGAATAACGTTTTTCTGTTTGATGTCCCGCATTAAAAGAACACGAGTTAAAAAATTTGTCAAGTACACGTGTAAATGAATTGAATGTATTTATTATTTTCCGGATTAATTAATTATTAATATTTATATTAACACGTTGAATGCCACAGTGGAATCTGCCACGTCTAGTCAGACATACTATAATGTCCTGTTTTAAATATAAATCGAGCAGAAAAAAACATTTACTGTTGAAACGTACAGTCGTTACCTTACATTATTACTATAATACCAGTATTGTCCAAAATCATATAAGAATTGCTAGTTGTTTAATTAAACAAAATTTCAGCTGCCTCAAAACTATTCCATCTACGTAGACATCACACACTTCAAGGCCACTTTCCTCTCTTAATTTCGCCAGGTGTTCTTTACTCTGCAACCTGACGAGCGAAACCTACTGTTTTTCTCATTCAATCCAATTTTCAAAATGATAAGACTTTCAACATGGGTCTTCAGATGTGCTACATTTTAATCGGACTAAGTAAATCACTAGCGACCTTGAAGTGACGGTTTTCGGCGTCTAGAACCATAATCCATAAAGAATGTGAGTTAAGTCATCGAATTCGTGTTGTAACGCACAATAAAATACGTATGATTAAGATACATGGTGCCATTTACAAAATGGGAAACATCTTTCATACTCCATACAATAATAATCTAAAAAAATATTCTTGCCTAACATGAAAGTTCCCTTTCGAACCAGGAGACCTCCATACAAACCATTTCCTTTGTACCCTCAACAATTTAAAAAATAACGAACTGTTCACACCTAAACACACCGAAATGCTTCCTGTTTATGGTAGCCGTGTCACCAGATGTCGCACTTTCTGTGACCACCAGCGTGTTAGAAGACAATGCAACGATCACTGTCATTGTCTCGGCATTCGATGTGCAAGCAGGAAAGGGGCATCGAATAACATTCGTCGGTGATGCTTGTCCACATCGACTAGGAGGTATTCTTGCAGTTCGTAGCGTGTCAGCGCGCGGAACCCCGTCGCGAGAGTCGCATTTCTCGATTTTAGGGTGTGACTGTCGTTGGCCGCATTAAGCTCGACTTGCATGCTCTTGTAACACGCGAAAGTACCCACGCCTGCCGGCGTACTGTCAGTCCCATTGTGAACGCGGAACGTGTGTGACACAGGCATGCGACATATCGCGCACACAAGATTTACTGGTAACACCCACGTGGCAGATGCGTTGAATCGCGCAAAACGCGCGGCTGTTCCGTTCCGTGTGCCGTCAAATGCGTGTCTCCGCGATCGACCAAGAAAAATCGATTTTCGCGGATTAACCCCTCACGATCCCATGTCTGTTCTCGCTTGACATCATATTTCGTTTCAGACAGATCTTTTTCTTTTTCTTCTTCTTCTTCTTCTTCTTCTTCTTTGTACGTAACCCAGTATCGTCGGCTTTGATCATTTCGCGGGGGAGCCTACAATTTAACACAGTGTGATAGGTACGTTCCCGGGCTGAGGCTATAAAAAAAAGGGACACGATAAAGATGAGAAATATTTATTAACAGTAGAACAACCAAACTCGTAAAAATGACAGATTTCTGATTTCTTGTTTTAAATTACAGAAACTATTAAGGTGCTTCTGTAGGAGTTTATGTTGACTTTTGTCGAGATGAAACAATGATTGTATATGCCAATTTATTTTCCATTAACCACTATAATTTCGAAGTTCTGTACACAGTATACCTAAATACACTAAAATCCGTCAACATTATGAGATTAATTATTTCATAGTTTATCGCCATAGCATAACGTGATATGGTCATTGACGTGTATGTAAACAATGGACTACTCGATTTTTTGTCTCATACGGAAGGACTTTTTCCTGTCAGTTTACAAGGGGCGAGCAGTCTATTATTTATATGTAAGTCTATGAGTACGGTATTTCGATAACAGTTCAGAAAGTCGTATTTTCCTAAAGCTCAAAAGATAAAAATATAGCAGTCTGTCTTAGAACTTAATGGCCTGTTGGTCAGTCTTGATATGGTGGATCTTATTTACACTTCATACGTTACAGATGATTTGTATTGCTTAATCAGTCTTGTTATTTAATCAGGAAGAGACACTTACAATAATAAAACATAAAAACCTATTATAATGTAGAAAAAATATACATTGAACGAAAACAATTACACTGCATAATTTCCTCCTCGACATCAAGCAACTTACATCTGACACATTTCCTTCTAGCACGACAATTAAAAGAATTATTGAAATTAGAATATGAAATATTTCAGCAACTGATTAAAATATTGCACAGTACATAATGGTAAATCTATTTTGAAGTGTTATACATGTACACAAAAAGGTAGCAAACAGTAAAATTTCTTCGATATACATAATTATTCGTTTTGCACTTGTATCTACTTCTCTTTATTAAAATAAATAACGTATCAATATTATAGTGTGTATGACTATCCTCAAAGTTATTTATGTCATTACGATGTGGTTTCGTTTGTTTCTGACAAAGACACCTTCTTCATATTTCGTCCAAGCACTCAAGCAGAATACCTATACACCCAATACATAATTCCAGCCATCTCATAACAACCGAGACTTCACCGAAAGCCTCCGTGAACCGTTCGTCGTGCCGTGACACGCGAAATTCGACGTAAAAATACATCCCCAAAACGAAACGTTTCTCTACCCGGCCATTTGACTACGGACGAATAATGGGTAACACTTAAAAGAAGATTTGCCAACCGACGCAAAAACTAGAAACACACGTTTTACGGCAAACAGCGTTTTAACTCGATTGCTGTGTCCGGGCACGAAATTAGCCAGCCAGTCCGAAACGCCATTAAACTCACAGTTTACGAAATGGCACACTTTGTCCCCCTAACTGCTTCTAAAGAATGGCTTCGAAAACGATTCCAGATCTAGCAATTACCTGGGCAGGCTGTCTCGTTGCTTCGATGAATCTGAATCGAATGTACGTTTGCGATTACCTGACAGAAGAAGACTAAATGAACGTAATGACATTATAATGACACCGTCCGCTAATTTTTGAGCGGACGTTAATTACGTAAATACAGGTTCTAACCGTTCGGACGATACACGTTAACTCGTTGAACGTTTAATCTGTCATTCAGGAACACGTTGTACAGATTGTGTATGTTAGCTGATTTCAGCGTTTAACACGTTGAACGCCACAGTGAAAACGGCCATACTTAAGCAGACACGACATAATTTACTATTTCTTATATAAATCGCAGGGAAAAAAAAGATTTGAGTACTCGGTCGTGTTCTTCTATCTCTACATCATTGTTTTAGTCTGAAGTTTGCACAGAGTTTTGCGGCAATCAGTAATTATTTAATTTAATTACCGTAATTTAATTAATTATAAATACCGCCACGGCGTTCAACGTGTTAACTGTGAAATGCGTGTACAGAGTGATTCATAAGTGAATATCGATAGTTTAAAGACTGGCTTAACACACAGTTAGTCAAAGAAATACTCCGCCACCGAAGGTATTAAGTAAAGTCTGTGTTAAATTTTAGGTTTTCATTTATTTAAAAAAACATTCGCAATGATGACTTTATAATACATGCGACTGGCAATTTCTATGCTTCCATCTCATTATATTATAAAGTCGAAAATATGAGTTCATTAGATTCGAGGCATTTTTGTTTCAAAAACCTTGAGTGTATTGTCGAACGGAAGAACGCACTAGGGTTAAAAATGATACGAAATTTCTGCACTGTCTATAGGACTGTAATAATAATAATAGTGTAAGATTGTAAGATTAATTCCTACTCAAATGATCGTTTTACTCTCCCTTTTTAGTTAGGGTAGGTGCTCCTGATATCGCCTAGCACGTAATATGGCCTACCCATAATATTTTGAAAAAAAAGCATTGACAAAAACGGCAACGGACTGAAGTTGTAGCCAAACATGTATAAAGATACATGTTTTATTGACAGCGTCACAAATAATGTCTCTTTTGTTTGAGACTAATTTGATATAAAAATATCTCTTATCCATTACTTGAGAACGATTTGAAATTTGGTAGGCGATATTAGGTGCACTTGCCCTACATTAGATTGTTTGCAGATTAAATTTATTTCAGGCATCGATCATGTGCTATATGAAATTAAAAAGGGAAACTCTAATGGTTAGGAAGTACTACTGTTAGTTCGCAAACAATTAGGCCACATACCGTTCACCTCTGTATGATCTTTTTTCATCCATAATATACAGACAATACCCACCTACAGTTTGATTACCTACTTTAGAACCATTTAGAACCATCCTACATATAAAAACGATCGAAACGCACGTTTGCTTGCATAGATAAATATAAAATCAATCCCAAAACTTTGTCTAATCTTTAAATAAAAAATCAATTTTATTATCAAAACAATTTATTTTTGAACCCGTCACATATTGTCCATAGCTTTTTATGACTCTCTTCCGTCTGCCAGACAGCTGAAATACTAATGAAACATAGTTTCTCATTTCAGGAAAACCGATCTTCAACTTCTATTTTCTGATGGACCTTACCGAATGATTCCTTTCGCAAGTGGCAGATTATTCCAATTTTCTTAAGCGGTTGTACAAATGGCGTGATATATCAGGATCCTTTGTGGATGGACTAAAACGAGAAACAATGCACCATCGGTATCGCGTCTGGTTTCGCGGAATTATTAGTAGCGACGACAGAGCCGAGTATAATAACTCAGAACTGTCCGCGGCCGTAGTTTTCGTGCGAGCGAATTAACACCTCGTTTCGAGACAAACGGAAACCGAAAACGCCCACTAACGTCACTCGGCGGCACGCATAAACGTGCAAACAAATATCTTTTCGACCCCGAGCGTGCCTGCCCTGAAATATGTTATTGTTATTACGTTCCCTGTGTCATCTAATTTTCCCGCGTGAACGCCGTTAATGAATGGAAACGGCTACTCGTACATTTTCACGGAACGTTGCCGTGACAGCGTGGTCGATTAGCCGTCGTTTCCCTGGCACGTCCCACGAACTGTTAGCACACTTGATAACATCGTAAACTAATCATTCATCGATTATTTTTGCGAATTTATCTGTTGCAATTAGTCTAATATTGAATCTCTACGAGAAAGAACTTTTCCAAACTGAAAAAAATTGTTTATTTTGTTTGTGCTTCAAGTAACTTCATTCAACGTGCATTTATAGCTGTTAACCCTTTGATTGCTATCAGTGCCTGTAGGCGCTTGACAAAGCTGTTCACCGTGTGCTGTCAACACCCATGGGCGGTCGGTACAATGGCTCATTGTGTACTACTGCAGCTGGACCGCACGCAGCGTTCGCCTAGTTTTCAAGTAGTCCGCAGTCAAAGGGTTGAAGGAAACATTGAAAAATGCAGAAATTTGAGAAGTATAATGTGTGTACGCATATATGGCTGTTATGCGTTATAATTATGTGAATAATACAATACAGTAGAACCTCGATTATCCGAAATGGAGTCAGTAACAAGATTACTCACATTTTACATACGTTTCATGCAAATATGATCATTTTTTTTTACCGTATAAAATACGCTGTGGTATAAAATTATGTGCACAGTGTCACTAATGATAATTGTAGTTTGTCACTGACATAGGATGACCAATCGTCGGATGACCGCTGTTCGGATAATCGAGGTTCTACTGTACTTGATTAAAAGGAAAAGCTAACTGTATACGTACGTGTCGGTTGCCTTGGAAAGTCTAATACGAATACATATAATAGAGCAATCAAGTATAAATAAGTGGCATGGAATATTGGTAATGTATATAACAAAAGGACGTTTTTATAATATACGAAGAAGAATGCGTGAAGATTAATTGTTCCTTGACATATTGAACGCTATTGCGATGACCAGTGACCGACGCCTCAAATTGAATTTAATTAAATAATTATTAATTGTCGCATAATTCTGAGAAAACTTCATACTGACACAATAATGTAGGAACAGGAGAACACGGCTGAGTACTCAAATCTCTTTTTTCTTTACAATTTATATTAAAAATAGTAAATTAGATCGTGTCTGATTAGGTATGGCCATTTCCACTGTGGCGTTCGACGTGGCCAAACGTGCACGTCTACCAAATCTTATTTTAATACGAACACTGTTGCATTGAAAATTAGTACAGTTATTGCATAAACAATTAAATTAGGTTGCTCAAGGTAATTTACTCATCTGCAGTAGAACTTTCTCGTGTTTTTTACTTTAAGTGTGTGAAAATGAATGTGTACTAAATTAGATTCATGTAGTATGTTCGGACGAAGCTAAAAGATCATGGTTAAAGTTGTTTTGTAGATAGAGGTATATAACTTTTTTCACTTGTACACTTTCATGTTTCAGTGTTGTTTAAAGTTTTGTTAAAATCAGAAATTGTTCAGTTAAATTACATTTTGTAGATTAGTGCGGATATTAAAGTACGCTGCTACTCAGCAATACGCACACATTATGGTCAGCTTATAGTAAATTCTTCTAATGGAATTTTAGGTAATAGTATTATGTTTTCTGCCAAACTGCAGTATAATACGTTGAACGCCACAGTGAAAGCGGTCATACCTAATCAGACACGGTATAATTCACTATTTTTTATATAAATCGCAAAGAAAAAAAAGATTTGAGTACTCAGTTGTGTTCTTCTCTTCCTACATTATTCTTTCAATATAAAGTTTACTCAGAATTTTGTAACAATCAATGATTATTTAATTGAATTAAATTTGAAGTGTCAGTCACCGGTGACCGACACGGCGTTGAACGTGATAAGGAATGCGATTTCTGCTTACGTTACCATAATTTGGTTTAAACGTTCTTGTTTCTTCAATTATTTGCAGAGACTTGAAATTAATGTATCAGCCTTTACATTATGTGTTTTAAATATTGCTATAGTTACAAATCAGAACGATAATATGAAAAACAAAAACTATAAGAAAAAAATTTAATTAACGACTATCTTTATACAGAAATAGATGAATATAATATAATATACATACATCAGAATAAGTTTTAAAGTAGTATAATAAATTAGTATTGAAATAAAGTATAGTTTTCCAAATTTATTAATGTGTAAAACTGTATTCAATTACAATATTCCGTGATCGAGATATTGTAGTTTTGTTAATTTAAAAAAAAAACAAAATAAACCTTTGTCAAAAGGTAGTATAAAGAAATTTATAAAAAAACTGCGTTCTCTGTTTTACTAAAACTACAATGGCGAAATCGTGTACACCGACTACTTACGTATGGAAAGTCACGTTATACGAGAATTACTGTATCTCATTTAAATATTAATTTTCTTTTAATACAATTTTAAATACAGAAAGCTTAAGATACGTTCCCATAAACTGCCAAGTATCAAAAGAACTACACTTTTACTTCTTCCGCATTTTAAGCCCAATGTCCATCCGCTTCCCAGGCTGATCACAGTAGGATAACCCCTTAAAAGCTCTTGTATTAAAAACGTAACATTTCAGTCGAACGGTACGAAGAATAAAAATCGCAATTGTTCATTATCATCGAGAGGGTAGAAGGAACGTGGGGGGTCAGTTCCTGGTTCGGTTCGGAGACACTTGTATCGAGCTTTCAGGTAACGTAGGAGGTCACTAATGGCCCAGAATGGCACTCGCAACAGCTTCTTTATCGATGTAAACAACCGCTAAAGTCACCGAGCTCGGCGTGCCGTGCCAAAGTGCGGTCGTATTTTTGGAACGCACTCTCAGCGTCATGGCGTCTCACGTCAGCACGCCCTCGCTCGAATCGCAAGCTCCTCGAAGTGTTGGCAGAAAGACTCGATGAAATAACCTTCGTTGACCATCCATCCATCACCGCTTTTGCAAACGATCCGTCGAACACAGAGAACAAAATTTATCATCTTCCACGAGCAGGTGTCCCGAATTCAAGACAGGGTTTTAATATGCTCCTTGTCACGGTGAAAAATTCTATACATGGTCTGGTAGATTTTTTTTATCAACCAAGTTTACCTGCAATCAATCTTTTACATACAAGAGATTATAAGCAAATGTGTTGTCAGTACAGGCTTTTGACGAGAACGATACGCAGTGTGTTGCTCTATATTTTCTTGGTCGATATGTTCAGCCCTTGGGTGTATTTGGCTATTGAAAATATGTTTTTATAAATTCTAGGATTATCAAATGTATCGTTGTACAGGATGTACATTAGTTTGCCATGAACGTTTTAGATATTGATTTTTAATAAACAAAAGTAATCAGTTATGTTATATATATATACAGGATATAATTTTGTTAAGAAAATTCTGATTTTATTGTGCCCTACAAAATACATAATGTTAAAGATATAAATATTAATTATCTTATGACTATACTGCGGATTTTTATGCAAATATACATTTTAAGACTTAAATATTATTTATTTCAATGTTGTTACCGAAATTAAATTCCGATAAAACTTTATTTCCTTCTTTAAATGTTGCAACATTTATTTCTTATTTTACTTACTGCGTAGAATGTGCATTCTTCATGTATTTAACTATGTTAAATTGCATGAAGATGTGCAACCTACTGATTAGTTATAAACAGCACCCCGATTCGACAACTCAATCATTTTTCACAGACTCGATCAATGTACATTTTGGCGAGATAGCAGTCTTTTTTCTCTCGTTAACAGGCCACGTTGCTTTTTATCGGGGCTGATGGGAACTTAATTGGTTCTCCGTGTTGCGGTGAGCGTGGCTACTGTGAAAACCAATATAACGTTTACGAGTGCACGTAAGGCGGCCATAAATCAAACCAGCTGGAAACGAACGAAACGATGGCATTTGTCTCCTGGTGTTGTCGCCACTCCTGCCCTGCCCACGACCCCCGAAATTTTATATATCGATGTTTACAGAGAAAAGTAACTAACGACGGCGCGCGACCGTTTCTCATCGCCTGCCCCGCGGAAGAATACGCGCAAATCATTGCGAAATCGCGCGAATGCTCAACTAACGAGCAGATGATCTAGACTTCCCTCTTCCGACCAACGATGCACTCCGAGTAATTTACTAATACGGTACCTAGCGTCGCATTGTGTCTATGCGCAGAAGTTTTGTTTGACAAGATAAATTTCCGCAAAGAAGCAGCTGTTTTATAAATGTTTGTTAACCCTCATCCGTCCCTTGTGTCAATTTGATACATTTTCTCACAAGAATGCGATAAATGTAAAAAAGCAGTATGCCTTGCACATGGCTTTATTATTTGTGAATGATCCGAACAATCTAAAGAATTTTATGCCTGACTGTATAGAAACTTCAGTTTTTTATTTTCAATAAAAGAATTTGCAAATATTTCTGTTTATCCTTTCAGTATATTGATTTCTTACCATTGTGTAAATTTGACACCAAGCAACAAATTAGGTTGGTAAAATGAAGGACGGATGAAGATTAATCTTTATATTACAGATTAAATACTTTCAGGTTTAACATTATTTTTCTGTCGTAATAGTGTTATAATAACTTAGAACATGGATTTTTGAAATTACAATTGTTTTCCAGGTGTCGTTTCCAAGAAAATAGACTGCGACACCCATGTCCCACTAGTATTTTATAAAGGATCTATGTATTCTATCTGTAATAAAAATGAGAAATTTACGTCATGTATGACATACAAAATATAAACTTAAAGGTGTTACGGGTTAATATCTGTCGGGCTAATAGACGTCGCTTTCGAACAAAATACGCAAATGAAATGTGCACTCTGTGATGAAACGCCGATAGTGAGAAGCACCTGGTGTAAAAAAGTATTTTGTTTGAAGCATTTTTTTTCATGAATAGCATTATTGTGACAAATATGAACCGTAATGTTTCCGATAATATACATAAATTTTAAGTGAATCATTTCGTAGACTGTATACATACATCTTGTAGAAGATTCACATTAAAAATTTAAGTTAAAAAGAACTAATGTAATATTTATTGGTGTTTATTGTTTACAATAATGTAACTGGACTCTTGAGGGCTATTTTCTCATTAAGTAAGATTGTAATTATCGTCATCATTTGACACTCAATTTCCGTGAAATAGTCTTTGTTTGAATTCTGTGAGCCCATGTACGCTAGACGTAACTGACTAATTAGAGGCGGTTCACCCCTCAGTAGTGATGGGATGTCATAAAGCCTGTTACCATAAAATAATTTATGCCTTATGTTTCTTAAGAATTTATGAACTTTTGTACAGGTTTCAAGTCTCTTAAATACGTATTCAAACGATTAAGGGTAGTTTACCCCCTGATAAGAGTGTACTGACGACAAGAACATTATCCATACAGTAGGTTTTGACGCGAATTAAGTTTATATCAAGTTTTATTCAACACAATGTTATAACTTGTGTCCCTTTTCTTATGAACTTCGAGGAGTTGTTTCACCCCCTAAATATGCAAACGGGCCAAAATAAAAGAACGTGTTTGTTGTTTTTCGGTCCTTTAAAACATCCGAAAACCAAAGCAATCGGAGGCGGATACCTAAAAACCTCTCCTTGTGAGTTATATCAACAAATAGTAACGTGCTAAATATATTACACGTAACAGTTCATGAAAATTTAGTTTTACGCGTCCTTATGCAAACATTAGTTTCCTTTCCACAAATTTAGCCAGCTTGATTGTGAACGATTTGAAAGAAGAATGCAAGCATATTAATTTGAACGATTTCATCAATACGACTCTAGTTTTAGGAGAACATCAGCGGAATTTTAGAAATTCTGTAGTTTTTTATGCATATAGACACTAAAAATTTTTGCAACAAATCGGTCGCGTTCTGACAGTTCACATTTTTTCCCGTTATATCCTTGGTATGGCCTTGACTATGCATAACCATTTTACTCGTCATTAGTCGTACCTGTTAAGCAGTGAATGTTGACATTTGAAAAATTTAGTACATCCCTAAACGTCTCTATCTTGAAAAAAAATCACTGCACCATACAATACCACCATGCACACCAAACAGTCAAGAGAAAACAAACATTTCCTGTTTCGTTAAGTTTCAAAGATATTAGCCCATAATACATTTAATTTTACATTCTGAACATGCACTTTTAATGGTGAAAGGGTCACTTATGTAGAATTCAGATTTAACGTTTAGACCAAAAATGTGAGTACCTTCATTTTATACTTCATGACGTGAAAAACTGTGTAAAAGATATAATTTAAGTCGATTCAAAGAATAAAAGAAACAATTCAACGATTCATCCTTAAAATATTCTTGTTCTTTAATTTTCATTAATAT
This sequence comes from Macropis europaea, assembly GCA_916610135.2. Lineage (NCBI taxonomy): Eukaryota > Metazoa > Arthropoda > Insecta > Hymenoptera > Melittidae > Macropis > Macropis europaea. Next base: position 23,853,492 of record OU744345.1, read on the forward strand.
TATTATAATAATTCAATATATATTCTTTTGCAATATGTATCAAAAGTTAATATCCGCTTAATCGTTTAAATTACAATAAAATCATTTAAATTATATCTGAAATATTCGTTTCGGATTGTCGTAGTCAAAAAAATATGTGTTTCTGTTGAAACGCCCTCATAAATATTTCATGGCTGAAAAGTCGAAGTTCTCTCGAAGTTTCGACAAAAAATGTCGAAGAGAAAAAATCGTTGATTGAAGGTTGCTTTGAATTTGAATAAAATGAGACAGTTTTCAGCATGAATGTTTGGAGCATTGAGTTTCATCGTGAACGATTGTGTGTCTAAATTGGCACCGTTTTTGAAACTCGGCATTCGAGAACATAGCCCAGTGAACCGCCTCTGACGTTTACGACCATTAAGAGCGCCATAAATTTCGCGGGCGCTTTTTGCGACGTACTGTATAAATTTCAATAAACTTCTTTCAAAGACGTTAATCGCATCAGCTTAACGTCTCCATTGAACGATTGATGCAGAGTTCGGGTTCCAAGATCTATGACTGTGATCAAAATACATTGAACAATTACAGTACCTGATATTAATACGCGTCAAATGAAAAAAATATTATAGAGCACCGAGTATGTACTTATACGTATAAGATAATGTTACAATATTCACGTGCAAATTTTACCTGAAATACTAACAATTTTAGAATAATTTATACCTTAACCAGCTAGGCTTACGGTAAATTTAGGTAAATATATATATATCATTTTTTCTAATTTGCTTTTTGTAGAATAAATATGTAAAAAACACATTAGAAATAATAGCTCTGTTACATAGAAATTCAACTCGGATTCTCCTTTTAGGAGAGTCAGAAAGTTTCCTGTATTGAAACCACGATTCTATTTATCATTTAAACTCAGGCATTCAGATTCTATTACATTCGAACCTCGACTATCCGAACACTGGTCATCCGAAACGTAGTCACGCTATGGCAGTTACAAGCTAAAATTATTGTTAATAACATTGCGTATTTAATTTTGTACCACTAAACATTTTAAACACTAAAACAAAATAATCATTTTTATGCACCACATAGTTGCAATATGAATCAACCTGTTACTAATTACAGTCCGGATAATCGAGGTCCTACTGTACTAGGTTATCCAATCTTGCTAAAACAGCAATTTTCAGATACAAAATGTGGTGTATTTTATAAAGTGTTGACTGCAATAACTTTAGCTAAAAAATATTACACGCAAAATGCATCAAGAAATTGATTTACGTAAAAAAATGATATGGTTTCACTAAAACGAATGTGCAATTATACTTCATAAGTACATCGGTGCATCTGAAACAGAATCCTGCCATAAAAGCGTAGAGCGTATTAAACGATGCTAAGCTTTCTTCTTCCAGATCTTCCTTTTCTCGCTGAGAACAGATCTGTAACCTGGCCCAGTTACTAGACTCACCCTATATTTGATGAGGTCTCAAGTTCACTTCAACCCTTCTTGTTTTCCTAATGTACTTATGGAAAGTTCGAACATGTGTCTATATTTCAGCAGCACTACTTGTTGCACGGTGGATTCTAACACTGCAGTAGTCAACGTGTCACATAAGCTTACCGTGTTCGTACACACATAGTTATTTATTCGAAACCTTCTGAGAGCCAATGGTGTCTTTTAACCACACCAGTCCAAGGATCTCGCAACTTGACCTCGATTATTCAAAGTCGTTGCTACTCAAGTAGGCGAAACAGTCCTTCAGGACTTAGTAAATTATAATACAGAGCTTAGGCATGACGAAATTGTTCAATTCATACTAAGGATCTAGAAAGTCGTTAATTTCTCTAAGTTGATAGTAATTTACGTATTACAAGCTTATAAAACATTACAGTAGTACATGAGGAACACTTTTAGCCCAGTACCAACTTTCTGAGCAAAGAACTGATTCAGACGGGTGTTGCAGGCTTCCAAGAAAGTAATGTTCATACCATTTAAACTGTTCTGCAGAAATTTGGATATACGACACTCAGAGGGTTCAAGGTCTGGTCAATAGGATCCAGAATATCCACAAATGACGACCTCTCTATACACCCCACATATATTTTCTCGAGTCTATAACGAATCCTTGCTTTCTCAGACATAAAACAGCATGTTATCCCCAAAATGCTCCTTGTTTTCTCCTACCTTCAACTCAAAAAGAATCTTTCAACAATCTCAAACATTTACGTCACCTTTCAAATGACGCGTAACTATTACATTCTTGAAATTGGTAACAAATCAATTTGGTGTTCCACGTTGCCAAGCAGCAAACACGGCAGGAACGTTTGCCTGGACCCGATATTTCGAGGAGTACGCGTACGCAATAAAAGCAAGCCTTACATTTTGTCATTCTTGCAGGAGAACAAATTTGAGAGTGAACAGGAGGATGGCCACTTTGTTCCGCAACAACGGTGAACAGGAGGGTCAGAAATTGCAAGCGGAACGATCATTTGTCTCGCGGTCGTATTTCGCGGATGCATAACCGTCTTGTCGTCTGCCTCGGTCGAGAAATTTCTTCCGCGGCTCGGCTTTAATTGCTGCACGAGCCCCCAAGTGGTCCACGGCTGGATACTTATACGGATCACGCAACAAGGAGCGACGCTGTTGGCGACGGTCGCGTGAAAATAGACGCTCAATGCCTCATAGTCGCGAGACGCCGCGACACGCCTTGCCAGACCGCCGGCCACGATGCTTCTTGACTGTTATGAGCAGCTATAATAACAGCCGTGGCTAACCGCGAGCTAGGAGAACCCCTCATTAATGGAACACCCGCGAGACTATGAATCGCCATGGGTGAACCCAGTGAACGAGGCTAGCCCGTCTGCTGACGGTCTTCATGAACGCGGATGAATGTAGCGGAGGACTCGTCGCGCTCCTATTGCAAACTCCGATGACAATAATAGAATGGAACGATGGTCTACGACCGCATTCAACGACGTGGACCACCGAATCGCCGTTCAGTCGCAATAGGAGAACTCGAAAGCTTGCAACAGAACCATCCCGAGGCCCATGGAAGAAATTTCTAGCTGCCAAATTGCGTACTGTCCAGAGAATCATTCGACTAACGAATTTGTGAATTTATTTACAACCTCTGGCGCAATTGATTCATGAGATCTCTGCTATAGCATAGGCATTTAGAGTAAAGACTTCAAGGTCGTGCGGTTTACGCGTACATATTGAAACAAGATATACGCAATGTTCTGCTTTCAAGGTCCTATCATTTTGAAGATTAGAATAGAAATGGAAAATGATGGATATCTTATGGTGGAACACATATCAACACGTTGAACACCACAGTGAAAACGGCCATACCTAATCAGACAGGATATAATTTACTATTTTTTTATATAAATCGTAAAGAAAAAAAAGATTTCAGTACTCAGTCATGTTTTTCTGTTCCTACATTATTGTTGTAGTATAAAGTTTGCTCAGAATTTTGCAAGAATCAATTCTTATTTAATTAAATTAAGTTTGAGGTGTCGGTCACCGGTGACCGACACAGCGTTCAACGTGTTAAAGAACGTATAAGAAAATTGAAAGGAAGATATGATCTTGAGGTGCTCAGCCTCTGTATCCCTATGATAGTCATAAGTCGACTCAGGAAAGATAGTTACTCGAGAAACGTCGACGATGCGTTGATCAGCTGGTCTCATCCTTTCTACCTCCTCTGTACACTGACTATCGCCTGAACCAGTAGTTTTCAATCTTTTTACACCTGGAGACCAGTGAAAATAAGAGAAATATTTCGCGGACCGATAAGGCAGAAAAAAGAAACGTTATTTACAATATTATTTTGTGTATTACTTTTTAAATCGAATAAATCAGAAAGTCCTTTACTGTTTTGCAATCTGCTGCTTCGTTTCTAAGATATAAGCGATTGAAAATTGGGTATTCGCTGTGTGCGTGTACGCCTATACACGTGCTCTCCTGTGTGAGTGTGGACTACACCGTCAGCTGTTCGCTCAGGCACACGTGTAGAGACATGCACGCACACACAGCAAATACTCAATTTTCGATCCCTTAAATCTCGAAAACGAAACCGCAGGTTGTAAAATAGTAAAGGACTTCTTGATTTATTTTGGATTACAGAATCACCCCTTAAAATATTTACCAGCTGTAGTGAAACACCCTGTACACATTTTGTCAACTGGTTTCCCAGATATTGCACTTACAAATTTACTGATTCACAGTGGAAGAAACCAGTCCGAATTGGAAGTACCAACGGTGGTCTTCTTCGCACCATTATTGGCACGTGGTAGACAAAGGTTGAGCGCCATTGGTACTTCCTACATATCCTGGTTTCTTCCGCAGAAAGTAAATTTATCAGCGCCATATCTCGAAACCCAGTCGAAAAAAGGTGTATAGATTAAAGGTTACTAAATTCATTTTGTAACGTACTATCAAGTCATCCGAATAAAAAGATGTACCTATACTTAAAAAAGCGAACCTAAGCTCCATATCTTTTCAATTTAATAATCTAAATGAAAATTCGTCTCTGCCAATAAAGTTACCGCCCCCTAACATGCAACTTTCATATAAACAATCTTTTCGTATCTCCAATCCGATAGGAAATAACGGACTGTAACGTTTTAACCCGGACACCCTGTATACGAATAATTTACGAAGCTTCATGAAGATATGTTGCTTAATTTTGTCAGGAAAAAATTCCCAAAATATACACTCAAAACAGGCCATGAAAGGAGAATACCCCTTTGAGGCGGACGATCACGATCTCCTTCCGTGGCCAGTAAATCAGCCGATTCCGAGAGGAAGTTCGCGGAGAAGAGAGTTTATAAATGTATCTCCCACGCCCTCCACTGTCTGGCCGGATTTCTCTCTTTGCTCCTCTTCTCTCTGCCCCTCGTTACAGAGGATCGTCAACCCCCTTCGCCCCACCCCGTCCAGGCCTTTCTTCGTCGGCACGTCGTTGTATTACGTGCGAACGTTTCGGAAGGGTAAATTAATTTGCTTCTTTACCTCCCGACTGGTCGCCTCTTCTTTCTGTTTCCGAGGCAGACACGTCGGCGTCGTCTCCGGCTGCCGTGAACGCTCGAAAAAATCCCTTTCGGGCCGCGAGAGTTACGGCGCGATAATGCGGGCTGGGAATTTTCGTCGACAGGGGAGAACAGCGGAGATTTACTGTTTTAATGCGACTCGCCCACTCGGCCCGCGAAAATAGTTGACGAGGATGTTAACGCAGCCGGATGAATTTATTGGTCGCCGCTAGGTGAACTGTAAGAGTCCCGAGAACTCCCTATTGTGCAGACCCCGCGAACTCCGTGTTATGTACTAGTATGAAATAGGGGATATTCGGCTAATTCCGCAGTAGCGACTATGATGATTTCTATCGAAGTTCCGTATTGGATAAAATATTGGGTTTTTTCGGTAAGAGACAGAAACAATTTTGGTTCTCAACGCTGGATTTTGATATTCCTAACATTTCAGCAATCTCCCATGTTGTATAACGTGGATTATCTTCAATTTGACTGGAGATTTGATCGTCATCCATCTCAATAGGTTTGCCAGAACGTTTACCATCGGTAAGACTGAAATCTCCATCATGAAACTTTGTGGACCATCTTCGCAACATTCTTTCATTCAAAGCGCCATCGCCATGCACATCAGAAATCTTTTTTGCTGTTTGTACCGCATTTTTACCTTTACGAGAATGACAAAGCATAATTGCACGCACATACACCTTCTCGTTGTTCATCTTCAAATCAAAATAAACACTAAAAAAATGTAACCAAGTGTAATGAACTGCTTTTTAAATTACACGTTAAAATCTCAGCTTTTAGACTATACATGCGTTTTATAAGTTACGAATAGTCTTTTGTTCTAAAAACACCAGAAACAAACTTGTGAAATTTTCGTTACTTAAATCGGTATAAGCCTTTAGTTTTAATGAAATATTAATTTTAGAAGTGGCTCTTTTCTTTTATTAGTTTGGAAAATGACTGATTCGTTAACATCTGCAGGATAATGATTTTAACAAGGATAATTATAAGTAGTCAAGGCAACGAATATAAAATAAAATTTCCATTGTAAGCAATACCATGTTCAGAAATATTAAAATGCGAAACCTTAAATCTTCGAAATTAGTAAAAAATTGTGTCATATGAATTTCAAAATAAAAGGCTCAAATTACAGTAATGAAAGTATTACAGGAATACGAACTCATGTTAATTTATTCTGAGTGTTAAGTTGTTCAAACGTCTATAGAATCACATCTTTTAGCTGCATACGATTTTATCTATCTTCAGTAATTTCTTATATTCATTAATATCGGGAAGAATAAATCCACTATAATACACTAATGGATCATAATTGTCCTAGCCTATTCTTTTCAGAAAGACAGCTAAGAAAAGATTATAGTTTCTGAAATTCGTTTTCTGGGTCACTACGAACCTACCTAAACAAGAGACATAATATTAAAGCTGAACATATTTAATCCATAGTGAAAGGGTTAATAAATCCTTCAGCGGCATTTATCGTGCGAGGTATCCGAAAAGAAATTTTTTAACTTGTCTCCTTCCCCCGTGAATAATTACTACAATTTAGACGATAACAATCTACAAAAATTCATGAATGTAGCATAAATGTATATAAATAAATTTGCAAAGTTTCATGAAGACATGTTGTTCAGGTTCTTTAAAAAAAATTTCCAAAGTATACCCTGAAAATAAGTCGAGAAAGGAGAATACCCCGTAATGTTGCAGATTAAAACGCGCAAACGGCTGACGCACTAATAAAATGATTATTGGAGTATAAAAGGAGATATAATTAGCGGCAGTGTGGTTAGGTGTGCGGCTGGCCGATGTCGAGAGATGACAGCCGGCTCTCGAGACCACAGTCACTTAATGACACTTATGACAGCCGACTTTGCTTTTAAGCGCGCGGCAACGAGCCCCGTTGCTCCTTAGGCAGATCATCTCGGACTTACGGCCGGATTAACGAAACGTACAACGTTCTCAGACGTTCCCGCGATTAACTGCCATTTCTATTAAATAATTACGGGACACGTATTCGCCTGGTGTCGGCTACGAGCTGCTTTAACGAGTCACTTCGACGATGGACGCGGTGTACCGTGGCGGACAGACCATTTCGTACGAAATTCTATGACCGAACAAATTGAACAAGTATCCTGTAAGCGTTTCGATAATCTTAAGATCCGTTTTTTTCTTTTATTACATTTTTAACGGCACATCAACTGCATGCAGCAATAATAACGTAATCATACCTTACTGAGGGTTACTTTAAAGTTTGAAATGTTTTAGTGTTGCTGATGGTTGTGCATGTTAACGAAAAAGATTTTAGAATCTTAAAGATTATCCGATAACATTTAACAGGAGTTATTATATACAATTTAGTTTTCGAGTGATTGTTCTGTAAATTGGAAAGGTTATGGCTAATATTCGAGAATATTTTGTTTGACAATAGCTTGGACAGTCCTGCGACGAATGAAGGACACTCCCTCGCAGCTGAAGAAGGTTCATTCCCTCTTCTTGGTGCTCTGTGTAAGTAAGTACTCCTATCTTCGAATATCGCTAAGATATACAACGAAAAGTACTACACTAATTTTGAATATCGTATGAAATCGCCACCTACGAACGTGCAGATTGTTCCACATGTGTCAGGAAACTTCAGTTACGTCCGAACAACCAATAAATAAATATCTAAACACTACTACACTAATACTGACGTTATCCGCAGGTTTAATACTTAAACAAAACCAGTTTCACTATTCAAGTGATATGCCACTCGCAATCTCAACGTGTTCCTAACACATGAGAGGGATGTTCCGGTCTAGAGCCCCCTGAAACAGACCATTCTTTAGAAATTAATTACAAGAGAACTGCGACAGATAATTTAATGAGCATGTTTGCGTTTTATTAAGGATGTCTTAGACTATAGAAATTTATTTTTCGTTTTTTAATTCAACATTGTAGATGCCGCTGATGAGTCATTAAATCGAAGGCCTGAAAAAACATGTAAAACGGTGGGACGTCTAGCTCCTAAACCGTTCCAAAATATCCTTGGATGATATCCTTTAAACATTGGAAAAAAAGCGATTTTTGGCAAAATAGCGACACTTCAAAGTTTAAAATCGTTTGCCCCAACGTGCTTCATCCTTTCAACGTCTTTAAAAAATGCATATTTTCGAAAATTTTAAAATATTACAGGTTTGCCCCTTAATAACTTTTCGAGATATTTACCCTACCAGTTTACAAGATACTATTTCGAGAAAAATGCAATCCCCGCAACTCAAATTACCTATTACTTCGGGAATTTTTCGAATTTACAAAAGTCCCTTTAACACTTCGAGTGCCACGCTGCATTAGCTGAAAATGACAAAATTTCTTTATACAAGAAGAATATAACCATAAATTCTACTTTTTTTTTAATCAATAATATCACTAACTCTTGTCATTTTTTTACTGCTTCTATTCGACTCTATAATGTACGTTTATTAATACTATATGCTGTCAAATAAATAATGATTGAATGTGTCACCCAGATATGGGTGGCGTGGCAGTCAAAGTGTTAAACACGTATTATTAAAAGGTTCAAGATCCGAAAAATAAAAAATAAAAAAATCAATTTTTTGAAAATTCTAGACCGGAATCTCCCCTTAATCTGTATTAGACATAGTACAATTGAGTGTACAAATAAATTATAATTGAAAGAATTTTTTAAATATTCCAAACATTAGGGGCAGGACTAATAATCCAACTGATTCTAATTTTACAATGATTGCATTCATTGAAAATAAGAACGTCGAAATTTGATTCTCCTCCTGTTATCGTTTGGTTACTATCGTTGTCGCCATATGCTATTTGACGGGACATTGGACTGTTTCGTACCGGTTCAATTTCAATAAGTGAATTCCATTACTTTTGCTCGCATTGTAACACGCATGTTTGATTCCATGAAGTGGATAAAGTGCTTGCGTATACATAATCCGAAGCTCGGATGAATCTCGAACGACGAATCTTGAGAGCTCCGTTTTACATGCGCATTTCTCAGAGATGAGAACGTCTTATTGGACTCCATTGTTTCGTCTACGCCGCTGATTGTTGCGTCTCCCGTACATCAAACTTAAGTATTCGCGTGTGCTCTCTTAAAAGGACCCAGCACCTAAAACAAAAGAGAGTAAACAACGGTTAGACGAGAATATTTTGTAAACAGATCACTGATGGATCATGATTTGTGTATTCATTGCAATATCGGGGTTAGACATCTGAAATTAATTTTGCACCACTCCAATTTTTGTGGTAATATTAAACTTTCTTAGGTACTTTATTTGATAAACTTGTAATTAGCAGTCCGATTTTTACAATATAATAAAGATTTAAAATAAATGTGTTACTGTGACAGAACATATAGCCTGCCAGATTAAGATTTAGAAAAAGCAAATACAGTAGAATCGGAAAATTTGTTTAATAGTATGACTGGTGCCAGAGTTACTGATGATACCTTAAGTTAAATTTAGTGAAATGGGTAGTGATTTTTTAAAAAATTACAGTAATGTAATCTTCACAATAACAATATAGTTATTTTTTTAAGGAGGGTCTTATAACATGTCGTGATAAATATGCTACTTTTTACTCTGGCAATAAACATATTCATCCTTTGACTAAGAAATTCCTTGATTGTTCCATTTTATTTTGTAAATCATCGTATCCCTTCCCCCTTTAATACAATAGATGTATCGAATTTAATATGTAATGTAATAAAAAAAGTAAATTATCAAACATCAGGTCTCAGCATGTAGAAAAATAAATTTCTAGTTTACAGCATAGAAACTTGTAAATTATTCAGCAATGTTTTTAATTAAAAACCATGAATTAAGAAAAGGTAAGAAGTATTGCCGACCTTGTCATTTTTGTTTATTTTACGCAGCATATAAGAAATAATTACTTTTGTTTTTATTTAAACGTCTAGCGTTTTTAATATATTCACTGCTCTACAATTTTCAACTAATTCGCTTCTCGAACCTGAATTCCTCGCACGACATCGCCAAGAATTTAACACCGCATTCCCTCAGACCAACTTCTTGATGTTTAATTACGTTGACTAATTTTCCAATTTCTAAGCTTCCAGGTTCGTTGATTCGATCGCACAAGATTGAAAGTCGACGATAAATTTGATGAGAGGTATGAACAGGTTTTGCTTTCGTTATACAGGGTGTTCCCTCAGCACAACTACACTCAAGCAAAACATGACCTTTTACGAAAGATAAAACTAATGAAAAATATAGTAAACCTTACTCTTGTATGATCCTTCGTTACTGAGAAACTCGATTTCGAAAATAAGATACACGTGCACTTTATCACATTTTGTGAACATTCCAAAAAATTTATATTATATTATATATTTAGCAAAAGCTAAAACACATTGAAAAATGTATACAAGCAATTTGATATAAAAGGCATAACTTCATATATGGTATGACACACATCAATTTTGATTCAACCAATATGCTGCTAACCTTCATTCCCATGTTGGTTGCCATAGTAAAAACAGCCGTACATGCCCAGACATGCTATAATATCCTGTTCTAAATCAAAATCATAAAGGAGAATGTATTTAAGTACTTCAGCGTACAGTTGTTACGTTATATTATTATTATAATATTAGTATTATTCAAAATTTTATAATAATTAGTATTTATTTAATTAAATTTCAGGCGGCTCGAATCCCAAGGTCCCACACTGGAATGATTTATTATTCATTAAGGTGTTAAAATGTTATAATATCAGGTAGGCAATATTTCCTTCATTATCGATAAATTGTCCAAAATGATTAAAAATCTTAAGCCTCCAGTTATTTGGAAAAGAACATTTATTTATAGAACACCTTGCGAGGTATATACAGAATTTGTCACTGCGATACGGAATACATTGACAACGTAAAAGTCTCAGAATCTAAACATTACATTCCACTGTCTGTGCGTGCGTCTCGACCAAACCCACGCCAACACTCGTCAAACCTTCAAAATCAGTTTTCTCAAAAACAGAGGATCGAACAAAACAATTGTACCGCACATTTCGGACTTATTTTTTCATATTGTCATATACGCTAATACCACAGAATTATGTAGGTCCATCATGACCATCCGGAGCGTAGCCCTGCTCGGGACTTCCCCCACTCTAGGTCCGTTTCTTGCGTTTCAGTTCCCCCCAGTTCCCCCTCGGTCCATCATCGTCACAAGTCACAGCCTGTATAAGGAGAATGGACGCAGAATGGGGGAAGGCCACAGCTCCGGTGGCCATCACTGCAGTATGTTTATTATTATTGAAAACGAAATAATAAGACACTTATGACACGTGTGGATTCCACAACCTCAAAGTTCACAACAATTGAATGACTTCCATAGGCGGAATACCTATCTTGCTACTGATTCTAAAGACAATTACTTTATTGCCAAACATACAAATTCTTGGCCATCACTGGAGTAGATAGGTCAATGATTGGATTATTATACTGTTGTATTTACAGACCACCAATAGTTCAATATAGTTTGCTTGGAGTAATTAAAGAAGTGTACATTATAATTCAGTAATAAACTGTAATAAAGAATTAAGACATTGTCACTGCGGAAGAACCTCCAAGTAAAAATCTGTGCTTTATTTTCTTTTTAAAAAAACTTTCCTTTTTTTTGTGACTATATGAAATCTAGTTTTGTTAGGTTGTGACGCTGGAGACACCCTGTAGCCACAGAAAGGCATGACGTTGGTAGCGCGGGAGCGCATCGGACACGGCTGTCGTGGATCGCAGAAATAGCTAGCACGCATCCGAGAAAGTCAGGGTCCGTAAAATATATGTTTGCCACGTTGACAAAGCGTCCTCATCCTCGGAAACTTGGAAAATTTCGAATGTCATTTGTTAGCGGTTCCGTATGTGCGTATCGTTTTCACGTTTCGTTCGGCATTCGAACGATTCGCGATCGAACACGCGCTATATCCGTGCGTCGCGGCGCTTTCGAAAATTATAACCGACCGGTGGCGGTGAAAAATGGATTGTTTTCGTACGCCGGTTGTCCCCGTAATTATGACACGCGACAGAATTATTCATTGTCCGGCGTGTAAATAATACGGTTTCCACTGTGAGCCGCGATTCCTGAATTACCGAGTACCTGTCCGCCCGCCTACTCTCGAATTTATCGCGGCCACGATATATCATCCGATTTCATATTTCAAATAAACGATTACGCAAACGGTTTCGCGGAACATTAATATTCCATGTGTCTCAATTTTGGATCCTGAACGGAGAAAATGTATCATTGTCTTAAAATAAAACGAAGCCCTTTTACCCCCTCGCGACGAAGGAAGCGCATACAGTGAAAACGAACAGAACCGTGTACGGAAAGATTTCCGTTCGAGATTCTTCTTGGGTGAAGATTAAAATTAAAATTTCATTGAAATTGTGAGTAAAATGAAGTTTGATTTTCTGCGTTAATGAACACTAATTATTTGCGAGCCCCAATTTTAAGATATAAGATACTGTCACTCAAAATGTATTGTGAGTTAAAAATACAGTTCATTGTTGTGATAATCATTATTTTTCTGTGAAATTGTATAAAACAAGACGTATTTATGATGTTTATGAGTGCGAATGTTAGTAAGATAAAATTAAGTAGATCGGTGATTTAAATGTGCGAAGTATTAATAGGAGTAAACAAATGTACTGTATTAGTAGAAAAAGTGACAAAATGCGGCGTATTATTAATACTTTGACAGCCGCAAATACTTTACGAATACTTCTTCCTTTGGTCATTTTTACAAAGGTTTAGTTAAGTTTAATAAAACATTGTACGTTTTTCGTTTTGTATCGATTAGTCACAATTTAAATTTTTTTTAGAATTTCGCTATTGAATATTTCTTTAATAAGGATATTATTCAAATGAATTGAATCGCATATATGTGACAGCAGCCATAAAAGTGTTGAATTAATTGAAAAAATGCACGATAATATCAAATCAACTAAAAATATGGGTTATTTTATCAAAAAAAATACAGATCTCAGTGATTGTGCTAAAACGCTTGTTATGAATGGTAAAATGTGTGTGAACGTGTGTCTAAAATGTGTGGATGTCCGATCGAGTGATCAGCTGCTTGCTCAGGCCCCTGAGAGTTAAATATGGCACGAGAAAACCAGACCCCTGATTTTTATTGATTATTCTTCGAAAATGAGGCTTCAGATTGCAAACTGATAAAAGGTTTTCGATTTGTTTTCAATTTGTTTGGCGTGGAGAACTTGCAGTTTTGACGGTGTACATGACTTTTACAATACCCTATATACACCCTGAAAATGCACACTCTCACATGAGTAATGATTGAAACCATTTATGTTACATATGAAAATATTCTCATACCGTCATAGCTAGAGGAGACAATTTGGTGGCTTGTTTTACGTGGTCCACCCAGTATAATAATCAATGATTGATAATCAAATCAATATTTAGGTATTGAAACAGTATAAGATAATTCTCTGTTATCATATTTTAAGTGATGACCAGACGTGGATAAGTGAGTCACATTATTGGAATAGAAAACCATTGTTTCCATTAAAGAGGTTGTCTATAGTTGTTCACATTGGTTAATCGAGCATCTATGGACATATGTTGAATAAATACTATTTTTTATTCAGTTTAAGGAGTATGTGCAGATATCTGGATCACGTTTTGAAACCATCCTGTACATGTGTTGTGGATTTTTCAGGAGAATACCTCGAAACTCTTGTCGGGCTGTAAGCCTGTCCTATTAAAAAATTTAAGAATTGTAGAGGGTTAAAGATGTTTCTAAATGAATACTTAATATTTCTGGTATTTTGTAACAATATGAACGATTAGTTTTAACCCTTTAACTGTTAACAGACGCATACATGAATCTACTAAAAAACATCAACAAGGATTGTATTCTATAATTACATTTTAGAATAGTCTGCTACAGTTGAAATCTAAACATAAATTAGGTGAAAGTCACGTTTTTTGACAATTCGATATTTTTGAAGAATTCTTACAAAAATGGTCACATAATAAAGTTCCACATGTCTAAGGTCTTAACACGTTGAATACCACAGTGAAAATAGCCATATCTAGGCAGACACAATATAGTGTCCTATTTTAAGTATAAACCCTGGGAGAAAAGAATATTTTACTCTTTGAACGCAAAGATATCACCTTATACGTTTATTACAATATTAATATTATCCCAAAATTTTACAAAAATTATTAGTTATTTAATGAAACATAATTTGAGGTGCCGGTCACGGGTGACGCTCACGGCAGTTAACGTTTTAACAACACAAAACGAGCGTATTAGCTTTTAGCAACATTTTTAAATAGAACAGTATGGAAACATTAATTGTCTCAAAAAAAGGAAATAATGGTTCATATGACGCGCATCGTGGCAAGAAGTGTTTCATCGACGAAGTCCATATTCCAAATTTAAAAGGTTGTCGAAATATTAGGTCATCCTAAAAGTGGTATAGCATAGTGCGGTTCGTTTTCGTAGGTATATTATGTGAAAATAAACAATTGTTTGTCGATAATTAATTAGAATAAGACGAATTTAACTTTTGGTCTAATTCTCGAACAATTACCATTAAATTGTGTTCATTATACGGGTGAAACGTCTTCATCGAACTGTTTACGGCGCCTGGCACGAGGTGCATCTTTAAGTCTATACTTGCTAGTTCGAAATTTCTTAAGCCATGTTTGACACTGGCTTACACTCAGAATTTGTCCATACACCTGATATGCTTTTCATCGCTACAGTTGCAATGCAGTGGAACCTCGATTATCCGAACACCGGCCATCCAAAAATTCATCGTCCAGGTTAATTAAAAATTAAAATTATCACCAATGACACTGTGTATTTAATTTTATTCCACCGTGTACTTTTGTGTTCTAAACCAAAATTATCATTTTTATGCGAAACATAGTTGTAATGTGAGACATCTTGTTACCGATCACACTTCAGATAATCGAGGTTGTACTGTATTACCTTTATTAAACTCATACAACACAAGATGCAGAATATGTTCTTTTGTCCCGTTCATTTTAAACATTTGTAATAATTGCAATATTTGATCCACACTTGTGAACATTTGAAACAACATTGTGTGATGGTTCCTATTTACAGTAGTATACAGGATGTTTAAGAAAAGGGTCTAAGACTTCAGGTACTTATAGTACCCACCCAGTGGAACAAAAAATGTCTGATCAACATACATTCTAAAATCAGGCATTTCGATGAAGAATACAGAAGTCTATTTTCACATTTGTTACAGACGTTTGATATGTCTTCCTTCTATTTCAATTCCAATCTCACATCTGCGGATCATAGATCGACGTACATTTCCAAACATTCCTTTCGTGTTCCGTACTGTACGACATGCATTTCCTATTCGTTGTCGTAAGTCCACCTCATTATTTATTTCTTCTATTCTTCTCTAAAACTCACTTACGGCATCGAATGCTCATAAATATAAAAGTTGATTGTACATCGAAAGGATTGATTTTAGAACCTATGTTGATTACACATTTTTTACTCTGCTCGGTGAGTACTATAAGCCCCTAAAGTCTTACACCCTTCTTTTTTAACACCCTGTACGTACCAAACAGATAAGTGACAATCGTGACAAGTTCCATTGTTCTGAACTGAGCCATCAGAAAAACCACATTACTGATGAAATGATCTAATCAGACGATGGCAGACGGGAAATCTCGCAGGGTAATCGGTAAGACGCGTAACCAGGCAGGAGATGAGACACCCTCGTTATTATATCGCGAAATTCCTTTCCGCGTTCACCGCGTCCCATCCCGTGGATAGTATCCACGATGTTCGTAAATCTTTCGGTGTGGTTACAGCCGGCGAGCATTACGTTGATGCACTATTTATAAACACGTGACATCGAGACGAGTGGTCGGGTGCGGGTGGGCCAAGAAAACAAGCCGAGTAGTTTCGTGTTCTCGCCTCTTCTCGTCCACCTGCTCGCGTGTATACCGTGCCTTCTCGTTTCACCCGCTCTCCTTCCTCCTCTCTCATAGCGATTTTCCTTTTCCACTGTCCGTCTTATTAAATTTCTGACACCGTATCCAAGCACCCC
Source organism: Macropis europaea (assembly GCA_916610135.2). NCBI lineage: Eukaryota > Metazoa > Arthropoda > Insecta > Hymenoptera > Melittidae > Macropis > Macropis europaea. The sequence continues at coordinate 23,869,633 of OU744345.1, forward strand.
TTACAACGCGACTCTTCCACGCAAACGAATTTGGACGACCTCGATGCGCGCACTCCCGCCCATAAGTGATGGAACGTTCACTAGATTTCGAATTAAGCTGAATAATGTTATGAAACCATTGGAAGATTTAAAAACACATTGCCCTGGTTTAGATGTTATGTCATGCTCCGTCTTGGATGCCGGTAGTCTCATTTTTACGAGGATCAGTCAGTAATTGAGTTGTTCATTATCGAAAGGGCGTATGTCCTTTTTTTTAAATTTGCCACCAGATAATAAAAAATTTACACAATTTTCTTCGAAATAATGTTCATTCAGTTTTTACCAATCTAAATCGATGGGAGATATCACTTTTGATGCTTTTTTGAGTCCATAACCCGAAGTTCGGGTTAAATGGCCAGAACGTTTAAACGCGTAACTTCAATTTCCCCAAAATATGGACATACGCCCTTTCAACAGTAAGTGATTCAATTATCTGCACTCTACTTCTATAATTTATTAGAACAACAATACAAAAAGTACAATTATACATTACCTACATTGCGTATTTTTTTCAATATAGTCCCCTTGTTTTTCAATGTATGTATGTCTGCCAGCGTTCCACATGCTTGTATATACTCTCAAAAAAGAATGTTTCTGGTCTGTCCCTCGGGCTGACTACCTCAGCCATGTATGCACCGCTTCTTGCTTCTTTTCCTTCTTCGTGCTTAACGCTTGTCTAACTGTCTTTGAACATCTCAATCCATTCGTGCACACTTCGCCGTGGTAAAACGCTGTCCCCATATTATGCTGAAAGTCTTCGATGAATTTCGGCCCCTGGAACACTTTCAAACTAAGTATCGCACTGTTCCTCACGGTCTTACCAGAAAGCTTCCTCGCCGTCTGCTTCCGTGGCCAGATCCTTCAGGCACAATGTCCATTTCGTTTGGTGCAGTGTAGATACGTAATTGACTGTATCTTTCCCGTAATTTATCTTATGTAATTTACCTTCTGTAAATATTGTGTAAATATTGTGCTCGAGAATGTGATGAGAACTTGTCCTAGCCCAGCAGGCTGAAAATTCTCAGTCCCGAATGCTAGTTCAGACTGCCGAGCAACTCTGTAGATTTAAAATGTACGATAAGCAGCCGTACCCGGGCCAGCACCGTGGCCCTTAGCACACAGTGAACGATCTTTCGGAACACATGCATGGGTTCATCGTCCGCAAAGGGTTAAGCAAGATTCACTATCGGGCGACTTCCGTCGAGTGGAGGACGAAACTCGGACCTCAGCCCTTCGATACGCAAAAATGATCACCGGTCGTGGCCGTAATTATCTCGGGGCTACCGCGATACGGTGCCCACACCGTGTAGATCATATTTCTTGTCGGCTTCTGCCTTTCTTCGTATATATACTCGCCGCTCGCGAACGAGTGAGACGTTCCACTGGCCGAGTACATTAATCTCCTGCGACGGTTGCGTTAATGTAATCGTTTAATAAGTCCGGTTTATTAACTGCGCCCGCTCTCATCGGCATTAATTCACCCTTTGCCGCGAACCTCGTGCACCGAAAATCCGTCGGAGAATCATGATCGCCTCTCCCCTCCGATCCTCTATCCCTTCAGCCGCCCCTCCCACCAGCAGGCCGTTCGTTCGCGTGCAAGATATACCGCGTGTACCGTTCAAAGGCAAACGTGATCAAAGGACACATGGAGAGATTCGAGGAACCGTGGAACTTGTTTAACGCGATCGAGCTGTTTCACCTCATGAGAAAAAGGCCCGGTCTGTCGGGCCGCGATGCTGTAACGCACGACGCTACTTTGCAGGTAGGTAACATGTGGAAATATAGTTGTTCACATTGGAAATTGTTTACTGTCTCCACCTCCATACCTAGTGTGGTTAAAAAGTTTGTGGAAAATACAATAATGGTAACCAGGTGCCGAAAAGATTGTGTTTCTAGAATTGTCTCATAAGTAGACTGCGGATTTTTATGCAAATATACATCTTTGGCCTTCAATATTTTTGATTTCCATGTAACTGATGAAACTCCAGTAGAGTAAATGTAGGTGACGTTATAAGTCTCATTTCCCATTGTAATTATTATCACAGTTTTTTAAGTGAATTGAACTTATTAGTATTGATAAATAATCCTGTAATAAAGTTTTATTAAAAAAAAATGAATCCTCCAGGCTGCACCAATAGTTGACATATGTGTATCAATCTTAAAAACTAGATGTTGACAGAAATGAACATGTGCATGTTTGCATTTAATAGCTACAAAAGGATATTTTTCTTTGGCTTATCTAACCTCCTCAACAAATCTGTGAAAGAAAACAACCATCCAACAGCGCGCAGAGTATAAACAAGAGCAACTGTTCTGGCATTTACACTCACGGTGTATTGCAACGAAAGTAGTTCTAAATTTTCACACTGGAGTGAATAACTTTTCAAACAGCGCACTATTCAAAAACATTCTTTTAGTAGAAAGCTTACTTTTTGTTTCTGAAAATAAAAGAATTAACTATCCGTACACTGTTAACACATTCCCTGCCACAGTAGAAAATTCCGTGACTAGACAGACACACGAAAATTGCTAGTTATTAATACGCGTGGTGGTTTGTACAAATATGTATCTATTTGATATTACATTTTCTATTTTTACTATCATTTTAACATGAATGTTACTCGAACTTTCATAAGGGTACCGAAAACGGTACACGTAGCGGGGAACGTATTAATTACTGATGCAGTTACCGTATGTCAGACCTGCATTTTACGGTTAAAATGTTTCAAACCATATTTTTTGTTTCGCTTACTCCATGTAATGTGCATTCTTCACGAACTTGAATGCGTTAAATTGCACAAAAGTCCGCAGTCCACTTATAACTGAGGAGAAACTGTGGCATGAAATAAAGAAACCGACAGAAGCATCGTAGACAGTTCAAGATCAGAGAAATAGTACACCCGTATTTGATTGAGTTCCATCGTGACGGTCTTGTTTGCTATCTGCTCCATGCTCAACATCGATAAATGAATTGTTATATCACGGAAACGTCTGCCACAAGCAGAAACCTGTTACGGATTGAGTTTATGATACATTCATAGAGACGCTGCTATTTTTTAGAAGTATTTATATATTTGGCAACGAAGTTATTGTCTGTAGAATTACTTGCAAGTAAGAAATTCAAACCTTACAAGTCGTTGCATTGCAATCAATTCTAAGCTTCTGGAGTCCACATGCACCTTTCATGTCTCATTCATTCATTCTCAATGGTAATAGACATATTGTAAACATACAGCAAGGCACGAGTTCTCAGTGACCCCAATGTTGAATTCTGAGTCGTGGAATCGAGTACAACACTTTTAAAATCGTAAAAGAGGTTTATTCTGCTATAGGTTGTGACATTGCACAAGAATCTCACTAAATTCACTAATTCCCAGGCATATGTACAATATTTTGGGGAAAGGGAAGGGGTATGGATAACCAGCCTTGACCGACTCGACCTCTGATGATTAAGGGTAGCGTTCGTTTAGAGATAGTGTTCGATTTGGAAAGTTTTGCATAAACAAGTTGACTCAGTGTAGACGATCAGTTGGACATAGTCATAGACAAAAGTGGTTGGTCATCCAACACTAATGTAGCGGCTACCCTCGGTCCCAGTACCCTGCTGCCTTCATTACACTTTTCTTTGTACATGTTCGCCGAACTCTCGTTGCCAATAAGAATTATATAATCTGAGTACCTAGAACAATTGTTGCCAATGAACACAAATTAAAACGATTTATATAACATGTTGAATATTAATTAGTAATGGAGAATATTTATAAACGTGCTCGCGCGATCGATAATCTCTGTCGCAACTAAGCACCGGGGCTCGACTTAACGATCCGCGTATAATGTATCCAAAATGGCGGTCAATTGCAAAAAACGCGGCGATAATGGACAGAGAAACGGGAGACACATTTGCCCGTTTCCAATCGAGTATGCAAAGCGGAGAGTTCGCTCGAGTTACGCGACACCCAGCGTCGGAGGCAGGAAGGTCGTTAATCAGCCAATTGCAATCATCGCACGGCACAGGTACAATGCCGTTGATTGGTTGACTGGCTGGCAGCTGTCATGCGTGTCGCCGTGACCGGTATCGATACAGCCTAAGCCTGTTGGCTAGTTCTCGATTCTCGATACGCGATGGCACGTGAACCCGTTCGCCAACGACCGCTGCCTGGAAATTAACACGTTCGCTACCACATGTCACATATGTGTGACGGTGTAACACACGACTCCTCAAGAGATATCGACGTCACGTATGTGTGATAGCGACGATTCTGCCAGTTCCGGAAGTAACCTGTTACACGTACGCGTGTATTTAAATATGAGATAAGTATCAGATATATCGGACATATTATTTGGAATACTTAGTTCGCTCTTGTAATACATTTCACGAGTACGTAATAAAGAAAATGGATTATATTTAATAGAACTACTCGTGACGGTCCTGCCAACACACATGGATAAAATGAGACAGACCACCCACGATTAAACCTGAGGTCTGTAGATGAGCCTAAACAGACCACACAACGGTTTCAATGGACAACTATACCTATCGCAAATCAGTTCAGTACGAGCATCTCAGATTCTGACTCTTGTTCTTCTCAATTTTCTTCACATAAACGAATTTTTTCTTCATCACTACAATCCCCGCCTCGACTTATTACTAAAGCTGAATTTTCCAATTGTATCCACCTCGAAAAGACAGTCCACTAATCAGTCAATCTACCGCGATGAAAGGACTCAACTAATCACATTTAGATTATTCAATTTTTATTGTTCTTTTAGAATATATTTGAGTAGCTCGTATTTAGACTACACTTTGAAAAATGAACATTTTTACTTTTATTTTAAATATATGATTTGAAGCTAACATTATTTTTGTTCAGCTTTTTTTAATTCCATATCATAAAGCAAACATGTTTTAAATATACATTCAGGTGTTACATCTTAAAAATCTTCAACAAGTTTGGCAGTAAGTCCTAAAATAAAAGTGCTAGCCCATATTTAAACCACCTACTCTATTAATACGTGTATTGTTATGAAAAATAATTATTTTTATGAAAAAGGTTACAATATCTATTTATAAAGGTATTCGGGAATTGCTACAGAATTGTTTCGTATGTAACTATTTTTTTTATTATTATCAATTTAACTTTTAACCATATCTTTACTAATTTCAGTAAGTTATTTTACGCACTTAAAAAATTTCTGTTATTAAATGCGAAAAAGGTCTTTTTTTAACCTATCTTATTGGATGCTGACAGCTGTGGTTTCAATGACAGATAACATTACATTATATTGATTGAACAGGACAATGAATTAGAAGATAAATAAAATATCGCATACATTATAAAATAAGACACTTTTAACAATAATTATTCACCTTCTTAATCACAGGATATACTTATTTGTCGCATTTAATACAAAAATAAACACAATGGCACATCAGTAATAAAGTTCAAAATGAAATAATATATCACTTAAAATAATATTACACATAACATTATTTAAAAATACTCAACTCTGTTCCAGACTATTCTTGTCGCCGTTGCCCAACCATTAGCCGCTGTAGACCATAAAATCCCGCAGGTTGTCCCGAAAACGTGAAAAATCGATCGGACAAGGGCATTAGACTGAGAGTGCGAGATTAGGTCTCAGAAGGCAGTTTCGCAAGGGTTCATGCGTAGGTGTAAAAATGTGTTAGTGAAAGATGGTCACGGTCGGTTGATCAGACGGACATCAAACAGCGAAGGATGATGGCTCCCCCGTACAGAATCTCGCGTGGAGCAGCGGAATTCTCTGCGGCTGTCCGTTGTTTCTCCGTCCGCTATCGCAACCAGGAGAACGCCGCTCCCGCGGGACCTCGAGAAGCCGCCCGATAATTATCCCGACACGCAACATTTGTTCTATCTCTGTCACCGTTCGTCTCCGCGGAACAGGCGTCCGCGGTTCTGAAACAAAAGGCCTCGCCATGCACCGTGACGTTACAAAATTACTCAGACAGACGGCCGAGTTTTTGCTGGGACCCGCTACACGACGCCTCGATGAAGCAATAATGCGCGACATTGCCTGGAATAATAAGGAAGAGTAGGGTTGTTGACGCTCCGTCCTGGTCAATGGGGAGGCTTCTAGCGTTATGCCGCAGCAAAGAGAACAGAGTAGGAAATAACCACTCATAGCTACTTCACTACAAGTTTATTATAATTAGAGGTCCCAGATCACTTACAGGACCCCGAAGACTGTCAAAGACATACTCAACAATTTTGGGAGGATGTTTGTGTCTTTATCTATTCGGGTGGCAAACGGTAGTGAGTGGTGGCGGTGCACGGGGTTCAAAAGACGCTCTGACGCGTGTCCATAGGTGACGGTGACGCGACATCTGGTCTTTTACTCATCCGTGCTCTTCGAAGCGACGTCGCGTTGAATTTGTGGGTCCTGTGGATATTTGCAATGCGGCACTGTCGCGCCACAGTGGATTGTCCCCTGACTGGCGGCAATGTGTCATCTCATAACACTAGGATCCGTAAAGTTAACTGGTTGTTGCGTACCGCAATCCGTTGGCGATTGTACGAGATGTCAGCGATACCTTAAATTTGCGTGAGTGGTTGAAATATAGAAAATTGACCGATTACTCTCATGCAAGGTATGTTTAACCCTTTGAGGACGGTGAATGCATATATGCGTTCCGAACACGCATTCACCGTGTGCTACGGGTCACCGTACTGGTCCGGGCAGAGCTGTTTACGCTATAAACCTATGTATTCGAATGCATTATCACTTCAGCTCATTTCATTGAGACGTATATGTTTTGGTACATATTTTGCAATTTTATGAAATTACATGACTAAAGCCGCAACATATTTGACACCGCTTAGTACGCCTAAATTAGTTTACGAGGAGACTTAGCTTGTCCTGCAACGAAGGAAGAATGTCGTTTCATCGACACATAAGGTTCATCCAGAAGTCATTGGTGCCATGTGTACCCCTTTCCTAGAATATTGGCACACATTTACCTGACGAATACCGCACTAATTTTAATTTTTATGAAAAACGACATCCACGAAGGCGAAGATTATTTTTGTTGCAGCTGGAAACTTCAGTTACGTCCGAACCTTCAAGAAGTCAACATTAAAGTTCCATAATCCCACTTTCCGCAGCTTGCTTTGTTAACCCGGCAGAAGTGTCGTTTATTTATGTCGCGCTAGAAGTGTCCGCCGAGAATTTCTCTCACATTGCGACTTTTGTTTATTTTTCACCTTATTTGCTGTTTTATTGACAAAGATATGCGAGTACAGATTATTGAGAACCTAGAGGCACACTTTTTAGGGAATTGATTTATTAGAAGTAACACAGATATGAAGCATTTTCAACAAGCGGGAGAGAAATTCTCTCAAGGTCACCTCTCCCGGGCTAAAGTAAGTGCTAGTTTATCAGAATTCAAACCTTTGTCTATGTAACTCACTGTTTCAAACGTGCCTTTATCCCATTGAATTGTGCTAGAGATAGTACAACCGTTCATTATCAGTATCATCATTCCTATATTTGATCATGATGAACGACCTTGAATATTAAATATGCGACATGAATTGTTACATGACTGAATTATATTGTACGAATTCCTTATCATCTGAAGAAAAATAATTATTTATGACTGAACCCAATAGTATCAATCAAAAAGGAGTCGGAGAAAAAATCGTGGAATCACGAGTATATGTCGGTGGATCGTTGCAAAGGAAGGCGGACAATAGCGTGGCCGGTGCCTAGAATGAAAGTAACCGAGAAAGGAGTACCTACGTTCCTTCGTCGAACCTGGACGTTGATAAATAATTATTGGCGTATAGACGCGAGCATCTACATGCAGGTGTACCACATTCGTGACAACACGACACCTGGTGCTGATTAACGAATCGGGAGAGAATCGGTTCTGGTCAGGTAGACGGCTAAGTGGTCGGCTAAATTGCCGCGTTATTCTTGTAAACCGCGGCATCCCCGACTATCCAATTACCGGACGAGGTGGCAAGATGTCTCGTACCCGGGGTACACGCGTTCCATCGGCAGCGACTGCGGAATCGCGGCTTTTTTAACGCCGCCGACACCATTAAGGGCGGCTAATGAGATCCGGGGAAAAAATTAATCGGTAAATTTGCTGTGGCACCGACGGGCCGGCTGCAAACCGACTTCGTTACCCTTCGGGATCACCAAATTTAACAAGTATCGTTCCGCGACCACTCTTAACGGTCGTTCCGCTTTCGCGGCCTGATCGCTTTTAGGCTGACCGCTCCCACCATACACGGGATATTATGATAATCGAATTTAAACACCAAGATTTTACCGGCTGTCACCCTGGAGCCTGACAGTTCAATTATTATTTCGTCCAGAAAGGCCGTGCCAACTTCAAAGGCAAAGATGAAGTCGAATATCTTCTATGAATTCGTTTGTTTTAACCTTTTCACGGACAAATTTGTTGAAGCTAGGAACAGTAGTATTTACTCAATATAAATTTATATTTAGAAAATAAGGAATAAAGAATTAACAAAATTTAAAGATCTGTAAGAAAAATAATATACACACACATGACCGTTAGATATCATACTTTTGTCTATAACGGTTTAATTGGAGAAACAAACTAAACGTACACATACGTGTCAGTATCTTTGAAGAGGTTAAAAATAAACATAGTTGCCTTCAGACATAAGCATTATTAGATTAAAAAATTATTAAAATAATTTTCAAATACTTTTCTAAAATAAAAATTTAATCAAATACTTTTGCAAATAACTTCTTTAAAAAATCTTCATATAAATTTATTTGAAAATAAATTATTTGTATTTGTTTCCATCATGTCAACTAATTTCTAAATATTATTTGCAACTAACGAATAAAACTGAATTTGAATAACCTTTTATTTGAAAATATTGTCTTTTAGTTGTTATTCAAATTAAAACCGCCCATGTCTGCTTGCCTTATCTCTGTAGCAGTCCTTTCCATTCTTTGGATAATTTGAAAACGCCAGAAATAAGAAATTTCTCTCAGAGTCATACATTTCAAGGTCACTGGTCCTTTTTTTAATAGAGCTACCATCGAAACACATTTAATATTGCCAAACAAGATGACGTTCGCATGACATTCAGTAACAATCTGCGTTCAAATTAATTAGAAGGGTTTCTTTAAGATATATTTGTGAGCCTTCAACGAATTCATTGATCTCCAACTAACACAAAATCAATAACATAGTGTGATATATTTTACCATTTTTCGACCGCATTACCCTAATACTTTTTTACGCAAAATGACGAGAGGATTCGGTTTTTGCAAAAAAATGTATGTTTCCATTTTAAAAAATGGTGGAATTGTGAAATGCACCTGAATCTTCACACTTGCGAAAAAAAGTATGATCCTGAAAATATAGTCTTTGAACCATTCACCTTTTCCCTCTAATATTTGTTCCTAATTGCAATCAGAAAAGCTGTGTGACTTGCGTAGACTACCCTGTATAAAACCTATTAAGCACTGCTATATTTTCTACCACATTTTTACGCTAAACAATTTACAAGTTCATCCCATCACATGGTCTTCAAGCAGCTCTTAAACAGAAACGAGAAAAAACAGTATTGCATACAGAAACTGGCCGGGAGGATTGAATTCCTTATCTAAAGTGGTCACAGAATTTTTACCTCGGTAAAAACCACCTGAGATTATCTAGCTTTCATCGTGTCCGATGAATACATCCGTGACGTTACATCAAGCGATCATCTTAATTGATCTACATGGATATTTGTAGCAGAATGTCGCTGAAATGCATCTGAGGCAGAGGAGCGAGTTGCTTGATGAAAAAGAAAAGATTGTGTCGGTAAACGAGGAATATCAGAAGAGGAATTAATAGGCGACAGCAAGGAACGAGGATACTTAGTGTCCCCGATCACGCAATATAAGTGTCGTTCTTCGTTTCACCGTGCTATCTTTACGATTTCGTTTCTTCTTCCTTATTATTTCAGGCGTGTAATTCGGTGCAACAGCCCCGCGTTCTTCGAAAATCCGTGCCACGCCTCTTCATCGATTTTTCCGATTTTTCTTCTCACTGCAGATAAGCCACCTCGAGCTCAGCCAACTGTGGAATATATCGGCATAAAAATCTTCTTCATGTCGCAGCGACACTTTGCGTAATCGTCTCGGTTGGAAACATACAAGTTTCTTCGCTGGTATATAGAGTATCGTAGGTATTAACCTCTTTAAGGGTTCGCCTGCTTCATACGCAGGTTTGTTAACACTTTGACAGCCGCAAATATTTTGCAGACATTAATCGCCTTTGGTCATCTATGCAAAAAACCTTAAGTAATGAAACATTTTTTATATCGACTATTATACATTTTCAACTTTATTAGCATTTGAATATTTATTTGTCGTCAGTCATATTTATGTTTATTTACTTATTTTACATGGGTGTTATTCAAATAAATGAAATCACGTGTGCGTGACTGCAGCCACCAAAGTGTTAAGAGGATATCAGAAGAATATGGAATGTAAAAGTATTTTGATATCTTGTACGAATGCACTTCAAAACGTCGGTAGGGTCTGTTAACACATGTTTGATATGATTGCAAAGTCGAGTTTGATTAATAATAAAATTAGACGCTCTTATAACAGCTTAGGTACGAATATCACGAAGTCCCTACATGAAATGAAGTGATTCGAAAACAGTCGTGTCATATTTACATTAATTAATGCAATAAATGAATATTATCGATCTACTCTTACAGTGTATAAGATACAATGATAATATTAAGTTTGCTATTGTCCTTATTATAGTTTTCATTTTGTTATACCCCTTTAAATAACTATTAAACTGTCCTTTTACACGGAGTGAATTTCTACAAAATTCCATATAAACTGTTTTCTGATTCGTTGATTTCAGAAACAAATTATGTAGAATCGAAATTCCTGTGTTTGAAAGAGCTCATTTACTATACTGTTATAGCAAATGAAGAAAAAGCGAATTCAATAATGTATTAAAATGTAACATTGAACAAACCTTCAAGGTGAAGATTTTAGATAAAAAATCACTCACATTTCAGCTAAACGAATTTTCGGATAATCGATCCAACTGACTTAAAATAGAAAATTTATCATAAAAGAATAAGGGAAAGCCACGAGTTCGAAAGAGGGACATTTATTATAAGATAAAAATATATTGTTCAAGAAAATTAGTCCTTAAGTCCATGATTTTTCCAAAAATAATAAAACATTTAGAAATTGCCAATTTATGCGTTAAGACCCATAGAAAAATAATTATAAAAATCCATCTTGCTTTTTTATACTTTTTAAAAAGATATTTATTAATATTTATTTAGTTTCTGTTTTACCTCGATAGCATAAACCTGGAAATTTGTATACATTCGAATACACCAAGCAGTCAGCGTACCTACGGATTTATATATCCATTAGAATAGGAAATATGTTTCTATGCATTTAAGAGTTCAGATTCCTGAATATTAACAGCGAAGCAAATTAAGTAATTTTAGATAAAGCTAAATCTAGAAATTGCTTTAGCATAAATATTCGTAAAGCATAAATATTCGAATCTAACCGAATCCTTCCAATGATACATTTCATTACAAACAAAATTTTGGTTGATCACCGTTCGGATTATTAACGTTCTCCTGCAGTATGTTATTTAGAATAATATTTCGGCTACAGTTATTTGAGAAATGCCCAGATATTCCTTGGGTACCCTGTATAGACAAACACGCGAACGTCTGCATAGAATTTTCGAGCGAAATCGAATTGCATCGGCGGACAAAAGCGAGACGTGGAAACTATGATAAATAACACAGTCAGTTATCAGCGGGCTTGCCGGCGAGACGCGAATCGTTTTGCTGTTCCATCGCGTCACAATGATTTTGGCAAGCTCTTTTCAAATTCTCTCGTGATAAAACTGTAGCAACGGCGCGGTACGAACAGTTCTCAAAATTCTCCGTGAAAATTAAATGCGAATTTGCGAAGAAAATCGAGCTCCAGTGAACGGCGACGAAGCGTGAGCCTGGAGTCCATTTGAAAAATTTTCTGCGTATACTCGGGTCCGACGAACGAAGAACGACAACGGAGGAAATTCGATGAAAATGGGGAAGCAAGTGCCAAAAATGTCGGCCAGGGTGGTCAATGCCATACGAAATTTGCGAGAGGCACACGGATCCACGTCGAAGGAGATAATGAATTATATAATGTCGCAGTATAGCGCTTCGGAAACGACTGTACAGAGACAGGTACCTCCCATCAATTTTTAACCGGATATACATGTAATCGTTTAACATAGTGATGACCATCGAAGTCGGAGCCTTCCCCCAATCTAGGTCCATTCCCCTCATAAAGGCTGTGATCTAGGACGACGATGGACCGAGGAGGAACGAGGAGGTAACTGCGACGAGGGGAATGGTCCTAGACTGGGGAAAGGCCGTAGCTTCGATGGCCATCACTGGTTTAACATATTAGAATTTTAATATGTCCTTTACTTGAACGTCTTTATTGTTTTTATTACCATTCACATTTGTGTAAATATTGAGGAATTTTTTAAGCACCTCCTTCGAGAGGAACATAATGCATGGAAAATGTAAAAGGGTGAGTTGAAAGGTATGTTACAAAATTTGCTGAAATGTACTATTTACGTAAAAAAAATATTCGAATTAATGCCAACCTTAAAACCATTTTCGTTTGAGACACAGTCATATTACGAAGAAAATAATGAATATTGGTATGTGCATACAGAAGTGTTGTATTTTCGTTAACTCCATTCCATCGTTTTCGCGTTGTGCTCTATGATGAAATTTATGCATGTTAGTGCGTCATTCCAAAGCTCCCCTTTTATAGAATAGAATGCTATATTTTTTATATCTAAGTTTGAACTTTTCAATATACTTTTCAATCAATATTAGTATATACATATTAGCACAAAGTTTAATTAACATTGTAAATAAGAAGTATATGACTGTATTCTGAAGAAGGAATTTTTAATTGATACATTAACATATGTATATTTTATTATGACACGTAAATAAAAACAACGAAAGATACCCAACGAGAATAGTAGCATTTGTTTTGCAACGAAATAATTGACATATTATTACAATTAATATACAATAATATTAATATTTTGTACTTCCTCCAAGGGCTTCTATCATAGGTCTGAACCTTTTAAGCATGGAAAATATTAATTTCTGAATTACTTCCGTAGAAATTTCTTTAAACCACACTCTGTGAATGGTTTTTTGCAATTCAGTTCTGTTCCTGGGCTTCTTCGCAAAAATTTCACAATAACATTTTCCTAGCGGTAATAATAAGAGAGATGCAAGTGATAACGTGTTTAATATTCGAGCGATGTAATCAATGTTTCCAGCATTGTATACTCCAAAATCGATATCTTTCCCCAGATGCAAGCGGCCCTGAAACGCGGCCTGGACTACGGTATCCTGAAGAAGAACAACGGCCACTACTTCCTGAACACGGAAGCGGACGTTTCACAAATCGCGCCGGTCTTGGCACCGGTGGAGAGGGGCAGACGAAGAAGGCGGAGGAAGAGCAGCAGAAGACGAAGAGGTCGTCGTCGTCGTCGCAGCAGGGGAAGGAAGCGTAGGGGGGGCCGTCGGCGACGTCGATCGCGTCGGCGAAGTCGACGAGGCAGGCGAAGGCCGATGAAGTCCCGGCGGATGGGATGCACCAGGTGCAGATGCACCACGAAGAGGGCGAGGGACATGCAGGAACTGAACAATGATCCCGTGGGACAACAGAACCAGGAGGAGGACGTGTGCCTATGCGAGAAGGACAGCGACGTCGACCGCCGAAGCAAACATAGCAATAGCAGGGACCGAAGTCTGAGCCGCAGTCGATCATCGGCGAACAGCGATCGAGATGACGTGGACGATCGACAGGCGATTCAGGATCAAGATTAATGCGACCGAACCACTTGGTTTGCGCTTCGTCCATCTGCATCGTTAGCGGCGACAATCCCTCAGCACGTTGTCAACGAGGATCGAAGCTGAAGAGGACCGGTGACACCCGGTGTCTCGAGACACGTTCGCCGCTTATGTTCGACTCACATTGCTTCCTCTTTTTTTCTTTTATTGATGAACCTTGTGTATCATTTGATAGAATCATGTACTTTACTATCATGCCATTATCTTCGTTTTATAGGTTTATTAATAAATCGGTATCGTGAACACGTCAAGTTTGCTGTTTGATTTCTTTTGTCAGCGTTCAGGGATGTGTACTACGATTCGAGAAGGGAGATGGTATCGATTTACTTTAATCAGCCAGTGGTAGCAGCGGGTCTGATAGTCCGAAGGGCTTGAATTCGCTTTCGTATTGTTTACATTTTTCTAAGAACATTTTTCTGATTAAATATTTTTTTTTTCTTTCCCTACTGAAAATGCTCAGTGAACATATGTATCTAGCTTTAAAATAAAAATAAATTCAAATAAACACAAACAACCAGTAAGGACGACACTGGATCTGAGGGGGCCGGTGCCACCACTGTCGTTACACAATATCATTTGCGAGTCGATGGTCCGTATTTTCATACGGGGCTTTTTTTAGATAGATTAGAAAGTTTGGAAACTATTTTGGGTATATTGACGAAAAAAAATCAAGTCTGCACTCTGTAGAAAATAGTCAATTTAATACACACATTTATTAAAGCCTATTACTTTATTATCAATTGTTCAGTTAGTTGACACTAGTGTCAAGTACTAGTGCAAGTCAATATTTATGAACCCAGTGCTTGACATTCCCCAAACATTATGCAATTCATATTTTATAATAGTCAAATATTAAAGAATATCTTCCTTTAAAATGTACACTGGATTAAGAATGTGAATGTTTGCATTTAATAGGTAGAAAAGAAGATATTTTTCTTTAACTTGACTAACCTCCTTAACAAATCTGTGAAGGAAAAAAACCACCCTGGAGCACGCAGAGTGCAAATAAAAGCAATTATTCTGGCATTTACGCCCACAAGTCATTACAATGAAAGTATTTATAAATTTTCACACTAGAGACAATAACCTTTCAAACAGCGCTCTATTAAACAACACTTTTTAGTAGAAAGCTTATTTTTCGTGACTGAAAATAAGTGTCAACTATTGGTACATTTAGCCTAGTGTAATCCTTTCTGCGTGAATTCAGAAAAATCGTAGAAATCCTTATCAAAGGATCCAATAATCTATTCCTACAGCCATTCTTGATCGACGTTTTCTGTCATTTCCCCATTTTTCAGGTGAAATTTTCACGGTCATCGGTGCATCGGCACGGGTTTCAAGCATAAGCGGGGGTCGGTGTCCCGGCAGAGGTAGCCTGAATAAAACCAACGGCCATAACTCTTTCAGCAGAGGGGTCAAGGTGGGTTAGAAAGGATCGAGAAGTGATTAGTGGTATTTACCGGTCCCCACTGAGAGAGAGCCTGCCGATTCCCGGTATCGCTCGGACGTCCCGCGGGGTCCTGCATACTCGTCACAATACCGCGATCTAACTGCTCCCTATTCTCCGGAAGGACTCTCTCGGAGGTCGTCTTGACACTACCGGGGGAATTCATCAACCGATATTAATGCGATTCTAACGGTGAGCATCGGTATTATTACAAGTTTTTTTCTCCCTTGCGCGAGAACCGTTCGCTCACCATACGTGGCCGAACTTCTTCGGAGGTCCATCTTCGACCGTTCGATGAAAAGAATCGTATGGTATCGTGGTTGAAGGTTATCTCTATCTACGTCGATTTGTTTCCCCGGAAGTGACGTCCAGGCTACCTGTTCGGCTGTAGAGAAACCTGCCATTGTCTGTCATTCCTCGTCTCTATCGGAATTCGGTCCTGAAAATCGTCGGAAGCCTTTTCAAGTTGACACATAGGAAGCTGGAAGTAATTGACGGGAGCAGGTGGTTCTGATCTCGTAGGTTACATGTGAAAAATTTGATAAAATTCATATGAAGATTACTGGGGTATCAGTGACTGTTAATTAATACGAGAGTGTATACAATATTACGTAGCAATAAAAAATGCTATTGTAATTAGAATACGTGACATACCTATTTCAAATATCATTGTAACCAACAGTTTTCAGTCTTATTTCATGTAATAAAAATTTCCAGTAATTGCAATTTCATTATTATTGGTTTTTAATTACTGACCAGAGGCGCGATTGGTTAACGAACGGTAGTTATAAAACAGTAATCATTATTTTTCCTTAATTAAATTATTGATACAGATATAACACCCCTACATAACCTTCTTTTCGCTAAGAACTTTTTGTAAATATATCTGACTAGAATAGTGACGTAGTAGGCCACTCCGTTCTACCTTTGAGTACTCTAATTGGTGAACCCAACCCAACTTTAACTTGTTAATCAAACCCAACATAATTTTGGATAAAACGTTTCAAATGAGAGTTGCTTGATTCGAGCGATAAATTATGCAGTGTACATAATTGTTTTCGTTGTACGTACAAAGGTCAAGATCATTCCAAGATCATCGGCATTTTTTTAAACAAAATGGGATATATTTCCTTTATATTACGATAGAACGTCTTAAGGCAAAAATGACAATCCACTATACGAGGCCATTCAATGTAATACAAGGTCAGTTACGAAGAAGAACTTATGATAAGATTGCGACTAAATAAACAACATATTATTATAAAATGTATTATTTTAGACCACACCGAGTCAGTGTCGATATTTTAAGAATCATGTTTTCTTCATTTAGACACTCTGTGCCATTTCCTAAAGCCAGAAGCACAGTTCTATTTCTATATCGAGATAATAATTATATTTCGTAACTGCTGCAGTCTTGAAACATTCGGGTCAAATAACACACCCCAATTCGGCTGATTCTATTTTTAAAATAAATCTCATCTTTTAAAACTTGGTTGTCCTAACTTTACTTCTTTGAACCTCAATCCAGTACAATAATAATCTGACAGAATTCAAATTCGAATTTTAACCCATTCAGACCTGAAACTAATTATGTCAACATTTTATACATTTTTGTTTTTTAATGGGATTAAGGAGGGTAAAAAATCACCTGAAAAATGCAAAAAAAGTTTCATGTAAGGGTGACTGGGGATCATTCGTCCAATGTACGGAGTGTTCCAGTTCATCTGTTATAAGCCGATATTTCCTAACTTATTGAAGATATAAGAAATGTTTTATATGGAAGTTGCATGGATCGAGGGGGCACCTCTTTTGGCGAAAGCGACTTTTTTTACATTATTATTTAAGGAGATATGGTCAAGTTCCTTTTTTTAAATGAAACTATGAATTCTTGTTCAGATCATTTGATAGTTTTTTTCAAGACGAATTCACTGACCTTTCACCCTTTGAACTCCAAATTTGTTTTTAATTTTCTTTTCAATAACTCCCTATTATTTTAAGTGTTTTATTTGAAATATACTTCAAAAGATAGTTGATTGATAGGAACCAATTAGGTACAAACAGTCATGTACCTGAACACTTCAAGGACTTCTTTTGTTATAAAAAAGGGTCAAATACATGTAATATTTTTCATACAAGTCAATATTGAAACACCCGCGTGTCAGTAAATTTCGCAATTTTTCAGAATGTTACGGTAACAAAATTGCGTTTATAATATACAAAAGGTCTGAAAAAATAACTGACGGAGCAAAATGTAAATGATAAGGACAATAATAAAGTGTATAATGAACACTTTCATCAATTTTGAGCTCTAACAACTTCGCACGGTGATTTTAATTGTATCACTCTCTAGAAAACGTCTGGATACGTCCCCGGTCAATAACGTTCTGGTAACAGAAGATGTATTAATACGCCTCCGGTCAATAATGTGCCAACGAAAGAATTATAACTTAGCTCCGTAGACACGTCTATTTGTGATCTGTCCTTGAGTATTCCATTAAACCCCAGAACTCTACATTCTGTTCACGTAGTACGTTCACTCCGCCTTGAAAAAGCCTTAACTTTCTCATTAAGTTTAATCTGGCACGGGGGGGGGGGGGGGGCGTAAAACCAATTAAGCAGCGGATGTAAAATGCAGCGAAGAAGCTTTCAGAAGTACGCACGCAAAAATCGCGTAGCCGTCGCAGGTGTAAACGTGGCGGGAAGCCTAAAAACTTCTTCAGACCAGTATTCCCGGAGTCGGCGTTCCCGCGAACTAATTGTGAGATCAGAGAGCGAGAACGAGACGCGGTGAGACACGAAACGATAACGGGGCTTTCAGCGTGGAACTCGTAAATTTGTCGGTGGCGTGTTGAACCGCGGATTTTTAAGCCGCCTCACCGCCTGCAAATTATCCCTCTTTCAATTTGTTCGGTTCCTCTTATCGGTGGTCCTGCGTCCGC
The DNA here is from genome assembly GCA_916610135.2 of Macropis europaea. NCBI lineage: Eukaryota > Metazoa > Arthropoda > Insecta > Hymenoptera > Melittidae > Macropis > Macropis europaea. The sequence continues at coordinate 23,888,007 of OU744345.1, forward strand.
TCGTTAAATGGCAAATAAGGTGTAACGCTCGGACGGGAAGAAAAGGGTCCTCCCTCTCCTTTTCCATATCTTATCACCAGCTACCGCTCGACCCTTGACTTATGCGCTCGAATACCCCGTGAGTATCAGTCTGATGGGCGACAGAGTGATCCGTTTCGTGCTGGGTCCTGCAATGTGGATCCGTTTCAAAAATTTCTCAGAGATTGCGGGAAAATGATTTGATAGTTTGCTCGCGTTTGCTCGCGTTGAAGACGATTTCGTTATAAACTAGTTAACATTTTTTTGCTACATGATTTATATTATAAATAGAGAATTTTTACGTGTCTGGCTAAGAATGGTACTTTTCACTGGAACATTGAGCATGTGAGTACGTAAAGTATGTTGGTTATAGATTAGCAATACCTCTACTTTATTTGAACACATACTGGTCTTTTAATTGTCAAACACCATTTACATACTGATCAACGAATACTTGCCACTTTGCAAAACGTAACAAATGAATATTTCTCGTTTTTTAAACATCGAAGTATGTAATGAAAAGATGAAAGTTCTACTCACAGAATTTCAAGGCTGCAGTAAATGTTTGTATGTATTACATTAATGAAACAATTAATAGTTTAAATTTTAAACAACTTTAATATTATAGCAATAATATAAAATACCAAATATAGAATCGAATAATTAACTATTTTATGTAGAAATTTGTATTATAAACTGTACATTATAATGTGCCGTGTATGACACTGTCCACTACAGTAGTCGAGAGTATTAATCCTTTAATCTCTAAGACGTTGGAAAACGAACCCTACCCCATAAACACTACTACAATAGAGCTCACCTTATGTCAAATGTTTTACTATTCTAGGCATGAAAGCTATCAACGAGTAAGTCGTTTCAAAACATGGTTCTCGAGAAGAAACTTATTTTACAAAAACAGTTGGGCAGAAATGTAGATGGGCAGTGATTCGAAAGTTTCAGACAGTAGTATATCCAAAGGTGAATCGCGGTCGAAATCGTTGTCTGCTTAAAAACGAGGAGAAACACGACACTGTGTACGAAGTGTAAGGTTGGAAATTTCGTGGTTCACGAGGTCTCACGGGATGACGGGTCATCGCGGCGTGAATCCTCCTAAACGATGAACAGAGCCGGCTGAAAATCTTGACGATACGATCTTTTCGCGGTTTCAACGATCGCTCTTACGAGACGGCTACGAAATGCCGGATCGAGGTGTCAGGCTTGTTCTCACGTGTACCAACCTGTGAGATAGCGTCACACTCGCATTACCTGCGATGTCATTAAGGTGGATTTATGTTGTACGTACAGGAGGTTAGGTTAGGCGTTAGCCCGTATGCAGTTAGCTGTAAGCTCGTGTGTGCCTTCGAAGAAACTGCCGACGAGTGAAAGACACTTTGGATCAACTTCGTTCGTGAAATATACGAATTATAGCATTTAGGGCTTAATTTTTCACACTGTATATTTGTTGAATTCCGGATAGTAGTTAGCATGGTCGCTTCAGTGCTTATTCCCGCCTCTTTATGGTCTCAAGACAATTAACAACAGGTAATTAATTGGAACATCATGAAACTTCACAGTTCTTTCAACAATGCGTGGCCAAAGACAATCATCAACTGGAAAATACGAGTGGATTATAATCTTTATTATAAAGGCGGCACTAGAAAGTCCGTTGGATCTGTATTTTTGGTTCTGGCCTCTACTTCACGTACAAAAATTTTCACTAAAATCGATTAACATTCACAACAGAAATTTGCAAAAATGTATTATTTTTTAACGTACTGTTTAAACGATTTGTCTTTTGTAAAAACTGTTTACATAGATAAACTCAGAATTCAAAAACACACAGCAAATTACAGTTTTGTTCTACAACGAATAGTTTTCAAGATATATCGGCGAATAGGTTTTTCACCCTCAACTTTGAGGGGTATTTTCACCCACTAGATATAAATTTTTGTCGCTAAAAAAATATGTATTGAATGCTTTTTCGAGTACTACGGCATATCAAAGTTTCATCACAATCAGGAGGAGATGGTGGGGGGAGTTGGTTAACATTCCTTATGTGTCTATTAATAATAGTAATGGGTAGGGTAGAATTCATAGTACAACCGAGAAGGAAGTAATTCCTTCTGAAAAAATGTGACGAAATTATAGAATAAATTTTTTAATATGGGTTTCATTTTTAATAACTGTGACTGAAACATCAGTGAGTACGTTTGACCTTATAGGGGCTTTCCAATTAAGAATTTTAGTTTCTTGACTTTCATTAATATTAACAATTTTCCAGGGGTGAACTAAGCCTGATATATGTTTATCCTACCAAGATTCATCAATGAAAACAATTTTAAAAAAGTATTTACATAGAAAATTAGATTTGTGCTAGCCATGTAATAAAACTAAGATATTAATGCAGTGTTTTTTTATTGGCCTTGACTGTAAGTTATATTACTGTAATTGAAAATCACTGTCAATTTACGGGTCCATGTTAACTAAACATTCTCTATTTACTTCTATCAGTTATGGCCACCGGAGCTGCGGTCTTCTCCCACTCTAGGTCCATTCCCCTCACATAGGCTGTGATCTGTAACGATGATGGACCGGGGGGAACGAGAAGGGAACTGGAGGGAACTGAAACGAGGGGAATCGACCTAGAGTGGGGGAATGTTGGAGCTCTTGTGGCCATCACTGACTTATGTTAACATTTTTAGTGTTTAGGAGAATATAGCTAGCCTTAGTCGTTGTATGTCCTCCAATAGTCTATAGAAAACTTCAACTTTGGCTGGAAAAGCGTCAGATGCATATAGTTTTTGGAAAACATATAGGATAAACTTGAGACTAAAAGAAGATCAGATACCAACAGATTTTGGAAATAAAACACTAATAAAAATTTTATCATAGTGGAAGAGTAAAGGGAGAACTTTTAATTCTATGAATGTTAAGTAATAAAAGCGTTATCTGTAACTATGCCGTATAAAATCTGTGTTTCATAAAAATAAATAAAACTAAAGAAGCCTAATGACATTTTGTACGTGGTGTCAATCAGTATCTGTCCAAAATTATATATTGTAATTAACGATTGAGTCAATCTGAAACATAAATATAATATCTCAGTATAATTCCACTTCACAATGTTAAATAAAATAGTTTTAAGCAAATTGTCCAGTGTTATTGCAATATTTAAAAATTGTGCTTCTAATAAATATTTCAATCCGAACCATTTAACCCTTCAAGGACGACGCTGGTGCACAGCATCAACCCATGAATCTTCATTGGTGGCCGATGTCGAAAATGAATTATTACGGTAAAAAAATAATCATTTTACTTTCTTCTTTATACTACACGCAGCAATAAAAATTGCATCTCGAAATTATAATTCATTCACAAAATTACAACAATTTATATAACAGGCTACATTGTATGTTCTATAGAATTAGAAACCCGTCGGCCGTATAGACAGGAAAACTGAAGATCATGCTGTCCCTCATGAAGTAATTTTTACAGCACAAGTTGTGACGAATCGAAACAACCCTAAACAGTTAGAGATCACATCTGAAAGAATCTTGTTGCGCGAGCACGCCAATGATCGAGCCCAACTGAAGGAATTTAATTAGTCACCACCTTGTCGACTAATACACACGGACCACATACGAGAAACTTTAATTCGAGCGATCTGCACGATCGATAACCGTGTGTAAGCTACCGGGTGCTCGAATTAGGACTAGACCTGTGATACAAAATCAGCAGGTGGTGATCTCGCCATCCGATTAGGCTCGTGTGATGGTCTGCTTTCTCGTAGCGCCGTAACTAGCACAGAATCTCTCGCCTCCTGAAAAGGTGACCGCACTTAATTACTGGTCAAGATGCGGGCACGATTAGGCTCGGCTCTTCTAACTTTGTTTCGCAAGAGAATGTCGACTGGCGAGTGCGACGCTTCCGCGTGAATTTTTCAAATTGTCGATCGATCGTTGGCATCGATACCGTGAAATGACTTGAAGCTGGTGCTGTTCTGCGTCGAAATAAATAAACAGGTTCATTATGCGCCCAGATGAACAGATAACGTATGTGTTTCCAATAAATTGTGGATGTTTATGCAAATATGCATTCTTGGACTTTAATCTTTCTTATTCCAATGTAGTTAAAGCAGTGGAACTTTGATAAAATTGTATTTTCTGCTTTATATGTTGCTTACAATTAGTGTATTTTGCATTTCGCCTATATTAGATGTCTCAGCTCTTTTTGCAAGACTTTTGTTCAGTAACGCAACAGTCTACGTTATACATTTTACATTGACTGCTTTACAATTTTAATTTTACGAATACTTGGTTATTTATTCTTTTTTGGTAATAGGTAGGCTTGTTTTATATATGTGTCTTTCAAATAAATTAAATCACGTATTATGTAATAGCGGCCACGAAAGTGTAATATTGTATAATGTTACAGTCGAGATGTCAATGATCTTAATATGACGAATTGTACAGAATCATTATTTCAGATTATCTAATTTGATGGTATTTGAAAATCATAAACTATTCACTGCACGAAATTTTTATGGAAAAGAAAGTCCAGTCTTTCTGAGGAGATACGTGACACAAATATTTTATTGTTCTTATTCCTGAATATTTTTTCTTATTCTTACAAAAATCATGCTCCATTCCTTAAGTCAAATACTCGATGGCAAAAAAATCTAAAATTCAAATGATTGAAAACACACCTTCAATTGCCATACCTAATCTTATACATTATGAAATACTTTTTTAACACTGTCATAGATTTAATTTAATTAAATAACTACTAACTGTTACAGAATTCTAAAAAATCATTAAAGTTGCAATAATAATATAATATACACGTTATACTATTGAATAGTTAAAAAGTTTTTTAATGAATGATTTATATTAAAAACAACGAAATATAGTCTCTGACTAGGTGTGTCAGTTTTCACTGTGGCACTGAACGTGTTAAATACGTCTTAAATCCTTCACTTAAGAATAAAAATCTCGAACTATACGTTGATGTACTTACATTTTCTATTATTATTCTAACATTAACTTTATTGGAACTTTTATGAAAACTGATTAATATTATTCTGCTGCGAAAAGCTACATATTCACAAAATTTCGCTGAAATGCAGAGATGATACGTATGGATTCTGATCTCTAGACTACAGATATTTATGTAATTTAACATATTCAGGAACATTCAACGTACAAATTATACAATATAAGAGAAAGAAACATACTTTTGTTACATTCTCATTTCTTTACCTATATTCAAACATTTATTTATATAAAGTATTTAAGTTTGTAAATAAAGCTGATAGTTTTTACTGACTCACCACCCTACAATTGAATCGTTTATTATTGAAGGGGCGTATGTCCATGTTTGGGGAAAATTAAGTTATGTATTTAAATTGTTATAGGTAATCCAGACTTCTTGTTATGGGGCCCAAAAAAACATCGAAAGTCTTTTGATATCTCTTATCGATTCCGATTGAAAATATCGAGTAAACATTATTTCAAAGAAAATTAGGCAGTTTTTACTGCCGGGTATAAAATTTTAAAAAATGAATATACGCCCTTCCAGTAATAAACGACTCAATTATACAACACTTTTCAAGATCTATACTCACAGAATCTGTTGGTACAGTTCCATCGTTTGAACAAATTTTACACGCCTGAAGTACTTGCTGAAGATCTTCGACCTCGCCTCGAGGATATCGCGAAACCCGAAGGAAGCTTCATGCTCGATGTCAACTCCACCCTGGTTGTCCAAGGAATTTCTATACTGGTTCAACAGCGAATCCAGCGAGCCCGGAGTTCCATCTCTTGTGGAGGAAGATTTAGCGCGTGTTCCGGGACCTTTTTCACCAACATTTTGCGAAGAACGACGTTCATTACGGCGTTGTTGCTTCGTCGAGCCGTACAACCGCTTAACTGTTTTGTCCTGGCTGATGGATGGCGCGTTCGCACGTTATTACTGGACACTCGGCCAGTTTTACGAGTCTAGATTGGTACACGGGCAAGGGCTACCAACAGCAAGGTTAATAGTGTGTTTACCGATAATGGTCCGCGTCTCCGACGCAAGAAAATGTCGCCTCAACCTTATCGTTCCCGGCCGCCTTATCTTTATCTGAACGTTTAGAACAGGTGACGGAAGCTTGCTACAAATAATAGGATGGTAAGGGTTGCTACACAATGTAACGTCTGACATCTTGTGAGTGGTTGCACAGGGGCTCGTCCTGTCGAACCTCGAATACAATAGTAAATTACAAAAGTAATTGCCGTTTGAATCCACCGCAAGCAAGGAATTAATGCTTTAAAAGCCATTCGATTGGCGTGAAATCTAAGCTTCCGGAGTCCTCATTCGTATTCCTTCATTCTCAATAGTAATAGACGTATCGTAACTTTACAGCAAGTATACTCAGTGACTCTATTGTAGCAGGTACCGTTAGTCTCAGAATACCCGCACTCTTCGCATACCTGAAATATACGAAGCAAGATGGGAGGGAGTAGTAAGTTTTCTAACCGTAGATTTTAAAATAAGAAGTATCCAACTTGCAACATTATGGTCGCTGATTCTCTCACTTCGTCACGCCTCCTTAGGTAGATTTCGTACTTACGGAGGCTCAACAAAAACAAAGCACAGAGGACACAAACACTAAAACAAGTTACACACGCGCAGGCACAAAGATACACAGTTTATTTACACCTGACCTATCATCAAGTTTTTTTTATATGTACACTGCCGCTCAAAAGTATGTGGACACGTCATTTCTAATGAACCAATGTTATCAGATATAAATTATTATTTTCAAACGATTTTTATTGCTAAATTCTATTACGAATATTTACTGTACTCTAGTATTATTATTTTAAATAATTGAATTATTTAAATCCTTTAAATCGTTTAAATAATTACATGTTTATACGGTGTCTACGCTGCATTATATTCTCTTGCGTGCAGACGGTTTCTAAGGATTTCTTCTTTCATTTCAGGATGACTAAATAGCTTAGTATGATTCTCTGTCTTCTTTAGACTAATATAAACATTTAGAATCATGATTCAATGCGAGAGAACGTCAGGAAAGAGCATAAGACTGTTCTGTCGTTCTACGAAATCATTTTTGTTTAAACACTTGCGAGAGCACGATGGGTACAAGAAGAACAGAGTTAAGTATTCAAATGTGTTTTCAAATACTTATGCTATCAAACGAAGGGTATTTTGTAAGGGAAACTGCAAAAAAGTGGGCATTCCAAAATTTAATGTTGAACGATTTCATAACTTCTTTCAGGTAGTTATTACAGTTAAGAAAGTGTCCTCATACTTTTGAGCGGCAGTGTACATCGCGAAGTTGCAGTGTTAGGACTCATACATGCTCCTATGCACTCACACACACGCTCCTACATACATTCGAAAACTAAACTACTGACTCCATCACATCACCTTGGACAACACAATCCTACATAGTTACACATACAAAGAGTTATAGTCTTTGTTGATCAATCATGTTTTCTAATTTGTCCTTTAATTCCTGAGTATTCGTTAGTTGTATATTACAATGAATATGTGTGACTTTACTTATCATGTCACGCATAATAAGTTCTTGTAACTCTGTAAAAGAAAATTTTGATAGAAACAATATTTTATATGCATAAGTCTAATAACATCCTGTCCGAGAATCTGTTTACCACGTGAAATGCCACACTGAAAAGTACCATATCTAGTCAGACATATTATAATATCCTATTTTAACCGTAGGATTCGCGAGCCATGAACCTTCACGCGAAAGCCGGGAGGTCTCGAACCCATACTTCTTTTTACACATTCGTCCTGAAAAAAATTGTATTTTCAAGAAAGTTTTATAACATTTAAGTATCTTATACTTCCGAAGCAGATAACACATGTTTTTGCATTAAATTTATTTGTATTGATATGTACTTATAGAATAAAATGGTATTGTACAATAGTGTACTATCATGAAACTAGTCTGACTCTGATTCTTCTGATGTCAAACATAAATAGCAAAGTACCATGTTCATTGAATGCCTTCTGCATACATGGTGTTCGCGTTCATCAATTCTTCTTTCTGTGGTCTTTTGTTATTCTTCGGAAATGTGACACGTAGTTCAGTTTCATTTTCTATATCCAGTGTTTTTCACATATAGCAACGGTGATTTTAGAATATCAAACTTAAAGGTGCATACGACAATAAACAATTTTTTACGAATTTTGTACCGAAAGTAAATAGTTCTATTTAAAAGTTTTTCGACTTAGGGGTTCGAGAACCCCCACAGGAGTTCTAGGGTTAGGTACAAATCACATACAAAGAATGTTCAATAACGTGGCCCTATATTTGTCTTCATACAGTAGAACCTCGGTTATCCAAACTCCGGTTATCTTAATGATGAATCATTCGGCCAGATACAAGCTAAACATATTATTAGTGACATTGCGTACCTAATTTGCGCCATCATGTATATTACATTTTAAAATAAAACTGAGATTTTTAACACTTTGACTGCCATGCCACCCATTATTGAGTGACACTTAGATTCACTCAATATGTATTTGATCATGTATAGTATTAAAACGTGCGTGTAATAAGGTTTACTAAAACCAGTACAAAAATTGCGCAGCTTAATAATATTATTGGTTAAAAAGAGTGTAACTTGAATTTGTATTCATTTTCTATAAAAATGTAGAAAGCTTCTCCTTTTCATCTAATACGGCGAGACAGTCAAAGTGTTAATCGAAACAGAGTTGAATTGAATTCGAATGATCATATTCATGATGTTTAAAATCTTCGAAAAATAATTCAATATCTAATAAAATTAAATTTGAAGTTCCAGCCACGGATAACCCCCACGTCAGTCGTCCTGAAATTCACAAATGAGTGGTTAATTTTCTGAAAAAAGATATCCTGCACAAAGACATCGTTCCGGTTTTGATAGATCGCAAGCAACCAATAAGCGAGCTGCTCGTTATTACCTGCTTATCGCGATGTTTATCGATCGTGTCGCAGGTCTCATAGTCGCTTTTTCATTCCTGATTCGTCGAATCATAGTTTTCTATTAACGCGTAACGAGCACTCCGGGCAGATGATACCCGTGCACGATTTATGGAGAATTAGCGAATCGTTAAGATATGATCCTACGTTTATGGAGGTTCTTGAAGAGCCTGGTATAATCATGCGCACCGTCCTTTACAACATGCAAACGAGACAACTGTTCTTTAACTTGTGTTGTTTAGCCAACATGACCTTCATTTTTAGACCGCCGAGGTAGTGTGTATCAAATACTCTCTACAGAAAAAAAAAAGTAAAAATCGCTGTATCGAGTTAACATTAGGTTTGTGTGTATGAAATGTCGGATTTTTAAGTGAATATATAAAACTGCATATTTTTTTTCAAAAGCTGTTTATTTAATTAAAGTATGCTCCATTTGCTTCAATACACTTTCCCCAACGAGATTTTAATGCATAGATGCCTGTCTTAAAGAAATTCCGATCTTTAGAATCAATAAACTCTAATATGGAATTTTTCTGGCTGTCTTCATTTTCATACTGTTTAGCCCGTAAAAACTGTTCTAAATGTTTAAAAAAATGAAAGTCGGTTGGCGAAAGATCCGGTGAATAAGCTGGGTGCTGCAAAATTTCATATTTTAATTCATTTAATTTCGCAATTGTTTTGTACGACGTATGCGGCCGCGCGTTGTCGTGGAGAAGTATTGGGCCATGCCGATTAACCAGTGATGGGCGTATAATTTTCAATTTTCAAACCAACGTTGCACTTTTCGATCGTTAACAGTATTCTCCCCAAACGCCTGGTTTATATTGCGTGCAGCTTTTGCAGCATTACTACCAAGTTTATACTCATATAAAAAAATTACACGAATATCGATTGAATTCATATCGGTATAAAATTCAAAACAAATAACAAAAGGGAACACTTTTGAGAAAATCTTTTGTTGAAGTGTGACTCTGGCAGTGGACAGCACGACTATAAACGAGGTTATGCCAAAAACAAAAGCATAACGAAAACAGGGAGACTAATGTTCACATGTAAAGAAAAACCGACATTTCATATGCACCAACCTAATAGTTTACACTGTACAGTTTTTAGGCATCACTGACTAGGTTATCAGGGCAAAATGTCGCACTGACCTAAGATATAGTAACAGTTGAGCTGTGCGTTAATTGGAAAGCGCAGAAAACGTTGATACAACCGTATGTTTAAAGCTAGTTCTTGTAAAATTGTTTGTCTATAGAAGTTAAAAAAAGGATACATGGCTTGTACGGTAGGTAGCCCTCATTCAGCTAACAAACTGAACTACCTATAGATTGTCGGCGTACAAGTAAAACAGATTAATTGTTAGTGTGTTTCACTTGTAATAATAATAATAATGATTGCTTATTGAACCTTAACAGTATACATACACAGATTTACAATAATATGATTATACAGTAGATGTTATAGGGGCTTTCATAGCTTCGCTTGCCATTTACGCTTAACACTAACACATAGTTCTTAAGGTGTTCTGACAATAATTGTTATAATAACCTTAACTTTTAATATACTGGAAGAAATACAATAATACTAAAAAACCAGTAACATCGTTTCACTTGTAAGTCAACGTGGTAACAAGTGCTTAGTGAACGCAAGTCGGAAAATTAAACCTGTCAGAAGTAATAGCTGTATTCAGTTTTAGTAATGCATCAGGTCTTGTAGCAAGTTCTGCTGTATTTTTCTAGAATGCTAAAAGTTATACGTACATTATATTACAAATAAAGTCTTTTCAGTTCAAGAAACAAATCATTATTATTAATGATTATATTATATTAATGATCAATATTAAAACTTCTAGCCATTCTGAACGAGAATCTTCTTTTGATGATTTGTCGCCACTACGAAGTTTCGAGAATCAAAACTCTGCGTTACGATAAGAAAAATCATGTTCACATTATGCTTAACACGCGCTTAGCTACTTCTGTTTCTCTTTACCCGAATTTAAATTGAAAAAGCGACACATAACAAATGAGAATGGTCCAAGAGTTCTCCATCTATTACTCTACATTTTTACAAGCTTCTGATACGTCAATTGCTATTAACTTAGAGAAATTAATGATGTTCGTGGTTCTCTAAATCAATGAAACAATTTTATCAATATCATGCGTTGTGTATAATATTTACTACGTCCTTAAGGACTATTTCGTCTGTTTGAGTTAGAACAGCTTTGAATAATCGAGATCAAGCTGCGAGTTTCTCGGTCTAATTTGGTTAAGAGATGCCATCTTGTTAGTTCTCAGAATGTTTGGAACAAATAAGAAACACTATGTACCAACACGGTAAGCTTATGTGTCACGTTGATTACTGTAGTGTTCGAATCAAGAGACTACAAGTAGTGCTGGCACAATATAGAACATTTTCAAACATTTTGTGAGATGTTGCAAAAATGAAAACGATTAAAGTAAAATTGAAACCTTGGAAAGTGTAGGATGAGCCTAAAAAGTGGACCAGATTTCAGCTCCGTTCTAAGCGAAGAAAATGATTTGGCATCATTGAATCCAGTCTTTTGCAAATATATTGATGCACTTATAAAATGCATTGCACATTTTTTAACAGAACTATATGATTTTTTTATGTGAATCGATTTCTTGAAGTATTGCCAATTGCTGTGGACTTACAGAAATTAATGATCTTCGAAATTCTCAATATCAGTAAAACAAATCCTTCCGTATCATCAGCTCTGTATAACAACACTGTTCCATAAAATTTAATTTTATCAAAATTAAGTTATTTTAACTAACTTTTTTACTTGTAATATTCAACAGGCATTTTTTATAGATCTTCAGGCTCTGAATATGAATCTGCAAACCGTTTTTGCCATTACCCTCAGTTTCTGAAATAAAGAATTTAAAAAGAAATGCAAATTTTCAATTTCAAAATATGTATGTGTTGAACAGTGCAATTTGCTAAGTCCTTGAGAATTATTTCGTTTGCGTCGTTCGCAACAGAACGGCCAAGTCGGGGAAAATGAAGAGAAACTGTCGCGGAGTGCCATAAAATGAAGGTGAATCGACCGGAAGGAAGGTTACACCTGCGATCGAACGGATACGGGTGTCGTTTCAGCGCTTCTAGGTGTAGGCGTTCTGGTGCACCGGCCTCTCGAATCGCATTTGCATGGTTAATTAACGAATTCTGCTTCCACTCGATGTCGATATCGATAATCAGTCACCGTTCCGTTTTTCACCGGCCTCGACCCTCGAATTTTAATTGTTCCGCGATCGACGGCACGCTCGACGGCACGCTCAACGAGGAACGTCGTTCGACGAGAATTCGGCGACAAAAACGAGCAGGAAGCGAGCATCGAAGCGTACGGAAACGATTCCGCGAAGTCGATAACGAAGTCGTGAATTTATAAGCAAGGGAATCTCCTTGCACACTCTACGAACCACGGCAATATGCGAGATGGGACACCGTCGATCGATCACTCGCGCTCTATCTGCACCGGATAACGAGTCGCGTGGTCGCTCGTGGACGCCGGTTAATTAGACACTTAATTAGACACGTACTAGTCCGATAGCAGGATTAAAATGAAAGCAAAGCGACTCGATTTGTTTATGATGTATTAAAGCGTATTCCGTTTAGCCTTCGGTACCCTCGGTGTTCCTTTTTCCCGTCCGCCTTTACCCTCGGGTGATTGTGTATAATCGTATATCAGCGGGGCGAAATAAAAGGCCCCGGGTGTTTATATAGGCACTAAAGTCCTGCACTTGTCGTAATTCAATGACATAATTTTTAATCGAACCGAGAGAAAGAGGCGCGTCGAACGTTGCCTTCCGGTACCGGGAACCGGTAACCATCCGCACGGAACCACCGGGTTACCAGTCTTGTATTTATATAAAGTATAAACCAACAGCGAGAAAGTAACGGGATGGAGAGAGGAAAGGCGAGAGGAAGAGGCCTGCAGGTTCTCCAAGGTATCCACAATGGGACCGTGCACCATACAGACGGCTCTATTCAGCTCCAAACAATGTAATCACAACTCAGCGCTTTCCGCGCCGTCTGCGACGACGTTCGCTTATCGATCGTTTGAATCGATCGTTGATCGACGGATCCCGGTTTGGATTGAACGTCTCATGGTCCGTGAATCCTTGCGTTAATTAATTAACCGCTTGTCCACCGTTCGATCGAATCACCGTCCAGCCATTGCTGCCAATCCGGCTTTTGTGGAATCGGTCCGTTTCGATCGTGGGAACGATTTGACGAAAAACAGATACGGTATCGAACGGGATAATCCTCTTTAAGTATTGATAGCAAGCGACAATGAAGTTATCTGGAGCGGTTCTATGGTAAATCTGGTGCTTGGACGGTTTAGACGTGAAGAATGGTGCAGAAATGTGTCACCTCCCGTCAAATCGTTCGATCGACTCACATTACACATGTTTCCAATTCTAACAATGAGCATACATGTGTTGGTAATTATGAAAGTGGCCTGACTATGAACCATAAATTTAGAAAAATTAAATTTTTCGTTACATCGATTGAAAACATTTAAACATTTCAAACGGAAAAATAATGACCGGCCACTTTCATAATCATCGGCACATATTCCTTGAATCACATCTCCGATCAAAATTCCAAGATGGAATGCTGGGTCAGTTCGGAATTTACAAAAACCGCTTATCTTCCACTTTGCAAATTCTGTCCACTCTGAAAACCATGATCTGGAAGATCTGCGCCCGACAGGTATGGCGTGGGCGCCAGGACCAGGTGTTGCCAGTAGCCAGGATCACTGTCTGTAGCCTTATCATCGATTTATGACGTGTTAATTACTAACGAGTTTAATTATTAAAGGTTCTATGAGCACACTTGGTTTCCAAAAGTTCGGAGAAATTCGGAATAATAAATCTTCAGTTGGCTTCACTTGCTTGTCTTCGGTGAAAATGTGAATTTTATTTCTTTAAAGTGTTATAATTCAGAGGACCTGAACAAATAGCATTTCTGGCGATCGCGTTACAAAACCCAAGCCTTCTAATGCCATAACACTCAGCAAACTCTCGTATACGCGACAATCTTCGATATCATTACCGACTAAAGGAGATCCAGGACCAGTAGGACTAATCTCGAGTGAACCAACTGTCCGGGGCTTATGGCTGTTCTACCTGACTCGATTAACGACCTCCATACTCACCTGACTCGCAGTAATTCAAATTCGAAGGAGGCCGAACGACTGTGTAGTATGTAAGTACGCGGCTCGCGTTGCGTGCAAGACCAAAAGTATTAATTTCTTGATTTTCTTTTTTCATCTGTTGCGTCGTTCTTTTTTCATTCGACTATCGACTTCATCCGGTATTCGAGGGCCATGCGTGAAAACGAGCGGCATCCTTGTTAAATCACTTCTAATCACATCTGAAGATACTAATTCCATTCCGACTGCTTCGAGCTGCCAGTTGATCGCTATTTTACGATATATTTGATTGCAAGGTGTCTAATTGCCGGGAATATACATTCTTACTCATCATTTTCTGTATATATATCAGTTGTTTAGCGGTAACATGTGATCAGATTTATGTCACAGTCCCGAAAGCGTCTGCTATTGACATTAATGGATTATTTGTTATTAACTTGTGTATTGAATAATAGAAATGTGTTATAAACTTTATACTCGTTGAATGATATCTGAATTGCAATTTTTGCATGATGGAAAATTAAGTGTGTTAATATATAATTCGTTGTTTTTAATATAAGTCTTGGAAGAAATAGTTTTTAAACATTCACTTGTATAATTTGTGCTTCATATTACTATTTAGTGTTAATGCTGTCCAGAATTTTATAAGACATAACAGTTGTTTAATTACATTATATCAGTGGCACCGGTCACTGGTGACCCTCACAGTATTCAACGTATTAAAAACAGCAATGTATAGTGCACCTGATCACAAACGGCTGTTTTCATTGTAACAGTCAACGTATTAAAGGAATTAAATTAATCTTTAATATAAACTAATTGTAACCTAATCAATACTATCGCACAGAACCTTAAAATATAAGCAGTAGAATAAAATGGTTGCAATAAAAGTTGAACGGTAATAGGAGATGTATAGAATGGCGCATGCAGTGGTTTGAACAAATTTCATTTCTTCAAACAGAACTGTCTTTGGTACAAAGATACACAAAACAACGTCTGGCAACATGCATACTTGTCTGCTGACAATTTTCTAAAAGGCAAAGGAGTTATTACAAGAAATTTTGAAGGGCGCATACTCAAAGCATTACATATTCGTGTTTGCAACGTACGGATTATGGTTTGTACAATGAGTTCGTTTTTATACTTTATTTTAAACTTTTCAAGTTGTCCATTATATATAATTTGACATTTCGTAAATTTTTGTAGCGTTCAACTTAAATATCACGCAGATGACTATCCCCAGTGAGATGTCATCTTACAATTGTGTTATTGTGATATGGTTAAGTCAATGGGATGTTTCCTTTTTAGTCGCCTTTTTATGTGGGTTTCGTACGCTTCTGCAGCTAGCTGGTTTAAATGTGTTATAAGTTTTCCCGTATATTCTTTTACGTGTCTGTCAATTCGTTCCTTAACTGTTGGGATTTTTAAGTCTTTGCGTAGATTCTCATTTCTTATGTACCATGGGGCATCAACAACTGTCTCTAGTTTAGCTATATTATACAATAAGTGTGACTTTGTTATAAGGAAAGGTGCTAAGCATGTGGCGTTATATCGAGACTGTGAAAACAAGAAACCCGTCAGTTCAGGTTGAAGAATGAAATTTACGATTATTCCGGTGGTCTGAAACGCGCCGCGTTTTTACTCGGTCGGCGAATGGCGTGATCGAAATCAATTTCTCATTAATCGTCCTGGTTCATCGACACTGCCCCCGCGCCTGTAATTAACGGTGATTAATTGGATTGGATGCCGGCCGGGCATATTTTATCGTGTATGAAATTCGCCGCGGGCCTGGTGCAGCCGAAACCGAACGAAACGGATAACTCCGGGCGCCGATTGTGACGGGAGGGGAGGATTTGAGTAATCATTGACCATCATGCGATCGAAAATGGTAAATTCTCGATGCTTTATCTCTGATTCCTTGCATTTGCAGTTCATATACAACTATACGATGAGTGCGATCCCTGAAAAACAGATGTTCCGTTTAATTTCGTTTCAGACGGTTCATTTGTCTGTACGCGGTGTGTTTCTTTATTTTCACACGCGTTCAGTTTCAGTTATTTTCGATGGTATATCTTCTGTGGATTGATACCAGATTATTAACCATCAATTTCTTTTATTCTTACGCGAGACGTTCAAGAAGTGATCGAAATTTTAGTAGAGACTTTTCAAACTGAAATAATCAGTCCCGCATTAGTGCGTGTACTTGTCTGTAAAATTGAACATCCGATTGTGTTATAATATTTGTAATATGCATCACGTAATGACTTTGCATCATTATCATACATCATTATTACAGTCTTACATCTGTTTAAAATTTTGCAGGTTTCACTATTTATTCAATTAAATTCTTAACCCTTATACTCTCCTGAGAAGCAGTTATACAAAAGATCTTCATGGATTATATTGCTCACACTTTCGCTTTACACTTAAAATAATGTTAGAAGTCCACTACGCTATGTTCAATTTTCAGAGATACTTTCACCAGGTAGCACCTAAAATTTACACCCGAAGACATTTAACTTTTTTACGTATTACACTAATATCTTATTATTAGAGAAGATGTCAACAAATTATGTTTTTCTCATAATTTCATACTGTAAACCAGTGATAGCTACGAGAGCTCCGTCCTTTCCTCTATGTAACTCCATTCCTCCGATTTCAGTTCCTTGCTTGTTCCCCCTTGGTTCATCATCGTCCCACATCACAGCCAATATGAGGGGAATTGACTTAGAGTGGGGGCGACTGGAGCTCCGGTGGCCGTCACTGCTGTAAACGACTTTCTACATCAGATTACCACACAAATCAGAGAACAATCAAACATTTGACAGTATCTGAAAACAGAAAATGGGTGAATTTTCTGGAGCGAACGAGGGTTGAGAAAGTGATATTTCTGCAACCCCTGTAAACCCACCGAATCCTGCATGAATAGCTAACAAAATAAAGAAAATGCTTGATTCTACGGACCGATCTGAGGCGTGTCTTGTTGCGTGTCAGCATAGATTGCCGAGCCGGCTTGCTCCCGATCGTTTCGATTTTTTTTATTCATCTTTCCTCCTGTTCCTTCTGTACGTGCATCGTCTGGTAGCTCGGCGGAAAAATCACGGCGCCAAGAGGCCTCGCGTGGATAGACGTCGAGATTACGTCAGGCGTGTTCCAGTTTTTCGTGTAAATTAGACGAGCGAAGAGGCGGATCCGGATTTTGCATCGGCGATTGGTTAATGAGAACGGAGATCAAAGTGTCGCTGTCGTGCAGAATTGACAGCGTATGATTAAGCTAGAAGGACGATCGAGCGAATAGGAAATTACCGCGTACATGCAGGTAACATCGATTACCTGCGTTTTTCCTTGACAGTCATTAGCAACGAATAACGTCACTCGTGTTTTTCCCGTGCGTTCGGACAATTTGCAATGGACGACGGTTTCGTGAAAGTCTTGCACCAACAAACTACTTTTTCCTTTACCATATCTGCGATTTTCGATTGTGATACTTTTCGTATTACTTCTTTCTATGTAACAACACAGCATCGACTGCTATGGTCATTATTTAAACGAAAGGTCTGTAGCGGTGGTGCTGTGCAGGGATTTCCAGAAAAGAAAGGAAAAAGGAAAGAGGATAGAGCGTTTCGTCCGGGGCCTGCTGGTGGACTCGTCAGTAAGGCTACCTAGCAGACCCGTGCCTTAGACGCGGGATAGTGAGGGTCAGGTCGTAGGTGTATATATACAGAGCGCAGGATGGTCGTGAACTTGCGGGAAAGCCTGTGCGCTGCTGATCCCTCTGCTGGCGAAGTCGGGAAGTGCCGCTACAAGTCTACAATCTTAAATAGGCTTCGAAACACTAATGTATCCACAGCAATACAGAATCATTGAAGACGATCACCCATCTTAACGCTGACCGTGGCCAGCTTAAATCAACTTCGTCGATCCGTGGCTATGCCCTTGACTTGTGTGTTAGAACTTTTATGGTTTTTGGAGAAGTTTATAGAATCGTAATTCGGTTAAATTTTTAGTTCGAATTTGGATGTGCAGCAGTTATTTATAATACACAGGGTGTCTCCTTTAACTCAATTTACGTGGATATTCTAGAAACCGATTAAAGGTAGGTTTATGTTATCTGTATCATATAAGTTCCGTATCGGATCCGTTTCGACAGACAGGAGTGTTCATATGATAAGTTCGTCGGACGTTGGCATCTCATCTGCCATTTAACCCATTCAGACCTGAAACTAATTTCGTCAAAATTGTATGAATTTTTATTTTTCAATGAGATTAAGGAGGGTCGAAAATCATCTGAAAAGTACGAAAAAAATATTTCATATGAGGGTTGTTGGGGATCACCCGTCCCATGCATGGTATAGTAGGCTCATGCATATTCAAAAGTCGAAGCGTGGCAGTTTATTTTTATTTAATTTTATGGTAAGTGGAAAGGTAGGTCTAAATGGGTTAATAGAAAGCAAACCATAAACATATAATAACACGTAAAAATGTTAAAAGGAAATTAATAAAAAAATATAAACATGTCGGATGGCCGAATCGATACCGGTTCATATCTCTGCTGATACGAGACGGTATGTATAAGCACCTGTATTCGCATGCATTAAAGAATATT
Source organism: Macropis europaea (assembly GCA_916610135.2). Classification (NCBI taxonomy): domain Eukaryota; kingdom Metazoa; phylum Arthropoda; class Insecta; order Hymenoptera; family Melittidae; genus Macropis; species Macropis europaea. The sequence continues at coordinate 23,906,814 of OU744345.1, forward strand.
TGTCTGATCGGTGCTGAACGGATGCGTTCCGTGCTGTGCAGATGATATAAATCTACCTTAAAGCGGGACCGGTTAAGGGGGAGTTTACTGTAATAGTACCACGTTTCGAATTTCTACCTGTTCGAATGCCAATATAAAGTGAATCACGCAATTGGGCCGGGCTGTAGCTTCTTTTTATTTGATGATAGAAAAAAATGATGCACCAGAAATGTGCAGTTGCACTTTTTTTTAATGGAATTGCATATTCTTTTTTCATATTGTTCGATACTTCTGAATGTTCAGCGTACAAAAATATTAGGGTACGGTATTCGAGAAATGAATTCATCACGAGATATAACAATTTCTTAAATGTAGATCATGGTTTATTGCAACTGCACTTATCTGGTATATTATTACTAGACTGCGGATGTTTATGCAATTTAATATATCCACATTGGTGAATGATGGACATTCAGTAATATAACAAAATAAAAAGTACACATATAGTTTAAACATTTTAAGGAGCGAATGCAGTCTTGTTGCATTACCATATGAAATATAGAAGTGTAAAAATGTATATTTCCATAAAAATCCGCAGTCTAATCATTACACTTATAAGAAAGGTAAGTTCACAGAAGTATACATATTGTTATATCACACAGCTTTTTCCCCTACTATTTTTTCTATCATTATCTGAAACGGGCTACAGCACAGCCCAACTACGTAACTCACCCTGCATAATGAAAGTAGTCATCTGGTGAATACATGAATTGTTGAAAGTCTTGCCCATAGTGTTACATAAAAATCCGTGCTCGTCGAATAAAAAATTGATGTATTAATGCTAACGTGTTTCGAATGTTCACTTCTCCGAATGCCTGTACAACATTATTCCTTAATTGCAGACAATTTTATTGTCTTTGGAGCAAACTATTTCTGTACCGTCATCTCATAAGAAATAAACAATAGTTAAATATACTCGTACTCGACGAATATTCAAAGACAATTGCGTTAAAATCGAAACCTAGTACAGTAGAACCTCGATTATCCGAATTATGATTGGTGTAATGTATCACCCCTAAATGGCTGTACACAGTCAATATTTTTCGTCTCACTGCACCAAAACACTGATTCACTTGTTGCCTAATCACCGTCATCATTGCCCTAGGAATTATACGTCATCCTAGCCAACGTGTCCTGCGCCAAATCATCCTAAGCAACGACGTTCGTACTACCCCTACTCCTTCCTTCAAAACCTTTAAGAACCCTGCAAGACAGCTTTTCCAGAGATTCCATTTACAAATTTCATTCGTTGTCGACCAGTGTGTCAATTGTGTGAACCAGCGTCATAATAAATTTGAAGTTCTCCAAACGTCTGTCCGTATCGTTAATTTCGTGTAACCCATTCATTACATTGGTAAAAACTGACTCACATTGTAACTATGTTTCGTATCAGAATTATAATTTTAATTTAGAATATAAAGTTCATAGTGGTATAAATGTAAGTAGACAGTCTCACTAATGACAATTTTAGCTTCCAACTCACATATGATCTTGCCATTTTTGGATGACCAGTGTTCGGATAATCCAGGTCCTACAGCAGTGAAAAATTGTATGTAGTCATCATTTACGACTTATTTTTCGAGAACGAATCTGTTGTATGCAACCACTTCGATTGTATAAGCCCAAACGTATTCTGTGTACGATCTTGCATACTTGCGAGTAAAGAATACTCTCGAGACTGAAGGAGAGCCCTGAAAAAACAATTAGCCTTTCAGCAGGCTGGACCGGAGCATAAATTAACCTTTCGATAAGTCGGCATCGTTGAAAGCGAACGAACGAAGCTTCTGTCCGTCTCTCGAGCAAATCATACGTTAATTGCCACAAATCACGGGTCAGGGAACGTAACAATAGGCTGCTCGATAGTATTTATTGAGGCATGGAGCAGCGGGTGGTGTCAGGAATGCGAACAACGCACTGCCTCGTCAAAGAACTGCTTCGCAAGCCTATACAGAACGAACAGAAGATTTCAAAGCACTGTGTGCACGCCATTGTTCGTACTCTGCTGCGTTTTAACGTTCGTTTTTCTTCATCCAGAAGAAAATGCTTGAGGAGCAGCTCTTCCTTCTATGTAACCCAGCATTGACTGCTACGGCCATTTCCTCTTCGGCCGTGTTTCTTCCGTTGAAGATCAGTAAACTGTAAGCGCAGTATCTCGAAAACCAGTTAAAATCGAGTGTATGCATTAAAGGTCAGTGAATTCATTTTGAAAAACACTATCAGTTGATCTGGGCGAGAATACATAGTTCCATTTGAAAAAACGAACTTGACCTTCGTATCTCTTAAAATAATAATGTAAAAAAGATTCTTCTTCGTCAAAAGATGTGCCCCCTCGTACCATGCAAATTCCATATAAAACATATTTTGTATCTTCAATAAGTTAGGAAATATGACCTTGTAAGAGATAAGCTGGGACACCCAGTATACAGCTGCTCCGATGCGTGAAAGTTCAAGTTTAAAGAATTTTGTAAAGTTACACCAAAATGTTAAATCGAATTATCACGTGAAATTTTCATATAATTATTTCAAGGCATATCAAACAAAATTTTCTAAAATATTTTTGGTGTGCAAGCAGCTCTCTGACTGATCCTTTAGAAAGAGTAGTCTCGCATTTGCGAGACCTGGTGTTTTTGTTTATTTATTTATTTATTTGTAGATTGTACGGGCATAAACCCAATATATATATATACATAATTAAGAATTAAAAACAAAATAGAAAAATAAAAAAGAAAATAGTCGCAGCAAAATAATATAAAGTAAAAAATAATAATAAAAATTAACCATAGACGCAATCATAAAGAATTTATTATTAAGAGTTATTTAAACAGTGTGTAGTGCTCTGTGTAAAAATTTCTTATAACCATGAGTAGAACCACTGAAAAATTATAAACCTTATGTGCAATAAAACAAAACAATAACTTCTTCACAATACTGTTGTTTGCTGTTTAAACTTATTCACAGTCATGTACCTTATTTCCTAATTTTTATATAACATTCTAGATGATCCTGTTTGATATCTCATAAATCACAGGCTACATGTGATGGTAATTTCTCAATCTTCGTTCATCAGGAAAGCGTTTTTGAAATATGATAATGAAAAGTTGATGTACTTTATGAGACCAGGTGTTTTCTGCGTGGCAACGCCGTTGACCTCGTGGAACTTGCGAATAGACGTTCCTGCGGAGATAACGAAGGAGGCGACTGTTTGAATGACAACTATCGGAACGTGCGTAAGGTTCTTCCATTAAGAGAACCGCGAGAATAATAGTTGTATTATCAGCATGCATCGTTATCGAGGAAATTGTAACTTTCTGTGTCGGTCAATCGCGAAGGGAAATAAGTCGAGACGAATGGTACACCTGTCGATGGCAATTTCGTGGCGAATATCGACAGGAAGTTATTTATGTACGTTAATCTACGTTAATTAAAGACCGACATCTCATAAGCGAAACGGTTTAAAATGATTAGTACTTCGAACGAGGGCACGTGCGAGAGCGATGGAATCTCCAAAAAAATACTTCTGATGCGCCCAATTCAAATTGCTCCTTAAATAGACTTCAATCTTCTTCCCAATATTCAAAATAGGTTCGACCTACATCGAATTTAAAATTGCTCCCAGTAATTCCCTCTGCTCAATCCACAACGAAAATAACTTATCGATTTAACCGCAATAACAAAATTGGTCTTATAAGGTTTCCATATTTAGAGTATCGTTCATAATACTCGATTGATGCTGAATTCTGACTTTATTCTAATTTTGTAGACACGTTGACATTAAGAGCCTTATTTGTTAATGAATAGAGTATTTAATACTACTCTGTAATGGTAGTTCGAAATTAAACGGACTTCGTTTAAAACTTTAATTCAAGATTTTTAAGAAAAGGGGTGGAGTACTACTGCCGACGCTTATAGGCGTTCACGACTAAAATATCGTACAACTTTATCAACCCAACTTCAAGGGCTGTTTTCACTCCCTGGATATGGATCTCTGTCGATATAAAAAAATACGACTTAAATATTTTTCTGAGAATTATACCCACAAAAAGGGTCTAGTCGAATAAGATAGTTAAAAGTGCCCCTAAGCCAAATTCGATTTGGGATGGGCCATTCGATAGCTTATCAAAAAAGACTAAATTACGCCAGATCTCAACTTTGTGTCTCGACGTGCGAGGTAGTGAAGGGTAAAAATTGAAAATCATGTTTTCGCTCAATTTCTCCTATATTATTGCACGAAAAATTTAAAAAAAAATCAGGGACATTTCAGATATCGAAGCACATATAACAGAATCTTTTCAGATTTTTAAATTGAAAATCCAAGTTGTAAAAAATAAAAAGTGCAGAAAAATGCTGGTTTTGTATTGAAACAGTTATAAAACTCGATTTATATTTTTACTGTAAGTAAATATTATTATTACTATTATCCAGAATTTTTTTCAGATTTTTCGGCTTGGTGTGCCGTCTCTAAAAAAATTAAAAACCAATTTTTTCGTCGTCTTTTAAGGGCCAGAGTAACTTATACGCCGAACTATCGCACGTTCTCTTTCAACTTTCAATTTTTTCCCTATACTACGCCCCAAGTAAAGATACAAAGTTGAAACTTGCCACAATTTTGTCTTTTTTGATAAGCTGTCGAGTGGCCCATCCCAAATTGAATTTTGTATAGGGGCACTCTTGACCATCTTATTCGGCTAGACCCTTTCATTAGAATCGGCGATTGACACTTCGGTAATGTCCCTTGTAGGAGTTAAGTTAATCAGAGAGTACCTTCCACGTATCGCTTGCCATGCCACGATATTCGACGAACCAGGAAGCACGATTTCGACTGTCTGAATACGTCACCGTTTTTACGGCTCGCCTATCGGCGAACTCTTGACCCCGGGTCTTGAAACTGGGTCACAGGAATTTCTGTTCGGGTTCGTGCTGGAATCGAAAGGAATTAGCGGAGAAACGTGGATAAACTGGCACGGAGGCGACACGTCGACGTATTAGGCGGATAATCGAGAGCTCGATATAGGTTCGGATCGCATAATGCGTGGCGAACGCGGTTTCGCAACGACGGGGGCGATTCGTACCGGATCAAGAAAATCGCCTATGACGCGACCCGCTCGAGACATTTAAATCACACGACACCCACACGTTCGCACGTGCGAGTGAAAACGCGACGAAACATGCTCGTTGGTCGATTTGAATGAACAGGAGAGGCGAGGTCGACGTCGGTTTGCCACTATACTCGTGATCGCGAGAACAATGAAACCGACGACAATAGGCATTATCGGGTTATCAGCGACGTCGGCATAATGGTAGCTTTCTCTACTGGACTCGCTTCGATGAAATATTAATTGTGCCTACGAGTAAACGTATCGGCTTCGATCTAATGCGTTTCGTTTTTCAACATCGTGCACAGGGTGTCCGCGTTTTTAGCACTGAAAGCTTTTTCCCATAAATCACGCATGTGTGAAACATAACGTGAGAGAAAATGTTTCACTGTTTTTCTGCGATGAATAAGAACAGATAGGGAAAATATAATTAATACTTAATATCCCAAATAGGGTAAATATTCGGCTAGGAGTATAATTTTCAATGTTATACTATGCTATAGTACAGTCTTGTGGCTGGTTAATGAAATTTCTTCGTTTATTTATTTATTTAAATATATACGGAAAAATACTTCCATTACACACTAGTTACGAAAAATACTAAAACAGACACATTAGAATTCTGAGTGGATTACAGAAATAAAATACGAGATATAATATCCTACTGTATAGTATACAGGATGTGCCACCTAACTTTATTAACTGGAATACATATTTCCGTTGTAATTAAAATTTCCTAAAAATGTTTCCTACAAAAGTTGCATAGTTTTGTGCGGGCCAGTGTATAGTAACAATAGTTTTATTCCCTTGTAAAGGGTTAATAAGATAAGAAGTTCAACTTTATTTTTTTAAATGGAATACTTTATTTATTTGTATATGTTAGCCATTTTGGAAACTGATTCTACTTACTGACTCTACTTAAATGTTGTAAGTGTAACAGTTGACTTTGTTTATACGACCTTCGCTAACCTTGACGAACATAGTGTTCTAGGTCGTTGAATTTGTCGTCAAAGTAACTATCATATAAAACTAAATCAAATATGTGTAGCATTTCATTCAAAAAACAAAATTAAACTCCTCAACTCGTTAACCCTTTACACCGGAATAAAACTATTGTTACTATATACTGACCCCCACAAAACTATGCAACTTTTCTAGATAACCTTTTCACGAAATTTTAATTACAACGGAAATATTTGAGGTGTTAAAATTAAGTAGTACACCCTGTATAGTATACAAGAATGACTTAATTCTATGGCCTCGAGAGTGTTGCATGTAATGCGGAAGTCCTAAAAGATCTAAACGATACAGAGAACAAGTCAATGGAGTCACTAAAATGGTTTGCAGATTTGCATATTCTGGTAATGGAATCTGACAAGTGTAATATGTTTGATCCGATAAAGAAAGACTGAAAACCGCGTAATGTTCTAGGAGGAACATTGAATCTAATTAGCTCTAAAATTTTTGAACAATTTATATTCCAATTAATGATATTAAATAGGAAAGTGGGATGAGTTATACGCCTATGGTTTTCAAGTAATTCCAAGTTCAGAAAAGATTAAATGTTTTCGTAGTTATTGTCCGTTATTTAGATAGGAGTTCCGGCCTTGTATGCTACAAATCTCAAAAATCTATGTTGTGCAGTTTCAATTTGCTTTGTGTATTTCGCTTAATAAGGTGACAAAATAATAGTGGCATATTTTAAGTATAATCTAACAAGAGAGGTATAGAGAGCCTTTGGTGTTGCTGGACTATTGAAATCAGAACATGTACTCTTTATGAATCACAGAATTTTGTATCTTTCATTTCTAATTCGATTAATATGCTGATCAAACGCAAAATATGGGTTATAAGTTACTAGGAGGTCACATATACTATTAATAATCGTAAGCGAGATGTTATTTTTTTAAAAATTGAATCAACTTCTTATGTATTGTATTCGATTCTTTAACATGTTGGCTGCCACAGTGGAAACAGCCATTTCTAATCAGACGCGATATAAATTGCTGTTCTGATTGTAAATCGTAGAGAAAGAAAATGTTAATCATGCAATGTAAAATACGAGTATTGGGCAGTTAACGTGTTAAGGAATAGCAGAGAAACGCAAAAACGGCTAACTTTGTTATCATAAATATATTTCGTAACGGATCTGTAGTGGTATGGGTAGTGTTTCTAGTTATGGAGTAGGAAAACTAGTATTTGTTGAAGATATTCTAGATAAAAAAATATTTTAACACTTTGAAGATAAATTTACGCAAAAATGTCCCTAATATGGGTATCGGGGAAAAAATCAGTTTATACCAGAATAATATTCCCAAGGACGAAATACCAGTAGTGTTGTAATAGAATTTTTCAATTGACAGACTTGAATCCCACTGAATATCTACGTAATGACATAGTAAAACTCGAAAATCGGTAATAAATTCTGAGAGAGCAATTGAAAAAACATTTTCCAGAATAATAACATGGTATTGATGTTGATTACTTAACAGAAATTAGGCCTAACATGCCAACAGGTTTATAGCATGTTATTCAACGCATGAGTTACCCTATAAAAGATTAAACTGTAATTAAAAACATGTTATGCTAGTTTTAAAGGTATAATGTGTATGTCCGGATATTTATGTGATACGGAAAGCAGCTATTTTTGCGTTTGTCTATAATTACTTAAACAATCAAACACAATACGTATGTAGAAAATTCTCTAATTTTTGTGAAATACAATCTGTATTGTAACAGAATAGGATTTTTATTAATTGTATATTTAATGAATATAGAGTGCATAACAGTAAAAATTATATTGGTGTGCGAATATTTTTGCGAGTGATTGAAAAGCATTTGTGAACATTAGCAACAATCTTTATAATGTGAATGTAACCATAAATTTTTTAAATAAAATACTATACTTTTTTAATATTATACAAAAGTAGCTGTCGAAACAAATTCGATGGTACATGATACAATAACATTCAAAATTCTACAAGCTCAACAATGTAAAAAAACAGGATGAAAGTGTTGTAATATTGTTTATACGATACTATGTATACCTCTACCAGTTAATAAGTTTGCAATATAACAGACACAGAATTTCACTGCTTGGTCCAACTTTGTTCTAGTCAACATTTGTATCGAATAGAAATTTTTCCTGGAAAAAAGTTAAGAACGTTTTAATCAGAAAATGATTCAAGTGGGTACGTCCTTGGTGTCCATTAACACGTTGCGTGCCACAGTGAAAACAGCCATACCTAATCAGACATGGTATAATCTACTATTTTTTATATAAATCGTAAAAAAGAGATTTGAGTACTCCACCGTGTTCTCCTGTTCCTACATTATAGTTTCAGTGTGAAGTTTCCTCAGAACTTGGTGACAATCAATAATTCTTTAATTAAATTAAATTTGAGATACCAGTGGTATTATATAACACTGAATTCGTTTTGACAGCCGCTTTCATTTTATGTTAATAAGATTACAGTGTTCTATAAACCAAGTTATGCTAACCCTAAAACTACAAAATGGGAGTTAAAACTTCCAATAACCCTAGAGGCCCCGCCAGGCGAAGGTGTTAGTGATTCAGGTCCTACCACCCTAGGATTATTTACTCTGACAAGTAGAATTAGGTTCTGCAAGATCGAGGTTCTTTCAATTTGACTCCTACGGTCCAAAGGTTTTCCAATTTGGATCCTACGACCCCGAGGTGTTCCAAATTAGGTCCTATAAAACTAAGGTGTTCCAAACTGGACCCTACGACCCTGATGTGTACTATGTTCGCTCCTGTATAACCAAGATTGTACCGACTTGGGTTTGCAACATCAAAGTGTTCTGAATTGGACCCCACGAGGTCGAGACATTCACGAAGACGAGGCATTGGACGAGGTTCAAAATATTACATACTAATTTAAAACACCACCTTTAGTGATATTACAGTACTGTAATTGATGAAATAATAGGTACTTTGACCATCAGATGAGTTTGAACGAAAACAAATTTTAAAATTCAGTTGCTTCGATGTTAACAAATTTATTTTTTGTCCAAATGATCGTCAAGATGACTGTTATTAACTTCTATGTGTTTTAATACCATTGCATTTTCCTGCCTCGCCATAATTTTCAACATTTTAAATAAATATATTTTTTCATATCAATATTAAGATGACTGTATGGTAGTGCACATGAGGAAGAATGAAACTGGTGTATGCCTAATTCTGGACTTAAAACTCTAAAATGATTCCACCCCTATTTCTACGATTCCATAGTGGTCTCCATTTGGATCCCACAAGACAGGTGTCCAACTCTGGACCCACCTATGCAACAAAAAGTCGTCCAATTTGAGTCCCACAGCTCAGAAGTCAGTTTCTAAAATCTTGAGATAGATCGACGACAACGCAACAAGTCTGTGGCGATTCAGGAAGATCCCAGATACCATATTTCCTTCTTTCGTTCTATGTGATTTCGAAAGTAAGCGGTAGAAACTCCTCATGGTCCGCACACGTAGATCAACACGCAACGGTGACAATGTTGCGCGTGTCACGACATCGGAATAATATTTTCCTTGTCGCTAAAAGAAAACCATGGAGGTGGACGTCTTAAGCACCGGGTTGAACCGAGACGCATAATGGCTCGTGTCGCTCTTTTCGACAGAGTGTGTGCACTCTAAGGTGTGCGCATGCGTAGGCGACGGTAAACGCCCACGTGGGTCGTACAAATATTGAACAAATATAAATTTGAGATTCATATCCGCATAAAATGACGTTTCGAAGAAAAAAAGAAAACGAACGTAAAATCTGACGGGGCAAGGTATCTCGTTCGATATCGTTGCACTGATTTTCCGATTAACATCGGTGTTAAAAAAATTGTTAAACACCGTGGAACAATAATTTGTGGTAGAGTTTCACGGACAGGCTGTCATTAAGTTGCATTACCATGAAAAGTCGGTCCAATTATACGTCGGGCGAGACGCGTGAAATCGAAGCGTAGCTCGTGGCAAATAGATAACAATCTGCTGATTAAAACGATCGAAGAAAAATAATCCACAGTGAGACGGTAGCGTGAAGGTCGATCGATCGATTATCGATAAGATCTCGGAAATTTCTCGGACAATCGTTCGCGACCACGCGTTTCAGGGCGATCCAGCTCGTGACACCGTGTCGCATCATGGAAATTGTGATCATGGATCGGTAATAATGTTTCCTGTTCCTTGACGTGTGCTCGACGACAGGTGTGTCGTCATTACGCAAGCGCGAGAAAAACTCGATGCAACATCGGTGGACTGAGAAGGTTTGCTCCATGGAAAATTACGAAAAGGAAATTTCAAGAATATCTAATAAAGCCTAAACGTTCACCCAGGATTGGCTTTAAAACTCGTACACGGGAAAATTTGAATAAATCACCGCGAAAAAGTATTACATGTTATAACATTCAAGGGGCGAAAAAAGGGCTCTGATCATCCATATAATGATCACAGTTAACTTTCAATGGTTTCCTATTAAAAAGTCGTAAGGGAAAATACGGTGGCATAATTGTCTACGGTTATTGGACTATTAACTACCAATAAAAATTAAAACAGCGTTTACGATCGCAGGCTCGTTTGAACGGACATTTGCACTCCTTTCTAAAGAAGCAGAAAGCGCGTTTCCAACGATCATGGCAGCCATCGAGTCTAACGACATCTGAATGATCCCAGCTGAACATCCATCTGTCGACGGATCTCGCGGAAACAATCGCGACCAGCAAAAAGCTACGGTCACGGTGAATTTTTTCGATTTCCTCTTGGAGCGTTAAAGCGTCGTTAAAGTAGCTAATCCTCGATATCACGGGACCATGAAAGGTAAGACGGAAGGGTGAAAGAAAGTACGATAAGCGTGGTGATTCGTTTCTTCTCGCTTGACGAGCTACGACGCGATATTACACGCAAGAAAGCGATCCGTGCTGCATTAGGCCGCTCATGGCAGCCGAAGAAATCGCGGAGACTCTTTAATTTAACGTCCGCCAGCTTCCGTTGTTCGTTAAGCACGCGAAAATGATCCAGAAGGCATCCGATAAACAAGGAAAATCATGGGAGACGCATGATAAAGAACGAGCGGATATTTAACACCGCACTGAACCTCCACTTGAATAACGATCGTAAAATCTTAGCTACACTTTCTGTTTTGTTTCTTTTTTTTTATCTACGGCTCCCGGCAGAGCATTAAATACAGAGTGCTCGAAAATTCGCAATATACTCATTGCACTCGCTGAAATAAATATTATTTATGACACGTTCGATAGCGCCGTGGAAACTGTTCTATTTAGTTAGACATATTGTAACAATTTGATTAGTTTCTTTCTGTGTAGAACAAAAATTATTGTCTGTGTCATGTATACAAGGCGTCCCAGGATCTTTAGCCTAGCTGTTTTCAATGTATTTTACGATTATATGAAAGGAAAAGTGTTAACTTTGGAGTATAGATATTTTAATAAAAAGTTGTGACTAGACTGCGAATATTTATGTAAATATACATTATTGCTTTTAAGTATTTTTATGTTTCCATACAGATAAAAAGAACAGACAAGATTTCAATAAATATAATAACGTCCATACTCCATACTGATGACTTTTGGAGAACGCATATATGTGTCCACAGCATACAAAGGGTTAATAGTCATTTCATTGAATCGATGTATTGATCACCGATGTCGCACAGGACATATCAAATTTTAAAACGATACCTTATACGACTCTCACCGAATAAAACTACAGATACAATTGCCCAGGAATTAAAAAAAACTGCATTTCGAGTCACTGTAGACACCCACTAAATTATCCACTTTTACTTTTTAAAACATGAACACGACTATCATTCAAATGTTCACTAACATTATTTTCCTTATTTTAACATCTTGACTGCCATGTTACCCATATGTGGGTGACACTTGAATTCAGTTGTTATTTACCTGACAACGAATGGTGTTAGTAAAAATAGCTAAGAAGGTCTAACAGAATCAGTAACGAACTACAAAGGATTGCTAATATCACTGATAAAAAAGGGCAGAATTTGAGATCACTCTCGTGTTATACCGACGTCTAGAAAGCTGTATCATTTTCAGCCTCTGCAGTGTGGCAGTCAACGTGTTAAAGAGTACTCCCTGCAAAATTTCTCTCATGAATTCCTGAACACCCTGTACATCGAAAATAGAAGGCTCGTTTCCGAGTCGTGCGTACTCTAATTAGACAGCTGAACGACGAAGCTCGACTATAAGCGGGTATATTCGTTTATGAACGATCATTGCTCTCGTAAACGGTACTTCATCGATAAGATACAAACTGTAACAAACCTAGACGGGCATTCGTTTATCACTATTCTCGTTCAGCATTTAGTGGCGTTGACTGAAAGAGCGTGTTTTACAACACGATCCGGGCTGTGCAACAACGTGGCTCGTGTAACTGTCTAATGGTTCGGAGAAACTGCCGCAGTAAAAAGCCGTAATGAGCGGTAACATAAGCGTCCGTACCGTGAACTTAGCCGGTCCATTCGAGAAGATGCGAGTTACTTGGCGAAACGGGCAGATAATACGCGCGTAATTATATCCAGCATGTGCCGGTAACCATAATTCGTCTTGCCCTAAGAGACACATTCCATCGATCTTAATTGCGGTGAAAAATTATTTATTATTGTTACTTATTAATATCATAAAGCAGACAGCTCTTTTTATATATAATTATAATGTATCAGATGCCTAATCAAGTTCGTACGGTTTTCCCGCACAATCAGTTTACCGTTTTTCCTGCAAATGCATTTATCATTTTACCTGTTTTTATGTTTGCAAGGGTGGAGAGAAGTAAAAACTAGTCAGTTTACAGTGAGTATTCGTTCTATGCACGTAATTTTCTCCTTCAAAAGTATTTCAAAACGAGCATGCCCCGTATACGACTTCGCCCGCCATTTTTCTGCGTATAGAATTCGAAATATTATATTTTTTTCCTTGTATCTTATAGCCAGGGGAATCTCTTTCGAGCGCGCAGGTGCCGAGCTGTGCCACCTAGCGGCTGTGCGTGAACTATGCCCCTGTTGACGAATCGTTGACAAAAAATAGTCCTATGTCTTTTTATAATGATATATTGTTTATTTTGCGATAAAATATAGCTTATGACACTCTGGAAAATGTAAAGAAGCTATCGTGAAAATTTCATAACAATCGGTTTAGTAACTTTTGAGATTTTTGCAAACATACAAACAAACTCTGTCTCTTTGTTATAATATTAAGATGTCTCTATTCAATAATGTAATTCGTTTGCGCTTGTTTTACGCGTATAAAATTGGAGTTAAAGCTGCAGAAGCTGCCAAAATATCATCATAGTTTTGGTTGCCATGTACCATTAGTTGTCTTTTAAATGCAGCATAACGTAAGAATTTATTTGGGTCATGAAAATGGGATAGCATCCTACAAGCGTGTCCTTTTATTTGGCCCTTGTAACGAGGCATATTAATTAATATGTTTGGCATTGTGTGGTCGTTTGTCGAGATACTATCTCTCGCCACGGGTTTCAGCTCGCCTCTCGATGTCTTGCGATCACCGCCTTGCGATCATTGTGATCGTAGGATGTGACAAGATCCAAGCGAGATATCGCACCGGAGGAAGCCCTTTGTCCCGCATATTTCCCTTTTAATCAACGCGAATACAAATAATCTGTTCTTAATCTTAGTCGCGACTACGATTTCAGAAAACAATAGAACATCCTCATACTTTGCATACAACATTGTTTAACATTCATAGGATGGATTATGTTAAGGGGAGACATACACCTAGGACTAGAAAATCTAGCATGAATTTTGATAATTTTTTTTATTGAAAATATTTTTCAATTAAAAAATTTTAATTTACATCTGAAAATACATAATTTAATGTAACAATTGTGCCAATTTCATTCGAAAACTAAGAAAATTGAATATGTAGTAGCGATTTCCTTTAGACAGTTTTTTGAGATCAGCTTTCGCGGTAACCAAATTATTTCCAATGATTTTTATTTAAAATGAAAAATACAAATTTTATTTTGAAATAAATCAGAAAAATTAATTTTTGTCTTAGCCGATTTTATGAAATGTGTGATTTTTCACTACAAAATTGTCCTTTTGTAATTTATAAAAAATGAACTATAATGTCTAAAAAAAATCCTATGACAAAAACTAGATAATTCTATCAAAAACATAGTGCCAAACCTCAGCTGAATCGGTCCATTAGTTTTCCAGAAATATTGATTAATATCGATTTGAATAATTCTTCAGATCTTTATTTAAAAATTGGCACACCGTATACAGTGGCGGACGAAAGTACTCGTACAATGAGGATATTATAAAAGAGATAATTGTAACTTGTAAATGAATAACATTACTTCAATGAACTTTCTACAACATTTAAAGTGACATTCAACATAAACATGTATAAAAAAATAAAGTTTATATTCCGTAATTTAGTAATTAGTTTTAACAAGTTACAATTATCTCTTTTATTATTTCCTCACTATACGAATACTTTCGTCCGCCACTGTATATCGAATTTGTCTATTTTGATCAGTCGTAGCACCGTAATAACGAAAATCCGTTGTTCTATTAAAAAAATATCGATGACCTCCAAATCTTGAAACAAAAAATTATCCTTAAGACTATATCTGTCTCTTCCAATTAAATATTTTCTTCCTTAGGCATTTTCTCATTTCATTAAAAACATCAACATATTTTAGATTCTAATGTTAGACGATTCTGTCTGTAGGTGTTTGATCGATGTCTGTACCAGTAAAATCGCCAGTCCATGTATTGCAGACGAGTACTTACGATAGGTTTATAAAAAATTACAGTATGCCAAAAAATATTCCGTCTATAGAAACTGTTCAGTTCTGGTGTTAAGCGATCAAAGTGTTAACATTAGAAGGAGCAAGACTTTGTACCGCCTAGATATATTTATAGACTTATCTGTATAGGGCGTATAGGGGCGAATAGTACAACCGGACAGCAGACGATTCTATATGAGCAAACAATCCAGAAATGTACAATAAAATTGTTCCTTTGAGCCTTAGTTTTTGAGAAAATTAAGTTTAAAGATTTGCTGAATGTGCCTGTAAATAGATTGATTGTGCTACTTAATCAATATTGTATTACTAAATTGCTTTTGTATGACTGTGCTAAATGATAGAATCACACAACCTTCAAATAGCTAAAACTTCACAACAATTGGTCAAAGAATAGAACAGTATCAATTACAACTTCCGAAGTAACATAAACTCTAATTAGTAGAATCACACAAAATTAATTCAATGCAGTCAATAATACACTACTAATAAACGAATGCAATAAAAAAATCAATAGAATCGATTGAAGTCGCAATTAAGAAGAAAGTTTTATTCTACATCTTCATTTTGTTTTCTCATCTAGAATCGCCAGTAGAGATATACGTACAAAGTACCTACATACATGGATTCCACTATCAGTAAACCTTTCATCGTACACTAAAGTCACAAATGTAATGCTAAAAGATCCAGAGATTTCAAGTTATAAACCCCAAAAATATAATTACATCAATCGACTCATACGGTTCTCCCAGAGTTAGACGCAGCTACGTGGGATACCTGGTACAACAATAAGGATGCAAATAAGGATGGTAATTTCTAGTGGCTTGTCTGCTAAGGACGACGCAACAGAAAGTCACGGAAGGTGAGGCTGAAAGGTCGAAAAAATGTCAAGTTATAGACGCAATTAAAAAGAAATTGCAACAATTGACGCTCGAGATCCTTTTAGTGTTCAACGACACAGCTGCGGGAGACACCTCGTATAACAATAACGATGCAAATAGAGATGGTAATTTCTGGTGGCTCGCCTTCTAAGGAAGATGTAACAGAAAGGTGGCAACATGTAGAATCATCTTCGAGATCGTAGCACCGCGATGCACTTGCGTGCCCGTCGGTGGTGTTATCCCGGCTAACTCCGGCCAGTCTCTCCTCGGGATTGCGTATTCCGACCTGGTCCGCTGGGTCAAGAATGCCGTGGTGGATCGTAGGAAGCATTGCGGGTGTACGATGTGGTAAGTTGTGGCCAGCAGGTCGTGGGTCGTCGCTAGACCGTCCGGCATCATGAGAACAGGCTTAAACCTCGGTACAGTCGGCCCTTACACGTGGAGACTAGCTGATGACCATCGTCCACCTGACTCCGCGAGATTTATCGCGCTCACGATACCTACCTAGAGGATATACCTATGGCCGCAGGTGGACCCAGCTCTACAGGGTGTCCGTGCTAGTACACAGCGTTTTTTCCTGTAGCTAATCGATGTATGAAAAAGAACGGAAGAAAGATTCATTCAAAATGATTCACAGTGTTTTTACCAGAAACAAGAGAACATTTAATTTCTGAAATTGGCTACAGTTTGCGCAATGTATAGGTGAGCATAATGGGTTAAGCATAGAGGCTGTAGATTTTGTAACAGTTTGTCCCCGAATTTTGATGATAAAGGTTATTATTCAGGTCCTTGAATGAATTGATAAATCGACAGTCATCAATTTTTAGGTAGAATGGTTAAAATAATAGTAATAGTAGTGATAATGACGATAATGATAGTTGTAATAATAACACTAGGAGCGGTGGTGGTGATGGTTGTAGTAGTGGTAGGAGCAGTAACAATAATAATAATAGTAATGATAATAACATTAGCAAAGGGAGATAGAATCTAACTATAAATATATACTATAATGTGTCTTTGAAAATTCTTTGAAAATGAAAGGAATTGTAACACAAAGTTTTTAAAAATTCATATACTGTGGTACTTTCATTCGTAATATTGGAATCATAATATGTGTCATAAATGTGACTTGTTATTATAATGCAAGGGGTTAATGCTATCTGAAACCGGCTGTCGAGACGAATTAAACGATATACATAGGATACTATAATGTACAGGGTTGCACAAAATAATTTAAAGGTGATATCCCATTATTTGTACTACGTATACCTCCACTAGCTATCTAATGTTCTGATCTAATGTACACTGTTCTATTGCTTTCAATCGACAGATGTGCTGCGATAGAAATATTCCTTGGACGATAGCTTAACCTGTTAACTGTTTTTTTTCTCGTCTAGAAATATATACATATTGTTTGTAATTCAATCTGAATAAAAAAGAGTTAACTCTGTCTCGTCGCAGAGTCTTTTTCAACTGACGTAATAATTAACTGATGCATTCAACGAGGAATATTCTGTGAGCAGTTATAATTTATGTTGCTGAATACGGGGAAATTTGCAAATGACGAGTTAACTCGTTTTCTCCAGTTAAGAGGTTAAAAACGTCTTCTGTAGAGTAATCCAAGAATGATACGTACCAGGTCAATGTATTAGATTGATGCATACAAACTATGAAACTTTATTTTTATCTATTTCGGTCACGTTGTTTATTATTATGTAATCTCATAATTCAATTCCTTCACATTGAAATATGTTATGACCAGAATATTTTTTTGAAACGTGTGATCTTCAGCTTCATGTCGCAATCTCACCGAAGTGTTTCAATTACAGACTAGAGAATCTAATGTTTCATACGTGTCTATAGCAAATAACAGTTTTACGTGTGTAATATGAATCTATTTTTACATATATCGCAATTGAAGGTACACAACCACCCAAAAATGTAAAATCACTGCTTGATCTTTAACTTTCTTAGAAATTTCCTGCTATTCAGTGTAACAATGAGTTCTTAAAGTCATCGATGTCGATAAAGTATTACACAATAACAGTACAAATTGGTGTATTAAAATTATAGCACCCATCTGTCAAGTATTCTTTTTTTAATATTTTGAAGTTTGAATATTTTACTAGCTCAGACTTATTATTGTTTCTCAATACCTAAGATATATTTTTTTTCAAAAATGCTTGAAACCTAGGTTATATGGGGGGAAATTAAGTTGTGTTTAAACTGTTTTAAGTAACCCAAACTTCGAGTTATGGGACCCAAAGACACATCAAAAGTGTCTTTTGACATCTTCTATCGATTCCGATTGAAAAAAACCGAATAAACATTATTTCGAAGAAAATTAGGTAAAGTGTTTATTGTCTAGTGTCAAATTTAAAAAAATTCACATACGTTCTGAATCATAAACGATTCAATTATAATATAATAATTTCTGTAGAGAATGTGACCAATGTGTAAAATTTTACTGCAATCCGAGATCTCAGAGCATTTTAACTTTTTTGTAAGATATTTCTGAAATCTTTGGGGCAGTTTAAATAATTTTTTAATTCCTAAATTAGAATAAAAGGCAAATTCTGTTGCACGGTTTTTAAAAATTACTCAATTTCTGAAATATACACATAATAACAAATGGATATGTTTCACATAATAATATTGTAGTTAAAAATCTAAAATGATGTATAATTTAAAACTTTTGAACGACATTGCATAAATATTACGCCAGCTAAAGTATTATTGCGCCATATACCATTGCATTTATTTTGTCAGTTGCTTTCATTTGATACAAAAAAGAATATAGAATTCAATGCAATGCACTACGTATCACAGTGGAAAATCCCGTGCCTAGTCAGACACGCGAAAATAGCTTGTTATTCATTCATAATGTAGAACGTACAAACATTTATCTATTTGATAATACACTGCTCATTTTATACTAGCATTACGACGTAAACGTTACTAAAAAGTTTATAGTGATTTGTACTTATTTGATCAAATTATAATTCATACGTAGGCTACCAATGACTTGTTCAAAATTGATCAATTAAAAAAAGATTATGATTATCTTTATATTGCGAAATTTATTGAAAATTTAAAAAGCAGGTTTATGTTTTCTTATTTCTTGTAAAAAACAGTGAAAAATTTCAATCGTTCATTTTTTTATACACATGTTAGTTAACAGAAAAGCATGGACACCCTGTATACGTTGCTAATCGACTCTCTCACCAAAGAAGAAACTCCGCGCGGATAATTAAACTCTTCTGTTCTTAGAGCCAACCATTTACCCTCTTTCTCCTCGCTCATCTTCGGTATTTCGTTATTAACTTCATAATTTGTCAAAAAGCTCGCTGTATTGATAGTGTGTCTATAAGTCTTCGGTTTAATTATCAAGGATCAATGTTTACTTCAGCTGTTTACTTAATACTTATCATCGTCAATGAGCAAGATGTTCATGTATGTAAAGGAAATTGTTACTCATTTATTTTTTAAACGGAATGCTAAATTTGTGTAATTTTGTATAAGCTATGAGTATGCAGAAAAATTGTGTATTTAAGGCACTATTTCAAGAAATCGAGAAATTTACATTTTTGAGACTGATAACTAGACTGCGGATGTTTATGCAAATATACATTGTTAGAGTTCAATATTTTTTATGTTAATGCATTCATAGAAATAAAACTTTGACAAAACTGTATTATGTTTTGAGAATGTTTAAAAATTGTATTTATTGTTTTTTGACGGTTTTACATGTACGTTCTACAGATATTTAGATAGGTTAAATTGCATAAACATCCGCGACCTACTGATAACAAAGCATTCAACTGATATCCACTTGATCATCTATCATCAGCACTCCACATTTAATATTAGTGCTATAGTGTGTTTGACTAGATACGGCATTTTTCACTGTGACACAACGTGTTAAGAAAAATTTCACGCTCTTTGGCGTCATCTTTAACAGATGGTAGTATTTGGTTTGACGCCATACTTTTTACTTGTATTTTCAAATACTAGAAAACAGCTCCTTAAGAAAATTATATTTGTTCAAATTTTATTCAAGGAACTCGTGGTGAAATATGAAAACCTTTCTTTGAAAATGTGTTACGAATAAAAATTCGTAATTGAATTCCTCTTGAATTTTCATCCAGTAATAAGAGGAATTATCCGCCTGTGAAATTATCCTTATGGCGCAATATATTGGAATTTTTCTGTTTCGTCAGGCAAACGCGGAAGAGGATTGAATTGCAAAATCTCAGCGCCGATGACAAACGCCTACGTCATATTGTGCTGCACATTTTTGTAGTACAACCACGCTAATCAACGCTGAGACAACAGGGAATCAAGATATATTTAGATGATGACATGCAACCGACGCTGAAGTTTTTATTAATTCTTTTTCGTGGTCTCTCTTCAGCACTATATGATCGATTCTGTTAGATGATTACTAGACTACGAATCTTAATTTAGCATACCCAAATTCGTGAAGAATGTACATTTTATAGAGTAAGTGAAACAAGCGTACTTGTAAACACTTAAACTGCAAAATGCAGTTCTGCCGTAGTTCTTTTCATTAGCTACGTGGAAATCAAAACTATTCGAGTCTAAAAATGTACATTTGCATAGAAATACTATAGAAGGTCTCACAGACCGCTAATCTTTATTGCGTTATTACGTACATACAAGTGCCGAATAAAGATCAAATCCAGTTGTTCCTGCTTTGTATATTAATAATAAACAGACCCAAGCCTGATTGAACATTGGACTCTAATTGAAAGGTACATGGCGTGAGAAATTCATAAGTCATGCAGGAAAGGAAATAGGAACGAATGAAAATTTGGAGCGGTCTCACAGACGTTCTATAGTAGTTCAGGGTTAACTTTGCATACCTGAGTACGGTAATCTGGGCTGGATTAACCATTAAGCGAAATAAGCACGTGCTGAGGGTATCAAGGGGAGGGGGGCACCATTGAATGGCAGAGATAAATTTCGTATCATCACCTTTTACACAATTGTTGACAAACTTGAAAATGAGGTGAGAAGAAGTTGTCAAAAGCTGATTGCTGCTTACCCAGAGGACTTGGACACTAATTTCTCAGCTGAGCTTCAGCAATTTCACTTATACGTGCGTCATATGTTCAGTGCAACAAAAAATGTAAAAACAAGATTGTCATGCTGAATTTTTTAAAATAATTGTAGGAGACAATATTAAGTGTGCCTTTCCACATGTAGACATTTGCTTTCGTATATTTTTCACATTAATGGTCATAAATTGCTCAGTTGAGCGTTCATTTTCTCAGTTGAAGTGTATTAAAAATCCCAACAGAACAACTATGCAACAAGGCAGGCTGGATGCCTTATCTCTACTGATTGTAAGTATAGAAGCAGATGTGTTACGTAAGCTTAGTTTTGAGGATCTGATCAAAGACTTTGCAATTAGAAAAAGTAGGAGAAAACTTTTCAAATATAAATAAAGAGAAAGTATACAAAAATGAACATTATTTTCCATCTTACTGTAAGTTTTGTTTCATTTCGAAAAATAAAATTTTATTTTCCGGTTTATTATTGTTTATATTTTGAATTACACATATATATATATTTTGAGGCACCAAAATCTTTTAAGTGCTTAGGGCCTCTAAAGGTCTTAATCAAGCCCTGACGGTAATGCACAACGAACCGCGTGATAATATACATACTATCCTGAATGTGGAACAAATTGACACGTTAATTTTCTATTTATCAAAGTCCACTCATTGTAGTTAAACCCGAGTAAATAAGATTTAACTTACCCTTCACGTACATCTTCTGAAATGACAAGTTGAATCATCATCTTGAATCACCGGATTAACATATTCGTCAGCAGATACTCTGCGAGCAATTACAACTCACTTATAGCAGGGTCATTTATACAGAGACGAGTTAACTCGTCTCCTTAATTAGCAGGCTCAGGTTGCGTCGATCGGACGTTTATGCGAATCGAACGTGGACGACGGACACACCGTGAAGAGAGCCACGTTCCAGCGGCTTATCAGGGTTGGCGGAAAACGTTAGACAGGCAAACGTTCCACATTTTAAAACACGGTGATCGATTGCCACGGGGACGTGCGCTATCGATGTACCGGTCGTATATCTCCGGTGCGTAGGTACACCAGGATGCGAGCGTGGAAGGTTTTACGTAACCTCCGCAGGTTTGACGACCTCCAACGCGAAGGGGAACGTGTTTCGTCGTTCTCTTCTGTTGCAATCGATTTGTACACTCGTCAGGGAGACTTTGTTCGCGGTGCACGCCGGCCACTCGGCGCACGACAAACTCTGATAGCGCTGTCAACGCGGCGAAATAATTTATCGCAGGAGTTACATTTTCTTGGCGCAATAAACGCGCTCGCAGACTCCCTCGAACCGCAAACTCGCATGATCGCTGTTGCGACCCAAACAGGGGAAATAATCATCAAGGACTTAGTAAATTATACATAGTGTTTAACCCTCATCCATCCCTCATTTTCCGAACTGAATTTGTCCCTTGGAGTCAAATCGACACAATGGTACAAAATCAATATAATAAAAAGATAAATAGTTAAATTTACAAATTCTTTAATTCAAAATTAAAAATCAGACATAAAACTGTTCGCGTCGTTCACAAATAATAAAGCGATGTGCAAGGCATACTGAATTTTTACATTCATCGTATTTTTGGGGAATAATGTGTCAAATTGACAGGAGGGGCGGATGGGGGTTAAAGAAGAGGGGTCAGGGCTGTAACTCTTTCAACTCTCATCCTTTTTTTTAATTTTCTTTTCAATGACTCCCTATTATTTTCAGTTTTTTTATTTGAAATGTACTTCAAAAGACAGTTGATTGATAGGAACCAGTTTAAACCATTTTTTTACTAATTATATTGAAAGTAACATTGGAACTTTCCTAAGATCTGGTATTTGTGGAATTTCTAAATATTTCTTACTGGAAAATAAGAAAATTTTGATAGATAAAGGAAATATAATATAATACGTATTTAAACTGACAATTTAAAAATGTCGAGTGTGACTCGACATAGGAGTACCTGTAAATAAAATCGATGTTGAGTCACACTCGACAAAGGAGTTCGAAGGGTTAAGTACAGATAGTAGTCGCGAAATTAATCCTTATGTGGCACCCAACTTTTTCTCCTTTCTCTACATTAACAAATTGCCTGTACGTCTTAAAATTTTTCAATCGATTTCCGTACAACAAAGATGAATTGACGCAGGGAGATCTCAATAATGGGAATCTGAAAGGATTTGTCGAGGTTTTAATAGAAACTGCTCAAATTTGTTGTCCGAAGATGTCCTGAAAGAAGTCCTGATAATCATGGGACGAAAAATGAACCCTTACTTTGTAAACGTATTTCTGGTACCTTAAAACCGTGAACGTGGGTCATTTATGTCCGGCGTGTCCTTCAATGTATAAAAGGCTTCTTTAAATAATCATTATAATAATTGAATTGAAAAATAATTTATTTAAATATATTATTATTGCAGACATATAAAGCCACTTACTCAATCTTTCTAGCCACCTAATCCTAATACTCTACATAAAACCACCTAATCCAACTAGCCCGGACAAAATTGACCCACATTTACGGAAAAAGGGTTAATATTGTCGGCGTTATGAACAATTCTTCGTTTTGGTCAAAGCAATGAAACAAATGAGAAGTTACATAGAAAACCTTCTGCAAACTTTACATTAAAAATCGAATTTTTTTTTCGATTGTCTAGGAAAGCATCATCCCTTAGAAGTATTTTAAAAAATGTTCGTTGAAAAATTCGCACAATTACAGAAGTTAAAGCTTCAAGCATGTTTTTCTAAATTTTAACTAAACCTACATAATACTTTTCTTCACAAAGTGGAACTCGCTCAATAAGATCTCGGAACTCTGAAGAATTTTATTAATCATTCTTTCAGATTATTATTAAAGAAAAATTTACAAAGTCGATATTTGTTGTACAACTTCGCGAATCTTTAGTAAAATTATTCAATATTAGTAAAATCGATCTAGAGACAAGTAATATTTATATTTTACATTTACAACTGGCTCTATCGGGTCAACCAGCAAATTCGATACATGAGAATATCTTGTGCGTGCAGGTAACACTCCATAGTGTTTCCACTGAACAGTTATAAATATGTTAGTTGCGTTTAGCATAATTTATAAGCGAAGGAAGTACCTCGAACGGCCATCACTTTGAAATCTTTACATTGTTGACAACTTTTGAACTTCTCTCAAGATTAACGTAACGTTGACTTTACAATTATGATAGAGTTAAAATATGTGCAGCTACTTACTATGGGGTAAGTTGAAGTAAATCAGATGAGTAGTCGACGATAACAGGACTGGAGCGTAATAGCATCCTGTTAACAAGACGCGAACACGTTCTTCTCTCTGGTAGCAAGTTTATGCTATTTTATGGCTCGAAAATGTAAATCAATTGATCGCTACGAACGCCCATGGTGTTTGTTCGACGCTTTTCTTTTCCCGCTGATACGTTCCGACGCTTGCGCCATATTGCAACAGGGAGTAATAATAGGCTGCGCTCCTCGGTGGTATCGATGCATGTAAATTTTGCGTACGACGTCCGACCCGGAAATTTCAGACTCTGATCAATTTGAAATTATTGCTCTCGTTTGTGATAATTGGCACCATTCGATGATATATACATCCTTATACATATTCCGTGCAATGAATATCTCTAACTTCGATCGATCATTCGAGACAATCGCGCTACTTATAAATGGTTATTAGCGACTTTTGAATATTTCGAAGGAGCCATAATTTGCAACAATGTGACACAGGTGTGCTATTAAAAATGTTACTGTCGAAATTTTCTTATCTTTTCGCAGACCTCCAATTTTCATAAATGCTTCTTATCTCAAAAGCTGTAAATATACGGGATGACGCCGAGCTGACTGACACATTTAAAAAGGTCATAAATAATTGAATTCAGGACATGAGAAATCATTAAAGCCATTTATTAATGGAATAAAGTATGTCATTTTGTTATCAAATATTCACAAAGCTACTTCCTGAGAATTACATTAATACGTCGCACATGTATTTCAAAAGTAACATGACTCAAACAAGGACTATTTTCAGGAAAATCGAAAAACTGTTTCTGAGCTTACAAAAGAATTATTTACTAAACGAATAATATTCGCAAAAAAGTGGACTTTAGGAAACAATGAATAAATGTTATTTCCGTAATTTTCGATTCTTAGCCCTTCAAAATCCCTTCTTTTAGAGTTGTGACGATTTTGATATTCTTCTAATTCACACAGGGAAATTAAAAATAAATTATTATGATTATTATTTGTGTTATTATAATTTTTACGATGAATAGAGGTGCCTTTATCCAACTGCTTCATGGTGGTAACTCAAAACTCACATTTTTTTAGTTGTGTCACTTTTTAAATACATGTGCTTTATGTTTAAAACATGGCAGTCAGTTTGGCACTATCCTGTATAAACAGGTGAATGAACGCCATGAAGGCGTTTCTTCAGTTTACTATTTCTAATATAATACTCTAGTATTGTATACTGTGCAGAAAGAATTATCTCGACAGTGAATTTTTTTTTCATTTCTGGCTCCTTTTCAGCAACTTTATAACTTAAAGGACCGATTCCTTAGTAAAAGACTACCGATCCTCAAAATTGTTTAAACTTTATCATTTGTGCATACTGAAGGGTCTTACACCGTACTTTAAAGGTCAAGTGATTTTTAAAACTATCTTATGCTGAAAATTATTAGAAATATCGTCATGGCAAAAAACTCAGCTTTACTTACAAAATTACTAAATTCTATTGTCTTCGGAAGAAACCTTTATCTTCATATAGAAAATGCTTGTTAAATAAAATATATCTTCAATAGAACATTCTTCCACCGTGTCATTTCTTCTTACAACAATACGACTTTCTTGTTTAAATTACTACACCTACAATAATATCGTATTAAACTTTTTCAAGGCCTACAACATGCAAAAAGCAGCAAAGTCGATCTGACCATTTAAAAATTCCAATGTTTTTATTTTCTGTAACAATGACAGAATTGTCGGCTAATGCGGTGGAATTTATTTGTACTCATTGTCCTTTACATTTTAAATCCAGTTTCGTCCAAAGAAAACGGCCATTCAGCTAATGATCTTCCGTTGTTACCATGCACTCGTTCAAATCCATTTTCTATCAACAACTGATGCAGCATTTATCACCTGAAAAGTGAAAAACCAAATTCAAACATTCAATCGTCGTCTCGAGAGCGCGACGAATCTCAACGAACAAAAGGTCGATGTATTTTCGCTGAACAATTCTCACGTCAACGTTCAACGGGGTCCGAGAGTACAGCTCGAGGATCGTACGCGTATATATACGTCGGTGGGAAGCAGTCAACGTGATTTATCGTGGTTTACGTAACGTAATCCCCGCACGTATCAACACGACACGCGTTGACTCCGTTGCGCGGAAATTCTGGGCAAACGAGAACTCCGCGATGAAGACACACAATTTTCACTCTAAAATCCGGCAGGCTGCATTATTTAGGACGTTGTTTATTATTTGTCTTGCCAGGAAACCGACGAACCTACATCGCGAACGGAACAGCTCGTTTTCGGCTTATAATAAAACAAAATGGTTAGTTCTTCAATATGAAATATGTGTTGCTGTATACACGTATACAAAGAAGAAAAACAAAACAACAAATAACAGATACAAATTTTAGTTAAATAATTATTTTGTTAATGTCTAATCCTATTCTGCATGCCTTCCTCTAAGTTTCACTGTATCAATTTATCCGCTCGTTCCCAAAACTGCATGATCTTCACGATCACGTACTACAGCTCGATCCGCAGTTGAAGCATAATGTCAGCGGCGATTAAGAAACGCAGCCGGCTAATCGACAATTTCCCTTTCGAATTACACGGCGTGATTACACGCTACCAGGCCGAGCAGAAACAGATGTATCTTGTAATAAAGCCACGATACGGGTCCTTCGATGGAAGTTCGCGTTTCTTTCAAGGTTCCGGAGCCTAAGTGATTCGGCGGTTATTCGGATTGTTACGGCCTGCAGATCCTCAACCAGATCAAGACAAACCGTAATTTTTACATGTTCAATTATTTTACTCGACCCTTTAGCTGCGGCAGCCTCTAAGAGAATAGTGTTCGCTGTGTGCGGATTGATATTTGCAAGTCAGTCGCAGAGGCGATTGTTAGAACAGCGAAACTGAAAATGAATTTTGCCTCGTTGAAAGTAAGAAAACATCGAAATTGTTTGTGACCTTCATGCTTCGACTTCTGTCATACAGCACGTAATAGTATGTCCAACACTGCCTATTGAAAAAAAATGCTATATACTGA
Organism: Macropis europaea; assembly: GCA_916610135.2. Taxonomy (NCBI): domain Eukaryota; kingdom Metazoa; phylum Arthropoda; class Insecta; order Hymenoptera; family Melittidae; genus Macropis; species Macropis europaea. The sequence continues at coordinate 23,934,023 of OU744345.1, forward strand.
TGCAAATTTTCTGGGCGTATGTAGAGGGTGAACCAACATGTTGGTCAAGTCCAACATGACCACCTTAAATTATTTTATTGTTACCTGACCGTTTGAAAGTTTCGTTTTCTCGAACAACATGGTTCAGAGAGGCCTTCAAGATGATTATACTGAATTTTTCTTAAGTTTCCAAAGTTACCTTCGTTTTTTTTTAAAGATAAACCTACAATTTTTTTAAGCCAAACTTTTAGCTGACGTTGAGACAAGTTCTGCAAGCATCATAAAGTATTATATATTTTTTTATTTTGCTATGCGAAAGGTCACATATCAATCAAATATTAATAATGACTAATGCTAGTCTATCAAGAACGCTGAAAAGTGTACGGTGGCACAGCCTGCGTGACATCCTACATTAACAAGATCATACAAAATTCCTTTACGCCCGGATACTTTTTAACTGTTTCTTTAGTTCAGATTCAAGATTCGTTCGGATTTTATTATATGTTGCACCCCTTACAGTGCCGACTGATGGAATGATTACATCTGTAGAGAAATTTGTGCAAATTGTAAACCAATTTTAAATTCATTTCTGTTATTTGCAATCTTCTCGCACTGACTGCTAGTTAGTGACTATACGAAAAATCGGCGTTCGACAGATGACCAGAAGAGTATATAAGTCAAAGTTCTAAAAAAAAAGGTGGAAGGAGTCATGATGGATTGGAACATAATTATCACTAAATGAATGAGAAAGAAGTGTGAGAAGGTATAGCGTGTTTATCACACGCTCTGACCTCCAATACTGACCAAATGGAATAGTCCATCGGGATTCTTTTGTAGTTAAACTACCTCCATCTATCGAAAGAATTATTGCGACACAAAACCCGCTATAACTCGAAAACAAAGTCAATAGCAGTTATGTTTATATGAATTTTTTTTATTCTTTTAGTGTGCTGAAGCCATCCCTAAAGTGATTTCCACATGTTACGGGACACACTGTATTATATTGTAGTTGATATTATTGGAGCAGTGGTTCTTGATAATTAAATTATTTCAGTGTTTGCCATTTTAATTAAAAATTGTATATGTATTATCCAATGTTCCAGAGAAATAAAGGCAAGGTATTGATAATGTTTGTCATCGACTGTTCTTACTATTACTGCGAATGCTTATATTTTAGTATGAAAGTCTACTTTTTTCATCACACGAGTATGCGAGCCCTGCTGTAGGTTTTGCATACATGCGTTACTATGGAAAATGAAAGAATAAGACATTAAAGGCGCGTGTAGACTTCAGAAATTGACAGTCCACTGCAATTGAACGGTTTTTAAAGACTTATTTATCCGCTTACGAGTAAATGTAAAGGCAATTACTTTATTGCATAATATATGAGGGCATCCCATAAGTAATGTCGTTTTTAAAAGAATTTCATTAAACGTAAACAAATTAACAACTGCAATTATTATTAATTATGAAGATACTGAATGCTAATTTTAATGTCCTTGTTCATCTACTTTAACAGTTCTTCTGATTCCATCCTAACAAATTTCATTTGTTTTAAGACAATTAATTTCAGGTTGATTTCAACCAATTAGTATCATTGAATTTTTTACTAACTGAAAAGATATCGAGCTATCAAAATAGATACTGGTTAGTAAGTATAACTAATTTAGAGCGTGCCGGCGCCATCATTATATTTTTCCACGAAAATTGCATCTTATTTACAAAATTGTTAGCAATAGCTCTTTGGTATCTAAATTTTCATCGAAAAATTCTAAACAAAGTGGATCCCTCATATTTCACCATATGCACAGTTCAATTTTTTCAAAACGAGATTAGAAGATACATTTATACTTATTTACCCTATATTTTATAAGACAGGGAACGACATAACTTACGGAATGACTTAATACAAATGCTTCTAAAATATAACAAAGTTTCAGCGATCGTATAATAAATCTAATCCGAAACAAATTTCAGCGTTTAGCGATGTAACAATAAACTTACCATCGTTCAAAACGGCACATTAAGTGAAACCTCGTAAATATGTCCAAGACAACTAGTTATCACAAAGCATTCGCAACAGTCAAAACGTTTACATTCACCGAATCTCCACGTCTTGCAAAATGGTTTCATTCGAAATTACCAACGTAATTACCCGTATAATTATCGGGACAGAGGCGCGGTAAATCGAGTTTCTGGTAGCGAAAAGCGGCCCGCGATGCGATCATGCGCGACACTAGATCGAAAGGAGGGGAAATGGAGTGTAGTAAGCTCGATAAATAAATGAGAAAATGTAACGAGGTGGCCGAGCTTTCGACGTTCCTCGGCGGCTCCTCGAAATTCACGCGATCGCGCCGTGTCCCGCATTTGTCACGAGGATCGTCCAGGCTTGCGTAGCACGAGATTAATATTGGTACGTTCTCTCTCTCCCTCTCTCTCCCCCTCGCGCCGCATTCGCCCGTCTTCGTCGCACCCGTTGCAACCCCGTAGGCGCCAAATATAATTGTTGTCCGCGGCGGCGTCGACCGCGAAACTGGGTCATCGGTTGCGCGCGAATTCACACGGGAAGAAAGTTTCGTGATAATCGCCGTCGTAAACTGCCCCGTCACAGGTGGAAATTCATTTTTACAACGTTGCAAGCAGAGGGTCCCTTGTTTCAGCGAAATTTCAGCGTTGCGTAAAGTCCCCGCGTTGTTTTCGCGCGCATCCATGCGAGCTTGCTCAACCCTTTGTCCACGGGACAGTTCGGAACGGAAGTTCATATTCTGTGGACACTGTGTTCGGCTCTCCGACATTTTGCCACGTAAACAGCAAAAAGAAGGGAATTTTGTTTATGGTCAACACGTTAACTGCCATAGTGTGTAGGCTGAAAACGACACAACATTTTAGACTTTGATACAACATGAAAGTCATCTGGAATTTTACTCTCTTTAATGAATAATGTTCGTAATTATTTATAGTTATTGCTGGCTCTGCTAGGTCTTCTTAAATATTTTTCTAATAATATTCATGTTCAGATTTATAACGATTGAATTTGAGTGTCATCCATGTATGGGTGACATGGCAGTCAAAGTGTTAATATAACTTTTAGGCTGCGGATGTTTATGATGAGTACATATGTATATTCTGTACGTTTTGTATACACCTTCGATTTTAATTAAGTTTCTGGGGCAGGTGTTGTTCAGTGAGTAGAACAGAATGAACTCTGAGGTTCCTCGAGTATGTTTAAAACTTCTGAGTTATTGATGTCTAGACTGCGGATGTTCATGCAAACATACATTTCTAGACTTCCAGGCTTCCTACGTTAATGCAGTTAAATAAATGAAACTTGAACACTCCATTTGCACCTTAAAATGTTCAAAATGTGTATTTTATTTTGCTAAATTATTAAATGTCCATCGTGCATAAATTTGGATGTATTAAATTGCATAAACATCCGCAGTCAATTGATGTCGAATGTCTTATTGCTAGGGTCAAATATTTTTAAGAAATTGTAAGTGAAAAGCTTGCAATCATGTTTTATTCATAAAACTTTGCGTATTCATTTAAAAGAAATATAACAAAATGAAAATATATCGTAATGAAGAAACATAATATTCATGGAATAAGCTTAGAAATTCATGTAAAGACTATTTTTTGGTTAAAAATGTAAAGAAAAATCCAGAAATCCAGGTCGTTTAGCGTTGAATTCTTTTCTGTAAATACCATTAACTGCTTATTAATGATTCTGAAAAATTTGGAACGGACCACGTGGTAGATTTTAAGTTATAAAGTTTTACTGTTGCTCGGTGCTTGTAGAATGCACCGAAGAATCGATTTACGCCAACAAAAATGTATAATTCCATTTAGAAAAAGAATACACAGAAAAATAGAGTTCATAAAATATTCAATTTTTCCCTGTATTTCTGTTCTTCCATACTTAATAAACAGGAGCTTTAACGCGTTTTATAAACTAAAAATATTGTTTACATATTTACAGTTTCTTCGACAAACGTTACGTTTTTTCAAAAATGAAAGTTCAAAACCTTACAAATGAAACGGCGTCCGTTGCTAGTAATATCCATAACATTTTTAAAGCTTTTTTCTACTCGCTAAAAAATACCTGCTCGCACAATTTTACGGAAATCGGAGATTGTGTGCGTATAAATTCTGATCATTTAGGATGGTCACATGATGATGATACTTTCAAGAAACATGTGCTTCCCCTAAAAGCATGTACCAATCAAAGAATTAATAATATGATAATATTTTGATCGATTAGGTAAGTCTTCATACTTTCTTCATCCTATTGGAAGTGGACCCACGTTTTATATCTTACCACGACAGTTAATGGTAATTTCCGTTTCGGGGTCAGCGAGCAAGAATAGTCTTCCGCTATTCGACGCGCATAATAACGATCATCCGAAGAATCTTAATCTGTGCTTTGGAGCGAATCGTTCGTTTGATTTCATCTCAACTAGAATATCCATGGACATTGCACCACACAATAAGACACACTTTCGTAATTGCTTATAGTTTTATATTTATACAAGGTGTCGTAAGATGAGTGCCGTTTGCAGTAGTAAACTATTGCAAATAACTATTAATTTTATATATTAAACTATTAATTTTTTCGAATAATGGTACGGGACACGTTTCTTCTCTTTCTGATATAGAATTCGATGGTACCAAAACTGAATTTTTTTATTGTTTTTAAATGTTCAACTTGTTTTCTTTCGTTGAATGGCATATTTTTGTATTAATACCTTGTTAGATAAAAAACGAATTAAACGATCGCGTATTATGTGACCTTGAGTTAATTGAAGATCGAACAATTGTATTTTGAAGTTTTGCGCGCGATATGCGGGAAAAGACACCGAGATCGCGGCTGTCAGCTTTAAAATTCAATTGTTGAATCGTAAAACATCGTAAGGTAACATTATACGGGAGCGTTTTTTTTCCAACTAGATATTAACGAAAAAAAAAATTCAGATGCTATTTCGGATGACACTTAACTTGGTCCACCATGTACACTCTCTTCAATTTTTACAATCATCCATTTGAGATTCCTCCAAATATTGCTACTTAATATCATTATCAGATTCACGAAAACTTCAGTCATTTTCTTCTGTGATACAAAAAATTAGACGAGCATTCGTTTAAAATTAGAATTTTTGGATTCTAAGAACAAATCCATTTACCTGCTTAACACTGTCTGTTGTCAATAATTTATCGTTATTAACATTATAACGTTTCATAGCAACTGTGAAATATTGAAGACCAAAACTATTCCTTACGATTACAAAAATCCCCTCAAATTTAATGTAATTAAATAATTATTGATTGTCGCAAAATTCTGAGCAAACTTCATACTGAGACAATAATGTAGGAACAAAAGGACATAATTGAGTGCTCAAATCTTTTTTTTTTATGATTTATACAAAAAATAGTAAATTATATCGTGTCTGATTAGGTATGGCTGTTTTCACTGTGGCGCTCAACGTGCTAACGTGCGCTTCGAACCAATTCTGTAGCTTTTTATCCGAGATTCAATTCAAAAAGTAACGCACGCCGGATCTTCACTTTGACACTGATCATTTTAAACGCTTATCTGCGACGTTCCGATTCAAACAGAACAAAATGGAATGAATGGCTTCCTAGAGCATTTGAAAACATATCAAACTACATGAGTTGCTTACAGTATGTCTTAACTCATCAACGGTCACCAGTATTTGTTAGAAACTAATTAGCCACTTTTGCAAGGCTTTAGTTGAGAAATAAAACTTTCCACGTTAATCATTTTATATCGATTACGTCACAATTTTTTCACTGATAGGTGCGTTCATTTATTTACATTATATGCAATCATGATTATGAATGGAATCACAAATATATGACAGCGGCGTCTAAAGTATTACATGTGACTCGAGCAGAGCCTATCCTGAGGCTACCACAGAAGAAACGACAGAACTTTCAGCGAGACCTGATAGTGTAAATAAACAAAAATACTGCACTTCCTTCTTATAACAAAAATTGTCCGTAGTTGCATTAGGAATCTTATAATATAGCCGTAGAATGTAATATTCATTTGTCAGGATGACGTTAAGGTGGTTCGACTGCTTCTGACTAGTCACTATCTTATAAACGCAGTTCTGTTCCCGTGGAACCTGCTCTAACGATCCGTTAGGAGTTGTGGGTGCGATTAGTATCATTAAATCTCGGCACTGCATGCTGTCACGTAACGTTAACCGGAATAAGTTAATAATTCAGACAGAGGGATAAGGATACACGACCGGCTCGTGGGCTGGTTTTCTCGTCGGCTCCGTTTCTCAATGGAAGATCTAGATTTAAGGCGTTTCAGTCGATACCCGACAGCCAGAGAGAAATATGCGAGACGGTTGCTCAATCGAAATTATCGTAGAACGATCTATGCGTTCGTTTTTTCCGCTGGCCGCCGGAATGGCGATTGGCTACGAATTCTTTCGATCCGTGTCGCCTGATGCAATTGTCTGACACGCGAGTACGAGCCGGCTCAGTAAGAAAAATGTTGCCAATTAGGAGAAAACGGACCTTCACGCCCCTCTTTGCTACGAATACGCACCTGTGCGCACCGAATGTACCAGCAGCCCGCTTCATTGTCCACCGACAACCTGGACACACGATCAGGTGTGTACGTACGTATTCGTATGTCCCAGTGTGGAGGAAGGTGGGCGAAGTTTTAGTAGCGTGACTCGAAACAATGAAACACTTTCTGTACCCTATTGCGAACCGTCGGATGGCCTGCACGCGTCGCAAGCTGTCCATTAAGGCTTTTGAAGGCTTGGGTTTATAATGACATCGCCAGAACGTCGCTATTTTTTAAGGTCCTCTGAAGTATAACACAAAATAAAAATAAAATTAGCATTGTCGCCGAGGACGAGGAAGTAAAGCTAAACGAAGATTTATTGTTACGAATTTTCCGCACATCTGGAAGCCAAATGTGCTGATGCGGTCTTCTTCTGGGGACTTTGCCTTCAATAGTAATTGATATATTATAAACTCATGTTAAGGCGCATAGTCGGTGACTCTGGCGACTGCTAACTCATGGTCCTAGCTCCCGACATACCTGTGGGGTGCAGATCTTCTAGATCATAGTTTCCAGGGTGGTTGGGAGTTGCATAAGGGAAGATAGGAGGTTTTCGTACATTTCGAACTGACACAGCCTACATCGTCTCAGTGACTAAGTCACTCAATTAGCCACCGTTTAGGCAATTAAGGGGTTATCTTACTGCAAAATTTTGAAAATATCGAAAATTTTTTAATTGTTTTGAAAAGAGCTTGATGTGTCAAAATTAATCTGCGAAAAGTCCCATGTGGACGTAGCGTTTAGGGTGGACTTATGTATCTACGCGAAAGTAGACGTAGATAGACTCGAACCTAGACGATATATGTTCGAATTTATACAAAATTATATACAAGTAGCTCACATTATATTTATTTAACTATATTGTTGACAATTAATCACTAGTTGTAACTCACGACAAAACAATGCTTGACACTTGTCGTATAACTGGGAGGCATCACTACAATGCAGCGATTTTTAACCTTTTTCATCTCACGGCACACATAATCTGATTACTAAAATTCTACGGCACACCAAAAAATATATTTCGGCACACGAAAAGATATACATTTTTGACTGATTTACCAAAAAAAGATTTTTCTTTTCGTTTTGTTCCAAAGTGGTAAAAAAAGAACTATTTTTGCCACTATGCATTAAATGATATTTAATGACATGCGAAGAGAATGTTGTCCAACTTCCTTTTTGAAAAATCTTTTTAAAAGCTCATTTATTTATAATACTTTGTAATAAAAAAGAAGACTCAAAATTATTTAGAACAATAGTTATTTATTATTTTTCTCTGATTTACGTACATTTAATGAGATATCTGAACTTGGCGTTGTTTTTGTATGTCTTTTGTGTGAGGTCGGATTCTAGAAAGGCATACTCTCAAATCTTCTTCTAAGATTTCATACCGCGACCTCTACCTGTTCTTTATATTATTCATTCTCCCACACCACATTAACTTGTAATAAAAAATCTTGGACACACCTGTGGACCTGTCTCGGCACACCAGTGTGCCGTGGCACACCGGTTGAAAATCGCTCCTATAATGGATGGGCCATCACGTGATCCACCTTCGATAATTTCTGTTCACTGATTCTATTTATATCTGCAGTTTTTTATCTTCCAAGGTTCGAATGCTACTTTTAAAAGTTCGATTCTTTCGAACGACCAAATACTTATAAGTAGATTCTCGAACCCTGCAAGTACTCATCGTGGGGTTCGAAACCAGCTTGTATACTCCGAGTAGTTTACAAATACGTAGAATAAAACGTTTCCTCTTATGAGTAGCATTCAAATCCCATGAAGTGAAACTTCTGTATTGGAACTGACTCGGATTCGTGAGCATATATTGAACTTGATCCCATCCCTAGCGGTGATTCTAAAAGCTTCACGCCAATACGGACTACAGAAAAGGTGGAAGCCAGTCGAAGAAAAAAGGAACAACGCGTTTATAGATTGCACCACGATACCGGGTGGCAAATAAATAACTGTATTACCGACGCAAGAGCGTGGAGGACAGATAACATCCAGGAAAGAGGAGGAGGGAGATCACAACCCCCTTTCGGGGATTACCCGACAAAGCGGCACGCATCAACGCGCATATTTCTATAATTATTGCCGGCACCCTTTGATCTACCTTAACCCGACTACCTGTCCCCCCTCCCACTCGGTTTTCTTCTGCTGAGACCCTGAATCTTCGTTTCTCGCAGAAAAGGCGGACCCGTATCAGCACGCTCGCGATCGGCAGCAGGCTGATAACCAGATTCCAAGGAGCGTTTCTGTGGCGCTATATGCTCCCCGGCTTTTTGCGACAATGAAGTATAAGGAAACCACCGAACCGAGAATCCTTTTCCGAGATTTATACAGGGTGAGTCACGCAATCGGGCCGAGCTGCAGCTCCTTTTTAGTTGGTGATAGTGAAAAAAGTTGTGCGGTACAACATTGTGTATGCGTTTGTGAATTTATCGTTTTCGTAAGTGCAATGATGCATCAAGAAAGTGCAGTTGCACCTGTTTGAATGGAACTGTATATTTTGTTAACAGAAATCAATTCTTATGAATGTCCTGCATCCAAATGTATTATGGTAAGGTACTCGAAAAATGAATACGTCGATGCAAAATAACTTTTTACTTTTAAAATGATTGTTACTTTTGTTTCTAACTTGTTATACACTACACGTTTTCCTCTCTCATTCGTATATTGATTTTATTACACATAAAATGAAAAAAAGGAAAAGCTATACTACACATTAGCGCTTGAGTGCCACGCTGCGTTAGCTGAAAATGACAAACTTTCGAAATTTTTATACAAAATTAATATAACTATAAATTGTACCTCTTATAATCAATAATGTCAATAAGTTTCATCATTTTTTTACTGCTACTATTAAACCTTATTAAATATATTAATTAATACTCTACATGGTCAAAAAATAATGATTGAATTTGTGTGTCACCCAAATATGGGTGACGTGTCACTCAAAGTGTTAAGACATTGCCTTCAGCAGTTTAATGTGATTGTGTCTACTGTAATACTGCTTGTAATTAACAATGAGTGAAGATAAGTCAACTCGCTTTGCCGAGCACATTTCAGATGACGAGTTAAATCATTTTTCTCGATTAAATTAAATTATTCAATAACAAATATATCACGAGCAATTGAAACTCACATTGGAGTTACTTTCAATGAACGTTTATTAAATAAAGTGTTAATAATAATATTCGTATAATAATAAACTTTCTTTTTACACGAGGTTAATCGTATCTATAATTTTTCAAAGGAAACGAGCACTCAATAAAATGAGTAATATTGATCACTTTCAACAATTGCACGTATAAACATTGCTCTATGAACAGGTGAAGTGAATCTTATCGAACTGTACCTACTATGCATTGTAATAATTTTTATTTCACAATTTCGTTGCAATTTTTCAATAAAACTTTTATCAGTTTCTACTAATACAACATACTGACACAGTTTGCCGATAAAAACCTTGGACACCTGTACTGAATTGAAAAAAGGAACAGAATAAATCATGGCATCATGGAACAGAAATTAAAGATCGCTTTAATAACGGGAATACAATTTACAAATGAAACTATGACCTTCATCAACCAAATCTAGTTTCCTCTACACCATCTAACCATGCATAATCGTCGATAGAATAACAAAAGCTGGAGGTTCACTCTGAACTCGGTGGTAGTAGTTTCTTTCACGATTCCCTTTAACAGGAAACCGAATCAGGCGACGAATATCAATGGGCCATTATCGGTCGTCTCGGTACAAAAGAGTAGCAGAACGATAAATAACCATCGTATCGCCAATTAAGCGAATTTCGAAGGCGACGTGGCGAAAGGGTTGGACGTCATTAGGGGCGGGATGGCGATTAGGCGAGCGTCGCCGACTGTCGACTCCTCTTCGGGAACGAACGGTAGCAGGATTCACCTGCTGCCAGCTGGAACAGCTGCTACCGATCCTCGCGCCTTATTTCGAACGCGGTCGGTAAGCTGCTAATTAGCGATCAAGCAGTTCCTCGCTAATGACGCAGAAAATCCCTCCTGCTCTCTCGCCGGCGCGCTCTCTATGCCCGCGAATTAATCGAGTTGTTTCACTTGCGGTCGTGCAACATAGTTATAAAACGCCATAACAGACGTATTAAGTGAAATTAAAATCGACCGGGGACGCTGGAAAAAACGCTAATGACCCACCGAACTTCCTCAACGACATTCGGACGGTTCAATTAATCGGCCGGTAACGATGAATGATTACACGCTTACGTTTCGCGCGGTCCCGTACTCGGGCGCCTCTATAATTAACACGGTGTTCGCGTTTCTTTTCTTCCCTTCTCTTCTTTTTCTTACGCCTCTTCCCGTCGGTTTCGCGGAAAAAATGCATCGACTTGCCGCCCCACGAATTTCTCATACTTAATGCGTTCATTCTTTCTCCGTTTAACGAGACACCGCCCGGTCGATTATTTACGGCGGCGGAAAGAAAATTTGTGCGAGACTGCTTTCACACCGGCCACACTTTGTGGCATACGCGCATAGAACGTGTGTACATAATGTGTTTATTGTGTGAATTGCGACCTTTTCTGAAATGTCTTCAGGGGCTGCGTAAGAACAGTTTCGACATGAAGTGATGGAGAAAAAAACAATGTGATCTGATTACAGCAAAGAATTAATATTTATTAGTTCTATACTGAACTAATTGAAACATGATTGGCATTAAATTACTGATTATTACATTATCTATTTCGCTGGTTTGTCTGCACAAGGTGGAAGGTATCAAACTGCTAACAGTCACTATATAGGGTGGGGCAATGACTTTGTCCATCTTATATATTTCCGTTATTTGTAATAATATAAAAAAATGTTGTATACAAGACTTGTATGGCATGGAGGGGGAGATACTGTGATACAAATATTTCTTACGTGGGTGGATGCGTAGAGGAGATTTCAAGGTTATTTCTACCCTAGACGACTAAGCTATCTGTGAGAAACGTCAATACTAAGCGTTCGTGAAAATGACGACGTCAATTAAAAAAACAGAATGTAATTGTTTTTTTTTTACTTAACAACAAAAATATTTTATCTCATAAAGAAGCAGGATAAATGAAATTCAAAAGTTATATTTGGTATTCAAGTTATTCATAAAGAAATAAGCAAATAATAAGCATAATTAGTTCATTTAGTAAGCAGATCGTTCTTACAAAAGGTTAGTTATCCAGGTTTAAATAGGATGCTGCATTTTTTTATCACTGTGTGGTAGCCGGTGTTGAGACGATTTCAGCAAGCTATCATTAAAGGTCATCAAAGGTCAAATATGGTAGTACAATAAACTTTCTTATATTATAGAAGATGTTTGAAGTGGTTACCACTTGCGTCAATGCAGAGACTAAATGATAATTAAATTTTAACCCCCTACCGCATGATTTATTTTCTTGAAACGAAAAAAATTTATTAGGTGTTAGAACATGCATCAAAAACAGGTATTGTTACAATTTTCATTAACGAATGAAAATTCAAACTAACCATCTTTTTGTATAATCTGCAGCCACTGTATATTACTCTAATCATTTTTATTTGGTTTTTTAAAACGTATAAAGTCTCGGAATTCGCTTTTTACAATCTCGATAATAAAGCGATTGATGCATAAGCTATGCAATATTGTAAAGAAATCGCAAAATTTTTACTTTTTCAAACACAGATGGCAAATTATGCTTGAAAATCATAGTACCATAGTGTATTAAATATGGCATAACACGCAGCAGGGTTATGATACATGTTTTACACAAAAAATTAATGAATATTTGGTTTGTGCCATATATGGCACACCATGTGGTAAGGGGTTAATCCGGTATTAGAAACGCCGCAAAGTTTAGGATCTTTTACAGTTTAATCATTAGAGGATTAGAAGACATTTCAGATAGAAATCAACGTCTCTAAATGTAAGTCATGAGAGTCAAGTGTTAATAACTCCCATAATGACGCTTTTATTTCTCTCGAATTGGCGAGTGTTCCCGTGAGACGCACTATAAGACATAACTCTACTTTTTTGGGAGATTCTTCGACACTTGGTTTCTCCTACCGTTAGTTGATTGATTAATTTGGGGCATCGCCATTTGCCAATCAGTTAATTAGTATAATTGCGACCTCTCGTCTACTGCGCTCTTAGCCGATTGACTAGGAGCGAGGGTGCGACAACGCCTGGAACAAGTTTCAGTTGACGGAGGTTTGGCAACAACACGGAATTTCCTCCAGGTCCGAAGTTCGCCTTGCACTCGACGTGTGTACCGAGTAGGTCCATCGGAAATCCCGAATTTATGACACGTCTATACGCAATCCAGTATGCGGAACTCAGATCTCCGGAATATTACCGCGTTCTAGCTTTATTTATTAAAAAGGACGGAATTAAAACTGGTTCTAACCTAATTGACTGTGCCTAACCGTTTCTTTAATACCTATCTGCACTGAAGTTTATTATTCAAGTGCCTCAATGGCGAGATATAGAAAGAATATTTATCAACATGTATAATTTGCTTTAGATAATCCTCTGAATGTCAATGATGCTGTAATACAAAATTTCTAAGAATTTATATTTCACTGAAACTCATATTTGTAATATATAGACTATAATCTGCCTCACGAATGTACATATCTCGGTATTATAAAGTAAGAAGTTAAAATGGTTTCCTCTAAAAAAAGAAAACAAAGTTGACGACCATGTCATAAAGTCAGTCTAGTTGATATAATTGCTTTGGTATCTGGTCAGTGTAGTCGTACAATTCTGTCGAGGTTCCGGCTATTTCTGTTAAATAACTGTTACTGTACCTGTATAGCTGCAACAAACTGTAAAAACTGTTTAGACCAGGTACAAGAGAATAATAAAATAAAAATCATACGTTGCGCCTCCTCTGGTTAGAGGGATAGAAGGATAAAAAAAAATACAACAAATCTGTTCAAAATCTAAATCTGACCTGTTGAACGATTCGTACCGCTAATGGGGAAAATATTCATCATAAATATATGAGGTTTTAAAAAGATTTTTCGAAAAGGAAGTTGGACAAAATTCTCTTCGCAATTCATTGCATGTCATTTAATGAATAGTGGAAAAAATAAGTATTTCATTGCCACTTTGGAGCAAAAAAAGAAAAAAAATATTTTCTGTTTTGTAAATCAGTAAAAGATGTGTACTTTTTCTGTCAGACAGGCGAAAAAATATAATATACTTTTTGGTGTGCCGTAGAATTTTAGTACAGTAGAACCTCGATTATCCGAACTGTAATCGGTAACAAGATGACTCACATTACAACTATGATTCGCATAAAAATGATAATTTTGTTTTAGAACATAAAAGTACACGGTGGAATAAAATTAAGTACACAGTGTCATTGGTGATAATTTTAATTTGTAATTAATCTGGAAGAGGAATTTTGGATGCCCGGTGCTCGGATAATCGAGGTTCTACTATAATTAGTTTATGTGAACCGTGAGATAAAAAAGGTTAAAAATCGCTGGTCTAAGATATAAAGCTACGTAACAATTCTTAAAGATTTTAATCCTTTATGGTCTAAAGTATCAAACTACATAATAACTCTTAAAGATTTTAGTAATTAATTCATAATATTTCAAGTTTACTGAATTTTCCGTACATGTCCTAATACTCGTGGACGGTGGTGTATATGTGTTTAAGAAATAATAAAAATCGCCAACGGGCAGAACGGACAGTTTGTCGTGGGCCATCGGTGGCCCACGGGACGCGGAACGTGTTAATTTCGCTCGATCGTTTCGTGAGGTTCGGTCGCGTGACCCGATTGCATCGCCGCGCATCCTACGGAAGGAATTAATAGAAAACGTGTTTATATTTCGCGCGTGGCGAACGTGATAAACGAGTGACCGGTCGACCGCGTGTGCATGAGCTGCAACTGCACTTGCATCTTTCTTTCGCGAGTTACCCGTGTCCGTCACCCGATGCAATTATACGCGACTCGTTTGCATGCACGCGAACATCATTAACGCGTCGCTTCGACCAGACTCTCTATAAATATTTCTCGGTTCATGTTCGCGAACATTCGAGTTATCATTAGACAGGGATATCAGTTCCTAACGATTTTCTCTTTCTTTTCGATCGGTTACTTTATTTATTACTAATTTACTAACGCTAGAACGGACAAGATGCCAGGGAGGGGAGTTCGTCGAGCAAACAACGTACAAAACGTCAGAAAGATGCCATTTCTTCTCCACCAACAAATTCCTAAAAATAAATTAGTGTTGCTTATATTTATGAAATCGATGTTTCATATGAGACTTTACTTTAATCCAACAATTAATAAAGGGAAAAATTGATAAACAGAACTTTCTTTCAGTCATGACAGATGTTACGCATGTATAGAAGAGGGAAACATGGAGAAATGTCGCACAGTAGTATAGTGAAACCAAAAGAATTATGTACAGTAGAACCTCGATTATCCAAAAAATGGTTATCTTGTGTCAGTTATAAGCTACGATTAACATTAGTGACACTGTGTACCTAATTTCATACCACTGTGTATTTGATACTCTAAAGTAATACATCATTCTATTCGACATATACTCATAACGTGAGTCATCCTGTTATTAATTATAGTTTGTATAATAGAGGATCCACTACATTAACTATCGCATATTCATGTACGTAAAACACATTTAAGGAACATGTTGCTGTATAGTGAATGTTTAATATTCGAA
Organism: Macropis europaea; assembly: GCA_916610135.2. Taxonomy (NCBI): domain Eukaryota; kingdom Metazoa; phylum Arthropoda; class Insecta; order Hymenoptera; family Melittidae; genus Macropis; species Macropis europaea. The sequence goes on from OU744345.1 coordinate 23,949,314, forward strand.
TCACCAAGCTTCGAATAACTGCATTACATACACAAGAAAAGGTTCATAGAATAATTTTTTTTATTTTTATAAGAAATACTAAAAAAGACGAACTGCCAAGATTGAACGAAACCATACATGGATCAGAAGATAGCTAGGTATGTAAAATGCAGTGCACATACAAAATAAGTGAAACTGCATACTTGGAACAACATTTGCTAGATCATTGTTACTTTCTGAATTTTTCGATAGATTCAGCTCAACTACTTGGAACGCTTACAATCAAGGTAGCTCTATTCGATCCGAAGAAATCTAAAAGTTCATCGATTATTCACTTAAGAATAATTTTTATAGCAGCAGAACATGCTGAACCTCGACTATTTACCATTTCAAATATGTTAGTGTCATAACATTATACACCGTTATGCATGCCACTTTAAATACATAGGGTAACTGCGTTAGTAATTGACAGTGTACCGATAGTTGACACTTTCATATCCAGTCACGAAAAATTAGATTTCTTCTTAAAAAATGTTTTTGAATAATGCGGCGTTTGCAAGGTTATTCACTGTAGTGTGAAAATTTATAACTATTATTATTATTAAATTCATGTGTCAACTACTGGTGCGATTTGGAGGGTTCAATTTTTTTTTAGCAAAACTTTATCCACCTACATCCACCGTCATCCACCTACAAAATTGCTTACTAAAACTAAAAAACTGTGATAATAATTAAAAGGGAAATGAGTCTTATAATATCAGCTACTGGTACACTTACCCTACACTGTATTATGTTTGTAAACGTATCAGTGACTTGCTAATAACAATTTCTTTAAGAAGCTGCATGGTGACAGACTAATTTGCAGAAAGCAGTGACCAATAATAAACGGGCGTCTTTCAGAAAAAGAAATGTGAGAAAGTACTGCGTTGCCTAATAAGTAAAATCGATTTTTTGTACCAGTGGTGCATGGGCGTTCAAGTTTGTTCTGTCAGAGAATTTTTTCGCGCTCCGTTTTGGGGTTACCGAGCAAGACCGACGGTAATTTCGCGGTTTGCACGGCATTCCTGCGAAACTATGTAGATTATGTCGGAGCCGTGGGATTCCACGGACGTTTCGAGCAAGGCATCCTCGCTTTCGTCCTACATGTAAATGCCGACGCGAATATATATTCATTCGGTGTATGGAGAACTCTTTAATTTTAATCGAGAGAAGTTTGCGGTTATCGTGTGCACGGAATAAGAGATTGTCCGCTACTCTATCTGGTACTCGTAAATACGTCCGGAAAATCCGTGTACACAAGGTGGACAGCTATTAGAAGAGCAGTAATACATCAAGTAATAGAATAATTGTAGTTGTTAAGAGAACCTTATTTTTAAGATTGTCAATACTACCAAAGTTATAACAAAAATGTGTAACACATATTTAAGATGGAGATCCACGATGAGATATGCCGATAATTATGAAAGTGGCCTAAGTCATAAATCTAGAGAAATTAAATTTTTCACTTACTTTTTGTTATATTGATCGAAAACTCTGCTTTCATAATCATCGGCACAGATATTTTACAAGATTTTTCGTAAGACTTTACATATGTATACATATACAGGGTGTCCCAGGTTTTAATAGCCAAACTTTGTCAGTATATTCTATGGATCTAAATCAGAGAAAAATGTTGTATAAATATAGGTCGTTAAAAACTTGATTAAAAAGTTGAAGTAGGAATAGATCAGCAATACATATTTACATTTAGTCTGTTTATGCGAGCTGTGTTTACTGCAGCTCAAGCCGCATGCAGCCTTCGTCTGATTTCCAAGTAGCCCCAGTCAAAGGGGTTAATATGCTAAGTTAAAATATCAGCTGTGTAAAATTTAAATGTCTCCGAAACCTGTAGACACACCATGTACAAATATAAATTTTTGTGTGTAGACAACGGACTGACCATTAATCCTCATAAGGTTAATAACTTTAGACGAAGTCTTAACTATTCTGTAACTGTTACAAAATGCACGACCGATCCAAATTTTATTCCGTACCGTACCAGCGATCCGGCGATTAAAGAAAATCGCGTAATCGTATTGCTGTTGATACATCGATCGATCAGACCAGCCAGAAATACCTGGAAGCGGCTCTAGAAGAAGGAAGAAGAAATTTAACACTTGTCCACGTGGTTGATAGACCCTGTCGCTACGAGCCTTCGAGGTCGTTATGCAGGTGTATAACGGCGCTAACAACGTTCAGGAGAGGGAAGAAAAAAAATGAAAAGAAAAAAAAAACGAATCGATTACCTTCGACCCTGAATGAAAAAGAACACGTTCATTGCGTAACGACCACGATCGTCCACCATAATCGAAATGCATAGGCTTACGCGTGTGTCTTTTCCTTCACAATTAATCCAACCATTTATATACAACGATCGACAGCCGCGCACAGCCGCGGTCGACTGTGAAGAAATTGATTTTTTTTTATCTCTCGACCGGGCTCATATGCATACGCGTGAAACGAAAACCGATCGCGAGATTCTTGAGAGCGTATCGAACCTGTGACCCGAGATCAATTAATCACACTCCCCTTTATGAATTCCCCCGGTGCTCGTGTCGATTCCTGGGCCCAGGCTATCCGACGGACCCCGGGCCCCGTCAATTAAAAACACGCGATGGAACGGCATGACTCACTCACTAATTCCGTTACTTCTCATTACCCGGTTAAATGGACGCCACGGATCTACGAACAACACCAATTTGTCCCCGAAACGCGGTACAAGATAAGGAGAAGTTGTGGTACAATTGCGCCGCGTAGAAGTTCATGTACATACAGATTTTTAGAAGGGAATTTATTGTGTCGGTGATTATGAAAGTGGCCTAATTGTAAGTCACATGTATTTTGTTTCGGGGTGTTTTGACTCTTTCGTTTTATTTTGCGACCATTCTGCAAAAATGCTTCTATGCTATTGTAATGTAACATCGATGTAGTGTAAAATAAGTGATAAATCCAATTCCGTTACAGTTTTCAGTAAGACCATTTTCATAATCACTGGCACAATCGATAACAAATGTTCGACGCAATTTCTTGTAATCGTTTTATTTTCTTAGACCTCTGTTATCATGTTTGGATTACGCCACTGCTAAATACTTTTAGGAAATTTACTAAATTTTGTATAAATGTAAAATAGATTGTATATTGCAATAGGAGGAATGTTTAGTCAGTAATACACTGGCAGTTTAATTAAAAAAATTATTAAGTAAATCATTGTTTCATCAATATGCTCCCTGTACCCTCTATATGAATTTTAGTATTCTCTTGATTAATTTTAATTTGTTCCTGGAGTAAATGTGTTCAAATATGTTCTCCCTATTTTAAACACCTTTTTCTAATTCACCTGCTTAAATTATGTTTCCCATGTTTCTTCTATGGAGTAGAGATCGAGAGATTACGCTGGACAGAGCATAATTCTTAATTTTCTATTTTGTTCCGTTCTGAATACTATTTTTTATGATTCTAAATATACTTTACACTTTTTTATCGTATATTTGGAATCATTATCATGCAAGAAAATAAAGTTTGCTTGAAATTACCAAGTGTTCTAATCTCACTTCTAACCGGTAGTATACGTAACGATTCGAATAAGTATTTAAATAAATACCGACGAATTATTCAAATAAGGTGGTTCAGATGAATTTTGCATAGTTCAAAGAAGGCCATAGAACTATTCAGATTCCTTATGAGACACACCCCTTGCCACCACCCTGCAAATGTAGAACGACGATACTGTCAAAGTTTCCTGTGTGTTGCAACGAGGATAGAAAGTATCGTACAAGACACCTAACGCCAAACTTCCGTTCTCTTTTTCGAATTCCTCTGAGCTATTCTACGAGCTCTACGGGGTTCTCGAAATGGGTCCGCACCTGTGAAGGTACATCACAGGTATGTCCCATTAAAGAGGCGCCTGTTTTCAAAGAGACGAGCCGAAAAGACAGTTTCCAACAAACGCCCACGCATCCGGGGCCGGACCAGTCCTACATAGCTGGGATCGTAGGACGATCAAAGTACCTAAGGTATTATACTTTGTCGAAACTTTCTCACGCTGAAATTAGGCCCGACTAGATTTTTAAGAGGCACCGTGGCCGCTATGATTAACTGTCCGAGCTGTTGATAATTATGCTCGTTGAATGGAGCAGAGAAAACCTCGGTCGACTTGGAACGTCATCATGGAAAGAAGTCCATTCTATTCAACCCGGGACTCGTTAAAAATGGGAAGTCCATTAAGAAATTAACAAGAATTAAATTAATGAAACAATTGGTAAGCATTCGTATGATTTCGTCGCGTTCCACTGTCTTTTTTATCTAATTTCTGAATTCCAGCTAATCCTTTCACAGATTTCTTTTATCGACACTCCAACAATGCAGAAAGTACCATAGTGCTGACATACACTATGTTGCCATAGACATGTCATCTCTACTTCGACTTCGAAGTATTTCATTTTCAACTTTTTAAGTATCATATGCTGAGAAAAAGTTTTAGGGCATATGTAGCCGAAAGTAAATAATTAACAAGGTATTTTTATGATAATTTACGCTCCATGTAAATGTGGACGACGTTTTAACCGTCATTTGCAGTAGAAATTATTTTAACCCTCTATAACATCATGTAATATTGAAGTTACATACCTATGTATTTAAATTTTTCAATTTCATTTAACTTGTTCATTACTATCTACCAGCAATTTTTAACCTTTTTTATCTGAAGACATATATAAACGAATTATTAAAATTCTACGGCACACCACATTGTCATTTAAAAAAATCAATTTGTCTTTAAAATGGCATTCAGGACTCCAATTAAAAAAATCAATTCGTCCTTGAAGTGGCATTCACAACTCCATACAAAAGAGTGTCTGAAAAACGAAAATTTAATTTCTCGTTAAATTTCAGAGATATTATACTATAATATCAGGTTATCCCATAAGTCATGGCGCTACCTTACATAATTAATGCGAAGTAAATATGAATAAATTACTGAATTTTTTGCAATAATGAGTTGATTCTGCGTATGTCAAATTGGAAAGCATGTTTTCGATTGTAAAGTTTTCAATGAAAATCTAACTATGATAATAAAGATCTACATTTATGAATTTTGTTAATTACATGCAACTTTAGTGGAAAAGCGTAATAATAACATTTTAGTAACGTAATCAGCAGATTTTTCGACTTTTACATTTAGTACACATATCACGTTTCTAATTAGATCGATAATTCGTTACTTAATAAACGAATTCAATGATATTGATTACATAAAATCAATTTGACATGAATTTTTCGGTTAAAAACAGTAGAAACACGTCGAACAAAGAATCAAAGAGCTACATAAATGGTGGCTCAAGGACACTGGAAACAATGACCAGGATCTTATTAATTAAAAGTAACTGTAATTGTTAGTTTGATTACCCTTGAAATTGCCTTTAAAAACTACATTACTTATGGAATCACCTAATACCTTCCACTTTATACCCTATACCTAAGGTGTGTCTGTCATCTAGCAGACCCGATGCCAAGTTACAGCAAGAACTGTGGGAATTTTCGCGTGATTTACAGGGTGACCTAATAACGTTCGACTTAGACTCAGCGAACAGACATAAGAATTCGTTGCATGCTTGGTCGCGTTGGAATTTTAAAGGAGCCCCCCGAGTTCGTCCGTTACTCGAGACGGATGCATAGCCGCCATACGTTCAATTGCTTCATTACATCGGCGAAATTGCGGCACGCCCGCTGCTTTATAGAGCCGTGCCGCCATTAAACGGTCCGGTTCGTTTTCCACGAAGCACCGACAGAGCTTTGACGCATAAAGCACGCGGATGGATTAAACGCGATCGCGAGAACGAGTTCTTTCCATGTGAACCGGCTCTAATAAATCGGTAAGGTTAAGAGCGCAGGTGTGAAGGCCAGACGCCCCCCCGCGGACCGTGAATTCGTGAGTTTCATCGCAAAAATCACCATTAGTTCCGGCCGGTGTTCCCCTTCTTTTTCTTTTTCTTCCTTCGTGTCAGCCCCGACGACGACCTCGTCCACGTAATTTGCTCGGTTCGCTGGCAAAATACCGGTCCTTGGCCGGAATTCCGGGAAACTATTATGCATCTTTAGCTTCGGATCTTACACGGTACATTTAATATTCAAACGCGACCTGACTTCCACTCGCGAGACCAGCATTTAACACTAAACCTACCGACAATTTATACAGGGGAAGGAAGGGCAACATGAGAACGCTAAGAAAAAATTGCTCTGGAATACTACTTTAATTTATATTGTACCTACAAAAAATATTACATGTGGTATCAACATCTGTTTATCGAAATATATTAAAATAAACTTGCGAACTTTACACAAAAAGTACAAAAAAATAATTTTAGACATAGTGACAATTTCCTGTCTTGCCCCGTACATGGGGCAAGATGTGACGCATCTATATGCACATGTCACACATGTACACAATACCTTTGTCTTCGTCTTCTTCTCGGGCACATGCACAGTGAGTCCAACCTTCACATTCTAAACACTGAACCCACCCTGCTATTGATTCGGAGAGCAAGTGGTCACAAAAGATACATCTGGCATCGTTGAATTTGAAAACGAGCACCAGGAATTGCATCAATTTGGTTTGCTGTAGACTCTGAAAATGTTGAATTGCTAACTTTTTTTGTGTCTTCCGGAGATAGTCTATCGGTAGTTCTTGAAGGCATGAATTCACGAACCATTTAATCTAAAAATGATTGTTTATAGAAATGTCCCCATCTTGTCCCAAATGTTACATCGAGACTAATCGAATGATAATATCTTTCTTTGTTTACGAATAACATTCATAGGCACATAAATAAATACCTTAAGAAATTGCCTAACTGATAATATTCAAGAAATTTATTAGAAATAGAAAAATCGTCACTAAACGCATACAGATGCTATATACTGACTGTAGCTATTGGTGTCGTGCGGAATTCGACTATGTTTTTCCTCTGCCTGTTTTCAGTAACATGGAAGTAAAGCAACGCAAAATAAACAATAATCCCGTCTTGCCCTGCGACCCCAACTTGCCCCACCTTCCCCTATACCTATTTCTACCGAACCGGTCAAATGATCAGTCTTTACATATAAAGTTATACTTGTTGCAATTGAGTGCAGGTAATAGTCAATTTAATACCGGCAAAAATAGATTATATTTATATTATATTATAGGTTCAGTCGTGAAGTCAAATGTCGAAAGCGATAACACTGAATGCAGAATTTTTAATCAAAAGTTTAAAGACGGTCGTTTGACCGGCCATGGCAGCTTCAATATTAATTGCAGGAGTCCACTAATGATAACGTCCACCGACTTTCGTGACCAACATTTCGAAACGAGTGTCTCTGCAGGGCGTCTCCCAGCTATTCGAAGGATAATCTGTTCATAACGGGGAGTAGAATAGTGTAATAGGACAGGAGATGATTCTTTGTATAAAAATAAATTGAAAGTGGAAAATAACTTTCTTCCGTCTGAAACTTTCTTTCGGGAAAAGCCTGAAACACCTGCGGTAGCATAAAAGAGGATGAGGCTGCTACGAGCACTATTGAGGATGCTGCAGAGGCTATCAAAGACGTTAGCAACTGCAACGACAGTAATATCGGCAAATCGACCAAAAAGAAGTCGTTGCATGATACCAGTATTCTTGAAAGTACGAACGACACTTTTAGAAATAATCAGGACTCTAACGTCAAGGTCGAAGGATGTGCTGAAGTGAAATCGGAAGTGGATCGAGTTTCAATGCGCATCGGAGTCCAGTCCATGGACAGTTCGGTGAATCCAGTGGAAAACTCAGTCGAAAGGCACACATGTCACAGCCTGTGCAAGGGAGAATACTAACTTGGAAATGTTTATGCTATTTAACACATTGACTGCCATGGTGGTCACCGGTGACTGACGCTACAAATTTTATTTAATAAAATATCTATTGATTTTGATTATAGTCTGAACAAATGTAGTATTGCAACACTAATATAGCTGCGCGAGTACAATATTGAGTAATTAAACATTTTTTTTCTTGACGATTTGTATAGAAAAGAAAAATGTATGTTGTGTCTAACTAGAAATGGCTGTTCTCACTGTGGCAGTCAATGTGTTAACATGTCAAAACACATGAGAGATGCATCTTTAATAACCTCAGGAAAATAAACAGTATATCGTTTGAACATTTATCCCTTTACTGAGAAACTCAAGTGCAACAGACTTTAACAGGAGGGTTTATTTTATTCCGATTACAATTATTCCACTAGTTGAATTTTTGTAAAATGTGTAGAATTTATGAAACTGAATGCTGTTTACAGCCATTTATATAAAACAGAAAATTTGAAACATAAGTATGATGCAAGTATAATGCTGCCTCTAAGGCGCCATTCGAGTGCAAAGGGTTAAGAGACTTAATACAGTTTGGTCAATGTTTCGTTTCTTCAGCCACACTAACGGAACAAATATTGAAATTCTGAAAATGTGTATTTGTATAAACACCCACAGTCTAGAGATTGCAAACGAAACCTCAGTTCAAAGAAAAAGAGTTTTAACAAAAAACATAAAAAGGTCACGAGCACCTTATACAGCATCTTGCAACCCACATCTTATAATTTCTACAACTCTGTTGGATTTAGTATCCTGCGCATCCGTATATTTGCTCTTCACAGGTCTCAGCAATTACGCACGGAGAAAAAGCACGGTATGCATTACACATAATGGCCTCTTAATCGCAACAACGTTGATGGGCTGGGGTACGGACAAGTTGTGTGCACGTTAATAAAGTTATCCAGCAGGCAACGGAGTCCTTTTCGAGCAGGCGAATCGGGGTCCGATTTCCACGGTGGTTACACGAGAGCGACTATTAGACGCCATGGATTTACTGTACGTATCGAACAGTTGACATTACGAGGCTCGTAAACGATTCCACTGGAATTGAACTGAAATCGCCTCCGGGGACCCACCGAAGCGATAGTTACTTCAAGTTCGACGGTGCATAGATCACTTTGCGTTACAAACGGCAGCCATACGTCACGATAATGAGGCGACAAACCTTGAAAGTCAGTTTCGAGCTCCTACTTTTCATGTTGGTGTTCCTTGTGCGTTCAGGGTGAATTAACAGTTTTGCTGCGAATGAGAATACAATGATTCTTCTTAAAGAACTTAAGTAAGTACCCAACAGTATAGAAGAAATATTTAAAACTGAACGAAACCTCAAGACAGCCGTCGCACTTATCCGTACAATAAACTTGCATCATGAAGTATAGAATAGCCACCATGGTCATTAATAACTAAGATGTTGATGCGACTTTAAATTTAAAAAAAAATTTTAGAATAAACTCTTTTTGTACGAGATTGTTATCGGTTAAATATTATGGTCTATTCTGCCGGTTGTATCAAGCGGATTTATGAAATTTTTGTTAATTGAACAATTAAATGTTGCTTTAAGTATGACAGTATAAAGTAGTATGGGGCTTTATCAGCGGGTTTACTTGTACTTTAATATCTGTAGACAGTAAAACCATACTGCTATACAAACTTAAAGGTAAAATGGATGCAGTATTTCATTGAAGTATACTTTTTTTTACAGCGACGTTACATGTCTTTTCGTAATTTAGTCTTTCGTGGTCCAAATTATGTTTGTTCCTTTTAGTGGATTTACCCACAGAAACTCCAGCTACATGAATACATTTATTTTTCCATAAGACAGTAATTGTTTCACTTATAAAACAATATGATTGGTTGGTTATATTAATTTGAATCTCAGTGGTCATAAAAGGTACATGTGGAGTGTTTGTTTATGTTTGTGTACATTTATTTTTACGTAGGAAGTACATTTGAACCATAAAACTGGTCAAACATTTTTTATAGCCTATTACACTGTCCAACAAATTATTGACTCTTTTTCGGATTTTTGATAATGACTATGTGTTTCTTATAGATTTTTGTGCGCCGAGTGCAAAATTGCAAGTCGTTTCTTTCCATCACCCTCAGTTTTCGTAAAAATCAATTCTCAAGAAAATACAAATTTTCAACTTCAAAGATGTTTTGTGCCCTAACGGTAATCGATATTCGGTTGCTGTTTGCGCCAAATGATTTTGTAGACTCTTCCGAATAAAATGATATCATATATTAGAACATTATAATGCCTTAAACATGTTTAAACAGTGATCAAAGTGAAAAGGACACCGAAAACGCACGAATTTTGGCAGATATTTTTCAATTTATTTGAAAAACTAAAGGTGTAGGAGGAAATTTAACTACACCAAGTGAAAAAGCAGACCTTTTTCCTATGGGAAGCATCAAGAAAATGTACGAGCCCTGTTTTGTTTTCATACAAATCTGATTCAGAGTAATATGCAACGCACAAGCATCTATAAGAAACGCATAGTCAATATCAAAAGTCCAGATACATTTTGAACAGTGTTATTAATATTTTATCTTTTGTATTTCTTAAATTTTTATTCTTTTTATATTTGATAGTTAAAGATGCGTTACGAACAAAACTGCAGACAAAATTTGTTATTATTCAGATGTGAGAATATCCCGTTCGTATTATCTACGAACTGCTGCAATTCTATAGAGTCAACAAATTAATCACCCTTTCCTCTGAACAAACTAATTTGCAGATATACATTGACTCAGAAACTTTTCATTCAGTTCAGAAAGTATTATAAGCCCGCGGAGTTTGTACCATCTTTTAAAAACACCTTCAGCATACAGAAGTCCCTGGAATGATGAACGCCTTTGTCCCCGAGGCAAAGTCAAAACCAATATCGCGAATGATCTCCCCGAAGATCGATCGCCTGTAAATTGATTCGACCGGTCGAACGGCTGGCACGTTCACGAGCTGGAAAAGTCAGCCCTCCTCTCCTTCCTACATCCGGTGAACGTGACTGAAATTACGCCACGCCTCGAATTTGTATTATCATCCAAATTCGAGATCTTTAATGTCCCCGTAGCCCATAACGTTCACCGGGGACTACTTTACGGCCACTTAATTCCGGATTCAATATCAAGAAACGTGAATTTACTAACTCCCTATCCCTTGTTCCTCGACTCGTGGGGCCGTCTACGATTAATAATCGCCTGTCCCCTAAAACGGTCCATGGTGCACGATGCTCCGGGTGAATCGCGAAAAAGAGTAATTCGGGGTGGTCCCGGGGAATGGAACCGTAAAAAGCCGGCTGCTTTTCGTGATCCATCGAAAGCGACGCATTCACGGGCACGCTTCTCTTCCTTCGGGCCCTGTCCGTTCCGGAGCCCGTGACCTCTTGACCCAGAGGTGGCCGCCGCTCCAAGGAACACCCGTGTGGATAATATATTCCGGGTGTATTCCAGGCAATTTTCGCGGGGCGGTGTTGCGTTGATTGCGGTCGTTCATCGCGGGTTCGCCTCCGTTCCTCCCTCTTCTTCTTCTTCTTCTTCTTCTTCCACATCCTCCTTCGATGCTCTTTCTTCTTGGTGTTCCTCTTCTGTCCCGTTCACTACTACTTCTGCTTCTTCATCTTCTTTCTGTAGGTCCGGCGCAGCCGCGCGCTACACTCGCAGGCCTAATTTGCGCGCAGCAGGAGCGACACGGACTAATGCGCGTTGCGCACGCCGGGAGGGAATCCGTAGGATCTTTGTCTTCGCGCACTCCCGCGCTAACGCGCATCCATCATCGTGGGACCCACCGACGAGAATGAGATTGTCCCTCGGTTTCCCTGCAGTAGGGAAAACGTAAACTGGCTAAGAATCAGTGTTGTCTGGACAATAATTCGCCTGTCTTACGCTTCACTATCATCGGTGATGTTTTTCCCAGGGCTGCGGAGTCGGCAGTCAAATTCCCGACTCCGACCCCAAGTCCGACTCTCCTTTTTTCTTGACCTCCAACTCCGACTCCGACCCCAACCCCGACTCCTGCATTGATAATAAAGTGTCAACATAATAAGTATATGTATGTTTATAACTAAATTACTAATATTTAATATACAATTTGATACAAATGTAGTATTTTTAGCATTTATTTAGTTTTATTACAACTTTCAATTATTTTGAGCATATTTTTGATTTTTATAAAATTTACTAACACGGAGTCGGAGTCGGCATATTTTTTTCCGACTCCGACTCCGACTCTGACTTCACAGCCCTGGTTTTTCCAATACGAATGGAGCATCGATACGAATTTGATTAGGTTATTGAAGTAGAGTCGTGGCATGAGTACCATGATCGGTGTTCATAATAATACCTTTGTTTCTTAGTGTATCGAAGTCAGCTGTAACTACATGCATTGTGATATTGTGTGATTCGATGTACACATAAATCCATTCATTGACTTGTCTAGTATTTTTGTCTCAGCAGAAATTTCAATAAGGACTTTGATACTGTATACTTGGACGAGTGTTTAGTGTGAAGACGATAGCTAGTTTGTTAATGGCTTTACTACGTAGGAAATCCCTATCCAAAACAGGCTGTGGTTCAATCGCTGAAGTTATGCTAGCGTGTGCACCGCCAGCGCTAAGATAGGTAATACCTGTATAAGCTACTCGCTTTAACCGGAATGCGAAATTGTTTATAACTGAAAATATTAATTTTTCGACCCATACTTATTAGAACCTTTTTCCTCCATTTGGAAACAATGTACTATCGACTGTTAAATTTGTGCACTATAGTAAACCCTCCTATAACGCGATTTCCATATAACGCGGAGCAAAAATTGCTACAGCCCTCCTATAACGCTATAGAATGAATTTTTCTATTAGACTTTTACGGTCGAAATTTATGAGGAATTCCCCTGTTTTTTTCATGCACGCACATCACCATTTTTCAATTTCAGTTGTCAGGGTATTAATCCTGTTTGTACTAATTCTGTGTTTCTTATAACGCGGTTTCCATATAACGCGGTACGAATTAATCGCGTTATAGGAGGGCTGACTGTCCCAACCCTTAAACTTCTGAACCCTTTTTTCACCACAGTGTACGTACATGCATGTACTATATTACCAATTATATTACTTCTGTATAATTTACAATACATCTATATTTACAACTGTGAGTCACCATGGACAATGCTTATTTACATACTCTTTTAATTGAATAATAATTTAAGTTTAATCTTATCTGATATTTTGCAATATTTTGAACGCCTTTTATAAACAATATTCCAGTGAAAACCAGTAGGAGACTTCTGCCGTGGACTATATAACACAGTAATATTTTTAAAATTATTATATCTTCGAATAAAGTAGTAAAATTACATTTCAAATAACCACGAATTAAAATAATATCATTAATTCGGAAATATTCAAGCCTGTAGTTTAGTTAAAAACGAAATGACAACAAAGTAAAGTAATGTGTTATTTAAAATAATATTACAAGTGACGTTATTGTAAGTGTTTCCACGTTTGTACTAAAAGAATAACTGTTTCACGGATCTATGGTTAGTACGACCGTTTCGACTGTTTTCTTAATTCAACCAGCCTATGTAGTCTTGACCTATAGTTCTGAAACTTCCCGTACACGAATACCTAATCCAACCGATCTCAATATTCCTCCGCCCGAGGACATAGCGCCCAGTAACAAATAAAATTAGAAAGCCGAAGATGCTATGTTTTTTGCTATCCGGATACGATTGATTAGGTTGGTTCACCAGCCTGAGATTACTACAAACCCACGTCCCCCCTGTGTTCACGAAAACACTGTTTTCGAACGGATTTGTAGATTTCGGCTTCTTTTTGCTCCGTGACGCGTGCAAAGTTTGGAAGAGGATCGATACCTATGGGCGAGGCTCCGGGGATGAGAGCCGGACGAGCCGTTCTTTAATAACGAAATTGCGAGGGTTTTACGGGGAATAATCGGCGAACAATCGCGGCTGTCCACGGAAAAAAAGAGACAATCGCTTGCTTGGTGAATTCTACGGGCGGTTTTGCGGAACGAAGCACGAGTTTCAGAGGCAGAAGAAGAGCATGGCTCCGAGGCAGTCTACTATGTCAGAGACCCGAAGTAACGCTTCATCTTCGGCTTTTGAATGCTGACTCCCCAAGGTCCTGGTAGACAGCCACCTGACTCGCAGCTCGAGGCTGCAATCATGCGCACGCGAGCCATGAAACACAGCACGACCGTCTTCACAATCTGCGAACTTTTGCTTGCAAACACTTGACAGTGGCCCGGCGAAAATTCGGGGTTCAAATCCTGTTATCATACTGTTGCTCGTTTTCTTGGGTGTGTTTACGCGTTCTTGCGAGCAATTGCACCTGCGGCGGGTGCAGAATGCGTTCGCGCAGACACTGATTTCAGTTAACCCTTAACTACTATGGACGTTGAAACTTACGCATCTACTGTAGAAGGTCTTACAGGCTGCTAATGTTTATTGCGTTATTACGTACATAGAAGTGCCGAATAAAGATCAAATTCAATTGTTCTTGCTTTGTACATTAATAATAAACAGACCCAAACCTGATCGAACATTAGACTCTGATTGAAAGGTACATGGCATGAGAAGATGATAAGTTATGCAGGAAGGGAAATAGGGGAATGAAAATTTGGAGCCGTCTCACGGACGTTCTATAGTAGTTAAGAGATAAATCTGTACTTTTGAATGAAATTAGGTAACTGAGACGCTTCTGATATTCGCGAATATTCATTATAAGTCTAACACAAATTTCTAAAATTGTTGGCTTATAAATCTGGCCATCCCATACCTCGTTCAGTCCACAACTATGACCATATTATGCACAGATTTAATATTCATGCTCAGGACAGAAGATTGGTCAACAATTTGCTTTTTATCAATAGACCCGCATTCCTGCGCTGGTTCTGAATTCCCAGAACTTTGGAAACATCCATCGTAATTAACTACACAATCTTCAGTACCTTAAAAATAGCAAACAGCTATGTCCGTATCGTAAACTCAGTGTAATTGACTGTGACTGAGTTACCTAGAATATTTCAACGCATGTCGCGTAGCTAATGAACCAATACAATGGTATGTCGTTCTAAATGATCATTTAGCAACGAACGACTCTAGGGGCGCGTAGTACATAAGGGGGTGAAAATTAGTTATTTGTTTCCTGGAGGCCTCTTAGAAAATCTACCCATCTAATCCTAAATTATCCACCTGCAAACGCACGCACGCACGCCTCGAGAATAGTCAATTAAATTACCAAATCGACAAAGCGGAAGCCCTGAGATCCATGCGTGACTGTTGCATTTAGATGGCGAGGAACGATGCGCGATCCAACATATGTCAGAACTCGGCCGCACAAATGAGCTTGCCAACATATGGTCCCCGCGAATATCATTACAAATCGATGCTTCGAGTGGCTGCTTATCGAAAGCACGACAAGAGAAAAAAAGAAGAGACAAGGAGCAGTCGCTTATCGAGCCTCCTGGTCGCGAGAGACGTCTTACTTTCGATGATTCCCAGCTCGAAAAGATTGTATCGCACGGAAGACAAAATGCGGTTCGGTTGGTTCCGAGGAGACACGCGTTCACGTGCGAGTTGTTAAGGTGCGTCTCCACTTGCGATGAACTCTCGTAATATAATATTGTATTTTCTTTTCCTTCATTTAACACAATTTTAGGGAGTTGTTATTTGAAGCAAAGTTACAACATCGTCAAGTTTATACATTATATATTTAAAGTAACTGCAGAGATAAGTAGGTACATACACCCCCGTCCATAGTATTATACGAATACTTGTTCATTTTTAACAAAATGATTATTAGAACGTGGATACAATTTGTTGGCCTGATTTTATTATTTTGTGTGCTTATGTTTATCTACTTTACGTTGATATATCACCTGAGTGTGATATTAATAATACGCACGGATAATTTAAATAAATATTTAAAAAACAAGACTGTACACGTAAGTATGTTACTAATACATCTTCTACTCGGACAAATGACAGTCTGTGCACCCAATGTTAAAGAAAGACTTATGGAAGAAATTAGAAGAAGATTGCAAAGAAATTAGTTACGCAATATTAAAACCTTTGATCGAAAGATTGCCGCTATTAGTTCAAGCAGTCATATCCGCATGAGGCGGTCACATTTATGAAAAGAAAGTATAAGATTAATTAATTATTTTTGGTAAGCTGTTTAACATATGACTCGAATTACATATTCTATACATTCTAAACAATGTATAGGAGCTCACTTTGTTTCATAATGTAAGTCATTGTATACTGTAAAATCGTCCACCTCCTCATTTTACTGTATCTGGGGCTTATGAACGGGAGTGTACATACTCAAAGAAATTTTAAAGTCGTTTTCTTCAGAAACGAAGCCTCGTATGAGAACAAATTATTCCATAATCTCGGTTCATTTTTGCATGATGAATCTCCATTTTGTCGGCTGTACCACAAATTTTACGGCATCCACTACGAGATTTTATGATAAAATATGTCATCGTTTCTGAATTGACTTCCTTTGGATTAGCTGCAAAGAGTAATGTACTCTGAAAGTGATACTGTTGTTTTCAATATAACTTAATGTACAATAGCGATTTCAAGATGGAACTAATTGAAGACCAGCGTGTTCGTGTGAAATTTTGTGTCAAACTTGGGAAGAGAGCGACAGACACATTTGAACTTTCAAAAACGGTCTTTGGAGAAGATGCTTTGAGTCGGCACACATGTGACAAGAATTCATCGAGTAAAGTTGAGTGTAAAAGTCACGATCATCACACTTTACGATTCCCAAAGGATTCCTACTTCTTTGTGAATGTGTACCAACAGGTCAAACAGTAAATCAACATTTTTATCTTAAAGTTTTAAAGCGGCTGCATGAGTCACTAAGGAAGAAAAGAGGAAGGAAGTGAAAAAGTGGATCATGGATGTTGCACCGCGACACTGCACCGTCTACATGCATACCTGCCACGTTAGTTTTGTTTTCAGTTTTTGATGAAGACTTCAGAGAACGAATTACAGTACATTATTCAAACATAACCAGTGACCATATTAATTCTGTTATGAAAAACACAAGCAAACGATTTATGAAATACTTGCCATATGAAGCAGAACGTTCGAACGTCTTCTTGAACACATTGAATGCCGCGAGGGCCAACGATGACCGGCACTTCAAATTCAATTTAATTAAGTAACTATTTATTATTACACAATTCTGAGCAATTTTCATATTGTAACATTAATTTAGGAACATAAAAACGCGACTGAATATCCGAAAATTTTTTTCCTTTACGATCTATATTAAAAGCAGTAAATTATATCGTGTCTGACTAGGTGTGTCTGCTTTCACTGCGGCACACAACCTGTGAATGAAGCATAAGACTTATGACAAATATCTCCCGAGTTATTCATTATAATATTGTACCGTAATACCATTTTACGTAGAATGTTCCGAAGAATCATATACAATCAAGAAAAAATATACAGTTTCATTTAAAAAAAGGTGCGTTTACATTTTTTACACACATCGTTGCACTTATGAAAAAAATCCTACAGTCGGATTATAGAGCTTTTTAACCTGTTAACTGGGGAAGCCAAGTTAACTCGTCCTGTGAAAATTGCCCCACTATAAGCAAGGCGCCTGTTAATTGTTTTCACAGTATTTGTTGACAAACATTTAACTCTCAGCACTCCAAGTATGCCTGCCAAACACGGACCATGTCAACCGTTCTACTCCAAGTGTGCCTTCCAGGCACTCTGTTAGTTTATCAACTTTATCTACTAATTATTGTATACCATGTCAATAATGAAATATTTAATACGTAAAACTAAGTAAAACGTAAATACCTTATCTCGATGAAGTTTTCTTGGAATATGAATTATTGGAAATTAACATTACTTCGCAGTAGCTCGCAACCATATTGGTTGCATCATCACATTAGTTATGTTGGAGTTGTTGGTCTATCGTACCAAAAGATGCTTGGAGAGCAAAGGGTTAAACCAGGTCATCGAAGAAGACGATTTAACGTGTCATTTGAAAGTGTCACTGTGATGGGTAAGACAATTCACCATATACTTATTCGAATTTAACTACAAACAATAGGCTGTCCGAAATAAAGGACGACCCGGTTAACAGGTTAAACAGTGCAAAATAGACTTTCTACGCCATTCAACCTTTTCCTCGACAACTTTTTTCTATCTCTAACCAAACCCGAGATATAACCCAGCCTAGTTGCATGACTCACCCCTGTATGTCGAGTCGTCAGCTACGACTTTTACACCTGTGTGCAGCAACGTTCATAAATTGTATATTTATCGAATTCACGCAGCCAAACACGCGGTTCGGTTCGATTATCACGATGATCTGGCCGACGTCCTTGCAACGAAGGGGGATGACCAGCTGCGATGACGTCGACCATACTACACGGTTGGTCGAATTTCAGGCTTGCCTTTTATTTTCGTTAATTGACCGTCCGACGCGGCTTGCGAGCCACGCGCACCGGCTTATTCGCAGCGGGACCATTTTCCTTAATTTCGGAAACAACCGGCCATCCGGTGGTACGTATTTCCCGACGCGTGTCCAGGCGGACGAAGAAAAAATTCAACGACCAACATTATCGATACGCGTAATTTACAAGAACGACGTCTAATTATGCAACGCTGATAACGCCGATTCATTTCGGCTCTCTCGCTCGTTTTCTTCTCTTTTTTCTTCCAGCGGCCTTTCTACCCGCGCGAATGATGAAGCAGCTGCTACCTGGTCGAAACGAGAGCACACGCACCGTGGCGCACACGGCCTGTTGATCGATCGATCCGTGGATCGACGGATCGTACAAGGGGAACAATATTTGCCAGTGCATTACGATAAGGCATTACACTCGGGACTCTGCTCGCGGTAATTAATTACATCGTCCCGAAAGAAAATGAATTGCCGCTCGCAGCAATAACAGCGGTTAATGCGGCAACAATTATTGATGATGCCGCAATAAATGCTGCTTGTCGAAACGGTCGTTTATTCGAGATTAATAATCGATCGCCGATTGATTTCGATCTAAATGCTCTTCTAAACGGACCCACTTTGTATTCGCCGTTCCGGCTGAGAAGGGCACCGGGCAACGTGACCGCGCGATTCGAATGCAGTAATCTGCGAGAAGAACGAGAAAACGGGTGTACGGAAGTACAGAAAAACTTTTAAACAGGATGATCTGTGTGTATGTGTGTTTTTTTGACACTTAGACCGTCATGTCACCCATATATGGGTGACACTTAAATTCAGTTATTATTTATTTCATCATTTCTAGTATTCATAAGTTTATTTACTAATGTTTAATAGTACCAATAAAAAAATTATGAATATTCCTAATATTCTTGATTAAAAAGATTTTAACTTGAGATTATATTTTCCTTGTATAGAAATTTAGAAAGATGGCCATTTTCAATCAATACACTGTAGCAGTCAACGTGTTAATGTGATTTTGCAAAATGTATGTGAAGATTAACTATGAAGTAAGATTTCATTATTATTAAAAAGACCGTATTTTTTTCAAGTTGTGCGTCATGATGAAGCGAACGAGATTCAGCGTTAATTATTTTTTATGTTTCTTGTTTGACCACGTCTAAATTAATTGTCTATTCCGTTTAAGGATGATCAAAATGAATTGTGTTCATGTTAAGACAGATTCTGCGTTGATAAGAATGATAATCACAACAGTCGTTTAATTGGCATAAATTTTTGTTAGCAATATTTAAAATTCTAGCAATATTTTAATAATAGGTTCAATTAACAATAAGAATATTTATTCTGAATCTGAACGTAATTATTTGTCAGACACAAATAGTATTAGGAGTCATGTTGATTAGAACCTTTTATTAATGGTTTATACAGTGTGAGTTTCAAATAGGTTGGCATAATATAGGAAAATACTAGTCGCCTTAAGAATGAAAATAGAGAAAGTATGGAATGTTAAATATATGTACAAGTCTTTTTTTGACACTACAGTTTTACAAGAATGCCGGATGGGATTGGAATCTCAATTACCATTGTCATTTTTCGAACGAACTTTATTAAAGTATGCAGAAAAATGTATATTATCAGAACTGACAATAAAAAAAAATTATTTCTTTACATTTCTTGGGTTGTGGGTTCCTTTAAAATCCTTAATATTATTGTATAGTATACTCTTATATTTTTAAAAAGGAATTCTTTTTATCTTTTTGTGCATATATAAATCAAACCCATTCATACTTACTCTTCAAAAATAGTCCTCCAATTTGTGACAAGTGTAATGTACAAATAACTGCCACCCACTTAATTATACATTGCAATAAATATTTGATATTACACCAAAAGTACAATATAAGCTACAACTTAAAAGAGAACTTTTCCAACCAGAAAAAAATATGTCAGTTGCTCCAATTCCTGAAAGAAACAAAACTATTTACAACTGTACTGTAACTAAATATTTTTCGTCACTAATAATCATGGTAGTTGATGCGACATTAAGACAGAAGGGATGAAAAAAAAACATTCTTCTCTTCAAAGACAATTTATTCGTTGCGTTGTGAAACTGATACTGTAAATAGAAAATATTCCCCAAATTTAGTCACCTATTGCAGGCTCATTCTGTACAATATACTTCCGTTTTCCAGATCAAGAAACGATAATACATACTTTCATTCCAGTTCAACTTTTCTACAAAAATATAAGTTTACATAATTATTTGCAATCTGCATACAAAACCCAACATTCCACTAACGAGAATTTTCCTAGTTCTTCATCCTTTTATAATCGACGGTTTCGATTTAATTAGATGAATTGCGAACAATTTCGGCCTGTAAAATCACTGTACAAGTTTGTATCGACAAGGAAGTTCCCGGATGGTTGACGAAAAAAGGAACAGCTTCTGTAAGATTGACGCTGAAAACGATGCCGGCCATTCATTGGTGAATTAACGAAGCCATGAATCGGTCGAACTGCGATACAGCGATTAACGTGGCTAATTTCACCGACCTATTCGCGGTTCAAATTTCATTCTGCTAGAACTAATTACCGATGTTAATACCCGCGTTCTGGCGGCTCGCCTTACCGTGGGATCAGTAAACGTAATAAGCTCCCGGTCTCTCGCCACCAGAGATTTGGTATCTGTTTGAAGGATTGATACGGTAATTTACGACGCCGACTTTTACTGCGCCGCGATTCATGCCAGTCTTCCCCGTGATTGCGGTTCAGCACGAACCTAATCGAACCGGTGGTCATCGATGTTTCAATTTTACGAAAACTTTACAACCTCCGAGTTTCTCTGTGTCCTCTCTATCGAAGACATCGATAGAATTTATTTCGTCGTAAGTTCGAAAGCCGAGGGAAGCGTATCGTGCTAAGGTCGGTCTATCACTGACCTTAGTCGTCGATCACTATGCCCGACGGCGTGTAGGAGACAGTAATCTCCGTCGTGCACAGGAGTTTGCCACCAGCAGAGATTGGTAACTGCCTCCGGGCTACCAACGGAACGTTTCTCTGAATTTCTCTTCGATTCTCTTCTCGTAAGCTAAAGTTTCTCGACGATTAGCGGTTGCGACTCTGGTCAGCGTGAAACGTTGAAAAAATGTTTGCGAACTTACGCTCGGCTAGCTACTTTCAGGAGGATAGCGCCGAGTAACGGTTAGGGAACTAACGGGTTTACAAAACACAAAATATCTTTCAATATTTTAAGGATAAACTTACGATGAAAATGTTACATACACTGGCCTGTCATTACAGGGTGCGATGAAAGATTGGCAACTTTTTAGGCGTATGTCTTCTAACAAAATTTTTAGTAACAAAAGCTAAAAAACAATAACAACATTGGAAAAAACAAACAATTTTATTTACACATGGTCGTTACGGAAGAAACCGCCATTTGCTTTGTTACACGCTCTGAGACGCTTTTGGAATTGATTGACCGATGCGTGCAGCGTGTCAGAATATTAACCCCCTGCCTTATAAGGAAGCACACACATGATGAAAATTTTGCTCTGTGTATTAGAAAATCACAATACACTCTTGTATTAATTTATAAAAATTAAACGGATAAATACTCTTTTGTTTGTCATGGGATTGTTAAAGACGAATTATACGTTTTAACGCGAATTCTTTATTTATCAGAGTACTGGGACTCTTAAACAGTCAACTACTGCGCATTTAGCGATTAATAAAATCGTAAGGAAAGAAGTTAGTGGTAGAACATTGTAAATGTAATTCACAAGACGCTTTGGTAAAAACTATAATTTACAACAAAACTGTGTTTGGAAGAAATGAATAGTGTTCTAGAATACATACTTAGTTATTCGATAAAATGGAGGAATTTACATAAATGATATTTAATTGTGTAATACACGGCCAATAAGAAATTGTTTAAATGAATTACCTGTTTACTGCGATGCTGCAATTGTCAAGAAGATTTCATGTAAGTTGAATGTAACTTTAAGTCCATATTGCTCTTTACCAGTGTTATGTTGTTAGTTTTTTAATTTATTACTGGCTTTGGCAGACCGTATCTGAAATATGTACTACCTAATATCGATCGTGATCATGGAAATATTGCTACAACAATGCATTTAGAACAAACGTATTATAGGAGTGACATGACAGACAAAGACTATCACATCGAATGTCACAGTGAAAACTGCCATATGCAGTCAGACGTATCATAATATCCTGCGGCTCTCCTCGGATCTACTGCATATGATCTAAAATAAAATTGAAGGCTAAATAGTTGCTGCATTTCTTAGTATTCAACAGTAATATTTAACAAATAAATAATATTTCATACTTGCAATTGTTTTTGCCAAACTATAAACCTTACCAGATTAAGTCTCTATTACTAAATTAAATACAAACTTACAATAAAATCAAAGAAAGTAGCAGGATTAGGTATAAATCCTGAAGATAAACAATTTTTAATTATTTAATTGGGTAGTTGTTATTTTATATTGTTATTGTAATGTTAATGCCTATCAAAGTGTTTTAAGAATAATTCTCCGCTTAATTCGATTCAATTTGAGGTGAGGTGCTGGTCATCGTGGACCCTAATTACTGAACTGTTTAATTATGTAGTTGACACTTTATATAATTATTACAATATTAATGCAGTGAAACATTGTACAAGAATTCATATTTGTTTAACACGTTGAATGCCACAGTGGAAACTGCCAAACCTAGTCAGACACGATATAATGTCCTATTTTAAACATAGATCGTGAAGGAAAAGAATATTTTACTTTTTGAACGCATAGGTATCGCCTTATGCTATTATTATAATATTAATATTATCCCAAAATTGTATGAAAATTATTAGTTACTTAATAAAAGAAAATTTGAGGTGTCGGCCAACGATGACCCCAACAGCATTCAACGTGTTAATTAAATCTAAATTGAGGAAATACCAACCTGTTCACAAACATGCGCAAAAGAAGGCGAAAAAACATCAGAAGATAAAATACCTCCGTAGTTTAAAAGAAATCCAAATGACGAGCGTAATTATTGAGTTTTCTTGCCGTCTTAACTGAACTTGTCTAATGAAGAGGCGTTCTCAAATGACGAGTTAATTCGTCGGACTGTGGGTTAATATATTGACTGCTATGGAGTTCCTCTGTAACCGGCATCGTAAAAATTCCATTTAATTAAGAAACTGTTAATTTTAATACAATCGCAAGCAAATTTGCCATTGCAACAGAAATGTCAAGACACAAACATAAAGATAATAATTTTATTTTAGAATATAGAATATATAGTGATGTAGAATTTAGTATGCAGTGTCATCAGTGATAATGTTAGCTCGCAACTGAAATAGGAAGATCAATTTTCGGGAAACTAGTGTTCGGATAATCGAGGTTCTACTGTAGTCCAATATTTCGTCCTTTATAATTTACATTGAAAACAGACAATCATCCAGGATGCTGGCTACATATGGCAGTTTCTACTGTGGCGGTTCGAGAGTTAAAACATTTTCGTGGCGCGGATGTCATTAAGATATTCGATTATCCTCCGCGACCATTCGTCTTGCTCCCGATAAATTATCAGCCGGTTCTCGCGGCCGAAGGAACATTATTCTCGGAAGAAACGATTCGTTTATGAAGATGTAATCGCCGCGTAGGGATTCCGCCGCTGTCGGTGTATCATGCAAAGTGATAAAGCTCTGGATACGTCGCTAATTATACGGTCGCATTAAGGTAACGGATGCTTTTCTCGGCTAGCCTGCCATTAAAAGGATGCCAATTAAACGTTGTTCATCCAGCAACATACTCGACGCGCTAGAATTATGAAAGACTCAACGAACGTAAACTTTCCAACGGCGGGACACGTCTCCATCGTTACTTTACGCGTGTCTCCGTACGCCGTGACGTTTCGACGCTTTGTAATTGCCTTGTCCTTTTTTCGCGTCCTTTTTGTGGCAAGTAACGAGGCAAAATTTAACGCTCGTCCGTCCATGACGTCTCCTTACTCGAGGCCCGATTAAAAACATCGAAGACACGCCGAGAAACGGTGGACTGGACAGGCCAGTTTCGTGTACTTCAGCTAACGGTGGATTTTCTAAAACGATCGTGTTCCTTTTCAATAGAGCGCTTCACCCTTTGGGGTTCTATACAGAGTCTGATTCTACATCGTATGTCGTCCCGCAAACGCTAAACCATCCATTTCTGATACATTGTTATTCATAAAAATATTTTGTTGTATCGTTTAAATTGTGCTTAAATATTGAAACAAACGCAGACTATACGACACTATCTATAAGTAGAATTGGTACTATTCGGTTGGAACATATCGTACTCAAAGCACGGAAAAATAAACACAGACAATCGCACTGAGTTTACAGTACAGACATAGCTGTGTACTATTTCTGAGGTATTGAAGTTTACATAGTGAATTAAAATGTATGACCTTAGTTAGCTGTTCCAACTTAAATATTGACGTATCACAATGTCATAAACGACGCATGCTAGTTAACTGATAAAAGCTTCCGAGTGTAGACCGTATATAGTAGGATGTGTATCCTAAAATTCTAACGTTCCGTCAGAATTGCAGCTAGCTTCATGAGGTATCAAAAACGCACTGATAATGGAACATGTCCCTTGGTTGGTATCTATTTCGCTGATAATCTCGATCGATTCCCGACAAGGACATTTAATGGCCACTTTGTCACGATTAAAAGAATTTTTCGTGAAAGCAACCGGTCTCCTTTCGGTTTAAAGCCTAATCGATCGAATATTTCCTACGAATCTAAACGATCGCACGCTATGACTTCATTGGAAAGTCGAGTATCGTTATGGCGATCGGTGTTATTGTAATGGCGCACATTACAGGGGATATCGATTCGTCAAACGGGTCGAAACATTTTAGAGGCTGTAATCGTTTGAATGGATCTCGTGTACGCGAACGAATTCGATGAAGATCACAAGACTTTGCGGTATGTGCAAGTGGGCGGAATGTTCTGTGTCCGTATCGAATCGAGATCCTATCGATATGACGCACTGCGAATGCACCTGATACCGATTGCAAATATGTATGTACTTACGTATCTTCGCGACCGTTCAAAAAGAAGACTTATTAGTCGGTGGATTTACGTTATTGCGCTGTCCGAAAATAATAGATAGAGACATGTAAGAGTGTTGAAACAGACTTGGACAGTTTTGAAATAACGTTGCTTAAAATATTATTTTATTTACGGTTCCTTCGATTTTAAGAGGGTATTCTGTATTTCAGGGTCGAAAACATCATTTTTCTTTTTTTTCGCATTTATTCATTTCTTATATCCTAGAGAATACGATTGCTAAACAATTTTTTGAAATTGGATAAATTACCAGGGCTATGAGGCTTTGAATGGCTCAAGACCATGCCCGACGCAGAGATGCCTCTTTAAATGCGGATAAATTAATATTTTTACAGTTTGACACAAGCGAACGTAATGACGTTATACATAGAAGGAAACATGTTTTGTCCTCCGAAAATGTCTAAAACGTCTTTTTTATTTTATTTATTTCGTATAATCAGTACAGTCCACGTCCCTGACTATGCTAATCGTAAGATGCACAAACATTCGGTGCCTGATAATCACAATCGTACGACATACCCTGAAAAGCGTTTTCACCTGTCTACCAACCGGCCTGTCGTTAGGTTTGTTTATTGAGTCAATCGGTGGTTAACGATCATTAACCCGTTGCGAAGTTGGTTCGATACGAGTAATCAAGTTGCGTCTGACAGTGGCCTCGCTGTTTTCCGCCTTATCTCGTATTCCATTACGCGGATAAGCTCGAGGATGACGGGTGGAAAGCGGCTCTAATAGCAGTTATCAGATTCAAAACCAATAACCTACGCGGGATAAGGTAGGATGGGATGGATGGTGTGGGCAGATAATCACGCGAACTAGAGGCATCCAGACGCCACACGCTTCCGATCGCCACATACGTCCGTTCTCTTACCGCCTGCATCCTGTGCTACCATCACCAAGCCAATCTACTGGGTGACCTATTATTCGCGGAACCCAGACGGAAGTATAACAGGGATTCTAATGGCACTCTGGGTGACCCATTGTTCTCGAAACCTGGACGGGATTATCACCGCTCTCTGGTGACCTATTATTCGGGGAACCCAGACGGGAGTATAACAGGTATTCTAATGGCTCTCTGCAAATTTCCCGACATATTAGAAAATCGCATCCTATTCGGAACAGGGTTACAATCCCTGAAATATAAGACACTAATATTATTAGATGGCGGATGTTTATGCAACCATACAGTAAGCCAATCTACAGGGTGGCCTACTATTCGCAGAATCTAGACGAGAGTATAAGACACCGATTAGAAGGCGGGTGTTTATACAAATATACAGTAAGTCAATCTACAGGGGGCTATCCTTACCCGATTGCCCCAATTCGAGTACCTGAACCTCAAGATAGTCTCGAGTCGCATCGTCGAATCTGTGGAGTTCTAATGCGGTCCCTTGACCTTAGGGTAGCTGGAATTTGAGTCTCTCCACCTCGAGATAGTCCGAACTCAGGTCCCTCGACCCCGGAAACCTTCGTCTGAGGTTCACAACCCTGGTAGGTGCAAGCTGGTGCCCCTAGGCAGTAAAGGGTCTCGACTCGATTTTCTCAACAGGGGATTCCACCTGACTCAACAAGTTTCAGGACAAGGATCTGTTTCGTAGCCCTCCATACTTCTATTTTTGACACCATCGATTACCTTTGATCTTCCAGTTGCTCCAATTTGGGTAATTTTGGTTGGTTTTGAATAACGTCCTTTCTGCAAGGTTCTGCAAAAATATGAAATTTGAACAGTTCCTAATGCTCCTTATTAAATTCAGTATTCTTCTTTAAATTGCAACGGCCATAATCCTGAAATCTACAGTTATTAATTTTGATGTCGGTTCTCCATTTGAAAATGCCACTGCAATGGACAAAACGAATTAACTCATCTCTACTCATTTTACCTACACGTATATGAGGCGCTATTGGTACCAAATGCAACATGATCATAATAAAATTAAAATCACAGAGTTTCAAAGGACTAGTACAGTTATAGTTTAGATGTGAACCTATTACCCAGGCAAGACTAGTTAACTCGTCACTTAAAAATGCTACTGCTATGGGGCTAATGAATTAGCTCATCTCTACTCATTTTTATTTACCCGTATGGGGAGCATTTTTGATCGAAAAATGACGAGATTTGCATATTACAATGGAAGTAGTTATAAATTTTCACATTAGAGTGAATAACCTTTCAAGCAGATTAACAAACACTATTTAATATTTACACTAAGGCACTACTAAAAAAATGTTTTTTAGTAGGAAGCTTATTGTTCGTAACTGAAATTAAATGTGTCAACTATTGATACACTGTCAACTACTGACACATTTACCCTATAGTTATACTTTAAATGTGAACTAAACTTCCAAACACTTTACAATCATAGTAGAAGATGCGACATACAGTAACGAACATATGAACCAATGGAATCGAGTTAATTCGTCAATTAATAATACTTCTGCGATGGACAAACCGGATTAACTCTACTCACGTTTATCTCCACATATCGGAGATGCTATCAGTCCAAAAAATCACAGAGTTAACACGATCAAATTAGAATTACAGAGTTCTGAAAGATTATGATAGTTACAGTTTAAAAACTCGTGAGTCACTGTATACAATGTACCCGTACAGCTCGATCCCACATGGCACGATCTTCCCAGCTGCCGTACCGATCAAAACTTTCGATATCGATTGGATGTAATGACGCGCTCGTAACTATTGGATACTGCGGCGAACCGCAGCCCTGGGTTATACAGGCTGGTAAACCTAAAGGGTAAGAAGAAACTGTGTGCTCCACGCACAGTGCACGCACTTGCATGGAAATCGCCGCATCGCGACCGGCAATCGACTGCTGCGTGCCATAGCAATCGTCCAGGCTACTTCGACTCCGCTTGATCGAATTCCGACCGATTCCTTTGGCGAACGGTAATTACGGGCTAATGGCGAACAAGAAACACCTTGGTCAGCCATTTTTCAAATCAAACTTTTTTGCTGCCGGTTTAATCGGCCCCCATTGAATTATTTTAATTGTTGCCTGTACTTAAAGCATAAATCAACGTCGGATCGCTACAGTGTTTCCTTTCTGGCACGTTTCCAGCTCTTCCTTCGCCCCTGCGGGGCAGCGAGCTACTTCTGCTTCGTTTTTGTCCCGTTCTTCACGGTTTGTTTAACAGAATGCACTCACCACCGCAAATATCCTATCTTACGTTCGTAAATTAATTTTTTCAGCCAGCGCGTGTTTCATCGATAGATAGAACCCGTGCACGAGGAGGTACGCGCAGGAATCCGAGGATTTCAGATTTTTACGGAAGCAGAGACAAACAGGAAGCGGTAATCTCTGAAGGATGAGCTTTTTAGGTGTGGTTATGCTGACAGACGTTATGCAAGCGACTGGAATCAATTTAGTGTTCTTTGATAATATTTTGTTAAAGAATATAACTTCATGGATGTATATTTTTTGTTGTTGCCCTATGTCAAATGTACGGGGTAATGTAGACTCTCGAAAGAAGATAATTGTCACTTTATACATCGGCTACTAACAGGTTTGGTGAAACATTCTGTCGAACAAAACTGTAAATTGGTGGGTCGTGTTTGTTTAAATTCTGAATTTATCTGTGTAAACTGTTATCTGTTATCTATGTTAACTGTAACTATTAAAAATTAACGCATTTCTGAAAATTTCCCTTGCAAAATGTTAATCAATTCTCAAGAAAATTTGTGTACGTGAACTATAGTCCGAGGCCAAAAATATGGATAAAATGGAATTTTCAGTTTCGCCCTAATAATAAAGATTATTACCTGCAAAATATGCTCGTTTGTACTCGATATCCGCTTTTGGGCACACATGTTTGAAAAAATTGTAAAGTTTTATGATGTTCTATATAATTGCATTATGATACGTGTTATTAATTGTTTTTAACACTTTGGGTGCCACGTCACCCATATCTGGGTGACAGACAGATTCAGTCATTATTTATTTGATCATGTAAAATATTAAAAATATACCTAATGAGCTCTAATACAAGCAGTAAAAAAATGATGAATGTTACTGATATTGATTAAAAAAGGTAGAAATCATGCTTATATTCATTTTGTATAAAAATTGAGGAAGTTTACAATTTTCAGCTAATGGAGCGTGGCACTCATAGTGTTAAACCGATAAAAATTAGTGTAACAGGTAAAACTTTTGTTCGAGCCATTCACAAGTGAAACAGGACATTAATTGAAAATACAATTGAAAAACGATCATTGTTTGTCTTTAACAGGTTAGTTTAAAGTTTTCCTAAGTTTCTGAAAATGTGATACCTCTGAAAAAAACTAATTTTAATGTGCAGCGCTTTTGTTATAATTACCTTCTATATCATTATACGAAAGTGCTGTTTAGCTAGTCTCTTTTACCAGTGAAAAGGTAAGAGTAACAAACGAATACAGTAGACCGCCGATTTTCCGAACGTCGATTATCTGAAAGGCCGATTATCAGAACACAGAATGAGTCAAGTATCTAAACTACGTAAGAATGTTTACATTTTAGAACACGTATCCTTTTTGGTTCAAATGATCGAGTTTGGTGTCTTGTGTGTGTTCAGTGCATGTACTTACGTTTCATTTCGAACCCATCATAATGAATTTGAAAATCTGTCACCCAATATACCTGGATATGAAAACTGTAATTCCGAAGGCATTCAGGAATAGTTAAAAATAGACCAGAATACTCCAGGATATATTGTTATGAATGATGATAATATTGTTTTATCTATCCTTGCTGAAAAAATGATGACACAGATAACGATATGGCGGGATCATATATTATTCCACCACACCATAAACCTGAAAATACACTGGATATTGCATTTTGATGGACAAAAGAGCAAACGAAAATAGATGCACTACAAATATTTATTTTAGAAAGAATTCGTCATTTTGATGTATGTAAAAACGATTAATTTACTTTCTATATTTCGTTTATCATACACTTTTTCACGCAATATACATCCATATTTGAAAATTGTTTTATTTCGAGTCGCTTTATGAAATATTCGCAAATTTGGTTCTTCTAATCTGATTATCCATAAAACCGCAAATCGGAACGGGTTTGTCTCCCTATTAGTTCGGATAATCGACGTTTTACTGTAACTGATTACAGTTGTCACCATCCCTCAAAACGTGTAAAAGTCTGCATTGTGCATGCTTAACTACATTATACTGGTGCGAACCAGAGTCACTGTAGCCTTACGATCCTTCCGTTCGAAGACGCAGTGCGTCAAAGGAAGAGTCGGAGGAGACGAAATCCGAGTTTCTCGGTAAAAGTTGGCCCGGTTTCCGAGGAAAGCGTGTCTCGCTCGTCCATCACCGGGGATTACCACGGTGAACTCGTCAACCGACAGTCTACGTAGCATAATTGAAACGGTGCACGAGAAAATCTCGGCTGCCACTTTTACGCCGTGCGTCGTCCGAGAAAAAGCGTCAGCTATCTTTGCCTGACCGTGATAAAGTGACTCCTGTGGCTCGCGCGCGTATGCATAAGCACATTTAGCCGGGGACATCTCCATTTCCTGGTTAAACGAACGACCGTTTCTTCTCACCATGACACGGCAGCGGTGTAGCCACCGTCGGTCAGACGGTCGACAAATTAATGTCAGAGGCCAGTAATTGGAGAGACGGTGTTCATGAAAGAATGTGTACGTATGCAGGCGGAAGCTCGCGTTCTAGGATTCTCCATAATTCGACGCTAGATCTAATCTACCGTCTAATCCACGGGATTGTTCGTACCGATCCTAGGCCACGAACGTATATTTCTACGGGCATCGCCCGGAGTATCCACCTCTGGACGGGCATTTTTCTAGGAAACCCGAGTGTCTTAATCACGACGGTTTATCCGTAGGATCTCTACTCTGCCCACGGGTTATGTGTGACTTTCACGTATTAATTAGCGACGTACACGCGTCGCTGGCCAGACTCGACTCGCGTGGGCTGCATGTTCATTTGCGAGGAACCTGTGCGAGGGAGATACAAAGTTTTAACAGACTGACTGCACAGACAGTTTTCTATGGATTACCGTTTATGTTACTTGTTCCGTCTTTAGCGCTAATTAAGTAATCACGAAACAAAGTATCTTTGTGTACAGTTAATAATAGGAGTCTCCGGACTTTGGTTTATGGTACGCCCAGAAAACAAACGCGACCTTCAAGAGACGTAAGCATATAACTACTCACTCAGGATCACTGCAAGTAGGAAATTAAATTTTAGAAGCAGCTTACCGCTATGAAGTATTCACATCTTTTTTGTAAAGCATACGGGTCTAACATTTGGACAGTTAACTCTGAATAGCGATAGAAGGATCCTAAACCTTTGTCAGAGTAGGTCCAATCAGTGATTTTGATACTGTAATCATTCTTAGATAACTCAGACTTCCTGCGACCTTTCATTAGTCTGTGGATGTTTATGCAAACATATATTTTTAGAGTTCAACAATTCTTATGTTAACCTTTTGCACTGCGAAGATTTTTTTTATATTACCTACCAGCAATTGCGACACACTTTTGCAGTGAAACTCATTCGAAAAGAAAAGCGTTGTTTTAAAAGGAAAAAATTACAAGTGCGCATGAATTTATTTATTTTTATTCCTTTCGTAAATCTCCTTTATTTTGATGTAAATAATACCTAAATTTTACATTAAAGAAAACTAAATAATAATTTACACTCAAGATTATCGAAGTAATAGGTTAAGTACAGACACACACTGTGCATGTCTCCGTAGCGGAGCCAACGGAGTGCAAAAGATTAACAGAGGTGAAGAAATTAAATTTTTACATGACCGTATTTTGTGTTTCATGTGTTTCAAAAATGTACTTTTTATGGTCCATCGCCCCCGTTTCAGTTCCCTCCAGGTCGCTCCTGGTTCCTCCTCGGTCCATCGTCGTCCCAGAGCACAGATTATATGAGGGTAATGGACCTAGAGTGGGGGAAGGCCGCAGCTCCGATGGCCATCGCTGACTTACATAATTTTGTACTTTAATAATTGCATACATTGATGAACGCGCAAACACGAGTATACTCGTGGCCGGTCAGCAATGTGCTAATTAACATTTTTATGTACGGGTATGATGCATATCCTGAGCAATATTCAGTTGCCTTACCTGATGCCAATAAACGCTGTTATTGTTTACTATCAACACAAAGAATCTCGATTCTTTCTCGACGTA
The DNA here is from genome assembly GCA_916610135.2 of Macropis europaea. Lineage (NCBI taxonomy): Eukaryota > Metazoa > Arthropoda > Insecta > Hymenoptera > Melittidae > Macropis > Macropis europaea. Next base: position 23,981,976 of record OU744345.1, read on the forward strand.
CTTGAGAAATAGCAGAATTATATAATAATACATAATTATAATTATAACATATTATAATACTTCCTCGACAATTTCATTGATTTTTCTGTGGTAGCTGATTTTCAGAATCACAAAGAATAGTCAAGATGAAATTTGATATAAGTGTCGTTCTGAAGTTGATTTATTTGTAGTTGAATTATCATTGTGAACACTAAATAAATTGAGGGTAGCAGCAACTAGTAGATATCTACAAACAGTTTGTTTAAAGAAACACATAAAATAGGCTTTTCAAGTAGATTTTCTTATGCTCCTCCACTCCTTCATTTTAACATTTTCAGCCCTATGAACCCTTATAGTGACTCACGAAAATAATCAAATGAGCACATTATTTCAGTTTTCTTTTATTTAACATTTCTTTAGGATCTTATCATTTGAAGCATTGTTATAATATCTGTGAGAAATTATATTTCGTATACGCCTCCACAAATGCTAATTAATCAATTGCGCCAGAATTAGAGAAGAAATGTAATTATGGAAATATTTGACCAATTTCATGAGTCACTGTACATCAACCCGTTGACTGCCACAGTGAAAACTCCCATACCTGGTCAGACATGCTATAATATCTCATTTCAAACATAAATCAAGAGAAAAAAGAATATGTAACTATTCAAATGCATAGTCCTGACCTTCTATTCTTATTCTAATATTAGTTCTATGTATGATTTTTGTCGAATTAGTAATTATTTAATTACATGAAATTTGATGCGTCGGTTACCGGTGGTCACCACGGCAGTCGACGTGTTAAAATAGAAACATGCAAAATTTACCTTCGTTTGCCACACAAAAACCTCGTTCTTCCATAAACAATTTCAAGCACTCGAAATGTTGTAAAACGCTACTTTTGACTGTCAGTCGGCGGGACTGATTTTCAACTTACCCAAAAACAGTTGCAAGAGTCGCTGAATCTTCTTTCGGTGCACAAGACGTTCTGCTTGATCGTTTACGATTTACGTTCTGCTGTCAGGCGTAAATAATAATCAACATCCACCTCTTGGCACTGTCTGATAGGATAGTAAACACCATCGTCGATGTTTCCCTCTCGCTTTAGTCGGCGTTATTCTTAATTACAAGCGGTCGGTGACGTTCGTTTGGGTAACGAGCGCTACTGATCGTCGCTTCTTCACTGGCAACTTTTGGATCTGGTTTTATGTAGCCTCCCTTTTTATATTTTCAGGTTTCTTTATTCCCATAAATTATACATATTCACCGAAATCGTTGCACGATAGAGCATACACTCCGTCATCCGAATCTTCCGTTATTCAAACAATCTATAAGCTTCTTCGCGCTATTATATGTTCGAGCATGTGAAATGTCGTTTTTGAAAAGATTGTAGCTGCTTGGTATGCGAACAGTTTTTAGTATTGAGAATATTTGAAGGGTAAGGGGAACAAACAACGAATGCTATAAAACAGATTTATTGAGAAAATCAATTTTTAATGCGTTAGTCCACCAGTAAAGAGATAAGGTTCACGTAATTGAATTGTATTGTTTATAACGTGAGGTTATACTCTAATTAAGCAACAGGAGAAAAATAAGCATAGAAATAATTGTTTTTCATTATTTTAATTCTTTTTCAGGTTGAACACTGTAGAATAAAAATGGACGTTCCCTGTTTTTTTTCCTTACCCTTCATTTGATTACTATCAAAATGGAGTAACAAAGATCCATTTAAAAATTGTTCATCTTATGTCATTAACATACTAAAATGATCACTAGTGACAATATGTACTTAATTTTCTACCATTATACATTTACATACAAAAACAAAATTATCATTTTTATGCGAGATCCAATTGTTGAATCGAAGAGTTGAAGAACAGTACAAGTTCAAAATTAGCCATTTTCAAACGATCTCAAAACTAATTCAAATAGAACTATATGTTGGTACCAAAAACAGTGCAAAAAAATTCCCTATACTCGTGTTTCACTGGTCCCTTCAGTTTAATGAGTGCAAAAGCAGTATCTGTCATGGACTTGTACTGTTCCAACAATCTGTTTAACAATCACTTTCCATGGATTAATTTCTACTTCAATTATGTTTAAAGCAAGTTAATAAATGTTCTTTTTAGTACTGTGTTAATTTTTAAATTTCCTGACAAACAGTGACTTGAGTTGAAAAACAGTATAAGTCCAATGGTTTTATTTTAATTATTAAAAATTAATGAAGACAGTTTAACCATAGTTAGATATATATGAACGTTCATCTGCGTTAGCATAATCGTGTTTAAATTGCAACAGCACTAAAAAACAATAGTGCTGATGATACACGAAAAGTGACACTATTTTTTCAAATATCTCAGAATGTGTTTTTTGGATTTGTACCGTTCTTCAAATCACGGATTCAATTACAGAGTGAATGATACTGTTATTAATTACGGTTCGGATAATCGAAGTCCTACTGTACTTTATACGTACCGAATTCAACTTCTGCATACCACTGTAAGTTCAAATTATTCACTGACTTCTTCGAAATCAACAAAAAGAAGGTAATCCCAATGACAGGTGACAAATATGTTGTCGCGACTATCGTGCACTGGGATCGTCCATCTGGAATTCGCATTGCAAACGCGGAATCCTTCGGTTATATAAAATATGGAAGTTCGTTCTCGATAAAATCAGATCCCGGACCTTAAACAGAAACGCAGACCTTCCGACGCGCGCGCTCGTAAACGGTTGTTTATGGAATCGGTAAGGAGAAGGAAGAAAAATCATCCGCAAGGAGCGGAAAGAGGACGAGAACAGTAACACCTTCATTCAGCATAATCATACTTCTGGTTTAGACTTGGTAATAAGGACAGCAAGCGCGATAATCGTTCTCCTGTTCTCCATTTTGTCCTCTAGCTCGTTCCGAGAAAAACTCGCAAAAACCGTCCGCGAAGCGTTCCTTGAATATTCATGATCATTCCCGGCATATTTGATTAACGAATAATTCTGTCTCTTATCCATCTGTACTTGCGACTTTTCGATGTAACCGTGCAACTGGGAAAATCATCGCGTCGTTTCCTTACGGAATCGAAAATCGTTAGCCTCGCTGCGCGAGAATGAAACGAATGGCCAGCTCAGCAGTTTACAAGATTCCTGAGAATCTAACGTTCTGTTATAATAAATTCATCTTTGCCCAGTCTTGTTACAACGTTCACTGAGAATATTACATCTTCGTTTCTGTTTGTTTGCAGAGACGCAACTTTTGGCCAGCTGCGGAAGATCTTTAATTAGGGGAATATTTCTAAACATACTCATCATGTGTCTCTAAATAAGAGTCAACAGCATAGCAGCTCCCAGCGTTTTTAATATGCTCATCCCAGTTCGTGACTTTCAATCTGCTTGCATCCTGGTAATTTTCTCGATGGACCATCCTTAAGGCACCAGCAACGATCGATCGTTTCGTAAATCAACGAACGATTGTATGTCCGCATACGAACGCGACAAGTTTCTCTTCTATCAGAGAAGTCCTATCAGACTGTGTGGGGCATCATTATTTTGCTCGTTGATAACAGATCACGGTAAACGATAAGTTCGTGTCCTTCCTGTTTTCTGCTTTCACTTTTTTGATATCTGATGTTAACTATGGACTCCATGTTATGTACTTTTATTTAAATTGCGATCAATATACACAGTGATTCATCATAATCTGTAAATGAATTTTTTTGGAATGAACTGCAAAGAAAAACGTAGAACATACAGAAATTAAATTGTTTTAAAGGGGTCGTCAGAAAGTGCCTGCGTTTTTCATCGGCGGTAGCACTTTGGCAATTTCAAGTACAACACAGTTTTTTAAATGGTACCGTGTGATCTTTTTAAATAAATAAATTTTTCTTGTTACTGTTGTTATTATTCTTATACTCTTCTTTCTATTCGAATGTTTGATTATGTGTCGTTTATTGATTAATCGTTTTAAGTAACACTGAGGAATTAGGGAAACGTGTTTTTGTTTAAGGATGACAGATGAGTTTAATTATTTAACTAACAATAAGTATTGGATGTTATTTTATAAATATGCGTGTAACAACGTCTGCTATGGATAATGCAAAAATATAATAAATATAACAAGAAATGTTTCAGGGTGGTGAAGTGTCCTCCTCAAACCTATACGTGTATAGCCTCCAAAAAAAGTGTCAGAATTTTTGTTACAACTGACATGAACCTCGATCAACAAATTTTAAAATCAACTTAACAAAACGAAATGCTATACAATATTTTTTTTCGGACGGTTTTACTGTCTTCTGTCTTCTGATTTCTGAAGTTTGTCTTAAGCTTCTTGCCAGTTCGTTAGGGTGCGCCTGTAATCAGTTTTTGTGCGTTGTCGCGAATTTTTGTGGTTAATCTTTAACATATTTTACTCCTAGATCTTTATGGAGAGAGTCTCCACTGTCGCAACATGGAGCAGCGGATATTACCCTTAAGGTTTCCTTTTGGAATCTCTGAATAATATTTAAATTGCTTTTTTTGGCACACCCCCAAAGTTGGATGCCGTGTGTCCATATTGGAATAATTGCGGCTTTGTATAGAAGTATTTTGTTTTCTAGGCTATACAATATGAAAGTAAGAATAGTCTGTGGTACACAGTAAAGAATGCGGTGCAAATTAACTATCCCCTTCCTAAATACCAGGAAACCATGAGGAACCTATAAATTTCCGTCCTTGCGATCGAAAGAAGATAATTGATTCCATTCAAGTTGATTTAAGTGGAATTCGAATTCACTTAACCTTATACGACGAGGGTGCCCTGCTTCCCTGACAGGCCACGCGACGCATGTTAATTGGTAAAATATAGAAATACTTCGCGTCGAAAAAGCAGACGCTAACGACATTGTAATAACGAAGTTACGAATGAATGGGAGCTAGATTCGGCCGGTGTGCCGCTGCTAAGTGGACGAATTATTTGACACAAACGACACTCGAGCATCAATAATGATAATATCGACGGTCTTGATCGAGGATCCACGGTATCGATCGCGATCAGTCCATCGAATGCCCTTCCTCTTTCTTCGGGACCGACCACGCCTCGAGTTTCCAGGTAACAGCGCGCCACGGTCAACGATTCATTATGCATAATATTCACCTGCTTCAGCGAAAGAGAAAGAGAGAGAGAGAAAGAGGGGACAGGGTGCGTACGGGCGACGAGTTCTCGGAGAGAAAAAGAGAAAGTTCACGGAGAAGGTGGAGAAAAAGGAGAAGACGAAGATGATGAGGAAGCAGAAAGGCACGAAGAAGAGGAGAGAAGAAGAGGAAGCAGCCATGCAATAACGCTGCAGTTTTTACGGTCATCCTTACGAAATAATTACGACAATGCGAGCTTAAACACTCCTTAGAGATATCTGCTTGCTTCGCGATGGTAATTATCAGGGTAATCGCCCTCGTTATTTCTGATCGAATTCATTTGATAAATCACAAGATTATTTTTTAAACCGTATTTCTTACAGATAAATTCACAATGTTACTCTTATTGAAGTAAGTAAGTTGAATAATAATATGGATAAATATAAATCTTAAAAATTCAATTATTTCTAATTAATTTATAATTTAAAACATTGTTTATTAATGGTTGAATATGAATTTTCGTGTGAGTGGCGTGATTCAGTAAAATCGACGCTATCAAAATTGTCTCAGAGTTTGTTGTGTCCGTTTATTTAGTTTTGGCAGAATGACGGCAAGAGTTAATACGCTGTCAGATACATCATAATTTGTTATGATTAATTTAAATCATAAAAGAGAAAATGCTTAAGTATTCAATCGTATACCTGTGCCTCTACATTACTGTTGTGGCATAAAATATGGTTGGTGTTTTGTACGAATTAATAGTTATTTCATTAAATTAAGTTTGGGGCTACTATCATGGGTGTTAATTATTGGGGTAATCACTCTCACTATGTTTATCATACATCGACTCTATTTGATTACTCATCGAGTGCACTCACTTATCAAATTTCTTTTTGTCTGTCTCGAGTTCGTTTTGTTAGAGTGACTGGCCAACTTTGAATTTATTAAGAAAGAGAACTTTACACATTTTTTTTGTTTTCAGAGAATAGTTACATAGCTTAACAATTAATGATTAGCTTGGGATGCATGAAGTGTCTGTTCCTTATATTCGATTAGTCCAATTTTTTAGCATTCTTGACAATTGAGTAGCTTTATTGTTCAATGTTAAAAAAATTGTGTGATTCCTTTTTTAATTTTAATTCATCTATTTTCATAAGAACTAAAAGACAAGTAAGAAAAGGCTTAAAAGTATTGCAAAATCTTCTATTCTAAATCAGCGAATTTTTATTTAGCCTTTGCCTTTTAACAAAGCATTGTAAGCATTAAACAATTGTGTACATAGTCAACACAACATACTTTTGTAATTTCAACTTGTCAAGACTAAACATTATAACAAAACAAAAATCTTTCTCAATTCTAAATATTATCTTGTCACGAAAAAACATATCTTTGTTACGATGTAACATTTGACTGATAAACAATATTTAGACAGTATTTCCAAAATCCCGTATTCATTTTGTCAAAAATCGACGTTTTATACAAAATATTTATATATATTCGTTTCTATCATATTCAAAATCTGTATTCAATAATATACCCACGTATAATAATTTAAAAACATCGACACGAGTGAAACATTAAGAAATAAAGCAAAAAATAATGATATCAAATCGTCGTTCAAATTGCCTGCCGTCACATGCGGATCAACTGACAGCATAAGCGAACTCAATTCGATTCTTTTTATTCGATTCTGGGGAATAGGTGCGTGACGCATTAAATGCTCGAGAGGGTTAACATTTGACGATTTTATACTTTCATGAAGGAAAAACAGTTTCCTGGATGGTACTGAACCGTCGCGGATAAGAAACAATGGCCAGTGAACAAAGGGCGTTGTGCGGCAGGTGCACGGTGAATTTATACATCAGACCGACTGTGATGAAACTATGAAATTCCAAAATGATCCCTCTACCAGAACGTATTGCACTCGATTGTTTCGAAATCGACCAATTGGATCGGACGCGTAGCGGCGAGCATCTGTCGATCTCCCAGAAAAAAGATTCCTGCTCGAGCTTCTGCGAAATATTTCCTGCTAATCTTTCCGTTGTAATAAATATTACAGAACATAAAATATGAACAGTTTTCTGATTATATAGGATACCAATCACGGATGTGCCCGTTGCTGCGCTCGTGTTTATAAGTAATTAAATTTTATGAAGCAACATTAATAAAGATATTACCTGCCTACGTAACAACTTGTGTTAACACTTTCGCGGACGGCACTCAGAATTTATAGCTAAAACTGGTTACTAATTACAGGTAACCCACGAATAAAGCTGTTAATTGGTTCCGTGTTGTTCAAAACCATGTTATACAATGCTTAAAATTCGTAGAACTTCGAGGACTGCGTTCCGTGAAATTGAAAACTGTGTAATTCAAAACTCCACATCCATGTAAACTTGGACATTTTATTCCAAAGATTTATTTAAAAACGTCGTAAATAACAACATACTATATATATCATACATTCAAATTATAGCATATAAGCGTAGTATAGTATTGTATATAAATCTAATATAATGTAAACAGTGTAATATAGTAGTCGCTAATGACCCATGAGGTGCATGCGACTCTAAATAAATAATAAATAAAAAAAAATGATGTCAGATGTCGCGTAACTAGGACCGCACAGTCAAAATGCCGTTTTATGTCATTGACCCTCTGCAATTTTAAAAGACGTAATACTAAGTCATCTGTAACCAGTTTCAGCTGTCTAAAAAACGTACAGTTACATAAGCGGATGTGACCGGATTAATATACAGAACAAGTGAAGTGTTATAAATCAATATCTATGTAATTAAATAATGTATTGATAAATTAGTTGCCTAGGTTCTTCTGCATAGTAAAGACGCATGATATGCAACATTTCTCATTCTTCCGAATGAGGTAGTTCTGAGGCCTTCTTCACTTTTTTATGTACGAAGATAACTTTTTTCTTTATAATAATGTCCAGCATAACGGCGCCCTGTTATAAGTGACCTTCACATGACTTCATATTTCGGAGCTTATTGCGGAGTTTCACTTGCATTCAACCACTATGAAAATTTTCGTCTGTGTCGTGTAGTATCCACTTTTCATCACATGTGACCACAGGATTCAGAAAAAGTTCAGTTTGTTTCTAATGAAGAAGGGAAGCCTCTGTGGAGAACCTATTCTGCCTATTTGATTCCAACAATTGTGGAGCTCAATGGAATAGGGGTACACGCCACATCTATATCGTCTTTTGGTTTCTTGCACCACCAATTAGCTCCTAAAATCTAGTGTCCACTTCATTACATTCTAGCACCGTGGCATGTACCCTTTTGTAAATAGAAGCATATTAATATTCCTGGACAGTGAAAGCAAACAAATACCCAGTGGAAAAGAGACCCATGCCACTCTGTCTTCTTAGAGAACTTGTAACAAAATTCCAGCAGAGAAAAACAATGGTTCTACGACTAGAAAACGTACAGCAGTCTATATACATCAAATATAGGTACTCATAATCAACATGAGGCACCTGTGACACTTATTGTTAGTCTTCAAAAATGTCGTGGCTACCCTCCTAATCTTGGACATTGCGTATTGCCCATCAAGTACCCAAGTGGACACAATATAAAAGTTTTTAAATTTAGGGACTTGCAGAGTCTCAGACAGTTTATACTGCCTGTTTATTTTCCATTTTTTCGATCATTCAGGTGTGATGAAAGTAAAGAGGGAAACCTTGAACTTGAACATATTGATGAAGAGTTAAACTAAATAAAAATTTGTTGTATCGATTATTATTATTATTTCATGTATTTCTTTGTTATTTACCTAATATACGTGCCAATATTTCTATCAACTAAAGAAAAGCTACAACCCGACTCAATTGCGTGACTCACCCTATATACCAGTTTGAACAATTCATATTCTATACCTATCATAAACCAAGGAAACTTTGCAATGCCTCCGACCGACAATTTCATATGCACCAACTCAATACATACAAATAGCAAGAGCTCCTAAAAAAATGACGCACTTAACAGGTTAACCCATTGAGATCTAAAACTAATTTTATCAAAATTTTATTAATTTTCTTTTTTTAATGCGATGAAAGAGGGTCGAAAATCATCTGAAAAATACGAAAAAATAATTTTATGTGTCTGTTGCTGAGGATCGCCCGTCCAATTCATGGTACAGTAGGCTCATGCATATTCAAAAGTCAAAATATGACGGTTTATTTTTATATAATTTTACCGTACCGTATGTGGAACGATAGGTCTAAATCAGTTAAACAATTTGGCCTCGTTCCCTGAAATTAACTAGGAAAATGAATAGACGTGACCTATCGTTTAAAATCTCTCACGCTTTACCAAAATGGAAAATAAACATTATTTCGTAGACAAATTTCTTGTGCTTGATTTTCCAGTGAAGTCAGATTTTCGCAATTCTTACGGAAAATCGCAATGCCGATTGCTAGACTCGGGTTAACGTACCTGGTCCCATGGGAGGTGTTCCTCTTTCGCAAAGTCCCAGAGAGCACCAACGAGCGGCGCCATTATTAATATTTCATACGGTTTATGGACCGCTGAGTGGCAGCGCCCGCTGTTCCTCGTCTTCGTCTTTTTCTCCTTCTTCTTCCTCTCCTTCCTCGCCGTATCAACTCGTCCTTTTTCCCTTCCTCGCTAGTCCTTGCCGTACGTCATTTACAGGTACGCGCCTGTGTGGAACGCAGACAACGCGCGCTATTTCCACTCTCCGCGAATTCTGACTTACATTTCTCTTATTCTGTGAATTTTTTCGTTCTCCGCTTTCCCTGTGCGCCATTTGTCGGAATTTTTTGAAGCAGAGAAAGTGCTAGACCGAATACTTCATTATGGTAATGTGTGTGATATTAATTTTTCGGTAATTTCATAGTTGCGTCGCGGTAGAGAATTTAATGGAACGTGTATCTAGGTAGAAAGTATTCGAACAGCAGTATGTTCGCAGCTACCATAAGTATAAATTTCACAGTGTGATAAATATAAATATTTGCGAGTACCGTTCATTGTGTAGAGATGAGATCGAAATTGAACTATACGTGCATTGATGAAGTGACCTAATATTTAACCCGTAACTACTACTATCCAAAATTTATAACTTAAGTACTATTCGCTGGTAGTTCCTGGGACCTACTCCTGGAATTTGCAATAAAAATCACATTTTGCATAAACAAAAATTTATTTCTTCTTAATAACATTAAATGAACTATATTAATAATAAAAGTAAACGAAACGTTGAACACGAACCTGTAAGACATTTTGTGTAGATCATAATATTTATCCCTTTTAACACTTTATCTACCGGAAGCCTATTAATCGGCTTTTCGATGCCAACGCTTATCGATCGATAGCCTATTAATCGGCTTTTCGGTTGTCAACGCTTATTCGACCGATAGTCTATTAATCGGCTTTTCGGTTGTCAATGCTTATCGACCGGTAGCCTATTAACCACCTTTTGACTGTCGAAGTTTATCGATCAGAAGGAACTATTGGTCGGTTTGTCGTTTTTCTTTTGTTTAATTTTTAATTCGCCGGGCGACGAATCCGCGCTCAACTGAGTCGGTCGTTAGTGAGTGGCAACTTCAATCATGAGCAGTAGATAAAGTGTTAATCAAACCGCTTGTTCCACAAATAAAGAAAGTAAAATACTTAGGACTACACTTAAACACACCACTCACCTGGAAATACCATATTAAAGCAATAACATAAAATATAAGGATAAGAATACAGATGTACTGGTTAACTAGTAGAAAATCCAAACTGAGTATAGAAATCAAATTAAAAATTTACAAAGCAATCATAAAACCTATATGGACATACGGAATACCACTATGGGGAATGTCGGCAATGAGCCACGTAGCTAAATTGGAGACAGTCCAATCACAAATACTCAGAACAGTTAATGCCGCATGGTGCATAAGAAATGCGAATCTGTGTAAAGACCTAAAAATCCCAACAATTAAGGAAGAAATTAACAGGCATGCAAAAAAAATATAGAGGGAAACTTACAACACACTCAAACCAGCTAGCTGCACAAGCGTACGAACCCCAAATTAGAAGAAGAATAAAAAGGAAACTTCCCATTTACTTAACCATATCACAATGACTGTTTGGACTTCCAAACAATAAGGCCTCTCAGGAACGGTCTGAGGGCCATCCGTCCAGCTGGACAAATTGTTAACTTTAAAATAAAGTATAAAAGAAAACTTGTTCCTGAGATATTTCTTTATATCTTCAGAAATAACGGAGGTATTCGCGGTGATCAAGTTAACTGGGACACCCTGTGCATGCAATCGTATTACAGGACTGAAAATATTAGTACGCAAGTTCTCAGAGGTTTCATTTGAATTTCAGTTTCATAACGATCAAAAGGGAAAGTGAGTATATTTTGTCGCGAGATTTGCACGGCAGTCTACGTTTATGTCGGTTATTACCTGTAATTACACGGTTACGAATCGTAGAAACGAGCGATGGAATCTACAAAGAAAAGGGCGGATAATGTAGCACCGCTTCGTTAGGAGTCGTTACGCGAGTTCAGCGATTACGCTTCCACCGGTGATACGCTTAAACACGTGTTCATCAATTTAAAGAACTTTCCTTTCAACTAATATGTATCACAAACTCCGGCGAACAGGCAATTACAGCAAAAAAATCGGCAAAAAAGGAAAGTACACCTTACGACGAAGAAACATGTGCAGGCCGTTAGCATTTAACTACAAACTTTCACTCAATTGTAAAATTAGCTCCTACAAATTGTGTTGAAAGTCATATTGATGTATGATAACTAGCTGTGGTTATCATACGGCTTCAAAATTAAATATTGAAAATGTTACAATTAAAAAGTTGATTGAATATTGTGGAAGGTGCTACGATTTTTAGTCAGCATTTCAGAAAAGGAAATCCTTCAAATTTTATTGTTTTTTTTATTTATTATATTTATATTTACAACTGGCTCTATTGAGCCAACCAGCAAATTTGATTATTATTATTACTAGAGATATAAACATCATGTTAACTTTTTTAAATAGAATCATATGGTTCTATTACAATCATTTTATTGTGCGACTTGTGCATTTAATTCTGAGATATGGTAATTGTATATGTATATCAGATATACATATGTATATTACATATCATTACAATTCAGAACGTAATAATGATAGAACTTAATCAATAAGGAACGTGACATTTTTCCTTGGACATTCGATTATAGTCCTTCTCCTAGGTAGAACAAAAAACTACTTGTTAGAGAACTTAATACATTTAACATATCCTGTCTTGAACTTGTAACCTCTTCCGAATAATCGTGCAAAAACCAAAATTCCGCCTCTCTTCATTCAACAGAATGACAGATAAGAAGAAGAACAGTATATCAATTCATTATTCGATATCACGATTACTTTCACGATCGAAACGAAGTGGCTCTCTTTCCAACATAGTGCTTTTCACCCATATATTTACGCCCGCGAAATAGAAAGGAAGCAGCAATTTCCTGCCGTCAAAATGTAGTTAGCCCTTTACAATGCCATGTGACTTGGAAGTTACGTATCTATATATCTATACTTTTTACGTCTTATTTCGTTTATTCATCACTATGTATAATTATATTCTACGACAATACTGTCACCAAGGAGTATGTGCGTGTATTATTATATTTATTTATGTTTGTATCCCGCGATCTAAATTTTATCATTTATCTTTATCATTTACCTGATGTATCATTTTAGTCATACGCAAGAAAATTCCGGTTATAGAAGGTTAAGAAAACAATTCAACGAAAATCGAGTGCAACGTGAGGGCGGGCAAGTTCATTTGTTTCAATAACACCGAGTCATTGATGAATAGAATTGTTCGCGAAAGAAAGTAACCGCATAATCTGATCGATACCAACACGGAAGCTACGATCTCGTCGAATCGCCTTTTACCAAACTTTTCTTCGCGGTGAAGGCCCTTCACTTCGAGGCGAGCGCTTGAACGCCGAGGATAAATCGAATATTATAACGATCTCGAAGGACCCACTTTCACCGTGGCACACACCTCGGTTAATGCAAGTCACCCACGCTGGTCCGTTGCAAAAGAACTTCTCTTCTTTCCCTTTTTTTTTCCTTTCGTCTGGCAATCAGCGAAAGAAAGGCGAGCCTCTGGACATTCAACGAAAGCGCGAGATTCCGTGGCGCGATTAACGCGCCGCAAGCAGTTTAATGTCCACTTTGTACATCATCATCGGTACAGCCGACCGAACCTAGCGGCGGACAAATGATCGTTAAATAAAATACGCGATCATTATCACAAATCACGCCGGCAACGAGCACGACCACCGCGGACGGACCGAGAATCTCGCGCGTTTATTTAAAACCTCCGAGCTCCTAGATATACAAGGTGTTTCGGAAATAGGCGAAGGGACTATAGAAGCGTATTATACTCTGGCTAAGGATGACAAAAGGTCATCCTTATACCTCTCACATCTCGAAAAGTATTTGATAAAATATACATATACATTGCTACGTGCAATTTAATTACTTCATGACTGTGCCTTATTAATGTACTCCTTGCTTTATTACTAAATATCAGTGCAAACCGTTAAGCCTCCCAAACCGTCTACTTGTCGATTAAGAAAGTCCAAAATATAAGCCATTTATTTTCAATATTTGAATCGTTTAGTATTGAGAGGGCGTATGCCCATTTTTCAAAATTTTACACTAGACAATAAAAACTTCCTCATTTTTTTCGATATAATATTTATTATTAAGAGTTTGGGCCTGTCGTTTCTGGCGCACACCCTTCGTATCTGTTTCAGGACCACCACTGTTGTTTCCTATTCGACCGGGTTTCTTCTGCTAAGAATGTGTAAATCTGTAAGCACAATATCTCGAAAACCAGTTAAAATCGAGTGTTTACATTACATTTCAGAGAATTCGTCTTGAAAAGCACTACCAAGTGATCTGGACAAGAATACATACTTCCAATTAAAAAAACGATCTTCAGCTTTAAATCTTTTAAAATAATAATGTAAAAAAAATTCCATTTTGCCAAAAGATGCACATAGCCCTTCGCATTATGCAAATTCCATATAAAACATTTTTTGTATCTTCAATAAGTTAGGAAATATACCAGTGAATGCCACAGTGAAAACTAACGTATCTAGTCAGACACACTATAATCTACTATTTTAAATATAAATGACAAAGGAAGAAAATATTTTATTATTCGAACGTATAGTAATTGCCGTATATTATGGTTATGATAATAGTTCTATTCAAAATTGTATAAGAGTTACTAGTTGTTTAACCCTTTGGCTACTACACGCCACTATAATGGCTTCCTGTTAAGCGATCGTTTAAAACGAAACGCCACTATGTATAGAGGCTCATTTATTTCGTGGATTGCGTTAAGAGATTGTTGACAGCTCGTGTTAATCCACAGCTTGTTTAACTTTTTTAATATCGTTCAAAGAGTACTTCTATGATATGGACGAGAACCGTTTCATTATTTTCAATGAAATAGTTAATAATACTATTTTTTTTAATTCTGTGGTGGGACTGTGGGTACAACACTAGAGCTCCGCGTCTGAATCAGCCGTACTCAAAAGGTTAATTAACACGTTGACTGCCGACTACGAGTTAACTCGTTTTGGGTAGTAAACTTGTTAATTAAGTAATTACTGATTTTGACAATATTCCCAGAAAAATTTTACATTGCAAAATTAACATACAAAGGCATGTATACGATTAAGTACTTAAACATTTTCTTTCTCTGTGATTTACAATCAAAACAGCAATTTATGTCATGTCTGGATGGGAATGGCTGTTTCCACTGTGGCAGTAAACGTGTTAAATAAAATTTGTGGCGTCGGTCACCGGTGACCCCCACGACAGTCACGTGTTAACGGATTCAGCTCAAGTTGTCTTGCGTGTATAAAAATATGGTAGTTCTGCAAAGATTCGACGGTACTTTCATTTACTGTTACAGGTAAATTAGGTAGACCATAGGAAATTCTTTTCAAAGTTCTCGACGCGTACGGAACCTAATGAGCCCGCTGGCAACTCGAAACGCGCGAACAAGCCGCGAGATGCACACCTGAATCCACTTAGTTTTCGTTATTAATCCTTTGCACTTCAAGCAATTAGGCTATACATTGGTAGTCAACTCCAAGCAGTTTTTTCATAGATTTCTCAGTTACACAGAATGACCACGAAAAAATCCTGGCAGTCAGATTGTACGACGTTTTTTGAAACTTTAAACTGTATATACTACGAATTAGGATAAGAGTAGAAGAAACATAGAAAAGGATAAACACCCGATGACATTGATGAATAAACGCATATAAACACTTTTATTTATAAATGATAAAATGTGGGCAGTAACGCTGGTCATAGGAGTAGAACGCCTCTAAGTGCCTGGGCAGTACAGCTGGCTTTAGGAGTGCAAAGGGTTAATTCGCATCTTTTCAGTTATTGAACAAACATCGTTAAGTTTATCCTCGTTCATATTATTTCATATGCACGTCCCACGTCCTCACCTCGATATCGGTCGTGTTAAAGCGGAGCGGCGCGCAAGGGCAAGGACGATAACGCGGTCGCAGAGCGTTGATCGCATGGTTTTAATAGGTGGCTGAGAGCTCTCGTATAGAAGGCACCCATACGGGACCACACACCGGTAGCGTTCAATTTATATTTTGGGCGGAGTTACGTTATTTATCGCTGCCGGCCTTCGTGCCTTCGACTGCCATTCCGCGGGCCGCCTTCGATGTAAATGGGACGAACCGCCCTCTCCTCGTGAACGGGGGACTCGATGCCTTAAAACGCATCAATGCGAGTCGACCTGCCTCTCTCTTTCTCTCTCTCTTTCCCCCCTGTGGCTTCTGTTATCACTGTCTCTATTCTCCCACCGGTTCTCCCACTCGCGAGAACTGACCTCTCGGTGCACCGGTAACGAGAGGCACGAGCAACATGTAAATTTTCTACCCATCCTTGATCCTGCCTGTCGGTGATCATCACTCACCGATCCCGCTAAACGTTTTTTGCTCACGAAAAAAGTGAGAACGTGTGCTGCTTTTTCAATTTAGAGATTGTCCTACTGTAAAATTGTGAGGAAATGGACAATTTTTTTATTAGTTTCGAAAATAGATTGGAGTCTTAACATTCACCCTTCGAACTCCATTGTCGAGTGCGACTCGACATCGATTTTATTCACAGGTACTCCTGTGTAGAGTCACACCCGATATTTTTGAATTGCCAGTTTCAATATGTATTATATTTCGCAATATTTTTTTTTTTACCTAGATAAGCAATATTACATGTACATGATACTTTTTTGTAACAAAAAAGTCCTTGAAGTGTTCAGGTACATGATTGCTTGTACCTAATTGGTTCCTATCAACCAACTGTCTTTTGAAGTACATTTCAAATAAAACACTTAAAATAATAGGGAATTATATAAAAGAAAATTAAAAATAAATTAGGAGTTCAAAGGGTTAATGTGGAAAGGTCTTATATAGTTATTGAAAACATTCTTCGAGATGTAGTGTTCACAGTGAACTTTTGTCGCTATGCGTAGGTACACGTTGCTAAATTTCAAACGCGTATTTTACCGAAAGTGTTTTCCAAGGCGGTGTACATTATATCTCCGCGTGAAATTTCAAACACATCAGAAAAACAGTAGCTTTCTTTTGATGGACGATTTTATTGATAATATTTTTGGTTTAACAGATATATGAACATGTAATAGAAATTTTAGAGTGAAAAACTGTGTAAAACAGATATGTTACGAGAATTGCTGTATCTCATTCAAGTATTGATATTTTTTAATACAATTTTAAATACGGAAAGCTTAAAATACGTTCCAATAAATTGCTAAACAGTAAAAGGATCGCATTCTTGCTTTTCCCGCATGTTAAGGCCAAGGAGCATCCACTTTTCGGACTGGTCACAGTAGAGTAACCCCTTAAAGCCTAATCCATAGTCAGACATACTGTGCATGATCAATATATCTGAATAGTATAGGAGCACTAAAGTTCCGACATTTACACTTTCAACACGCGCCATTTTGTTAATTTTAAACACAAATTGGTTTTCCTGGTACCTGCGATAGCGACACTCACACTAATTAAGAATCGTTCCGAATTTTCTGTTTGAGATAAGGCTACGAGCACAAATCACCTGCGCCGACGAGACATCTTTTTTTTGAACGTGCCATCTTTGCGATACAAAAAAAATATTAAAAAACATTAATTTGAATACTTTTAACATGGTTTTATATTCTTTATAAGTACCTTTGTAAATCAGAAAAAGTGTTACACTATTCATTCGTT
Source organism: Macropis europaea (assembly GCA_916610135.2). Classification (NCBI taxonomy): domain Eukaryota; kingdom Metazoa; phylum Arthropoda; class Insecta; order Hymenoptera; family Melittidae; genus Macropis; species Macropis europaea. The sequence goes on from OU744345.1 coordinate 23,999,367, forward strand.
TTGACGGATAAAAGAATCATTGAAAAATGCTTAATCTTTCGGTCGTCACACTGGACTGACCTCTTAAACATTTTTTAACAGTTTTGAACTGTTCGTATAGTCTTCGCGTACATTATTCAGTTAAAATGTATGTATGTATGGACTAGAATTAGAAGTAGCTGCATACACATAGACGGGTCGAAAAAATTAATTTTACAATGCGCGTGCGTCGAAGAGATGCAACAGGCAACAACGGAAGCGCACTGAGATGTCTGAGTGCAGCGACCTGGCTCCCCGCGGTCTTATTGTCTCCACGCGATTACGGCGTCTGTTCGCGACACTTTTGCACTATTATGTATCGCATCGCGGAGAACAATCATACGAGTAACAAGAACACCGATAAGGAAAGAGCAACAATAGTAGAGACTCGCCTAGGAGCGGTTCTATACGCGTATCGAATAATGAAAGATAATTACGCGATACACCTTTTGTTTCCATTATGCGGCCCGTTGTTACGCAACGAAGGTAATTTAGAAGCGGTTTACAGCGCGTGCTAGGCAAATTGTGATGCTGTAAAATTAGTATTTCGCTGAAACGAACGGGTTGAACGAGACGGGAGAACCGGCTCGATTGTACAGGGTGCCCCAGGATAAGTGCAGTTTGAAGTAGCGCCTGAACTATTCACTTTTTTTGGTGCGAAGCCAGGGTTGGGCGCTTTTCATTTGAAATGAAAATAATAAATAAAAAGGAGAAAGAATTACTCCAAATAAAATAACAAATAAGATTATTTGAAAATATAGATGTATGCAAATAAATTCCAAAATATCATTTGAGAAATAAATTATTTCCAAATATTTGGTTATTTCAAACAGTATTACAAAATAAGAAATAGCAGTTACTCAGAAAATGTATAAACATTGCGGAAAAAGCAAACACAGCCGATAATACACTATATCGGAAATCTGTGGTTCTGGACTGGAAGTTCCACGGCCGATAGAAAAACATCTTTATTTTCCTGGTAACATCAAATTTCAAATAAAATAAAAATTTATCTGAATAATTATTTGAATAAAAGTTTATTTCGCTAATGCCCAGATCTGTGTTTGACAAAGAATCAGAGGGTATAAGACTTAAATGTTTCCATTGTTTTTTAACACGTTGAACGCCATGGCGGTCACTGGTGACCGCCACCACGAATTTAATTTAATTAAATAATTATTGATTGTCGCAAAATTCTGAGCAAACTTCATACTGAAACAATAATGCAGGAACAGAAGAACACGATTATTCATATCTTTTTTTCTTTACGATTCATATAAAAAATAGTGGATTATATCGTGTCTGGTTAGGTGTGGCTGATTTCACTGTGGCGCTCAACGTGTTAATGAAACGCACATACAAGCTCTACGGCAGCTTGCATTAGACTGACGCTGTGGAGTCGAAGAAAGGAGAAAAGGAATAACGCATTCATCTCGTATCGACAGCAAAGTAAGTGAGTAAGGCACAGGGGCAAGAGGAGTACTTCACTTGCTCCGCCTTTGTCACACGGTGCTACATGATCCGATTAGTAGATATGACCGTTCGGCCAATAAAGAAAATGCGTGTGCTTTGTTTTTATGATTGTGACCTGCTATAACCAATCAGACCTGCATTCCTTCCAGCTGCCAACTTACCAGCCGTACACAGTACACGCGTACCTACGAATAAAGGACAAAGCCATAGGATCGTCTAATCTGTCTAATAACTACAGTAGAACCTTGATTATCCGAACTGTGACTAGCAATAAGCTGCCTCACATTCCAGTTATATTCCGCATACAAATTTTAATTTTATGCTAGACTTTAAAATACATAGTGGTATAAAATAAAATCCACAATATCACTAATACTAATTTTAACACTTTAACTGCCGCGTCACATGAATCTTACTGACATTATTGATTAACACGTTCGCTATCAGCGTCACATATGTGTAACGCGTCGATTCTGTTTTGAAAGCTAGATGTCACACATGTGTGACAGAAATAATTGATAAAAATAAAGCGTGCTCTGTGGTGGACGCTTTTCTCGAATCGACCATGGGAGCGCCACGTGTTAATGAGTTTTGATTTCTTATTGACATATTATAGTGTGTCTGGCCAGGTACGGAAGTTTCCACTGCGGAAATCAACGTGTTAAAAAAGGTAGAATTCAAAGTTACATTCACTTTGTATACAAATTGAGAAAATGTGCCATGTTTAGGTAATAGAACATGGCTCTCAAAGTGTTAACTTGTAATTATCTTAAGATGATGAATTGTAAGATGAACGGTGTTCGGATAATCGAGATACTACTGTATTTGTTTGATGGAGGTGTTGCCGCTTGTTTTGCGGTAACATCTGCTTTTTCGTTGGAAACTAAATATATAATAAGTAGACTGCAGATCTTTATACAATTTAACATATCCAGATTCATGAAGAATGCACATTTCATAGAGTAAATAAAACAAAAAGTGAACTTTTAAACATTTAAACCGCAGAATACAGTTCTGCCATAGTTACATTTCATCAGCTAGATGGAAATTAAAAATATTGAAGTCTATAAACATATATTTGCATAGAAATCCTCAGTCTAATAACAAACGATGTCAACAATTAATGAGTAATTTTTACGGTTACAGAAGTTTTCTCATTGACCTGCGCGACCTCGACGTGTTGTTTAAAATAATATTTCACATAACGCTATTTGAACAGTGCCAGGGTCTGTACAGAAGAAGGATACGATAAAGCATCGATTGAATGGCGCATTATCTGTTTTGTCACGGAACCGAGGGAAAACCTGTAGAATGCACGCGGCTAACGAAAAATTTGTTGCGGTAAGGTCATAAGGTACTGGCTCGCGAGTTTTAGCGGGCGTTCGTTTGACGCCGAAGCCAATATCCTGGCTGCCAATAACCGTTTTCCGAGCTCTTTGTCCGCGACGATAGGTGTCTGTATAGGTGCGCGTACGCGGAACCCGTTTACACGACGTGTTTACAACGTGGAAGTGATTCTCGAGTGATTTTACACGCTGCGAGAAATTCGCGCGTCCGACGCCCGGAACGAATTTACGAGTCTTCCATTCTTGGAGAACCCAACAGCGAGTGCTGCCTATTATTTCCACGACACCGGGAAGCTTTCCTGTTTCCACAAGCTCGTACGACGCTGGACAAAAATTCACGCATGCGTGCTATAGTTAACACTTTGTAGATGGACGCCTTACACGTTGTTTTTACACGCGTAGCAGGTAGATCTAACCTTGGACACTGATGAAAAGCTTTGTGGCTCTTCGAGGTATGATCTGGTATGGCGACTATGCCATTGGTGGATGATCAACCACTTTTATCTGTGACTATGTCGAACTCATCTACATTGAGTCAACTTGTTTACGCGAAACATTCCAAATCGAACACTGTCTACACACGAACGCTACCCTTAGTCATCAAGGGCCGAGTTCGTCAAGGCTGGTCATTCATACGCCTCCCTTCTGCGTAAGATACTGCATATCTGCCTACGAATTTGCGAATTTAGTCAAATTAAATTTAATTAACAAGCAACTTTCCGCAAATGTGGTGACCATGCTGCGAAAATTCGAAGACATGACTGCCAACAATAGCCTGGACAGTTGTAAAAGGAACAGAAGGCACCCTCTTGGAGTTCGAAAAGATTCGCTCATGAGGCAACGCAGGTACAACGTCGCGACGCCCCCTTCCTTGCAGCATCGTGTACCCTCTCCTGGAATATTGACACATCCTAACAACCAATCACAAACAAATAAATGTTTGTACAATCTCCATCTGCGACAACTACACATTTATATATATATATATATATATATATCGACACACAGATCGCAACAAACACACTTTCTGTACATGCACTCGCGTTACAACTCACACTCACATACATTCAGTAACGTACATACACTCTCGTTCATCATCTTCATACGTGCACACATTCACACATACGTCAATATTGCGTCAAGTTTCAATAAAACAACAGTCAAACAGTTCAATAGGAGTCATCCTTCAAAGCGACTCCAACTCATTAATTTGGCTTCGAGATAGTACACACAACGTGTACTACGATCATATCAGAGTGCTCAGTGAAGACCCATTCTTCACACACCAAACAGTGGTCAACATACATGTTTCAGTTGTAGATTTCACTGAAATATCTTGCAAATGTATTTTTTTATTGGTTTATTGTGTTATTTTGTAAATATTATCCTATTACTGAACAACTCAAGCAATCTTTATTAACAAACAATGTTCAACTGACATTAATTTTATTAAAAAGTAGTTACATTATTATAGCGTTAGTACACTGTTTGTCTAAATTTGATAAGTGCCCAGATAGTCATAAGCGGTAGTGTATGTGTACTCAAATTTTAATTTACAATCTTGTTTTGTTCCCAAACAAAGGCATGCATTTCTTTTATCAACCAAGTTTATTTACAATCAATCTTTTATGTACCAGAGATATCAGTACAGGCTTTTGACGAGAGCAATACGCAGTGTGTTGCTCTTTCCTTTCTAGGTCGATATGTTCAGCCCTTGGGTGCTTTTGGCTATTTTGTGAAGCGATGAGGAAGACCTAGTACGTGGTGTCTCTTGAATCTTCGTATTCGTAGTTTATTGCCCAGAAGATTAGTGGCGTGGTGATTCGGATGAGTTTCTAGTCTGCTTAAGTATTTTGTGCTAAATCACGCTATTTCCTCTTCCACTGTTTGTATTCCGAAGTCATGATCAACTATCTGATTTGTGACATTCTATGGTGCGTTTGCGATAGTTCTTAGTGATTTTGACTGAAATCTTTGTAGTAATTCTATGTTTGAATTACTAGCTGAACCCCAAAGTTATATCCCGTAGATTCATACTGGTTTAAGGCAGGCATAGAATCCTCTTTTCCTGATGTACCATCACTTTCGGCTCACCGTGTGAATACTACCCTTATACTAAATTGTGAATGTAAAACATCTTCATACATAATTTTCCTTCGGAAAATCCTTCGAACTCGTGACCATGAATATTTCCTCTAAGCTCGTCAGAAAAAAAATCCATTGAAATTGGTGACGCCGTTGTTATAAGCTGCCTTTGTGATCTATAGTAATCACGTTGAATTTTTCGAAGCGTGAAATCGAGCCGCACCCCGTGGATCGGCGGAATAATAATCGAGCTAACTGACAAGCAGAGGCGATCGCGATCGAATGAATAAAACCGTTCGTATTTACGAGGGCCGGACCCGCGCGCGCAGACGTTCAATTAAAACCGTCGTAATTTCCGTGGCGAGGATTTTTCGCGCGTGATCTATGATTTAGAAACGCGCCGTTATCCGATCGTAACGAGTCCGCGCAGGTGCCTCGTTACGACATAGTAGCAGCTTATATTAACTACTGTGCTCCGCCGACGATTTTCTAAATTACTGTACTTCTTATCGTCCGTTTTGTGAGAAACAACGAGTGCGGATGGGTTTGGTAAATGTTCTTGATTTCCGGAAAAGCAGTGAAAGCAAATGTAGAACTTAGATTTTTTAAACACTTTGTCTTCTTCTTTCTGTGTAATGCAGCGTCGGCTGTTTTGGTCATTTAGCCGTTTTAGAAGGAGGGTCACCCATCTTAACGTTGATCGTATGCAGAGTAGCTTCGCCTTTTGGACTCAAATGATGAGACTCGTCAAGACTCGTCGTAATAACCTAATGCCAAAGTATAAATGCACATGAGGACTTCACGGCAGAATCTGTAAGACGTTTTTGTAAAGCTCCACCTCGAAGAGGTTTACATAAATGTAACGAGAACAGAAAATCTGCCATATACTGATACTTTTGAAAAAGAAATGATTATTGCCAAATACACAGAAAAACAGGGGAAAAGGTGAACAGAAACACACCTAAATCAAAAGTCAAATGAAAAAATTCTTGCAAAAGGGATAACCTAAAGAACAAGAACAGGAATGAATATATTGATGAAGATAAGACATATTATTACCTTGCGTGCCTGCAGCCATGCAGTACAAGTAGATCGAGCAAAAAATGTGGTCAATGAATAGAGTGTAAGGATTGGTCACATGAAGACTGCACCAAACAAAATGATTTATTCGTTTTTCACAATTGTGATAATATTTAAATAATTTGACTCATTTTTATTTTTTTATTTTTAAACACAAATATTTTATTTTTCATTCATTTATTATAATTTAGTTGCACAAATATTTTGTTTCTCTTACATTAAAATTGTGTTACTATCGACCACATACTCAAATACATGCATACACGATCTTTCAAAATCTATGCTAGTTCCTCAATTTACTTTTTGCATGTAGTATTACCCCTTTCTCGGTTGTATCACAGCGAATGAGACACCCTGCAAATACCTGACGTCCACCCTAGTATATTGGAGTGACCAGGTAAAATTTCCATTTACGAGGAAACGATAGCGAACTGCGAAACGAAGGAGAACACGTGGTCATTTGCAGATGAAGAGAAATAGATCGAGAGCGATGAAAATTGAGAAAAACAGGGACAAAGTAGAATGAAAGATTGAAGAGGGAGATCTCGATGATCTCTTAAGTGAAAAAGAGTTGGAACGTCCGTTTCCTCCGGCGTTCATTGCTTCGCTTTAATTGCTTCGCTCGGCCAGTAGTCGACGGGCGTATATATTCGTCGGTGCACGTACGTACGTATCCGATAAGTGATTCGTATTAAGATCTCGCTGGGCGTGGTGATAAATTACACGGTGACTTACGCGAGACTGTTCGAGTACTATGGTGTACCTACGTGTGCACAGCCTTCGGCGAAAAACCATCCGCCTAGAACATAAACGAAGTCTCGCGGATAATTGGATAATCGATTTCTACCGTTAGCCAGAAAATCAGACAGAAGGGAAAGCTACGAATGATTTGTTCGCGGGATTAATATTCGTTAGCCGGATCGTCGAAGTTCCGCTCACCCACTTCGATGTCAGATTGATAAAACAGCAAACTCGACCAGAGTTCACAACGTGTTGATATATAGGATGTGTCACATGAATTGTTACAAATTTTTTAGGGGTTGTCAACGTTCAAGGAGACCATTTCTCTGACGTCCGTGGTATCAGTATACATCCATATATGATGTAAAAACCATAGTAGTGTAACTCATCTAATCCTCATTTTCAGAAATAAAAGGTTTTGTTAGACTGATTGTAATCAATTCCACGGTCACGTATTAATGATCGTAACGCATTGAAAGTTGCCATGAGATCTTACTATAAGTAGTTGAAACCACCTTTTCTATCAATTAACAGACATGTATAGATTGTATCTATGCACGCAAGTCAGTATCTTAAAAAACTTGACTTTCACTCTCTCATATGTTATAATAGAGACATTCAGTGTATTCTGGTCCACATGTGCTCCAAGACTGATTCTAGATATGCAATTTGTGTATGCAAGCCTGAGGGTAATTGTTACAGTAAATCATGAAATTTAGTATACATAGTAGAACCTGAATTAGTAACGCTATGCTAGTTATAAGGTAAAATTATCATTGCTGGCACTGTATATCTAATTTCATACCACTGTGCAACTTACATTGCAAAAGAAAATTATCATTTTTATGCGAAATATAATTATAGTATGAGTTATTCTGTGCCTAATTGTGGTTCTGATAATCGAGGTTCTACTGTAATTGTATATATTTACTACACTTACTAAAACTCTTTTGAAAAGGCATAAAACTGGTATAAATTCTTTGCGAATTGGATATCTGGTTACATAATGGTTAATTAATTGAACTGCATGCAGTTTGATAATTTTATATTTAATTGAAATAAAGAATCAAATGGATAAAACAGATTAGGTATTGCACATCTGGTTAAGAAATGATTTATTAATTGAACTGCATACAATTTGATACTTTCATTTAATACGTTGAGTATCACAGTGAAAGCAGCCGTACCTAATCAGACACAATATAATTTACTATTTTTTATATCGATAGATAGCAATGGAACAATGATTTGGAAGAGCATAAAATTTCTAGTAAGGTACTCATGAAACTTTCGAACCTATTCGATCAGTGTTCGAGTCTACTTGGAAGTATTGTTTTCGTCTTCCGAAGTACTCATGAAAGGATCGAATCTATGTCGTTTAGGTTCAAGTGTACTTGGAAGTACTGTCTTCATTTTCCGAAATACTTATAGGGGGTTTGAATCCGATCAAAGTTCCAACTTATTTGGGAGGTACTCCATCCCATCGATACTCTGTATTTCAGAAACACAAACTATTATTATAATAAACTGACGAAAGTATTAAAATGAAATGGAGCGCCCTGTATAATCCAATAAAAACACGTTCGAACGATTGCTCCGCGTTCACTATCTTGCAAGTTCAGGCAGTGACGCATTAACCTCCCGCCTCTCGATCGTCCAAGCAATTAATCCCGCGCGAGCAAAACAATCGACGCAAAAAAGATGAGCCGTGTATCAAGGATTACTTGACCCGCGCAGCCGGGGCTCATTAATAAATAAATTATCGAGGATCCATCGCGACGGCATCGTCATTGCGGCTGCTCGTCTAGAATCGAGGCATGATCGTTCTCCGTATGGCAGGTGCACCACGTCATAACTTGACGAGGTCTTGACCGGCAGGAGGTACCAGCAGATTACCAGAGGAAGACATAAGCGGTCCCGGCCCCGCTTTGAACCATCGTCCACCGCCACCTGGTGCGAGGCTCGTATGTTTCGCGGGTTAACATTAAAAGCTGCTAATGCGTGCTAGCATTTTTAAGCGTGTCCCGTGTTTTCGCGGTACGCGCCTTCTAGCTCTCTCAGTCAATTAGTTGGGACGCTGTCACGCGCCGTGAAATAATACAAACGGCGTGTTCTTTGCACGGGAAGCGGCGGGTAATTTAGTATCAATAATTCCCCGAGTTCTACCGCGAGCACAACTTAATATAATCGTAATAACCGAGGGAGATGGAATTTCCTTCGTACGCGCGCTGCGACCAAGAGAAATGAGTAACGCCACGGTAGGCGCCATTACGCTTCATTATCGTCGGTTGCCTTTCCATTTGCATAATCCTAATTAAGTAAGCGAGCACGAGAACGACGAGTACGTACGGGTTAACGAGTTCCGATTTCGTGAATCTTGAATTATATTATGGGAAAATTAGTTTAATTTTGGCTCTGTTTGTCATTATACAATAACGATAAATAATGGTAGTCACACATGATACTACATACAAGTAGTATCGATACATCGAAATGACAAGAGCATTGCAGTTCGATCTCGGAAATTGTTGATGCTTATCAAAATAGTCACATTCTTGTGTTTGGTGATTTCAACTTACCTCATACCGATTTTATTGTCTATCAGTCCTACGTTATGCGTTCAAATGCATCATCAAATGAACTTTTATCTGTTGAATGCTTATTACAAACTATGAATTATCATAGTTTATTACAAAAAAATGAATTTTTCAATGAACATGGAAGTATGTTGGATCTCTGTTTCTCCAGCATCCAGAAGACTTATGTTACTCGAGCTCTAGATACGCTTCTACCACAGGATAAATTTCACCCTCCGCTGAATACTTCGATTGAATTGTCTGTTTTCAATTATAAACCATGTGACTCTTATAGGTACTATAATTTCAATCGAGGTAACTTTCTAGGAATTTGTGACTATCTGAGCAGTATATATTGGGATAATATTCTAACTGACTTAAGTGTGGATGATGCAGTTAACATCTTGTATGAGTACTTGTTTGTTGCTATTGATACGTTTGTTCCTAAATGTACTTATAATAACTCTAAGTACCCTAAATGGTTTTCTCCACAACTGATCAAATTAGTAAAAGAGAAAAAGCGTGCTCATCTAAATTTTAAAAAGACCTGTTCTTTTGCTGACTATTTATGCTTTTCGAATCTACGTTCTATGTGTAAGAAATTAACTACTCAATGTTACTCTGCATACATTCATGCTACCGAATACTCTATACAATACAATATTAAGTCTTTCTGGAATTTTGTCAATTCTCATCGTCGTTCAAATAACATATCTAACGTAATGTCGAATGGAACTGAAACTGCCACAAATAATGAATCTATCGCTAATATCTTTGCTTCATTTTTTGGCAATGTCTACGTCTCCGACTCCGCTACATCTTCCATAATTGAAACGCAATCTGTTACCCATGTATCTGATATTTTCATTAATATCAGTGAAATATTCACAAAACTAAATTCTCTTGATATTAATAAAGGTCCGGGATATGATGGCATACCCCCTAAGTTTTTCAAATCTTGTAGTTATATTCTATCTCGGCCTCTTTGGATTATCTTTAATAAATCTCCAAGTACTGGAATTTTTCCAACGTGCTGGAAAACTTCTCTGGTAACACCCGTTTTTAAGTCAGGAAATGTTTCAGATGTCGGAAACTACAGACCTGTTTCTATCATTAGTGTAATACCTAAGGTATTTGAAAATATTGTCACTGAGAAACTTAGTCAAATTTTTTCTCATCTCATCTGCGATGAACAACATGGTTTTATACAAGGTCGTTCTACAGTCACTAATCTTACTGTTTTTTGCAACTACATTTCTACCAGCTTGGAAAGTAATTTACAAGTTGATACTGTTTTCACTGATTTTAAAAAAGCCTTCGACTCGGTTGAACACTCAATTCTAGTATCAAAACTTTCGGCTATAGGATGTAATGGAAACTTGCTGGCATGGGTTAAATCTTACCTCATGGACCGCTTGCAATTTGTTAAAGTGAAAAACTCCCTATCTTCTCCTATAAAAGCCACCTCAGGAGTTCCTCAAGGTTCACATCTGGGTCCATTATTATTTAATATTTTTATTAATGATTTACAAGATGTTTTTGCCCACAGCAGGTTTCTTTTGTACGCCGATGACCTCAAGATTTTTAGAAGAGTTTCAGATATTTGTGATACACATAAACTTCAGTCTGATCTCACAAGGTTTTGTGATTGGTGCAGAACAAATAAAATGAAACTAAATATTACTAAATGTTATGTAATGAGGTCATCCCGTAGCATTCATCCTATAATCGCGGATTATAGTTTTAATAGTCTCGAATTATTGGAGGTTAGTGAAATTAACGACCTTGGTGTCTGCATTACACCAACACTAAATTTCTCAAAGCACTGCAACAACATTGTGAGCACTGCTCTCAAATCATTAGGTTTTATTAAGCGTTTCACCACTGATTTTAAAAACATAGACACCATTAGGCTACTGTATATTCAATTGGTCCGGCCTCAATTAGAGTATGCTTCAGTCATCTGGTCTCCGGAATTCTCAAAATATAACCTAATGTTAGAGAGAGTGCAGCATATATTCATCAGGCATATTGCTTTTAGATTAAACAGACCCATGTTGCGCAATGATCATGATTATGACCCATTACTAAAGATACTTAATATGACTTCTTTGTATGATCGCAGGATTGTCACTGATCTATCTTTTTTATTCAAAATTATACATGCTCAAATCTCCTGTCCTCAATTATTAGAACTTATTCACTTTTATGCTCCCACAAGGTATCTTAGAAGAAGTCATGTATTTCATTATGCTACCATAAAAACTAAATATGGTTCTAGTGATCCAATTATTCGTATATTAAAATCTGCCAACACAGTTACGGATAAGGTTGATTTTTTCAGTGGCTCTATTCCTAGCTTTAAAAAATCTTTACACTTAGCACTGCGCACTGCTTAGATAATGTTTTATTATAATTTCTTTACAATTGCCTTTTTGTTTAATGCTACATTGTGTGACTGTCTTCATTTCTTTTATTTTTGTTATAGTTCTTACTTATGTGTACACATTGGGTTTATACCCGTACAATTTACAAATAAATAAATTAGTTATTGTAGAACCCTTGATATGCGAGTAATCATTGTCAGAACAGTCTATCATTCGAAAGCTTTATTATTCGAATAGTTCATTTGCTTGTAATCGTAGTACTGCATTTTACGCGTATGCTTTTTTCATGCGAATAGGTATTGACATTATGTTCACTTACTTTTACGATAACCAGAATGAAATTCAATTAATTAAAAACAACTACGTATTACAATGTTTGTAAACATTAATCCACTGCTAATATCAACCAGTGTATAATCGATATTCGATATCGCGAATTTCGATTATCGATATAACGAAATTCGACTATCGATATCTCGAAGTTCGATTATCGATATCTCGAAATTCGATTATCGGTACATCGAAATTCGATTAACGATATCTCGAAAATCGATTATACACTGGTTGATATTAGCAGTGGATTCATGTTTACAAACATTGTAATGCGTAGTTTATAATGCGTAGTGGTACACGAGAATGTCTCTGCGAAAATGTGCTGATAAGCAGAAATGTAATTTAGCAAACCTTTAACTGTAATAACTTGTGTAATAACTGTGTTTACATTTTCTAGACCAAATATTTGTAATATTCACAATAACGAAAACTTCTGTTACTCCTGAAGCGTAGTTTACTTCTGCGACAATTTTAAACAGAATTCCCGACTAATCGAGCCGTTAACCTGTTATCTTTGTAGCCCTATTTTAAAAGTGTGTACCTACGTTATATTGCAAAAATGAAGAGATGACAAGTATATTCGTCAAGCACAGCGTAGATGCAGCTAATGTAAAATTGAATTTAGTTACAACGAAGTGGCAGTTGTTTGGTATTCAGTGATATTATTGACAAAACTTAAACATTCATTATTAAAAAAGACAAGGAGAATCAAATACATGAAAAAAATTGGTTTGTTTCTTCCTTATTTCGTTCTTGTCTCAAAATATTCTGAAATGTCTGAAATTTACGAATATGTTTCAGTTTTCACTCAAATTTTAATTTAAATAGCAAATGATAATTACTTTTTGCGCATGAGGAGTATACTCGTCATAACACAAAAAATTGCCATTTCTTCAGGACGAGAGTACTCGTCATACACAGCTAACAGGTTAATTGAGGGTGCATTTATACGATAGTGTCCGAATCAGATTCTGCTGCCACTCAAATAATTCCGAAGGCTTGTGTAGGTGTCTCGGCCTAATGGACGCCGAGCGGATGCATTTCAAGGGCGGAGTAGGCGAAGGTGCAACCAGAGGTTTTCAATTTGGAGCACCTGCCGTCAAATTGTTCCCGAACATGATTGGGGCCGAGCCCGCAGGGCGGATGGAATATCGATGAGAGACATAAAATGCTTGCACCTTACGGCCTTTCAGCGTATCGTATCTTTACACTAAAAATCTCACTTTATAGCGCATCGACTGGACGATACGTATATAATTATACGTTTTTATCCGACAAAAATACTCTGCACATGCGAATGATCGTCATTATGCGCGCGTAAAGTAACTTAAGTAGCCATCGTGGCTGAGTGTGTCCTCGCGAGTAAAAATCGTACGATACGGAATGGTCGCGAACGTAGCCAGCCAGCAGTCTGAGTCTGATTTATAGAAACTTTAATAGTGGATAAATACTGATTGTGGCGCGTGCTGGTTCGAAGGTACGGTGATTTACGCACGATCGAAACTTATTAAGTAGCGCGTAAACGCGTTGTCAGTGCAAGCGCGACATGTTATCGCCGGTATCCGAACAGGAAACGGTATAGGCTCGCTTCGAAAGAAACTTTCATTCCACCGTTTACACCGTGACGAATCAGGACCACGCGAACTGGATATTTAATTAACGGAAGCCTTGTGAAACCAGCTAACCGTTCGACCGCCGCATTTCGAATTAATTAAGAAACTGAAATGGATCTTCAGCCAGGATATAAATTTCATGAAAAATATCGGCTTATTCCGCTGTAACGTTGTCTTTAGCTTACGATATTCAAACGAATCCTGATAAATGGCTCGACGAGAAGAAAACTGTCGTTTAGCCATTTCATACTTCAAATATATCATTCTACGCTGTGTGAGTGCATATGCTTCGGTATTTTTAAATTACCGGAGGGATGCATGTGGTGAAGAAACTAGTTTCTATTTAAATTGTGCTTTTACGAGATTTCATGGACATGTTCATTATTTTAAATGGGATCATATTGTTTCGTTATAGCTATTTTATTGTGCGCTATAAGACGATTAAGATGAGCTGAATAATTGGAACATTTTTTCGTATAATTTTGGGGACACCACCTGGGCTGGATTAATCATTAAGCAAAATAAACACGTGCTTAAAGCATCAAGGGAAGGGCAGCACCATCAAATGCTACACATAAATTTCGTATCACAACCTTTTATACAATTGTTGACAAACTTAAAATTGAGATGAGAAGAAGTTGTCAAAAGCTGATTGATGCTTACCCAGAGGACTTGGACACTAATTTCTCAGCTGAGCTTCAGCAGGTTCACTCATATGTGCATCATAAGTTCAGTGCAACAAAAAATGTAAAAAACAAGATTCAGTCATGCTGAACTTTATAAAATAATTGTAGAAGACAATATTGAGTGTGCCTTTCCAAATGTCGACATTTGCTTTCGTATATTTGTAACATTAATGGTCTCAAATTGAATGATGGATTCCGAACGACCAGGTGCCAACAGCAACACAGAACCACCGAAGATGGTCACCTATCTTATTGTCAGGGCTGATTGTGCCAGAGTAGCTTAACTTCAACTTCTTTTTTTCTAATTCGTTTATTGCAAATAATAAGTGGTTAACAGTTACTTGTACGTTACATTTGTCCCAAGTTGGAGAACTATTTTTTAAGAGTAAATATAAATGGGTTATTTTTGTATGTCCGATTTTAATTCGGAAAATCGCAGTTTGTTCCTTTGTTGTTAGTTCTGGTGGTATATTCTCCTTACAATTAGTTGTGAGGCTGCTGTTGATTGTCTGGGTATGCGGTGGTGCTGTCTACTTTCCATTCCCTTTCCCAGATCATTTTTATTTTCATGAACGTATCCCGTGAATTTATTCATTGAATATTCTCAAAAACCAAAACAAACAAAAATACATTTTACTCTTTCGTGTAACTCTTTCGTCCACTCGGTGGTGCCACACATCTCGACACACTTTGTACTTACAGGCATCCACTTTGAAAAGGAACTAACGCGAACGTCGCTGTTTTAACACCCGCATGTCCTATCGTCACATTTCTACAATATAAGCAACGTTAATCTTCGATTCATTCGACTCGTTGCACGCGAATGTTCTTACGAATCTATTAAGGTGTCACCGTTAAACGTACAGAAATCGTTTCACGGTGCAATTCCCGGACGCCATAAACCGTGGAACGACGACGCAGGTTTCTTTCATTTTCCCGCGTAAAATAATCGGCGAATAATATGCTTGACGATTGCAGCTGTACCGATTCCTACGGGGAGGATAGGAAATGTAACCCGGCGGAGGAGTAAAACAACGATTTCAAAGATGGATACGTACGATTGAGTGCCGCACGCTTATTTCTGCGAGTCGGGTGGACATTAACGAGAATCGCAAACGATCGGAAACCTTATGGATAATTACGTTGACTGGCAGAGTGTACGAACGTTTCAATGAATTCCGCGAGGCAATAAAACCGCGTTAATACGGGACTAACAACTCGCTATTTTAATGAACGACTATCGACCGACCTCGAAACGATCTGTACGTTCTCAAGCGAAAAACATGAATCACGAGAAAATGCACAGGGTGTCTGCAAGAGAAGAGACTCCGTTGTAGAGACATACATAGAAAGTAAACCCTTCCGGCTCGTTTCTCGTTTACTTGGCCAGGCGAAGGCGTAGTATGTTTTCACTTTGAACGTCTTATCATTTTGAGAGTTGGAACGAAAGCGTCTTGATAACGTTTCACCTGTCAAAATTTATGAAATGAATTGGTCTTGAAGAGTCCACATTCGTGGTGTTGCAGTACGAACTGAACTACGTGTTGTGTAGCATTTGGTAGCAGGGCTGAACATTCTTGAAATAAAGTTTTATTGAAGTAGTTAGTCAACTCAAATTTGTATCTTATCTAGTAGTTTGTTCTTTTTATTGTATTATAATTGATACATACTTGATAGATTAAGTACTTGTAATCTTATTTGGAAATTGACTATCCTTAAAATAACATGTCCAGATTTGTTCAGAAGTATTTTATCTATCAAATAAGATTTTCAAATTTATTTTGTTTAGCTCTTATTGTTAGTTGCGATAAATTTCTTTTCCTTTCATTTGAGTAATTACTTGCTGATCTTATTTGTTGTTGCTCCAGGTACGATGTACCTAGCCTTGTTATATAGAAAATGCGATTTTCAGTAAAAATCTTTTAATTGGCATACAGGCTTCACCTAAAATCGTGGTACAACCGAAAAGGCCTTATTTCTCGTGCACAAAAAAAGTTGAAAAGGCGGAATAAATGTTTTTCATGCGTGGTATTGCTTTCTAATTCAGTAAAATAAATAATTTTTGAGGGTGTCTTATTTTATTACACCTAATAAATAAATAATAATTATCCAAAGCGTCATTCTATAAAGCATACCACAGCTAAACATATTATATTTCTAAATAAAGTAAACCACAAGTTATAGTTATACAATCTCATATTATGTTTCTTAAATAGTATGTTATTCATTTTAAGCTAAATTGCAAAAAATCCTAACTTGGACCTAACATCTTTCCCCGGCTATTGTCCTTTTGCTTAAAAATGCGCTTTGAATCGAATTAAATTTATATTCCAGACAGAAGATTTCCCACCAATTTTATAATTTTTTGAAATTGTATTGAAATTCATTAATTTCTTTATCATTCATTACATAATAATCCCTATTTACTCCATCATACACCGTACTTGCTTCTCATTCATATTGTGACATTTTTAATAAAAAATACAACATTCCTTTTAGTAGCGACGTGAAGACACGCAATGCGGTTAAAAAAAGTGTAGGCATTACCAGTATCTCGAGATGAAAAGTGTTGCTAACGCATTGCAGAAATTTATAGTTTCCATCTTTTATTGATTTCATGTGGATCGTGATACATTGCGATAAAACGAAACAATAAATGGTACCGAAGTATCGATTAATGTTTATACAGGAGGTCGATCAACGCATTTGTCGGATAACTTGGAAGAAGTCACTCGACGGAATGCAATGCACTGCGAGCTTGCTTGTAAATCGCGGAATCGCGGATACATTCCTATCGTATTTGGTTGAGATAAGGCTAGAATTTCCATAATTCACTCTATCCCGCGGATGGACCCCATTCCTCGAATATTAACCTCGGGAATACATTTTTCTTCTCTCTCTAATCGACGACAGGGCTTACATCTCTTCGAGAACCTGGCGACAATTTCGACATTCGTCCCCAATACGATTTTCATTGAAATTTATTGTGTGAATATTTGAATGGTTAGGGGGAAAAGCAAGGAATGTCACAAAGCAGCTTCATCGAGAAAATCAATTTTCAATACTTTAGTGCATCATTAAAGAAACAAGGTCCAATGAATGTAACTGTATTTTTCATGACATGAAGCTATACTCTAATTAGGCGACAGAACGAAAATGAGCGAAAATATAATTGTTTCACATTATTTTAATTTTTGATACAACTTGTTGTATGGGACATACCCTGTTATTTCCCCTTATTCTTCAATTTTTACCCATAATATACTTTTTTATATTATTTATAACTTCTCGCCTTATTAGAACTTTAATTTATTTTCCAGAAAAAAGAACTTACAATTGGCTCTTTACTCAAGGACTGCGACACTGCCGATCAGACTTCTTCCGCAGTTAAATATTTTTCCCTGAAGATATATTTGTGAGCCTGGAAACGCATAATAATTATGTGACATGATATATGGAACACACCTGGCACTTTCAAATTAGAGTTATTTAAAACGTTATTTTATATAACGATGGTTTGACTTTATATATATTTTATTTGTAATATTTTTAAAGTAATGAAGTAATAATACTTGATATATACTTTCAAATAACGTTTTGGTTTATTTCATGTGCGTTTACATTACCGTTTTCTTGTTTTATTTATGAAATAATTAAAAAAGTATTCAGTATATTAGATGGTCGGAAGCAAAGATCGCTTGCCTGTATACATATTATATTGTAGTAATAAAATAGTTAGTGTAATATGCGTACATGCACAAACGTGAATAATCAGATTAATTATAATTGTATTTTGTTCATTTGCATCAGTATGAAAGTGATATCTATTGAACAACTACGACGATTTGTTTAGAAAACAATTATAACTTCATGCAAATAGAAATAAGTAAATTCACAATATTTACTGACATTATTTTAGCAATTACTTTTTTTTCACATTTGAAATAAAAAACAATGTAATGGTTGCATATTTACAAATCCTTCTTTTTTAAATAAATGAGCATTTCTATATTTTAAAGCAACGCTATTGAGAACGATGGATTAAAGTCATATTTCAAATCGTTATGCTGTAACCTAACTTCAAATAAAATCTGTCAACGCCTGGCATGAAGAACATCCACACACGCACACGTTCTTCAATTCTATCCAACAGAAAATTACTCACGAATTTATGGACGGATTTTACATTTACCATTTATCATTCACATGAAAGATGTACCGCATATGAATCGGCAACTCAAAATTAGAAAAAAAAAAGAAAACTGTAGATCTAACGTTCTCGTCGCTGAAGCCTCTTCGACCACTCTGAGTCCTCATTTATTTCGAAATAACCCAGAACAATCTATTAATAGACTATCGTATACAATACCCACATGGTGATGAGTACAACGGAACAATATGTTACGCGTCAGATAATTGACACCTATTCAAGATAATTGACGCGTCGTTCGCTCCTAATAAATCAGCAGGAAGTGTGGGAAGCTCTTTTCTAAATCACCTCGAAACGAATCTGTTGGATTGTTGAAGAAGCAAAATCACCGGCATAAATGTTCACATCCGTCGTTGAGGTGGCATGTGTCGAACGAACGTGCGCGCAAGGTGTTCGCAAGGACAATAGAAGGAAAAATCCGAGTTCTATGATGGCGGTCTTATGGTGGCAGCTGGTAGTCGTCGACGGTCCGGTGATATAAACGCGAGGGTATAAACACGAAGGAGCAGGAGGCTTCCCCCGGAGGTTTTACGAGGGGTGCACGTCCTCCATTGCGTTTCGTGTTTTCGTGTAGTTAGCACAATGAGACGACAAACGACGACATAGTACGCTGACCGCTTGACCGAACCACCCACGGTCGTTTATCAAGTGAAAAGCGAGCGTGTCCAAACACGGAAACCCTGTGAGGGTGGTCGAACGCGTTACATGGATTTCTAACAAAAGCCATTGTGCCCGCCGAGAAGTATTTTAACCAGCTGTACAGTTAAAGATTAATTTCACCGATTGAAAACGTCGATGCCGAGAAACGTTCGCCATGTTGTTCCGCGTACGAGTCAAACAGTTCTAACGAGGTACGACCACGGTCTGAATTTGCTTTTTTTGAATGAAACACGGATTTATACGTGAACGGCGAGTTGCATGAAGGAATTCCAGTGTATCAGAGGCTAACACTCGTCTATTTTTATAAAAAGTCATATTGAGATACGAGGCTATCAGTTTTAAATTAAAACTTCTAACCATTTGCACTGAAAGCATTTTTTAATATGATGGACCAGCAAGTGCAGCACACTTTTGTAATGTAAATTTTTAAGAACCATATGTTTTGATTTTAGAAGAAAAAATTATAAATGTTTGTGAATTTATTTGCTTTGACTTTTGTAGAATCCTAAAGTACCTTTAGAAGCAATTTTCAATGAGAATTCTTGACATGCTGGGCTGTGATGCAAATTACGAATGTCCTCATGGCGGAGTCAACGGAGTTATGAAATGTATTATGAGTATCCCCGTAGCGGGGCCAAAGGAGTGTAGAGAGTTAAATAAAAACACAGTGTTTCCCATTGATTATGATACTAGGATCACTGATGTCGCGCTTTACATGATTGCTAAATTATTTTGTTCAGGATAGTAACGAACGAATTCTTAACAATGAAATATAAGATTAACCCTCTGCAGTCGTACGTCAAGTGTGACTCGACATTGCATTTCGACCTAGAAAGGTTAAATCGACCATTCCTTGTACATTAGATCTCGACTTCATAAAAATATATTACTATAAATACGTTGTTGTATTGTATATATTCTGCATAAATATTGAAACAAACGCAAATTATACAATACTAATAACCGAATTTATACTATCCAGCTGAAACGAAACAACGAAAATACCTCTGACCGCAAAGGGTTAACTCTTTGCTTTACGAGATTTTTAATGATTTCGAGCGATCGAGTTTGCTAATCGAGTCCTTGAGTGCCCTGATGAGTGAAGAGCGTCTATCAGCACACGTAATTTGCTTTTAACAATTCTCTGAAAATCGAAAGCGCTGTAGTTCGAAGTTTTAAAGAATTGGTACGCAGGTAGTGCTTGTATCTGTAAAATATGGATTATATTCTGTGTTACGAGAATGATTCATTATTGTAAGGTAATGGGTTAATCGATTCCCAAGAGATTATAGGTTGCAGCGAAAGATCCTTTCACTCTTTGCACGCAATTATTGGCTTTGAGGCACCATAATATTTATATTTAAAATTTTCTGTTTTATATAAGTAGTTCAAGATGATATTCATTATATTTAAGTTTGTAATGTACGTCTTTTATAAACATTTAACTCTGCCTTTTTTTGACATTCATTTTGCGAATCAAATTTGGAAATTGCGCTTGTCACAAAACCTCGGCTGTTACACAACACAGTTGTCATAATTACTGATAACTAAATTCTTTCCACATGTTTTGCTTCTTCTCTTCATTTTTCTTTCGCCTTCCTTCCTTTCTCTACCCTGTTTGCGTTTTCTTTATTTTTTATGCACTGATTGTATCGTGTAATAAACACGTCAAAAAGCGCTCAAAACAGAATGAACCCTCTTGTTGAACACTTGAAGGCCTTGTTTTGTTGCAAAAAGGGTCATATACATGTAATATTGCTTATCTAGGTAAGAAGAAATATTGCAAAATATAATAGATATTTAAACTGGCAATTTAAAACTGTCGAATATGACTCAACATAGGAGTACCTGTGAATGAAATCGATGTCGAGTCACACTCTACAAAGGAGTTCAAAGGGTTAAAGTATTGATCGTCTACGCCCAAAATCATATGTAGGTAGATTCGTAGCAAGACGACCTATCAACATGCAACAACTCATCAAGATCTGAGACGACCACTTGGGTAGCTTCCCTCTTAGGACATCTAAAGAAAGCGAACGCTTTTCACGAACAAACAGCAAGCATTTTTTACGGTGAATCGTCTTTTTTCTACGGTTCCATCGCCGTCGCGGTCACGTCAGGAAGAAAAAGTCAAGTTGTCGCCTTTTTGAAGAGATCGTAGGCCTCCGAGGGAGATCCGAAGACTGTCATTCGTTTTCGGATGACAGCGGGCCGACTGCGCCGTTCGATACGATCGGGTCAAGATCGGCTGGGAGCCAAGCAAAAGGCCGTTTGCCAGCCAAGAGCAAAACCGAAAGCGCAGCTGCAGCTGATCGGGGCCACCTCCTTCCCTCTCAGGTTGGCGCGTGCCATTCCCCTGCCTCCTATCTCTTCTCTTTTTTCTTTTTTACTTTCTTTCCCTCCGAAGGGGCTCCAGGTAGAAGACGCGTATACGTTACTGGCCCTCTTGCGTAACGTACGCTCTGCGTACCTGCTGAACAGTCGAACCGCACGAACAGAATAGAGGGGTGAACTATCCATCTGATAGAACGTGCCCTTTAAACGGATTCTTTGCTGCGATTGTGTCGCAACCGAGAAATTTATCATGAAAATGAGACGAATCATCTACAGGGTGCGATGAAAGTTTGGCAACATTTTCGGCAATTGTCTTCCAACAACATTTTTAATAACGAAAACTAAAAAATAAAGAAAGCATTGGAAAAAGCATAAAATTTTGTTTAGACAGGGCCGTTTTCGAAGAAACCGCCATTTGCTTTGGTACAGACTCTGAGACGCTTTTGTATACATGATTAAATAAACAATTGAATAGCAAATCCCACTATAACGTATACATTTAAAAAACATTTATTTATATGAAAAACATTTTTTACCCAAAAGTTGCCAAACTTTCATCGCACCCTGTACTACCCCTGGCAAAAAGTTTTCGATCAAAGGCAATAATATAGAAGTAAGTGAAAACAATGAGGTCTTTGAGGTACAAAATACTATTGTATTTATTTAAAATACATCATAAAGTAAGATTAACCTGATGTGATGCAAATAATGAAAAAAAATGAACATTTTCGGTTATTATCAGAGAGAAGAGTGAGAAAACAAAATGTTACATGGAAAAAACTGTTTGGTAGAAGCAGTTCTGGAAAAAAGTAATCGGACAAATTTGTTAAACTTAAAACTGCAAAGAGATAAACAATATTTACCTAATATTTGTATTACCTAATATTTTGTAATATTTTCACGTCCGAGTATAACTGCTTTTATTCGTTGTGGCTTTGATGCTATAAGATTGTTTTCTCACTCCCTTTTCTTTGGTAATAAACAAAATTTTTTATTATTTACTTTGTGTCAGACTGATCTTATTTTACCATGTGTTTTAAATATATACGATAGTACTCTGTATATCAAAAACTATAGTGTTTCCAGTTACGTCCGTATCATTGCCTTTGCTCGAAAACTTTTTGCCAGAGGTTCTATTACGAATAAATCCATGGTCTGTTATCCTGATTATCAGTTATGTCGTTGATGCAGAACATATCGTCGAATTTAAAGATGCCTGTTCAAAATGTTGTACTTTAACATCTGGGGTTCATGAAAGTTTGCATTTCGGTCAGTTAAATTTTAATGTGTTTGAAAAGGACATCTCTAAGGCATTCATTCGTGGTAGATTTCTCTTATATGCTGATCGACCGTTCAGTTTTTTATATGCCAAATTCTATGTATTTTCTGGAGTACAACTCAATGTTCCGCGTAATGCATCTTCGACACTACTTGTTCGAATAACGTACCATGTACATTAGCCTTGAGATGTGCGTAATGTGCCATTTGTGCTTTTTTATTATATAAATCACTATTGTTCATTTTGGATGTGTACTATGTTGTGGCCGAAATCGATAAACATCTTCGTAAGCTGATGATCTGAAGGTTGATTTAAAAATAAATAATATGTTAGATGCAGCTGAACTTCAAGGCGATCTCTGTAGACTGTTCTTCGTGTGTAAAGAATAATTTATACTTTAACTATAGAAAACGTTGTGTCTATTCGAAGTCACGTGGAAGGAATAAGCAAAATTGTAACACGTAGCTGCAACTTTACTTTATTGTGTCGATACAGCAACTGGGGAAAAAGCAAAGAAGAAACAACGCAACACGCTAATATCCATGCAGGCCAACGTAAAATTAATTTGCCGGTTCAACTATCTAACAGTGTCACATTTTTTTTCAACAGGGAGATACTCTTGTATTTAATTATAAGGTTAATTTTAATGATAGGCTTCTTTTTACTATACACAGTAGGACTGATCCAAGCGTTATATTTATACATACGTAATATAACTAACATAGTCTACAGAAGTCTTGATGTCATCACTCGTATGCACAAGCATTTTAAACATTTTAACACATTGGATTGTGCGGCAGTTAGATCATATTTGGAATACCGTTCAATAATTTGGTCTTGATGGTCTTTCAATAAGTATAGCATTGCATAAATGCATGCGAACGGCAACATATTTTTCAGTTGCTTCTACGCCAATTTCGAAACATGTTTATTAACCTGCTCGATCCGATTTAGATTGTCTTTTGATGACAAGACGTTAATGTTTCACTTATTATTTTTATATAAATTTTGTAATAGTCACACTGTGTATCTCAAATTCTTTGATTTGAATAAATTACACACTCCGTCTAGAAATGTCAGGTATTCTTTTATATTCCATGAAGAAGGACATTCTTGTTATTATATTGTTATTTAAATTTTGTTAATAGAATGTATCAGGACATCCCATAAGTGATGTCGTTCCCCATCTTACGAAATATACTTTAAATAAGTATGAATATATTATTTGATTGAACTAATAAAGATTTGACTGTGCACGTCGCGGAATGCCAGACATGCAGATCGTTTTGAATTTCTCAAATAAAAATTTGAACAGTCACAACAAAGATTTGTAGTCAACAATTTTGTAAATTAGGCGCAATTTGTTATGCTGAAATGTCATGTTGGCGTTCGAGTAACTGAAAACTGATTGTACGTGTTAACTACTACCTATTCACGTGACACAACAATTTTTTAGTTGACAAGCAATTCAACGATACTAATTAGTGGCGATGGACTTAAAATAAATTGTTTTAAGACTATAAAAATTTGTTGAAATTCGACTTGAAAGGAGTCCAATTGTTGATTTATTTACGCTTCGAGTCACTTAAAAACGACGTTACTAATGATATGACCTATTACTCTTTTTAAAAGAACCCAGCAGACACTTTAACACCTTGAGTGTCACATAACCCATATTTGGGTGACACGAAAATTCAATCTTCATTTCTTTGATCATATGTAGTATTAATGTATGTATTTAATAAAGTTTAATAGTAGCAGTAAAAACATTATGAAAGTTATTGATATTATTCATTAAAAAAGGTACAACTTATAGTTACATTAATTTTGTATACAAATGTAGAAAGTATGTCATTTTCAGCTAGTGTAGCGTGGCATTCAAAGTGTTAAAAATCAAAAATCAAACTCCTGCGTCCCGAAAAGAATGAGACAAACATTTCCCGCCAATTTACTCTGCGGCCAACAATGGGACTCGAAAAAAATCCTACCGTTCCACGCGTCTCTCGAACGCTACTCCGTCAACGGATTTCTGGTAGCGAGGGACGCGTGCCAAAATCGGAAATCCGCCGGTTCGAGACAGGACAGAGCCACGACGAAGAAAGAAAAAAAAAGGAAGATGAAACGGCAGAGGAGAGAAACAGCTGAGACGCTTTGAATCGCGCCGCGTGTGTGTGCCGAAGGCATTCGCCAACGGTTCAGCCTCGAATTCGACGTATAAAAGGATCTTGTCCCGTGCCATCCTTCCTCCCTTTCAGACGATCCTCACATTATGTTCCCTTAAGCCTGGCCGGAATTTCAGTTAGCCTACCCTCCCGTTCGGATAAGTATACTTTTGCGAAGACACGTCGAAGGGGAGGCAGGAGCGCGTGTCTACGAAGGCCGATGGGGATGTTCAAACGAAACGTTCACGTGTGCTCGTGATCGATGCTGCGACGAATCGGATTATGTTCGTACACCGGCGAACGCACGTTACCTACCTCTAAGAAAACGATTAATAAATGGTTGTTCGCGAATTTTGACGAAAGCTTGCCACCCGAACAGTAGAACACCGCAACCCGAACACTGACAGGAAGATGAAGCGGGAACGGTGCTCCGGTATTCCACAAATAATAATCTCCGTAAACGATACTAATAGCCTACACGCATAACCGTCCGCACCTAATATAAGTAGCATCCGAAAAAGGAACAAGGAGCATCGCTGATCCCGTGCTAACCGTACAACGGAATCCCCTGACATAATTACGACGTCATTAGCGACGGAGAATCCGAAATAAAGCATCGTCGATGATCGTTTACGGCGGATGGGGAACTTAACACGTCCTCTATCAGTGTATTTATGAATTTTTTTAGGTTATTATACCTCGACACCTGTTCTTCTTGAGCGTTTAGATGTCGTCACGGGTACTTCGCACACAGAATTAACGCTGTGTGAGTTAGTTGGACACTTTGACTGCCTCGCTTTATGAACTGAACATTGGAAATTGTCTGCATTTTTCTACAGAGTGAATATACTCCAAAATAATTATTATCGTTATTATCGTTTACTTTTAAGAAGGATTATACAGTAGATGCTCCTTGGTATATAACAAATCAAACCTTGCATGATGACCTAAATATCCCCATTGTCAAAGAAGTAATACAGAAAAGCAGCATAAAACATCATGAAAAACTAGGAAATCATAGCAACACCTTATTACGCCCACTAGTGAAACAGCACAGTGGAAGATGTAGAAGAAGACTGAAGCGACATTGGCCAGCAGACTTAATTGATGGTTACAGAGGACTCGTTAATTGATGAGTTCTCATCACGCCGTAAATGGTGTTGTAGACAGTAGCTACCCAAACCAGCAAATTAGCTCATAGAATTGTATTCTGATTGCTAATATAATAATAAATAAGAAAATATATGTATTTTAACGAGAAAAATTATTTAACTCTTAGATGAATGCATAATTTTAATAATAATTTGTGTTCCTAAAATACAGAGTTGTGTTTTTTCCTTAGACCTTTTATACTTCATATACTTATGCTTCCATGATCCACGCGATTCAGATGAACCTATTATACATGTCGAAAGAGGTTTTGTACTACTACTGTTTCTATTTTGCCCAAAACTAACCAATGAACTGATAAATACTGAATGTCTTCACTGTACCAAATTTTATTTGAATTCCATAGTATGTTTGATAATATGTAAAAACTATATAAAAGTATATTAAAGCGAAGTAAGACAAAGCAAATTTTAATTTATGTAAATTTGAATATTGAAAGATTATACCTTTCATTTTTGTTATTCGCCATAGAATTAATGAAAAATCAAAACTTATTTTATAATAAATCTACTTTTTAGTACTAATAATTATTATTCTATTGTAGGTAAATCTGAAAGACTCCACATTGCCACATCTCCCCCTGTATTATACTCATTTGCTGCCTTATTGTACTCAACGAACGTCTGAGTTAAAACTAGTCTCTCCCATATATGATTCATGGGACTGTGAACATGTTACTGTTCGATTCGTGCCGCCTATCGAATTAGTCGTGGCGTGTCGAATTTTTGGCAGCAGCTTTACTGATGCAAATTGATTACTGGCCGTAATCCTTCGTTAACCAGTTTCAGAACATTGACATCTTCAAGAATGTTTTCTTTCTTATGATACATGTTTTAATTAGTGGACATCCAACCTAGGAAATTTATAGGACTCATGAAATATGGGATGTTTAATTTATCCTGTGACAATTATATCATTTTACTTCTAGTACACATCCTTGCTCCTTTTATGTCAGTAAATTTTCTGTTGTTGGTGTAGACTTTTGTAGTACTTTTCAATAGTTTCCATTATATAATAACATCAATATCACTATTATAAAACTTTTTAATACAGTTTGATGGGTACGCGACTGCAATTTTAGCATCATTAGAAACGAAATATTTTGATATTTTCAGAATATCCGATTGTCTTCATTTCAGGGAAATAGTATGAAATCCGCCTTCTGCTTTATAAGTTAAATAGTTTTTCATTAAAAAAAATGACGTGAAGTTGATAATAGGATTATGTATAAGAAAAACAGGGAATTTTATCTGAAATAGGAATTTTCATGATGTTATTTTAAGTCTTATGGTTTCATCGTGCAGTGTAAATACTTTCTGATATTATGCATATTCAAGTCAACAATTTATTCGTGTTATAATAACTAGACTGCGGATGTTTATGCAAATATACATTTTTAGAGTTCAACCATTTTTATGTTAATATAGTCGAATAAGAATTTATTCAAATAAGAACTTCTTCATATAAGAATTTATTCGGATAAAAATTTCTTTTTTTTTATTATGATAGAGAAAACGAAACAAAATCAACAAATATGATAGAGAAACGAAAACAATCAACAATTATTCGTATTATTATTCGAGTAATTTGGAATCATTATTCGAATAAATAGAGAGAATAATTTGTTACGAATTACGAATAATTATTATCCGGATAAAATATTCGACTGAAAAGAATTTATTCGGATAATTATTTGAGATAAATATCGAAACAATTCGAATAATGCCCAACTATGATTAAAAGTATGTGTATTTCAAAAATAATTCATACAAATGCTTTCCTATCTAACACAATTATTGATTCAAGTAATTTTTCACTTAAAAGTACTGCGTTACGCTAAGCTCTTAACAATAACAAATCTACATCTACATTATGTACAGGTACATTATCGGAATACGTCACCACTATCTGCAATCTTAATACTTCGGATAATCGAACCTTGAAAAACCGTAAAATCTTTCCCCGATTAATAGCCGTCCAACCGCATGAACACTATCACCAGAAAGGAAAGCTGCAAGAATCACGAGTGCGAAAGTAGCAAGAAACTTGAATACTTCCAGTAGCACTCAACGAGCTCAGAAAGGAAGAAGGCATCCGAAGTAATTTAAATAAAAGGACGTTTATTAAGAAGTAAAAGGAGTGAACGAGCGGCGCAAAAGACTCCACGATCAAAGCCAACCTATGCCAATCAAATTTATTGCACAGAACGTTCGCTAACGAGGAAAGAAGAGGAACGAGAGAAAGGATAAAGGCCTAGGCGTGTTCGAAATGCGAGCGGATAAGATAGGATGGCGAACACAACGGCGCGAACAGGCTGGGAATTCTGATTTAATTTTCACCGGGTGCCCGTGCGCGTGTCTTACAACATTGTCCCTAGAATATGGAAATCGGTTGTTAATAGCGCAGTGATTCCTAGATGAGATAACGATCAATCGTAAAAAGCATCCAGTAGAACGAGTTTTCGCGTTGCACGACATGAAAACATGGCGAATGGCCTATCGATAGCGGTGGATAGCGTATATTTTTAATCTCTAGTTGCTAAACGACCGCTATGATCGAGCATACGGTGACAGACCTTTGCGAAATCTTGCGCAAACGTAATCGAAATGGTGCTCGACGTAGCGGAATGATGTTTCGTGTCTCGAAAGGTTCGCTCGGGTTCCAAGTGAACGTTCGACACCTTGAGACAGTCGATCCTAATTGCCAATAAAACCGGGCAAACCTGGCCGAGAAACGAAAAACCAACGGCAGAGATTGATGGACAATCTCCGTTGTCGATCGCCATTTCTTCGTCGACGATCAGCCTCGTGTTGTCGAGATCCTCGTCCGATCGCCGCGTATTTTCGGTTTGAATATCATTACCATACAAAATGAAGCGCGTGGCCCGAGTTCAACCTGCGTTCATCTACCAAACGAATAAACGACCTTTTTCATCGTCTCCCGCTGCTTTTCCCTTTTGTGAGGCTCACACTGTCGGTCGAGCATACTCGAAAATCGATCGGCCAGGTACAAAGCAGATGCGCCCAACCCTTCGGAACGATGAAAGCTCCAGAGGAAACGTCTTGATACTCGTTCGGATTCAAGGACGAGCAGGTCCTTTAGCATATTTATTAGAAAAGCACCGGCGCCGCCACGAGGATACTCAGGAAATCGTGAGCACCTACATCGAGTGCAGGTGATCGTTACATCCTAGCACCGATTTCCGGCTTATCTATATTCCATGTGTATGCTTTGCTATTTCTGGGACGCACCAGTGGCCTGGTTTTAAGAGAATCGCAACCCCGGATGCAAGGTAGTCTATTGTAGATTTGTGAAAGCTAGTGATTGTGGAAAGCAGGTGGCATGGTGCTGAAAGAGTTTCAGAAGCACATCCTAGAGTAGTATTATCTCATTTGCTTCATAATGATACTATATCCTGGATATCTCTTTCAGAATGGTGACTTAGGAATCTGTTTAAAAGAATTCTTTTTTATCGTTGTTTTTGGTAATCTGGTTAGAAGCTTGATGGGTGGACCCATGATCTGATTGTAAGTCAACATTGAGTCATATATCCATGGTAGATAATATCATCAATGAAATAGGACAGAAATCTGAAATATCTTTCTTATTTTGTTTTATTGAACGGGATAAACTCTTATGTGTGGTATAGAATGCAAAGAGTGTAAATTTCACGTAATGTTGCTCGCTGAATTTTGTGTTATGCATCTGGTCAAGTTTCTTTTAAAGAAGTCACACGTAACATGAAAAAATCAAGGTGTGAGTAATATCTGTTTGTTAGATTGCTCATCCTATAAATTGGCCCTGAATAAGAAAACTTAGAACTAAGTAAGTTATAGTTAAATAATAGATCAGACAATATGTGGAACTAAAATGGAAGAATTTCAATAATGTTAAAAACTTAAGTTTCTCTTAGAATTTATTTATTTTGCAGTAATCGAGTAGATCGAAACCAATGAGGACTAGTATACGAATATTCAGAACAAAGATAGTAAACAAAACTTGTGCACAATATGCCAGAATCATACGAAGCCAATTGCATATCTTGTCATACTATAGAAAATTGAAGTTAGAGATATGTTAGGCGAATATGGTGCATGAATTAAAGTTTTTCCAATAATTTGTTGCAGTGTCTGTTTGGCTGTACGCAGCCTTGCATTATCTTGAAGAATCAGAACACCCTGGCGATTTGCTAACCATGGGTGTTTCAACAAAACTTTTCCTGCTCTTTCGAAATAGATTGATCATAAGTCTGCGCTATTAGTTTGAACCCTTTATATCAATTCAAAATGAAAAATTCTAACAGTTGTCCATGAAACACACAATAAAATTTCCTTCTGGTGAAGATTGGGTTTACATGTGGACAGACCTGGATCCCCAGGCGATAACCAGTAATGTGGTCGCGTTTTATTTTCATAAGTGACTCATTTTTTATTGCAGCTCAGCAAACGGTCAAATAGTGGTTGGAAAACAGAAGCCGCATGTAGCAATCCTATGGCGCTTCTAAGCTGGTGCAGTACCCATCTTCCCAGTCTGTGTACCTTCTCGAGACTATGTAGTCGCGTTCATACTGTTTCTTCACACACGTTCAACCTTTTTCTGAAAGTTTTACACGATGCTGTAGGATCCCTTCAACCACATATTTTAGTTCATCATTACTCGTGGTTCGTCTTCAAGACTTTTGTCGCCATTTTTCAACTTCTTATACCACTTTTGCACTGCTCGCTCACTCACAGTATGAACCCTTTGCACTCCAGTATGCCTGTCAAGCACTGACAATGTCAAGTGTTCCACTTCAAATATGCCTCTCACCCTGTTAATTTGTCAATTTTATCTACTGATTTTTGTATACTATGTCAAAAAATGAAATATTTCTTAATACGTAAGATTAAGTGAACCGTACGTAAGTATCTTATCTCGATGAAGTTTTCTTGGAATATGAATCATTGAAAATTAACATTCGTTTCCAGTAGCTTGCAACCACATTGATGTTGTATCATCACATTAGTTATGTTGGAGTTGCTGGTCTATCATATTAAAAGAAGCTTGGAGTGTAAAGGATTAACACCTTAAGCTCGATAAATATTTTTGACAGCTTCTGTAGCTTTACCTCCAAATTTGTACTCGTAAAGCAAGTACGAACAAATTACGGTATTGGATACAGACATCGTACACTACTTTCGGAGTAGAAAATGAAGTATACAGAACGAATACTTGCTAACTCATTTCTATTCCCTACATATACCAACATGAAAACACATAAAAAAATAGAAGTATTTACAGGTAAAACGGTAAACCGCACGAACTTTCTGGGCCACCTGAATAGAACACACTGACGCAGTTTGATCGTTTAATTTGAAGACACCCCGTATACGCTTCCTCGTGGTCGGTTTTTCGTTTTTTTTTTCTTGCAAGCGAACACGGCCATGCTCGCGTCGCCCTTGCGAAATCCCATATCGTATATCGGTCCGGCACCCTCGAAAAATTATCGACTGCACGCGGCGTTACGGCGTTACGCGGTGCGCCGCGATATCCCGTTTATAACCGTCCAATCAGATCGGGATATTATCTCGGCAATATACAGCATCGTGGCCGCCGATTGGAGCGAGCCCACGCACTTGCAATCGTCTCATATGCATATCTGCACGCTTAATAGTTAATGGTCCGCCTCGTTGTAACGCTGTGGCAACACTTCCCCACCTTCTTCGCTGGTCTTTGCCCCTCTTCATGGTGCTTGCTGTTCGCGACCTCCTCCTACTCCTCCCGGTCTCGTGTGTGCTCGTCGCCACGGCATCGACCACGATCGAGATCGATATAATCGGACCTTTTGCTATCAGTGGACCACCGTGGCTCCGCCATTAGCTTCATTACGCCTTTCTTCGACGCGAGTCACGGCACCGCCGATAACGCGATCGAACGACGACGACTCAAAACGATCGCCCGGAAACCTGTAATTATTGCTCGGCCACTTTTCGATGCAGCACCGTTAATGACCGATCGAATTCGCCGCTCCTTTTCACGAGGAAAGGGAATCGTTCGGATTAATGGGCCGTGTGCGAGAACAGGAACATCGGTAATTGGAGCAATCGATTGCTGTTGTCCGTCTGCACGGTCCCACGGACACCTTAATATGCGAGCTAATTCGTTGGATCGTGACGAACATGTCTCCGATGCATCGTTATTCCTGTTTGGAAAGGGAGACATATCAGTAGGGATGGGATCAAGTTCAACATGTACTCACTAATTCAAGTCAATTTCAATACGAAAGTATCACTCCATGACATTCGAATACTAGTCATAAGAAGTGATGTTTTATTTTATGTGCTTGAAAAGTACTAGGATTATATACGTTGCTTTCGAACTCCACGAATACCTGTAGGTTTCAAGAATGTACTTCTATGTATTTTGTAGTCCGAAATACTCGAATTTTTTAAAAATAGTATTCGAACCCTGAGAAACAAAAAATGCAGATATCATGTACATACATACACTGCAACTCACATGCACTGCGATTTCGCTGGAAATGAATATTGTAAACAGAAAACTGTCGTAGGTGAATCATGTGATATAATTTTCACAAAAAACAAATGACGTGATCGTACAGAATAGAATACTTCTGGTTAGAGTACTCATAAAAGGTTCGAATCCGCTTGATCAAGGTTCGATTGTACTTCAAAGTACCGCTTACATTTCTCAATGTACTTATAAAAAGTTCGAACCTATCTCGACTAGGTTCGTGTCTACTCAAAAGTATTGCTTCTCTTTTTCAAAGTATTCTTGAACTGTTCGAAACTATACAATCCGGTTCGTATCTACTTCTAATATACTTGGATCCCATCTCTACCTATGAGTAGTGATGGGATTGATCCGATACATATTGATGATACTCAAGCATTTCGATACCTAAATACTCACACTGAGTATATTAGAAGTAGGACTGAATTTGACTGTATAATTTCTAATAGTTCATGAATACTTTGAAAAAGAGAAGCAATACTTTTGTGTATGTAGACCCGAACCTAGTCGAGATAGATTAGAACTTTTTATAAGTATATTGAGGAATGTAAGCGGTACTTTGAAGTACAATCGAACCTTGATCAAGCGGATTCGAACCTTTTATGAGTACTCTAACCAGAAGTATTCTATTCTGTACGATCACGTCATTTGTTTTTTGTGAAAATTATATCACATGATTCACCTACGGCACTTTTCTGTTTACAATATTCAATTCGAGCGAAATCGCAGTGCATATACGTTGTATTATATATACGTACACGATATCTGCAGTTTTTTGTTTTTCAGGGTTCGAATACTATTTTTAAAAGATTCGAGTCTTTCGAACTACAAAATACTTACAAGTACATTCTCGAAACCTACATGTACTCGTCGTGGAGTTCGAAACCAACGTGTGTAAGCCGACTACTTTCCAAATACATAAAATAAAACGTCAGTTCTTATGAACAGTATTCGAATCCCATAGATTGGAACTTTTGTATTGGAATTGACTTGGATTCGTCAGTACATATTGACCTTGATCCCATCCCTAGAGGTGGTGACTTCGAGCAATTGCTCTGAAGGTAGATAAGCAGCCATTACAACACAAAGCAAGCTGTATCTCGAAAACAAGGTTATATCGGGCACATGTTTATATGAACCTCTTTTCTTATTCTAGTGTGCGGAACCACCCCTGCTGTACTTCCCACATGATGTGGAACACCCTGTATACCTTTCGCAGACAATCGACGAAGAAAGGTATGATCGTACGTGAGAGTTTCGTAGAAACGTGCCAGTGCTCAGGGCTATATTTTTAGTCGCGAAAACAACCACCGGCATACCGATTCAAAGGATTAATCCCGCAGACCGACAGATCAATCAAGCTTTAATCTGCCGTTAACCCCGGCCATTCGTGTTCCAGGAATATCAGGAATGTCGTTTGATCGGACAAAGAGCATGAACGACGGGCGGGAAAGAGAGGGTACCGATGCTGAATGGTATCCGAGGGAAATGAAATTCATTCACCCTCGATGGCGAGTAAAGTCGACCAGGGCTTTCGATGAAGCTCCCGGCGACCTCCGGATCCGGTCACCGTTCCAAACGGCGAAACAATTAACGAGCCAAACGAGCTCTGGCTCATCCTGATCTTTCGCGTACCGTTCGGTAGCCTAAGTTTAGCCCGATTCCCGACTTAGTAAAATATCTGCGAACACAATCGCTCGTCTCGGTGGCATCGCTCAACGTCCGACGCTACAAGGCCCGATGGCTAGAACGCCTTCGTCCCTTGTCACCGATGAAAGAGGTTAGGCGTTAAACGAGAGCGGTTGCATAAGGCCGAGAGACCTTAAGTACACAACAGGGACGAGGGATACCTTCTTGGAACCGCCAATAGGTAACGAAAAAATCGAAAACCTCTTCGAGAGAGATCGCGGAATAGTCATGATCTTTAACCATTTCACAGTTGAACTTACTATAATCAGCCGGTTCGCCTGTGCTGAATTCATTTCGTATTTCCACCGACGACTTCTTTTAGGCTTGCTTCAGTCTACAATTTTCTATACTTTTTCTTCGGCCACACTTTGAATGAGTTGCTAAATAATTTTTTCTTTTTCAATACTTCTTAGTTTCTTACTTTTTTGTACATAATTAATTATTCGTTTGTATTAATTTTATTTTCTCAGTGAAGTATTAAACGAAGCTATTTGTAATGACAGTCAGTTGTAATAATAAAGGAATTGAATGCGATTAAATGCTAAACTCTGAAAATGTAATGAAATAGAGGTATAATTAAGAGGGAAAATTTTATTCAGTTCCATTCCAGATTCACACATAACCTGTGGGAACGTCTCTTATGTAAGAATAAAGTGAAAATGAGCGTTTACATCGACAGGAAACCATCATTAACTATCATTAAAATAGTTCTTGTTATCACAGATAACATGCCCAGGTCAATATACTGACTGTTAGCAGTACGGTGCTTCTCATTTCCCCGGAGTGTTGCTAGGACTAAACTGTGACAGGGTTAACACATTACTCGTCACTGCGGTGTTTATGTGATTCCATTCCTGCAAATAACCCGCATGTAACACAAATAAATTAGCATACTCATCACTGATCATAAATAAATACCACATAACTTATAAAATGGGAATGGGAAAATATTCGATGTTAAGGCAATAATGTATAATGTTTTCTTAGACAAGGAGTTCTACGATAACTGGCATAATTTCAGACTTATCCTGAT
Organism: Macropis europaea; assembly: GCA_916610135.2. Lineage (NCBI taxonomy): Eukaryota > Metazoa > Arthropoda > Insecta > Hymenoptera > Melittidae > Macropis > Macropis europaea. The sequence continues at coordinate 24,034,755 of OU744345.1, forward strand.
GGGATAGGTAATCCTCTCCTTATAGTTCACCACGCGTATATAATGGATCACCTGAAAAAATACATTTTCTTAAAAATACCATATTCCACATTGCAATTACATTGTACATTCGCAAATGCTTGCAAATTACTAATTAACGATAGAGAAGTTTTTGGCAGACAATCTTTGCACCGATGAAGTTGTTCGCACCCCGTCGGTTAAGTGCTAAAAATTTTCAGCGAGTACAACCAAAGTATTTCAAAATTTGTTACTACATTCTTATCAATTTATTTCTATATGAAAGTCAATAAAATTATAATAAATTATACGATATTTTTCGAAGTAAATTTCATCTAGAGTAGGACCTCGATCACCGTAACTGTGATCAGTAACAGAATGGATCACGTTGTAACTATGTTTTGCACAAAAATAATAATATTATTTTAGAATGTAAAATACACAGTGGCACAGAATTAAGAACACAGTATTATTAATGAGAATTTTAGCTTGTAAGTAACGTAGGATAACGAATATTGGGATAAGGAGGGTTCTACTGTACTTGAATAACTGTGTACTACCTATCTGCAAGTTTTCGGATTTGATCACTATTCCCTCGATTTTCACTCAAAGAATATGCAAAATGCTTTTTCAGCTCATTCAATGTTTCTGAAGTGTCATTCATAGAGATTCTGCTCGATTGACCGAAACAGGCCATAAGCAAATGTGCAATATTTAGACTGTAAGGAGGATGCGGAACAAATTCAGCACCATCTAGTTTTGACATCTGTTGATGTGTCATACAGCCTCGAATTGCTGGCCCATTATCTCTTTCGTCCAACATATCTAGCAGATTTAAATTTATTAGTTTCAGAAAAAGTTCTGTACTTTCAGGATTACATAAACTCAAGGACTACTTCAAACTAAAATGTTTCACAGGATTTCAACAAAATAAAAGTTCTAGCATTCACGAGCTCAAAATGCAGAACAATCTGGACGTAACCGTGATAAGAGGTACTGAACACAATGACAACCAACAAAGACCATATTTGACATTGTATTCTCCGCGTATTTCAACTAAAGGAGAATACCTCTGAAGCTGCTGAAATGTTCTACTTTGGATAACATAGAATTCGATATTAATGATCAATCACGAGTTGGCGTATCGACGAAAATTGAACTAAATTGAAATATATTGGAAATACAAGATACGAATCAGGTCATCTTCAGTTTGGACTGGGAAACTCTTCCATATGCGGATAAATTACCGAACTTATCTCATTCGTATTGTCACACACTTCGATCGCTTTAACATAATTTGACTGCCACACTCATTGTCACTGCCAAATTACTCCGTACTGAAATCCGTATATCGCTTCAAATTTGGTACAAAATCATTAATAACAATGAAAAACATTTCAAATACGCAGCTTGTTCTCGTTTTTCAAAAATAAAGTTTGAATTTTCACAAAGAAGCAAGAACACTCACATAATATTAAATTCGTTAAAAAAGTATGAATCAATATTATAAATAAATCCACCGTTGAGCACTCTTTAAAAGTATACACAATAACAAGTGTATATTAGTAGCAAAGTATGAGATGGATATCACATAAAAAAGTGAAGTAACCCAACCTAGCATATAGTGTATTCTGACGTCTTTTTAACATCCTGTGTTTGCATAAGATGAATGCTTTCTTCTTGATCGTACCATTGGCCCTGTCACGCCGTGTATAATAAACGACTGTGAAAATGGAAATCGAAAAGAATCGCAGGTGAAATTTTTGAGATGGCGAGACGGTCCGCTTATACCGCGGAGCGCACGGTCGGGAATTTATTAGGAACTGCATTAGAGCACTTCGTGGCCGGCCCTCGTCGAGTATAATTCCCGAGGGATATTCTCATTATTCTCAGGCAATTATAATCCCCGATGCACCGAGGCGTCGAGGCTATATTAATTCGCGGCGACGCCGTCTGAGAATGTCTTGCGTATTAACCGGGGCCACTGGACTCCGCGGGGTCACAAATTTTCGCCAATGGAAAACCTGCATTCTTCTGTAATGTTTTCAACCCGACCAATTCTACAGCCACGGGGGAATGATTTAAAGATACTTTTACGGTCCCTCTGTCTTTCTGTCCTCACTTTTACCTTTCTATTTCGGCCAATCCTTTCGCCAGTCCACGGTGAACCTTGTTCGGTCGTTAGCATCGTCGCCCCGCGCGAAACTAAAGGATAACGCTACTCTTTCGTTGATTTGAAACTAATAATTATGCTTTCAATGTTTCCTAGATCATACAAGTGTCTTGTATAAATTTTTCTTTACTGCTGTTGTTTCAAAGGCACCGAAAGATTATACTATCCTTTCTCTGATGCACTTGAAACAGCGAGAAACTGAAATCGTGTTTAACCTGGACTATTCTTTGTCTAGGGGTACCTATTGTTTGCAGGTAAAAATGAATAAAAATTAGGTAAGCTGCGTTGTCCATTTCAAAGACATTTTCAAATTACATGTTAAATCTTTAATCTTCTGCGAAGGGTGAATAAAAAGTGATGTTTCCGAATTTATAATTCATGAATGGGTGGCATCATTGACACGTTGCAAGTACTCACTTGTTCCTTGATATCCCTACTACATGCTTAGTAAGTGAGAAGCAGTTGTACGAAGGGGTTGTGTAGCTGTAGTTCGCAAAATGAAGGCGTGTAGTGACCATTCGTCGGTTCACCACACAACGTCCATAAGGAAAAAGTTGTTGAACTTACTCAGAGCAGTCGAAGGATCACTCAAATGGAAATCGCTGCCGCACATGTTTTTAACTGTGAGCAAGTGGCTGAAGACATAAGATGGTCAATTCTTTCGTGACAGCTTTCAAAATCTACTCTACCGTTGACAGAGATGTGTAGCGAAGGCATATGGCTATGTAGCAAATTAAACAGCAAGTTTGAAGCATTATTTTTGTTTTTTTATTCATTAAAATACCTTAATATCTGTGGAAGTTATAAATAATTCAACCCTCGTATTAACATGTTAAATATTTATGAAAAAATACTGTAAGAGCAATTAAGGGATCCATAAAAAACAACCCTTGTCAAAATTTACGATGACAACACAACATCGTGATTTAATTAGATACAGTTTTTCTGCTATATAATTACAGATAACACCCACAGCAACTGTGTAATGTGATGAATATTTTATTAAATGAAATTCAGATCTACTGAACAAAAATTAAAGATGCTAGAGTATTTTTATTGCTCCCCGAAAAAAAAACGCAAACTGTCAAGGGTCGTTTTTGTTATGAACCCTTCAATTAACAAACACCTTACTAACGGCGGAGAAATTTTCACAGGACGAGTTAACTCGTAACACTTAACAGATAACACTTAACAGGTTAAATATTTGTTACACATGTGATTATAACAAGTAATGCAATCCCAATTAATGCAGGATTGTTTCAACTTCAATGCACTATTGTATTGCATCTTTTTTATTTTTCCTCTCGCACATTTACAGCATTTAGGGTCAAGGAATCGTTCGACAGAAAACGTGTCATCAATTCGTATGATTTAAAGGCCCGTTTGTTTTATTTAACGAACCATAGGACCAGTTTTTACGCGGTTGCTGCCGGATGAGCACTTTACAAGGACGAGCATCTCGAAGGATGTGGGCTCAATAAAAAGCCCGACACGTATGTTCGCCAGTCGCTAATAAGACGGGTCATCCTGATAACATCACAGGGATATGTTTCCAGCGATGATAACGAACCGTAATAGCGCAAGAAATGGTTCACTAGAAAAATCTTTATACATATAAATCGAGATCACTTTGCTGTTCCATTAACTTTCACTGAAATCTATTTCTTCCACACACTCTTGGAACAGAAGGGTGTAACGGTTCAAATTGCTCAGAAAGCTTTCTTCATTTCACAATAAATACGATAAAACCTCCAATATCTTAATTAATAGGAATACATAAATGTTCGGATAACGAAATAGTCACTTTCTTGATACTGTTCATTTTATATGTTCATGAAAATGGCGCAAGTATCGATAACAAAAATCGAAACAGAATATCATAAAGCTATTTTTTATTTAATTTAAGAGTTTCTGGTACGTTTTGTTGCTAAATTGCATACGTTCTTTAGCGTATATGACTGCATAAAGTATTATATAATTGTTCTTTAATTCAAACCGCCTCATAAGGGGTGATGATGAGCTGAACAAGAGCTTTTGAGGGTTTCACACGTTCACTGCCATACTGTGGAGGCTGAAAACGACACGACTTTACATGCAAGTAATCTAAAATTATACTTTTTTAATTAATAATGTTTAATTATTGCTGGTTCTTTTAGATCTTCTTCAATATTTTATTACTAGTACTCGTGTTCAGATAAATGACAACGGAATTTGAGAGTCACTCACTTATGGGTGACACGGCGGTCAAAGTGTTAATGTAGACAGCGACGAGTATAAACAAACCTTATAGTATTAAATGCTAACCCTCGGCAATTGTTATAAAAAATGGTTTCAAACACTAAAAATTTGAAACCATCGGATTAATTTTTTTTGCAAATTGCAGATTTTGATGAAGCGAATAAAGGAGTTAAATATGTATAATATCGGTATAGTATCAATAGTGCATCACACGTCATCGTTTTTATTAGCTGAAAAATTAAAGCAGATAAACATAAGGTTAACCTATTTATGGACGAATTTATTAAAGTTGAAGAAAATGATTTAATTTTGTTTCACATATATTTATTCAATATGACAAGGACCTAACAATCTTCAATCACACGACGAGGTTCCTCTTCTTCTAATTGGGAAATTTTATGGTGAACTTGCCATGATGTTCGTCATACTTTTGTCATAAATATTTGAATTTAAACAGAGAGCTAAATGTACTCACAATTCCGTATATATCAGTATATCTCTAAAGCTTCCGACGAATTTAGTAACAACTATTCTGTACGTGCAATGTATTACTATGATATTTACAAAAGCATGAACTATTCGGATACCAGGACCTTCGGATAATGGATGTTCGCATATTAGAAGTTGCATCGTATTTTCAAGGATGTCCTTGAAGACTGTTATAAATTAGTTAGCACTAAATAATGATCTACGATTAAGGAGAGTGCAAACGATCGGCCCATATCGAAACTGCGTTCAGGTGTATCAGATTTATCAGTTGTTGACATCGATTATCGATACGAGATTCCCCACAATGCTGCGAGCATTAGGATAGAGAAATCTGATCGAACAATCTTTGTTATGAATTATAATCCGTAGAATGGGACGATCTGTATGAGCATCTACTTAGCCAAGACTCGATGGCAGGAACGCGTTTTCTGTCCGGCTGAAAGGAACATCCATTCCCGGCTGGATAACTCGAACAGGATCTGGAACGCATCTCGAGTGTCGCCAGGACATTATCGTTCGTCCTTCGAACGCTCGTGACTGCTACCTACGCAAGCGCGAATACTCGTTTGCGATTGGATGAATAGCCGCTTTAATCGTGGAAGAACCAGGCTCAACGTTATCCACCCAACGGTTTTTTCCGCCCTGACAAATGAGTAGTACGCCCCCTTCTCGTTAAACATCATTTTCATGCGGAACGAAAAATGCCCCCGCCAAACCGGTGAACGTTCACCAGAATGTATATAGATGTTTAACCTCCTCAGGAACGATTTATGAATGTTAAGTCACAGTATGTTTAGACTTAATCGCATATGCGATTTAACACATCCGAGTTCGAGTGAGTGGAACGAAAAATGTACTTTTACATTACCCTGCCACTCCATTATGGTCACCCTCCACTTTAAACGCTTGCTGCATTCTCAGTAAAGTATTCGGGTTATGACAAGGTTGGTAAGTATAAGTTTTGCACCGTTAGGTTGTTTGGAATGTTGTTAATGACATGAAATGAGTTTCGTATGCGTGAAATCATTTCATTGTTGAATTCTGCGTGCTTAAACAAGGTATTTCTGTTTTATCCTGGGTCGGTCAATCTCCTGAGTTGAACCCGATTGAAAATATAGAGTTCATCCTAAAATGCCTAGTTTTCCAAAGATACAATCCCATTAAGGATGTCCTTATGCACAATATTCAGGCAGTGTGGCATGGTACACCTAAGTAAAGGACTGCATAGATCACTGTATTTCGAGTGTACCCTCCACAATTGAGGCCACTATCAAGAGCCACGGAGGTCACACAAAATACTAAAAATTGCTGTGTTGTTTTATTAAAATTGGAAAACAAAGATTTCGAATTCAAAATTCCGAATAGTATTGAAGTTTTTGTTCTTAGCACATTACAATCAATGATGGTTTCAATCTAAACGTGAGGATTATTAATGTTTAAGTACTCTGCTACAGCTGAGAAGATACTTCAAAGTCGTATTGTTGCTTTGTGTCATAAAATTTGATATACTATCAGTATTCTTTAACGTTTACGAGACAGTTTGAAATTTCGATGGAAGGTATGTACTGTTGCAGAAAAAATGGTGTGCAGCAATTTTTTTACTGAAGTATGTCACGTAAAATATGTAATTATGTCTTGAATTCAAAGCATTTTTGGACAAATGTGACCTTTCTTCACCTTTAAGGTGAGTAGTATACATTCCTAAATTTGACCACCTATATCTCAAAGATCCTATATAGACCATCTATAGATTTCATTGATATATAAAGTCACAAAATGTAAGGCTCAAAGATTCAAAGTTCATCAAGTTGCACACATGATAGAAAAAAAAACAGAAATCGCGATGAATGCTGTTAGGGTTACCAGTGGCCGACGCCTCAAACTTAATTTAATTAAATAATTATTGATTATTACAAAATTCTGAGCGAACTTCACATTGTGACAATAATGTAGGAACACAAGAACACCATCGAATACTCAAATCTTATTGTCTCCACGACTGATATTAAAAATACTAAATCTTACCATGTCTGACTAGGCGTGGCCGTTTTCACTGTGACACTCAACGTCTTAATTTACACATTTGGTTCCTCTAGTATTAATTCCTTTTCTACTGTTACATATTTTATCTTAATCCATCTTACTTATCTTATTCATTTGAATAATACTCACGTAATGTTTTTATAATACATAATGTTTTAATTAATACAAAATAAATACTAAGAAACTAGAAATTGCATAATATTCAACGCACAGAAAGTATCGTAAAATGTTTCGTACCAATTTTTGCATAAATGGCCAAAGGCAATTGCTGTCTGCAAAATCTTACTTGCCTCGTTTTATCTAGAATTAATTCCTGTTAATTCCCTATCCATTATTATACATATATTTTATCTGAATTCATTATACTTATCTCATTTCATCTAGAGTTAATTCCTGCTAATTATCACTAGACTGCGGATGTTTACGCAATCATACATTTTTAGAATTCAATATTTTTTATATTATTCCATTTATGAGAATGAAACTTTGACAAAACTGTATTCTTTTCTGCGAATGTCTAAAAAATGCACCTTTTAATTTTCTTACAGTTTTAAATGTGCGTTTTTCAGATATCTGGGTATGTTAAATTGCATAAACATCCTCAAGTATAATTATCACCAAAGAAAGATCACCAACCAGGTCGAGATTATTTAGGCGTCTCGATAATCTTTCGGGTCGAATGAATGAGAGGCACTGAGAACCTAAAGAAGTCGCCGGGGAGCAGAAACGTGGAGTACGCGTTGCTGTCGTCCTTAATGTTCTAACAAACCGCGTATGTTAGAATGATGTCGCGCGAGTCGTATATGCGGTTCCGTGTGCAGCCGGTACACCGTAATATAGTAGCGCAAGCAATATAGTAACGCAGGCAGCCGTTGGTGCATCAGACGCATCGAACCGTTCTCCAATGAGAGAATGGAGAGAGATCGTGACGCGATTCAACGTGCAGGATAGTTTGCACCGTCGATCAGACCGCTTGATCCCGGCTTAAACTGAAATTGCCGGCCGACTCACTCTCTATTAGCCCACTACTATGCAAATTTACCGAGGTATGCGATACTCTACACTTTGGCTAGCCTCTATCGTTCTCGGAATATAGAAAAACTCTGTCCGAACGCATTTCCGCAGTACGGTATGCGCCGTTCGAAATATTTGAAACGGGAAGAAACTTCATGAAGACTGCCAACGCAGCTCATATAAAGTTTCCGTTAACTGCAGAACGAGCTGGGACGCGTTAACGGATTCACAAGTTCGTTTCTGCTTCCTGTAACCGGAGCTGTGAACATGTCAGCTGAGGACTCATTTGTTGGTGCAGATTTCACGGACAATCGGAAAATTATTCTTATTCCATCCGTTCGTGTACGTTTAAGGGGTGAGTGCCTGCGTCCTGGTGAACTGCAGAGATCTAACTGGAACCGTTTTATAAATTACTTCGAATAAAATTGTGATCCAAGTGAGAATATTGTCCGGAATTGCTTAAGAAGTTTGCTTTCAGTCAAAAGTGACACGATACAGTTTGGACTGGTAGATTAACAATTAGACTCTTCCGCTTCTTTGTATGTAACCCAGCGTCGACTGCTATGGTAATTTAGCTGGGAACAGTCATGTGTGAACAGCAACCACAAAAACGATCACCAATCTTAGCGCTAGCCGTGCCCAGGACAGCTTAACTTTGGCAAACAGAGGAGAGCTGTTGATAGAATTCGAATCATTTTAATCAGATACAGTACAACCTTGATTATCTGAACTAGAGTAAGGACGCGTAGGTGAGTTCTTTCAATGACATAAAGTCTTCTAGAAAATGACTTCCTGTCTTTTAATCTGATGATCGATTTTTGTTACATGACATTGTACCTAATTTGTTTTTCTTTTTTAGTCATATATGTGCTGTAGCATTGATAAAGTGAGAAAGAAGAACATCTGTACTACAAATAAGAAAAAGAACTTGAACAGCCTAATTTATACGTATATCTATTTCATAATTGAGGGACACGATGTTCGGATAATCGAACGGCTACATTTTCACATTGCACATCAAGCTTATTGCATAGTAATGTAATCTGTATACATATATCAAATTAAGTGTCCTGACTCACTTACGATCGACGCGTAACCCAAACCACTGGACCTGGGAAGCTGAAATTTGGCAGACACTGTCCTTTTATAGCATAGGTAACTACTAAGAAAGAATGTTCCTCCCCTCCTCACCCTTCCCTGATATCAAAATTGCCCGCGCTAAAGCGGGCACATCAGCTCATCTTCTAATAAATGACTGGTCCAGATATTAGTTATTATGGATACACAGGGGTTAGACAAAATAATGGAAGCACCACGTACATTGAGGAAATTCTTTATTAGTATCGTGTAGGACCACCTTTGGCATCCAATATAGCCTGAATACTCCTGGGAATGGAATCATACAAATCCTGAACAATGTTTAATGGGATATTATACCATTTTTCAAATACACAATACACGACTTATAAGCAATGTTTCCATTATTTTGTCCAACCCTTTAACGTTAGATATGTAAATTTTTATAATTAGCAGATTTTATGCTCATCCAAGGGTTGGTTGATTAATTCTCACAAAAATTGAGAACGTATGATTAATTAGTATATTAACGATTTATTAAGGTATTAATTACAGCTTATGCTAAGACAAACTATAAAGAGTGGTGTGATTCTTCCAGATGTCCAAGCCTTTGTTTCAATGCCACAGTTAAATATTTACTGTATTTCTCTAGTACTATAGAATCAAAAATTGTTATTAATATTTTTGTCAATTAGATGAGTATTCCCATTATCATTTTAATTGGCTGAAAGACTGAAACATTATACACCTAAAAGCATGTAATCATATCGGATGCACAGTGAAAACTGCCAGACCCAGTCAGACGAATTACAATATCCTATTTTAAATGTAAATTACGTAGGAAAAAAATATAATTATTTCACCGTGCAGTCGTTACCTTGAATCATCAGTACTGTACAGCAATCAACGTTTTAATATGTATTTGAATAAGAAAGGAAGTATGTGCATAATATATTACCATGATTTACAAGGTAGTATACTTCAGTAATACATAATACACTAGAACATACAGTAATGAGTGCTCGTATATTAGAAATTCTATATTATAAAAAAGTCCCTTTGTAAAAGTGAAAATCAAGCACCAGCTCGCATAACAGCAGGCAGTCAACGTGTTAATACTACACGGTGTCCCACTTGAATGTGGCTACCTAGATGGTTCTGTCAGTTGTAATAATACAAAAATTATTTTATATGAAATTTGAATGGTACCGAAGGATAAATACGCTACAGAGAATATTTTTGTCCTCAAGTCATTTTTTTGGGAGTTTTCAAGGTTGCCGATGTTTTTCCATGTAAGTGAATATTTTTTACCTTGCATATTGTAGTTCACATTAAAACGCGTTCCAAGATGTATAATGACGTAACCTTGAAGTGACTTTTGACTTCTAAAATTAAAATGAAATGTGACATTTATTTTCATGGAGATCGCAGGCATTAGAAACGGCAAGCGAAAAATTGTAAATGTAAATAAACATACTATCACGCTACAAACCTGACCGCTACGAAGGCAACTATCATTTCCCTTCTTTGTTATAATGTTAACACTTATCAGTCCCTTCTGTCAATTTGACATATTTTTCTCAAACAAGTGCGATAAATGTAAGAAAGCAGTATGCCTTGTACATCGCCTTATTATTTGCAAACAATGCGAATAATCAGAAGAATCTTATGCTCGAATGTACAGAAACATCATTTTCTAATGTTCGATAAAAGAATATGCAAATTTAACTGTTTATTTCAGTGATGGCCACGGAAGCTCCATCCCCCACTATAGGTTCATTCCCCTCATATACGCTGTGATATGTGATGACGTTGGACCGAGGGGAATGAGGAGCGAACCTGGAGGGAACTGAAACGAGGGGAATGGACCTAGAGTGGAGGATGGAGCTTCAGTGACCATCATTGATTTATCTGTTCATTATATCGATTTTTTACCATTATGTCAATTTAACACCAAAGAACAAATTAAGTTATAAAAATGAAAGACGGATGAGGGTTAATAAGTGTTCAAAATAGTATTCCTCCACAGCGATACATTATGTAAAACAAATAATAAGAGCAATGTTCCTTCGATTGTTTCAGGATTAATGGCAGCACAAACTCTAATTATTCTGTCTTCCATGTCCTCTGGCGTTTTAGGTGATTCGTTATAAACGTCTGGCATTAGTTTTCCCCACAAGAAGAAGTCCATTGGTGCGAGGTCTGGTGAACGAGGTGGTCCTTTACAGTTTCAGTACATTCTATCCAGCAATCTCGACGGAAATAAATTTCATGTTTAATTTTTATTTTGGGAGTCAACTGTCACTTCCAGGATATGTTATTATACATGTATGAATGCATTTTCGTGACAGCTACAGTATGCAAGGGAAAAAAATATTCACCTACATACTAAAACACGTTGGTGACCATGAAAACTTCGAAATGACCTTGGAACAAAAACACTCTTTGCGCATCTTCGTCTTTCGATAACATCTAAATTACATGTAAAATATATTTTATACCATTACAACTGAAGGAGATATTTAGATGGCTCCATTTAGGTGGGACACCCCGTATGCAGGCCGGGTAGTTGTGCGAGTAACTTTCACCACTTGCCGGCTCTTTTCGTCGAGCATCGACAAAAAAATTATTTTTACTATGAATATAAAAAAAATTCCATCGTTTGAGCATTTCTGATATAAAGAATAGATATGTGCAGCCACCTGCGCAACTAGAATGACGCCAATGTGACGTCATCGGCCATTGAAGTGTTAAGATACACTTGAAAGTTAGTAAACAAAGGGTAACGGGAAAGAACAGGGTATGTTCATTTTTATTTTGCAGTGTTCAATTTGACAGAAAAATTAAAATAATGTAAACCAATTAAATTTTCGCCCATTTTTTTTTCTGTCGCCTAATTAGAACATACTTTCATGTCCTGAACAATACATTTACATTCATTGAACCTTGTTTCTTTACTGATGCACTCAAGTATTAACAATTGATTTTCTCAATGAGGCTGTTTTATGACACTCCTTGTTTTTTCCCGTAACCCTTCGAATGTAGTCTCTATTATAATTCACAGTGAAAGAAGTGACCTTGCGTAGGCAATACAGCCTCTAGAATAATCCAACCGGTGACTGGCCACAGAAGTATCGTGATTTGTCGCGAAACGAACGGGTGTGCACCTTGCGGACCAGTTTCCTGACCGGAGGAGCGCCATAACGACACGAGAGCCAATCTAGAAAGAGGCGATAGGTTGCAGGATACTCGGTATGCTCGGTATACACGAACACGGTACGTACGGACAGCAGATATTAGCAGAAGGGAGGGCTCTCTGTGCAACGAGTGAGCGAGGGTCGATATTAATCTACATCCAGCACGGCGGCGAGGGACGGCCAGGCATTCATCATCTTTATTTTAACCACACGACCGACCAGGCGGTATATCTGACTGCGATCTGCACTAATAACATTCGCGTTATGAATGGCGTGCGCGATCCCTGGAACACCGCGAGCATTAATTCGCTGGGCGAAAGCGTATCGAGAATCGCGGGCAACGGAGGCGGTCACCGCGAATCAAACGGCCATCGGAGGAAGTGGAAGCTTTCGACAGTTTCCGGGAATGTTTCTGCAGGCGGCCATTTAGTTCACTGCGTTTAGACAGAGGACATGGGTGGCGGGTTGTATATCTTACAAAGGACGTCATCCAATTGATACACGTCGATTTTGATGCAACTTTGATATAATACTAGGTAACCAAGAAAGTTGCTGCCGTTTTCATCAGTAGAGATAATTGTTACACAAAGTGGATTTAACAACATTTTATTCAGGAAAGACGGCTTCTATTACCTTTTTACAACGATTTAATAACTTCTCTATTCCGTGTTTATACAAGTTGTTCTTTCACACAAAAACAAAACATTTCAACACCAATAGGCGGCACGAACTTTCTTGGTTACCTGATATAAAACTCGGAAAAAATATTCGATACGAGTCTTTTATTGGCAAATTTCATCTATGTTGAAGGGGTAAACACATCCCTTAATACGTTGAACGCCGTGGCAGCCACCGGTGATTGACGCCTTACACTTAATCTAATTAAGTAATTATCGAGTGGCACAAAATTCTGAACAAACTTCATACTGAAATAATAATGTAAGAACAGAAGAACACGATTGAGCACTCAAATCTTTTTTTTTCTTTACGATTTATATACAAAATAGTAAATTAAATCGTGTCTGATTAGGTATGGCTGTTCACTGTGGCTGTCAACGTGTTCAACTTGGGGTTGAAGAAAATATTTTGTCGAATATCTCGGAAACTATTAGGTGCAGACCAGAACTAAAAATTAGTTTTCGCCATTGAAGTGACCATTAAGAATGTGTAATTTAATTGTCGGCGAATATGCAATGTGAATATAGTTTGCAACGTAGTAATATCTACTGTGACGGTGAAACTAAAAATTCTAATTTATCCATATTTTTTATTTAAATCTGTTGTTTGTGTACATAAAATTTGATGAAAATAGTTCAACGTTTTATATAACAGCATCTGTTAAAATAACTTAATTTTTAATATATTTATAAACGATCAAATCTTTTGGAAATTTGCTTACTCAGTGACATTCGTGTTATAAAAAGCCACAATTTACATTTGAATTTTTTGTCTGAACCCAATAGATTCCGAAGTACATGATAAAAAAATTGTTCAACCCCAACTTTGAGGGCCATTCTCACCCCTTCAACATAAACGTTTGCCGATGAAAAGAATAGGTATGGAATATTTTTTCGAGTTCATTATTATTCATTTTCAAGGACCGAATCTATTAAATTTTATACTAGTCATCATGTACAACAAAATACGCGATACACTTGAAATTAACACTCTTTATTGTATATACAGTTATGCTTGCCACATTATTGATGTATGGACCCTCAGTAATATCCCGTAAATTTCTATATTTTAGCTATTCAATATTTTCGGTGTCTGCGCTTAATAACTGGTGATCGCTGAGCCGTAACATGAATCTCTCACACAAATAGACAACAACCATACGACGTGCTCCATTATCAGAACATCTTGGATCCCGATGAAGGTAGTTGCAATGCTGGCGAAACGTTGGCGTTTACATGTTACTACACACATTTCTACAACCTGAAGCCTCTATCAGTATTAACCGTAAGATAGGGACACATGAAAGATTCAGAAATACTAAATCGCTTTCAGGTGAAAAATTTTCAATGGTTTATCTGAAGGAGTACAATAATTGTTTCTCGCGTAAATTCCCGCATTTAACTCGTTGAATGCCACAGTGAAAGTTACCATGCTTAGTCAGACACGTTATAATACGTGTTTAACTGTTCGACTGTCACGTCACCCACATGTGGGTGACACTCAAATTCAGTTGATATGTATCTGACTCCGAATAGTACTGGTCATAATATCTAGAAAGGTCTAACAGAAACAGTAAAGAAACTATAAAGAATTTCTAACATTATTCATCAAAAAGGGCATAATTTGCTATTACCCTCATGTTGTATGAACGTGTACAAAGGTGTGACATTTTCAGCCTATATAGCATGGCAGTCAACATGTTCAACTACAAATCACAAAAGAAAAATATTAACTACAGGTAACCCTCGAATGGCACGGATAATTGGTTCCATCTTGTTCGACACTTATAATTAGTATTTATACAATTTACCAATAAAAACTGCGCAATTCAAGACTCCAGATTCATACGAAATTGAGTATTCAGTTCCAAGGATTTACTTAAAAACATTATAAATAACAACATATTTTTTATTATAATTATTACTTTTGTTAATACAGTTATTGCTGTATAGTTATTACCTTGTTTTATCGTTACAATGTAAATTCGGATCAAACTTGTATAAAAATGATTAATTATATAATTAAATTAAACTGGGGGCATCGGACACCAGTAACCCCCATAGTAGCCAACGTGTTAATAAAAACAAACAAAATCAATGAAAAGGGACAGAGAAGAACAATTAAACCATCGCAATAAATATTAATGGTAAACAAATTTTGAGCAATACTAAAGTGAAAGGCAATATGTGTAACTACAGCAAATCTCACATATTATGCATACGACAATCAAAACTGACGGTATCCCATTCGCTCAAACGTGGGAATAATTTCTTTAATCGATCTAAAGTAATTTGTCGCTTAAAAATGTATAACTCCGATTCCTAGTGCGTTTTTCGTGAATATTGATATATAATTTTTAAGATCCTTACGTTCCGATTATTTTTGTCGCTAATTAGTAACCAACCCTAGAGGTCTACGTAGAACTTAATAAATTGTAGTACATCGAAGAAAAAAGACAGTGCTCTATCGGAAGGTTAATCTTTCCCTAATGACAATTTACTAATCAACTTAAATAACATACTGCCAGTAGTATAAAACACTAATTATTAGAGTACAACGTCTGATAGCTGTAACAGCAATTGAATCAATCACACTTAAAATGAACATTGTTAAATTGAACAAAATTATCGGTTCTTTCAATTAAGACCAGTTCTGCAGTATAGATCCTCCACAGGCACATTCCATTGATAAAACAACTCAGAAATAATGAGCATGAAAAAAGTACCGTATGGATAAGTTCGAAAAAAGGAAGAAACCGGAAACAGACCCGATTCGATTAGATTCGCGTCCGCCAGGAGGGGAAGCGAATGATCGAAAATTACCACGTGGGCGAGCAGCGGGGCGTGTATGAGCGGCGATGAAAGCGAAGATTCGAGAAAATGAGCGGCGTGGTCGAAGGATCGAGATCGAAAATATAGAAATGTCAAAAAGGAAGCAGCCGAGCGCCGGTTCCATCGGACAACGGCGATCCGGGCATCATTAATCTGCCGTTATCCGGCAGATTCATCGACTTCGATAGAAATTTCCGCGGTTTCGCGTCCGAAGGGGCGCGGCCGTGCTCACCACGCGGAGCAAATCGACTCTACTACTAAAGTTAGCGTCCCGATCGTCCGTTCTGCCCGACATCTCGGCCACGTGCGTAATTAAAAGTATCGAAGTGCAAACAGTCATACATCATATCGGCCCTTTTATCGTTCATTACAGATAAGCATCGAGTGTTCGGCCCGAAAGATTTCTCGAAGGTTCCACCGTGACGGTACGACGTGCACCGGGATGTATGCACGTACGCGGATCAGTCTAACATATCGTTCGCTTGCCAAGGGTGTGGTCGAACGAGAAAGGAGGAATACCGATATGGATGGCGTTAATGAGGGGAATAATCGAGCTGGCTTCCACCGGTGGAAAAGGAACAGGACGATCCGTCAGCTTGAGCAGCCGGGAAAAAAAAGCATCGTGCAAACGGAAAGAGAGAAAGGAGACCGCGGGTTCGCGGGAGCGACAGAGAGGGACAAAGAAGAGGAACAGGGAGGAGAAAAGAGAGCACGCAGTGGCGGCTGAACGCGTGCAGCTAAATTAGTCCGCAGAAAATCGCGCGATCTATTCTGCCCCGCGGGCCTTTCTTTCCTCGCACCAGCGTGTCCCGAAATAATTGGCAAAAGAAAGGCCTGGACTCTGTGCCTACCATTCCCGACGGACAATGTGAATTATTCGAGTTGGCGGCGTAGGGAGCCGTGCGTATGTTACGTCGTCGCCGTCCTGCCTCCGTCGCGATGCTCCACAAAGAAAACGAACCGAAGCCTATTCAGCAGCTGAGGAAAATCGCTTCTACGCTCTCCATTCAGTCGGGAATGCATTAGAGAGAAGTCCACTCTCCTGGGGCAGGCCAGCAGGAAGCTACCGTCGCGATATGGCCGAGGAGAATAGAACAAATTGAAAATAGCACGGTTCGAAGCGATTCAAGAAAATACAGTGTGGCGCCCAACCGACTGACATGGTTTAAGGGGGTGTTCTTCTTTGTTGGCCTCTTTTCAGGTTATATTGGGGGGATTTATTTTGAAATAACTAAACAGCATGTCTTTATGAAACTTTGCAGATTTGTTCATGTACGTTTATACTACATTCAGGAATTTTTATACATTCTTATCATCTAAGGTGTGATAATTCGCCGGAGAAGTAGATATATTGACAACAATTGGCTCGTAGAATAACTCCCGCGGAAATCATTTCATGACGAGTGTGGCTAACTCCTGAACCCCGGAAAATGGAAAAATGTGATTTTCAACGAAATGGAATTAATCGGAAGAATGAACATCGATTTTTTACTAGTACTGTAACCTTCGCACCGCTCTAAAAATCGTTTAATTTTTGGTAGTTGAGGCGCTTGCCACACTCATGTAATTAAGAGTCTTTTGAGTTTTGATATCAGATGTCTTCAGCAGCAGCTAACGTAATTTTTCCAACCTGTCTACTTCCCTATTAAATAATTACTATAGTTACGATGATAAGAATTTACACAAATTCATGATTAAAGCATAAACGTATATGAATAAGTCTGCACAGTTTCACAAAGATATAATGTGTAGTTGTTTTTTTTTAAAATCCTAGAATGTACTTCTCAAAACAGGCCAAGAATTAATTTATAATATTATCACTCTATTCTAAAAATATTACCAACTTCAGTACATTCTACTAAATTTGTTTAAATTAAATCACATGTCGTTTTCACATCTCACTTCTATTCATCACAAATCCTAGACAAAATAGTTGTAGATTCTTTATTAATTAAACTGCAGTATCTAGAATAAATATCGTGAATTTCTTCTGCGGTGTTTGGACAAGGATCAAGGACTTAAGGTAATCGTTGGGGTGGCAATGGAAAGAGAAAATGACGCCATTTTAACTGATTCACAAGGACATCACCCAATTATCACGAGCCAATTTTTATGCACTTTCGATATAATATAGAAATCGAAAAAATATTCGATACTTGTTTATTTTTATAAGTAAACATCTATATTGAAGGGAGAAAGACAGTCCTCAAAATTGGCGTTAAAGAAGTCCTTTTGTCGAATAACATGTTTGGTTCTTGAAACTATTCAAACGAAATTGTTAGATATGAAACTTTCTTCATATCATCAAAAGTAGAGAGACAAATAAGTTATCCGTTTTAGGTAGAACATCTTGTATCTTAATCGAAACCTTTATTAATGCAGTATCCTCATCCACAAAAATTCCATAATGCCCATTTAAAGAAATATAAATTGCCTAAAGTGAGCAACTGACAAGATATAACTATTTATGCGAATCTACAAAGAACACTATGAGAAAAATATTCAAAGTAACTTTTATTAAAATATTGTTATACCTCTACAGATCCGTGCAATCCAAAGAATTACAGTAGAATTTCAATTTTCCGAACACCGGCCATCCAAATATTAACCTTCATACATGGCTTAGAAGCTACCATTATCATTATTGACACTACATATCTAATTTCATGTAACTATGTATTTTATATTCTAAAATAAAATGATAATTTGTATGCAAAACATAGTTACAATGTGAGTCATCCTTTTACCAATTATAGTTCAGATAAGCAAAGTTTCACTGTATATACAACAGTTGAAAGAACCCCGTCTACTATTGAATATAGCAAAACTTTTGAGCAGCAAGGTAGACGTCTGCAAAAACCCATATTCTTCACAGATTGACGTTGATCTTGGTGAGAAAAGAATTACGATGACGAGGGCTCTCCCTGAAGAGAATCAAGAGTGAAAAAAGTGGTTCGCTTTTGTTCGAAAAGAGGAAGCCAGAACGCTGTTGGGTTCGCGTGCTTGCGGAGAACGAAAGCGACGGTGGAACGAAACGGAGAACAAAGACACAACGGCGAAAGAGAGGAACAAGAAGGAGGGGGTGTAACGAGATTAAAGAGAAGAGAAGGGGATCGGTAAGGCACGCACAGACGCAAGGAAACACGGAGAATTCTCTTTTTGCCGGGTGTCTGGTTGGGTATTGTAAAAGCTTCCCCCCGCGTTTGCTTGCCTACAAGAGATAACTCACTTTATCCGGGCCGCTGTATAAATTACGGGCAAATAATAGTGCGCGAAACAGTCGCGTGCCACGCTTCCCTTCGGTTTCACTTTATGGCAACGCTGGCACACGTAGTCGCACGGTAGCTGTGCTCGCCAGGACCTTTGCCACCTGAGAAAAAATTGCATCGTGTAACTGCCACTCTACGGTATGCTATAAATCATGCTACGTACTCTGGGAATTTTATACCATTTCTAGCAATCGTATTCTGGTCAAATTAATGTTTGATGTGCAGGGTGAGCTAGGATGGATCTTACAACCGAGCAAGAGCTGATTCTGCATGCAAAGATAAGTTGAAAAGATAAGTTGCTTCGTTTACGTGATAATTGAATTTAAAAAGTTGGATACACGTGCACTTGGCTACCTCCCGACAACCGAGTTCGCTGTGCATAATTAGTCACGGTTGTTCTTGTGCAACAAATCAATAAATGTCATATTAAAATTGCTAAAATATGTTACAAATTAGTATTATTGATATCACTATTAACATTGCCGCGCCCAATGAAATTCGCTAAGTTTAGGAATTAGCCAACTACACACGTACCCGACAAATTTTCAAATTCAATTATCTCGGAAACGAAGCAATAAACGACAAAATTTTATTCTAGTTTTTCAACTTATCTTTGCACGTAGAATCAACTCTTGCCCAGATGTATCACCCGTCCTGGCTCACCCTATCTGTACATACATAATACAGTAGAACCTCGATTATACGAAAACCGGTCATTCTAAAATTGGTCAGCTTGTGTCAGTAACAAGCTAAAATTATTGTTAGTGACACTGTATACCCAATTTCATGTCACTATGTATTTTAAATTTTAAAATGCAATTGCCATTTTTATGCAAAAGACAGTTATAACGTGAGTCATAGTGTTTTTATTTTTAGTTCGGATAATTGGGGCCCTAGTGTATTTTACAGTCTGTCCAGGTCACGATATCTCATTTTGAGTATTCGAGCTACGAAGTCAGTGCACATACGTAATCGAATAATAAGCAAACGAGACACTTTTCGAACGTTGACTTTGAAAATATAAACTGAATGAGCCCGTCAAAAATAGCATTTCCAACGAACGTATCATAGTCCTGTCAGAAACTCGAGATTAACCCTTTCAACTCCTAATTTTTTTTCAATTTTCTTTTCAATAACTCCCTATTACTTTAAGTGTTTTATTTGAAATGTACTTCAAAAGACAATTGGTTGATAGAAACCAATTTAAACAACCTTTTTTTACTAATTATATTGAAAATAGCATTGGAATTTTGCTAAGATCTGATATTTGTGGAATTTTTAATATTTGTGGTAAAAAAATATTGCGAAATATAATACATATTTAAATTGGCAATTTAAAAATGTCTAGTCACAGTCAACAAAGGAGTTCAAAGGGTTAACGTTACTTCAAAAGGCCTCGTGTACCAGTCAAGAGGAACGTTTCGATAGTTACGGTGATTCAGAGTTGCGACTTAACAGCACCTTTCTTATGTACAGCGTTTACTGAGTTTAAAGACTATCTCATGTTGATAATGTCAAACATGTAACAAGAACTGTGCCACGCATATCTGACGAGTGACAGTGGAGGTGCTGTTACGTTGATAAACACAACTCTGATATATTTTTAATGCGGAATTACCCTGCAGCCACTTGTACTTAACACTGTCGCTACCTGTTGACAGTCGCGCAAGTAAGCAGGGAAGTTTCTAGAATCTTTCTGAATCTTTCTAGAAGTTTTTGACACCGCTTATTACGTACAATTTAATTTTCGAAAGATTCTCTGCTCTCCCAAAGAGCACACCCCCAATATTCAAGAATATTTTTTGAACAATAACTTCAACAATTCTGCAATGGGCAAAGGATAGCGTCTCGCAGACCCAGAAGGATCATCCATGATGCGTCCCCCTCTTTTTGAATGTTTCTACGTCCCCTGTCTAATGATTAATATATTAATTTAAAATTTTCTACTACAACGCCGTCTACGAAGCTGAAGATTATCCCTCGTATAAAGAAACTTCTATTACGCCCGAACCACCAACATTTAAACACCACAACACTTCCACACACTTTCTCCATAACTTCAATAGTTAAAATAAAACCAGTCAACCACGATTCATGTGCGCTTTTTTCCTACGTAAATAATAATTTCAGCGCGGCTCTGACACATTAATTATTAAGCGTCGTTAGATACGAGAGCGTTCGAAGTACCAGGTATCTCGCAGGATCTGTGCTCTAGAATATGAGTACTATACACGGCAATTAAACATTAAAGTCGAAGACCAGCAAATTGGATCGGCTGGTCGTGTTTCTCGATGCGTACGTTCGAAACGAAAACCGTAAACTGAGACCCTTGAGCGCTATGGTGAATAATTGTATTCTAAATAATGGTCACGTGACCGCGCGAGAAGTGGACCGAACATAATCGTGTTACCCAATCGTTGACCTTCGGTAACAACAGGTGTCTAAACGGCGTGTTCGCGCGCCGTTACGGAGCCATAAACAAACAACGTTCAACCGTTCCATTTACTTATTTCCATTCGGTGCAAGGAACAAAACGAGTGCTTCTGGGATTGGCGCGGTCGACTTATTGAAAACAGACGTTTATGAATAATAATTCAATTTCTCGTGATCGGTGTAACTCGTGTTCCGCTTTCTTTTTTGCCGCGAGCGAAGCATAAATCGATCTGTCCCGCAGCCGTAACATTAAGATGTAATCAGGTATTTTATAGTCATTTAATATACTCTGTCCGCGCAACGACCGCTGCTGCGACGGAAGTAGGCAAAGGTAATCTTCGAATTTTTCATAAATTAATCTGACGATAAAGCACCTTCTTCTTTGTATAGGAGCACCGATTGTTCGCAGTTCAAATTGAATAAAAATGAGGTACACCTCCGTCCATAATACACCGGACACTTGCTAATTTTGAGTAAACTGATTATTAGAACGTGGATACAATTTTTTGGCTTGATTCTATTATTTTATGTTGTTATATTTGTTTATTTTACCTTAATATAATACCTAAATATAATATTAATGACGCGCACGTATAACTTAAATAAATATTTAAAAAAGAAGACTGCACGCGTTAGTGTGTTTCTAATACATCTCCAACTCTATCAGACGATAGTTTATACGCATTTTTCGTTTGTTTTGGAAATTTTGTCCAAAGTCAAAGAAAGATTTGCAGAAGAAATTAGAAGTTTGGAAAAAATTCGTTTCGAAATATAAGAATCTTTGATTGAAAGAATGCCGACATTAGTTCAATCGGTCATATCCGCACGAGGCGGATACATTGATGATAAGAAAATATAAGATCAATTACATATTTTTGGTAACGTCTTTAATATATGATTCGAATTACATATTCTGTACACTATAAACAATTAATAAGTGCTAACTTTATTTCATAATATAGGTCATTTCATACTGTAAAATCGTCCACCTCTAATTTAAGTGTCCGGTGACTTATGGATTGGAGTTTAAGTTGCCCTGCCCATCCTAGAGACATTTTCAAATGAGACGTTAAATCGTCCTCTTCGATTTACAGGTTTAAATATTTATCAATTAATACTGTGATACCAATAAACAGGCGACTGGCATATGAGGGAACAATTTTCACAGAACGAGTTAACTCGTTTTCCTCAGTTAGAACGGGTTAATAACAACTGTCGCATCGAAAGCCTGTAAAATGGTGTAGTAGCAAATGAGGAGCCCTTGGGCCTGACACTCCCAGCTTCTCCCAACCTAAATCATCGTGGCTTGGTTAACCAGAAATTAAGCATGTGGGGGTTTTCCAAAATTTCCTTCATAGATTATTGGATGTATCATCTCGCGCTTATTGTTAGTTTGTGAGACAACATACAAAATCAGCAGCTTGTACATTTCCCCAGATCCAAATGATTGATTATACTATAATAAACGCCTACATACGCACACATTTTATTTAATACATTTCTTACAAACGTAAATAACTTCGAATCTATGTATCTCAATCTCAGCTACTCACAGAAGGATAATTCGGTGTGCAAGTTACATGTATAGACTGAGATTAATCTAGATTTTTCTTCTTCTACCTTTTCTTTTTTCTCTGTATACAAGATGTCGTAAAATTAACTGCGTATTGTAATGAAATCAGGTGAATTTTTAAAAAATAACTTAAGTATATTATTGGTCGTTTATTTTTATGCACAAAGAAATATATTTAACAAAAATCGGTGAGAAGTCAGTATCAGAGAACTATTTAGCACTTTGAACACGTGCTCCGTCCGTGACACTGCAGTTTTCAAATCGATCAGAAACACAGACGGATGGCATAAAGATTTAATCGATTTTTGTTTAATATATTTCTGTTTGCACCACAATAAACCAATAATAACAGTAAGTCATTTTTTAAAAATTCACCTGATTCCATTAAAATGCGTAGTTCATTTAGATGAACGTAGACAATCTATATAAGCCAGTATTGACTACTATGGCCATTTAGCCAGGAGACCTACAGTTTCAGGAGGGTTCCGAACCACCATGTGTCAACAGCAACAGAGAACCATTGAAGACGGTCACCCGTCTTAGGCGTATACATCCATCTTTTTTAAGTGGTCACGCCGCTGACAATAAAATGTCTTAAATAAATATTGAGATTTGTTTAAAATTTTGATCATACTACGAAGGCGAAAAGGTGATTATAAAATCGAAGTGTCATCGTTTTCATTTACAAAAACCGGAGATGATGGTCGCAAATTCAATATGCGTGAAAGTCGTTTAACTGGTCCGTTTTGAATGAGTCATGCCGTCTAATAATATAATACTGACGTATAATCGATTACATCAACATTGTGTAATATGTTTATGTATTAGTAATGCCGCTCCATTTTTAATAGGAAAACATTACTTCGATTATTTTAACTTTCAGTAATGTAAAACATGTGTTTGCAAAAAAACTCGATCCTATCGCTTCTACAACAGAACGTCAATCATTTGATTATTAATCAGTGATTAATCGATCATTTGATTATCCTAATGACATGCGTCAAGAAGTGATTGAATGTTTATATACTTAGAAAGATCGACGGCATAATTGAAAAAAATTACGAATTTAGAAAAAAGAAAGAGGTTTCGAGTGATATGTATGTTTAGACAGATCTAAGCATTGAGATTTCAAGCGATATTAATTCCTATGAGAATAGCTAACTCTTTGAGAGTCTTAACTAGAATAAGATGTGGTTATACAGAAATATAGAAAAACTTAAATAATATTCAAGAAACACGAAAGCAACTGTACTCTTCAACGACTGTTATGCAACTCTCGCTTCGCATCCTTCGACCATTCGATGCAACCCTTGCGCCTTTGTCCCCTGTGATTTCAATGGCGCCAGGACACTTGACTAACGCCCAAACCCTGACGTCGCCACCACGCTTGTCTTATACTTAAACGCAGCGCATGGCTCGCTTCGTTCGAAACATTTCTAGGCATCCCGCATACATTCTAGCAGAAATGTTGTATTTATATTTTAACCCTTTGAACTCCTTTGTCGAGTGTGACTCGGCATCGATTTCATTCACTGGTATATACTCTTATGTTGAGTCACACTCGACATTTTTAAATTGCCACTTTAAATGTGTATTATGTTTTGTAATATTTTTTGTTTACCTAGATAAGCAATATTACATGTATATGACCCTTTTTTGTAACAAAAAAGTCCTTGACGTGTTCAGGTACATGATTATTTGTACCCAATTGGTTCCTACCAACCAACTTTCTTTTGAAGTACATTTCAAATAAAACACTTAAAATAATAGGGAGTAATTGAAATGAAAATTAAAAAAGAATTAATGCTTATTGAATTTAATATTCCTGATAGATCATTACGCTTTGTGCCGTTTTCCATTTACTTTAACCTGTAGGTTTAACCTATCTCATCTAACTTCCATTAGAAGAATATCCTTGTTAACCAATCAAATGAGTGAACCTGTTAATTTCTCTGCTGTAGTTGATTCCTTCAGAACTTCCCCCCAAATTGTGATTTACACTTACTGCAGTTATCTTCTGTTTCGTATACATAGAAAGCAGCCTATATTCCAAGAATCCCTCAATCTTCATTATTTTTTAAAGTTTTGTAAGTCGTGGGAATGTAAAGTCGCATATAAATAAATAAATTGATCAGAAAATAGAATACTTTGTAATAAATGATCTTTCTACACATGATAAAAGAATTATCTGATCATCTGAACGAATCGATTATCCGAACATCTTATTCACGAATTCGTTCAAATAATTGAGACTCCGGCGCACCCGGTGAGGTAACTTTAATTGCACTCATTCATGTGCCAGTGCATTGTAAACGACAAATTCGATTTCGTCGAATCAAAACGCCTGTTTTATCGGAAGTCGTATGGAAGAATGCGACGTGGTCGGTAGATCTCTTTTGCGAGGGAAGATGGTGGCCAGATCGAAATAGATCGCCGACCCACAATCCATGCAGTCACACTGGTCAGTTAATCACCCCGTCTTCGACGCAATTATCCCAAGTAGGCGCGAGATCGGTGATCCACAGGGACGCGTGCATCTTGCTTCTGTATCCATGGTTCTATAATACAGGCTGCCTCATAATATGTGGCTACGAATTCGAGGCTCAGCTGGGTACAGAAACAATGAAAACAGTTTATCCGAACATGTGAAGGGGAGATTGGAGGACTGGTGGTCACTTAAGAAAAACTACATGAAAACAAGCCTGTATTGTCAGCTTTTTCTCAATTTTTTTTTCAATACACAGCAAACTGTATTTCTTTCTTCATGACAAAATATGCAATGTATAAAGCTATCTCTTTGAAAGTAATATTAGAAAGAAAAAGATTGAGCTTTGACCGGGATCTCCCCATTGTTGGGGTAACTGTAGTCACTTTTCCCCGATAGTTTTTAAATGGGAGAAACAAAATTGTATTTCTTTATTTTTAAAATACATTTAATTGAAAAAATGTTACAAATCCATTAAAATTAGTTTCATGATAATAAAAATGTAAAGTGCAAAAATTGCATTTTTCGTTACTGGAGTATTCTGTGATTGAAGTTTCAATGCCAAATGGCGTCTACTGGTAATAAATAAGGGTAAGGTTCGATAGCTTTAGAAATAGGGGAGAGAGAGACTCGCTGCCTTATAACTAGACGGCGAACGTTTATGCAAATGTATATTTTTATAAAAAATAGGTAAAGAAATGAGATCTAGACAGAAATCTGCTTTGTAATTAAACGATTTTAAAAATATATTTGTTTATTTTGCGTATTCTGTGCATATTGGATATTTTTTGCATATTGTGTGCATAGTTCTCACATATTTATGCATGTTGGGCTGACTGGCCACCGCGTTCAAAATCAAGCCATTATGTGTGAAATATTGTGTTTTCAATTACCTTAAATTATACCTTTCACCCGCAGAATGACACGAGGAATCAGTTTATGCAAAAAAATTGTAGAGTTCCATTTAATAAAATAGTGCAATTGTACTTTGCAACTGCACCGACGCACTTCTGTAAAAAATCGCACTACACGATAATAGAGCTTGTCAAACAATGCAAAATTGTCCTCTACAATTTTTTTCTACAATTTAGTTAGACTCACCCTGTATATTGCATATTTTGATATATTATAATAAAAATGCAAAAACGTCCGCAGTCTGCTTATAGCTGAGCAACATTGTTTCATGATAACCCTTTTATAATCGTGATTGTACGTAACTACGGTAACATGGTTCATCGAGTGCGCGGTTGGTCGTTCTCGTCGGCGATCGAGCATCGATACTCGAGCGTGCGCGTATTTCGCGTGCCTCGAACAACGTTACGACCGATTTTTCGATCGATTCTCCACCCGTCGTGCTCGACGAAGCAACGCAGCCTAACCGACAAGCGAATTTTTTCGCGTTACGCTCGCGGGCGCCCGAGATAAGCCCGCTCGAGCCGCTTATAAATGTTTAGCATTTACATAACAAATGTTCGGGGCGAACGCGGCGTGTTCGGATTATTGGTGAAACCGGCGATTATCGTTAAGTACGTGACGAGAGCTCGTGGCGCCTGTTTTATTACCTTGGCACTGATTGCTCGCCGAGTGCCAGCGGTAATTATTCTTTCCCGAATCTAGTTTATCGCGGCGGTGCTCGGTGTCCAGTAACGCGACGCTTTTCGATTTCGGTGTCTATTTCCTTTTCCTTCTTCTTTTCCTTCTGTGTCCCGCGAACGAGAGAAATCCGTATGGACGGCGCGCTGCACGCGAACCCATAAACGTCGATGCATAAATTAGCCCGAGCTAATGGCAGCTTTAACGGATGGCGGCGACCGTTTTATCGCCCGATCGAGATCGGTGTAATGCTGTTATCCGGCCGAACGTATCCGAAGGTTGAAATTTCGCGAGCACGGGAGTCAAAGAGGCTACATACGGGGTGTCAAGAAGTTATTTCTTACGATTTTCAGGGATGACTCTCCGCGGAACGTTCGATGGACGCTTGCTAACGGAGACGCAACTGTGAAGTTTATTTTGGCATTGCTATTGAAGGATAAAGTTGTTTAAAAAATTCTACATATTCTGCTGAATAAGAGGATAAAAGGTCCCGAAATAGTATACATCGAAAATGAATTGTTCTCTCGGAAAAACATCTTAAAGTTATTGCACAAATTAGGTAAGTTTCATTTATGATGTGATTGAATCCCAAACTTCTAATGCTATTGGGACCATAAACGTCGTTGCTATATGGAGTCCCGTCTACAGGGTGACGCCAAGATGATGGACGGGTTTAAAAATGTACACATCAGGGATACATTAAATAAAAATAAAGACATGTCAGTTGGATCGAGGGCAACTTGTATAGGACTGCCTCGAATGCCATAGAAAATGCCAAAAAATAAACAGACACTGATGTCATTTGATGCTGAAAAACGACAATTGCAACACATGTGAATCTATGTTTTCGTCCTTTACCATACAAAGCAATGTTTCTAAAAAATTAAAAAATGTATTTATTTTTTTTACGAAACGCCACCTCCTTGTCGTTTGTACCACAATCAATTGGACTCCCTCTAGAAAGTCCTTTCTTCATTTCTTCTCCTCAACTGTTACTATCGTTTATTCTAGGTTCATTTTTCTTTTCATAAACATATTCAAACGCAGCTGTTGTAGTAGTAAAATATTTAGAAAACTGAATCTTAATAATTGGTTTTAATCGTGAAATTGAGTGTTTCGTAACGTCATCGATGTATTTACCATGGAAAAAAAGGGTTCAAGAGACTGTCATTAATCAGATGATTTTGGAAAAAATTAAAAAAGAAAAGACTTCGATCTAAAACTATTATCAGTTAAAGAAAGAAGCGTAAATACTTTTGCAAAAAAAAGAATTACTATGCATGACACATGAATTCCTAAAGGAGAAATTGCAGGTTATAGGATTTTTAATTTTTCACTGTTCTTACGTCATCTTCAAGAGAAAATAGATGTATTCAAAATTGCACCACTTGCTGTAGTTTAGTATTTTATGAATTTGGAATCGATGAATCCACGTACGGTGAGAAATTTATTTTTGTAGATGTGTTAATTGGAAATATTTAAAACTTAAAGCGCGTTTTCAAAATGGGTATTATAAGTATCTCAAAACCTGTCGATTTGGCTGCAATTGCTCCAAGTTATTTTAAATCCAATTATCTACTTAGTCCTTATCATACGATTTTGCTGATATTCGTCTTATTTTTTTAATGCATAAATGAAAAGACAGCAACTTTATTGCAAAAAATCGTACTTTGAATTTCTCATGAACACCGTGTCACGAAAAATTATGTCTATAAAAATGGTTTTATCAAATACTGAATTATTTCATGCAGTTTAAGAATGATTCGATTTTGTTTCAGACTAACAACATATTATTCACATCTGGCACCGAAGAGGTATACCTCGCACACCAATCTCATAGAAATGACTGTCTCCATGTTATTCTTAACACGTTGAGCGCCACAGTGGAAACTGCCATACCTAATCAGACACGATATAATTTACTATTCCTTATATAAATCGTAAAGAAAAAAAGATCTGAGTACTCAATCGTGTTCTTGTGTTCCTACATTATTGTTTCAGTATGAAGTTTGCTCAGTATTTTAAGTTTAATGTGTTAAATACAGTGACTCACGGAAATGATCGAATAAGCACGTTATTTCAATGTTCTTTTATTTAACATTTTCTTAGGGTATCAACAATTGAAGCAAAGTTGTAATATATGCAAGAAATTACATTTCGCACACGCCTTCACAAACAGCAATTGGTCCATTGCGCCAGAATTGGGGAAGAAAGGCAATCATGGAGATATCTGATCAATTTCGTGAGTCGCTTCATTTTTAATGAAGTGTATACACTGATTAAATTTGTCTGTACACTTTTCAATGGAAAAAAGTTTACGTTTAAACAAACTTTCTACAGAAGAAAATTTCAGGGGCAGATATACTTTTTGAACAGTGCGTGTACGTAGCCTCTTCAGAAATGGACTAAAAAGAAATTGTCGATAACTCGAAACAGATAAAAGTAAAAAAAAAATTTGTTCATTCGAAAATGAAATTTCTTAAAATTCCACAACGGGGGGGATTAGCTTAGATCGCACGGTGGCAGGGAATTTTGGACATAGAACGACGATTACGGTGTAAGTATAGTACGAATTATCGTTAAACCGGGAAGGTAGTAACTGTACATCGCACATCAATTCGCGTGACTTTATCGCTAACATTTGTCTTCGTGTTACTATTGTGGGACCAAACTACTGCGCGCGCGGAGCGAGTGGATGGAAAATAACGGATGAAAATACGTTGGACTTGGCCGGGAAGTGGGTAAATTAGATTCGCGGGAGATCGATGCCCCACTGATATTTCGAACACGACCAGAACGAAAACGCCTCGAAAATAACGAAACTTCGCGCTGTTATCGTGTCTGTATTAACTCCAGAAAGCCTGCGAGGTACGTTCATTGAATCCACAACTTACAAAACATAAAAAAGATGCCGTTTCGCCAACACTAAAAAATCATTTACTGTTGTTCATATTCCTAACATTAACCCTTTGAGCTCCTAACTTTTTTTTTATTTTCGTTTTAATAACGCCCTATTATTTTAAGTGCTTTATTTGAAATGTACTTCAAAAGACAGTTGGTTGATAGGAACTAATTTAAACAGTTTTTTTTTACTAATTATTTTGAGAATAGCATTGGCATTTTGCTTATAAATAAATATAAATATGTTGAGTGTGACTCGACATAGGAGTACCTGTGAATAAAGTAGATGTCGAGTCACACTCGACGAAGGAGTTCAAATGGTTAATGTCCCATAAAAGACTTTATGGGAAGTTTAATAAAAAGATGAATAAAAGATTAATGAAATATTAGGTGAGTGCAAAAGTTCTGTCGATTTCTGCAACATCTACTACTAGCTTTGTTTTATTAAATTTATTATTATACACAAAAATTTGCAATCTTTCTATAGAATAATTACAAATGTCCTACTTTAAATTAAACGACCCAGTTTAGTGAATAGGAAAGAAATTTCATTATGATTTTTTCATCATTCGATTGTTTCATCGTGATAACGCTAAGCCTCATACTGTAATGATTACCCAGCAAGCAATTAGAGCGTTTGGATAGGATGCGCTACCCCAACAGATTTTCATTTATTTAGGTCATTGCAAAACTTTAAATGGCCGAACATTTACGAATGAGGAACAGGTCAAAGGGGCTGTTGATGACTATAGGTCCAAAGGGTCAAGAAATGAAGAACTCGAGACAGTAGTGTATCGTAACCAAAACGATCCTGCATTATGTGTTAGAGCCACATGTATAAGAAACATTAACCCTCTTAGTCGATATTTCGGCTTTTCATTTTTCTTTCAAATTTTTTTTTTCGCCATTGATTACGAGCTTTAATTTATGGAAAGTAATGTTTTTCTTTTCCTTATGTAAAACTATATACACTTTACAATAAAATACAAAAAAAGCGTGAAGTTAACTTTAATTTTAAGAAAAATATGTTACTTTCAATAAATGTCTTCAAAAATGCATATTTTTCAAGGTATTTCTGGGCGGTAGATGAAAATTTGTAAGGTACTGAAAGGGTTAGATCTGATAACAAGAGAAGAAGAGTTAATTTGTCCTGTGAAAATTGTTCTGTCATAAGCAAGGCGCCTATTACAGTATTCCTCGGTTAATTAACACTTGATCGGGACCCGCGTCGCATCTGATACCGAGGGAGGTAAATAGGTGTTTCAGGAATGGCCCGGTCTTATGTTTCTCCGGCTTGCTCACCGCTGGGTGTGATGGGGACAACAGTGGGACACATTGAGAAAGAGTGAGATAGAATGAACTGTTATCTTTTAACAAGCCCGGAAGAAATGTACTAGTCGGGTTAACTTTGCGACAATTAACAGAGGATTACCGTACTTGGTCTCACAGTGTTTGTTGATGAAAATTTAAAACTATTAATTGAAAAGGACGATATAATATGTCATTTGAAAATATCTCTATGATAGGCGTCACAACTTACCTCGTTTTATTCATTTTTAACTACAAACAATAGGTTTTCGTAAAATGGGTTGGTTTCTTAAAATAGACGATAGGCAACTTTTTGTAGCTTTTCACTCTAACATTTCTATTACATTTTTATATATTTTCAGTTGTAGCCTGAAATATCACCGGTTTGGAAAACATGGGCTCGAGAAAAACGTGTTTGAAGTATAGCAATGTCTACCTACAAGTAGATTTCATAATTTCACTCTAAACGCTGTATCTCAAATGATGGTTTGAATATTCACATTTTGCACATTAATTTCAAGACTTCAAACTATTTTTAAACTAATCAAAAAAAATTTCGATTTTCTCAAACGGTTACAGTAGCATAAACCCTTAAAAAATGTAGTGCTGTGTAATAAATGCTCAATGTCAAAACATCAAATTCCTACATCGTAATAAAAAGATTTGTTCAATGATATTTTTCATTTTTATTTTCATATCTCCTTTACCATACTAAAATATTACATACTACTCGAAAAGTGTATGAGTTCAACGAACACTCCCATTGGATTTCGGTGTCACGGTACAAGGTTCGAAATCTGTACGGCTAAAGCAGGACATCAAAAATATTTTCCATTTTTATTCTCATATCTTGTTTAACAAACTAAAATGTTATATACTTTTTATAAACAATTATTGTCCCATTGGGAACACTCGAACAGTGTATGGGTTCAACGAACCCTCCCATTGGATTTCGGTATCACGGTCCAAGGCTCGAAATCTCTACGGCTAAAATAGGACATCAAAATGTGTCTGGCTAGCTATGGCAGTTTTCACTGTGGCATTCAACGTGTTAGGGGTTAAGTTTTCAATTACGTGAACGATCCACGTCGTTGCGTACTGCCATGCCAGACAGTTGGCCATTGATCGCGTGGGATTTATCAAGCTGACAGAAAGTTACGGCGAATAAATTCCATAATTACGGGCGCAACGCCGTGCCGATTCAATTTTCGTCGCCGCGGCGATCTCTAAGTCATAATAATTTCAATGCCAGACGCAAAGTCTGGCTCTCGCGGACCCGCGTGGACGCGAAAAACGTACACACCGACCGGGCACTGGTGTAAATTGTGTTTTCTTAAGCGTGCTAACGTTCGGGCACAAAGGGAGCCACTGTGAAACGCGCATTAATCAAACCGATTGCGAGAGGACACAAAGGACTAATTAAGATTTCTGACCGGCGGAACTAAGAACTAAGAACGTGGCGACCTTGCGCTCGTTATTTAGTGTTGATTTACGATTACTTTCAATGGACCAGCTCTATTATTTTCGACGATCCCGGGAGTTGCGAACCGGCCATTCGTTTTGTTCCACGGATGCGTTTCCAAGTGATCTCGCCACGGGTTTTATGCCGTGTCACTTCGTGCATCGTATCAAATGCCATTCGTTAAGGGGACACTGCAAAGACTATGTTTACTGTGTTAATTTACCCACGTTCGGGTACATGCTCCTCCACTACTAGCAACGCCGCTTCGATAAAATTTGACACACTTGTGGACCTGATAGTTTTGGTTTGACTGACATTTTCTTGCTACAAAATATTCATAAATAAAGTTTCTGGCATATCAGGAAACAGTTCCAATATTCTTTTTCTTTGTACGGAACCCAGCATCCACTTCTATGGTCTTTTTTTATCCGGGGGACAAACAGGTTTAGGTGCTTTCGAACCACTAGGAGTCAATAGCAACACAGAACTGAATACGGTCACCGATCCGGGCGGTGTCCTGCGTATCTCATCTTCACGATCAGATGGGAGTAAATGTTTTTTTTTTCTTTTTTATTCTTTTACTGCAAAAAAATCTATACATAACATTTTTGTACATTTACGCAGTAAACAAGACAAGACAACATACAAGAAATAATACTGTAAACTTACTGACCTGACATACAGGATCCTGTAAGCTCTGAATTTATTTTTATAATTAAATACAATGTTTTACATGAGTTTCTTTTTTTTTATCATATGATAGCTATGTAGCTATGCCTATACAAGCTCAATCTTTTATGGAATCAGGAAAGGAACTTCAAGAGTTAAAAATTACGTACCATTTTTAAAGGTGGATATTTGCCCTCTCAGAGTTCTGAAGTAATTGCTATTTTTTCACTTACAGTCCTTTTAACAGAGTTTTATTTAATTAGGAAGATTCCTATTTTCTAACAAATGAGTCATATGACACTAGACAGTAGCACAACTTCGAGTTGCCAATCATCATCTGATGCTTACTCCATTCTGACCTTAACCTTATAATAAATTAAGCTTGCTTAATTTAGTGAACAAGTAAGCAATTAAGGTCTTAGACTTCGGTCTGCTGTCAGGAAATTCGTCAAGCTTCTATAAACCACATGAGCTGTTAGTGTCTTACACTCTCAGTAGTGATTGGTCTACCTTAAACTCTCAGTCTCGCACGTGCAATCAGTAATCTTATGAGAACAACCACCCTTAGGCCCTGAGTTTTCGCAATTGTAATTGTTGGACGCAAATAATAAAATAAGCTGTTTTTATTTTCCAAAAGTTATTCTTCTCCATAAATCAGTTTTGTATTTAAAGGGACTCAAGGGAGAGGCACAAAGAGAGCTACACAGAGACACACAAGCAGACACATCGAGACCCAGATACTGTAGGACACGTGCAATAGAGGCACGCGGAGATCCTGGAGACGCACATGATGCTAGAGTCACATACAAGAACATAGGGGTACATAAACACATAATAGAGGCATACAGAGGCACACAGGGGCATATAGAGGCGCATCCAGAGACATGCACACACGAAAGACACATCTGGTCCACACATATCGTGCAACATTCGAAGCGTCAACCGCACATTACTTCACGAAGGAAAGACTTCGAGAAGTGCGCAAATATTTTTACTTAGAATCACCTACAGAATACATGGTTAGGCTGGAAATATTTCCTAACAGGACACCCTGTATACTAAAGCTTTCCGATGTTAGCCGCCCTTACATAACAACGTGGAAAAACGATAGACACAAGCGCTGTCGGAGAAGGGACGCCCCCGTGGTCGTCGCGCAGGAAACGACTTCGTTCCGTCGCGAACGTGGAAACGCCGTCTTACACCTAGGCGGCGTGACGTCGCCAATTATTCATCGCGTATGGTTGCGAGTAACAAATCGCCAGTCAAGTGGCAACACCGTCGGCAGCTTGCGCAAGCGAGGCGAAGAGACAGGATCGCTAGAGGAATAAAGAGACACGGAGGTGGCCATCGGAAGGGACCACGGTGCAGAGAGGAAGAGAGAGATAGGGCGAGGCGGACTCCTCCCACGTACGTCTAGATGCGCGTCGCCTGAACGTAAATTTAGCACTAACGCATTATGCACGCTCGGGCTGCGTCGCATTGGGCGTGCGATACCAGTAACACCGGCTTCTACGTATCCACTGTCTCGAAACGTTGCAATGTTACGCAGTGTGTAGAAAAAAAGCCTGTCTTATTTCGCCTGCGAGACAGAAGTGCGATCGCTATAACGGGATTATGGAACAGCCGGAGCAATACGGTAGTGACTCGTTTATTGCGAAATACAGTAGGACCTCGATTAACCGGTGTTAATGCCAACGGCTGGCTCGGTTTATGGCACGGCTAAATCTTTTTATATGCTTTAGGATATTGGTGAAGTCCACATCTGGTCGCCAAACGCTAGGCAAAACTAATTTGCACGGCGGCCAGAAAAGGCTAATTTTCGGTTCATTTGAATGCCGAAGTGCCGTGTCATAAACGCAACCACCCGAAGGGTAACGGTAGGCCCGCTCGGAACTGTTCCATGGAACTCGCGAGCGGGCCCGAGTTCAGAGGAAAATCCCCGCTGTTGCCAAACTTCCATCCACAGACGACAACCCTTCACGCGTTCTACGGTCCCTTCCACTCCACGAAAATGTCATTGGAAGGGAGGAAGGAACCTTCATCGTTGACTTTTGTAAATCTCGAAAACAGAACGCTCTGAGCAGCACATTAGATGAATTGTATAGAACGCTCTGAGCAGCACATTAGATGAATTGTATAGAACGCTTTGACCAGCACACGGAACACTCTCAGCAGCACATAGAACACTCTGAGCAGCACATAAAACTCTCTTGAACATGCATAGAACCATCTTAGAACCGTGGCTTCCACACACAGTTACTAGAGCATAGTTTTAGCCGAGCACACTGCTCGCACATTGTAACCTAGAAATATACGTTATTGGTGTCAAAGTTTGCATTTTGTCCTTCCGCTACAAGGAAGGTAGTCCTTCGAGCTAGTTTTGGAATTAGTTAATTAGTCGGCACACCACAGGCAAACGCCAACAAGGCCCGAACGATTTTTAATCGACCACAGGCGTTAACCACCGGCTTAATCGGGAGACAGACAGCCCGGATACATCGATGCGTGACGGGAAATAAATAAAGACGTATTTTCTATACCAAAATAAGCTCTTCATTCTTAGAAAATGTATTTCAGTTTATAATACTATCATGACTAAATGTATATCTGCTTAAATTTTACCTATTTTTTTAATTTTGCACTTATAAGTGCTTTATTACGCCAACATTTCACCATCACCAAACTTTCTGTTAAATTAGGTATAAACAGAAGAGAACCGTAAGATATGTACAAACGTTTATTGTTAGTAAACAGGAGACCCTGGATAGCCGAGACCTCGGTTTATCGAGACCATGGATAATCATGATCCAGTTATCGAGGTCTTACTGTATTTGGTTCCTCCATTCGCAAGGAACGTATCGCTGGACTAGTGTTCAAATAATTTGATAGTGTGTGTGCACCTAATCGGTCCAGAACACAATTTTTGTTGCTTCATATACTAACAAGGGGGCTAACATTCTTTGGAGTTACCTGCTTTGATAAATTTGGATGTAGTATTGTTATTACTCTGCAGAGAAATTATTGCATAACCCTCTGGACTTGAGTAGTGCCTTTAAGGCATCATAATGTTCTATGTTTAAATCGTAAAATTATAGTATATTAACTTTTGGGTTATTAACACTTTAACAACAGGGCACGCCAATTGGCGTCCTGTCTAAAGCTGACGTTATCTATGAGGAATGCCAATTGGTGTCCTTTGTGAAATAATCATATTGTAATGTGTAATCATTGAAAGCGCTTTGGCTCAATATTTTTTCCCATTTTCTGAAAATACCCCCGGTAACAAGTCATTATTCATAGCAAAAGCGCCCGGTCGATAAAGTGTTAACATTTTTTCAAAAATGCTTGCAAGGAGGGCCCCATAATTTCAATCCAATAATCTGAACATGGAATTCATCATCGTGTAAAATTTTGTCGAAATCGATGATCTCGATGGCTCATAGACTTTTCGTAACATATATCACACGGAACGAACCGAATCATTGTCAGACTCTTGTCTCAGGCAACTCTTTTCTCGCCAACTTGAACCTGTTACTCTGTCTTTTCTTTATCCATTATCTTCTCACTCTTGACGAACTGAAAGTGTGATCTATCAATGCATCACGACTTCATGTGGGAAGCTGGTGAAGTTGTGTCCTTGACCCGTCAAGTGAAGGTGCCCCAACAATAGTCAAGTATCGTGCAACTCCTTCACAGTGCCATCTG
This sequence comes from Macropis europaea, assembly GCA_916610135.2. NCBI lineage: Eukaryota > Metazoa > Arthropoda > Insecta > Hymenoptera > Melittidae > Macropis > Macropis europaea. The sequence goes on from OU744345.1 coordinate 24,071,890, forward strand.
ATATTATCTGTTAGAAACTTCTCTAACTCCTTTACTATTCATTTCGACTTCAATTTTGCCTAATATATTTCAATTGCTTGTACGAATGCAACTACCTATTTATTATGTTCAAAAGGTTTGCGATTCTGCGACCTGTCGTTTCTAAGTAGATCCTTGGATTCTTTCGTGTAGTAGAAACAAGTAATACAGGCCGTCAAAACCACTCATATCAGTTTCCGTCCATATTGCTGATGGCACATAGTGATTGGGAACCTACCTATGAATGTAGATCTCTCGGTTAAGTCATTATGCCAGGCAATGCTGGATAATGTACCAAGAAGAAAAAGGGCCACTGAACAGTGTCCTTGTTCCATCGTTTAATTACTTAAATTTAATTTCACTCTCTTTGCGGTTTTTACTATAATTTATAAACGGAGTGACCTTAACAATTTGCCTGCCATGTCATCCACATGTAGGAAACGCTAATGTTCACTTGTAATAACAAGTGAACTATCTCTGACTACGAATAGTATTAATAAAAATATCTGAAAAGGTTTAACAGAATCAGCAAAAAACACTAAACAGTTCCTAACATCGTATGTAAATTGAAAATGGTATAATTTGAGATTACGTTCATGGTGTATCAAAGTTTAGAAAGGTGTGTCATTTTCAACCTACATATATAGTGTGGCAATCAACGAGTTAAACAGCCAATACTTTGTGCTTTTAGTATAAAAACAAATAAATTTGCCTTCAGTTGGGTCTTCCAGGACGACGTTCAACCGCATCACCTGAAAACGTAGAACGATGACCTAACATTCTATACATCAAATTATGTTCCTCATCATGAAATTATCGTTTCCAATCGTCCTCGATACCGCCGTTCATAGACGCGATTCTCCACCGATTCTCTAAGAGATTGCTAATCTCATTACACTTGACTGCGCGGCAGATAAGCAGGCCGCGGTCCGCCTTATTTATTACCGATTATCCGGCCCGGTGATATCCGGCGGCGTACTTCACTCGCCGTGTTCCTTTTCCAATGAAGTTGTCACCTGCTACCGTTCTATCCGCCTGAAATGTTGCGTCTATCTACGATCTAGGAAAAAATCCCAGAACCAGAATCGGTGCGTTTGTGGATCGGTTTTTCGTAGCCGGGTACGGCCGGTAAGTCGTGTATCGAGTTGGCGTGACTAACGCGATGGAATTATGCACGGTACACGGGTACAAAGTGGGATACCGGATTCGCTTGACACGAGTGACACTTTCCTCTCGAATAGAGCCGTCTCTGGAGGAAGAAGGGCGGCTGGTCCGCTAAGTGTCCGCGAGTCATTAGCCGGGCAAATGGCGTTACGGTGGCTGGAGCACGTGGTATGATGGGGTATTCCGTTCTCTCTCTGTCACAGACGCGACCAACATGTCATAATCAGCTGGCTGTGAAAGCAGACGTAGAAATGCGCAGCCCATTAGGCGAACAACGACGACCACTGTTCCTCGACGGTGGCCGGTCGTCTCCTCGTATATCGCGCCCGCGTCGATCAGACCGGCATTGCAACGCTCCACGTAAACGCGATTGGCCGGTGGAGGTGGCTACGCTTCCATTATACGCTTCCACGAAACTCATTCAGCCGTTTTCGCGCGCTTTCAATGGAGATGGCCGCGCGAACCCGATTCATGGAAACGCCTAACGAAAAGGTTATATATAGACGGGGGGAAGATGATCGTTTAGGCGGCGCGTTGCCGCCCGCGAAAATAGGAATGGACAAATTATTCTGTTGTTTAATTAGCATTATGTGTCTCCGCCAGTTGACAGCTGCTCCGGGCGTTCATGAGATCGGGACTTCTACTGGGAAACTGGAAAAACTGCTGGTCCATGCTTTTCTTGCTGTGTCGGATACCGCTCTAAGCTAGAAAATATTTTCACACTTACCATTTAGTTTAAGATAAGTAACACCAGAATTTCTTTCTATCTTCCGTACACAATTACGCATACGACCCTTGAATCTGTTACTTATCAACCCCGAGTCATACGCTTGAACTTCTTATTCATCAAGTCCTAGTAATATCCAAGAATGCCTATTGTACCTTTTCTTTCTCCCACTACCTGTTAAATCAGACCTCCGAATCTTCGTTAAGGATGCGCTAAGAATTAGTATTCACTTACGTCTAAGATCCTGAGCCAGACACATAGAAGAATTGTTACAACCAAACAGTTCTAGAAACTATAGTCCAAGTGCTTTAAAAGCTTGTAAGATTTCCTGCACAAAAGTTTAATAGAATAAAATTATTGGTTTTTTATTTAAAATACTAAATATCGGAATCTAACAGCTGCTCGTTATGGTGTGATCTTTGAATACTTCAACGGTTATGTTTTTCTTGACGCCTTATTGTCTAATTTTGCTTGATTTTATTTATGTCATTAGTCATTTTAATGAGTGGAGGAGCAGGGTACAGTATTTCAGTGTTAGGACTTTCCCGAGTGAATGGACGTCGTACGTTGGGTACATTGCTGAGACAGAACACGCGTTAGACTAAGTACTTGATTATTTTAATAGTTCGATGTCAATGGTCGAGTTGTTTAAATGTTGATAAACTACCAAATATTTGTGTTCATGTTCAAATATATTCACATGTGTTCGTATTCAGACCTCGGTGAATTATTTGTCAGATCTCATTAAGGGATGGTTTAAAAATATAGTAATTGAAGCAAGTTTGATTCCGATGCCAAGGAAATTGTCGTATTCAATTTATTTTAATAAATTTCCCAACATGTTACGTATTCTTCCAACTAAGAACAAAAAATCGGTTAGAGTGCATGACTACAGCATCTAAAATATAGTCCTCGGCATCGCGGAGCCGTAACCGCCAGCCCATTAGAGTACTAACATCTAAAAAGTCGGTTTAAACAAATATACTGTGAACATCGATGTGTTCAAAATATTGGTGAAGATATAAATATCTATAATTTTCACAAACGGGACCCTGACCATCGTTCGACTTCTTCATCTAAATACAAGAGACAAGAACCACATGAAGCTTCACTATACGGTACCAGCTTTCGGTCGTTAAGCGTTAAGTGTCTGAAGCCTGTATCGCGGTAAGGTGTAGAATGGTTGACAATGTGCCCTTATAATAGTGTCTTGGCTACGAAACCACCATCGCCTGAACATCTACTGCGGTCGAATGCAGATCCCGCTGTCTATTTTTAAGGCGCGCCCGCAACACGCGTCACGCTCATATGCGAACGTCATTATGCCGGCTGTACATGTACGGGAACTCGCGCGTGCATAAGCAATTCCACGTCAAATCGGACGAGACTTGCCACTATGTCATGAAGTTTTTCAAATTTGCAGTTATTGAGTTCTTGGTGGTGGAATAACTTACATGCTGTTTTGTATTAATCTTACTATTATAATAAAGAGACAGAGACACTCTTATAATACATCTATAGTTATAGTTTATACGTCTAGTTATAGTTTTTTAACCCTTATCCGTCCCTTTTGTCAACGACCCATTTTCCTCACAAAAATACGATAAATGTAAGAGAGCAGTATGCCTTGCACATCGCTTTATTATTTGTAAAGGATGCAAGTAATCTGATGTCTGAATGTACAGAAATTTCGTTTTTTATTTTGCCTAGAAGAATTTGCAAATTGAACTATATATGCTTTCATTACATTGATTTTTTACCGTTGTGTCAATTTGTCATCAAGATACAAATTACGTTGGGAAAATGCGGGACGGATAAGGATTAATAAAGCATTTATGAACTTTTTGTTATATGACATTTTAGTCTTATTTTTGGCTATAGAACACATTGACAAAGTTTATACGAACACCTGTGAGACCCCCGGTACTTTTATGATATATTATTATATTTAACACTAAACGTACCAATAATTTATACATGTCTATTTCTACTGAACCGGTCAAAAGACCGGTCTTTAAATAAAAATTACATTTTTTGGAATTGAGTGCAGGTAATAGTCAATGTAGTAGGGGCAAAAATTGATTATACGTATATTACAAGAAGAATCGTGAAGTCAAGTGACGAAAGCGATAACAATGAATGCAGAAGTTTTAACACTTTGATGGCCGCTGTCATACATACGTGACTTTATTCGTTTTAATAACACGCATGTAAAACAAATAATTGAGCGCACGTATCACTGATAAAAAATAAATGACGAAATACTCGCAAAATACAAATTGTAAAGTAACTGATACAGGAGGAATAATGTAGGAAGTTGTGTCACTTGACTAAAGGCTTGCAAAAATGAACAGCGGCAACTGATTTTCCTAAAACATCTTCGGCCGTCAAAGTGCTAATCAAAAGTTTAAAAACGGTCATTTGTCCGGCCGTGGTAGCTTTCGTGTTAAAAACTCTATTCGGTGCAGAAATTTTACAGAAATTAATTTCTGAAAAGAACAGAACATGTACCATAAACTTTCGAAAAATCCATGACACAGTGACAAATCTTGTGGGATTTGACGTGGAGTGCCATACTCGAACTTACGGCGCGCGCAACGAACGACATTTTCACATACTGTGCGTGCGCGCTATTTTCGTTCGGTCGTCACCGACCGGGACCGATTCGTTCGGCAGGTGCTACCTGGTCGCAGGTGAGTCGAGATGAGACCGCAGAATGATCTCCGCCGTTGGAATTTATCGTCGGGACAAAGAGAAATTCGCGGAAGTCGGTGAAACGCGAGAGCCCCGATTTTGATGTAGTGCTCGTAATTACGCGTGTAACCGTGGCGCGAATAAAATAGTGGCCGCTGGCGGGAGCGATAAGGAGATCGGCCTATCAGCGGTGTCGATGATGCCGCTAATTTGAAAATATGTGCCGAGTAATGTATGGATACTTGTTAAGAAACCGTAAATCAGTCTGCGGCCATGAAATACGCGTTTCTTTGCGGCGACGATCGATCGGCCCGAACACGGGGGCCCGTGAACGTACCCCTCGATATTCGCGCCATATGCATCGTCCACTGGAATATTAATTAACGCGATCTCGACAGCTGCTGTCTGACGAGAGAACACGGCGAATTCATAGAGCCGTTCGAGCGCGACCGTCGATTTCCAGCGGCGCTCTAACTGGAACCTCTGCGACCGGTGTCTTACGACCGATAAAAGTGTTCAAACTGGTGATAAAAGTGGATTTCGAACGAGTACCGACTGGTAATCCGCGGTTTCTAGTCGTTTCGAGACGATAACGCGGACAGAGATTTTCCGATGGAACTAATCGAAAATGACGTTTTCCACCTCCCTCGCCAGCGAAGTAGGGAGATACGGGTAAACGAGGAAAAAACGAGGGTAATCGCAAATCGAACGCCACCACTACGTGGTCGCTTATTAACCTAATGGCCAGATACGATAAAGCGTTACGCCCATTTCCTACGACAAGATTCCTTTAGTTTATTTTCCCTGTGTATTTGCACATTTATATTACTAGGACCGTGGAGTCGCCGTCATTAAACGGTGGTGCTAATCTTACCAAGTATTTTCTTTCCTGCTCTTTGTTTTTCGTTCCGTGTCGAGGGGACAACGCTGCTCAAGCGACGTCCGATTGCACGGTATTTAAGCGGCAAATGAAAAGCCCGCGCGAACGGATGTAAATCAAACGTGATACATTGCGGACAATATTAGCGATATAGTTGTTAATTGTTGTCACGGTGCCAGCCGGGCGTCATCATCACCCGTCACGCTTCTCAAGCAGACAGACACTTTTCGCAGATGATAAAACAAGCAGAATGTGGCAAATGACAGAAACAGATTTATCGACACGACGCGGACTATGTCGATCTATTTACAGTGACTCGCCAAAATATTCGAATGCTTGCAACCGAAAACATTAAATGAATATAAAGTTTGTACTATACTGAAATTACTGAAACACCATCAGCACTTTGAGCGCCACGTTACATTAGCTGAAAATGACAAACTTTCGAAATTTTTATACAAAATAAGTATAACTATAAATTCTACCTTCTGTAATCAATAATATGAGGAATTTGCAATATAATTTTACTTTAATTAGATCTTGTTAGGTATATTTATTAGCACTATACACGATCGAATAAATAGCAATTGAATCTATGTGTCACCCAAATATGGGTAACGTGGCACTCAAAGTGTTAAAGGGATATTCCTTCTTTCTCGGCCAGTTTTGAGGGTATATTTCGGGAAGTTTTGTTGAAAAATCTGAACAACATATCTTTATGAAACTTTGCAAATTTATTTAGACACGTTTATACTATATTCATAATTTTTTGTACGTTGTTATCATTTAAATTATAGGAACTATTTACCACGGAAGTTGACAGGTAAAGTAAAGCCTTCTGGGATGGTTCACCTCTTTGAATGGAAAGTCATCTGAAATCAAAAAATCAAACAAAACTTGCAGTTAACATGTATGTGGCTATCGCTTAAAGTTTAAGCCTTAAACTATGAGAAACGAAAGAATGAACCTCGATTTTTTACTAATGTTTAAACGTGCAAACAACTCTAAAATTATAAATATTGATGTATTTAGCTTTTCGTAGTTAAGGCGCCCGCTACGCTCATGCTAGTTAAGTCTTTTGGGGTTTTCGATTTCAGATGACTTCACCAGTAATTATTGGACGAGCCAATTTTTTTAGCATTAAACACATTACGTGTTTAAGTCGACGATCCATAATAGATACTAATTTTTCAATTAGATTTAGTTCCACGGAACCTCACATTTTTATAATTTTTTCTTTAAATAGTTTCTTTGAAGTTATGTCGAAATTTTCTTCGTGCACATTTTTGTCATATTAAAATAACTATTCCTAACTGTCATTGAGAACAGTACTGTTCATCTACGGACTGTACTTCTACTAACTTTACTCATATTTACATTCTACTTTATTTTCTCATCCAAACGTCTAACAAGGGAACTACATGCCGTTCAGATTACAGACTTCGGTCAAATTCTGTGTAATGGTAGTATTTTATGTAGAAATTATTATAGTCAAATTACACAAGCCATCTTAGAAAAATTTGTGAAGAACTGCATTTGAAAGATTGCGTCTTTGCACAGCAATAATAAATACATGCTTGATGTCTTCTCCACTCATCTGTAGCTGTAACTAGTTTTATATTATAAATAGTAATACTCTATTTCCTTACATTAATTACGAACTTTTAATTTTATTTTAGAAGAAAATTTGAAAAAAGGAAACAACAATTGTAAAGAAAAATAAACAAAGTAAGTAGGTGTATAGTTTTAACAAGAATTGAGTCAGAGTCATGTTCAACTACAGCTAGGTGAGAAACTTTCAGACATAATTTCTCAAAAGTGCTTGAAAAGTGAGTCCTATTACAGTAGAACCTCGATTATCCGAACAGCAGGATTTTAAAGCTGGGTCATCCTTTGCAGGCTATAAATTACAATTATCATTGGTGACACTGTGTATCTAATTTTATACCTCTATTTTATATACTATTACACAGACATCATTTTGATACGAAACATAGTTGCAATGTGAGTCATGCTATTGCTAATTATATTTTGGATAATCGAAGTCCTACTGTAATGAAATACAATATTCTGTACATGGATCACTATCGTTGTATAAAATTTGATCGAGATCGATCATTTGAAGAACCATTTAGTAATCTCTTTACAAGTGTCCAAACATATTTAGACTGGCTACGTATCTCCTCAAATATATTTCAAACCTTGCCATAGGTATGTAATTCTTATGCTTCTGGGCCGCTGTAACCCCAACCATATTTCGACATCCGTATAACATTCACATTACAGTCGTTAAAGTCTCTCATTTCAACTGTTCGAACAGTATTGTGACCCACTGTAGACAACCGAACACATAGTCTGATTGTCATCAAATACTTCGTGACAGCCGCGAAAGTTGAAGCTCTTCGAGCGACAACCGACGAGTGACGTTCGATCGACCGAAAACGGGCACTGAGTCATAAAGTGTGTAGTTTCCGCTACCAAATCGGGACAATGGCATTCTCCAGGGCCGTTAATGCAATCGTACGGTTGAATCATCCTCGAACGCTCATCATCCACCTACACCTCCCACGTGACGGTTGATAAAGAAACGCGAAACTCGTTAATTGTTACGATGATGGATCAACGGAGGTGGACAGGGGAATCTTTGTTCTCGTTCGTTGCTGCATGGATGACTTATGTTCCGCGGATGTTCGCGGCAGGAATGCCGGTTGGCTAACCGTGGCTGCAAGAAACTGGTAAACACGTTTCACGTTAGATAACAGATAATCGTTTCTGATTTGCCCGCTCGGTTAATGGTTCGGTGTCAACGGCGAAACAGGCGACAATGAAGACGTCCACTTTGCATACGGCGATAACTTCCGTAGCTGGACGAGAGACACGAAACCGAGTTCACAATATCGTGTTCACCGGTTCTTTTCACGTCCCGACATCCTGATGCACGTCACGACGGTAACGGCACTCTTGCTGATATCCCATAAACGCCTTAGAAAACGTTCCGTTCAGCGGTTTCAATTTATACGAACATCGAACGCGGTAGCATTACCGGGACGACTACTGTTCCCTGCTTGACAGAATGTTTTATGAAACAGCAGGGAGGCTTTGAGCATGGAATCATATCTGTCTGACGGATACTCTGACTTTCTCTCGTAGACTTTGCAGTTTTGAGGTGTGTGTGCAAGTAGAAACCAGGTGATCCTGGAACGGTTCGAGTCATTGCTTATCCAGCTGTATGAAACTGTAATGCCTTGAGCTCCTTACTATCCGTTTCATTCGAATTATATGTCTCTTAATTATTGACTAACATGTTATTGAATAACTTTGAATCTTTAAACACTGTTTCACATGCATCGACTTTAATAGATTGTAAGAATAACAAGCGTAATGATTGTAATGTATGGATAAATGTGGTATGTGTAGTGGTGAAAGGGTGAGTTTTAGAGGTGCATTAAAACCTGACGTAAATTAAAACGTAGGAATGTAAATTAATAGGTTATGAAGAAGGGTAGGGATATTAACCCGTTGCACTCCAAGCATTTTTTAATACGATCAACCAGCAATTCCAAGATATTTCTGTAGTGTAGATTTTTGAAAACCATAAGTTTTGATTTGGAAAGAAAAAGTTATATATGTTTATGAACTTATTTACTTAGTTTTATGTATCAAGAAATATTTGATTTTTGACATGATATACAAAAATCAGTAGCTAAATTTGACAAACCAACGGAGTGCCTGAGACGCATGCTTGGAGTGGAACGCCTGCAATTGTCTGTGCCTGACAGGCATACTTAGAATGCAAAGGGTTAACAATAGCCTGGAGGAGCAAATGGGCGAAAGCACATTTGAAAGTTGCTAAAGATTGCGAAGATTGAATATTAAGAGGAATAGAGACACAGCAGCAAGAAAGCACATAATAGAAACGAGTAGTGTATGGATGTGTACAAATTTAAAGAATTTTTTACGATAGACAATACAAGAATTTACACATGCGCAACATATCAGCCAAACGCCGTTATTTCCAGAAATCCCAGGACACTCATGGTGAAAAAACTTCCAGTTCCCCGCCATTACAAAAACATCGGTGTCTGATTTTCGTCTATTGTCAAACAGGACGCAACCCAGTCAGAAAGTTCTTTGCTGAATACTAACAATGAGTCTCAATCTCAGGGTAAATTCATTAAGTTGTTTGACAAAGAATTGGGACACATTCTAACTCCGCGACATTCACACGAGTAGTAAAGCTTTTTGTCTGCCCACTCGCGTAATAGAATTCATCATCGCGTGTCGTAACACTCGATTACAAAGCTTCGTATGAAAAATATCTGTTCATTCATAGTTATTAAAGGTTTCTGAGTCTAAGCCATGTCCTTGTGGAGTTCTGTTCCATTTCATCGGCATTGCATCTAGCTTCATCAGGGATCTGAGGACACACTGATGATCACTGTCATCATCACAGCAACCCGGACTATGAAAGCCTCAAGATTCTGCTTTCTTTCAATTCATTTTTATGCAAGGAATCACTTCTTTCCTGCTTATACGAAAATTTGGACCAGACCCTGTTAAAATAAGTTGATTTACGAAGAGTAAGTATTGTATACACGAGGCAACAGCAGCAGGAAAAACAAATAATTTTTAATACCTTAACTAGCGCATGGAAAGCGAAACAAGAGACAAGAAGTATACACAACATCAGCATAATCAAAGAGGGACAATAGTATGACTGAGAGAGTAAATAATCTGACTGAACTGGTAGAACCGATTTACTAAAGAGCTCGTGGAAGAAAAGGTACATCTTTGACACTCCATACATCAGACCAAGAATTATCGACGTATCGGATACACTTATCACAGTCCACAAGCAGGATCAAACATAAATCACTGCGATCGCAAGAAAAATTCCTCCCAAACGTTTCGTGTTCTACGTAAGTCGAATCCTTTTACAGGCCAATTCAGGCATCGAAGCAACAGTAAATTACTGCAATCACGGGATACGTTCGAAATCTGTTTCCTCCTCATCCTCTAACTTCCCCGACCTGCGAGTCGCGTATTCCCTGATCTTGCGGGCGATCGAGGAAGAACTACTCCCAAAAAAAAGGAAAAATGAAGATTCGCAAGGAGTACGGTGTCTCGGGTTGATCCTCGATCGCGCGATTGGCGAGGAGGTCGTCGCGGTGAAAAAAATAAACGCAGTGAAGCAACGGGGATGGTGTGTCGCGTATTCCTGGATCGCGCGGTCGGCCCTCGTCGCGATGGAAAAGGAGCAAAAATGGAAGAAGGAGCGAGGATGTTGGAAGGGCGGTGTCCTGTCGGTGTTATGCGAGTTGCAGGTTCCGGTACTCGCGCGACGCAACCGGAGATACGCGGCCCGGTAAAAGGTGGTACCTGGTGAGCAAGTACCGGCGGTGCTGCGCTGTCGTCGACGAGGATATACGAGCGATCGCGCGCTGATGAATCGTTCGAAACTTCGGGACGCCCTGGTATCGGCGCCGGTGTAAACGGAACCGTAAATCGTCGGGACGATAAATGACAATTGCGGCTGACACGATCGGCTGCCGTCCGGAGTATCGGGTCCCGGACACACGGGGTTCGCTAGCGCAGAGGTAGCCGAACGCGTGGGCGGACGCGAGATAACGCATCGCATTACGTGGGACGTTAATAAATTATTATTGCGCCCCGCGTGATCCCCTGCCGCGGAATGATATCTCCATTGTCCTTCGACGAATTAATAGCCTCCACCGCGAAACGATTCTTACAATCTTACGGTCGATCCTCCTGTTAATGCCTCTGGAGGACCGAAGATCCTTTGGGCTTCTTTGGTGTTTGCAAGTGTATCGAGGGGAGCTCGAAAACTAGACAATCGCCTCTTTCATGGGACCGGGATTAAATAGTAGTACAGGAAAGCCTCCGTATCCGGACTAATAAGGAGACAAATGTGACCGGATAATCAAATTTTCGAATAATAGAACAATCACTTTTTTTATATTAAACTTCATTTATTCAAATAGAAATCAACAAAATTGGCAGTTTGTTTAATATTTATGGATCCCATATTTTTTTGGCTGCTAAATCATATAAGCTTTTACGAAACAGCTGTTTGGATAACAGAACATTCGAATATTAGGATGTTCGCATAATGGGGGTTCGGATACGGGAGGCTCTACTGTAATTGATCAGTGTAACTAAATTCTACTGTTAACACGTTGACTGTCACGCGAATTTTGTACGCTGAACACAAATCTGCAAACCGTTTGTTTCCATCAGCCTCAGTTTTTCTAAGAATCGATTTTGAAAAAAAATGCACATTTTCAAAATCGAAGATGTTCTGTGGTTTAACGATAATAGTTATTCAGTTTCTCTTTACGCGAAATGATTATATAGACTCTGACGAATAAAATGATATCAATTTTTATAAGATTGTAAGACTTAAACATGTTCACACAATGATCGAAATGAAAAGGATATTAAAAACGCACCAGTTTTTGCGGATATTTTTCAATTTATTTTAGAAACTAAAGGTTTAGGTGGAAATCTAGCTACACCATCTGATAGTGCAGGCCTTTTTCCTATGGGAAGCATCGAGATAAGGTGCAAGTCCTGTTTTGTTTTCATTACAGAAGCGAAATAGTTTGGAATAACATGTGGCGCCGGCAGCAGTATGCAACAGCGGCGCATAGTGGATCGAATGCCACATTTAGCTGAACAAAACTAATTTCTCAAAAACTATTACAGGTAAAGACAAAGCCCGTTCTGCGCACTTTATGGTTCAATGATGCACTCGGCTGTTGCAAGGGGTGCGCACCCCCTATTTTTTGTGAAATGTTGCAATACACAGCCTACTGATCACGGTCTACATCTGGAAACCTTTATCTGTAATAATTATGTATTCAGTGACTTACCAATTTGTTCACATCATTATGTTACTTCAATATTCTTCTATTTAACACTTTTTTAAGGCAGTGTTATTTGAAGCAGGGATATGGCATATCTAATAAATAACATTTTAAATACGCTTGAAAAATTTGTAGTTGGTTGGTGGCACTAGAATTAAGACAGAAAAGTAATTATGAAAGTATTTTAACGATTTCGTGAGTCACTGTAATGCCTGTCTATGAATTTGATCGATTGTCCTCTTCGCAAAAATGAATTACATTTCAAACTTTCAAGTACCGAACTCAAATGTAGATGTGTTGGGTGAGTTTATACACGAGATAAGTGAAATATCTGCATAACTTTGCCTACATTCTAAGATTCGAGATAATGCGTCGTGCCGTTCTTGGAGCAACAAGAAATGTAGTAAAGTTGCAATGATAAATGTCAATCAACGGATTACGGGTTCATTAGCGGAGAGCCAATGATACTCCATCAAGCACGAAATTTATCCACGAGAAGGTGTTGGTGTAAACGGATCCATTGTACCGTAGTGTTCGTGTCAGACAACGGTCAGAGGAAAGCAACAGGTTGACAGTTTCGCGTGACGTAGTAATTATAGCCTGCTGGTTGACTCTAGCTATTGCACAAGCGAATATAGTAATTAACTTGTAATTGCCGTAAAGCGATAGAAATATTCGATAGCGCGGATGAGGAGTCTCCTTTTTGCCTCTCGTGTCGTTTCTTCTCCACCCAGCCGGAGTACGAAGTACCCATGTTATCGTAATGTAACCATATCAACGACTGTGCAACGTCAGAAATAAAAATGTCAATTAACGTGAATCATCCGTAATCATAGCGTTGTGAGGCATGTACTCATCTTCGAGTCAGCACCGGTTACGTGAAAGGAGATCGGAAGCGAATCGAATCGAACGCAAGCAACCGCCCATGTATGAAACAAGAAGAATCGATTCTACTCGATCAATAATAGTAATAAAATAGAAGTAAAAATGTGTACTTTATTGTTTTCAGTCCTTTTCTATAGATTATTAACATTGTTTACATTTCTGTTTATAACTGTTTGGACACACTGATGCTTCGAGAAAAATCGTGATTGTAGTTAGTATGTAGCATATCTGTGAACTTAAATTATTTGTCATTATAATCTTACTTTGAAATGATAATACGGTGATTTAGTATGAGTTATTAATAGACTGCAATACAATTTAACCCCTTACCGCTTGATTTTTCTTTTTGTTATGAAAGAAATATATTAAGTGTAAAATGAAGCATCTTTTATGGAAAAAATATTGAAACAATTTGTTAACGGTATTACATCGTTTATTTATATCAAGAACCGATTTGTGCACAAAAATATATTAGCATTTTATACTAAAACTATCGAATAAAAATTCAAACTAATCTTTTTCATGGAATGTGCAGACAGTGTAAATTACTCTAATTAAGATTAAATTAAGAATAGATGAATGCGTGGATCGAAATGATGCTCATCTGTCAGGTATTATTTTTAAAAAAAATGGCATATTGTATCTAATAAAAATATATAAACAGATTTGTGTTAAAATAAAAATTCATTTAATAAATTACTTTTTGAAAATTTCCCACTTCACTGGAACACCCTGTACAGTACCCGGATAGTAGAACTTTCGGATAATGGGTGTTCTAATTACAGGTTCTACTATATTTAATTAGCTTCTACAACCCCTTCTCGCCATTCTTACACTTCATCCACCTCGCATTCTACACCTTTTCCAACCATTCTCTCCGACGACTTCTTTTATTCTCTAAAAGGGAGAGAACAGTAAATTTTGAAAGGAATCTCGACAACCGTCGTAACACGGACCAGCGATACGATTTCGAGAAATAAAGTGACAGACCTGCGAGGGCAACTTTCCTGAGACTCTTACGTCCGGTTATGCCGTAATTGTTTAATTCTCCGTGTGGCTGCAGCGGGTCAGATGAAAGGCGACAGATAGGGGCTTCCACTTTGTGGTTGTTTCATGGCCGAGGGGAACTGAGGAGACCCGTGGATATGCACGTAGGCAGACGTCTCATTAACCGAGCCAGGTAACAGCGTCTGGTTACGAGTGAGCATTTACACGTGGCAACGTGTTACACGGATATTATGGTTACTCTTATCTATGGGCCGACCGAAGAATCCTCGAAGACGCTCCAACGCTCGGACATGCTGCTTTCCGCGGAAGCGTTCCAGGAAACGATCTTATAAACGTCTCCTGGGATACGAATTATTATCATCGTTTAACGAGCTCGAAAGCAATTTTATAGTAGCTGGTGGTGCAAGTGGTACGATCAGGAGCTAATCCTTCAGGAACAGGCCACTAGAATGTAGAAAATGTAGGCAAAGGCTGTTTAATGTCCTGCGTTTAGGGAGAGCATATCGGTAGTGGGTTGGGTGGTTTAAACTTTAAAGAGATGTTCTGGTGTAAAACTGCAAAAAGACGATTTTTCTGTTGTATTTTTCGAATCTTCAATCTTTTAAGACCACATGCTTAAATGAATTTTTTGAAATTTGGAAAGTTCCTGAAGCTGTAAGAATTTGAGTAGAGGTGGATGCGCAATTTTGGGATAAATATCTCAAAAAGTTATTAATCGAATCAATTGCGACTTTTTTGATTTTAAAGAATATACTGTTTACTGTGGGGCTAACCTCTACCATTTTGAAATTGTCGAAAATTTGTATTTTTTAAGCCGCTAAAAAGGAAGAAAAAATAGAGTTCAAATAATTTTAAACTTAAAGTATTACCATTTTGCGAAAAATTGTTTTTTATGTAATTTTTAAAGGTTAGCCTCCTTGGAAATTTCATACCTTTTAATAATTCGAGATTATTTTTTATACCAAACCAACGCTTTAGAAACTAAACATCCCACCGTTTTGAAGGATTTTTTTGCAGCCTCGATTTCAATGACACTTCAACGCCATCTAGAATGTTGAATTAAAAGCAACATATATAAACTTTTATAGATGAACACGTTGACTACCACAGTGGAAACACATACCTGGTCAGGCATACTATAATGTGACAATAAAATATAAAAGTTCTCATTAACACGTTCGCTACCATGGTCGATTCGAGAAAAACATCCATCACAGACCACGCTTAATTTAATCAATTATCTTTGTCACACATGTGTGACGTCGAGCTCTCAAAACAGAATCGACGCGTCACATACATATATGTGACGCTGGTAGCGAACATGTTAAGGCATCATTAGCAAAATCTTAAATTACCTATCGCAGCCTCTTTTTCTTAATTCCTATAATTGTCCTATGTTTGAAGGCTCTAGACCAGAACCTTCTCTTACTAGAAAAGCATCCAGCCGGAAGGTGGAAAGTCCCGGGCTCGATTTCCGGTGTAGTTCACCCGATTTTTGTCTCCCTTACAGTTCAAAATTCGCCCTCGTACTAATATGTTTAGACTTTGTGATTTGTAAATTTTTAATTTTCTATGTGGTCGATGACGATCATGTTTAACAGGCTGGCTGAGCTGTAGGCGGTAGCTATTTAGTGTTCAGGGTTCAGGGAGAGGAAATCGATATTTTCTTCCCTACAGAAATAATGGTGCAGTCTTCGTTGTCACTTTCTGTGTACAGGTTGCGTATAAAAATAGTGGTAACAATTTTAGTTGCCTTTAGGATAAAAATGGATCACATAAAACCTACTCTTGAGAGCAATGTAATAAACCAACTTACACCTTGTTAGAGACAAGTGTTATAGGACTGTGCATTTCATTTATAATGTATTTATTGTTTTAATTAATTGACAATGAATTTTCTGCAACGAACAAATTAATGTCTCGTTGCCACAAATATTAGATTTTAATATACTGAACACATTCGGAATTCTTTAGATAGATCTAAAGAAGGAAAAGATACTAATAATGCTGATCAGGTATTTGAGGTGCTCTATCAGGAATGGCAAGAAATTGCTCCATATTTCATTATAAAGTTCCTTAAAAGTCCACTCAACACAAATAAACTTTGGTTAATAACTTCTTTTTTATTACATATTGGCGTGAACACCCTGTATGTATACTGACTATTATTTAAAGAAATGACACCTTATTAAGCATTTTTGCATTTTAAGGTAAAATTGCGTGTTCAGAAAGGATTAAATTGCACCCTAGCTACCTTGATGAAACTTTCGTACAAATTCGTGTACCGTCTGACGTATCCAGAATTGAAGAAAAGAAAACAGAAAGAAAGGAGAAATTCTCAGAAGCAGGGTACAACGTCCTAGCTGGGTTTCGAGGGCTACGCTCGACGTCCATCGGGTACCACGGAGAGCACCATGACCTAGAACCATGAATCACACCCTGGCCGAGAAACTTCAAGATCTCGTTGGTACCTCGAAGATGGAGGTGGAGAAGCAACGGCGCCTTATCCGTAAGGATCTTTGTTACGGTGAGTTTCAAGAAGTGTAGCCTCGCCACGGAACGGGCCATAACAGCTGATTTTTCTTATCTGAAGAATTAAGAACAGGCCGATGACGACGGGCTACGTTGGAGTACGCGGCGTGGAAGTGATACCCTTCGGCACGGAGCAAAGGGACCGACTGAACCGGGCGAGGGTGTTAAAATCCTCATTATGGCAGTGCAAAGGGACGTGAGTAAGTTCAACGACCAACCGGATTCATGATCCCATTCCGGGTCGTCGTATCAGATTCTGGGAAGACTCGTTCTCCACGTCCTTACGATCGCCTTCACCATGGAAATCTGTCAGAAATTCGACCTTTTCTCACGCTCGCTGAAGTTACGCCTCTTCTCTGTTACCGCGCGATAAACCCGCGCAACTTCGTTTCCAATGGATCGCTACTAGTCGTGAGGTGATTTCAAGGTCACTCATCTGGTTACACCTGGCGCGATCGATACGCTAGGAGGCGTGGCGAAATCTCAATAGCACGCGAATAAATTAATTGGTTAATTAGCCGAAGATTCAGGAGTAATCTCTGTTACAATCCGACATGCAGTCGCAGTCAGTCAGAGGAAGATTATCTTACAAGGGACAACACCCAATTGACGCACATCACTTTTGACGCAATTTTGATGTGATATAGAACTCGAAAGAATATTTAATATGTGTTTCGTTTATCAGCAAAGTTCCATGTTGAAAGGGTGAAGACAGCTGTCTAACATAAGCTGTGGCTGAAAAGGCTATTTTATTGACTATCTCGGAAAATATTAAGTGTAGAGAAAAATAAGAATTAATTTTCACGATTCAAGGGACAATGTATAATTAAATTAAAGTACACTACAATGTGTAACGTAATTTAATTGTCAGAACATCATAGAAATTTACATCGAAACCAATCGTATACCTAAACAGGGTCAGCTAGTACGAAATGTGAGCATAATTCGCAACGTAATAATATCTATTATGACGATGAAACTAAAATTTCGAACTTATCCGTATTTTTTGTCTGGATGAGTAGTTTATGCATATAAATTTCGATGAATACAGTACAATCATTTTATGAATACAATTTGCAAAATTAACCCCTTACGCTCTTATGTCCACTCCCAGTGGCCGAAGTTGAAGGCTTCTTCTACTCGTATGTCCATTCTCAAGTGGCCGGAGTTAAAAGTCTCTTCTACTCGTATGTCTACTCTCAGTTACCACGAAGTGGCGTTACATGACAGTAGTCTGTTAGTTATGTTCATATTTTATAATTCCATGCGATATCAAAGCGAACAAGTTCACTTATTACATTGGATTCAAACTGTTGCGAGTGCAAAGGGTTAAGTTAGTAAATTTTTCGAAAATTCACTTACACACTGAAGTTTGTCATTTAAAAGAACACTATCTACATTTTGAACTTTTTGTCTATGTCTACCAGTATCCGAGATATTCGATAAAGTATCTTTTGTAACCTCAACTTCGAGGGCTGGTTTCACCCCTTAACCCTCGAAAAGCGGATGGTTTCACCGACATGCGAGGCGGATGTCGCCTCCAAACGAACCCATAGCGAAATTTCGCTATTCACGTCTTCCCAAATAAGTAATATATGCACATTAGAACGTTATCTTGTTACATTTACATATGTTTTTTCTTAAATATATCTATTATCAACTATTATTATCTTGAATTCGTTATTGATATCACGCACAAGAAAGTATAAGCGCAGTATTATAAAATAATCTTTATTCTGTTTGAGAACAAGATACGCATACAATATTTTTTTTCTCAATTGCATGTGTAGAACATATCTGTCTGACATTTATCATACTTTTGTCTATTTTTGCTAAGGTCTCACTCACCGTTATACGGGTTACTGAAAATAAAATGCTTTAGACGCTCGTGACGGCTGAAGGTGGGGGTACACAAGTATTTGTTTCATACGAGTGTTCGATTAATTTTAACTGAACGATCGTGACTTTGAAACAAACGGCATGCGACTGGATCCGAATCGATCCGGCATCCGCCAGGCGGGGGTTAACCCCGAATGTTTATCGATAAAGAAAAACACGTATCGAATATTTTTTCGAGTTCCATGTCACATTAAAATTGCATAAACATTGGCGCGTGTCTATTGGGCGATGTCCCCGGTTAGCGATGCTCACCGTGAACAGTCATGCACCGGTGAGCAGAGTATCGGGCACGTTACGGGTCCGGCGGAATAAATTCGTTTTCGAAGACAGCATCTCGTCGAGCGTGGTCCGTTCGGTTCGTAGATCGTATCCTCGGAGAAAAAAGCCCAAGAGAAATAGGACGAACGATCTGCCTACGCCCACGGGGCTCGCCCACAACCCCCGCGAGCACACGGAATTGCCTTGAAGAGTTTCTACTGCTCGATAAGGCCTCCTGTTCATCGGTCACGTCTTAATCGACGCGCGGCTCTCCGACAGCCTCGGTTGGGGGTCGAGCATCGGACGTAACCGAATCGTTCGTCGAACCGAACGATGCCTGCCATGAGTGGCACTCGTGGAATGAACAAAACGAGAGGAAAAGGTATTTAAGAAACGGTCGGAAACGCGGACCGGGTCAAAGGGCAACTGGCCCATCCCTCGCTGTCTCACGAGTTCATCATCGGTTCACCATGAACCTGTGCATGATTCATTAGACGAATTTAATTAACGAGTGAGCGTATTAAGCCCTTATCAGCTTTTTTGAAGACTCTGGACGTGTATTTTTGTACTATGTACTATTCTATTGTAGAGGCACGTGGACTGGGATGTTCAAGATTTCATAGTGGCCTACTAAAGGAGTTTCCATTTTTAGCATGGTTTTTAATTTTTAGAGCGCACTATGACCTATGTGGGGTGGTTTTTTGTTCATATAAACCGCTCAGGAGCCAAATTGATCAACTCCACAAAATGAAACATTGATGATAAGAACATTCATGTGCTCGAGTAATGAAATTGAGAAATTTGAGGAGTTGATCAGTTTGACTTCTGAACGGCTCATATAACTCTCACGTTTATACAGTGTTTCATAGATTGGTTGCGGAAGTTTATGCAAATATACATTTTTTCGACTCCCATATTTTCTATGTTAACACAGTTAAATAAATTAAACTTCAACAAGATTGCATTCAAATGTTCAAAATATGTAATTTTTACTTTGCTAAGATGTTAAATGTTGCGTCAAAGCGCGCCAAAACGGACTCACACGGGTGTGTGTATGTTGTGCATGTGGGGTTGTCTTTCATTGTGAAGTGGTGTCACCGAGAAGCGTACATCAAGCAACAGTTTCGAGAATGATTTCGTCTTTATTTTCATTTTTTATAGTTTTCGTAAGCATTTCTTTAATATTATCATAAACGAGAATATATATATATATATATATATATATATATATATATATATATATATATATATATATATATATTGATAGTGTACATTTATTTAATAATGAGTGAAAATTAAGACTTTACATTGTATGGCGTAGTTTAGCTCGGAATGATGGCAGTAAATTGCAAAAAATGTCAACCTTATCGCAATATAAATTGGACAAACTAGTAATAGGATCTGTATGTTCAAGATTAGAAGATAAATAGAATCGTGGTTTGAATAGAGAAAACTCTGTCACTCTTCTAGAAGGAGCATTCAATTGATGTAGTAGAATTTTTATTTCCACGATTTAACACATTTAATGCCGTAGTGGAAAATCCCGCTACTAATCAGACACGCGAAAATACCTTTTTATTAGCATGTATCGCTGAATATATAAATATTTATTTATTTGATTATATACTTCTTACTTTGTTCTATCATTGTAACA
The DNA here is from genome assembly GCA_916610135.2 of Macropis europaea. Taxonomy (NCBI): domain Eukaryota; kingdom Metazoa; phylum Arthropoda; class Insecta; order Hymenoptera; family Melittidae; genus Macropis; species Macropis europaea. The sequence goes on from OU744345.1 coordinate 24,092,496, forward strand.
TAGATGTAACTCAAAATTTCCTTGGGTTAATCAGTTGTTTGACGAAATTAAAATTGGTACGTGGGTCACCGGTGGTACATGTGGTACTCAACGTGTGATGTATTTTTTCATTTTGTTTAATCGTCCGTTTTCAATGGCCAAACTATTTTCGACCACGTTCAACCACCATGTACTCCTACATTAATACTGTAGATAATGAAATAAATAATGACTGAACGTGTCACTCATGTACGTACGACATAACCATCAGAATGTTAATAGAAACACCGCTCGATTTGATCAGTATTTCATTATTCAATTCCTTGTCAAATGCCAAATATTCTAATATTCCAGGAACTGTTTATAACGAAGGATATTTATACACGCTTTCACTCCATCAAGATATTTATAGACACTTGTGCGCACAGATAATCTAATGTGTCTAAAATCTGTCTAAATATCGTGTAATGGAATCATTTACATAGGAATGGCAGTCCAATCAGTATCGTGTATTCTAGCTTGCTCCGTTGCCTCGGGTTTCAGATTTTTGCGATTTGCGTATCTGTGTTTTTTCTGAACTTAATTGAACGACACGCTACTTCCATATAGATAATACAGTTTCCTAATTATAAGACTGAATTCCATTCCGGTTGTGAGATCATGAATTATTCCCACTATTTGTGAAGGACGAAACGCAAACAGTGTTTCTCGTCGATAGTTTTGGAGGCGATTATAAGAGCGGCCTAAGATATATATTTTTCGTTTCGAGATTTCTTGGTTTCCCATTCATTCCTAACACCACTGTTATGAATGTTTAAGGGGCTAATAAAATAGGTATTGGAGAAAAGAAACTTATAAACATATCTTGAATAACAGAAAATAATAATATATTCACACAAATATCACTAGAGGATACTGGTGTAATGCAAAACCTAAGAGTCTAGAGCAAAATGTAGTTCTACCACGCGACAGAGCAAACCTCTTTCCTACGGACAGCATCAGGAAAAGCTACAGATTATGTTTCGCTTTCAATACAGAAACGAAACAGTTTGGCAGAACTCGAGGCGCCGGCAGTGGTTCTCAACGCCGGCGGTCGCCGCCCCTTTAACGCGTTAAACGCTATGTCGGTCCCTGGGGACCGACAGTATCAAATTTAAAAAATAATACTTTATAATTCATGTAATATTAAAAAATATGTTTACACTTCTTTTAATGTATATTATGGAAGCATTTTAAACAAAAAAGAGATTTCCCTTTTACAAGTATTACAAAAAATGACGACTTCCTTGGTACAATTTCTAGCTATTTTTCTTCCAAATTTTGTTGAATTGGCATTTTCTGTATATACGCGTCGCCTAAATGGAAAGTAGAACAAAATTAATTCCGTGTTTAACGAGTTAATTGAAAATTAAAGCTTTCATTAAAAAATAATAACTCAATTTGCAAGCTAACTTATGACCTTAAATAACCAAATTTAGATATCTCCACTACAGACGAGAAGTGACCTTGAAATACCTAGTGTCAGTGTCGCTATAATAATGACCCGTGTCACATAATACTAACCAATTTATCCGTTTCTAGTTTCACTTTCTCGAGGATTATCCACGCGATTGCGTGCTGGATACGGTTTTTGGTCGAGGCTCGCCACGTAGGACTCACCTTCTTTCTTGTTGTTCGAATGGACCGAGGAAGTAGCGGCGAACGTGAGCCCACGGTCGTATATTTTCGGTCCCAGTTTGGACCAGTTATCGCGCCGCGCCGGCTCGTATTATTTAATTAATGAATACTCAATCGGCGCCGATTGACACGCGGCGATAACTGTTATTACGATTTTTACACGCACGGGTGCCGGGGACTGCGTGTCACCGCGATATCCCGCGATAACTCATGTAGTCGTACAAATGGAATCGTGGGATCCACTTAGCCGGAGGAATTCTTCGGGACGTTCGACGGCGACCTAATGATTCCCCGAATTCAATTTTCCACTGCTTTCCTCACGAGATTGCGTTAACTCTAGCGCGCAACGTGACCGACGCATTTTTCGACCGATACACTAATCGCCGGGATGTGTCCGTTTGTAAAAGCTGCTCGAACACGGGCCGCTTAATGGCGCGTTTTTAAGTGCGACCCCGCTCGTTATCTTCGCCAGACGTTTCAATTAACCCTTTCGACGCGGGGAGACTTCAATACATTTCAATCTCGGCCACACGCCCTCGAAGTCAATTTGTTGGTCAATGAAACTGACAGTTTTTTGGAAATTTCTTTGAGAATTTAAGCCTGAAATTTAATTAAATAATGCTGAGTTTTTTTCGTAATTCTAAAATTCTCTGAAAATTGTTATGTTATAATGATAGTATATTGTAACGTGTGTATTGCTGAATTATGGACGCTGTAGGATTCCTAATGATTAACATAGATGAAAAGAGGGTATTACAACGTGCTGCATCAGTTATTGTATTTTTCGTTGTGGCAATCATAGTGTTAAATTTCTTTTAAGCACACAGGGACAGACCCTTTTGGATTATTGATATTTAAATCTTTTGCATAATGCTTCTCATACCTTTTTTTTATTCAACTTATGTTTTATTTTTTCTTGTGGTCATATCTAACTTCACCATCAGACACGAAAGAATATTTTTCAGTTTACCACTACTCTATGAAACTGCTTTTAACACGTTAACTGCAACATTAAATTAGCTGAAAATAGCAAACTTTCTAAATTCTCACACAAGATGAATATAACACAACATATACCCTTTTTAGTCAATAATATTAGTAACTTCCATAATTTTTTTAATGCTTCTATAATACAGTGTTCGATATATTTATTAATACTATACATGATCAAATTAATGATGATTGAATGTATGTGTCACCCAAACATGGGTGACATGACCGTCAAAGTGTTAAACACGCAGGTATAAACACTTACAGATTATTGGTGTTCCAATCCTTTGCAGTATAACATTATTCTTATCTTCTTCTCAGCCAACATATATTTTGTTGTTAGTAGACTGCGGATGTTTATGCAATTTAACATATCCAGGTATATAAAATATATTGCCTGAAGGAAATTATAGAAATCAAATGTGTAAGTCTGATATATGCCAAAGACAGACCTAATTATTCTCCGTGTCTCATTCGTTTATCTATATTAAATGTAAAAATATTAAGAAATAAAAATCTATATTTGCATAAACTTGCAAGAGGGTGCAAAACTTATATTTACCAAACTTAACATATGTAACCCGAATATTTTGCTGAGAATGCAGGAGTGGCAAGGTACTGTGCTATCAGTATAAATAGTTAATTACAAAAGATCGTTCACCTTGTGCTATGGCCCACCGTACTGGTCCGAGCAAAAATGTTTACTGTACAGTATAAACCTATGCCTTCGGTTGAATTGTCATCTCAGTTTGTTTTAAGAAATTATTTATATATGCTTCGTTAACATATGTTGTAGTTTTGAAGCAGTAAACCAACTGAACAATCGACAATGTACTGTATATATTGTTATTACGAAATATTCTGTTTAACACGTAATCGACCGCGAAAAATTTCAGCACAAAGTGCACGCTTTTTTTCGAAACTTTCAGTACTCAATGGGTTAAATAGGCAAATCTGTTTACTGGAAAAAAATTGGTAAAAAAATCCTACAGGTATGTTGGAAGCGTTGAATAAAGTGATCAACGCAGTGCCACAGGAAACGCATGATAAATAACAATAAACGAGTGAAAACCGTGGGTGCATTAACTCGACGACTTTTATTAACGATTCCGAGGCTACGGACGGTGAATTTCGTACCCGCGGAGTGATTCATTACGAATCCATCGACGGTTTCGACGTGTACCTCGTAAAATCGATATTCCCTTTCCGGTCGTTCCGTTCGAGCCGGGTTTCAACCCCGATCCCGGCCCACGAAATAATAATCGACAGCCGAGGGGCGGGGCAGAAGGGCACCGTTCGCGTGTGACTCGCGTTAATTACACGCTACCATTAGCATTTAAATCGTTTTTTAATTGCAAACGCCGGTGCTATTTTAGCCGGGGCCTGGCGTTTACTCTATACCTGTTCGATCTCTCGAATGCGAGGGGTTTCAAGTAGTGATGGGATTGATACCATACGTATTGATAGTATTCAAGTGATTTGATTCTCCATTATTCGGGGTGGTCCGCGCAGCTGGAACACGTCATACCTCTTTTGGTTCCTAATGAAAGAGGAATGGTTCACTCGCAAGAAGAAATAGCGTGGTCGTCTCTTTTTCGTAAAAAAAGTAAAAGAATAAAAAATAGAAGGGAAAAATAAAAGACGTATTTTTACGTCACCGGTGCAAAATGTGTTAATAGTACTAAGTTAGTACTCATAAATTTGACACTGTTCGATACAAAATCATAGTTCTCGGACTGGTATCGATAGTATTGATTCGGTATCATTCCCATCACTAATTTCGAGTAGCGCACGCCACGAAACCGGCCATACGTTGATTATTTATGGTCCGGCATGAGATATTAAGTACCGTGGGACTTGGACGGGCCCGTAGAAACTAATCCTCATCCGAGTGTCACCTTTTCTCTCACATCCCATTTCTTCTTTTCCCCTCTGTCTCCTTTTACCATCCTTTTTTACACCACGGTGTTCACCTTGTTCCTTCTTTCCTACGTCTCCCTCTTTCTCTGCTAGCTGGCTCCGTTTCACGGCCGCGAGACCTTGATGACAAATCCAAGTATCCCGGATAAAGTCGCGACAGGTGCCTGAATAAAACGCGCCTCCGCGAGCTTCGATATTTTCGACGAAACCTTTCGAAACGCCGATCTGACGTAACTCTCGCATAATACGCTCGTTTTTATTCATTTATTCTAACGACCGGGCCGCGACACAGGCTGAGGCGGAGCGGTGTCCACGTTTCTCGCGAGCCACCCACCGGCGTTCATGAATTTCTGCCTCTCCGACTTCCGGGTTGATAAATTTATGTCACTAATTGTAAGAAGTTAACTGTTAACCCTCCGGAGGTCGTGGCTAATTGAACAGGTACATGCAAATTCTTTTTATAAATATTTTTACACAAACGCATCGTAGGGCTCGCTGACAAAGAGTAGCTGCTAACACATTATTGACCGGAGACGTATTAACCCTTTGAGCTCTGTAAATTTTGGGAAAAGACGTGCATCATGTGCTGGAATGTTCTGCGGTAGAACACATGCTAAACTGAATATTCCAGTATAATAATATGTTTGATGTCGATTGCTCTGAAACTGCAAAATATATAACGAAACATTTATACAGTTTAATAGAACAAGCTGACGCGATAATTCGTCTAAATACTTAGGTTTACAACGAGCAATAAACAGCTGTGTATGGACCAGTACGGTGGTCCGTAGTATATGGTGAACGATTTTTTTGAAACGTACATATGCGTCCATCGTCTTCAAAGGGTTAATACATCTTTTGTTACCAGAACGTTATTGACAGGAGACATATTCAGACGTTTTTAGAGAGTGATACAATTAAAATCACCGTGCGAAGTTGTTAGAGTTTAAAATTAATAAAGTGTTTATTATACAATTTATTATTTTGCTTATCATTCACATTTTTCCCCGTTAGTTTTTTTTCTGACCTGTATATTACAAATGCACTTGTTTAGTTACTCACACGCGGGTGCTTCAATATTGACTTATATGAAAAGTAGCCGGCCACAGGCGTTAGTTTCTGCAAAAATCCCCCCGTCAACAATGTGTTAATACAGGAATTCTCGATATGTTTATCACTTGGGAGCGGATAGAGGCATTGTATATTGTCTTTAGTGATAACTACAAAAGATGTTCCACTTGCTATGTGTCTATCGCGATGCGTCTTTCGAAACATTTTTGTAAGTGTTGTGAGAAGTTTTCATGTCCTGAGCATAGTAACATTATTTATGACTGATATTACTGGCATTTAACAAATCCATCAACTGAGGATTCTGATTAACTTGTGTTCAACGTAATTGTTCACTGTTTATTTTTGCTGGAACGTCTATACAGGGTGTCCCATGCAACTGGAAGAAGCTGTATCTTCCAAACGGTTACAGATAGATAAAAATGTTATAAGTCAAAATTAGATGGTATTCAATGATGCACAGACTGGAAATAATTGTATGCATTTTTATGCATTGCTGCACCTGAAAAATGCAATTGCATATATTTTTAATAGAATCCTATAGTTTTGACTGGATTATTCGATGCAGCTTATCCCAGTTGCGTGGGGCACCCTGTATACTGTTAAATAATTATAAAATATATCTAGTTTAATAAAATGAAACATTTTTCATATGTTCGTGTAGTTTTTTGCGAAAATTAGCATTGCAGCATAGATTTTGCATTAACACGTTGACTGCATCAGTGAAAACAGTCATCATTAGTCAGACACCGTATAAATTCCTCTTTTCTTATAAATCGTGAAGGGGCAACATGTTGAAGTATTCAGAACTGTACATACGTACCTACATTTGCGCTGCAATGTTAATTTTGCTCAGAATATAGTAAAAATGAATAGTTATTTAATTAAATAGAATTTGAGACACCGGTCACCGGTAACCATGATGGCAGTCAATGTGTTAATCGAACAACTATTGACCCGACAGATCAGAATTGTAAGAAACGGATCGACGAGAGAATTTTTGTGATCTTCTGATTATTACGTGGACGTATTTGTAAGATATTTTCCGGTCATAGATAATATACTGCTAGATATAAATTGTACGGGGTGAGTTACGAAGAGCAGGGCACCTGAATGTGTTTACTGAAATGGAAAGCAGAACAAATTGTTTGGGAGGAAAGTTTCACTATTGAAGAAAGTGAATCTGGTGGTGTAAAAGAAACTACTTTCTCAATGTCAACATGAAGGTTTCATCCTGATTGCCTACGTTCTTTAAAATGGAACCATATGTTTTTTGATACGTTGATCAGTGCAGCCCTTCACTGTCTATAAAAAAGTATTAACGTGTTTGTGGAGAAAAGTCACTAATTTAAGAGATATTTCAATTTTACTCTTGAAAAGTAGCAACGTCAAATCAAAATATCTTCTAAACAGTTTTTTGGCACCGACACTGAAATACTTTTTTATTCAGAATGAAGAGTTGTACAGATCAGTACATTATATAAATTTATGGCATTGTTTTATTAAATTGTCATACGTTGGAAGCCATGAGTACTACTTCGCAACATTAAAATCAAAATATTTACTATACCCTTTTTTAACAGCTTTTCTTCAACTTCACAAATATCCTAATATTTATAGAGAATGGATAGCTAAATCCATTAACACACAAAAAGTACTTGATTCCGTTTAAAAAAAAATGAATGTGACATTGAGTATTAATTTTATGGCACTTCTTCTTCAGACATTTATGTGTTCTATTTAGACTAAAATCGTTCTTTTCGAGTTGTGTCGTTGTAGCAGCAAATGAGTAATACACTATACACAACGCCCGTTGCTATACTGTAACATACATATTAGATATAATGAATACAATGTACTAGTTTATACTGTAGATCGATTCATAATTGACTATTTATGGATTGCAACCAGATTAACACGTTGAACGCCACAGTGAAAACGGCCATACCTAATCAGACACGATACAATTTACTATATTTTATATAAATGATAAAGAAGAAAAACATTTGAGTACTTGATCGTGTTCTTCTGTTCCTACATTATTGTTTCAGTGTGAAGCTTGCTCAAAATTTGCGACAATCAATAATTATTAGTTACCGGTGACTGACGCGGCGTTCAACGTGTTAATTGCAGAATATTGGTGTCTTTTAAAACCTGTAAAAGGCTTTTTAGTACCTTTTTATTGTTTACGGTTGATTTCAAATTGTTTGGAATATTGTGTTCTTTTCTTTCGTTTTCATATTTTGGGATATCAATTAGTATGTGTTCCACAGTGATTCTTGTGATGCAGGCGGTACACTTTTCGTTTCATTTCTTTTTAGGTCGATCGAATGAAATCTTCGATCAACTAACGAAAGCTTTTCGACTAACGCGTGCGAAGTTTCATCGCGACCGAAATCCCCTTCACCGTATCGATCATCCGCACCTGTCACTCTTTCTACTTTCCGGAATTTCGGAGAACGTTTCGACGAGCATTCCGTCGACCGTTTCGGGAAATTATCGACCGTACGATTCCCGTGCGCGATAAGCTTAAAACGATTAAATTCGAACACGGCCCGGCGAACGAGTTTTTAATACGATAAACGCGCAATTTAATTAAACGCGAGGACTCTGCGAAAGATTTACGCGATAAATGGAGAACGATTATACGCATCGATCCCGCAGAACGGCGTAAGTATAAGTCTGCGAGGAGGAATTTTTCGATCGATCTAATTTCGATCTGCTCAGGAAATTACGCGGTTCGAGCGTAACCAAATTATCTAACCTAAGACCAAGGGCTGTTTCCGTCCAAAAGATAGAGGAATATTGAAATCGATGAATAAGGTGAATATCAACACGAATTTGTCAGTTGCTCCTTACTACGCAGGGCCAGGCATATAAAGCACGCCGCCTAAATATATTTTTTTTAGAAGATAAAAAGAATGTTTTAAATGAATGTTGCTTGGATTCGAATGCGAGATTATGCTGTGTAATTATTGTCACTGTATAGTTGAAGGTCATGGGAATTTGAAGGCCACTTTTTTAAGTGGAATGGTATGTTCTTCTACCTCATAATAGTGTATTAACCCCGCTGTTCTGCTCGGTTCTATATGACCCGAAACGAAGATTACGTTTTCATAGATACTATGTTTTTAAATATTTCTTTTTAATATTCAGTGTATTTGAATCAATTCTGAAATGATGTATTCTAAAGAAATGTGAAATATTAAAGAAGCGAACGCAAAATTTAAATACATTGAATATTAAATAGAAATATTTAAAAACATAGTACCTATGGAAGAGTAATGTTGATTTTTGGTCATGTAGACCCAAAGAGAACAGCAGGGTTAAGACAAAAACAATTGTCCATTATACAAGGGCATTCGACATCATACGAGGTCAGTTTGAGACTCTGAAGGATACAGGCTCAGAGAGGTTGTATGACGCGGACATGACTTCTGCATCGGCAGACCATAACAATTTATTGTTGGTGTTATAGGAACATTGGAAGACTTTCTACAGAAGAGTGTGATGTAGGTAACAAATTTAGAAACGACTATGTATATGCAGGGAGTTAAAAAAAACATTCAATATGTATATGGTACATAGGATACACCATACTGAGTCAAAAAACCTTAGTAAACATAGGTCGAAAGCTCAACCGTTTCCGAGATATAAACACTTTTTTATGTTAGCATCATGATTGACTTACTGGCTTCTACGTGTCGCATATGATGTTTTCCTCAGTGTTTATAAGCCGCGTTCCGAATGTCCTCATTCAATTCCTATACATACTTCATAACAGAAGATTTCCCCTGATTTAAATCCCTCGGACTTTCTTTTATGGGGATATTTGAAAAGAAAAGTATATTCTTCACCGATAAATAACTTAGAAGAATCACGTGACCGAATCCAGTATGCTTGTCAAATAATTCAACAGAGATCTGGAATTTTCGAGAGAGTTCGCGACTCTGTAAGAATAAGATGCCAAGCATGTATGGAAATGGAAGGAGGACATGTGTAACACCTTCTGTAAATATCGATAAGCCAGTAGTAAGACAATCATGATGCTAACGTACAAATGTTTGTATCTCAGAAACAGTTGAGCATTCGACCTATCTTTACTAAGGTTTTTTTTTAATCAGTATGGTATGTCCTATGTACCATATAAATATAGAATGATTTTTTTAACACCCTGGATAAATGGTTTGGGAAGAAAAACAGATAAATTTCTGTCGTTCGAATTACCCGTTCACCATTATCCGAGAATTAATTTTGCGTAACGCAGGTAACTTCCCGCGAACGAACGAGTTAACGCAGTGATAATAATTCCGGTGGTCAGTTAACGTTAATACAGGTGCATTCAGCGTGGGCATTCTCTGCGACGCTTTGCATGTGTGTTTACGACGTCATTAATCCACGAAGGGGTTTACAGGATAGAAACAAGCACCAAGGACCTAGGTACAATTTTATATCACAAGAAGCGGCAGTAAAGAAGGATACCGATTTCGCTGTGGATGAAGATGAAAGATAATGTCGCGAAAAGAGTCTATGATTCCTAGAAGCGTCCGCAAATTATTTTTTCCGCGCGCCGCTAATGAATCGTTAACACGTTCTGCCGCAGTGAAAACTACCGTTCCTGGTCAGACGCGATATAAATTGCTGTTTATAGCACAAATCTTAAAGTCAACAAATATTTAAATATTCAGTAATATACTCGTGCTTCTGCATTACTGTTGCAATGTTAAGTTGACTCAGAATTTATCAAGTTCAATAGTTATTTAACACATTGAACGTTGGGGCGGTCACCGGTGACCGCCACATGAAATTTAATTTAATTAAATAATTATTGATTGTCGCAAAAGTCTGAACAAACTTCATACTGAATCAATAGTGTAGTAACAGAAGAACACGGCTGAGTACTCAAATCTTTGTTTTCTTTACGATTTATATAAAAAATAGTAAATTATATAGTGTATGATTATGTAGGGCCGTTTTCACTGTGATGTGCAACGTGTTAATTCGTAATTTATTGAAAAGAAATCCACAAATATCAACAAAAAAGGTTGCAAAAAGGTGTAGCTTGACCATTCACCGGCATTACTACGTGTTAAAAAGTTGGCTGTGCTTCCAAGCTCGATATTTGGTTACCGCGCTATAAAAAATCGTGTCAAGGCTCTTAAAATCACACATAGAAGTTACTAAGAAATTACGGGAAGAATAGATCCACGCCGTATAAAAAGGAAGGAAGCATCCGGTCCATCCGACGCAAGAACGCAAACCCTCGACATCCACGCTGCATCATCCGCAAAGAATTTCCAGCGTTACGCAAATATCCTGTCGAGGCAATAAACAATCCGATCGGTACACCAAAAGGAAGAGACCGCGGTTGTCCGTCGACGACGAGAAACAAAACGCGGCGCGGTATTAGAATCGGTGACCAGCGAGGAAACCACAGTGTAGCAGAAACCGAGCAAAAAGCACGGTGGACGCGATTGCTTCTCCCGTCGGTGGGGAATCGAGACCATCGCGACCGTAAAATGATGAAAAGTCGAGGGAATCGAGGTGCACGCATAACCGGAACGACCGGCCGATCGAATCGGTCGAACATGCAAAAAAATTGGATCGAGGGGGCCGCTTCTGCATAATAAACGTAAAAGTAAAACACGCTGGTTCATGCCCGACAAAGTGGCTCTCCTAAAAACCGGCACGCACGGCGATTCAGAGGGAAAAAAGTCGAGCGAAAGCTGCTGATCTTTAACGAAGCATCGCGCTGAATAGACCGATCAAATTAGCGTAACGCTCGATGCTCGATCTTTCGGCGCGCGATGTCGGAAACGGGCAGCGTAATTACCGAATGCGAATTTACGGCGACTCATCGACCCGATACTTACCGGCTTGCATTAAAACGGAACGGTGCAGAGTGCAGTATCTGCACCGAAAAGTTGACCCAAATCCAAAATAAATTGTAAACTTTGTCAGAAACAGAAGTTTTTTTCTTATAAGACGATAACTATTATGCCGGACGATGACTTTAATGGAATCGCGACATGTTTATTTACAGCGCTATATTACGATATACTTGTTTTTTTTCTTGGGTAAGAACTAATTGTGTATTTAATAACCGTTATAGATCTAGAATTAAAAGGTAATAGAATTACTTTTTGTCATTTACAGTTGATATGAATATTTTATTTCTTGATATTTAAGCATAAACAGTTTCTTCGATTTTAATTATAAGAAAAGAGTTTTGGTTACGTGTCAGGCTTTACTAGACAATAGACGTTATAACAACGTAAAATTTAGCTGTTTTTAAAACTATTTTAAAACAAAAATCTCTCGCATACGTAAAATAGTACCATTTGTGACCACTGCACCATCTGTGGTCGCTGTTTTATTTATTCCGATATTGGCAATTGATGTTGGTTTTGTACAGTAAGTGTTGTATTATTTGTTCAGCAATAAGCATTTGTAATTAATTAAAAGCTATAATTCTTACTGTGGGTCTTTTGTATTGCCAATTATACAAGTGGCAACAAATGGTACAAAAACCGTCTTGCATGATAATGTAATGATGTTTTAAATAATTATGTTTAAAACATTGTTCAACTTGTAATGTTTTGATTTTCTGTATGAACTACATTGACATATTATTCGCTTTTTTACATACGTTATACAAATATGGATTATACGAGCCCTTTTTTACCGTGTTATACGAACAGTGCCGCTATTTTTGCACCGCGTTGTACGAATCCGTGTTATACGGGGGTCTACTGTACTCCACTGTACGGCGGTGGAATGGGCCTGCACATGTGACCGGAGAAAGGGCCCGAGCTACATGAATCCTGACATCAGCGCTAAGAGAACGTGTACGATCCTCCCTGCTGCGGGTTCGTGCTCAAGTTACATGAGATAATCGCGATATTTGCACGACGTGATTATCAATCAGACTGGTAACCTGCCACGGGACCTCCTGTTCCGTTTTGGCGCGCTCGCTTCTAAACGCCTCGTACGAACGGTATCGGGTAGGCTGATAAGGAGCGGAGATCATGCCAGAACATATCGCAACCTGGATTGATACCTTCTTTTCAAGAGTCGTGCTCGTCTAGAGCATTTATTAGTGTTTTTAGTATTAATGGCTTTATTGCACGAACGTGTGCGTGCAATGAAATATATACAGAATGCAGGTATTAAGCAAAAATAAATGTGTGACACTAAAGTGACGGATGTCTGGTGTATGTATACACATAGTGAAATATTTTAGTACTAGCATAAATATTAACACGATTTGATATAAATTGTTTATCTGAGTAAGTGAACGTATTTGATAGTTAGGGTATCAATTATCGGGTCTTCTGATTACAAGCTTTTCTTTCTTGTTTTTCAGTCTAATTTGGGTTATTAGGGTACAACTTCATCTGGGATAGGAGCCTACATTTCGTACGAATGTTGTGATGGAGATTGATAAGGAGCGGAGATGTCACAAGAGGAGATCATGGTCTTCACATCATGGTTTTCTTAAGTGTTTTGCTTATCCTAATTATTTGAGAATTTGTTTTAAGGTCTTTTCAATAATACTGAGTTCATTAGCCAGGATTGTATCTAGTATAAATTTGTTATAAGTATATTTATATATTTAATAATTAGATATTCTAAAAAATAAAATATTGTTCATTAAATTTAAGAAACCATGAATTCATATTTCCCTATTAATATTTCTATTCGTTGAATGAGAATCATGCACCCTGTGAAACTATATACTGCCTCATGAAATTAAGTCAATTAGGAACACGTGGCATTTTAGCAAGGGAAGGTTGCGTATCTCAATGTTCTTTTTAAAAAAGTATTATGAACTTTTATGAAGTAAGTCTTAATAAACATATGCCATAAAACTGTGTATTACAAATAATATATATTACAATCTAATATTGTAATAAATAAACATTATAGACATCATTAAAATATATGTGCATCTTCCTCCAGAGTTTCGTGACAGCCCACGTGTGTTCGTGGTTAAGTATATTGTACTAACTAAATTTGGATGTTTATGCAAATATGTACATCTGTTATTCAATATTTACATATGTATATTAATATGAAAAAAAAACAAATTGTAAGAACAACTTTTTTTGTATCGAAAAATTACAAAGCTTATTTCTTTATTACATGTACTCAAAATAAATCTTTTTTATATATTTCAGTATGGTAAATGACAAACATTTGTAGTCTAATGATAAACATACCAAAGTATAGAAGTTCTCACAATAACAGACATATATCACCCATCTCCAACATCATTTGTATTTCAAAAAGTATTATTTTCAACACATTCAGATTAGGTCGCTCAAGGTCATTTCCCTGTCTGCTGTAGAACCTCTTTTTTAATTTAATTTTGCGTAAGCGAACATTCGAATGAAAGAAATTGATAAATATGGCACGGTAGGATGAACGCTGAACGTCACGTTAAAAGTAGGAAATTAATTCACAGACTGAAGCAGGAATTTGGACGGCTTAGTCTGAACGGATGTAAAGCAGATTTAGAAAAATTGTTCATTAAACCTTTTCCACTTACTTCGTCTAATATAATGAATTCCCGATATTTGGACCATAGATTCATCGGACCAGTCGTTTCTTTCCGACAAATACTGAAAAATATAGTCTAATAAAGAAAGCATTCAGACATTCTGATTACATTTCGCATAATTAGGCAACTATCTAATCGGACCAAAACGAACTAGACTTGATGTGTTCGAAATAACCAGAATCTACTATACGTTTCAAACCGCTTCACTCATCTTAATCGTGTGAACTATGTATGTCTATTCTCTTTAGCAAAATATGGATTATTCACCCTTTCGCTGCGGACGACGTATGTATACGTCTTCGAGAAGTAGTCTCTCATTTGCAAACAGTCACTGTAGCGGCTTCCAGAATAACTAGTCGTTAACTGTGAATAATATATGAAAATTCAGGATTCGATTATATTGGCGTTACTGCTCAGAGTATATACATAAATACTATGTAAGTAATGTGGTTAAGAAGCTAAAGTTCAAAACGTAACAGTAGAAATGAATAAAATTAACCGATCGTCTGTTTCTCAGTGAATATTGTCTCTCACACAGTCGATAGTTTTTATATAGAGCGTCCCGCTGTGAAAAAATTAACAACCAATTTCATCGACGCTTAACACTTTGAGTGCCACGTTACCTATATTTGGGTGACACAATAATTCAATCATGTATAGTATTAATGAATATATTTGATAAGGTTTAGTAGTAGCAGTAAAAAAATTATGAAAGTTATTTATATTATTGATTAAAAAAGGTACAGTTTACAGTTATATTAACTTTGTATAAAAATTTTGAAAGCTTGTCATTTTCAGCTAGTGCAGCGTGGCACTCAAAGTGTTATAGCCATATCAGCAAGAATCATCGATCCAATCGTCCCCATTCACAGAAGAAGCAGAAACTAAGGTACAAGTAGTTACTAAAATCGAATGATCGAGCATATAGCACCCTGATCACAGTATTTATGCGACGGGATTATCGTTCCTGGCGTATCTACTATCGTTCACGCCTACTTATCCTCTCTTTCATCCTCACAAAGTCTCTATGACAAAAGGACGAACGGTTTCTCGAGTTGTTCGCTCATATCATCAAGTTCGCCAGGCGAATCCTGTTTTAACGTTTCCTACTGTGCCAACCTAATATCGTCTGGTCGGAAACGGCTGCCGTTAGATTATTCAAAGAGCGGAGTAGTCACGATCGACCAAGTCCGAGTCCAGAGGGATGCAGTGGTCGCGATACTCGCGATAATCGCGAGATATTTCCTTCGACCATTATCGCTAGGACATCCACTAGGACATTCGTGTTGCGACTTATCTCCGGCCGAATACCGGTTGGCGAACATATAAAACAGCTGATTATTTCGCAGCGTAATCTGGTACACGGCTCGACTGCCCGGTTTCCGTGTCCACGTCTCCCCACCAGCTTCTGATTACTATGCCGAACCAGAAAAAGACTGGAAACACTGTTAAAGTCCGAGTTTCCAATATCGTGCCGCGTATATACACCTGTTCTCCCTCCGTGTCTCTTTCTCTTTCTCTCTGTTGGTCTGTATCCTGGTTCGTTAAATTCGTTATTTCACAATCCGCACGCGCCTTTCCCGCGGCGCCGCGTGGACGCACGTGCGTCGATGCCGCAACGAACACGAGGGCCCCTAACCTGTCTACGCAACGTCGCGGATAATCAACGGCAGGATACGAATGCCTTGAACCGGAGAAAAAAGCCTTCCGATAGCTATCTCGCGACTAAATTGATGCAATTTTCTGTAGTCCTGGCGAACAGACGTTTCATCAGGATTAATATTTCAGGCGACTTTTTGGCTTTTTTTCAAATCGTTCCCGCGTGTGAAGAAATCATTGTGACAGTGTTCAGACCACCTCTCGCGATTCCATGCGGAGGAAGGATGTCAGGTTGGCGTTGATTACTGCACGATATGTGGTTTATAGGATTTTATTTGAAATTTTTCGACTGATTATGTAGAGATTGCGTATGCGTTTGATGGTATGTCTTTACTTATGTCTAGTGTATGTCTCCCGTTTACCTCTAGTGTAGTCCCATTTGAGCCACATTAAATACGACACTGCTCAGGGATATTTGGACACAAACCCTGCACGCTTATCTCCTTATCTAGCAAGGACACGCTGACTTGGGATTACAGGAAACGGGACTGCTGGGACCAAATGTTCTTCAATCTCTAGCGTTGCGTCTCAACAGCCGGGGTGATGTTTTGAACATTGCACGATATATGCCACTCGATGTGTGTTTTAACACGTATTGATTTTTTCCATGCTTCCAGCAAATTTAAGACTGCAACACTAAAATAGATACGCTTGTACAATGCTTAATACTCAAACATTTTTTTCCTTTACGGTTTATATAGAAAAGAGAAGTTTGTAGCGTGTCTGACTAGCAATAACTGTTTTCACTGTGGCAGTTAACGTGTTAATATGATTTTATTTAATACTCTACGTTACTCGTTACATGGTGTCTTATGTGTGTATCTGTGTGCCTCTTTTTGTAGTGTTATGTTACGTAGTGTGTCTGTAAATACAAAACTGATCGATGAAGGCGTGATAGATTTGGGCAAATCAATAAGCAAACTCTCGGATGGCGGAAGCTTCTCTTTTTACAATTCACACCTTGCTTTGAATTTTTAGTTCTCAGCTACCATGCTAACATAATATTTATTTATAATAAGTGTGACCTGCACCTTGGTCAAGAGAATGGTTCCCAGAACTCTGTACCTAAGGGAGGTTGCCTCATTCGGGTCACTAATCCCACACGCTAGACTGAAGATTTGTGATAGGCTAATTGTTATTGAGTGTAAGACTCTAAACGCGCTCGAGTCTTAAATCTAGAAGGAATAGTGTGAACTAGTGTATATGCTTGGCAATAGCTTTAATATGCTTTATATCAGAGCCAGTATGATCAATACAATTTATTTGTGACATTTTCATCTGCTTCTTATTATACATTTTACCCTTATCCCTTGTTTATTAATATTCATAATATAAATAAGATCATTTAAAATTAATTGAAAAAATGACTGGATTGGCGAAAAAGTGAATGAAGTTAGGAGCTCTGTTTTGATAAAGACTCATTGTCAGTTTAGTTGTATTTTCATATCTTTCTAATTAATGTATGCATGACACAATACTTCTAGTTATTTTCCTCGTTAAAATACATTCATGCATCACTAAAAACTATAAACCGCAAAGATTTAATTCAAAATTTTGAATAACTCACGTATCATGTCAGAACGTGCCGAAATGGTCGAAAACATTTCACCAGCAGTGTAAGTACATGTAATCCAGTTTCTAGGCTATAAAACTTATTTATATTTACTCTAAAACGAACTATAAACACACGAGGTTCGTAATTCCCCAGTGTAACCACATCCATTATTGTAATATAACTGAGAAAAGCTTTGTGGGTATTAAAACATAACGTATGCAAATTGGTTAAGAACGGACTGAACAATCGCGTTAGAAGTTGCAAGTGGCTATGCAGATCAACTCTGTGACCTCGAACGATCTACTCGGGATGTCTCTGCGATTTCTCACACGCGTCCATGACGGCGATGATCAGTACTCGTCGAGGGATCCATAAATCGACGCCGCGATCTTCTTAAGCTCTTCTGGCGAGTCTCGATTGGCTCGTCGGACGAAATCGAAACGTGGATATAACTCAAGGCCGGCTGCAGGACGTTAAAGAGGCAACGGCAGCACTCGGTAAAGGGTCTACCGTTAATAAACAACAGGAATCCATTATGGGAAACACCTTGGAGCACAATGTAGTTAATGGCTGTAACGATAGGACGAGGTTTGTGCGTGTGTGTCGTAACGCGGGCACCATGCAAGGGCATGCATAGATAGGTCGTGCACCTTATGCTCACTCTCGCCGCCTATCTACAGAGCATCGTTCCGTGCCACATACCGGGTGACTTTTTCCGAAGATGCCAGCCACCGATAACGGCCTCTAATTGCTTCTGCTTGATCTGGCCAGCTTCGTTTGGATTAATTGCCGCCCCGTGACGATTCTGAACGTTAATTCCGTCACGCGATAAAAATACCATCGACCCGTCGCGACCAGCTTCCGCACGTGAGTCCACGTGTGTTATTCGTCCTAGCCAAAATTCGCTAATTTGTGTGGAACACCCGAAACGATAACAATGAATGTTTCAAACGTCATTGACGAGGTTGTATAAATATGCAGGGCGTTTTGAAGAAAGGATTGTAAATTTCTGAGGCCCTGTAGTAGAGATAAGGCATACTGGCTGTTCAAGGTAATTAGAAAGTTTCCTTGCCACACCATTTGATTATTTAAATTGTACTATCATTTGATTACTTGAAACTTTTTAGACGACCTACCATCAACCTGTGGTTGCTTGTATAATATTACGTATACAAATACGTGGAAACTGCCATACCTAGTCAGACACCACATGATTTATTGTTTTCAATGTAAATCGTGAAGCAAACACATTTTCAACCGTTCAAACGTGGAGCTTGTATTTTATGTTATTATTTCGATGTTAATGCTTTTCGGAATTTTATAAGAGATAACAGTTATTTAATTGAATGAAATTAGTAGCGTCGATGAGTGGTAATCCCTACGACATTCAATATATTAACAACGAAAGAGGAATAAAAAGTTGATTTGTAAAAATTTATGCGACCAAATACGCAGTATTTGAAGTTTTGTTTCTATAACTGTATGAACACAAAAATATTGAAATTTTAAACTGTATGTTTGTATTAACAACTACAGTATACTTATCACATCATCAGGTATATGAAAAATTATTAATTGTGAATACCATAACTTACAATCAAAAACAGCATTCTACATTTTCTGCACCTACTATACCCACGTGAGCTACTGTAAGAACAGTCAGACTGGCATGTGGAATATCCTGCCTGTAAACCAACTTTGTATTTTTACACAATCTTTATGTTTTTTATTTATCTTTTTCCTTCATTCACGTATTCCTGTGTGTATACTTAAAGTAATAGCAAGGAGAAGTTATACTGTAGACGCAGAAATGATCTTCTGCTGCCTAATCTGTATGACTTCGCAGTAGAACATCATAATAAATACTATCCCTGTATAAATTAGTTGTTACATTCGTCCTGAAATAATCGTTACATTCGTAAATAACAACGAATTAAAAGATAAAGTCAATGAAAATGGAATAGTTTAATAACTTAGTACTCCATTTGATACATATTTAAATCACATACAAAACAATTATTAGTAAATAAAATATACAGTGTTTGCGCCATAAAGTTGGACACAAATTGGAAAAATACTTTACCTTAGTTTGCATCTAAATAGTTTCTATGATAGCTTTTAAAGTAGCCTCGCGGTTATATTTACTGTCGTTTATCTGCAATTTCGGATTTTGTTTTCCTTCCTCTTAAATTTGCACCCATTACTGACATTATCTGCTAAAATATATAAACACAACAGGTGTAATTTTGAAAATGTTCATTTTCACTTACTTTTGAACTCTTCTCTTTACAACAACTCACGTTACTTAAATAAAATCATCTGTCAAGTATATGCCTAATTACATGAAGTTGTCGCTAAGATAAATGAAAATGCATTTTAATAAGTGCTGCTAATAATCAAAAGAAAATATACAAATGTAACAATTAATTTGGGGCGGAGGTAATAGGTATTATAATAAAAATTTGGTATTTATTTTCGTGTGTATCTCATTGCAAGAATTTGAAGAGTAGGCGATGAAAAATACCAAGGCCAAATGTTCCCACGGTAAAGAATGCTTCATCGTCCGCCTTCATCTATATTCATATCCTGTATATGTTTGTATATTATATACTTATCTTAAAAGCACTTGTTTTTAGATATACGCTATCGCTCAAAAATATTAGACAATTGTTGTTTTGGAAAGAATTTCATTTTCATGCACGCGAATGTCTCCATGTATTCACTAAACATATGCAACGTTCATTTAGAACCAGCATGACGAAATAGTTAATTAAAGAATGGTCCAACCGATCTGGCGTTGAAAATAGCAAATTAGAAAAGGATGTCCAAAACTATTAGTATATACACACATAAACAAATGTCCTAGAAAATCAGAATAGTATTGCCACAGAAATAATTAAAGGAATTGATTTTTAACTTGTTAAAATTACTATAGGGCGTATATTGATTAAAGTGTTACTGTATTACTTTTTAACCAAAAATGAAATTGTATTGTATCATTGGCTATACGTTTCTCTTCCTGTATAAGATACCATAGGCGGTGATGCTATTTTATAATACATCTTTTAATGCCTTCATAATTCATTTCAGGTATATGTCAAACCTAACAACTAACTTAAAATTTTTTAGCAGTATTATCTATTCTTCAAAATTTTCTTATTTGTTTCAACGAGCAAAGTAATCCCTACAATAAATTAGTAATTAACTCTTTTCAACAACCTGCATTGTCAATAACCTTTCTTCTACGTACCATTGACGAATAATCGCCCAGAAAAATGCAGTAAAATAAATCAAATTATCGCGAGCTCCGATTATTAGAAAAGAAGTATGATGAGTTTCATATGGGAACATCCGTTAGACGGGGCTCTCAATTCTTACGGTACGCGGGTTAGGTGTATCTACCTGTCCATGGCTCCTCCCAGCTCACCTGTAGTGAAAAAAGGGTCAATAGCACACGGACAGCATGTGCCGCGAAAGTCTGGACCTGGATGCAGCTCCGGAAGATCACAGTGGCGGATGAACGGCGCTTGACAATACTTCTGCTGCCGC
Source organism: Macropis europaea (assembly GCA_916610135.2). Classification (NCBI taxonomy): domain Eukaryota; kingdom Metazoa; phylum Arthropoda; class Insecta; order Hymenoptera; family Melittidae; genus Macropis; species Macropis europaea. Next base: position 24,113,456 of record OU744345.1, read on the forward strand.
GCCATTAATACTGGGGCGAATAATTAAAAAAAAAAAGAGGGAAAGGGAAAAGATAGGAAGACAGAAATCCAATCGGGAAATGGTCTGCCCGTTTTTCTCATCGTATAATGAATTGCGTGACTGTCGTGTCACCGACGTCATTCTCATGATTTTCGATGGTATACGTGGGAGGGGGAAGGGTCGAAAGTCTCTTCGAGATGACACGATTCGATAATTCGACACGACGAAACTGTGGGAAACGGTGAAATTCGAAAATAATGTATTCATGGATTGCGTAACGGGACGACATTGTAGAAAATTAAACCTTCTGTTTACGGCGAGCTTGAATTACCATAAACATCGAATTATCTACTTTCCGATATCGGAGCTGTCCTTTGAGAAGGCCAGCCGTGCCGCTTTCGAGGAGCTTCTAGAATTTTTTTCCACGTCATTCCCACCGCCTAGTCCCCTTTGGCTTCTCGACTCAACGAATCCGGCTATAGCTATAAACTTTGCAGACTAAAACGCTCCCATCAATCTGTGAAGTTTGCACGTATAACTTCAAAGTGGTCCGTATAATGTGCCTCGCGAGGTGGACTTTTTAATTTACAGCTGGCCGAATAAAATTTAACTACCGCACTTTTATTTCTTCATTTACGATGTATCCTCTTCCAGAAACACGTCAAACACAATTCGTCGATTAACCGAATGGAGTTAATTAAAGTACCGCTCGAAAAAACTCAGTGATCAGCGGAGCTTCAGGAGCGTTCGGAGCCGTCGTAAACGAAAATCGCGTCAAAGTGTTCCAAAAAAGAAAGAAGAAGAAGGGATGATAGGCGACGAGAGGAGAGCGCGAGAGTCGATGACTCTCTCGAGGAAGTAATAAAAGAAGTTTATTGGACGTTTAATGACGTAATGGTGCGGGTGCTCGGTGAACGTGAGTGTCTCCCAAGGGCGATCCAAAAACCGGCCGAGCCGCGTTATAATAAGGGCGGGATCGGTGTCGTAAACTCGGTAAAATCGTTAAATTCGTGGTACCACTCGTCCCTTCGTCCCCCTTTGTGCACGATTTCGAAATTACCGCGCCACGATTATGCTCTTTCTTCTGTCCGCCCTGAAGGAGCGAGTTCGCATGCTTCCTGTTCCGTGATTGTTCAAATACCTCAGCGATGTGTCCGTGAAAATGTACAGAAAATTGAGTTTCGATTGTAAGACTGTCAGTTGTCTGAAAACTCAAGAACCCATCGGTGATATAAAGTAGAATACAATGGACCTTCTAGTACTTATATGTACCGTAAGCTTAACCCTTTGAACTACTTTGTCGAATGTGACTCGATATCGATTTTATTCACAGGTACTCCTATGTCGAGCCACACTCGACATTTTTAAATTGCCAGTTTAAATACACATTACGTTTCGCAATATTTTCTTTTTACCACAAATATCAGATCTTAGCAAAGTTCCAAGGCTATTTTCAGTATAATTGGAAAAAAAAATTGTTTAAATTGTTTCCTATCAAACAAATGTCGTTTGAAGTACATTTCAAATAAAACACTTAAAATAATAGGAAGTTATTGAAAAGAAAATTAAAAAAAAATTCGGAACTTAAAGGATTAATATTGTTTAATTCAGAGGGTATTCTAAAACTGACGGTTTTAACTTTAGGTACATATAATACTTAACAAAATAAACAAAAGAGTTTCAGTAGTATCGGTTGAAAAATGAATACGGTCTTAGTTAAATGTCAAGAGGAATTGAAGTAAACATCTGTTCTAATGAAATTAAATATTTTGTTATAAGCCAGAAACTATTGATTTTTCAACTCATGTCCACTAAAACTCTTTTGTTTATTTTGTTGAGTACTATATGTACTCAAAATTAAAAGCATCAATATTTTAGAATATCCTGTATAAATTCAATGTAGATATGGAAATTCTCTTTTTATGCCAGTAAACGCAGATGCAATTCATATGTGTAAATATATACATGTATCTTAGTACAAAAAAATAAAATTCCCCATATTTCGGGATCACAGATACTAAACGTAAATTCCAACAAAATTAGGAAAGAAACAAACCCATATATGTAAATAATTGCAACTCAATAAACAGTTTTAATCACTTAGTTTTCTGTTTTAAGACAACAACATTATAATACATTAATGCACATGTACCCGTGTATAATTACCTGTATACTAAGGATACGGATTTTTAATTCTCTAATACACATTGCACGCATTGCGTGTACACATTCTATTATTTAATTTGAGTATTTATTTATTACTAGACTACAGATGTTCGTGAAAGTATACAGGGTGTCTAACATATTTCCGTTGATATAACATCTACCAGCAGGTTCTACGATTGAAAGTAACACAAAACGTCGTATAAATATAGGTCCATGAATGTTATATTAAAAACTTATAAGATGAAGATGAAATGTAAAGAAAATTAAAATTATAGCCATTTTTCGATTTCAAAATGTCGGTAACCTCTGCCAATAAAAGTCTGGCATCGACATAATGTTCAATTTAATGCGGACCGAATTTCGATGCGACTTTGTCTAATTTCGATAAATACAAAATTAATTCTTTCAGCTAGTTCATTTCGTCTATGTGCTTTCACACTGCAAACGTTTTGTTTTACATTCTTCACAGATAGAAATCTAACGAAGTAAGGTCTGGTGACCTAGGGGGCTAAGGAACTGTTCTTCCTCGACCGATCCATCTTTAGGGGCAGTCTATCTTGCCCTGTATCGCAGTAAAACTAAGATCGTTATCGTTTCCTCCACATGTCATGTTTTTCTTGTAGCTCTTTAACATAGGATTTATTCATTTATGTTTATGTGGCACTTTCGTCTTATTTTTATTAGTAAAATTTGTTGGTAAAATTTATAGGGAATCCTGTCAGAGTCCTTGAATATACGTAGACTTCAATATGTTTTGCTTCATTGCAATTCAGGAAATTGAACGTTGAGAAGACTATATTTCATCCTTTACAGACTTGAAACGTATTTTTATTTCACTTACTTCACAAAATGTACAAGTACATGTTCTACACATTTGTGTGTGGTAAACTGCATACATATCTGCAGTCGATTTATTATAAAAACAGTTCTGAGGTACATCTGGCTGAAGACTAGTTCATAATAACTAGACTGCGGATGTTTATGCAGTTTAACATACTCAAATATTTGAAAAAGGCGTATTTACAACTAGGAAAAAATAAAAGATACATTTTTAAAAACATTTACAGAACGAAATACAGTTTTGCCAAAGTTTCATTTCTATAACTGTATTAAGATCAAAAATATGGAACACCAAAAATGTATATTTGCATAAACATCCGCAGTCTAATAATAACTCTTCATGTTAACCACGTCACAAATTCATACACTTACTCTCCATTCAATGGATGCGTAAATGTAGTAGAAGGGCTCCTCACAGAAAACAATTCACTTTTTTTAGATTATTACAACATTATGCCAATCTTATTGATTATACTTTTGTTTGTAATAGATTATTATACCATTCATTTCTGATAATTTATTATTTATTTTGTCATCAAATGCCTCAATAAAAATTGTCTTGACCCACATATGGTTTATGGGACTGTCAACGTGTCAAGTCTGGTTCAACCGCTATTAGATTTGCAATTAGGTCTTATTCCTGCCTAAAAATAAATACCTATGTATATCCTCCAATAGAACAACCAAAGGTATTGTATGCATGGTATGTCCGAAATCGTAGTACAATCGAAACAGAGATGGTCCCTTTGCCAAAAACGAATCGAAAATGAAGAATAAATCTTCTACTACATACGCACATTCAATTTGAATGCTCCTCCCAGAAGAATCAAAAAGATTTTTGTATTTAAACCGCGATTCTATTTATCTCATAAACTGGGATAGTTAGATCGATCATTTATTAAAATTGGCGTCTGTCAGGTGGGGTGTCACATACTCAACTGAAATTAAATTGCATGCCGTTTGCTACTTCACAAATACCTTTGCATTTACTTTTATTGTAATCCAAATACATTTTCCACATATACTATGTGTAAGAGTTGGGATCTTTGTAAAGGATACTTTATGTATTGTTTAACAAAGATTTAACCCTTTGCACTCCAAGTTTGCCTCTCAGGCACTCCGATAGTTTGTCAATTTTATCTACTACTTTTTCTATACCATATCAAACATGAAATATTTCTTAATACGTACAACTAAGTAAAGCGTAAATATCTTATTTCAATGAAGTCTTCTTGGAACATGAATCATTGAAAATTAACATTTGCTTGCAGCAGCTCGCAACCATATTCGTTGCATCATCACATTAATTATGTTGGAGTTGCTGGTCTATCGTATCAAACGATGCTTGGAGTGCAAGGGTTAATACTATATGAAAATAATATAAAAGCGGTATGTATAATGTAATATAAACGCTGACGATGAGATGTGTTTGTTCTCCAAGAATGACAATCGCAGGCCGAACATCGTTTGGCGCCCCGCTTAGAAAGCACATTACAATATTTACAACTTAATGTCTGAAATATTACCATTCTTACATATATGTATTTTCTTAAACTATTAAAACTTATTTGTGTTCAAAGAATACACAAAATATAGAATATGCTGTTACGTTATTATTTAAACAATTAAACAAGATAGGATATGTCATACCCCACCTGACAGTTCTCGGTACAAAATTTCACCTGAGAGACACCGGCTTACGTTGTCCAATCTTGTTAATTTACATTGCGATAACTTGATATTTTTTGAGATTCTTAATTCTGACCCATAATTATGTATCTATATACTCTAATCTAGTACATTTGTATACAAAACGGTCTGCCCCATTTATGGCATTAATAAATGAACCAAAGCTACCCCACCATACTGTAAACCCTGCCAACAACAGTGAACCACCAAACATATTTTATTGGACTGCAAGAGCACAGAAGACACCAGAAACCATCTCCAAATACCTAACAGTATAAAAGAAATATTTAAAACAGAAGGAAACCTCATGAAAGCCGTCAAATTTATACGTACAATAAACTTGTATCATGAAGTACAGAATAATCACCAACTGTGGTTACTAATAATGAAGATGTTGATGGGACTTGAAATTAAAAAAAAATAATATGTAACCTGATGTTATGGCTGAGCCTTTAATGTACCTTGACTGTACAAACTCTGTCGTTAAAGCTGTTTAATTCGCCACGCCATAAAAGAGTATTTAATAATTTCAATAATATCGGATAATTCACCTATTACACATGTTAACATTCGTTACACGATTAACATACATGACCTTTAATTACAGAGTCGTCGAACATTTTCCTGGTGATAGAATCGATCCTTGCGAAAACCTTAATGACATCCAGCATTCTGGGTCGATATGAATCAGGTCACTTGTTAGCGAGGGAGAGAGGAAACTACGATCATTCTTCTTACGTAGGACCCTGTCTGGAATGTTGTTGAGAATGTAAATGGTTTGTTAATTACTATCGCCGTGGCTGATTACATTCTAATTACACCTATGTTAAATGCGGTTTTTAATCTTGCTGCTTGGATTTATAGAACCCTGATGAAGCTGCAACGCTGGCCAGGCATCGCAAAGCAATTTCAAAAGCATACGATTTGCGTTCGGAAACTTCAAAGAAGACTGAAATATTAGGTTGTGATACATAAAATGTTCGATTTCGAAGGTCTAAATGTTTTAACTTTCTGTAAAAATAATAATTATTAATCTAAATGTTCTCCATTTAAATCGAGAGCTTTATTAACGGGTTACGGGAACGTTTATTCCATTAACCCTTATATAACGTTCTGGTACGTATGATCTGATTACGGTCTTTGAGATGACGTAATTATTATATTTATAATTATGTTGTGGATATAGTTTTTGTGAAAAAATACATTTACAAACATATTTACACACATATACATTTTTTGTCAATGTAGGATTTTATGAATACATTGTCAAATTCCGCTTGTCTAGTGAGACTGCCACATTATACAGGCTGAAAACAACACACCTTTTTAGACTTCGATACAACATGAGGGTAATCACAAATTATGCCATTTTTAATCACTGATGTTAATAGTTCTTCATAGTTTTTTACTGATCCTGTTAGCCCTTTTAAGACTAAATTGTGCCATGGTCGCCCAAGAAGAGGCAAAATAAGCGTGCGTTTAAAGGACCATAACGGCGTCGAAAAAAAGTTAACAATGTCTGGTAAGTTACTACCCGAGCTACAGATTCGTGTTATGGGATCCAGGTGCAAAAGATTGGTTCGAAACAAAGCTGTTCGAAAAAGGGAAGTATTACGTCGAACCCATGGACTCACATTTAGTTTTATCAGTTCTAGGATATTAGAACAGTTAATGATGCCATTCAAAATTTTATAAAGAAAAATCTGTGCATCGATTTGCCTACGAGTTTCTAGCGTTTATAAGTTGAGGTACGCTAATATGGGATCGTAAGTATGACAAGTTTAGTGCATATTGTGATAAGAGTATTCTCTTTCGTAACACGTTGAACGCCACAGTGACAACGGCCATACCTAATCAGACACGATATAATTTACTATTTTTTATACAAATCGTAAAGAAAAAAAAAGAATTGAGTACTCAGCCGTGTTGTTCTTTTTCTAAATTATTGTTTCAGTATGAAGTTTGCTCAGAATTTTGCAACAATCAAAAATTATTTAATTAAATTAAATTTGAGATGTCGGTCACCGGTGACCGACGCGGCGTTTAATTAAATACAGTGACTCACGGAAATGATCAAATAAGCACGTTATTTCAATGTTCTCTTTTTTAACATTTCTTTAGGATATTAACATTTGAAGCAAAGTTGTAGTATCTGCAAGAAATTACAGTTGCCATTCACCTCCATAAACTGTAATTAGTCAATTGCGCCAGACTTGGGGAAGAAATGTATTCATGGAAATATCTGATCAATTTCGTGAGTCACTCCATTTTTAAATGAAATGTGTACACTGATTAAATTTAATTACACAGCGTTCAACGTATTAAGAGACTCAATGCTCTGTAACAAAATCTAATTCCCCATAGTGTATTCATCCCATAGTACTTTCGCTAATAACCACCTACATGCAGTTGACGCGACGTTAAACTCTTTAACAATAAAAAAAAAACAACGCTTTTGTTTTCGACGAACGTAAAGGCTGAAAGTCTTCGTCCCCGTGGACCAAGCGTTCCTGTCCCCCTTCTCGTCATAAAGATCCGACGATTCTGGACAAGCGTACACCTACGTACTTTCTCTTAACGACCGTTTCGCATACTCCGCGAGAAACCAGTCTAACCGAACGGAACGCCGGTGCTTCTCGCGGGAGAACCTAATAACAAGCCGAGATGAACGTAAGGAAAGAGCAAGGAGACGTTAAACCCCGCTCGCCGGATTATAAAAGGCCGTCGTTTAGGGTTTATGGAGAGAAACATAACGGAATCCGCGTGGAACGTGGCCCCGTGTACCGAAAGTTACGCGCAAATGCTGCTCGGGGATGTTGCAGTATCTTCTAACGGTCCGCAACGACGTCGTTGCTCTCCGTTGAAGAGTAACCGGCGACCGTGCACTTCCCGGTGACCAAAAAAGGACCAACGGGCATCGAAACGATCGATTCACCCTCGTCGATACTAATTCGACTCCCCGTTAACAGGCCTGACGTTAACACGGTTCACTTGATCGGAACAACCGGACCACGTACTTTTTTCCCAGTCCTCCTCCGTCATCCGCGGCCAACGAGATGCTATCGATGCTGGTATCTACTGCCATGAGTCCTTGAACCAGTGGAGAGACGGACGGAGGTGCGCGCTGCGAGAAATAACCCGCGTTATAACGAACGCACGATCCATCTTGATTTCTTCGGCTCCTTTCACTTTCGACAGCCTCTTCGGGTCTGACCGCCGGCCAAACATATCACGAACGACCGAGGAAGAGGATCAGGACACCGGTACGCGAGGATGAGACAAGTGCGTTCGATTATAGGGCTGTCGATATGAACGAAGAGCCTCGGGTATTTGAGGATTCGAGTACACGGGGTTCACCCTCAACATCCGACATGACCCCAGTACTCTGGGTAAAGTCAAATACCAGTATTACCCCAAACATTTTTAATTCAAATTAAAAAAAATTACTTATGTACACATAATGAAAAAATGTTGTATTTCTTATATTTGCTTGTGCACATAACAAAGTATATTATTATACGTAAATAAAGAAGTTTTGTATCTGTTTGCAGGGTGATAGTATGGTTAGAATACCCGGGTAAAGCATATCCGGATAATTCCCGCTTTTCCGTGCATATCCTAGATACTCGGGTATTAACCCCTTGCACTCCCATGTCCACTCTCAGTGGCCGAAATTAAAAGTCTCTTTCACTCGAATGTCTCAGTTACCATAAAATGGCATTACGTGACAATAAAAATAAAATTAAATCTTGACAAAATCTCGCCAAACCTAAAAGTTATGTCTATTTCTCTCTCATATTCCGCACGAAGAGCAAGTCGAAAAAACTTATCACGAGCTGGCTGATATACTGGGTTCTAGCTATTAAGAGTGCAAAGGGTTAACAACTTTGCTTGATAGTGCACGTTTGAGACTGAACAGTAGGTTTTAAACGTTTGAACAGTGAGTAAGTCCGTACGATGTACAGAATTTGATTCAACTGTAGTGGTTTTCACCCCTGTACAGAATAAACTTATATTACACGAATTTAATACAGAAGAACGCCCCCAGACAAATATACAGGGTGTCCTGTGAGGTATTCAATAAAATTCACCTACGTGTTCGTCAGGTCATCCTGAACAAAAACTGCCGTGTACAGTGTAGGTCTGTTTCGTTTCATTAGACAATTGTAGCGAAAGTAATATATTGAGCATACTTGCTATGAAACAATAATTCGATCGCATTTACATACTTTATTCTACTTTTGATTTCATATCGAATTTACAAGTAATGTTCAAATTGTCTACCTTCCATTTGTTGAGATAATGTCAGTCACCTAGATAATGAATTCTGCCATTGCATTCAAAGCATTAGGGTAACTGCATCAGGAGTTGACAGTGTACCGATACTTGACACTTCTATTTTCAGTTACGAAAAATAAGCTTTCTACTAAAAAAATGTTCTGAAATAGTGCGCTGTTTGAAAGGTTATTCACTCTAGTGTGACAATTTATAACTACTTTCAATGCAATGCATCGTGGGTGTAAATGCCAGAACAGTTGCTCTTGTTTGAACTCTACGTGCTGTTGGATGGTTGTTTTCCTTCACAGATTTGTTGAGAACGTTCGTCAAGTCAAAGAAAAATATCTTCTTTTGTAGTTATTAAATGCAAACATGCACATCTTCATTTCTGTCAACTACTAGTTCTTCAGATTGATGTGATAACTCCTGGTGCAGTTTGGAGTGTTGAATTGTTTTTTAACACGTTGACTGTCACGGTAATCCCCGGTGGCCGGCGCCTCAAATTCTATTTAATTAAATAACTACTGATTTTTACTATATTCTGAGCAAATTTAGGTACGCATGTGCAATTCTGAATACTTTAATATATTTTTCCTTCACGATGTATATAGAACAGAAAAATGTATATGGTGTCTGACTAGGGATGGCTTTTTTCACTGTGACCGTCAACATCTTAATAAAACTTTATTCCAGGATTATTTGTCAATACCAATGAGTTCAGTTCGTTTAAAAACAGCTCACGAATCAAGTTATTCCACCTACAAAATCACTTACTAAAAATGAAAAAAATTGTGATAATAATCACAATGGGAAAGGAGTCGTAAAATGTCAACCACTGATACATTTACCCCATAGTTCTAACATGATGGCATACGTCATGTATTTTTGTATTACTTCTTCACGTGATCGTGGTTTTTCGTCAATGCAACGATTATAATATATATTTAATAACTGTTTCGACGTTCAGATAATCGAACATTCAAATGATCAAGGTTCTGCCGTAATTTAATCTAACAATACAGGGCAAACCGTCGACGATCATTGAATCTGACAAAAAGCAAAAAGATTTCAAACGAATTCGTTCGAACCGATTTCGAACGGACCACGTGACGCTTCGAGAATTCGTTTCGGTCTGCATTCAATTCGCCGCTTCCGTTTCGTGCGTGACCGACACGCATCGAACAGTGCCGGATTCGACGTGCTCGTTAAATTATCTCATTATAATTCAAACGTCCGTGCGATCGGGAGGCAACGCGATTCTCTCTTAACCGAACCGAACCGCGTTGAACCGATCCGATGGTCCCCATGAAATTTGCATACGTAACGTGCTCTCCTACGGGAGTGCACCGACGATGCTAACGAGACCGAGCTCTCAAAAGTCGATTCAATCCCGGTAACGGTCTACATCCGCGGTTTAATCAACATCCGTTTCACCTTTCTGAACAGCCAAATCGTTACGGTCGGGGAAACGAATGGACCGAGACCATCCTTTGGAATCGCGGCAGTAAAAGGGAACGATCTGCTAGAAAGTGGCGTCTTGAACATTCGAGTACTGTTGTATTCAAATTACTTTCCGCGGCCGGCTAACGTACAGAGCACTTAGTAATAAAATCTTGAGGTATTCAGGCGGATATAGAAAGTTTCCACGTTATTCGTTTGGACCTCTGACGGCGATGTGAATTATGTTCGCTACACTCGGTATTTGGATGTATAAATTCGGGTTAACTGTAATCTGGGATCAATTTAATGGTAATGCTAATAGGATATCCGATGCGCTTTAAATCTTTTTTAAATGGATTTTGCACATGTTTCACTGAAATTGCTGCATAAGTAATGGATTATTCTTGCGCGTTGTATTAATTGTATCTTCTCAAGAATGAAGTGACTTTAATCAAGATCGTAAAAAAGATATTTTTGCTGGTTAGTAAGATAACGTGACTTTTTGAATCTCCTATTTGCCGGTTCATTAATGCGGTTAATTCTTACTTAATGCTTACTTGATTAGCTTCATGGATATTGACTTTGTTTGTGACTGTGTAGCTATTTAGTGTTAAAGGCACTGTTACAAGTTTTCTGAGTCGTATTTGATGAAGCAGGGAGGACAGACGGTAATATCATCTCATTCCTAATTTTTGTCCTCCTTTGTCATGTTCCAACAAACGTACAACAACCTGTGTCTAGTAATACCGTCTTGCTCACCTACTTACAAATATCTTAGATTTTCTCGCACACGTTTCAACCGCTTATTACGTAAAAAGAAATGATCCTCCATGATGCAATATTCTATTATACACATATTTACCACTCAAATTGCTATAGTAGCAATAAAATATAGTACCTAGCATAGTATATTGTAGTATTCCTTTGTATATAAATAATTTATAATCCCCAATCTCTTATAATTCTCTGCTACAATTATTATGTTTTATTGATACTGACACTGTAACAGAAAAATTCACATAAAACTTTCGAATCACTAGCACATTTATTATTTTATATCAGTATTATATTGTAATAGAAAAATTTGCATAACATTTAAGTAGTTGGAATCAACTTCATGAGCCAGTCAACCAGTAAGCCAGTGGCCCCCATAGCAATCAATGTATCATCGCGTTCGTTATCACGTGTCACATATATATGACGAATTCAAAACAACGTGTTACACGTACATAAATATGAGATCAGTGTCCCATAAGCGTGACGTGCAATTTAAAATACTAACTTCAGTCAATTAATACATTTTACATATACACTATCATCCAAAAGTATCTGGACACACATGTTTGCAGATACCACTGAAAGATTTGACAAATATACCTTTTCTATTGATTTGCTATGCTATTTTATAAATATTATGCTATTACTGACCAACATAAGCACTATTTATTAACAAGTAATGTTGACAAAATTGCTATAACGAAAAATAAGCAAGAAGGGTCATACATACAGAAGTAGTATGAAGGGATCCAGTTTTAGATGATTTTATCCCCCGTTTGTTCTTTCTCCACATCGCTGTGTATTTACAATGTTTATTTCTCACCAGAGTTGGATATTTATACAGATTTGGACGAGTCTCAACCACTTAAGATTGACAAAACGGAGACCAGAACGGTGCAGGCTTTTGGTTGATTTTAGTTTGAGTTTAACAGTGCTAACGATCACAATCATGAATTCAGGAAAGGAATTATCGACACAAAAACGTGTCGCTATTATAGTATTGGCCAAAGAAAACTATTCCATTAGACAAATAGTAGCGAAAACCGAAATAATAATAGTTATATTATTATAGCATTTGTACGCTATTTATCTGAATTTGCTAGGTGTCCGGGCACTTATGGACGGTAGTGTACATAATCACAAAGGTGCACTGTATCAAATAAAACAATTAATAACTTAGCGTGGTGTGTGGCTGGTGGTTTTCCAATAGAACCGTAACAGCGAACGCGTTAAACTAAATTTTCAAAGGTAACATTTCTCCTCGATAAACAGTAATTCCGGAACATAGCGTGTAGCGATCATCGAGCAACTTCTGCGGCAATCATTGAAAAATCATTGCTCTATCGGGACCGTGGCCGAAGCTCGTTGAGAAAAACTCGATTACAGATAGCATGGTGGAGCGTACCGAACGAAGGAGTAACGATCGATGCGATAAGAGCACGCATTACGACAATACCAGTCGTTACGAGCTACAGCCAGTCCAGGAGAGGTCTTTTGCTTAAGGCAAGGCTCTTGCAGTTTCTTGCTGAAACCCCTTCTCGATCCGTTCCTTCGGAATCGATTTACGAGCAAACGCGTGCACAACGCGCGTTGCGTCAGTCCCCCGTGAACAGCGGCACACCAACAACAACAACAACAACAACACCGCGATACGTCGGCCAGCGCCACTCCGATGGCACGTGCGTACACGCACACACCACGCGTGCCTTCGATTAGAATACATACAGGGTATTCTAAGGCTGATGGTCGTGACTTTGGATACACTGCCGCTCAAAAGTATGTTGACACTTTTCTAATTGTAATACCTACCTGAAAGAAGTTATGAAATCCTTAAAAAGTTTTACTAAATTTTGAAACTCCCACTTTGCTTTCAATTTCCCTTACAAAATATCCTTCTTTTGACAGCGTTTAAATACACATTTAAATACTTAATTCTGTTCTATGTGTACCCATCGCCCTCTCGCAAGTGTTCAAGCAAAAATGATTTCGATAGAACGACAGAACAGTCCTATGTTCTTACCTGAAGTTCTCTCGCATTGAATCATGATTCTACATGTTTATGTTAGTCTAAAGAAGGCAGAGGATCACACTAAAGTAATTCAGTCATCGTGAAATGAAAGAAGAAGTCCTTAGAAACCGTCTGCACGCAACAGAATATAATGCAGCGTAGACACACCGCACCAACATTCAATTATTTAATGGATTTACATAACTAAATTATTCAATATAATAATACTAGAGTACATTAAATATTCGTAACAGAATTTAGCAATAAACATCGTTGAGCAATAACAGTCTATATCATATGACATTGGTTCATTAAAAATGGCACGCGTCCGCACACTTTTGAGCGGCAGTGTACGTATAGTAGGGTCATTCCACGCGAAATCGGACACTATTCGGAACAGTATTTCGGATTTTGCTGAAATTTGGATATGTTGTAGTCTTTAGTGATATATAAAAGTATCTCAAAGGATTTTTCAAAATTTTAAAAATTGTTGATGTTACAGCTGTTTGAAATACAGTGTTAATCTTTTTTCAATAAATTATAACTGTTGAACTATCAAACTGATAAAAACGAGCTTTAGGGAACTTACAGTGGAGACATAAGAGTAGCTAATAAAAATTATTTCAGTTAAAAAAATATTACTTAATGAAAAAGTAAACGAAAAAGTTACATTACATATGAGTCGAAAAGTCAACAGTTTCTGGCTAGTTCACTCTGTGGCTGTCATTTAAAAAGTCTGTAGCACCTTTAGAATTTATGAATGATTCCCAAAATACAATGAAAGAAATTACTTTTCGTCCTTATATCACTTGAAATTCCATTCAATTTTCTACTTTTAAGGTAAGCTTAGAAAACTTAGTGTCCGGAAGTATTTGCAAGACAGTACACAAGGAAAACTTTGATTTCATTGTAAGAGACGTTCAAATGTAAAGGATGTTGTCAAATTTGTGACCTTACATTAAGTACGCATAATATTCAACAAAATGGATAAGAAGGTGTTAATAAGCATGGGACCAGGAGTCAATAGTTTTCAAGATATAACCAAATGTTTGATTTCATTACAACAGTTAGTGTTCAATCAAACTTCTCATTGTATCTCAGAAAGTATTGATTTTTCTGCTATTGTTTAATGAAACTCTTTTGTTTACTTTATTAAGCAATACACATACGTACCCTACGTTAAGACTACTAACCTTACACTATTCCACATAAGAAACATTTTTATCCCTCGTGATACAAGGTCAAAACCTCAAAAGACTAAAACGTGACGTATCCATAAAAGTCTACAAAACAATTAAGCTATATATACTGATTGTTTATTTAAAGTTTATAATATGTTTATAAAATCTTCTTGAGCCTGAAATGAACAACCTACAGTGCTTTTGTGTTGCTGTTGACAGCTGATGGTTGGAAATTCTCACCTGTTCATTGGTGAAAAGAGCAAACTGGACACACTTATTGGACTCTTTGGACACATGTAATGATGGAATCAAATTTTCTACTACAACTTGAAAACCATTAATTTTTGTACCCTTATTTACTGATACTTTTTTATTTATTTTCCATGCGGCAGCGTCGTTGACAAATAATACCTTAGCACCCTGCATTTTAGCCATTTGCATTCCATTGGCGCCACTACCACGATATACACTTTCCCTACATGTACTATAAAATGGAAGACATCGAAATTCAAATGATATTTGTTGTGACATAATCTGGTTTAACAAAATAAAACAATACATTTTAACACGTTGACTGTCACAGTGGAAACAGCCATTGCCAATCAGACATGACATAAATTTCTGTTTTGATTGTAAATCGCAGAGAAAGAAAATGTTTAAGCACTCAATCGTATGCATGCCTTTCTGTATTAATCTTGCAACGTAAAATTCCCTGAGAATATGGTCAAAATTAATAATTATTTAATTAACACGTTGACTACTCAATAAGAGTTAACTCGTATTTAGCAGTCAACGTGTTAAATACTAAGTATTTATACATTTTTGTAAAAAAGAACGGCACTCTTTATTTTCAGACAGGAACCACAAAAATGTCTTGGAACAGCTAGTCGATTATATTAAACAATTCTCGGAGTGCAACGGGTCAGAACACCCTGTATACGTATGCTACGACACGTTGCAGGTTGTGCGATGTTGCATGCACGCGTGCACACTAGACGGGAGGCAAGTGGCCTTACAAGGACGTACCTCGACACGTCCGACCTGCAACACTACGAATCCGCTAGCGCTACTGCGCATACGCGATTTACCTGAAACGCCAGTGCGCATGCGCCGTCGCTGCCTGTACCGTGGCACGCGCACATGCGCGCTCGTTGGATTCTAGTACCGATGAGGAGCCGATATGATCTCCAGAAACCGTTCGATCTAGTTCTATGATTTTTTTAATACGTTGCATGTCGTGTGAGCCATCGGTGGTTCTACATGTATCAATTTAAATTTCATCAAGTAACTGCCATCCTCTATAAAAATTTAAATAACATTTACGTTAAGATGATAGAACTATTAGATCATGCCACAAGTGATGTCTTTAAATGTGTTTTCAAACGTAAACCAATTAACAACTGCAGTTATTTTTAATTATCAAGATAGTGAATGTTAATTGAAGTGTTCTTATTCAACTACTTTAACAGTTCTTTGATACCATCTTCAAGAAATTTCTATTGTTTTAAGACAATTCATTTCAAAATGATTTCAATCAATCGGTAGTATTAATTTTTTGTCAGTTAGAAAGCTGTCGAGCTACCAAAATAGGTAGTAAGTAGTAAGTACAAGTAATTTCAAGTATAACAAACGCCATCGTGATACTTTTTCTCCAAAATTGTATCTTATTAACAAAATTGTTGGCGATAGGAATTTTATATGATAATCTAAATTTTCATCGAAAAATTCTAAATGAAGTAGACTGCTCACATTCCACCACATGCTCAGTACAATTTTTACAAAACAGAATCCGATAATATATTAATTTATGTTTATTTAACATATGTTTCAAAAGATAGGGAATAACATTATTTATAGGATAATCTGATAAATAAGAAGTGTACTGAGAAATCGATAAATATCTGTATATTTAAGTGTATGCATATACTCATAAAAAAATATTTGGCATGTCTGACTAGTTATGGGATTTTTCACTGTTGCACAGAAAGTGTTCACCAGTTGGACTGGAAAGACGAACAATTCACGAATTTTGTTATTTTTTCCAGACCTGAAAACGACGTATCACGTCGGGGGTTCACTCAGCAGCAGATCAGTTCAAAGCAGTTGAACTGGAATGATGTACTATACGTGTATTTCATTGTCATTGCCTGGATGTTGCAAAATAAGTTTTACACAGTACGATTATTCCGGAATATCAAATCCGAGGGAGGATACCTGTACATGACACTGCTGCGTCTACAAGCTAAGCAATGGGAACATTTTACTGGGTATATTCCACCCACAGAAGGCAAACAAAAATCTTAAAGGAAATATAAGATATGTATGAAACACAAGACCCGTAGCTGAAATATCTGGGAGTGTAAGCAATGCTTTGTTGCTTTGCAAATTCCGTGCTTCATTTTCCTCTCTTTTTATATAACCTAGCATTGACAGCTGTGGTCATTTAGCCAGAGGATTAATAGTTTTCGATGGGTTCCGAATTATCATACTGATTTAAAATTTACCGATGTATATATAATCGTTAATAAGCTATAATCCCATATATATGCGTCGATGTTGCGTGGTTGCGCAAATATTATGTATGTAGTTTTTATTAAATTATATTAAAAATGATTTCTAAAGTTATCCCAACGTGAACTGATTGGGACGGTTTTGTCACGCACACCGCCTAATTAAATGCCAGCCGAACTGGTTAATGGTTTCGCTATAATATCACCAAAACGAAAAATTATATATAGAGGTATATTTTTAGAATATAAAGAACATTTAACAAGCGATTAAGACTTAATCGCTTAATTATTGAGAAGGCCGGCTATACTTAACGTTAGAGCGTACCAATTATTTCTCGTAAGACGTCTATAGTCGGTATTAATAGTGAAAGGGCTAAAGACTTCACCAAAGAAAGTATACGCTCTCTAAAATCTATAATTTTTATGAACACATTAAATGTTTTATATTTGAACTCGTAAATATAATGTTACAAATATAATATTATTTATTTTTAGACTGAGCGTCAACATAAATGGTCATTGACGCTTGTTTAAGTGTTAAATCATATGTGAAATTTGTTTAAGTGTTAAATCATATTGCGAAAATCTTGCTACCACGTATAATACCTAAAAAGCCAAATTTTTAAAAGTTATGTAAGACGGAAGCAGTCTGCTTTAAGTAGTTTGAACCCCGGCCATCGGAGTCTCTCAGGACAGCTTATCTATAGTTTTTGCAACCCTTGAAAATTTCCTGACATTCTATGATACTCAATTGACTAACCTACATATATTTTGTAAGTAATTCTATGTTTTATATTACATCGTTTTTTAAGAAAATTTGTGTATCGTTTCTTCTTGTCATAAGGATGCATGTAATAATATGGCGAATAGCTAGAGCTTTTTCCAAAAGGGTACCAATATGCTTTGATGTATGAATCTATTAGCAGACGAGCCAAATATAGGGGATGAATGCAGGCGCAGTGTTATACAAACATTAGGGTTGCTTCATGCAACCGTGGTCTCTGGAACTTTGTAAATGTTGATCTTGGCTTCGATTCAAAGAGACTTAATCATTCATGGCCGCAGATGAATCGTTTCGATGAGGGAACAGACTATTCGTCCATGTACACCGTTTAACGGTTAAATGTATTCGAAGGTCATTTAGCCTCTTATCTTACGATTTTTCCAAATACTGTCTTCGCTAATAGCTTCCTGTTTAAGGTTTCCACAAATTATATACATGAAGGATATTTATCTTATAAAAAGACAATCATTACAAATCATACTGTATGTAACTACACTCTTCTTAAATTATGTATGCATAACACAGCAAATAATTTATTTTCTATTTTTAGAAAAGGGAAGACAACATCGATGTTTAATAATTCAATTTTATTTCATAAATGGCTACAGCTTTCGTTTTCGACGATTCTCATGTAACTTGAGTACATTCAATAACACCCTGACTGACACGAAATTTAATTTTATAGAACAACTACTTTTTATAAAAATTCTACAGACCTTTAGCATTACAATAACAATATTCTTTCCATTTCTTCCTACATACTTTTTAACATGGCAAACAGTTAAAACATTTACAGCCTGATTAATGGTGTTTACATCATCTGCGCTTGTTCAACACGTTAACTGTCACAGTGAAAATTACCGTACCTGGTCAGACACGCTATAAAATGCTTTTTTTAATACAAATTGTTAAGAAGAAAAATATTGAACGATACCATCGCATACTTATCATTTTCTACTGTTGTGTTAATACTCTACATCAATCAGTTGTTGCATAAGAAGGGCCAAATTTTATGTACGAAAATTGAAATTTTCATTCTGCGAGCTGTCGTTTCATTAATAATCAACTTTGTTGAAATCGATCAAGTCTGAAACAGTATCTGTCAACATGTTTTAAGAAACTAATTTGTTTTTTGTTTTTGGGTAAAACCTATTCACTTTGGAATGGACACCACAAATCACTGCAGCGAATGACACATCTGAAAGTAGCTCCTATAACTGTAATACATGATTCATATTTTTACATAAAAAATTTAAGTATAATAGCCAAAGATAAGACTAAATTAACAGAAAAGTTACGAATACAGTAATGTTTACGCTTTCTTAAAAACGAATTCTAAAAGAAACATTAGCTTTTAGGCCTCTCTAGCTGTACATACCCCCTTTAAATGTACTCTGCGGTCTACTTAATTTCTTACTAGCAGAAACATTAAGTTTTACGGAGCCAAGTAGATTCACGACGTAACAGCACGTGCTCCAAAGCGACCGATTATGCAACTTGCACCGCATCCCCACCGTTTCGCGTCGAAAACAAATTATTTCCTTTCAATCCCGCGGGCTGGGATTACAGGAGACAGGTGGTGGCATGCAAATAGAGCAGGGTGAGTTATTCGAACAGAATGGAAGCGACCTCGACGTGACGCAACTATTAAAATCGTTTGTGTGCCCAACAATGCAATTGATAGGACGAATATTGTCGTTCATATAACTCCAACGACATCATCGTTTCCGCTTGCGGAGGAAAGATTTAGAATAAAATCGAAAACGTAGTGGAATTAATATTAAATTACTTTGGTTTTTAACCAACATCAAACTGGCCCTTGTGTGATTACGAACGTTTAGTTAAGTTTATATCTCCACAATACATTATTTTAGTAATTTGGGGCAAAAGATTTATCACTTTTTTATAAAGGTTTATTTTAAATGAAAGTATCTGTCTTCAGTTGTTGAAGAGACATAATTTCACTGTGAAATATTACTGCGTTTCTTTTTATTAATAAAGGTTACCTCCAGGGTGTGCTATGTTGCTATCGATTTCGAATACGAAAAAAATGTTAACAACAAGACGGCCATTAAAATTCGCCTCGTGAATAAAATTTTTTAAACAATAAACATTATTATGTGTACTACACGCACAGTGTGCAATAAAAACATAACATTATAGCGGTGGTAGACAGAAATTAGAATCGACGAACTAGCAGTTGTTGAATTCTAATAAACTCTGAAGTTAACAATTAAATTGTATGAAAAGATTGTTAAGTTCTTTATAGTGAAAAGCATTCATTGGAATTTGTTTGAACACTATCCTCAACATAAAGGGGAGAGTAACACAACTGTATAAAAACAGGCAGTTCAACCAATCATAAGTCAGAAAGCACCTATTGCACAGAATGTTTTGTTTATTTTGTCGACCTTAATACCTCTATTATTTTTCAAAATACAAAAAATGTATTAGAAAGTAATTTTTAAAAATAAAAAGTAATACTTTCATTAACGATTGTTAGATAAAAATAACTTTCTTTGAATTTTCAGTCACACATGCAGTGTGACTTTACAGCAATTATAAACACTTGTTGTCATATTATTATAGCATCGAATAATCAAAATCAGATATGTATATACTTTAAACCTTTAAAGAGTCCTGACTGAAAACATCCTAATTCTTTGAGAAAAATAGAAGTTTCTTTTTGAAAAGGAAATTTTTGTATATCGCAATAGAATGTTTATTTTAAAAGATTTTCCGAATAATTTCCATGAGCCTTGCAGGTAAAAATGAATAATCGTATTACTCATCATTCTGAACCGAACAATTGCCTCTGACACTTATTCTGTAACATCGAAAGTAACACAGATATTAACACGATGAGTATCACAGTGAAAGCAGCCATACCTAGTCACACATTATATAATTTACTATTTTTTATATAAATCGTAAAGAAAAAACAGATTTGAGTACTCAAATCGTGTTCATCTGTTCCTACATTATTATTTTACTATAAAGTCTGCTCCGAATTTTGTGACAATCACTAATTATTTAATTAAATTAAGTTTTAGATGACAAGACAAACACAACATCCTCTACGTTCAGATGTTCTTAACTAATTTTCATATATTTATTTCTCTTTGTAATCCAGTTTTTCACGTTATTGTACACCCAAGACACAAAACAAAAAATTATAAACGAGGATGCCCTTTTTTTTAGGAAGCCCTCCCCTTCTAAAGGGCATTGGTCATTTTTTAGAAAAATGGCGACAGACGTTCAGAAACGAATGTTTAAAATGATTTTTCTTATCCTAACCAAAACCAACACACTGTTGAAGAATTCGATGGCGGAAGCACCGGGTGATTAATAAATTAATCGATTCCGCATGAATCACCGTGTCCGTTACGCGATTTGTACTTCAGGGATAATTAAGAATTTTCTCTTTAAACGTGCTTTAACTGCTCCTCGAGAGCCTTTCTCTCTAGAGCAGACCTCGGTGAAGCTTTGAACAAACCGTAGAACCGTCGACCTGGAAGAAGATGCTGCGGTAGGTATCAGTTCATCCCATAAGTTTCGGCGTTTTTGAATATAACTCCATCAGACATAACAACTATGTAACAACTGCAATTTTTGTATGACACTTCTTCTGGACAAACGACGACTTAAGGATAGAAGCAGGAGGAGCAGTATCAGAAGCTTCATCAACTTTCACTGAAGAATACCTCTGTAATTACTAATTTTTGATCCCATACACCTTAATAGTTTTTAATCAGCGTTTAATACTCATCCGCATTGCAGGGTCAAATATTACACATTCCATTTGGAAAACTGAAGATGACATTCATATCTCGAAAAAAAAATCTAATTATTGTATTGTACGTTTTCCTTGATATGATACAACTTTTGTTTGAAACTATATATCTATATATCACTTTATTATCTACTTCATTAACCACTAGCTACGCGTAAAATCCATTGTATTATTTTTTGTTTGAGCAAACATTATTGTTTAAATAAAATCTAACACTTACAAGGAAAGCTTCCAAAGTGGTCATCTCAGACATTAATGAGCTCTTGCATGTTGATAGATGATGTTATTACTAATCTCCCTATACTATATGGTTTCGGGCGTAGACAGTCAATGGATTAAAAGGTCATTAACCCTTAAAGGCTATCATAGGTAAAATTCCACCCTGGATAGCTTTTAACCCTCTATAGCCCAAATGTTATTCGTGACTATAAAAAAATTTATATAACGTGAAACCAACAAATATCAACCTCGACATACAAATTAACAATGATTTGATGAATTTTTTTTATGAATCTTTTTTTGGTATCTCAGGTTAGAGTTGATAATCGCTACAAAGAATCTTTTTGGTTACCAAGGAGGCGTTATAAAACAAGATGTATACGCCACATTGCGGTAATGGTATGTGACTTCAAAGTCGCACCGGGCTATAGAGGGTTAAAGTTAACGTGATTTTCTTTTTATGGTAGATTTTAAGAGTTAAGATCCGAGACGTCAACTTCGGTAGCGTTTCTTGTTAGTATGTATAGGCGCATGTACCCTAAAAATGTTTCTCTTCCGCGGTGGTCCCACATCGACCAGAAAGTGACATTTTTATTTCATTACTATCGCCTGCGTAACGGCTACGCGTTCGCGTGTGGACTGTTCTCGCGCAACGAGAGACACAAAGATTTATCTCTAGAAATTACTACCCCGTGGTGGCACAATACAATGTTATAAATTAAACTTTCCGGGGTATTGGAACTGGCAACGCGCGACACGACGAATGGTAATTCGAATGTTGAAACGGTGTGTTATCGTGTCGATCGGGACCGCACGATCTCCGGTCCGGTCTCTTTCGGTCCCTCAGGCTTTCCTGGTTTTCCAGGGGAAAGTGGCGGGTAATTATTAATGTTACGCCGTTTCGCCGGCATCGTCCACCGGCGTAATGCAACGTGCAATTCCAAGCTACCGTTTCGAAGCCGCGACGGTGGCTGCGTACAGATTTCAGCAGAGAAACTCCACAGCTGCGATAAATTTGTTAGGTGGTACCATGATTTTACAAGACAAGATAAAGGATCTATGGTAGCGTCTATATACGTGGCACGATCTACGCGGTGTTGAGTTTGGCGCAATTGTCTCAGAGCGATCGTTCGGTTTGGCGAACGAATGTTTCCGTGTTCGAGTTCCATAGTAGTCCACGAATGATCGTTTGTTTCTCGCTTATGTGTTTTCTTTCTTGTTTTAGAAGAAATGTGGACAACCGTTTGAACGTCAGGATCTACAAGAGTGACAGCTTGAATAAAGGAGTGTTTTTAAACTAAAATAGAGTAATTTTAGAATATTTAGATTGAAGATTGAAATTGCTATGTTGTTATTCGAAAAATTTGTTCCTTCACAAGTTGTACATGAAGCGTAAATTGTGTAATTCTAAAGCAGTGGTTAAAGTGTATCGTGTTGAACATCTTCGGAAATATTTAAAAATTGTACTGCTACATTATCTAGTCTAGCGTATATTATTTTTCTTAGTGACTTCTGAATTTTTTCAATTGTTTCTTCTTTTGTGCTTTAATTTAGTAACTATCAATTCATATTCAATATACACTTTTAGGGAAAAATGTTTTATTTTTTTCCGACTTTAATAAATTTGACGTTTTTGTGAGGTATCTTAGTCTTTTATTTATTTCAGAAATAGAAACCAAATTTTGGCTGGATCTCGAAGAATGTAGATAAAAGGACCCTCGAAAGGGCCCCGAGGGTTTTTTGCTTGTGAACTGATAGCCAGTACCTAATAATTTAGTATGTACTTACGTGATGCACAGCGGAGGTTCCAAGGAATTTCGTGTCATCCACATTATTTATGTATCACTTCAATATTGTTTTTATTGATTGTGAGAATAATCTTATAAACCAAATTCAAGAACTTGTCTGCTTTTCCACATCATAACAACGTCGAAGGAATTAAGTTATGTAGAACATTGTCTTCTATTTCATGCTTGGATTTAGTAAGTACCCTTTTTAATTGGATGTTTTTTTTTCATTTTATACTCGTTTTCGAACAGTAGAGATCTAAATCTCTACTGTCATTTTTTAGCTAAAGTTCAAAGTCTCATTTTCTAGCAGTGGTGATTGGTGATTGTAATAAATTACTGGGCCCAGTGTTAACACCTAACTGTGCAACCCATGTTAATTTATTATCTGTATAATCTAATATATTTTTCATGCATTACAAATTCTACTTTAATTATACGTTTCAGGCATTTTTATGGTCTCAATTCTATCCTTGACATGTTATGTATTTCATGTGAGTTTATATCGTATAGCTACCTTTTGAGTCATTTTCAATGAGGCTAATGAAACAAAACAAATCATTCTCAGTACAAAAAGTCCAGACGCACGAAGGATTTATAGATTTCTTGCAACTTGTGTATGACAAGATTGCAACGACATTCAGAATCGACAATTAATTAAGCAACACCAGGTAAACACTCTAATAAACTCGTCTATCAAGTCGATACAAACTACTACTGTAATTATTGCTCGAATTCTGCTCGTAAATCATCTTTCTTGCTTTCTTTTGGATTTGAACTCGTTGTAACTGGTTCTAATTTGAATGTTGTACGTCTGTAAGTACGGAAATTATCTCAACGCTCTCTCACTCGTAAATTTTCGACGATTGTGACGGTCCGTGACGAAAAATTAAACTCCTCAAGGGCTTTTGTCCAAGTTCCGTTTATCTCTAGTTTTGTGTTGCAAAAGAGTTACTTACAAACAGAAACAACTGTCGAGTATAAATTGTACGCATTAATGGCAAACTGGGTGGATTTTGGTAAGAAATTTGCAGAGGTAAATGTTTGCTTCTTCTCATAAAAGTCGTTTACGGAAGAAATTATCAGTTAGTCGCATAAATAATCCTAAAATGTCGAAAATGATTGAAGCAAATGTACCTTTGCTATTCAGGTGCTTTACATACTTATGTCAATTTCAATTTTTCGTCGGTAAATTAGAGCGATTCAAAATCGAAGCTATCAAGAAGCGTACCATTGGGTAATTTTTGTTGGTTTTCTTGAAAAGATGGTACTACGTTTAAAACGGCTGCTGTTATACATCAACTCTATAATAATCACATTCTTGACATTAGTCAGGTGCACCGATGATTTCAAAAATTTCGAATGAGAAATTTGAACACTAACCACGATATCCTTGGTGCTATAGTTGAAAAGAATCCAGTCTAGAATGATTCAAAAATTATTGAGAAAATTCGATTCGAGTGTCACCAGTATGTGCTAACACCCAACGAAATTAGAAAGACATTAGAAATTAGAAATTCCAAAAATTTAAAAATGTGAATGCCGAATGAATTATCCGAGAAAAATCTAATTAAAGAAAAATGGTACTTTTCTGTATATATATTTTTCAGTTTAAAATACGATGAGTTTCTTGATGCTAAAAAAGAATTATGTTACTCGAGTGACATGAAAAGAATCCTGAAAAAATTCTTCAGAAAAAGCCTTCTGTTATCAAATAGTTATTAAAAAATTAGTAGATACATAATAAACTATTACGAAAGTGATGGGAAACGTACACACGATTAAATCTTGCACATAAATGATTTTACCTTACCCATTTCAAAAGTAACAAAATATTCGCATTACTAATGGGACAAACTGATAGTTATTTTCTGCTCACGTTCGATTTAGTGCAAAAATACTTACCACAGGAAAACATACTTCCGTGGTACGTGGCGTTTTCATTTCAGAAACTTATTCCTCGCGAGCACATTTGCCAGTTATGTCCCTGTTACGCAAACCACGAAAATGAGCTTGAAAACCATTAATTTATTTCATTCGCCTGCTACGTTCACCATGAGTTTCCTGATTTTATGCCAGCAACGTTTAAACAAAGTCGAGCATTACTGCGTTCGGTTTCATGGTATGTACTTACATGCACACAAAGGAATTCTGTGCATGCCAATACTCTTCTCGACCGAACGGTGAAAGTATCAAAAGTTTCGCGAACCTTTCATCATTGATGACGTTCACTCGCTCAAATACGTACGTTAGGTTTTGTAGAATTACGCTAAGCCAGTATTTCCATTTCGTAACATTTTTTCCGCGCTACGAGGAACAAATTTACGGAAGGTTTCATTATGCTCGACTCTAAACACATACGGTCAATTTTTATGCCCCTGCAGACTCCACTGAACACTTTTAAACCCGCTCTTTTCAACGGAGAATGAATACCCGTCATGTGGAACATAAACGTTTTATATGCTTCTTTCCTGAATTTTTGCGATCATACGTAGCAGTACTTTCTACAGTGTATCACATTCTTGCGATTCGTTTCACTAATAAAGCCCGATTTTCTCTAATCACAATGCAACAGATCACCGTCCTAACTTCATGCTCCGCTGCTTATTAGAGAAAAGGAGAGGCGCGATTTTCGAGAATGAGATCATCATACCATGTAGAAGAATTTTCTATTGTTCGCGAAGATGCTCAATTTTCTGATATCTTTCAACTGTACGAGGTGACAATTTAATTCCTGGAATGCACCTATAAATAATATATTTTCGGAACTGTACATTAATGACTACTATCGGCTTCAAAATAGTCCCCTTGTGCATCTGTATAGTATGTTAGACGGTGTTTCCATGTCTGGAAACAGTCTTGAAACTCGTTTTCTGGAATACTGTTAAATTCCTTTATTATGTATATTACACTGGATAACAGCGATATCAGAAAATCTTCGTCCTTTTAGTGCATCCTTTAATTTTGGGAAACGCCAGAAAACACAGGGAGCTAAATCGAGCGAGTAGGCAGGATGATCTAATTAGGTAATCGAATTTTAATTAAACAAAATTTAATGTTAATAAGCTGCTCTAAATTTCGATCACTCATTTTTATGGCACAGTTCACACCCAGATCTTTGTTGTTTTCACAATATCTATCTAACGAATGACTTTATAGACTTGCGGTTTATATACGTACTAGTTAAAACACGTGCAAACACGATTACAAGCGTAATTACAATTAAATCACTGCACAGGTGACACTACGCGGCCGTTCCGGCAATTAAGCTGTCACATCTCGTATATAGGGTCTGCAAATACGGATATTTTGGGATGAAATGACGTTTACATAGGGAAGTAAGTATACACGAACTCGATAAAATTTTGAAGTCGTTTTTCTCATAAACGAAGTTACGCACAACACCAAATTATTCCGTAACTTCAATTCATTGCACGAGGTATTTGCGTTTCCTTAACTGTATCGCTAATTTTTCCACGGTCTGTATACAGATGAACTGACTTCTGATATAGAGTACGTCATTTTTCAAATCAAGTATGATTCCAGAATTCTTTCTCAAATTATTTCAGTTTTCATTCCATGTTTCCTCTGGTGTTCTCCAAACGGATGGTTCGGAGCCATAGTCCGCTCCAACACACGCATTCGCGTGCATCGATAACACGCAAAGTTCTCGATAGAAGCGTTAAAAATAAAATTGAAGGCTATAGAAGCCGAGGGAGAATGTATTCACGTTTTCTTATTAATCCCGATACACATCCTCGAGACACGAATGTTGCAAACCGCCGTTTTTCAAAGCGATGCTCATCTCGCGCAGGGCATTATGAAGATAGTAGTAGCTATAAATACCTCGTTCCACACCGAAAAACGAGCAAACATGCTTCCCTTATTATAACCACGCCGATAAGCTATGCCGTTTTATTTCTATCTTCGCCGATCGTTATCTGAAGCATCATTATCATTATCGTCGTTTCTATGCTTTTTTATCAGACCACCGTTTACTCCGTTCGCTGTTTAAAATCGTACCTACCATCGTTAAATCCATCACCAAGGAAGCGTTTACCACCGTGGTCAGCCTGTCGCTTTGTGTATCTTGATTTAAAGTCTATTATAGCGTACTATGACTCAGATATAGTTTACAATTAAGCGATGTGCATCGATATTACGTGAGTCACCGTAGTACTGTTGTACTATCTAAACGTCGAAAAAAATCCACCTCTGTCTATAAGATCGATGCTCAACGTGATCAGTTTCCTGAGTCACAGTATAGCGTAGCTTCCGCCCTGAAATCATCCTTGTTCCGGTTACCACAGCGTACGTCCTTTAAGCTTTGTTTCTATCCTGCACGCGGCAGAGTACACGAAATAACTCGTGCAGTTGCACCGGCCTTGGTATCGCTCAAAATCGCATTTAACCGTAATGGTGAATGGCTGACCGTGATTAGGGGGCATTACCGGGTAGCATCGACGCCAGGGCCACCCACGAACCTCAATCAACCTGGAGCAGAAGCACCGGCCACCGCCTCGTCCTCTTTCACCTCTTCTTCGTGGCGATTGCTGTGCTTCTAGAACCACTTTGTCCGACCTCATCCTCCGCGAAATGAAAGCGAGCTGATCACCGTTGGTACCGTTCAACGTGCTTGTAACTGCGTTTCTTCTTCCTCTTTGAATATAACCCAACATCGACTGCTATGGTTATTTTTAAACAGAGGGTCTAAAGCTTTAGGTGGGTTCCAAACCACCGTGAAACTTTATCATTTGTAAGCATGCGAGTGCTGTAGATAATACAGGGTGGCACCGAGTCGACTGACATGTTTTAAATTTGAATGTCCCAGCCGTTGACTTAGTACATACAGTGCTCTGTCATTCGATTATAGACACCCTCAATTTTAAACGTTTCCATGCACGGATGAATGATGTACACGATTTTGCCATTTTGGTTTTCCTAAAACGAAACGAATTTTTTGTAAACTCTTTTGACAGATATATACTTTGTTTCTTTGAACATTGACGATAAAAAAATGTTGAAGTTTTTCAAAATTTTTTACTTCAAAATTACTACCATATTTTTATATATTTTCTGAACCAAAAATATAATCTACAAAATCATCCGTCGAAAGAAAACTACTGTCTTTCTTGACGTGTGTTAAACAATTTCATGTCAGTCCGTCAATTGCAGCCTAAGGTATCACACATGGTTTTGGAAAACATACTTTGATATTTAACAAAGTCTGTCTACATGGGGTCTTTCGCGTATTAATTTTAACGTATCAAACTATCTTTTGAAACAGTACAAAAACTTTCCATTGCTTCAAAACATTCCTGTAAGATAATCCCTTAAAGAAATTGGTAGATTCGTCTCTTCTTTTTTTTTCTTTACGGGTTATATTAAAAATTGTAGATTACATCGTGTCTGATTAGGTGTGCCCGTTTTCACTGTGGCGTTCAACGTGATAAAAAACAGAAGCATCGGAACAATCTTATAATCGGTACATGTCGCTACATCTCAGACACGTGCTAGTCTTAAAAATACTGTGTACTCTGAAAAATCGCATTCCAAGTTCGGCAATCCGAAACAGAGGGTTAACGCACTTGTCGGATGATCAAACGGGCACAGGCGTACATGCACGCATGCTGGTGAATCGGCAGGTAATCTCGAAGACTGTTGGGTCCGCGTACGGCATCGCAGGTGGTGAAGCTGCGCGAAATCGAAATTGATTCCGCATCGATAATAAGCGGCTCCCTGCAACCCGAAGATCGGTGCGTTACACGTATATGGCCTGAGGTCGTCTTGCAGTTCACGCCGAGCTGCTTACACACATTCCGCGAGCACGTGTGAGCGTGTGTACGTGTGTGAACGCGTGTAGTCACGTTCGTCCAACGAGCCCATCGATGCTCCTCTTCGTGTTCGTACGATCCACCTTGCGCCATTCATAACCATCGAACTCGTGTCGACGGGTTTGCGGTACGGCTTCAACTTGTTCCGGGGTTGTTCGACCGTTTAACCCTTTTAGTACACGTGAACCTACGTACAGGCTCTTGCAAATACGATGTAAATACTTTGTATGGATGTATCTGTTAACGCTAATGATCGAAAGTCGTTAAACTTTACACTCCCTAGATATTGTTAACATTAACTGAATCAACCCGTTAAAGTACGAATAAAGTATTGTTTTCACTCCAACCTAACCCAACTATATATTCTCTGTCTTTTATAGTGAAAGTGTTGTTTATGATAATAAATAAGATCTGACTTGTTAATAGCAAATTGTATCCCTAAAATATATAACACAACACAAAAGGTATGTACTCCGTAGGTCATTCTTATGTGTTTCAAATGAAACTCATTAATCTGTAATTAATAAAAATTAATTTGTAGGGGGTGACTAAGGATACTCACAGTTTGTATGACTGAAGATTACTTATATTTAAACAACGAATACAGTATTATACAGGATGTTCCAAAAATGTTGTATAACCCGAGAATTGTAGATTCTACATACAAAAGCAAATCGAAAAGTTCTATACAATTTTGCAAATTGCGGCATCGATTTCGAGGTGCAAGCGATTGTAAATTAAATATTCGTATTTTGGTGCGTGTGGTTAAAACGGTAAAGGGCTAAGTGGTCACGTGACGATATACTGTCTAAGGAACCCACTCACGTTCCCCTGTGTAAGTTAATGAGAGACATCAAAATTTGTATCTATAGTGGAATCATATCGTGAAGTAATTGTCTGATCTCCACCTTAGTGGAACTAAAGGGATTAAACATTTTAATCCAAGACAAAATGAAAAATCACTGCTTGAAATAACAAATGCCTCTCAGTGCTTTGGATTTTGATTTTGATTCCTACCATCAATAGCGCTGTGGTGTAAAGACACTCAGAATCGATAGAGTAGGATGTGAGACAAAAATGGTAATATATAATAGGGCTCTAGAGTTCGAAATCCGTGGGACACAAAAATGCATTGGATGAGGAGTCTATTCCATACTTCGTCTGTGCCATTAACTTCGAAATCTTCGATTTACGGTCGGTTTCTCTCGCGTTTCAAGTTTACGCGTGCGAACAATGGCCGCCCACGCCAGGGCATTATATTTATTCGCCAGTCCACTTGGACGTACGTATAAGTATGTCCGTTGCACACGTTGCATCCCCCGTGCGGGCCGTGGCGTGCATATATCTCCTTCACTTCCTCTCCGTGGCCATAAACTTTCGAAGCACCTTCCTTGCGGCAGAAACGAAGCAGAAAAGACGCGTGCGTTCGCCATCGCCCCGAACACGCTTTCAAATCTTCGTCACGGATCCACTTCTGTTCATCCGAGCCCCCGTAAATCGCGTCACGGTTCGATCACTGGAATTCAGAAGAAATTGCAGGGAATTAATAGTGATTAGTGAATGGGTCGCAATCATTTACTTGTGTCACAGTAAAATTGTGTAATTCTATGAAGCTACTGGTACGCCTCAGTGAAAGGATAAATATTAATCGTCTGTGATCTGAATTATTTTCGGTTTCTGTTTGACAGATTGGGTTAGGTAGGGTTAGATTTATTCGGTTGGGTTCGGTTTATTTTGTTTGTTTCTTCATTCGGACGGCTCGCAATCATTTTCTTATGTCACAGTAAACACGTACAACTAAGTAATTCTATGCAGCTACTGGTACACCTCAGTGAAAAAAAAATTAAGTATTAGTCGTTTGTGAACTGAATTATTTTTGACTTCTCTTCGGTGGACTCACTTGAAGGAACCTCAGCTATCTGCATTGGTTGGTCTATGAGACAGTAATTGTCTCACTCAGAAGAACTGACATGATCTGTAAATAACGTTAATGTGTCAAAAGTTTCCGACCAAAGAGTCTGCCATATGTTTGATGTCAATGAACATACATATATTGTGCAGGGAATTTTCTGTATCCTCAATTTTGGGGGAACTATATATCGACCACAGTGATAAAATGCGATGTTTTGTCCATAATGTATATTATTTAGGCCGACATAGTACAATTATAGTTTGCCTAGAAACTTTGAACAGCCACTGCATGTATACAAATTTTAGTATGCCGTACCGTGACATTTACTCTTACATAATAAATATTAGTACGTGACCCGTGATAAATATGCTAAGTTCGTACCTGGAATTTAATAAACAACAGTTTAATTTCTTAAGAACACTTTCGTCCGGAGCTAAGACGCAGACATTAAGTGCAATGACTGACAATGCGTACCCTTCATCAATAACATTAAGTATTAGGAGTCTAAAGCTGCGTTTACATGGGTAAGTTACTTGTACCAGTAACTGGTCTAGTAATTGACCAATGTATAACGCAGCTTAAGACTTGCCTACTCAGATTGTGATATTTTAGAACTGATTAGCGTGTAAAGTAGTAATAAGTATCATTCCCCCCATCTTTTCCCATTTCCAATATTTATTCGTCCCCATCCTTAGTCACCACTTTAGTTCTTAGCAAAAATATAGATACATTGGCTACCTTCTTAAAGGCCTTTTTGGGCTGTATGTAGTGATAACAAATAGTCTCTATACATATTACCAACATCATGTATTGTACTTACAAGATCTACAAACAAACGATAAAAGTGTCTATCTCTTGTGACATCAATCCCAGGACTGCAGCACACTGTCTCAGGTGCCATAACCCTTAACTACTATAGAACGTCTGAGACCGCTTCACATTTTCATTCATCCCTATTTCCCTTTCTGCATGACTTATTATCTTCTCACGCCATGTATCTTTCAATCAGAGTCTAATGTTCAATCCGGCTTGAGTCTCTTTATTATTAATGTACAAAGCAAGAACAATTGGATTTGATCTTTACTCAGCACTTGTATGTACGTAATAACGCAAGAAACATCATGCGGTCAGTGAAACCTCCTATAGTAGTTGCGTAAGTTTCAACGTCTGTAGTAGTTAAGGGTTAACGATATGAGTCTAAATAATAATCTAAGTATGTTTTTTGATTATTTCATGTTTGTATTATTTTGTGAAATTTTGAAAAGCGTACAATAAACGACTTCAAAACGCGAAAAAAAAGATACAGAAGGCCCTGCTCTGTTTCCCCGAAGCGAAGGAAGAAGACGCGGCCCAGGACGCGGAATCCGAACCACGGGCTCGTTTCGATTTTTTGCAGGGGCCCGGGTATGCGGGCACACCTACGTCAAATCGTAAATACATTTATTCATGTTAGGCAGCCGCGAGTATTGTATTCCGTTCGCCGCTAGACAATGAAACGGGGGCGTTTTGGTCGTTCTCGCGCCGCCGCATCGGGACATGCGCGGACCGAGACGATCGTGATCGAACTACTCGAAAATTTATCCCGTCGTCGACGTTTCAACGCGCCACACCGCAGACCAACAACGATGTTACCAGTTTCGTCTATTGTTCGACCGTTTCGAATTCAATTCACCGAGGGCTCTACAGGGTGTTTCTGTAACCGCGCCCGAAAAGGACAATGGTCTTCCCAACTGTAATATTTTTACGGAACGCACGCCTGTAGGTTCTGACAAAAGAAACAGCAAATGTTTATATAGATGAATTCAATATTCGAAAACACACAACTCACCAATTCGCAGTTTTTTTCTACAACGTGAATTTTCTACAACTAGATAGATGAAAAAATATTTGTGACCTTCAACTTTAACCTTTTAGCTGTATAGCCCTATTTTAAAAGTTTGTACACTATTTTAAAATATTACACTATTTGTAGCACTATTTTGAAAGTGTGTACCTACGTTGTGTCGCGAAAATGAAGAGATGACGAGTATACTCGTCAAACACAGAGTATATGCAGCTGCTGTAAAATTGATTAAATTATAACGAAATGGCAGTTGGTTTTTTGAAAAATGAATACTTTATTGCTGAAATTGATTGATATCATTGACAAAACTTAAACATTCATTATTAAAAAAAACAAGGAAATTCAAATACACGAAAAACATTTTTTTTTCTTGTTTTTATTTCGTTCGTGTCTCAAAATATTCGAAAATGTCTAAAATTTACGAATATGTTTTAGTTTTCACTAAAACTTTAGTTTAAATAGCAAATGGTAATTACTGTTTTGCATGACGAGTATACTCGTCATAACACAAACAATTGCAATTTCTTCATGACGAGTATACTCGTCATAGACAGCTATCAAGTAAGTACTATTTTCACCTCCTAGATATGAACCTTTGGCGCTAAAAAAATATATCGAACATTTTTTCGAAATATTATGCAAGTTCATAAAAATCGGGAGGGGACACTTAGTTAACATTTCTTGTTGAATAGACAAAGTTCAGTCCATTCCCAGTTATTTCGTTAGAATTGAAGGAAAGAAAACTAACACTCATTTTCAATTGTTTCAACATTTCTGTTGAATGCATTACATGCGATAGAAAAGTCTGTTTCATGTAAAACTGAACTATCAGAAGGTTACAAGATTGTTTCCAAATATGTGTCTTCAATCATTTCAGGAAAACATGTTTGTTGAGGTGCAACTTCCTCCAAATCCAATATGACGGAGTCAGACCATGTTACATTCGTCATTTTAAAGGGGGAAACCAAGGTGACGGTTTGAAAAAATCAAACTTTTGTTTGGATTTCTTTAATGCTTCTTAAATGTTTAACAATCAAAAACAGAGTTTCACTCATTATATGTTTTTTGTTACATGAATAAGTTCTCTGTTAAAACAAGTTTTGTTACCTTTAATGTCTTATTAAAATTAGGATATCAGAGGTTGTCCGTAAAATATAAGTACGGGTTCCGTAACAAAATAAAAAGAAATTAGGCTTCTCAAGACCATACCGTTTCCTAGTATACAACTTCTGTTTCTTCTTACTTTAAGAATGTCATAGGAAACATATGATTCAAAGAAAAAAAAAGACAGAGAAGACATAATGGATTGTAACAAAAACTGAAGAACAGGTTAAAAATAAGGAAAGAATTTTCCAGGAAATTTGTGACCTTGCACCATCCAATGTGCATATCTTTCCTACAGTAATTCGATGGTGATCGATATTAAAAAATCGTAATTGTCACAGAATCAAACAGTCGTCACAAAGGTAAAATTAAAGATAAAACCACGTAGTACACCGAATAAGAATTTTCGCATATGTCGAAGGAAATTGCGCATGTCGCGGAATCATCCCACACGAAATTACCGATCGACGCGTGGAAACACGAAGAACAAAGGGCTCGTAATGGTTCGACAGGAAGGATATCCGTGGTTTCGCAATAGGCAGCCGGGTACGATCGATGCGCGGGACGTTTAATTGGCAATTATTTGTTGAAGCAGCGAGACCGACACCATAAAGCATTGTAAATCGACGAAGAATAAATCCTCCCTTCAGCGGGACGAACGCCGACGAGAAATACGTCTCGTACTACGAACGTAACCGCGAATCTTTCTCCCTCTTCCTCTTCCTCTTTCGTCCTCTTTTTCCGTCTTCGTGCACCGCGCGTATTTACGGTCGCTCGCTCACGCCTACAAAGACGAGCGCTGCACGTTCGTTCGTTTGCGAGCAGTAGAGAACAAGAGAAACGTCCAGGGATTCGACATTCGATCCTCGTCCTGGACTCCCGCGTTCCCGGGAAAAAGGTTTCACAGCGTGATGAATAAAACAGGGACCATCGTCGTTTCGCGATAGAGAACCAGCGCGAACGGCGATCCTGGAGAACGCCCGGTTGCGGTTGGATACCAAACGTAAGTGACTACTAGACTACGGATGTTTATGCAATTAAAACATATCAAAATCCGCGAAATATATGCAATCATCGCTGATTTCGCAATGAGATAGATAGACACGAAGAATGCACTTGAAAAACTAAAAAGAAACACGAGGAAGCTATTAACACTTTCGCTACCAGCGGTTCCGACGCGAGAGCCTTAGCCGGATGCCGCGTACAATTTCCAAAAATTGTTAGCTGAATGCCGTAAAATTCTGGCATTAAAATGAGAGTGAAAATAAAAAGGTTTTATATTATCATGCTTGTAACCACATATTGTTTAAAACTGGAACAAATAATAAAATGCACATAACTCGTTGTAACAATAAAATGATGTTAGGCTACGCCAACGGTAATCAGCTATAAAATGACATAGAACTACGTCGGCGGCTGTCAATATTTTAACACATTGAACGCCACAGTGAAAACGGCCATACCTAATCAGACACGATATCATTTACTATTTCTTATATAAATCGTAAAGAAAACAAGGATTTGAATACTCAGTCGTGTTCTTTTGTTCCTACATTCTTGTTTCAGTATGAAATTTGTTCAGAACTTTGCGACAATCAATAATTATTTACTTTAATTAAATTTGAACCGCTACAGTGTTCAACGTGTTAACTCTATGCACTTGCAGATTTATTCGCTATTAGAAAGTATCAATTCGAAGGTTTTCTGCTAATAAATTGATGAAATTTGTTAGACCTAACATAAAAATACATCATACAGAAATTAACGGATAGATTTATTTTATTTCCACCCGTTGTACTCGAGAGGCGATTCTCGTTTAATATAAAGTCTTGTATAATGTAAAAATATATAAAATATTGAAATAAAATTTATTTTTATATAAGTTGTAAATGCAGTTTATTTCATTACTCTCTTATAAATAATTTCGATCAATGCCTCATTAGAAAACTAAAATCAGTAAACTAAACAAGAAACAATAGTACTAAAAGCAGCTAGAAAATATGAAATATTGTA
Organism: Macropis europaea; assembly: GCA_916610135.2. NCBI lineage: Eukaryota > Metazoa > Arthropoda > Insecta > Hymenoptera > Melittidae > Macropis > Macropis europaea. The sequence goes on from OU744345.1 coordinate 24,149,634, forward strand.
GACAATAAAATTCGCAAGGCCAAACTGAATTCAACCTGAAAAATTAACATTACAGTTGTGAATTTCACACAGAAATTGTCGTTGAGAATGTGAAACAAATTCAGCACAGACGCGCTTCTCGATCATAATAAATAAAACGGTGAAAGGACTAATAAACAGCCATTTCCACGTATCTGTATTGTTACGGAATTTTCTACTGTCGCAGGGAACGCGTTAACACGTTCGCTACCGGTGTCACATATATCTGACACGTCGATTTTGTTTTCACAGCCCGACGTCACACATGGTGACAGAGATAATTGATAAAAATAAAGCGTGTCTTTGGTGGATGTTTCTCTCGATTCGACCATAGTAGCAAACGTGATAATGAGAGTTTTGACATTTTATTGACATATACTACTGTGTCTGGCCAGGTATGGGAGTTTCCACTGTGGCAGTCAACGTGCTAAATTCCAATTGAAAACATCGTCGAACATACACATGCCCGTATCGCGCGGGTCAACAAAACGCAGAAAGATCGAGCTGCACAATTACAGCCATTTTGCGTTTCTTCAAACAAGGAATTACGTATCGCTTCCTGCTTCCGTTCGGTCGCGAAGCACGCGTTACGAGACCGCGACAAAACCGCGTAACAACAGGCCTTCGTCTTTATTTGTAAATAAGGGGCCGGTCGCGGCGACGGTAATTATCATGATCAATCGGGAACAACAAACAGGCTGGACGAGGATCGGCGGCGATGAGCACGGCGAACGTCTCCGATCGGGCAACGAAGGAGAAAAAAGACAGGCCAGAAGCGTGTAGCTGGTCGATTGGAACGGACGGAGGAGAGCGTTATTAGTTTTGCACGATTTAGCAATAAATCCTGCCGATCGTCCGTCCTGCTCGCTCGTGCACGCCTTTTTCCTCGATCCCGCGTGCACACGCTCCTCTCAGTCTGCTTCTCACCGGCGTAGACAGTAATTAATGGGAAAATCCCAGGCGACAGAGCCGAGGCCTTCCATTCTGCCTCCTCGCTTCGAGTCACGAGCGCAGAAATAACGCTTTTTCTCGCGACTGCAAGCTCAACTTCGGATCCGTTTCGCGGAAGAACCGAGCTAGATACCAGCGGACTGAAAATCATTGCACTGTGGGATAGCTGCATGACCTTGGAACACTTCCTACCTCAATGTTCTTCCGCGACCTTTGAATGTTTTAACACTTCGATACACCTGCGCTATGTTAGCTGAACGTAACACAGTTTGTAAATTGTTACAAAAAACTAATATAACCTCAAGTTATACTTCTTTCAATTCATAATACTTGTGATTTTTATCATTTTTCTTCTGGTTATATTGGCTCTTTCTGGATACATTTCTCGATGCTATATGTGTGGTGTGACGGCAATGAATAGAAATAACTAACGACGAAACAACTTACAGTTCAGTTGACGTACTAAAATAACCCCAAGGTCAGATATCTCATTAAATGTATATAAATCAGCGGAAAATAATAAATAACTATTGTTCTAAATAATTTGGAGTACTATTTTTTTATTACAAAGTACCATAAATAAATGAGGTTTTAACACGTTCGCTATCAGACACATATGTGTGACGCGTCGATTCTGTTTTGAGAGCTCGACGTCGCACATATGTGACAGAGATAATTGATAAAAATAAAGCGTGGTCTGTGGTGGACGTTTTTCTCGAATCGATCATGGTAGTGAACGTGTTAATGAAAATTTTGTCATTTTATTGACATATTGTAGCGTGTCTGACCAGGTATGGGAGTTTCCACTGTGGTAGTCAACATGTTAAAAAGATTTTTCAAAGAGGAAGTTGGACAAAATTCTCTTCGAATATCATTAAATATCATTTAACGCATAGTGGGGAAAAGAGTTATTTTATTGCCACTTTGGAGCAAAAACGTAAGAAAATATTATTTTTTTTTTGTAAATCAGTCAAACATGTATACTTTTTTGTCAGGTCGACGAAAAAATATAATATAGTTATTGATGTGCCTTGGAATTTTAGTAATTAGTTTATGTATGCCCTGAGAAAAGAAGGTTAAAAATCGCTGCTATACACGATCAAATTAATGTTAATTGAATCTGAGTGTCACCCACGTGCGTGCCATTCATATGGATGGCATGGTGTTCACAGTGTTGTTGTTGAATAGGCTCAATTTGGAGTAATTAGGTGAAGTTGGCGGAGCAAGCAGAGTACAGTGCGCAGATAGAGAATGTAATGAAGATTACAATGTCAATTTAATTCTTTTTGAACGAAATAATTATTCTCAGTAGCGTATATGCCTTAAAACATTTGATCGATCCACAGGGTGTCACATTAATCATGAGACAGTTGATAATGTTTTTCCTTGCAACTATAAGCTGAATTTCGGATCCGTTCCTGCTTCTCTTTTGTTGAAAAATGACCTTGAATATCGTGAAGCATTTCAGAGCATTTAATTAACAATAAGTTGCTTCTTTGTACTATATTGAGTGCGTACATGATATTGATTTTTGAATAAAAATGATTTTAAAATAAATATACAATAAATATTAATACTTTTTAAACTCTCATGTTTACCGACACTATAACTAATATCAATCCTACCTTAATAAAATCATATAAAAATCATTTCCACCCGGATACTCTTTTTTACCATATCCTTAGTCCAGATGGAAAAAAACTGTTTTATGATACATGTCGAACTTGTCTCGATATCAGCTAAAAGATGGGCGTACAAAAATTATAGGCTTATCTATAAACAATCGAAGGAGACGGTGAAAACTTCGGAAATGAGCGACTAACAAAAGAAAAAATGTAATATAATGATGACTTCTCTGAACCATGTTATTTGAGGAAACAAAATTTCAGTCGGTCTAGTAACGACAGAATAATTTAAGTTGGTCACCTTAGGCGGCTCAGCCTGTATATTTCCATTGACACACGTATATCAAATTATTTATCACTCCTACTCATTATTATTATGTCAAATAAAAAGTGCGCAGCTCAATGAAGAAGAAAGGCTGAAACCAGAACAGGAATGGCCGTGTCATTGCGGTCCATTCGTCACCGTGCAATCAGCAAAAATTCATCGGCTCGAAAGAAACTAAACGTTTCCGGAAGCGAGTGGAAAGGATAACGAGGTTCACGTAGCCCGGTCTGGAGCTAGAGGTATCGATCGATCGGTCAACGTAAACGTTCTCCATCCTCTTTGAAACGTGGCGGATAAAAACGCGGCTACTTCTTTCGCCGCGGTGGCTGTTTCTTTCGACGTCTCGCGGTTATAGAGGCGGGTTTCAACCGCGCCACGCACGAGAACACCGGGGCAATACGGTTTCTCCTAAAGGGTTATTACGAATATTGTAAAGCGGTCGTCCGACCGCGGTATTCCCGGTAGACACGGGTCTTTTCTTGGTCGGTTTTCTTGCGACGGCCAGTGTCATCGGTGGTGGCGGTTTACGGGCAACACGGTCGCAAGAAGCGGCCGCGTTCGAGCGCAAAAGCGTTTAGGGCCGTTGATAGAGCGACCGATGTTTTATAGATTGGCCAAGGCCTGGCCATTTCAAGCGACCGTTCAGTTCCACATCTGGACAAAATCAGCAGGCTAGCTGAGCCACTCAGAACATTCCGACGCTGCTCAATAAATGTCGCGGGGTTTGACACACACCTAATGGGATAGCCGGGCTGCCCGGTTATACTGACTCCCATCGAGTATGCGTACACGCACTGTGCTTCACAGGAGCGTACCTAGCTGGATACAGACTGTGTACAATCGACCGAATTTTATGAGGATACTCTATTAACACGTTGAGCGACCAGTGTAAATTAAGTATGCTTCCCGCGGGGCACAAATCCGCGGTTCGACGCCGGTCATCGCGCTGGCGTATAAGCAGCAGACAACAATTTAATAGTAAGAAAAAAGTCTGACTGAAAAACAATTAGATGCATGTGCGTTTTTTCAGATAAAAAGTAGGTAGACTCAAGATCGTCAAACAGCCAGAAAAAATGTCCAAAAAATCAGAATTTATTGCCATACCTGTCTGGAAACTACCAGCTTTGCTTAAATTGTTTTCAAAATTACCATAAAAGACTACTGTAACGTTATATAATGTTTTCATGTACAAATTAGTTGTAAGCCCTTATACATAATTTAGTGTACTGTTAGTATTAAATACTTGTTTTACTTTTAAATACCCTAACAAATTGTTTTTAAAATCCTGCTAATTATATGAATAAAACTGTCACCCACATCTGGGTGACGGAGCCTCAGTGGAAATTTATTCGTCACCCATATGTGGGTAACTTGGCGATCAACGTGTTAACTCTTGTGCCAATAACCAAAATGTTCACGGTTGGCCTATAAGCGGGGTACCTGGGAGTAGTGATGGGATTGATACTATACATATTGATAATACTCAAATAATCGATACCTAACTACTCAGTCGGAAGTATCGACAGTATCTCGGATACTCGGTACCAATTTTCAATACCGATTCCTCTTGGAACGATACCTGTCAATACCAATCCTATGGCGACCAAGTAGGTATCGATACCATGAATAAATGAATCGACATCGTCGGGTCGTTCAAAGTCGGAATCTTCAAAGTACTCTGTAAGGATGTGGAGTGGCTCAAATTACACTCTGCGAATAGAAACATCAATGTCGAAAAGAAGTATCAAATCCATACCGATATTTTCGTAGAAGTATCAGACAGGTATCGACACTTTCTTGAAAGCATCGAAGTGGTATTGATTTTTTTTTATATCTACATGTTTAATACTACTCGATACCAGCTCGAAATTCGTAGACATAGATAGTAACGATGCGATATCAGTCCCAACACTAACCGGGAACCCTAAGCGTTCCGTTGAAGCAGACCCCATGTGCAGTGCCGATTTCGTGTTTATACTTTTCCAAAACTCATCAATTGAGTCTTTTGCCAAAAATTAACAAGGAAGGGTATTGGACTGTCCCCTCCCGACTTTTATGAAATTTTGCAGGTTTGTAGAATAGCCAAAAATAAGAGACACGTATTTTTTTAGCTGCGGATACTCAAGTTTAAGGGGTGAAATCACCCCCCTGAAAATTGACACCCCCAAGGCCATCTCGAAAACTATTAAAGATAAAAATATACTTCAAATTGCAAAGTTGTATGGTTTTTTATGTACAATAGTTGGTAATGAAGATTTTCAGAATTTAATTACCATGAAATTTTGTATAGAGTCATGTTCTGAAATGTCTTATAAGAATGTTAGAACTCTTCGTGTAGATCAGAGATGGCCATCCAGAGCACGGCCCTCCAAGTACAGATATACATGCTTTGTCGATGCCAATACAAACATGGGTCGAAAAATTAATATTTTCAAAGTGATAAACAATTTTTTAGTTTAGTTGTATTCGTGTTACCTTAATACTCGTGTACGCAGAACACTCATTGCCAGAAGAATTGATTTATGTAAAATAAAGAATGGAGTTTCATTAAGAAAAAGTGCGACTGCATTTTTCTGGTGCATCATGGTACTTGCGCAAAAGATAAGTTCACAGAAGTATACACGTGGTTGTTCAGCTTTTCCCTTTATCATTTTTTCTACCGTCAACGAAAAAAGTGCTACAGCCCGGCCCAATTGCGTGATTCACCCGTAGAGTCTCATTAGACCGAAAACCACCCTCTGATGACGCCACATAGTCAACCTGCAGAAATCGAGAAGATACGGATATCCCCATGAGTCTGAAGCGCGGTCACAGTAAACGGAAGCGTTGACAGGTACCCCGCAGTCGTGGAACCCGGCGTGCCCTTAGCAGATCGGTCGTAAGTAAGCCTAATCGAAGTGTACGAGCTGGCTAGAGGTGGGTACGGTACGCCAGCTTGCCAAATGGAGAATCTGGTTTCAACGTAGGCGGTCTTCTTGGACACCGTTCACGCTCTGCGCGGGAGGAATTATCATCGTCGGCCTGCTATCATCCCCTGATGGTCGTTCACGATCAGAAACGATCGATTTACATGCGATCCACGCATGATCGATCGACTCGGCGATGTTCGTGGCACGCGTCCTTCGACGAAACCTCGAAAAGCTCGTGAGTTAAGGTCCCTCCGATGGGAGTATCGTTCGTTTCTTCGGAATGTCAGCGACCTCGGCACGGGACAACCTGTTGCGACCGCTCACCGCGCGAAAAATCACGGAACCCCTCGATTAATATCGCCGCCAGGCGAATATTTAAACCGATCGACCGCGGAATCGTGTTCACCGTCAACGAGACTGTCGGGGTGCTAAGACGTCGCGACGATCGACGGCCGGTTGAATTATCTTCACGGTCGATCGTATCGTTTCGAGTCGTGTCGCTTTCCACGCACCGCTCGATCGTTATTTATGAAGCGATCTCGCTTTGAACGATCGTGAGAATCCTGAATGATACTCATTGTTGGACTCGGACTTTCGGATGCCCACGCTTTCCTGATGACTGACTCGTTGTTTCCAGTTGCACGTCTTTCTGGGTTTAACCCCTCCGAGGCGCCGCAATTTTTAGCACTAAATCTACCGACAATTTATACAGGATGTTGAAAAAAGGGTCCGATACTTAAAGGGCTTATAGTGCTCACCGAGAAGAATAAAAAATGTCTGATCAACATAGGTCCTAAAAGCAATCCTTTCGGTGTAAAATCAACTTTTATTATTTATTAGCGTTCGATATCATAACTGAGTCTTCGAATACCTACTTCTACCGAAACGGTCAAATGACCGGTCTTTGAATAAAAGTTATATTTTCTGCAATTGAGTGCAAGTAATAGTAAATTTAAACGGGAAAAAATTGATTGTATGTAGATTATAAGAAAAGTCGTGAAATCAAGTAACGAAAACGATAACAATGACTACGAAATTTTTAATCAAAAGTTTAAAGAGGGTCATTTGACCATTCGTGGTAGATTTAGTGTTAGTTTCCCTTTCCGCGTGGCCGACGGGTTTTTAACCATTCAAATGATACGATGCAGTGTGTTATAGTGATTACCGTAATTTTGAGACGAGTTTTAATTTCGAGATGTTATTTTCATCGTTCCGTTTGGTATGAACAGAAAAGTAAAATGATTTTATTTATCTGAATGGTTTACATTTGACACCGACCACTGGAATATTCGTGGATCGGTGCAGTGCATCGTTGCCGTTCCTCAGGGGTTAACTTGGTAACTGTGTCTGTTGACGATTTAACCATTTCGATGACTTTCACGTTAGATTAGAAGATTTTTTCACGCCTAACAAGCTTCAAAAAATTAGTATCTAGTACAAATAGCTAGCCAGGCCACAATCTCGGGGCAAATAGGTGTTTACATTAGTAAGTAATTTGTACCAGTATATAACTCGTAAGTGGACGAGCCAGGCTAGCTACTTGTACCAATAAGTGGTGCAAGTAACTTGCCAGTGTAAACGCAGCCAAATGCATCTGTACTATTTCGTGTATTACCGTAAGTACCCTGTAGATCCCGTCTAAACGGCGTAAGAAATTTTTATCGGTGCGACGCGGAATGTCGCGTCCCGACGCGCAGCGGCGCGATTCTCGCGAGCCGTCCCCGTCGTTTTCTCGCTTTTTCTCGCGTGCACGCCGACGCACGCGCGACGCTGTCCCCGCGGATATAAATTATGGCGGGTTGCTTCGACGTTCGCAAAAAATCCGCCGGTGCCCATTAGAAATTATAAGTGCTGCCGGCTTTCAAGCGACTTCGCAGGTTTCTCTCCTCCTTTTATCCCCCCCGCCTCGGCTCGCTCTTTTTCTCCCTCTTCTTCCCTTGATCAGCCGGTTCACCAAGCTGATCGTACTTGTCACTGGTCCTCGTTCCACCCACGCCACGCTCGCCTTTCTACGACCGGTCCGACTTTTTGCCACGACCACCTTCTCCTACTCCTTCAAACCTTCAATCTGTTTCTCTGTTTCTAACTACAGTTAACCCTTGAACGACGCGGCACTAGCTATACGCGGATATTTTTCTTGACAAATTTCAGAGCCATCCGCATGCGTATTTCGAGTCAGTCTATTCAGCTTGTCTTTTGAATTTTTACTCAATCCAGCATATTCTGCAATACCGTCAACTCTCTTTTTTACTATGACATCTTCATTACCGCAAAATCGTATGACTGTCACAACATCTATGTCAGGCGTGTCCAACTCACGGCCCTGGACAGTTAGTAACGTGGCCCCACAAGATCGTAAACTTTTAACATTATACAAAAAATAATAAGAAAGAATATAAAAAAAATAGTAGAAGTTTTGTTACTTATATACATGAACATATTTTATATGTGGCCCAAGACAATGTTTCTTCACTCAATGCGACCCAAACAAGCCAAAAGGTTGGGCACGCCTGATCTACATGGTCACAACGATATCATAGATTTTCGAATATTAATACTGGGAGACAGAATAAAAATTAACTACAGTGGAACTTTTTTAATTCGAACCCCACGGAGAATTTAAAAAATTCGAATTATTGAAAACTTCGCACAACTGCATAATGTACACGTACATATAGAATATAGCAAGCTCAAAGAAGACATACAACTTGTTATGAATATGTGTATATTATATTTTATATATACACATAACATAACATGAATAAAAATTTGACTGGGTACTAAAAGAAAAAAGGAGTTAAGAATATTGGGTCATGCTAAAAATAAAAACAGTTCACATAACGTCTCATTTAAAAAAATGTGTGATGTTGTTTCTTTTGTTTGTTGAGTTTCGCACTACAAAGTCTTCCGATTTATTTAGGCAGTGAAAAATGCTGTCCTTAAAATTGGGTTCAGCATCAATAAATCTTCTTAGATTTTCTAGTATTTCGGCAGCTTCAGAAGTAGTCGATATAGGTTCTTCTGCTACGTTGTGACGGTTCTCTTCTTCTTCATCAGAAGATTTAGGGTTATGGTTCTTTAATGCATCCTCGATAATGTCTCTTTTTCTGTCCGTTCAACACAAATGACACACCATCATCAACATTTATGTAGGCTTCATAACTGTTGGACGCGAGGGGCCACTGCACCCATTAAAATTGAGCCACGCAGTGACTTATTTCTTGGTGGCAGCTGACAAGGTCCCGCCACGCATGACAGTAGACAATATTGTATAACTCCGCCATTTTGTAATTTTAAATAAGAAATATGTATGAAAATGAAGTTCAGATGTCCTCTTTAAAAAATCCCGATATTTTACTCAGTAATTCTGTAAAAAAAAATTCTAAATTTATTTATTTTTTTTAGACCCACGATGTGGTCTAGCCCCTTAAGTTTTTTGGGAGTCAAAAATTATATACAGGATGCACCACCAAACGTGGTCACTTTAGATTATTCTGTTGTTAGTGGGCCTATCACAAATTTTTTTGTCCGGTATAACACGGTTCAAAAACAGCTTTAAGATGATTATAGTAAATTTTTTGTCAACTATATTTTTTCGGAGTTTTCAAGGTCGCCTTCAGTTTTTTATAAATAAATCTATAATTTTTTTACACCTATCTTCTAGTGGATATTAAGACGAATTCGGCAAGCATAATAACAAATATTTTTTTCCGTCTGAATCGAAGAAACATTAAGAAAATATCCTAGTTGAAAGAATTTTACACGATCTTATTAACGAGGGATATTGCAATTATCTTAAAGCTCTGTTTGAATCATGTTATGTCAGACAACAAAGTTTTCGATCAGCTCACTAACAACAGAATAATCTAAGCTGATCAAGTTTTATGGTTCACCCTGTATACGCAGATTTTCGACTATGCGGTAAGTTGCGTTGCTCAAGAGTGAACTGTATTCATCCCTGCGTTCTTTGACTTCCACTTGCTCATCTTCCGGAAAAATATCGATCGAATGTCACCGATACCGTTGCTGGAAACTGAATCGCGATCATGAATCCGCAAAGTCATCTGGTTGTTACGGCTCGTGATAAGGAGTTATGGTGCCGTCGATTGTAGGCTTGGGACGTTGTGCTAAGAAGTGTTGACGGGATCCCTTTTTGTTCTTCTATTGGCAGGATAGTTAATTAATGCTTTTTAATTATTACTGATCGAGGTTTGTGGGTTTTAGGAGTGTATGTAATGCAAGAGTGTTTTAATGTTTTGTCAGATTGTAGTTTGCTTCATCCGGTTCATATGTAATTGATCAGGAGACCAATTAAAACGACGGTTCTTGGTGGTCAATGATGCGAAACGTGTGCCTTATAGTCGGATATTTCTAAACCTAAGTACGTCATTATCGATGTCTTCAATCCCTGATGAAGCCAGGTGTATCTTTGCTATGCTATAATCTTATATCAGGCTTTCTCTTCAGTTTTATTCTGCTGTTTCGTAGTTCCTGTTTAATTTTCATATCTAAAGTATTTTGAATCAAGACACGATGGAGCTCATTGAAATGTCTACACGGTGGAATGCAATCGAGACGGGATTATGTGATAAATTATTCGTGATAAAATCTTGAGGTAAATGGGAATATAAGGTAAAACGGCAAAAGTGAAGATTTTAATTAGATCTAATTTTTGTTGGAATTTGGACATGATTCCAATTACGAAGTAAGCATTGCATAACACATGTAATGGATAAACTGCCGATATTTATGCAATTTAACATATTCAAGTGTTTTAAATACATTCATGTATATTCACGTTGAAAAATTACTGGAATCAGATGTAGGAGAATCTCAGTTCATATCACGGCACTGCTAGTTCTATGTAACATACATGAAGCCAATTTTCGAAGTTATAGCAGTGCTTTGTTCGTGTATATGAACTGGAAACAACTTAGATGGGTTACAACGATACACACTGATATAATTTCAAGATGATAAGCTTTTTTTCATACAATATTTGGGCAAATTCGACACAACTTGTTATTTTTCGTTGTTGTTCGAAGGTGTATGAGAAAGGATACCAATTATTATTATTATTATTATTAATAATCGAACTATAATATATAAGACAACATTATTCGGAAAAAAACAATGTCACATCTGTTTGCGTTCATTTTGATCATACTGTCAGTGTGCGAATCTTCGTAAGAATGCTCGTGCCCTTTTATAGAGCGATTTACTATTATGTTTTTTCATGTGGCCCCAAATAACAACAACTTTATTGGAGTTTATTGTCGTAACACGTTGACTGCCGTGGGGGTCACCGGCGATCGGCGCCAATAATTTGATTAAATTAAATAACTAATAATTCATATACCATTTTGAACAGTATTATTATGATAACAATAATATAAGGTAACTACTATACGTTCAAATTATAAAATATTTTTTAACACGATGAGTGTCACAGTGAAAACAACCATATCTAATCAGACACGATATAATTTACTATTTTTTATGTAAATCGCAAAGAAAAAAAGATTTCAATACTCAATCGTGTTCTTCCGTTCCTACATTATCGTTTCAATATGAAGTTTGCTCAGAATATTATGACAATCAATAATTATTTAATTAACACAATGACTGTCCAATACGAGTTATTTCGTAGTCGGCAGTCAACGTGTTAACTTCGCGATTTATACTTAAAACAATGGATTATAATGCGTCTGACTAGGTATGGCAGTTTCCACTGTGGCATTCACGTGTTAATATTTCATCAAAAGTATAAATGTACCGGGCACAAAATGATAAACCTACAGCAATAATTGGTGATGCGTTAACGTTTTATCAATGTTACACCCAAAATATCTACTTTTCACCATAAACGCTACGCACACTGTGTATTATTCGCCTACCACCGTAAAACGAATACTTTCGCGGATACCAATAGCTTTGCCTGGATTCTCTCATTTTTACCTGAAAGCTTGAACACGCCAGTCTGAAGGAAAGCTATGAACGAGCATAATCCCAGATGCACGATGCGGCGAGTATCGATTCCATACAAGTCGTCCTCGATCGGAGACCGGGATCCCATTCAAAGCGCGGACCCAATAAATTGTCATTCATGACAAACTGAGGACAAAGTAAAGTATCGAGCAGAGTCTCGCGGTTCACCATGGCCACTTGCCATGGTGGTCGCAACATCGCGACGTTATGCCGTATCTCCATGCAATAGATCACCTGGTCGGCGTAATCGAGCAGAAACGACCGCTCGAATGTCGACGGACGTCCGGAGGATGCTAATTTCTCGGCCGTTCCTTCCGACAGACGATCCTACTGCGTTTCACGGCCATTGACATGCTTCTGCTGCTCTGGTGATATACAGGGTGTTCTGAGAAGAAATACAAACATTAGGGTAAATATAACAGTAGTTGACAGTGTACCAATAGTTGACACTTTTGAGGTATTCAACAAAACTCACCCACGTGTTCATCAGATCATCCCCAAAAAAACTGTCATATACAGTGTAGGTCTGTTTCGTTTCGTCAGACAATTATAGCGAAAGTAATATATTGAGCATACTTGCTATGAAATAATAATTCAATCGCATTTACATACTTTATTCTACTTTTGATTTTATATCGAAGTTACAAGTAATGTTCAAATCGTCTACCTTCCATTTGTTGTCATAATATCAGTCACCTAGATAATGAATTCTGCCAGTGCATTCAAAGCATTAGGGTAACTGCATCAGTAGTTGACAGTGTACCGATAGTTTACACTTTTATTTTCAGTCACGAAAAATAAGCTTTCTACTACAGAAAAATGATTTCTAGTGCGCTGTTTGGAAGGATATTCAGTCTAATGTGAAAATTTATAACTACTTTCATTGCAATGCATCGTGGGTGTAAATGCCAGAACACGTGCTTTTGTTTGTACTCTGCTTGCTGTTGGATGCTTCTTTTCCTTCACAGATTTGTTAAGGAGGTTAGTCAAGTCAAAGAAAAATATCTTCTTTTCTAGCTATTAAATGCAAACATGCACATTCTTAATCCACTATACATATTAGAGGAAGATATCCTTTAATATTTGACGATTATAAACTATGAATTACATCATGTTTGGGGAATTTCAAGCACTGGGTACATAAATATTGATTTGCACTAGTAGCTGACACTTGTGTACAACGATTTCTTTCATCAATGACGAAAAAGAGAGGACTAAGGAACATATAAATAACCAGTCACATGTATTATAATGTCATACTTGCAGAAGTATTTTAAGTGAATGAAAACGCGATGGGTCAAAACAGACACCAAGATCGCATTAGAGTTAAAGCAGAATTTGAATGGTTTTGAAGGAGGAATACCGAAGAAGGAAAATAATTTTCTACGGTCATTAGTTTCGAATTTTTACAAAGTCACCGCCATTTTTTGCAGAAAAATATATTTCCTTTTATTGCATCTTGTAGTGAATGTTAAAATGCATTGAAGCGTGTCTGAATTGTGACCTTGAGTATCGAAAAAGTGATCAAAAGTACAAAACAGTGCTAGGATGGTATAGACTACCCTATATGTGTTGCGTATATATGTACCGTGATCTTCGTCGTGATCGTGTAGACATCACTGGTACCTCACACGCCTAATTAAATTTGTGTGTACAAGTTGTTAACACTTTAAGTGCCGCATCATCCATATTTGGGTGGCAGGTAGATTCAATCATTACTGATTTGATCATGTGGAATATTAAAAATATACCTCATCAGCTCTAATAGAAGCAGTAAAAAAGTGATGAATGTAACAGACATTATTGATTAAAAGAGGTAGAATTCATGGTTACATTTATTTTGTATAAAAATTGAAAAAGTTCGCAATTTTCAGCTAATGGAGCGTGGCACTCAAAGTGTTAACCGTAACAACGTGTATTGATAACATTCAAGTGATTTGATTCTTCAGGGGTGGAATCGACGGATTATCAAAACTGAGGTACTTGGTATCAATATTCGATACTGATACCTCCTAGAGTGATACCAAACAGTACGAATACTGTAGTGGCCGACAGAGTATCGATATCATCAACAAACAATACAATCGACCAATTTAAGCACTGTATCAATACGGAACATGGATAGTGTAATTCATATTATAGACATTATCGATCTATTAACGACAAACAGTAACACGTGCCATGTCATACAGTATGTCTAACGGTACCACGAAAATCGAATGCCGTTTCTTTGCAAACAGTGGCAAACGAACAGCAAAGTAAAAGAACCTCCCACGTGGAGACGTAGCACGATTGACGCAATGCCTGAAAAGGAAAACACGGGAGATTAACGTGTTTTGTATAGGCGTGGGCGATCAGATCTTATCAGGAATCGATCGCGAGTTACTCGTGTCTGTTCGATGTATCTCCTTATACGCGATCTTGTGGTACGCGGACAGTGACGAAAAACTGGCCTCTGTACCTGTCCACCTAGGAGGAGATCGAGATAACCGATCGCCACGATATCAGCCTACAAAGTTTTTCGCGTTTCGGCGCTTGTAGAACAATGATCTTATCGTTACACTCGCGTGGCGTGCAACCTATTCGTCCAGAGGTTTTTCACGAAACGAGAACCACGCGGTGGTTTTCCGTATCGTGGGCGTTGAGATACGATCTCGACCGGTAGTTACAGCTCGATACATTGTAAGCGCCCGGTGGTCTATCTCTATTAGCCGATTACAGCTCGATTCACACTGTAGTAGAACCTCAATCATCGATTAGCTGATTAAAGTTCGATTCATGATACGGTAGAACCGTAACAGTATGATTAGCCGATTGAAGGTAGAGTCACACTAGAGTAGAACCGCAATAGTCGATTAGCAAATTGAAGTTCGATTCATACTACGGTAGAACTTTGATAGTAAGATTATCCGATTGCAGTCGGAGTCACAGTACAGTAGAACCTCAATAATCGATTAGCAAATTAAAGTTCAATTTAGAGTTGGGCATTATTTGAATTGTTTCAAATAAATATTTATCTCAAATAATTATCCGAATAAATTCTTTTTAGTCGAATATTTTATCCGGATAATAATTTGTTGTTATTCGTAACAAATTATTCTCTGTATTTATTCTAATAATTCATCATTATTTATTCGAATAACGATTGCTAAATGAGTCGAACAATAATGCGAATAATTGTCTGTTTTTATTTCCACTTCTTCTGCTTGTGATATTGTATCTACGTTTACTTCTTGATTGTGTCCTTCTGTATCATAACAAAAAGAAAAAAGAAAAAATAAATAAATTTTTACCCGAATAAATTCTTATACGAATAAGTTCTTATTTGAATAAATTCTTATTCGGATCAATTATTATTAGAATAAATTCTTATTCGGATAAACTATTATTCGAGTAAATTCTTATTCAGATAAATTCTTATTCGGATAAATTCTGATTCGAATAAATTCTTATTAGTTAGTAACGAATAAAATTTAATTCGTTACTCTTATCCATTATCTGTCATCCGAATAAAATTTTGCCCAATACTGGTTCGATTCACACTATGGTAGAATCACATGTAGGCGACATCCACTTAGTGTGCTTCGTTTAGGGAAATCAAATTGGTAATGGGTTTAGCTTACAATTAGTAGGATAGCATCCATCCGAAATCGGAATGGCGAAACAATTTTGTCTCCCTTATACTTAATAGCAGATTAGTCGATTAAAGCTCGAGTCACACTGTAATAGAAATTCTATGGCGTAATTTTCCTGCACTACATACGATTAGATGTTCAAAAGTTCATTTAATTCTCTCTTTTCGTTTCACCTATGCGATTATGACTTTGATGGTGTGAAATTAAAAAATAATGATTTCTGTTTTAGTTGATGGTTATTCTATACTTCATGATAAAAATTTATTCTACGGATAAGTTCAATGGCTTTCCTGAGGTTTTCTTCTATTTTAAATATTTCTTTTATACTATTAGGTATTTGGACCTGGTTTCTGGTGTCTTCTGTGTTCTTGCAATCCAATAGAATGTGTTTCGTGATTAACTATTGTTGCCAGGGTTCACAGTACGGTTTGATTGTTTTGCTTAGAATGTACTCCTGTGTTGCCTTAGTGTGTCCAATTATTAGTCTGTTGAGTATTATACGTTCTTTTCTGCTACATTTGCCTGTGGCGTGGTTTGTATAGAAATCGCCGGTAACATCACGCATTTTGGAGGGTATATCTTTTTACCACTCTTCCTTCCATTTGTGTTTAATGCAATTATTTAGGAGGTTCAAAAAATCTGGGTTGTAGAAGTAGTGCGTCTTTGACAGCAACATCTGCTTTTTCGTTACCCAATATTTCTCGATAGGAAGGTATCCACATAATTGATATCGATATTCCTTTGTGCAGTAGGTCGTTGTGTAGCTCTTGTATGTTTCTCATTATTCCATTAGTGGTTCGTATATTTCTGTCACTGTTACTGCATTTAGTGAGTTGCTAAAGATACATTCTCTATTTTGTTTATCTTTAATGTAGGGTTTGCTTATAAGCAAATGCGGACTGATGCGTGCGGCGAGATCGAACTGTGCCTAAGCCCTAAAGAGTGCAAGTGTGTTATCTGTGTGAATGTGTATGTGTGTCAAGAGTCAGTTTCGGATGTCGAATGGATGGCAGAGCGAGAGTTTTACGCGAGACGTTGCGAGAGGAAGATCTGATTGAGAGTTTTACGTGAGACATTGCTAGAGAAAGATCTATTGAGACAGAGAGAGTGTAGAATATAAAGAGCGAATTGACATTTTTATTAAATATTACTGTTTTCATAAAGCAAAGTATCTCTAATCACTGAAAATCCCCTACATTAATATGTTGCAGAGCTGTTAGGTTTGCATAGCAATCAGCTGTGAACATGCTAAATACATATGGAGTACTAATTTTAATAGCTGCAGATAGTGTGACTACTGCTACACCTGTTTTTTGCTTGCACTTGAATGCATCAGTGTATATTGGTGTAGAGTCTACATTCCTTCACATATTTCATGAAATCAGGATCTGTACTCTACTGGACTGGTTTGCATTTTGTTGCATGCAGCAAGTTGTGTGTTGGTGTTTGGTAGTATGATAATCCAAGGTGCTATTTCATAGCTTCTTCGTTCCATGAAAGGTGGAAAATGAATGTCTATCTTAGGCAGTATCTGCGGATTCTTTGGTAGAACGATAAAGGATTTTTTGGACGCTCGTTGTACAATGTTGTAAATCTATTATCGAAGGTATTGTTGTATGCTGAGTTACTAGGTGTAGTTACTATTGAAGTGGTATATCTGAGGCTGAGTAGGTTTCTAATGTAGTGCGAATTCTTATTTTGTTTTTTGACTTTCACCATAAAAATTTCTTCGAAACTGTGCAATTTTACTTTCAACTTTAGGTAACAGATAGAACAAACGTTTTGCATCAACCTAACATTGAGTTATTTACATGATGGAATCGAAACGGAGACTGAATGGAACGTCGACGTCACGGTGACTTTACGTCTAATGTGAATCGAACTTTCATCGATTATTAGATCCCCTATAAATATCCGTTCTAAATAAACGATCTACTTTCATTTACTGAAATCATATTGCTACACATATGTATGTGATATATTTTCCTCCATGCGTTCCGTACTTTTCTTGCTAGAGAAGTTTTAAAAACATTGTAATGTAATGATAAAGTTAAATTTTTGGTATAAAAATATTTTCATTACAATCAGTCCATTGCAAATATATGGTAAAAAGTATTGTGAGTTTTTATGTCCACTTCATTATGACGCACATAAAAGATAAAGATGTCTGACACAAATCCACCGTACTAGTTGAGCGTTAAGTAAGGAATAGAACAATCCTTTTATGCCAACCTAAACTTAATTATTTACGTGACGGAATCGAAACGGCGAGTGAACGGAATGTTGACGTGACGGTGACGTTACGTAGAATGCGAATCAAATTGAATCGTTAACGAGAGGAAAGGAAAGAGGCGTCGGCAGAAATTACGGGGAACTCGTTCGTGCATCACCGTGACGTTAATTATAAAAACTGCAATCGCTCGATAATTTTAAATATCGCCGAGGACAGGTGCGAGAACGCGTCCAAATGCGAAGGTGCGAGAACGTGTCCAAACGAACCGCTTCGGTTTCATCGAACAGTGTGCGTAGACCGATCATGCTATCGCGGGACCGGCCACGTATTTTCCTACGCGAGTAATTGGCTCGATTTCATTCGATGCACGCCATCGTTGCGGAAGATCCTCTGATAATCCGCTTCCGTTCCTCGATGGAGAACCTGTTGCGTTCGTTCGGAGCTCGCCGTTCTCCGTGCGCGCTACGGCCGATGAAAATTGACCTTGAATCGCTGCTGTATTTACTGAACAGTAGTAGACCGTCCCATCTTTGAATCATTGGGTTCAGTCGTAAATAACTTCCGACCTATAACAGGTTTTTTGCTTTCTAAAAATTCAAACAGTTTAACACGTTGAACGCCGTGGCAGTCACCGGTGACCGACACCTCAAATTTAATTAAATTAAATAATTATTGATTGTCGCATAATTCTGAGCAAATTTCATACTGATACAATAACGTAGGAACAGAAGAACACGGCTGAGTACTCAAATCTTTTTTTTCTTTACGATTTATATTAAAAATAGTAAATTATATCGTGTCTGATTAGGTATAGTCTTCTTCACTGTGGCGTTCAACGTGCTAACTGGACTACCGATTTGTGCATCATATTTGAAGGGTAAGGGGAAAGAACAGGGTATGTCCATTTTTATTCTGCAGTGTTCAACTTGAAAGAAAAATTAAAATTATGTAAAACAATTATATTTTCGCTCATTTTTTTTTCTGTCGCCTAACTAGGATATAACTTCATGTCATGGACAATACAGTTACATTCATTGGACCTTGTTTCTTTACTGATGCACTAAAGTATTAAGAATTGATTTTCTCTATGGAACTGTTTTGCGACATTCCTTGTTTTTTTCTCTAACCCTTCATTTGAAGGTGTTACATTTTATTAAAACAAACTGTTAGATTTTATTTAAACAAAGAGTTAGTGCGTAGTAGAAATTATACGTGTCCAGTCATTAATAAAGATATTAAGAAGAAAGTAATAAAATATATATTACATTGCGAAAGAAAGGAGAAACTACATAAACTGTATTGTATTGTAAATGAACTGTACAAAAAGTCTGTATACAGTCAACCTTCCTATAACGCGATTAATTCGTACCGCGTTATAAGAAACTCAGAATTAGTACAAATCAGATTAATTCCCTGACAACTGAAATTGAAAAATGGTGCTGTACGTGCATGAAAAAAACAGGGGAAGTCCTCATTAATTTCAACCGTAAAAGTGTAATAGAAAAATTCATGCTATAGGAAGACTGCTTAAGCTAATTAAGTTGTATTATATAGAAACCGTGTTATGAGAGTACTGTGTTATATGGAAACCGCGTTATGGGAGTACCGCGTTATAGGAGGGTTTAGTGTCCTGTATATCTCGCGTGTCTTGTAGCTATGTCTGTGCGCTGCGGAAACTCTGCTCGAACTGATGCAGCCCCTTTTTGTCCCTGAAAAGTGTCTTGGAAAAACTGCAGGTCAAAAGACCCAACACTTTCCCGCTGCATCCTATCTATGTGTGTGCTGCGTGTATGTGGATGTGTGTGAATATCGTTGTATTCCAACAGAAGGCAAGAATTTCTAAAACGTAGACATGCTGCAAGAGCAACAATAATCATCCTTTAACCCTTTGCAGTCCTACGACGAGTCTAACTTGACATCGCATTGTGGACCAGAAAGACTGAATCGAGCATTCTTTATATATTAATTCTCTACTTCATACATCTATGTTACTATAAAGATAATGTGGTACTGTTTAAATTATACTTGAATATTGAGACGAACGCAAATTGTACGATACTATCAAAAAACAGAATTTATACTGTCCGACTGTATCGAAACATCGAACATATCTCGGACCGCAAAGGATTAATAAATCTTCAATAAATTTAAGAAGAAAAACCGGAAGTTGTTTATGACTCACCCAATAATTTTGAGACACACACTGCCTATGAAAAGTTTGGTAGCAGTTCCCTATTCGAACGGGGAACCGTGAAGAGTCGGATCTTTGCCTCTAACAATAATACGATTGGTGCCTACCACATGTTTACACAGCCTACTATTTCAGAAATTCCAAACATTTGCAGTCATAAAGAATATTTATTCTACATTAACACGCTAATTGCCACGCTATATTGGCTGAAAACGTCACAACTTTCTAGACATTGATACAACATGCAAGTAATTTGAAATGATGTTAGGAATTCTTTATAGTTTCTTCACTGGTTCTGGTACAGCTTTTTAGATAATTTGATTAATATTATTCGTAGTCACATAAACAACTGAATTTAAGTGTCATCCACATATGGGTGACATGGCAGTCAAAGTGTTAAAATGACGTGCGTAGTACAATGTCGGTACAGCCGGTCAACAATTTAGTGGTTCAATGAATTGTCTCTCAGTCTATTCCATACCGCAGAGTATTCGGAAATGACAAAATTCACTGTCTATGCAAATAATTGTTTGAGACCTGCAATATCCATTAATTATCATCTTCATTGTATGTAACCCAGCATCGACTACTATGGTCATTTAGCCAAAGTACCTACAGTTTTAGATGGGTTCCGAACCACCAATCGCTCTATTAGGTCATTCCATAAATAATATCGTTCCCTATCTTATAAAACACACTTTAAACAAGTATGAGTATATTATTCGATTTTATCTAATAAGAATTTTACTGCGCATGCCATAACTGTAGTAGTGTACTTTTAACTTCTACCTAATTAAAAACGATTTATGAAATTAAATTTTGGAATCCTTGAAATTTTATCTTAATCTGTTCTGAAGTTCGAAACGACAATTACTGACACATTTCATACTTTAATTCTTTTTACATTAACATAAACAAAAACCTGAGAACAATCCTTTTTATCCTGTAAACATTTCAAAATTATCTGTTTTATCTCGCTGATTTCTAATAACGAATATGTTTCAGATACTTGAATGTACTAAATAACATAAACTGTTGCTCTTAAAATTCTTAACAAAAGAACGACCAAAAATAGCTAATTAAAAATTAGAAACAGTTCCGTAAATCTCGCGAAAATTATACACGGAATAAAATATTACCTTAATACTCGTTTGGAAGTTCCCTGTACTCCATTCTAATCAAATATTCCTTGTTCCAAGCATTTCAATTACAAGAAGTAATTCCTTGCGTGCACTTTCATCGTATATCGGTAAAGATCACATTTCAGGAAACGGAACACGCGGATGAAGGAAACGATCGGTGGCAGACCGTTTTCGAACGATAACCAACCGTATAATTTCGCGACGAAAGTATTCCGTGCGCCGATTATTAATTTCGTATCATCGATCGACGCATAAAGATACGGATCGAAGTGTACACGGTCGATGTTATTCCGTGGCGGCGTTAATTGGATGTACACGCGTCTCGACAACGTTCCACAACCATACGTAGTAATCATATTCACGGTAAACACCGGCAAACCGTTCACGGTTTGCAGAAATGTGCAAGGAGCACGAGGTGACCCTAGGACATCGAACAAAGCCTGCAATTTTCTCTTATCAACGCTCGAACCAGTTATTTATCGAAGGACCAAGTGAATAAAACGCATTCAAAATGTACAGGGTATAAGAATATTCGTGGTACAACCGAAAAAATGGCAGTTCCTCGTGCAAAGCTGAATAAAAATTATGAAATAAATTTTATTCATGTGAAGCTTGGTTTTCGAGATAAATGACTCGAAAATTCTATCGGGTACGTACACATACCTAGTTGGTTAAATATAATGTATACAAGGTCATATAATGTAATATTTCGAGAAAGTTAATTATATTCTTTAGTATTTCATTTTGTCATTCTGCTAATTTAGAAATTGTTGAGAGACAAATTTCAGTCGACCAAATGGTATAACTTCTTCTCTTCAATTGAACAAGGTTGAAACTGATCTATTTTCAACCATTTCTGAATATAATCGTAAGTACAGTTTTCAAATCCAGGTAGATTATGATGAATTTCAAATGATATGTAGATACACCGAACTCAGACAAGACACTAAACTTGGGCATTTGGAGCAAGAAGGACACGTGTTCCAAAATATAAAACATTATTACATAGTGTAGGTACGTGACTATAACTGTGTTCCGATAATTGGTCCTGCGGATAACTGATATTCGGATAATCGACGTTTTACTGTAACACAGAAAATTATTTGTCAGCAAAAGGGTTAAAAAATTGACGCTGTTCACGCATCGATGATCAATAACGATCTTCTTCTGTCGTGACTGTTCCTTTTTATGTCACTCTTACCGAATCGCCGTGCAATAATATTTCATTAATTTATAATGTCCGGTCTGATACCCTCAGCGTATCGAATGCGTCCGGTGGTATGTCAATTTCGTTCGACTGAAATTCCTGCAGCGAGAGTCGTAATTATTCTTTACAGTCATTAGTCGCAAATATATCAACCGGTTGACACGTGAAAACTGCTGGCGCGCTAACGTTCACCGTAAGTACGTGCTCCCTCGTTCGCTCCTAAAGATATTTATCTGCGATATCTCGAATAAGCCTTTCTTCGGAGCCGCAGGTGAGTAGTTCGTTCACAGTCTTGGCCAATCGTCGCTTTTCGATTTATTTATCGTACCTATTCGTGGTGTGCTTCCAGCGTCGGGGGAAATGGATGAACGGACGGTAAAACGGTGACTGAGAGTGAATTGTGAACGATCAAAATGGCGTTGGAAATGGACATGAATGAAAAGCACCGATACATGGTTTATTCGAGATCAGATACGTGGTGCAGACGCGGCTGAATTTTATTTAAAATGAAAACAGGAATTAACGATTTGGAGTAGCGTTTTAAATCTGTAATTTTCAATAGTGATATTTGGGAGTATATTGACTTCTTACATATGTATATTCGTCTCGTTTTTGTAGTGTTTTTAAAATCACTTATTTATAAACTTAGAAATATGTTTACTCAATTACGTAGGTGCCATTTTGATCGATGACCTTCTTCCATCTTTCTGGTAGCTGAAAGATTCCTCTCTTGTAGAATTCCTGGGCAAAAATGATACGAATGTATGTTACGACCCAATAGAAAATACCAGTTTTTGTAATACAGTAGATCCTCGATTATCCGAACTCTGGACATTTAAAAGTTGGACATCTTATGCCAGTTATAAGCTAGAGTTCTCATTAATGATACTGAGTTCTTAATTCTGTAGCACTATGTATTTTACACTCTAACATAAAATTATTATTTTCGTGCGAAATATAGTTACAATGTGATCCATCCTGTTAGTAATTACAATTCGGATAATCGAGGTTTTACTGTAATAGTAATTTTAAATAACGAGCCCTTTAATTATTTTTTATTTCAAGTATTAAAACGGAAATAATCGGAAAAATAATTTGAATGAATATTGTAAATTTGCTTTACTTTTACACTGAATGAGCTCATGATTACTTTTCCAGGGTGTCAATTATGGTTGCTAATATTATGTAACGTTTAAAACACGGAAAGACGGTAAAACACCCTGTGTTGATTATTCCGTAACTACAATTCAATATACAATAATTTTTTGCTTATAACCACGAAGCACCATGGACAGTCCTCATTTACATTCATTTTCAACTAAATAATAATTTAAGTTTGAACGTACGTCATATTTTGCGACGATTTGCGAATCCCCCTTTAAAAATATTTCAGTGAAAATCACTACGAAATTTTTATTTTGAATCATCTGATATAGTGAATACTTCTGGAATTATTTCATCAAATAAAATAATAAAATTGTATTTAGAACAACCGTGAAATAAAATAAAACGTTCGTTCAGATAATATTTCAAACATTATTGTTTCGTTGCTTGGAAAATATTCAAGTTTGTGATCTATTTTAAGAACGAAATAACTATAATGTAACATAGCATGTCATTTTAAATGATAATTGGAAATAAGGTTATTTATTATAAAAAGTGCTCAGATCTGCGCTAATATAGATAGTAGAAAGATATAAAAATAGAGATTCCTTTGAAGAAATAGATAATTAGGCACGGGCTAATGAGAAATAAAGGTTTTATGGTTGCAGTGGAAATGTCTATGATGGCGTTTTGTGACAGGTGCTTCTACGAAACTATTAGTAACTTTTGTAGACATTCGAAGGAAGAATTTTAATGTAGCCTGAAATAAAGTCTTATAAGAGATGAACGGCCTCCAAATTTGAGCGATAAATCATCCACTGGCCACATGTCACTCCATAAATTAACGAACAGCAGAAAAACCTGTAGGTAACTTTACCTTTTCTTTCTGAAAATATTGTGCCGACATTTTATAAAGTAGCGTAAAGGATTTATCCAACCTTTTCACTTTTTTGTATAACACCGATCACTGCACCCGTTTTAAGATCAAATTAATTATTTGCAAAAAGTAATAACAATCAGAGTAGCAGTTATTAAACAGTATGATAATAACATTATACAACACCTTTTTGCAATAAAGTAAAAATGAATACCACACATCCACGTATTTATATTAACCATAAGAGGTAGATATTAGAACGCTATTCTCGGGAAAAATAAAAGGTAAATAGAAAAAATCGGTCTCCTGACCGTTCTAGCAAGCCTAAGTCATCAAAAGACCCCATTTCTAATTCTAATATTGAAATTGCTGTCTTCTAAAACTAGGAAAACATCTTAATCTCGACTAATATTTAAAGAAAATATCGTGTATTTGACAGACTTTATTGGAATTACGCAACGTAAGCTGGATACAGGGTAATCAAACATTAATGAAACAACCAACACTTAGATTGACAAAATGTATATTCACTAAAAATGATCCTACACTTTTCCATAAATATGATATAATTCTGATACACCTTGTATTAACTGGGCTATTTTAGTTAAAAACATACAAAATTGCACTTAGGTTTCCAAAAAAGGACATATGCTTTATAATATTTCAATAATGATTATCTCGTATAGTCAATATCTAAAAAATCAAATTTCCGAGATATTTCAACGTAATAATAACACTGACGAAAATTAAATCACCAACAGCAGAGGAAAGTACGTATTTCTTTATCCCATAGGTTTCTAATATGGCACACTGGACTTCTGTCAAAACTATACCACCTACAGAAGTAAACCATAAAGTAATGGCATCTTAGAGTTGATTTCTACCTAAAAACGAAACAACAATGCCTCCTTTGAACATCGGATGGCCCTTAGTCTGAATAGTAAATTTACATATTTTTCAAGTTTTGTGCACGTGCTACCGAAAATCATTTTTTGTCCAAAAACAGGTATAATCTTTCGATTTTACCATATCGCCCGCAATGTAATGGGCCTAGAGTATTGTTACAATAATCTATTGTTGTTTCTATTACAAATCGAATTTTAATTTTTCAGTGTTAAAAGTTGATATATATTTTTATAACCTACGAGTACAAAGTTCCCTAATATCGCATGCCAACCGTATCCTAATTTTGTATTGTGCGATATTGGGGCATGCCCTTTGACTGATTAGGTTAATTATTTTTCCTTATAGTAACAGGAACGAAATTAAGATGATAGTTCTACTAGCAATAATGGTGATGAAAGTTTGAAACTAGGTGATGATTCCAATATGGGTTATGATGACGATAACGATGCAGAATGCATGTTTTGTGGAGGTCATTTTCAGAAGGCCAAATGGGCGAAAAGTAGATCAGGTGTACTATGTGCTGTAAGTGAAGACGAAGTATGTGCTAATTCTGGTAAAACGAACGTTTATGCTTGTGATTTTTGTTTTGTAGGATAAGTTAGAAAAATAACATTAAGTGACCTAATATCGACGACCGTGTGTATTTCCTAACACCGCATAGGCAATATTAGGCATCAGTTTTTGAACTTACCGAAAAGAACAAGAAATACTAACATAAGAATTTTTCTACTTTTATGTAAAAATATTTTTCTTTTTGTATAAACATATTTCCGTGTAACTTCATATACTAGCAAAATATCTAACTTAATTTTCCAGTAAACTACAAGATGTCACATAAAAGTGTACAATAATGGGGTCCCATCCTCTAATAATAAATAAAATTGATGAAAATCACAAAACATTTCTAATTATCTTAAAGCACTTCCGAGGCTTATGTTAGGATCACAGGAACAAGGAGAATATGACGGCGACTCCAATTCCTGAGAAACCTCCCACCAACCGAGTCGATTCTTCCGTCGTCCGAAGTATAATTAGTACCGACGCGGCTCTTAACGGAACCGGCGTCCCGAATCAATAAGGAATCATCGAAAAACAAGTAGCGTGGGCGGCCACTTGTTACCGGCGTACATATAACCGGTACTTTAAAGACCATGCCCTCCGGTCCCTTTCGATCGGTCCCCACGGACCACACAGAGTGTCCGAATCTGGCGGCCTTAATTAATCGGTGTTAATTCTTTCCGGCTCTGTGGCGATCGGCGAAATCGAAGGCGAAGAGGATGGTGGATAGGCTGGGAACAAACACCGCGTGGACACGATGAGAAGACACGGGAGAAGGGCGAAAGGGAAGGCAGAGCGTAAGGGAGGACCGTAAATTTCCGTTATGGGACTCCTCGTAAAGCCGGCTCCGGCCGGCGCGATAAAAAGGCCAGTCCACAGGTTGCTGCTCCCGAGAATGATTCTTCCTGGCTCTTGTCTTCTTTTTTCCCTTTTATTCCGCCGGCCTCGTCGGGGAATCGCCGGGAAAACTGTGCGCGAGAGCAGAGGCGGCGGCTGTCGTCCACTCAAAGGTGTTCCTTAAAATTCGTGGGACACCTCGATCGGTAATGGAGAGGAAGAGAGAAAGAGGAGGAGAGGAATGAACCGCTCGTTAAGGCGGCTTCGCTCGTCGCCGGGCCCGTAATTGCTGCTGCTGCTCGCCCACGCAAAATCGCGTCAGGCGTAAATACGGCTTAATGCCCTGCTCCACCCATTCCTCCTTTTTCCCCGAGTGCGTTGCCAGGTTTTTTCTTCGAAAAATTATAGTTCCTTTTCCTGATGTTTTCTATACAACACTACCGTTTCATTTCTGTGATCTAAAAACAAAGTACATACGCGTTATTCAATCCTAACAGGGTACCTGAGTATCTCTGTTAGGATTGAAGATAGGATAAAATGTCAAAGAGGATGGCTGTACTGTTCGAGAAGGTAAATATGGAGATACAGTAGAACCTTGATTAACCGAACTGTAACTAGTAATAAGATACCTCACATGCTAACTATATTTCGCATACAAATTTGATGTTTATGTTCGAATTTAAAATACATAATAGTATAAAATGAAACCCACAGTAACACTAATGCTAATTTTAACTTGTAATTAACGTAAGATGATCAGTTTTAAGATGATCGGTGTTCAGATAATCGAGGTTCTACTGTACATTCAGATCTTCTCATTGATGTTATCTTCATGGTTATTCAAAGGTTATCGATGATTTTTTAAACGGCACCTTATATATTTAACTTCATAGTGCAGTAGCTGATATCGAGGCGAGTTCATAGGATACTATGACCTCGAAATGATAATTTTCCTACATGATCCATAGTTTTGAAAAAATTTAATTCTGAACCAAATGCAAATTTTCAAATAGAAACAAATATTGTATTATAACTACGAAACTTATACAATTGTCTTTGAAGAAAATTCTATTGCAAATTCTCTCGAATACGACAATATTAATTATTATTACATTATGAACATCTAAACACGTTTAAACAACAATCGAAGCAGACACACTTAATTTCCATTTTAACTCAAGTGTTGTTGATACATCCTAACTCCTAATAGCCACAAATGAATGACATATTTTCTTCAGATATTCCTGAATTTGTCCACAATTTTTTTTACTAACTAAATTCCATTTTTCTGTTCAGACACTGACCCCAGACCAATGACTGCTTAACCTTTCGTATTTATTTCTACCAGATCTGTGATTTAAAAAAACGAACCAAATAGATCCGACCGTATTAAGCTTTCTGCATTCAAAGTTATTTTTCATAAACCAAATGCACCAGAAATTTTTAAAATTCCAGAATGTATTTCGACGCGTCACATCCTTCATTTTCAGTCCAATTTCTTCCAAAAAACACTCGCGCGGGCCGCGACGTCTCCTTGACAGGCTTGATCAAGCCACTTAAATGAGAGCCCGCCTTAATTACAACCTAAAGAAACTACGGTTCACGTGTCTCTCAAATCCCGACGCTTTTTTAACGAACGTCACGTCTTAATTTCCGAATATCTTATTACGCTGATCAAAATGAAGATTCGGCCTTATGGCGGCCGCGTTCGTGCCATCCGCGGATTCGCCGATCGATCGTGAATCGCGACGTCAGTGAACGGGATTCGGAAGCAGGTCGTCACTGAGGAATTAATCCGATCCGGCTAATCCCGGAAATATCCTGTTCTCGATTCCGCGCGGACGTGCTCGACGATCGGGCTCAATAATAAATTAGCCCGCTTAAATAGATTATGGTTGTCGGGGAGGCGGCTAAATCTTGACAGCGTGTCAGACGCACGCAAATAACCTGACACGGTCGGTGAATTAAATAGCGGCTAAAGCCATCGTGGATGGAAAAATATAGAAACTGGCATAACCGATACCAAAAATATACACTGCAGTCGGAAATTCTCCATCCGTCACATCTCGTTTTTTAAGTACCTATCAGAGGCTTTTCATCTAATAAATTGATGGATTTCGCTAGATTTGATTCTTACATAGAACCCTTGAGAATGTACCCTTGAAAAGATTTCTTAAATTCGGAAAATTGGCGTCGCTATGAATGTTTAAAAACTGGATAATCCGAATTTTCCCTGTTACCATCTCCTCGGTTGGGACAGATGGTTGAAAATTTGTGCAAAATGTTTACTTTTGGTAATCTATCGAACGGTCCTTCGCAAGTCAAATTTGGTCTAAGGACACATTTGACCCCCTTATCCGGCTATACCCTTTGATATTGTCGGTCCCCAGCAAAAGACAGCGTTTGATGTGTTAAAGAATTAAGGTGATCACGAATCATAGTTATGCGAAAACTCTGGACCTAAAGATGATTACCCCCTTAGACTCACGAATCGAAGGGCTCGACTAAGGGTTTATTTAAGTGTAAGACTCTAGAAGCACACGTGGTTTAGAAAAACTTGACAAATTTTTTTATATTGTCGACTAAAATAACCTGACACCTGGGCCATTCTTTGCCTAGGGATGTCTACCTTTCGTAGTTCAAAATGAATAAAAATGACGTAAGTTGCCTTGCTCATCCCAAAGACATTTAAAAATGAAATGTTAAGCCGCCTTAGTCGATTGATGGGTTTAAATATTCGTCAACAAATACTGCGAGCACGATTAACAGACGACTTGCTTATGGCAGTACAATTTTCACACATCATACGTGGCAGTCAGTCGAAACGGTTATATCATCAGCTTATTCAACCTTGCCTATTCGTCCGACTGATACGTATAAACTGAAAATTATTTATAAAATTACATGAGAAGTTATGATGTAAGACAGTCGAAAATATTATTAATCGAATACAAAGCAGGTTAAACGTCGCCATGTGTCATTCGATTAACTACCCTCGACTTCCAGGACGTCTCGTCCAATAAAACACAATCGTTTCGTTTTCCCGATTCGTAGGGACGAGTCGCTCCGATCGGCGTGCAGCAGATCGGGTATAAATAATGTAGAGGCATCGGTCGTTAGTTCTAAAAGAGCTAGCTGATCCGCCGCGGTTCTTCAGAGATCGGAACGCTTTTCATTCAGCGACAGATTGCCGGGATTCGCGCTGACGAAGACGACGTCAGTCAAGGAACCGGTGACGGTGGTCCAGGATCGCCAGAGGAACACCGATTACGATTAACCGACTGAAGAAAATAAGCTACAGATAGATTGGTTGCTTCGACGTGGTCCGAACGAAGAAAGATACTCACAAGGAGAGGTGTTCCGTCTTAACCGAACAATAGATTCTAACCCTTTGAAGTCCTTCGTCGAGTGTGACTCGACATCGATTTTATTTACAGGTACTCCTATGTCGAGTCACGCTCGACATTTTTAAGTTGCTAGTTGCAATATGTATTATATGTCGCAATATTTTTTTTTACCACAAATATCAGATCTTAGCAAAGTTCCAATGCTATTTTCAATATAACTAGTAACAGAAATTGTTTAAATTGGTTCCTGTCAACCAACTGTCTTTTGAAGTACATTTCAAGTAAAACGCTTAAAATAATAGGGAGTTATTAAAAAGGAAATTAAAAAAAAATAGGAGTTCAAATGATTAAACATTCACATATGTGACCAGGTTTATGGTACGGCCGCGCCGAATCTTCTATTTTTGAGATTATCTGTAATACTTAAAGTGAAATATAGATTTTCATAGAAACCTAGTCGAGGAATTAGGGCTTTAAAACTAAAGCTTGTTACAGTAAACCCTAATTACAGTATCTAGTCTTTGCGTACATGGCAGTGGGTCTTCTGACCAATGTCCTAACCCAGTGATGGCCACAGGAGCTCTGGCCTTCCCCCACTCTAGGCCCATTCCCCTCGTTTCATTTCCCCCCAGTTCGCTTCAGATCAAGGCCTATATGAGTATTTTGCATTAAGGTAGTAAGTTCGATGCACATGATCACATTTAGAATAAGTAACAACAACAGAAAATCAATAGATAAGTCCTTCATTCACAGCAATATGAAGCACAGTGCAATAAATGTTTCAGCTGATATGTACAAACAAATTCTAAAATATTAATGGATTCTAGTCAGCCATTTTTATAAACCTTCTTTCCTTTAATCGGGGTATAACCGTTATTAATTATTATTGATACATAATGTCTTATTTTTCTGCTATTTGGCAGGGAATCTACAATTCTAGTTAGAGGCTGAGCAACCATATTATTATAAACTTCATTCTTTTAACTTGTAAATCTTGTTCGAAGTAGTGAAAAAGTTCCTTGAATCTTCGCTCCAGATTTAGTAATTTAATCAGAAAATTATATGCTTTTAGATTCATAACGTTGTGAGACTTTTAGTATCGTTTTTTCTAAAAATATATTTGTACGGTTAAATGTATGCATTTGGGTTATACCACGGTAACTTATTTCTGGGTGACAGAAGGAGAAATTTGTATTATTAGCTAGAAACGCATTCTCCTGTTTCTTACCTGTGGTGTTCTTTAAATATTCAATGAAAAGTTATTTCCACTTTGGATATTTAGGTAAAGCACTCTCTGAACTCCAAGAATTATTTCAAGCCACATGATGTGATAAAAAAACATTGTCACTTATATGGATTTCAGAAATTGTTAAATAACTTACAAGTAAAATACACTGTCTGTTAAGAATAATACAGGATGACATAATAAGTATTGGTCGCATAATATAATAAATATTAATACAAAATTATAAATACTGAAATAAAGTGCATATAACATAGTGGAGTAAGGCAAACTTGTAATTAATTTGACATAATCTAATCATTTCATCTATCTTCAAATTTATGTTATGAAATTTTAGAAAATAGTGGTTAATTAAAATATGAGGTTTGTGTATTCTGAGTATGCTATAATTTCGGGTTCTGCTATATTGCAATTGTATTAAACAAAGCTCCTAGTTAAATCGTAATAAGCTCAGGGTATCAACAAGCTTACGGCACCACGTGCGTCTGTCGACGAGATCAGAGTGACTTGCGTCTCCTAACCAATAGACATTATCGATTGATTTATGAATGCTTGTAGTTGTGACATGCAAATATGAGAAAACATTTCACCGCAATACAAGTAACAGGTGTATGCAAATAATCGTACACGATAACCATGTTATTGTATAAACTGTAATTGTGACTCGTGTGTTTACTGATAGCAACAATATTTTTCTAATAATTACAGGGTGTCCCACCAGAATCCTACGTACAGCTTTTCTTTTTAATGATACAACAAAATACTTCATTGTTAAATATAATTTAAGTGGCTTCAAAGAACGATAGGTTCAATGGAAGAATTTCTTTCCTACGACAGGTTTGCTTTACAATTTCTAAGATCAACAATATTTTTTAAATGAAAAATATATATTTTTTCTGTATCAATTTGCACTCAACCGTGTCAATTAATATTAGTTTAAAACGACATTTGAAGTCATTTAAGGGTGCATGCACTCCTAGACGATAGAAAATATGGTCTTTCCTTGAGAATTTTCTTTTAAAGGCCTGCAACCTCTGCTGACGTGCGATTTCCTCCCTAAATTTGTGAAGATTCATATTTTCCAAAAATGCAAAGATTCGATTTTTTTCACTCATGTAGATATAAGTACACCCTTAACTTGTTACCTGTGTAGTCCTATTTTAAAAGTGTGTACCTACATTGTGTCTCAAGATTGAAAAGATGACGAACATACTCGTCACATACAAAGTATATGCAGCTGCTGTAAAATTGAATTAAATTATAACGAAATGGCAGTTGATTTTTCTGAAAAATGAATCATTGGTTGCTCAAATTCATTGATATTATTGACAAAACTTAAACATTCATTATTAAAATAAAAACAAGGAAAATCAAATACATGGAAAAATTTATTTTTTTTTTCTTATTTCATTTCTGTCTCAAAATATTCTAGAATGTCTGAAATTTACGAATATGTTTTAGTTTTCACTAAAATTTTAATTCAAATAGCAAGTGGTAATTACTTTTTTCTCATGGCGAGTATACTCGTCATAACACAATTGCCATTTCTTCATGACGAGCGTGCTCGTCATACACAGCTAACAGGTTAAATTAGATCTGTGACGTTAAAAAACAATTAAGTATTCGATTTCTGGTAGGAAACCTTGTTTAGTAAAATTACTATGACCCTATGATCTTATCGTGTACAGAAAAGGCGTACACTTACTGATCGCGAGAATCTTTTGCAGAGAGATTGGACTGTAGGTGGATGACCTGATTGGTCAGCGGTTTTCCAAGGCTCGTCGACTCATACTCCTTGGGACACCATATAGTACACCATGGTATCGTCACGTTCTTTCTAAGATAGCTAGATCGTGTTCTTCCTCTGCATCTGAGAACGATATCAAAATACTGAATGCGAAAAAACGCACGCAATCTGTGTAACCGAGTCGTCGACGTAAGCGACGACAACAACAAACGTCACGTTGTGTATCGGTTGTAACGTGTTTCCATGTCGGAATTGCGTTTCTCGTCAAATTCAACCGGAACATGTACAAATCGACATGATTAAAGTTTCCTGGAACGATTTGTTGTTCATACGTTTCATCCGTTGATGACGTATTACTACATTTTTTTCGTAAAGTATGCGTGGTAGCTATTGACGTAGACTGGACTGCGTCTCTTGAGAAGTTAATTGTGCATTATGACAAACAAGTTAATTACTTTGACGCAGTATTGGGCCTCTTCCGACATGATATCTTTCACATTTTCCTCCTATTTTATGGATGGGGTACTACAACATATAATTACAAATTAAATTTTCAATTGCAGGTGAATTTAATTTCAATTGCACTACAATTTATGATTTTTTATTATGATTTTCATAGTTCGTCCAATTGCGACTTATTACAATATTTGGACATATACAGAGTGTCCCATTTAAAACAAGCCACCTAACTATTTCTTTCAGTTGTTACTTTGAAAAATGCTTTCATTTGTGACAATTTATTGAAAAAAGGTTAACACTATATTTCAAAAAGCTGTAAAATCAACAATTTTTAAAATTTCGAAAAATCCTGCGAGATACGTTTATATGTCACTAAAGACTACAACATATCCAAGTTTCAGCAAAATCCGAAATTTTGCTCCAACAAGAGTCCGATTTCGCGTGGAAAGACCCACATACAGGGTTAATTCACACAAAAATTTGTCAAAATTTCATGGAAGGAGGTCTGTTGTCAACCAATGTATAAGATCCTCTGATACCGTACGAACAGCAAAGCATTAATTTTAACTTTTCCACGTTCTCTCACAGCTACTATTTATTCACTCTCAACGTGAACAATAAAATTTTTTAATTTTCCACAAATCATATAGAACATGAGTCTACGGTGTTGACGAATGCGGATGTTTATACAAATATACATTTTTATTCTTTAAGACTCTAATATTTCAGTACAGACAAACAAACAGCACTACGAGAAGAATTTCTACCACTTATAAAAATTTTAGTCATTTCGTTTGATTTAGTTCAATAGAATTTCACAAACAAATATAGTGTATTTACATACTTACTTGGATTCAAGTCCATCAGTTGACAAGTGAAGACTCTGTCCTTAATTCCATAAAAAATAGACTTTTTATGTTTTTCTATGTTTTTATCATTCTGAATATAAGTAAACGTACCATATTTTACCAGTCTAAGAAAATTTGAAGAGGGAAGAGGAAAAGCAAGGAACGTCCATTTTTATTCTACTGTTGGACTAAAGTATTAAAAATTTATTTTCTCAATAAATCTGTTTTATAACATTCCTCGTTTATTCCCCTTACCCCTCATTTGTTTAATGAATCATTGTTCTTAACTTTCTATATTCATGATGAACTTGAATTTAGAAATAATTTAAAATAACACATTATTTATATCTTTCGGATTTACGCCGTTACATAGTGAACTAACGGGTTCATGTGTTGAAATATGTAAACATCCGCAGTTTAATGATATAAATGGCAGACAATGGTGCGTTAATTCAATTACAACTTTCTAATGTCTTCCATAACCGGTTGATGACCGTGCCATCGATAGTAGCGAATATTGAAAAAAAAAACTGTGTCACCGGATATTGTTATGGAGATATCGGATAGCAGATTATCCGAATATCCCTTACACGAAACGTCGATTATTCCATTACCACTTATCCGGGGTATCGATCGCGGTCGAACAGGATACGACTGCGTCGATATGCATATACACACCTATCCACATACACAGACGCATATAATACGAGTATAATGAGATATATCTACCTGAAATCCCGGGCGTAGCGTAAATCAACCCGAACATTATTATACATTCGCGCGATAACGACCTTGTACACTCTTTAATGCGCCGTCACCTGCGTTCCCTTTGCTTTTTCGTGAATTCGAGCATCGCGTGCGTCAACCTGCTACATGCTTTCGAAACTGGATACCATACGACCCTTTCTCTTGCGCTTTTTTTAATTTTTCAGGTCTTGCTTTTATTGTTGACCCTTTCATCATTATAATCTCGTGTATTCTCATACGAATATGTAAGCTGTTTGGAAGTTCGTGGCGTAATAATGGTAAAATAGTCCAAATGTAAAATGTAAAATCCAAATGGTAATATCAGTCTAAATATAAAACGTAAAACTCAAATGACAAAATCAGACCAAATCTGAAGTACGACATCCACATAGTAAAATAAGATCAAATAGAAAATCTGAAGAATAAAATAAATCTAAATGAAGAATATAAAATTTGAATAATAAAATAAGTAAAAAAATGTACGATGAATTTTTGTATATGACGCTTTATTTTAATATACCTTACGTATAGAATCATTTAATTAATAACAAATTGGCGTTCGTGTGCTATGCCATGATTTGGTACAATACGCTATTTTATTTACCTGAAAATTTGCTGAAAATGTCGACCTTGTATAAAAATAGTTGCTCGATGAAAACAAGGAGCGTAAACTGATCAAATTGGTTTGGATAAATGTTTCATAATCCGAAAGAGATCCTGCAATGCATTCTTCAGTTCTTTCTATTACTTATAACTTTCCAGATATCATAGACTACAATTTTTTAATTGGAACACCCTATGTATTTTCAGGAAAGTCGAAAGAACACTAGATGCTGGACAAAACTGTATTGGGGGATACTATCTATAAAGTCGAAACTTTTCGAGACATTTACATTAGAAAATGACTTCAATACTCCTCTTTATATTTACACCTAACAGCGAGCAAAGCGTATGTATTCTGTTGTAAATATCTCGATAATTGTCCACTTTATGCCTAGCACGATATAATACCCCTTATTCAGCATCCAACAATCTATCGATTTTCGTTTAAATACACAAGGTGTTCCATTTATAAAAATCGGAATTGACCTTGAAATGTTGGAAATAATAGATTACAGAAAATTACTGAATAGTGCATTATACGGGTCCTACCGAACTCTATAGCTTTCATCTAAACAAATTTTGGCTAAAATCAGTATTTATACAATTACTGAAGTTCCAGTTGTGTTTCACCTTATATAATACATATTTAAAGGATCTAAAGCCATGAATTCCGAAACAACACAAATCCACCCATCAATATTTTGAGAAAACAGTTTTCTTTGATTATCTCCTTCAATTCTTCATGTATCTTCTTAATATTTCTCGTGAATATTATTTACACATATGTTTTCGTGTTGTTTTGAATGTCATCGGCTACATCTGAGTGATCTGGAAACAATCATACCAATAACTGAGCCGCACGGAAGCCAAATTGATCAACTCCATAAATTGAAAAGTAGAGAAAAGTGATGATGTTACAAACATTCATGTACTCAGGTAATAAAATTGAGAAATTTACTGAAAGTGGAGTTGATCAGTTTGGCTTCTGAGCGGCTCAACTCATGTACAGTAGAACTTCCCCATTCGTAGGGGTTAGGTTCCAGGCCCTACCGCGAATAACTGATTGTGACACAGCGAATAGTAGCGAATACTGCATGTGTATATACTTTATATACACACTATACATACCTATAATAAAGTTTAATTTATAAATGATGCACAATAAGACATTAGCAGCAATAACTAATAATAAAAAATAGGTGTATCCAAGGTAGGACAGCGTGAGATTGCATCAAGTTACTCAGAACTGCGTACAATTTTTGACTAACAAGTATACTTATACTAATAAGTATACTAATAAGTATACTTGTAAGTATACATTATGAATTATACATATAAATCATGCATTAATTTAAATTATAAATGTTTACTGTATTTCTGAAATTTTCTATGCAATTTTTTCGATCCGCGTGGGAGAACGGATAATTGAAACCGCGGATACGAGGATTTCACTGTACTGTTAGAAAATGGACTTGCACTGTTTTGAACTTCATGGCTTCAATGAAAAGGACGTGTTGCCCACGTGTTTAAGAAAACGTGGTGGCCCCTTTTCCGTGCAGTAGCCAGTCGTGGACTTTCTCGCGGCCTCGCACGTTCGTATTTCAATGAATATTGTTTGATAGGTTGTTTGAAGGTGTATATTAAACCAAATTATCAATTTACACACTTATTGTTAATACGAAAACGTTTGAGCTACGTCCCGCGTCTGTCCTGGTTGACGCTCGAGACGAGAAGAGAGACCCGGAGACGCTACGCTCGCCAGCCAGGCGAAAAACAAAAGACGTTCGCAAAAATCGCGCGCAGCTCGCAAAACGCTTCTTTCATGGCATGGCCAACGCGCGAAAAATAAAATTCCGTACAATCGCGATGATCCTGTTGGGTGGCCAACCACTTTTATCTATGACTATGTTCAACTCATCATCTACACTAATAATGAGTCAACTTGTTCACGCGAAACTTTCCAAACCGAACGCTACCCTTAGTCATCAAAGGCCGAATTCGACAAGGCTGGTCACCCATACCCCTTCCCTTTCTCTAAGATACTTTATATTAGGAATTAGCGAATTTAGTCAGATTCTTGTGCAACGCCACAACGTATAGCAGAATAAACCTCTTTTACGATTTTAAAAGTGTTGTACTCGATTCCACGACTCGAAATCCAACAGTCCTTCGTTCGGTCTCTTTTTCTATTAATATTCGCATCGATCATTCCGTCGAGGCGAGGTGAAAATTCTGTATCTAATAGAGATCCAAACGATCGTTAAAGCGTCGACGTAGATCAAACAGATCGCGATAAGTGAGATTGCAATTTCAGTCGAAAACCACGGGCTCTCTATATCGGCAGCCATTTTCTTTTCTATTTAGTCTCATTTACGATTCGGCCCGTCTGTCTTCGTGTTTTTAAATTAGATTCGGACGAGTGTTCGACGGTGATATCGATCAAATAGAGCGATTGCAGCTCGTGTCGGAAGTCATGGTCTCGATTTAACGAGAACAGAAAGCCGCTTTGATGAACGAGTAGCCGTGGTATCGATCGAGATATCTCGCGGCGGCGTAATCGATCCCATAATTAAACGCGTAATCTACCGGCGAGATTTAAGGATACGGGTCGAAAGGTGAAGGAAGCGTCGTGATTGGGCGGAGGTGAATTCGCCGAATTTTTCATGTGTCACGTACGTCGATACTTTTTTTCGAGGAGAGATTTAATTATGGCAGATTCAATGATAATTCACGTTGCACCGATCGTTCGCGGCGATAACCATCGTACAGCTGCCAGGAAAGAGCCTTCGACTTTCAAAACTTTCGACAAGTCTAAATTCTCGAATGGTTCATGAAATTGTAACATTTGAAACCAGTTTTCATAAAAACGACTGACCAGAAACGGTCAACATTCTACAATTTGTTTGTATTTATCAGTCTCTGCGATTTCAGCTGTTTCGTCGCGGTGACTTTTATGTAAAACCACGCACTATGTGCGGTGAATTTATAACTGCGAACAATGCTGCGGACAGAACTTTTCCACGGGCTAAAAAGTAAAAATTAATGTATTTTGGAATGAAGATTCTCCAAGAAATTTTAAAATGAATACTGAGTGCCTATAACAACCGATAGCATATCGCTCAGTTGCTGCAACAATGACACATCTAAAAATTTGCCATTCTTTAGTTATTGTCACCTTAAAGTTACTATGTAACTATATAAACTGTAGTCACCTTTTGTGTACAACAAAAGCTTGAGGTTGAGTGACTATAGTCACGTTAAGTATGCAGCGAGCACTCGACGTTGGGTGACACTATACTCGCCTTTACCAACGAAGGGGTTAAACCCGGTTCTGTTCAAAAAGCACCCCTCTAGATGCAAGCTCTCCTTGCAAATTACAGAACTCTACCACTCCATTATGGGCACGCAACATTTTCTACAAATTTAATCTTTAGGAGCCAATTTATAGTTTTCTCCTCTATAAAATGTAACGATATGGTTATTAATAAAAAGCTTGAAATCTCTGTATTCCAATGTTATTAAAGCAACACAACAATTTTGAATATTTTCTGTGATCTCCGTGGCTATTGATAGTGACTTCAGTTCTTGAGCACATACTTGAAATGCAACGATCTATGCACTCCTTTATTTCAGGTGCACCATGCCACACATCCTGAATATTTTACATGAGGATACCTTTAGTAGGATTGGATCTTTGGTAAATTAGGCATTTTAGGATAAACCATATGTTTTCAATTGGGTTTAAATTAGGAGAATTACTAGGCCAGAATAAAACAAAGATACTTTTGTATTGGACACAAAATTCAACAATGAAATGGCTTCACGTACACGAAACATTTCATAGCGTTAGCAACATTCCAAACAATCTAACGGTGTAAAACTTATGCTTACCAAACTTGACATATTCCGAATATTTTATTGAGAAGACAGCAAATGTTTAAAATCGAGGGTGCCCATCATGGAGGGGGGCAAAGGTTAACGGATAATTTTGAAAGTTCAAAAAGCTCCTCTGTTAACAGGGTCGAATTAAGACCTTTACAGGCCCTAAGCACTTAAAAGATTTTGGTGCCTCAAAATATATATATAGAAGTATTTTGAAGTAATAATTTTAGTATTTAAAAAAATTATGTATATAATATATTTATATTTATATTATATATATATATATATATATATAAACTTCAAAATATAAACAATAATAAACCGAAAAATAAAATTTCATTTTTCGAAATGAAACAAAACTTACAGTAAGATAGAAAATAATGTTTATTTTTGTATACTTCCACTTTATTTATATTTGAAAAGGTTTCCCTTACTTTTTCTAATTGCAAAGTCTTTGATCAGATTCTCAAAACTAATCTTACGTAACACATCTGCTTCTATACTTACAATCAGTAGACATAATCCAGCCTGCCTTGTTGCATAGTTGTTCTGTTCGGACTTTTAGTATACTTTAACTGTGAAAATGAACGCTCAGCTGAGCAATTTGTGACCATTAATGTTAAAAATATACGAAAGCAAATGTCTACATTTGGAAAGGTACACTCAAAATTGTCTTCTACAATTATTTTATGAAGTTCAGCATGACTGAATTTTATTTTTACATTTTTCGTTGCACTGAGTGAAACTGCTGAAGCTCAGCTGAGAAATTAGTGTTCAAGTCCTCTGGGTAAGCATCAATCAGATTTCAAAAACACTGAGAATACCTTTCAATTTCAGTAGATGATGAAGAGACATTACGTCGCAATCACTTAGAAAAGAAAATCTGTCTGCTACATATTTCTTCGTATATCTCGTCTCTTCTTCTCATCTCAGATTCAAGTTTGTCAACAATTGCGTAAAAGGTGGTGATACGAAATTTATCTTTGGCATTCAATTGTACCCTCTTTCCTTGGTGCCCTAAGCAAGTGCATATTTTGCTTAATGGTTAATTCAGCCCAGCCTGTTGATCCGGGCGAATGTCAACATCCATCACAAAGTTGGAATCGCTCTAATCGCGTCGATTTCGTCACGCGGTTACAAGAGAACGTCCATGGAGTAACCCGTTCCTACGAAAAGAGAAAAAGAAAAGAAGAAACGTCTGTCTCTAGCGAATTTCGACGTGGCTACCTTTCTCTGGCTTTCGATTTTGGGTCAGTCGAGACGAACGCGAGGGAAATAAATGAGCTCGGCATAATCTCGTTGATATTTTTCATGGTCCCGTGGGGAGTGCACGCGAATCACGGCCACAGATGTTTGCGGCGAACACAGAAATCGCTCGACCTGCCGATCGCGTGCACCTCGAAAATTAATCACTCGAAAGAACGTCGGAATAATATTTTCATCCCGAGAACATCCGGCGCGTTGTTTTATTTTTCCGGTCGGCTGACCGGGAAATGTATCGAGTATGTTATCGAACGAAATCTTCATATTTTTTTTCTTATTTACACGTTCTGATTTTATTTTTACTCTATTGTGGACAGCTTATTGTTAGAAGGACGTGAATTATTAAGACGGTATGCTCTATTTCCGAGGGTATACTTTCAAAATTATTTTTAAGAAAACTTAACGTGCACTACCGCTCAAAAGTATTTTGTTATTGTTATTGTTATTATGTTGCAGGCTTTGACTACGTAGATCATTGACTATGTTTTCCTCCTGAAGTTCTTCTTTTCATTTTCTTTAACCCCTTACCGCATGATTTTTTTTTGTTATGAAGAAAATATATTAATGGATTGACAAATTATTTTTTGCAAACTTCTGACAATATATAGAATACCACCCGCAATTTTTCAAACACATAATCCCAGAAGAATTATGCTTATACTTACTGGTAAGCATATTTATTGCTTTAAATTGTTT
Organism: Macropis europaea; assembly: GCA_916610135.2. NCBI lineage: Eukaryota > Metazoa > Arthropoda > Insecta > Hymenoptera > Melittidae > Macropis > Macropis europaea. The sequence continues at coordinate 24,190,975 of OU744345.1, forward strand.
GTTATTATAATCTTCATTACAAAATGATAACATGATAAAGTATTCAAAATTAATTATCAAGTAAGCATGTTCTGTAACTATTTTAAACGACTTTAATCTAAATATCCCCCTTTCGGCGGAGGAGAAACTCCGTATGGTGAATAATTATGCGGTAGAGTACGTGTAATGTTCATTCGAGTAAATTTTATTCTTCTGGATTCACGTAAAAAGACTGCACTTCAGTGCCATTAGAGAACGTTGTTTAGAGATATAGTTTAGAAATAATGCACACTTTGGCAATTAACTAACAGTTTATGACAACTTAACGCCAACGCCTGACAGTGAATATGATTTGTCTTATCTAAGAGTCTACGGCTACGCCACGAACTTGCGTTTAATTAACGGCGTCTCGTTTACCCGAATGGTAATATTAACCTTTGCCAGCAAAGAGGGTTATGGTTATGGCGGTGGCATAAAATATGACAGAGCTATAACTATAAAGGGATAAGCGGCTGATAAATATTCTTTCGTGAATCTATTTCTATCTGATTTTATGATTAAGAATTGCCCGGAGATTTCGCTTGCGTAAATTAACAACGCGATTTCAATTTTATCGACGTTATATTGGCGGTAATATCAATTTTTTCGAGGTACTAAACGTTCTTTTTGACTAAAGCAATTTTGCGCTTTCACTTGGCTTATTAAAAATGTCGGAAATTAATCAGTTTCGTACCTCAGCTCGTTCAGCTTCAAGCCGATTTCGTAAAACTATCCCTGCAATGTTTATTGCAATTTTTATTATAAAAATTAGATATGCATTGCATGCAGATACAATGGAATATAACTTACTTTGAACCTCTTCAGAAGACGAATTTATTTAAGTCGGGAAAATAATGGAATTTTTTTTCAATTAAAATTACTCATTATGAGTTCATACCTATTGTCAAAAAATTGAAAAAGATATCTTTGAGAAAAATAATCTACATACATTTAACCTTGAACAGCATAATGTTAGTTATATCTGTAACAACAATATCTGAATTTACAAAAGTTGAACGTAGACGTATGTATCGGTACTACTGAAGAAGTTAATCGCAATTACTGAATTTTTACATTCAATCCATTTATTAATTTACTTAAATTTGAATATCGAGAGACCGAAGAAAATTTGTCCCCAGAATGATAAAATACAAAGAACAGATTGTCATCATTGAAGTATCACAGGCGATTTAAAAAACAATTAACGTGTCCATATATTTTCAATTGTGCAATAACATACAGATTCAGTTTGTCGTTCGATGTAGAGATACAAGAATTAATTGTAGAAATGGATACAAAGGGGACATCACAAAGTCTGTTCGAGACCTTTCCATCAGACGCAAGGCCGTGTAGATTTACAATTATCGATGAGGGCTTTGTAGGCAGTGTTGTGCAGCATCCCAATCTTCCGCTAATTGTTCACGATTATTGTCTCGAAATAAAGAAACCGCCTAACAATTTCTTATGCGATGACTAATCAATTTCTGTACCTGGAATTTAGATTAAAAAATCTACAGCGTAGAAATACCCTTTGCTCCGGACGTAGATCCAACTTTTTGTTCAAATTGATTTATTTGCACAACACTGGAACATGTATTTCACTCACGTGAAACAGCAAAGTGGCTCGAAGCTCCTTCGGCAGAATTCCTCCGTTAAAAAAAATATGCGTTCGATATCTCGCTTACGTATTCATCGATTTCACGCTTTTCGAATGTTCAGCCTTAAAATGATATGTATTCGTCACGATTCCGCTCCAAAACGTCACAAAGTCGAAGGCACCGTCCTCGCGATCGTATCACCGAACCGACTGAATAATTTGCGATGAATTTATGAGCAAAAAAAAGCAAAAATAAACGAAACAAAGAATAAATATACGAGGGAGAAAGTGGGAGGCACGCAGGTAACTGGAACGTAATGGTAGAATGATAAGGCGCGAGTCAGGTTCGTTGAAAAATTATATTTTTTTTCCATTCTGGCACGATTCGTAAACACAACATAATTTATAAATTAACATACACAATCGTCGTCATCAATAATTTACAGTTGGCCCTCGTGGGCGTTTTCGTATTACTTTTCTTTTTTACTTGTTCGCCGTAACAAAACATACAAGAACGCGTTCGCAACGTCTGCGGAGGGAAGCCGCCATTCTCATCGTTCGTTTCCATCGTCTCGGGATCCTCCGATCTTTTTCCCTTTTCGAAAAACGACAGACAGAGGGGAGAGAAGACGCTCGAGATTCAGGTGCATCGTGATTGTCGCTAATTCGACGGGAAACATTCTTTTGTAAATGCGACAGAGCGTTCTTCCGCGCCCCTGCAACGATGAAGCATGGCGGAATGATGAGATTTGGGGGTTGAATGAGGAACAAAGAGGGAGAATGTAAGAGAACAGGGCGAAAAAATAGGAAGCTTGACTTGCGAATAGGATAACAAAATAAATAATAGAAGCATTAAACATGATTAATCACTTAACAACGTAACTAAGTGTAATAATTAATAATAATAATAATAATTAATATAATAATAATAATAGAAATAATTATAATCGTACGAATGGCTAAGTGAGTGTTAATAATTACAAGAGCAGGTTGTCTGGCACGGCAATCGCTTAATTGCCTGAAGACACGTCGAACGTGTTTTATACATTTTTTTCTTCTCTTCTTCTTGTTCATCTTCTTCTCTTCGTGTTTTTAAGTTAAACGGGCTTCACGCGCAAGAGATTCTCTCAGTTTTAAGGCTGAATCGCACGAAGGATGGCGTCGAGTCGGCAGTCAACGTGAAAACTAAATTCAATTTCGCGGTATCGAACAAATTTCCTCCCGGGCTTTGATCGAAAAGAAAAGCAAACAAACAAAACTTAAAACTTGTTTCTAATGATTCAAAGGAAGTCGAGGACTTTCCGACTCGACGTCTCCCCCTCGTGTTCTTGTCTCCCCGATCGGACAGAGGCAAGCTTCAAAATGGCAAGCAGAGAGCGTCGGTTTCTCCTTAATGGCTAATTCACTCCGTTCCGTTCCTCCTCGAAACGCTTGAAACGGTAGATTAATTAGAAAAAAAGCTCGGTATACAAAAATACAGATATACATACCCCGTGTGTGCGTGCGCTCGACGTCGCGCGCACATACCTTACCACCGTGTGTTTCCTGTGTGTACATACGTACGTACGTGTGTCTGTGTGAATGCGTGTACGTCCATAAGGATGAGCATCGTATCGCGCGTGTTTTCCAACGGGCGTGACTCGCGATATTTGTCACCGCCTTTTTACGAACCGGGAGACACGCTGGACAGAGTTATGGCAAGGAAAAAGGCAAACGATCGAGGTTGAGCAAGGTTTAAGTAGATATTCCACCTGTTCCAGCGAATCACCGATAAACGCAAAAATTCATCTCGACACGCTTCGTTCACGTTCCACCGTGCCTCCTCGGCCACAGAATTATTCTAAACGACTAAAAAAAATTCTATTTCCCGCGGATGAATTTTTTAGGATGTTTATCGAACATCGAGGATCACCGTGAACAGGGACAAAGCGATCGAGACGTAACAGTTTCGAATCGGACCGCTCCGCAAACGATGTGAGTATTTTCGAGGGTCGTGAGCCGAGACACGCCGGGTCGTCGAAATCGGCCCGCGTTTTATCGCGATTTTCGAAATTTTCTCCGCCGAATATCGCAAGAGGAGTTTCCTCGATCTCGTTCCTTCGAAGAACGGAACGTCCCGTAGTTTCGAACTAACGCTAGCGAATTTCGAGGTGAGATTATTACTCGCGTCCTGCGCTCGATGAACATACTTCTTTTCCCTATGTTCTTTTTGTTATTTGGAAACTCATCGATTTCGTTTATTCTCGTCTCCGTCTGTTCTTGCAGCCTTTCGCAGAGTCTCTTTTCGAGCGTAAAAAAATATCTTTTTCTCTGTTTCTCCGCATGCCACGTAACATTCTCACGCCGACATTTACAATGAGAATAATAATAATATTAAAAGTAATATTAATAATAATAATAAAACGCAGTAATAATATTAATATTATCCACTAATTAACGTTACGCCTATACGCTTTATTATTATGCTTTAAGTTTCTTTCTTTCTGCAGGTACGGTTACGTTCATTTTCTTCTTTTCTTAACGTTTCTCTTTCTCTGAGACGCGCCGCGCGATTCTCGAACGTTTTGCGAGACCCTCGAGGCTCGATGTTATCGTTTCAACCGTCAGTTAACAAACAAATTTTCATAAATACATGTACATATACACTATATGTATGTTGACGATGCTGTCAAGAGAAATTTCGCAACGCTCAATAAAAAACAGTTTCTCCTGATTCTCTCGATATCGTTAACAATTAACTCTACCGACACAATCTCGCTATAACCTTTAACATCCAAAAAATCGACGAACAAACAGATCGAGCGCACGACTCGAACAATTGACGGTTCAGTTATAAACGATTAACGGTTTTGGAGAGATCGTTGGAAACGGACGAACTTCTCGCGAAAAATTGAAGTTGTAAAAGGACGAGCGGGAGAAATTCGCGTCGCCGACGATTTCTCGATCGCGCGCCGATCTCGACCGTGTGAAAACGCGGCCTGATCACGGGCCGACAGTGAACAATTTGGCACAAGTAACCTTGTCACGCGGAACCACGAAACAATTTTCAGGGGTAGGGGAAAGGGGGAAATTTTGCGAGAAAATCGCGAGAGCATCATATTGATCATCGATCGTATCGTCTCGATACGCGCTTCAAGCACCGTTTTCATGTATCGTAACAAAGGACGCGCGCGCCTCCACTGGGAATGCTTTCAGATCGTTTGTGTCTTCGAAGTTTACAAGTATCGGTAAAGGGAGAGCAGTCTTAACGACCATTTTTCAAAACGGTCCCCGAAGAAGTCCCAACCATATTCGTTTTACCTCAAGGATTGAAGACATTAAAAATTTCAATTTAGAAAACGAAAAATAATTTTTTACCAATGATTGAAACATGAACTAAAAAACAGTGGCTCGATATCAAGACTCTAAAATATAAAATGTTTCATACGAAACCATAAACGTTGTTAGGAACATTTTCGGGAAACCATACCGTACGAGTTCGAAGGAAGCAACGGGGAAGACGAAGAGACACGTTAATACTGACAACAGTAAAATCGTCCATAATGAACTTTAAGATCATAGAAATTCCACGAAAACACCGCGGGGATTAGAAGTTTCTTCGAACGCGATTACAAACATTTGGACCAATCCCAGGAGAAATCTCTTGCCTTCCGCCGTCGTCAGTCCTTATCCTGTCCGCGACGTCTCTGGGATCTTCCACCGATGACCTCGAGGCTGTTCATCGAGGTGGTACGCCCTCTTCCTTGAACCGCGGTAGAGAAACGTGGTCATCCACCTGGCCGTCGTCATTCGGCCTTGATCGTAGCCGAAGGGGAGGCCATCTCCTGCACGAATGTGGGGCTATCCTCGCCGGCAAGGAGGCCAGGTTCGCTCTTAGGCGTCTGAACGTCAGGAAATCTTGCGTGGGTCCTCAAGTGCCTTGTGATCATATCTCTTCTGCAGGCTGCGTACGCGCACTGGGGGCACTTGTACGGTTTCTCTCCCGTATGCGTCCTCTGATGAGTGCTCAGGTGGTCCGACCTGCTGAATACCTGGCCGCAGACCTTGCACGTATACGGTTTTACCCCCGTATGCAGCCTCATGTGTCTAGTGAGCATGTCCGACCTCGCGAAACTCCTCTTGCAGACGTCGCAGAGGTACGCCTTCGCGGACGCGTCCTGAGGGCCCTGTCTGCGATGCCTGGAGGCCATGTGCTTGGCTAGGCGGTCGTGCAGGCTAAACATTTGACCGCAGACAGGACAGACGTACGCCACGTCCGCACCCGGAGGCATTTCTTCCACCACGGGCGAGACTTCCAGGTTGTATCTGACAGCGACGCTCTCCTTAGTCGTGGGCGACGCCACGTCGCCCTTCACCACCGGCACGCTCACGGAACCTCTCGAAACGATGCCGGGTGGTAGAAGCTGCAGAGCCGGTGGTCTCCCGGAAACCGCCGCCGCGGCGGATGCCATCAGATTCTTCATCGACAGGTCCAACGGCGAATCCTGCGGGCTCGTCGTGTCGCTCTCCAGGGAACCGCTCCGCAGGGGATAGTTAACGAACACCGACGAGTTGGACAGAGGAGGCTTCTGGTCCCATCCCGGCACCAGGTCCGAGTCCGAGTGGCTACGACCTCTGAAGATGTCCGGCAGGTACTTAGTGTGCATGTAGTGCTCGAAGCTGTACGACGACAGGGATCCAGGAGTCAGTGGCGGCAGCGTGAGCGGAGTCAACGGGGTGAGGGGTGTGAGAGGTGTCAGAGGTGAGGTTGGAGAAGGTAACACCATCGGCGGGGTGGACTGGGCGCACTGGATACAGCTGCAACCAGCGTACTTGGGCGCCGACGATCTCTGATGCGACGGGTGAAGGTGGTCGTACAGGTGATTCGCATTGTTCCTATGATGGTGCCTGTGTCTGTGACGATGATGATGAGGATGATGATGCGGATGATGGGGATGGTGATTCTGTTGTTGCTCGGCTTCATCCGTATTAGCCTCCTCTTCGGTGGGCGTCACGGGTTCCTCGCTCTTGAGCCTCAAGGGCAGCAGGCTGATCCCCGACGGAGGATCGGATCTCGAGGACGACCTCGGAGAACCGAACACGTCTTCCTCTTCCTCGGACGCTGGACCGTTTCCCTCGAACCTCAACACCTCACCCTCTGACGGCGAACTCCTGTGCTGCAGGATGTCCAGGACCTGGTCGAGCCGCTTCCGTCGGCGGAGGTTCCGGTGATTCCGGTTCGCCGTCGCCGCCAGGGTGTTGTTGTTGGTACAGGAGGGCGGTGGCGGCTTGGCCGGACCCGGGGGCGCGGCTGCAGCGTCCTCCACGGCGCTCTCGGCCATCGTCATCGAGGATGCGCGGCACCCGCCGCCTGGGCCCTTTATGCCGCCTACTACACCCTCGGCTACCACCGTACTGCCTCCCACCTCGTCCTGAAACAGCCAAACCACGCTCTTTACTTCACTCTCCCTGTAATCTCTTCCATTGGTAAATTACAGCTTCCCCGGCGTGCTTCCGCTCATTTCCGATTGCTCGTGAAATCGTTCGGTACGCGTAATCTCACGAATCATCCGTTTAGCGACGCTTATCCCGCATGTATAGTATGTGCATCCATGCCGCTACGAGTATCATTAGCTAATACCGTCGAATCCAGTTTTATGTTATCGTTGCTTACCGAGAGGACGCGACGCAGCAGGAACGCGGACGAGAAATGGGATAAAGAGGCTTTCGATGGATCCGGATATTCGCAAGGAGGATCGAGGCCGTGGCGAATCACGATTATACTGTTCGCGTGTTTTTTACAGAAACACCGACCATCTGTCATTGAACCCGTGATGTAGCCATTAATGAAAAGGTGAGACGATCGCGCGATCGATCCCGCTTCCGAGATGGCGTCGGTGACGCGATTCGTATATTGCCGTGCCGACCACACGCGTCGCTACACGTGTCGCGGGCGACCTCCATGACATTAAATACCGGTAACCTACAATTTTTTTTTTCTTCGCGTTTTAATTAAAACGCAGAGGGAATTGCTTCTCCAAAGAGCGTGCGTCGCGATAGGCTAGAAGGTAAACCGTTCGTTCCCGTGGAGAGATAAAATAACCAATCAATGGCGACTCGATCGAGCAAAAATTCACTCTCAGGTCCTTTTCTGTCTGGTCGTTTTAATGTGGCCGTAGGACCACACGGCTCGTTCTGTTCGAAACGACAACGGCACTTTGTCATAAAACCGCGTGTAAGTCGAGAGGTGTATCCGAAGACTATTTGAAATTTAAATGGCGCGCACAGCGAGCGCATGAATCAACGTGTACAAACAACGAATCGAACCAAACCCTCGTTTTTCGGTCGACTATCCGTCCCGGGGTGATGTCGCCGGTCTCGTCCGGGAACGCCATAAGATTTGTAATATCGCATGTCTTTGATATGCCGTCATACAGAGAATCAATCGATCGGTGGAGTTCTCAGAGAACATGCTTTGCAAATATTCAGGAAATTCAACGTTTCTAGATAAAGGTTTCTGATTAATTCTTTGATAGTTATAAGGTGTATAAGATTATTATAATATTCTGTAAAGGGTTTTTCAACTTTCTAGCTGATCGAGATTCATCTTTAAGGGATTTTAATTGCTATCTGGTTTCGTAACCTTCTTGATGTTTATGTATATAGTTCGTATAGTGTACGAATACGACAAAAGTTACCAAACTGCTACTAGCCACTATACTAGCTTAGACTTTCGCCTGTGTTAAGAGTTATTTTAGTGATGCAACTACTTTAGAATTTTGCTGTATTTTCTCCACTTTACTAATAAACACATTTGAAATTGACTGAGAATTTAATCTCTTTCTTAAGTATAATGTCGGGAAATAGAGAATATTTAAGAAGTAACATCTAAAACATATCAAACGTACTCTTCTAAAGCTTAACGTATGAATAAACAAATAATAAACAACAATGAACGAACATTATACTTAACAGTATATTATCAAGAAGAACATAATAAAGAAACTTCGCACATATTATAATTTAAAGAAAAAACTGATTATTTTTGTAAGAATCTTTTGACGGGCCAATGACCTACCAGGTCGAGGCCCACAAAAGTAAACAATAATAATAATATTAAGAATCTTTTACCCTCAGCACTAAATAAAGAAAAACTGAAAAATCCAAACACCTAAGAAACTTCGTGCCAATAGACGACAAATTCTGCAGTAAAAAGAAGTACAAAATTACGCGTCGATTACGTTCTTCAGCGGATCATCAAGCCCTGAAACAATTACTATCCGACACAGATTGTGCTGCCAGTAAAAATGTGATCAATTACACCGGTACTTATAGTTGAGTGGTTTATATCAGCTATTAGGTGGACGGGGCAAAATGTTAACGGGAACTTTGAGAAATTTCGCGTGATTCGTCGGGACGGGGCTGATGAATCGTTCGAAATTCCGCGCGGATGAAACGCGCCGCGCAGGCGGCGGCGGATCGTCCGCGGCGGTGGCGACGACGACGCTTTTCCAACGGGACAATTATCCACGGAATAGAAATTCGCGTTCCCGGAAGGTGCGGCTACGACACAGATGTCCCGAGACCCCGAAGGCTTTCCAGCGATTCGAACGCGTTACATTCCTGCGCGTACGCGAGCAGTTACCGCTCTTTGAAATCGATTTGATCCCGAGTTCCTCTCGCCGGCGACGGATCCTTTCATGGCGAAACGGCCGAATGCCTGTCCGGTATTAAACGGCAGAAAGCGCGCGGAAACTTGCGGCAACGCGCGCTGAATTACTGAACGAGTATACACGCGCGCGCGAGCGAGCGAGCGCACGCGTCTCTTGCAAAACCGCCTTGCACGAGCCCTTCAACTTTACACCTCCGCGAAATTTCGACAGGTCGGAAATATTTTCTATGTAAAACGAGATTATACGTTGAAGACTTAAATATTAGGGATAAAGAAGAATATGTTTTATGGAAATTTTATTGAGCATAATACAGGGTGTCCGATTTTAACCCTTAAGTGGATTATTGGGGCCGTAGCGGCCCTGTGCAACTTCAAACTAATAATTGTTTAACCCTCTATAACCCGGTGTGAATTTGAAGTCACATACTAACATATCGATGTCTTATTGATCTAATTCAATTTTTGCCGCAATGTGGAGTATACATCTTGTTTTATAACGTCTCCTTGGTACCCAAAAAGGTTCTTTGTAGTGATTATCAACTCTAGCCTGAGATACCAAAAAGAAATTCATAAATTCATTGTTAATTTGTATTTAGAGGTTGATATTTGTTGGTTTCACGTTATATAAATTTGTTTATAGCCACGAAAAAAATTTGGGCTATACAGGATTAACATGTGTTGATATACATAATTATTTGGAGATTTATGTAATCCTCTATTATCTCATTATGCTTCTAATGCTGTAAGGAAAATTGATTTCAATTTTGTCTATTCGGTAAAAATTAATCAATTTTTAGTTTGAAGTTGCACAGGGCCACTACGACACCAATAATCCACTTAAGGGTTAATCTATAAATGCGATTTATGTACTGGTAAACTACCCGTCATATAAAAAATGGTTGAGACAGGAAGTGAATGGTTCGAGGGGGTCATAATCTGGTGTAATTAGGTTTTCTGTAGATGGATGCGTAGATGTTATATGGAAATGACATACATTTTCTTAAATGGAATCATATAATTTTTAATTCACTGATGTATGCAGCTCATTATTTCTTATAAAAAAGTATTAAGGTATTTATATCGAAAAACCATTAGTTTATGAAATATTTTAGTCTCAATATTACAAAGTGGTACACCTATCTGCACCTACCTACTGTCAACTCAAAAAATGTAGGTGCAGGTGGATGAACTCGAACTACTTTGCAATATTGTGATTAAAATATCTCCTAAACTAATGATTTTTCGACATAAATAGCTTGATGATTTGATGGAGATTGCAAAATGGTAAAGGACTTTTCCATTTGTTTTGGCGTGGACAACCTGTTTTCGAGTGTTACATCCTCTTTGGGACACTTTCAATGTAATTGATAGATTTTTTTAAATTTCGACAGCTCTAGGTTACCTATAAATTATTGAAAGTAGACGTATATACATGCAACCTAAAAGTGAAGAATCGTGTATAAAAATTTATATTTGTTACAGATTCAAAATTCGATGTTAAGAAATATACTGAAATAATTCTGAAACAATATTGAATTTGAACAGAAATCTATTCTACTTATACAGTAGAACCTCGATTATCCAAACACTGATTATTCAGACATACGGTTATGTAAAGACAAAAGAGAATAAACTCTGTATATAACATTCAGTTTCTGGAACATGAGATGAGTATGAAGTCGGAAAATCAATTGTTTCCGATAACGAGAAATAAATCCTAATCTTGCATCAAAAAATCATGAAGTCTGGTAACAATAAAAATTCAGGTATAACTATGCATTAACAATTTTGTAAAGCGAGTTATAAACGGAGACCTACATCTGAGTCTGTTCTTTCTAATAACAGTACAGTACAATAAACTTCCATTGCTACATGAAAATGTAGTTGTCTGATCATCCAAGAAATTCAATTTCTCAAATAATAAATCCTCTAATTAGTTCGTCGAATCAAACTTCCACTCTACCATTTACAAAATCAGGAATATTTAATTCATTCTAATTTCACGGGGATCATATGAATCCACCAGTCTCTAAAATCCAAGTAACTCCATCCCACCCCAATGTTCCCCACACCCAATCGCCGCAGGTCACAGTGTATTGCGATTCCTTCTAAAATTACAAACTCCCGGTGTACACGTACTAAAAAAAGAGCTCTGCCAAATTTTTCATCCGAGCTCATCTGGATTGAATCGTCTGAATCGAATCACGTCTACCGCAGGCCCCGTAGCCGGCCGCAAAACGCGCGAAGCGGCAGCTGGGTGATATTCATAGCGTATCGAATGGAGTCGATCGAGACTCCAACATTGTATCGTTCGCATTCACAGTGGCAAGCATTCATTTCCAGAGGCAAGACATTCGGCCGGCCGCGATGCAACAACGTCGTATCGATGCAATCTCCTTTTGTATCCACCCTGTCGATGGACTTCCATTTTCTGAAGGCGGACATTCTGTGGCCATTCGACGCAATATTCATATCGGGCATCGAAAGATCCGCGTCGGATAGCGAGTCTCACGGCGGTCTTCGGCGTCCCTGTTCTTCCTACCGTGATGATCGTCTTCTTGTTCCGTCCACCTCCTCCTCCTCACCCTCTCGACCGGTACGGTCGGTAGAATCTCGCAGAGAGAAAGGGCCCCGATGATCGGTCGTAAAACGTAAAGGGGACTCGTAAACGGAGTGAAAAGATGTCAGAACGTAAAAGCCGAGAACAGGTCCCCGAGGAAGAGGTGTGGGCGTACTCGCTGCGATCCTCTCTCCTCCTCTTCCGTTTCTTCATCTTCTATTCCCTGGTTCTTCCACGATTCTTTTTTCAGCGACATCGAGAACGATCATTCCGGGCAGAGTCCCTACGCCTTGAGATTGTTTCGTGAAATTCGAGAGGCGGACTGCTACTCCCTTTCTCCAGGTACTCGTATTCAGAGCTTAATGGTCGGTCGGCTGAGTTTTGAGGCTGATTTGACTGGACGTGTGACGTCGGCGTTCGAAGAAACCGTTCTACGGTCATCGCTTTGCGTCACCGATTATTATGTAACCCGATTACCGTGGTGTTTCATTAGAGAGGAGAAACTTTAAATCGGCTCGTTAGATTCCTCTGTTGTTGATGTTCCAGCGACTCTTTTCAGATTCCTCGAGCGAGATGAAGGAGATACGGCGAGGAAAGAAGGAGACGCGGGTACTTCTCGGTGGATCGAGAGGAATCATTCGGATGATTTCGATTGACCGTCGGTAAACCGCGATCCGGCTAAGGCACGAGAATTTGCAGGAGGGCCGGGAGAGAAGATCATCGGTGAAGAATTCCAGCAGGAATGCCCTCGGGGAGGCACCTGTAACCGCGACTGGACGGCAGAAACAGAACAGGTTGAGACATGGGCGTGGGTGGAGCGCTTGATCTTTCTCTCCCGCACGATCCGTCCACGTACCGGGTGCTCGGCGATGGATATAAACCGACAACGAAATTTCGTTCTCTGTACAACCGTCGAAACATTGTAAGACTGCAATTCTAATCGTCAGGCCATATCCAAAGGGATGTTACAAAATTGACTAGGCCTGTTGTGTACTATAAAAGTAAAAAAATCATGATACTTTTAAAATTCTTCCCCGCAGTCTTTTCGTCCCGTTACTGCATCGTACATTTTAGAGTGCAGATACCTGGTTGAATCGAGTCTATGAAATTTCTAATTCGTACTATAATATTATTGACCTTTTTGGTATCTCGTTTATGAACCTATGTTTTTAATTACTACATTGTCCTTACTGTTTTTATTGTATTTTATAGTTTCTTTAGGACTTCTCAGGATTTCGTGTATATTATATATTTTTTCGTTCTATTAATCTGGACACACATAATGCATCTGTAAATTTTGTGGCGAACGACACGGTCTACTTCAGGGGATTTCAATCAAAGACCTTGCGCAGGCACTTCGAATTTCTTAATTAGCGTCACGTTGCGTCAATCTCAAGAGTTGCTTCGTCATTCTTGCTATTTCGGAGCGTCTCGATGCCCGCATCGAGACAGTCCACCTTCCAGAAAAGACTATCGGCCATCGCATCCCAAGGAATATCGAACAGCTGTAAGCTGCCCGCATGTATGTAAGTGACATGGATCAGAATGGACAATGTAATTGAAGTTTTGTGTTGATTGCGGCGAAGTGCAAGGTGTGAACACGCCGTGAGGTGCTCGAAGCCATCGCTAGGATCGTTCATCCACCATTCCACCTTCGGAAGGAAAGAGTGGCCTTAGGGCAGGCAGGCTTGCCTCGGTGGCGGTGGGACTCCGGCAAACTGCTACCAAAAAACCAGACGGGCTACCGAAGAGAAGCTGATCGTTGGTATCTACATAGGCCACGGGTAGAGAAACTGTCCGCCTGTATGGGAGACAAGATCAGGAATCAGAGTCATCCCATTGCGTTGAAATAGCGTTTCCCATACGTCGTATATTTTCAGCGACAAAATCGTGTCACATTGTCGGTGTTTTGTCTTTACCTAACATGTTTAGTCGTTGGCCATTCTTAATTATGTAGGGTTTTTTGTAAATACATGTCGACACTTTAGAAGCTGAATCTATGCATTAGAATAAGTGAAAAATGTATGAATGAACGTTGCGTGTACCAGAGTTTTTAAGTTATAGAAGATTAACCCTTAATAGCTATCCTTAAGTAAGATCATGAGAATTTCTTAAGGGGCGAATTTATCACAGTTAAGAAGAATTGTTTAACTTTTATTTCAGCTAATATTTACGCAAAATGACATCAGTCCTTTATATAAGAATTTTTAAGTTATAAAAATTAACGTGCCATTTGCGTGAGTATTCCTGCAGAGGTTAAAACCCAATGAAACAATCAAATGCAGTTACAATTTTTTAACGTATAATACTGCGATGAACATTTGCTTGGAGTGAAATTTCACCCATGATGGTCTTTAAGGGTTAAAGGAAACGCCCGACATGTCCAGCTCGTGTTTCAACGCGACAGCATTGAATCTTCCACTCACTGGTAAATATCAAATCACGTCCGAGTAGATTCGATTCTATTTCGTATTTTTTTTTTTATAGATGCCACCCCCCGAGAATTGTCCAACCTCCGAGTCTGCGCAAACTCTTATCTAACTAGCTCAAACACAAAAATTAGGAACCCTCAGATGACAATCCAATCGAAAACACAACAGAACGTTTGCAAAACTAATACAACTTACATTTCTAACACAGTTTTGTAAAACTTACTTATCAACACTATCAAAGTCTTCGAATTGAATCACATTGCAAGATATCTCCAAATTAGTTTTTGAGACACAAACTAATCGCGATGGCAGCGGAAGGATCTCGAAAGAGAATGATTAATTCCCGATCTACGACTCAATAGTAACACAAATTGAAAAATTAAAAGGACATGTGACTGTTTGCTATAAACTGTACAATTGCCAGATTACAATACACGTAGAATAGGGAAACTACGGTACATTGTCTTATTTGTAGACAAAACGAAAAAGAAAAAATTCTAGTTGCACAGAAAGGATTCTACTTTCATCTGCATACGCATCATGCCTCCAGGCACAAAATAGGGAACCCTAAGAACGGAAAATTGATGCAGGCGTATTTCATAGCACCATTCAAGGAAGTCTCGATGCATTTCGAGTGTCGCGCGATAGATTTTATCGTAGCTGGAAAATTACGGGTTATCTTCGGTCTGATTAATGACCTACCGTCGGCTATCAGACGGTAATTAAACACGCGGTAATTTGTGCGCCTTCGGGTGACAGGCCAACTGGGGCTGATTTAAGAAGCCTCCCTCCGCGTCTCTTATTTTCTTCTCGCGGAGACCACGGGGGTTGCGAATACCTTCGTACGAAACTTTCAACATTGCAACAGTGTCTTCTTTGTTTTTTAATCGCAACGTCTGGTAATAAATAACGCTCGCGTCCCGTGGACGGCCGATGCAAAAAGCTGCTATCATACTTAACGTCACACGGGAATGGTTGTAAGTGTTTTATAAGGCTCGTAGACCGTTCCGTTCGATCCTTCTCGTTCTTACTCTCGCTTCTTTTCACGATCCGATATAACCCCGGTGAGGCTCCTTTTCCACGAAAACCTGTCGCCGGCTTGGTCCTTTTTCATTCAGCACCGGAGCGACAACTTCGACGACCAGCCGGTGCAGCTTGATCCAGAAAATCCCTGCACAGGTTGCCACGGTGCACGCATGCGCACAGGTGACCATAACACCGTCGAACCTCGACTATACAGAATGATGGGAAAAGTATTGGGGACACCCGCTATCCGGATAATCAAATTTTTCGGATAACCGAATGACTACACTTTTATTGGGTCATCCAAAAAGTTCGTCCGTTCTCAAGGATGAGAATAATCAAATCTTTTCTATTAATTTGTTTATTTTATAAATGAATATAGTCGTATTCTTCCTTCAGTACTTCTTTTATTCTTTGGGTAATTTGTACCAGTAATTTTCATAAAGTGTTCGAGGTTTATCACTAAGCAACTATTTCCATTTTTAAATATTTTCTTTCGTCAAGTAATCTTGTAGCGATCGAAATAAATAATAATTTTATTGGGCAATGTTTGTATAATGTGAAGAATTATTTACCGTCATCAGGGTCAAATTATTATTCATTTAAATTACTATAAGGTTCCTTGACCGGAGAAACATTTTAAGAAAGCACGGGGGACATTGTTTTTACTAATAAACTGAAAATATTACTTTAATGTGAATAGAATATAACACAAAATAGAAGTACTATTAGATTGCTCGGAAAATGTTATCGGATTTTTCTATTGAAAATTATAAATTACTTCTTATTATTTGTTCGAGAGGTAGAAATAAGCTACCTGATAAATGGAAAACAGTCATAAAACACTACAATGTACAAAAAATGTATAAAATAAATTAGTTTTAACAATTAGAAATTTACATAGCATTAAGAAATCCGACAGAATTATCAGAGCAAAATAATAGAAAAATGTAACTAAAAAGATTAATAGGAAATATTGAACTTCATTTTTGTGCTAGAAAACAATATGAACTTTCGTAATACGTAACAAATTTCGTTTATTCTCCAGTAGTATTCTTCCCAGGACGAACAGGTAGACTCTGTTTTATTTTTATTTATATGAAATCATTCAAGTGTAGCAACTTATGAATTTTTATTATAGATTTCACATTTCTCCTAATACGGATCGATAAATTTTCGATATTTTTATTTTGTACACAGTGTTCATTCTCCTCTACCTTGATACTGTATAGATTTGGGGATACTTGAGTCTCTGCTACACCATGTGAACACGAGATTTCTTCGGTTCGATTTTACGCGCGCGACACGTCATCGCCGTGCTCAAAGATTATTAATTATACTCCGTTGGCGTTGTTAGATCGACGCGATAACGAAATCAATTTATCCCGTGCCTCTTTCTTTCTCCGTCGCTCTAATGGACTCCGCGCGCTTGTAACAATTGATCTACCCGAGCAACATGTAAGAACAGATAACTATCGAGGCGAGCGATCTCTCCTTGCTTCGTTAACCCTTTCACTGTGTCAGAGTTGACTGAGAGCAGAGTTTAAGCTACCTCGTGTTTCTCTCGCGCGTTGACGGACCGAATTATGAATTTAATTGTTCAACGTCCAAGGAAGGATGCCATCGTTCGATGGATATTTAAACGAGATTTTAAAGGAAAATGGAGTTCTTCATACAGACAGCGTCATTTTATACAGAGGCTGAGACCACCTGAACTCTGGTACTTTTAGTGATACAGGAAATGAATCTGTATTGATATCTGAATGATGCGAACAGTCGTTTAACTGGTTTGATGTTTTTATCATGTGCAATGGAGATTACAAGATCATTAACCAATAACTCAAACGATTATAGAAACGATGTTACACACTTTTGCAGCTGATACTAATACTTCAAAACTGAAGATGCTGTCATTAAAAGAAGCACGAAGACTAGATAATTTGCTTTAGAATGTCTAGTTTGTATATTCCTGTCATTTGCAAGTGTAATAAATTTATCAATTACAATTGTAATAAAGAGAAAGTGCCAGTTTTATATACTCGGGAAAAATTAAAATTTGAAATGCTGTTAAAATTCATGTATTATATTTTTGAAAACAATTAATAAGAACGAACACCGTATAGCCAAGATCATACAGATGAAATGGTGATTTATATCATCAACCCATTGTAATTAGAAAAACATGTAATACTATGTCATCGGTATTGATAGAGAAAAGAAAGTTAACAATTCCTATTGTACTTATTATAAATTAACAATTTCACTCATCAATACGAGTAAGTGTAAAGCATGTGACGTGCTTAAGGATCACATGACTTTAAATCATAAATTATTATTTTTATCTAAAAACGGTCTTCTATGATGCAAAAAAAAAGGTTATTTCATGTAAAAGAATGTTGAAGATCTTGAAATATCCTTAACCTTCCCACTTGCAACCAAAACAATCTACCTAAAGGATAGTTTCCTTGCAACTATAGTAGGGACGACCAGAATAGCCCGTTCAAGCTTATACCTCTTTGTATATTTACATATTTTTTAACGCGATCTTCAATTTTCTTTACACCCTACTATGCCTTATTTGGTTTTCTCCTTAAGTCATATATTCACTATAAGCATTCTTAATCCATTGCCGCAAATGACGGCTATATCCGTCAGATTTTTATTGATGTGCCGGCAAATGACGGCAATAGCAGTCATTTTGTAGCAACAAAGGAACATTTAAAAAAAAGGGGTATTTCTGAGGTCAATCTAGAAAAAAAAAGTGTGCGTCTATGGATAAATTTAAGAAAAAGGAGAAGCTATATCGTGAAGATGGGAATAATTTTGAGAAGCGTAATTTGTTTCTACTATAAGCAACATTTGCCTGCTGGATTTTTTCTGACATCAAAAGCAACAGAATCATTCAGTTGGCCTGTTTTAAGCGTCTCACTCTGTATGAAGAGACTGAAACACGACCGAGATGCGTTCTAAAATTCCGCAAGGCCCTGAGGATCAGGGACGAATTCACTCACGGAAAGATGTCATCGTGTTCCGAAGATCGAGGTGTCTTCTGGGGGACATCGTCTTTGACAAGTCGACGACGGTCCCGACGACAGAATAGAACTTCAGTAGCGGACAGCCATGATTTACAAGTAGATATAGCACTGGTCTCCTCTTACGATCTAGTTAGCGCGATCCTTCGATCCGATTGGCGTGTAATCGATTGGCCGGTGCCGTTCTAAAGGGACGCTGGGAATTCGCTGAATCATTCGGAACGACTCGACGATGATAACGAACGATGCCCTTCGCCTCCGCTCGTTGATGCTCTAGTCCAACTTATTACATCTGGTCGTTTAATAAGACGTCAATTCTCTCTTCTGCTCGCGTTTAACGACGCGACCGCGTCTCATTGCTCTCGCTTTCTTTCGCGAATTTTTGCGATTTTCTTTTTCCTCATTCCAACGCGTTCTATAACGAGCAACCACCTTGCGAATCGTATACGATGATTTGTTTGCTTGAACGCATTCGCTGCCAACGCAAATTATGTGATTTCATTCGTACAGCCAGTTCTGGTTTAAGTGTTTGTGTTTATCTAAGTGCCGTTATTTCTTTGTGAGTTGTCAGATAATAATAATAATTCTAAATAAAAGTTGAATTTTTCTAATAAATTTTGTCTGTAGTATTATTTTATAACTTTCCACACTGCCATACGTGTGTCTGTAGCCAACAAAGACTTACGAATGTGAAACGCTTTCCATTAGAATACATTTAACACGTTCACTGCCACACTTTGATACACCATGAGAGTAATCTCAACTTATGCCATCTGTAATCAATGCTGTTGGTAACTCTTTATAGTTTTTTTACTAGTTCTGTTAGACTTTTTCAGATATTTTTACTAATACTATTCATAGTCAGATAAATAACAACTGAATTTAAGAGTCACCCACATATGGGTGACATGGCAGTCAAAGTGTTAAAATACAACGAGTATACTCGTGCTGGCAATCCTGAACACCCTGCCAACCACGAGTATACTCACAGCGAATGGGTTAACAAGTACTCTATTGCGCTCTCTTGATGCATGGCAGCGTTTTCGAAGATCTGATCTAGACGTTTGCTTGAATGAATAGAATTCGATTTTTTAAATACAGAAACTGTTGGAAAACAACGATATTCACACACAGCCACACGCAGCACACACACAGACAGGATACAGCGGGAAAGTGCTGGGTCTATTGACCTGCAGGTTTTTCAGGACACTTTCCGGGGACAAAATAATTCTTCTCTTTCTCAGTGCAACATATATTTTATCACTTTCTTTTAACATTTTTATCAACCATTGGACACGTGTAATTCTACTACCCATTACCTGTTTGCTTGAATAAACTATTATTTAAATAAAATCTAACAGAAACGCTTATAAGACAGTTACTTAATAGGTAATAAGGAAATTCTTCAAATTTTGTTGAACGTGTTTAGTAATGACAATTTCCAAGTTTGTTCATGGAAAAAGTAATTACCATTTGATATTTAAATTAAAATTTTAGTGAAAACTAAAACATATTCACAAATTTCAGACATTTTACAATATTTTGAAACAAGAACGACATAAGAAAAAAAAATTTGCCATGTATTTGATTTTCCTTGTTTATTTTAATAATGAACGTTTAAGTTTTGTCAATGATATTAATGAATTTCAGCAATAAATTATTCATTTTTCAAAAACACCAACTACCATGGCGACGGGTGCATTCATCATCTCTTCATTTTTGCGACACAACGCAGGTACACACTTTTAAAACAGGGCTACACGACTAACAGGTTAATAGAGCTCCTAAAAGTGTAGCGTGGTCCGAAGTGGACGGTTTTCCAACTGAACGGTTGCAGCGAACATGCCACAACATGAAGCAAAAAAATAACGAAACGATGCGTTACTGGAAACTACCGTTGATTCAAACACATCGGTACATTCCACATTCTCGCGCAACACCATTAAAACTGACGAATTGAAATCGTATTTCAAATCGTTATCCTCCATTTCCATTTCAGCTAAAATCTACCTAGTCCCACGATCAGCTCCTAAATCGATTTCTCACTCGCCGCCGGTGTTATTAACTTATCTCCATTTCCGTTTCTCATTTCCCTGCAGGCTGTCGCTGCGGTGGCGCGCGTGCGCGCTGGATCTCGCGCGTTAATATATAACACGTCATTTCGTTCGCCGCCATGAAAGATAGACGATGCTCAATACGACGTTCTTATTTAAATGCCGAGACGCTCGAACCACGGCGTAATTATTTAAACCGGCGCTCCCTGCCATTAGAGAAGAAACCGAGGGATGGGAAGGAGCGTGCGTGTGCACGCGCAAGCGTCAGGCCTCGAGCCTGGCACATGCGGCGCCATTGAAAACGCTCTCCCTGAAAAGATCATTATCGGTTAGGTGAATCTCCTTCTAGCTGGATAAGCCGAGTCGTTACTCGGTCGTCCACGGTTGACATACTCCGAGACGCAAACCGGCCTCTGGTAATTAAACTCTCTTCGCGATTTTCACCGTCGACTTTTTACAGTCCGCACCCTCCGTCGGGTTGACGTTCGACCGAGGAAGCCGCGAAACCGACGGAGAATCATTAGCGATCTGCCACTCGACGGATTCTAAAAAGGAACCGGCACGTATCTGCACCTGAGAACTTGCGCGCGCGCACATACACGCGCCGCCAGTTCCTTTCGCCGAAGGAATCACCTGTACCGGCTGTGAGAGTGATTAATGCGGGTGGATTTTTCCTTTCCTTCTTTACGCCGCACTAACGTGTGAAATTTTTATTGTTTCATTTTTATATTCGACATGTTTACTTTGTTCTTGTTACGATCACTGCAATCGTGGGTTTATGATACGACCATCAGGATGCTGTTATTTTTTAGGAGCATCTGTGAACCAGAAACGTAAGGCAAGCTTGTTTAACCTGTTACCTGAGGAAGATGAGTTAACTCGTCACGCGAAAATTGTTCTGCTATGAGCAAGACGCCTGTTAAATGCGCTCACGGTATTTGTTGACACTTTCAGTACGGCGTCACCCATATCTGAGTGACAGATAGATTCAATCATTATTTATTAGATCATGTAAAACATTAAAAATATATCTAATCAGCTCTAATAGAAGCAGTAAAAAAATTATGGATGTTACTGACATTATTGATTAAAAAAGGTGGAATTCATGATTACATTTATTTTGTATAAAAATTGAGGAAGTTTCCCATTTTCAGCTAATGGTGCGTGGCACTCAAAGTGTTAATGAATGTTCAAACCTGGTAATTGAAGAAAACGGTTTAACATGTTATACGAAAATGTCTTTGGGATGTGGAAAACAACTTACCTCAATTTTATTCATTTTCAACTATAAACTATTAGACAAAGAATGGCCTAGTTAGCTGATTAGTTTAGAGGGCACATAAGCAACAAAGGCTCTTGAAGTCGGTCTATTGTCAAGAAGTTCATCAAGTTTCTGCAGACCGCACGAGCTTCTAGAATCTTACATCCAATAGCGATTGGCACATCATCAACCTTCAGTTTAGCGCGTGCGATCAGTGACCCTAAAATTGCAACCACCCTTCGGCTCAGAATTCTTGCAACCATCCTCTTGTCCATGGTGCAGGTTGGTCACCATACTTGGCATGGTGCGCAGGAATTGCAAATTCAAGACAGAGCGTGAATTGTTAAATAAGAAGCCTCCGCCTTCCAAGAGTTTGGTAACTGATTCGTCCAAATCAATTTCACCTCAATAAATCAGATTTGTACATAAAACGACTCAATCGAGAGACATCGATAGACACACAGAGACGACACACACATTTACACAATGAACACCACGTAACAAGTACCAAATCAATCGGACAAAACACACACCGAGTAGGCAAATATCCTGCAATAAACAACTCCAACCCGACATCCACAAAGAGTCACGAGTGATGCGCTAACAGTTATTTTTTGTATTATATGAGTCCTTAATTTTGATATATTTAAGGTTTTGCATTTTAATGTTTCTAAAAACATTATTGCTCTCTATGGAGAAATTTGTTTTATCCTTATTGTCTCAAGTACTTACAATTATCTGAATTATCCTTATTGTAATTATTCTTTTCAAATAGTAACTAAAATGATTTGAGCGATTTTCAAAATTAACCCTCTATTAAAATTAAACACTTGTAATTGATTTAAATTACATATATGTTGGTGACAGTGTATTTTTAAGATGAGCCGGGGACAGATAGCGCGATGCTATTTCATCTTAAACCTGCTTTTGACGGGTTTGAGGACTGTTCTGGGTCTGCACGTTGAGATTATTGCTCGATCGGTGAGGACCAGACGTTAGCCAGTGACTCAAAGTCGTGCAGTTATCAGGTGTCTTAGGATTGGTTGTTTGAAAAAGACAAAGAATTTAAGGGTGGCAGGCAACATGAGTTTAAAGGTGGCATCTGCCAGTTTCCTTCTTTCCTTCTTTTTTGAATATGGTTCTGAAGCACTGAAGACAGTCATCCATCATACTGTTAGCACTAACCCTGTACAACATAATTGCTAATTTTTACTACTAGATATTGTTTCTGAAGGATCTGGCCACGAAGTGGAGAAAGCAAGGATGCCTTCTGGAAATAGAATTGGGAGAAATACCACTTGCCCCCGAACCGTCAAGAAATGAGTTCCCTAATTTGATTCGGAATGATTGACGGATGTATAAGTAGCGTCAGATAATCTGACGTGAATTCCGAGCAAGTAAGAAGGTGGTTCTGTTAAATTTTTAATGAAATGAAAATGAACGGGGCGAGGATATGCACGACGGAACGTCGCGTTCCTTAACTGGACGGGGCTAGTGACGCGCGAGCTGCAAATAAATAGCTCGTTCGTTTAACATTTGCTCCTGCTTGCCTATTTGCTCCCGATTCTTTGCGTCACGAAGACTAGACCGTTCCACGAACTAATAACATTGACCGCGTAACAAGCAGCATCGTTTGCAAGCGTTTACGCCGTGCAGCGGCAGTTTGATAATGCAACGACGCTCGTAAAATCCTCTCCGCGAGCAGATAACGCGAACTATAATAACTGGAACGTGAAACTGTTGCCCTCTCCCGGTTCTACGACCCTGTTCTCGTCCAGAAGAATCCTTGTCGATCCTCACGCGCGACACGCTTGACGAACAAGAGAAAATATCTCATACAAAAGGAAACTTAAACACTGAAGCTGTTTAAAAAAATTGAAGCCATTATTAACTAATTCTTTGCTGTTTTAAAACGCCTTTAAACACAAGTGGAATCTGTAACTCTCAGATCTAATGCAGTTTTGAGGAATCTTTTCAGGGATATGGCACATTCTTCTTGGAGATTTGTTAATTTTCTTCAGTTTTTGTTTCTGTTTAATACCTATGACCTCATACGGAACAGATATAATCTGTAACCTTAATAAATTCGTTCTTGAAGAGATTAACATAATCTGCACATTATTTGCCTATTCCGAACGAAATAATTCTTGTGTTACAACAACAAATATATATTTTTATGTAGGCAGGTCAGGCGAATCCTACAAGAAAAAGGTAAGCATAATCGGTGCCGCAAAGCGTTAATTATGATACATCTGGCGTATGGTGGAAAGTGTAAGTAAATGAGACTCGGTAGAATGAAGTACTGCAGGCACAGCAGAATTCTTCACGGAAATAAAGATTTTTTATGGGTTGCACCTCGAAACGGTTGCCAGGTAATGCAGCGTATGGTGGGACCAGTTGCAACGCTGCGCAAAGCTGTCTCCAAGCCGCATCGGAAGAATCATTGCACCGCAGTGCAGCAGCACTGCAGGCTCTAGAATATGAATGCGCTATGCTTGTTGATGCACAGACAGCCTACCTTCGAAACCAAGAAATTCCATCAAGACATTCGACGAAAAAAAAGAAAAATTTCAATTTAAAATGAGAGATTACATAGTAAATAAATAGATAGTAAAATAAATATGACATATCACGAACTAACAATAATTGAAGCAACAGAAAATAATTAGAAAAATCAGTAAAATAGTGACAATGAAAAGAGAAGACAGGTCATATAAGTAACGAAAAGAAGCAAACTGATAAAGCTGTTGAAATTATTATTAACACGTTGACTACAGTGGGTGTGATCGGTGACAAGCGCTTCCAATTTAATTTCATTCAATAATTATTGATTCTTACACAACTTTGGACAAATTTAACACAGCAACAATGGTATAGAAATATGAGTGCATGACTGAGTACTTAAATATTGTTTCCCTTTATGATCTATATTAAAAATAGTGAATTATATTCTGTTTTGTCTATGTAAAGCAGTTCTCACTGTAGCATGTAACGTGCTAATCATTCATGAAGGACTTCTCCAAGAGGGTGTCACAAAATTTACAGAAGTATTTTACATCACATAAGAAAGGAAACGTAAACATGGGTCTATAAACCCTTTGTTTGTGAAATTGAACAACTTCTTGTTGAAAGATTATAACAGATGTTCAAAGTGGTCCCTGTTGCTGGTCACACATCCGTTAACAAGTTGCATCAATGACCGCTTCATGCGTTCAAAGACTTCCAACTGATTTCTAATGATATTACATGCATTGTCCGTACGTTCTAACTCCTTTTGTCATTTTAAAACGTGTCTCACGATTCTTAAATACTATTTTAGTAAAATTCTGGTCAATTAGGTACAAAAAGTCCAATCAGTACTTAAAACATTAACCCTTGTAGTCCTGTATATTACCATTGGCTTTTCGCTGAGCAATTGTTTGGAATGAAACGTCACTATAGTGGCACATTATCTCAAACTTTTCATTCACACAACTGTCGACATTTGTTCTAGTTAGTGTATTTAAATTTTTGAATCTTCCAAAGTATACGTTGGAGTCGTGATCGCGAAATAATAAACAAAATAAAATTCTTAATAAAATGCTTTTTATTATTACTTCATGAGAAACAGCTCTACATAACGATAGGATTATTAATGTTGTAATATTTTCAAAGGTTTATTTCAGCTACTAATAGCCGCGTCAAATATTCAATTCAACAATTACAAATTCTCACAAAATTTCCTCTACGATCAATACTAAAATAATAATAGCTTGAACGCGACTACGTTGTGGAATATTCCATTGTATTCACTTTCAAATAGTGTTATTTAAAAAATACATTTTGATTTGTTAAAGATGATACAAAATGTGATGGTTCAGTTCTGATAACGTATGTATTATTCGGAGGAGGACTCCTAATTTTTTTTTAATTTTTTTTCAATAACTCCCTATTATTTTAAGTGTTTTATTTGAAATGTACTATAAAAGACAGTTGATTGATCGGAACCAATTTAAACCATGGTTTTTTACTAATTATATTGAAAATAGCATTGAAACTTTGCTAAGATCTGATTTTTATGGAATTCCTAAATATATTGCTTATCTAGGTAAAAAAAATATTGCGAAATGTAATAGATATTTAAACTGGCAATTTAAAAATGTCGAGTGAGACTCGAAAAAGGAGTTCAAAGTGTTAACACGCGGAGATTTCACAGGAAGTATCCGCGAAGTGATTCACGGAAATAATTCCGCGACGTGTTTTCATCGATTGCGACCACGCACGGATCCATACATCGAAAGATACCGTCGAGCTGATGTTCGCACGAGGGAACGTTATCGCGTAATTACGGGTTAATTCGAGGCTGACGGTAGCAGGAGCGTGGGCGATTCCTTAAGTCCGTCTCGTTTCGTCGCCCAGGCTCGATCGTTAACACGCAACGATCTATTCTGAACACACGAGACGCTCTGCACGCTTTCCTGGAATCTTCACCTGGAGGCGTCTTCGCAGCAAGGTGCCTTTTCAACAATTCCGCTTTTTTTTGCCAAACGGAACCGGGAACAGTTCATTTTGCGTTAGAAATGCAAGAAAGCGTTCGATCGGCGCATAGAAATCGCTGGCTACGATAAAAACAATATGAACGCAAACAGATTCCTTACGTACAAATAAACTGAAAACGTAGAATTAATTGTTTGTACGGCACCTTGCGGTGCTTCTCGGTGATTTACACTGAATGGTGAAAGTTAACAACTGACTAAAAATTACGTTCCTATTAAGTATCGTAGAGGCACTCAAATTAGGTCGCTCGTGGTCGTTTGCTTGTTAAAGGTGCGATTTTTCCTCTGTTTTTAATTTCAGAGTGCTAAGATGTATGACTGACATAGATAGATAACACTGACACACGAAACTGATTAATGTTTCCATATCCACTTTCTCATCTTAACCCTTGGAACTCCTAATTTTTTTTTCATTTTCTTTTGAATAATTCCCTATTATTTTAAGTGTTTTATTTGAAATGTACTTCAAACGACAGTCGGTTGATAAGAATGAATTAGGTACAAACAATCATGTACCTGAACACTTCAAGGACTTTTTTGTTATAAGAAACTGTCATATACATGTAATATTGCTTATCTCGGTAAAAAAAAAATATTGCGAAATATAATACATATTTAAACTGGCAATTCAAAAATGTCGAGTGTGATTCAGCATAAGAATACCTGTGAATGAAATCGATGTCGAGTCACACTTGACAAAGGAGTTCAAAGGGTTAACTCAGGTTCAACTGACTAAATACAAATTCTTCACGCGTATTCAAAATGTAATTTGTTATGGATACTCTTGCTACTTCAAA
The DNA here is from genome assembly GCA_916610135.2 of Macropis europaea. NCBI lineage: Eukaryota > Metazoa > Arthropoda > Insecta > Hymenoptera > Melittidae > Macropis > Macropis europaea. Next base: position 24,217,935 of record OU744345.1, read on the forward strand.
TAACAGTGTACTGAAAAACTGTTGAATGAAAGGAAATTGAAATACTTGTGTGATCAACGTCGTAAATACACGCAATTATACTAAAATTGAAGTCAGTTTGCAAACGGATGTATGATCCTGAATATTCAACTTAGTAGAATCTACTATAACTCTACTACAGCGATTCTTATACATGACAGGATTCTTATACAGGTAAGAAGGCAATTTTTATAATTAGTTAAATGCACGTGGACTTGCAGAATGTTTCAAATTAATTTTCTCGGAAACAACGCCTTGTACAGAAAACTTCATTGTAGTCATTCGATTTGTTTTACCATGATGAGTAACTCTGTTTGCAATTACACTATCATTACCGCCGCACCATACATTTACCTGCAAGACTGTTAGACAACGTCGTTTATTACTCTCTATCTCTCTTCTTTCACCCGCAATTTCCTCGACCGTTGCCCATAGATGACTGATTCCAGTTAATTCCAGCTGCAGGCATTAGCCTAATAACGCGCGATCGTTCGAGCAACATAGAATCCTTTTCTCGCGAATCAGAATAAGAAGAACGGCGGATACATGGTGTATCAGCAAAAGAAAAGGGTGATGGAAGAGGCAGCTAAAAAAAGGAGATTTCATTGAGAGATGCGCGGCGGTATATACATAGATCGATATACACGGGATAGGATGAAAGATAAGCGCGATACGGCTTCGCGAGTTTATAGCCGACTAGAGACGCTATGAAAAAGAAGAAGGATGACAGAGAGGAGTATTACAATGAGCCGAGCTGAGAAAGGAAAGTACTCGTTACGGACGGACGGACGGGAAAAAGTGGTCGGAAAAGGGGCGAGGAATAAAAAGGAGGTAGAAGGGAAGAGAGACGGAAGGAGGGGAGAAGCTGAAGAGGAAAGAGGAGAGAAACAGAGAGATCAGAGACTGGGATAGGGAACGTTTGCCCGTGCAGGCTCTGGCTGTACGCCTTAATAGAAACACCCACGCCCTCATTATGCGGATATCGTAAACATTCCCCTCATATGCGGAGCACCGATCTCCCGTATGCAAATCCGCACCCTCCCGCCTCTCTATTTCCCTCTTTCCCTCGTTGCAGTTTGCACGCCATCGCGTAAAGCGGTGCGTATCAGGAGGTAGCCGAGCAGAGCACAGCACAGCGCTAACGCAGCTGGATTCTCTTCATTAAGTCCCGCAGGGTGTTTTCCTTCAGGCTACCTCGAAACTAGAGCTTGTTCAATTGAAACTTGGATTTAACTCTTTCGCTGCGGGAGTTGCCGGTAGAGCTCTACCGTTGTACGCGGTATGCAATTTATCGTAGCTATGTTTGTATAAAGTAATAATACGTCCATAGTAGACGTGTTCTTCTGATGGTGTAGAAAAATTGAACAAACTGCTAACCGGCACGGGCTAAATGCAAGGCGCGAAGAAGATGAGGAACTATAGTGGTGTTTCATCCTAAACAATGGTTTAGTGCAAGGCCACCGTAGTGGCTCGGGGTACGTTGAATCACTTTGTATAATCGCAAGGTACAATTTTGGTTTAAGTCACCTTAGACCAGAAACAGTTTGGTGAATATAATTAAATAAATGAAATCGAAATATCTGGTATGGGGTGTAATGTATAGTAGGGGACACGTAATTTGGGAGTTAATTATCAAAGGTTGCAAAAATACTATGAACCAAGTTCAGTACGGTGGGTTCTAGGTGAGCAAAACAAATTAGGAACTCCAACACGTGTACGATATAGTAATACATATGTGTATTAACACAAAGCCCATTGTATAACTGACAACTGATTAAGCACACCTACTGTGTTAACTGAAACTTCTATAATTTCAGTAACATGATGATTAATAACCTAAAATTTATAAATGAAGGCCATTCTGTTCCTCTGCTAGCATCAACGCACAAATTCAATAAAGTAAGTGTAAAATGAATTTCAGTAAGTATAGCATATACTTCTAATAATTGGATTTATGTCTGTAATCTAAATTCGGCAATCATTTCAGCTAAGATGAAAAATCGATTCCAATTTTTGATCAGTCGAAACAAATTTACACGTATTGCCTCAGAGCATGAAGAATCGCTCCTGATACTTTTATATTTACAATACAAACTTCATAAATTTTCGGATTTACACCACTCATTCCTCAAAAAATACTTAAGTGGTGGCTCCTTTTATTCCAACGCAATAAACTGCACATGAAACACTATTATTGCACGAAACGTAAGCAAAACTGACTCCTCGGAAGCTGCATTAGAAAAAGCTGCACTGTATCATTCTGACTTACACCGAGACGCGGAATCATTCATTTTAATTGCAACACAAAGTCCGCTGCACACGGTGTCCTAAATCAGTTTGCGCAGATTTTTGCGACAGACTGTAGCTCTGGTTGCTCTTTGATGTCAGCCCCCGCACTTAACGAACCGAACCTCCAAAGTCGACTTTCCCTCGCGAAAATAATCCTCCGCTATGATTCGCGAAACGAACCGCGTCGCGAGGGATCGCCGAGACGAGTCGTTTCTGTGGAGATGAATTACGAGCCGACGGATATGCAGAGCGATTAGGGTGCAGATTTATAGGATGCCGCGGTGGTCGTGCCGCTCCAAGACGACAGACGAACGCCGCCGGTTCGAGATTGATGACCGCCTACGAATCTTTCAGCTCGATTCGACGAGATTGATAGGATTGTCGAAGTTGTCCCACGTGGACAGTCACGCGTGAAGTCCCGTTTAATCGAGGGTAACGCGACTCATTGATTAGCTATGCGGTTTTGCAAATAGGAAAATGTCGGGTAATTGCTGTCGCCCCTCAGATTTACATAAGCACACCTATTATTACAGCTGGAACAGGTGAGACACGAATACGAGGAGAGTTGAACCCGCTGCGTTATCTGAGATAGTAAATCAAAATTACACACACAGCGGTCGAGATCGCGTTTCGTCCCCTCGAAATTTAATTACTCCGCCTGGAACAGCCTCCACCGTCGTCTAATCATTTAATATCTTACACAGGCTCGACGCGTTTGCAAGCCCATTACGCGTTATTTAGTACCGGCTCGGTGAAATTTTCCGTCGGCGCGATTAGTCGACAGACCGAGACGATCGTCGGACCTCTGTCGACGGTTTAGCAGCATCTGCCTCGTAATCGGTGTTGGATACGCGATGATGAAGAGAGAGGGCACTTTGTCTTGCGCGGTTTCCACCCGCGCGGCCTCTTCGGAAGGGACAGGCGAGCAGAAACACGAGAAGGTTGAAACGAGAAGGGACGATGGAACGAGAATGGGAGAAGTACAGTCGTGTAATAAGGCGGCGGACGATGATGAGTGGCCGGTGCAAATTAGCCAGCACGTGAAATAACCACCCCCGACGAGAGGACGGTTGGAAACGAGGAGGCAGGGACAGCGATATCGTAAGGGACTCGAGTAAAAAAGACCCGCTTCGGCGGGTGACCTTGAGGCTTAATGAACGTCGCGTGCCGACTATATCTCTCTCAAACCTTGTGACTATTAACTATTAATTTTCGACGGTGCTTGTTGGTTTTGCGGTCGGGTATGAATTCCTTGTGTCGCGCGACAGCGACCAGAGCACACTACTGGCGGACCGTAACCGATTCGATCCCATTAAACTTCTTTTCTTCTCGGCCTGCTTCCGTATTTGCGGCTGATGAAGGTGAGATATCGAAAATACGCGGAATCGTAAAACGTCGGTCGATTATACGGCGGATTCAAGGCTGCGTGGAACGCAAAAGCGCGGCGTTTCTCGCGAATACGGCTGTGTCCCAACGCCAATTTAGCTGAACCGTTTAGATCGGGATCACGTCTCTCCGGTTGCCAATCCTGTCGATGCTAAACGGCGGGACGGGAATCACGAGCGCAGAGTCAAGTGCACACGCTCGATGGAAAATGGAAATTTCCAATTAGAGGCGGTCTAACGGGGCCGATTAATTAACGCGACGGATCTGACCCTTTTTAATGATCCTCCAGCGTTCCGTTTTTCCCTATCGGTAGAAAAAGAAAAGAAACGTAACGAACGGGCCCAGAATAGAAACTAAATAACTACGAAATTACCCGTTTCGAGCGGTAGCAATTTAAAATGTGGAACCCTCGGAACCAGATCCACTTAAGTTTCACAGGCATCTACCTACCCGGTTCCTTTTAGCCGCTGGAAAATGCATTACTCTTTGCAACACGCGCGTTGCGTTCTCGCTGACAACCGATCGGACACGGCCATCTAATAAATATGGATTTAATCAGGCGTTATGCCGCTAATCAGTATGTCCGACGTGCAGATCGGAGACTCGATTTTCCTCGAGCTCGTGCGCGCCAGGAATCCCGCCATTATTATTAAATGCGTATCGTGAACGTTTCCCAGCTCGTTACGCGAATTCGTCCGGGTGTTTCGCGATCGTCAGGTGCGTGCGTACCGGGCCGAAACGAGCACGCGACGCGTTTCGCGTGTACGCATTTCCGGAATTTTGTTATTGTTGCATTCCACCGAACGAGCACGACCGAGACACCGCGGAACGTCGAATCATCGTTTTTTTTTTCGACGTCGTTTCAAGCGTTTTTTTTACAATCACGTTTACTTCTTGAACATGTTTACTTATCGACACCGGAAAGCAACCACCGAGCAGAAACAATTGTCTTATACACTGTTTTTGTCATTCTTTGGGGTTCCGGTTTTTCAATTGTCAAATAATTATGAAAAGTCCAAATGAGCGGTTTAATGCAAAAGTGGTGTAAGTCAAAAAAGTTGAACACTGGATAATGAGGGATGATGTAAAAGTTCTGTAAAATGCAATAATATCGAAGAGTGTTACATCTATTTTATGTAAGTCACTGTAAAGTTACACCTTAAGATAATAATGTCGTTTTCAACCGAAAAGCAAGATACTTAAAAGACGCATGGTTAAACCAAATAATCAAAAAATTGACTTACTCTACTTTGGATTAAGCGGATCAAATATTCTACACAGTGAACGTCAAATGCAAATGGTAGGTACAGAATATTTTTGTTATTATTGATGTTCGATGAATCGTCTAAAATTATCGGAGATCTGGAGTGCCCTAAAGCAGTATACATTGACTGTAGAGTTCTGAGCAGCGTATCAACGTCTTCGTAGCTAAATTATTTTATTATAAAAAATATAAATGTTATGTTTTCACTTTTCTATTTTTGGCTGTTCTGACGGAACTCGACTGCATTCGTTAACTTGATAACCGGAGAAGATGAGGTATAACTCGACATTTAAAAATGTTTCTGTGGTGGGCAAGACAAGTGAATCCGTCGATAGTCTTTAACAATTACACTCTTACAGTAAGTCTGTAATCTATTTTTCACTCCTTTTACTACCTTAAAATACAGACAACATTCGTAACTTATTTATTCATTAAACATAACTGAAGAGATATTCTTAACTGATTTTTCCTCAATTTTAACTACAAGCGCAGGTGGCGTTTATGGTCGAGAAACAAACCTTTTTTACGAAGGCAACAGGTTAAAGATCAACATAATACAATACGTTGATAGCTGGCTTGCCTTCTAAATGATTTCCTCTGGTAAAAATAAATACAGTAATCCGCTTCGTATGCCAGATTATATTTTTTGTTCTCATACGTATTAAAATACTCTGTATGTGTTACTTATATAATTTTATCGCATTTCATTTTGTTCTATTTCCTGAATCTTGTATTTTTGTTTTCAAATAGACACTGTATTTTATTTTCTCTGGTGTGAATTACTGGTGCCTTTAGAAATTTGATATGTCAACTACTCGTGCAGTTTAAAGGGTTCAATTTTCTTTAATAAAACTTTATTATAGCATTATGTGTCAATACTAACGAATTCAGTTCATTCAAAAACATCCGACGAACCAAGTTATTCACCTACAAAATTGCTTATTAAAAATAAAACTCTGTGATAATAATTACAATGGGAAATGGGTCTTATAGTGTCAACTACTGGTACATTTACCTTATTGTTAGTGTATTTTTATACTGTAAAATATAATGACAGAATAACTTCGACACAGTACAAATCCAACGTTAGCTATTTTCAAACAATTTGAAAAGTAAATGTAAAATGCATAGAACTACATGTTGGGACCAAAAACAGTGCAAAAAAAAATACAGAAAAGTAAGAAAAAATTTGTTTCAGTAATCCCTTCAGTTTAATGAGTTTAAAAACAGTCTCTGTCATGGATTTGTACTGTTTCAACAAGCTGTTTAAGAATCACTTTTCATTAAATAATTTCTACTTCAGTTATGTTTGAAGCAAGTTAATAAATGTTTTTTTCACTACTCTGTTATTTTTTAAATTTCCAAACTAGGAAGTCAGGATGATTTTATCAAATCCAATGGTTGTATTTTAATTTTTGAAAATTAATGGACAAAATTTAACCATAGTTAGACATATATGAACGTTCATCTGAGTTAGCATAACCGTGTTTATATTGGAACAGCGCTATAAAATTAATGGCTTTGATGATGCTATTTTCCAAATGTCACAAAATGTGGATTTTGAACTTGTACTGTTATTCAACTTACCGATTCAATTATTACGAAGTCCAGGATTTTTCGGCGTTCGTAAGCTATTTAACACTCGATATTTTGTTCAACGGCGATTAATACGAGGAAATATTTTATTCGTATCACCGCGACGGAGCACGATCAATTTCCACGACTGGTTCCCAGTATTTCCACTCGCATTACGGATGCAAATCACCGATCTCACGGGTGCATCGCGAGATTCCATAAAATCAAATATTTCCACACGGAAAGAAGCGCGTGGCAATTTATTTAACAAACCGTCGCTGCTTTCCACGACGGATAGGCAATCGACGGTTATCAATGATCGCGTAACGCTGCGAGATTTACCGACGGAAGCCCGGAATCCGACGAACGGTATTTCGAAAATCGAGAAAATTCGTGTAACGGTGGTCTCCTGTACCAGGTGTTCCCTTGAATGATTCAAAATTATTTTATATCCTGTATCACATCGCTACGGTGAAAAATGCCACATACGGTGCAACGCATTAAAACACTCTGTTTTTAGTATATTTCATTGCGAAAAAAATATTTATTTTTATACAGGGTGTCCCAGGGTTTTGCCGACAAACTGCGGTGATTTACTCTTTACCTAAAAATAGTAAAAAAACGTTATATAAAGTATTGCAGTAAATGTTTTGCTACAATGTTATAAGCAAATAAATATTGTATGCATGATATATAGGTAGGTACGGATTTTCCATCGAAGCATATGGGAAGTCGACTGTGTTTATCTTGTCTCTGGACGACACTTTGAAATGAGGAATTAACAACACTAAGTAACTGCTTTTAATGATATTAACTATCAATAACACGGAATCGTTACCCGATAATAAACACTATCTGATTACGCAAACAAGATATAAACACAGTCGACTTTTTGTATGCTTCGATGGAAAATCCGTTACTACCTATATTTCATGCATACAATAATTACTTGCTTATTACTTTGTAACAAAGCATTTATTGCAGAGCTTTATATAACGTTTTTTTCCTTGTTTTTAGTTAAAGAATAAACCACCGCAGTTTGTCGAAAAAACCTGGGACACCCTGTATATCGACGTAATATCAATGTAACTTAGAACTTTGTAAAAGATAGCATTTTAGTTATTTCATTGAAATAATTTGAGGTTCCTGGGACCTTTAAAACGGACGCCACGACAATTAATACATACTTGCTTCCGGCTTCTTGAGCGAAAAGAGATTAAGAGAAATTGAATAGTTACCATTGGTTTACTTTTATGTTTAGTAGAGTGCTAGTTGAAATATAAGGATACGTGCACTTGTTTGTCAGTACATATATTGAGAAGAACCAGCAGCAGAGAGCTGAGAAAATGAGGATGGAAAATAACGACCGGGTAGGGAGTTTCCCGTCCGATCTGCTGTAAAATAAGATTGAACAGTACGCAGACACGCTCCGTAATGTGAATTCAATAACACATATTAAGTGCTATTCCCCATCGGGATTTTCGAAAATACGACTCATACGAGAAAATGATACTAGTTTTATCTCGAATTTTACCGAACATTCTTGCAAAACTGTACGGCAGCAAAAAATGTTCAGAACTCGAAAGGAAAGCGTTTCTGTAGAAATATTTACATGATCTCTCTTTATGTTCAAAGTTAACAAAATATACTCCTACAGTATGGCCATCTATTTCAAAAATACCCTTGTATAAAAGAAATTCGTCAAATTCCGCCGTATTAAGAGGAAAATATTCATATTTTTACCAGGATTTATTATAGGATAGGAGTATAAGGTATGCAGAGTCAGACCAAACATTTGTTGAGTAGGTCAAAGAAAGGAATGCGTTGCAATACAAATATTTCAAAAGAATAAATAATAAATTATAGATATAAATATCTATAAAAGGAACAATTTGGATAAAAATCATGTAGGCACTACTATGGAATTACTCTATAGCTAAATCTGTAAATATATCTGATTGGTGAAACATCTTGGTCCTTCCACTGTTAAATACGGTGCTCATTAACCCTGCTGTTCTCCTCGGGTCAATATCATCCGAGATGAAGATCACGTTTCCATAAGTACTATGTTTTTAAATATTTCTTTTTAATATTCAATGTATTTAAATTTTGCGTTTACTTCTTCAGTATTTCACATTTCTTAAAAATAAATTATTTCAAAATTTGTTTAAATACATTGAATATTAAAAAGAAATATTTAAAAACATAGTACCTATGGAAACGTAGTTTTCATTTCGGGTCACATTAACCCGAGGAGAACAGCAGAGTTAAACATTCTGTATGCTGCGTTACACTATCTTCCGTATCCAAACAAGCCTGCACAATTCATTTCAAATCCATAAAGACTGAAAACAGATGTTAAGAACATTTCAACCCGACCTCGATATCCTTTGTCTGAAACCTGTACCGTTCTCCGTTTTCCTACCATTCAACAGAACAGCGCATTCGCGTGTGCATTTTTTTTTCGCGTTTATGCAAATCGGTACTGTATGATTTACACGGAACGGCGAAAGAAAGCGTTGAATGGTACAATAAATATTTGTCGATGTGCGAAAACGCAAGCAACTGTCCGGGAGCGGCAGCGAGGACCGTAAACGTGAAATATACTAGAGTTTATAGGATTATCCGCAACGGAATCGAGGAGCGGAGAGATTATGGTTGTTCGTCGGTTGCAGCGGAGCTTCTGTACGCTGCAACACGCGACGCGTCCTACATAAATCACCGGCAGACAACGAAACAGCCTTTTGAAATTATATAGCCGTGGACCATTGCGGAGTGTCTGGCCGCGGATTTTCAAAGTTCCTTCGAGCGATATCACCGTATCTAGAGATCCGATCGAACCGAGTCATTGACTGAGACCGACCGTACCCTTCTCATCGATGTATCGATCGTTTCTCCCTCGTTTTTCCATTCTATCCTATGGCGTTCGCCACTGGACCGGAAACGCGTTCAACTATTACGAGGTGTTCTGAACTAGAAACCCGGCTATCGATCCGTTTCTTCCTCGAACATCGGGACCAAAAGCGGAATTAACAAAAATAGAAAATCGATGAATGTTTGAACGGCGTTCGATAGAAGTGTGGGCGTCGGTGAACTATGAAAATACCACGAAGTTACCGTGTCGCCGATACGCCATGCTGGAGGCGTCCTGCTCGCTCATAAAATTACGAAATTAAATCTCACGGCACGGCAAGAAATTAACGGGCCTGCTACAACGGGCGACAAAAACGATCTCGTCGAATGGAGTGTTGATTAACCGTGTGACAGTGTTTCTCAAACGACTCCGCGTCGGCGTTTCGGAGCGACAAACTCGAACACGCGAAACCGATCGAAGGCTCGATGTTCAGGCGCCGTTCGACGCCAAAAAAATTCCCCAATTTCACGTGCTACTTCGTTCGGAAAACGGTGATTTCAACGCCGGCCATTCGCACGCTGTAAATGCGTACGCTCGCTCGACGAAATCGCTCCGAATTTCTGCTCTTCAGGGGACATCGACGAGGTTACCGTTAGATAGAGAAGAAGGATCGTCAAGCTCGAACAAATCAATCTTATTACCGGTGGAATTATTGGAACATGATAAATGAAGGACCAGCGACGGAGAGTTAAAAAGACAAACGGAAGAGAGGAAAAGGGAGCGAGGAAAGGGGACGGAAGACACGTAAGGATGGATGGACGGATGGAGAAGGTATTATATGGCGAGTACCGGCCGCGGTGAGGCGAGTTTTTATCGTGGCCGCCATCTGCCGACCGATCGTCATTACCGCGCTAAGTAATCCTTCGTACGATTGTATGTGCCACGCCAGGAGCTGCTGCACCTCGTTACGAACGCGTATCCTCCATTTTTTCGCGGCTAAACTCGCCGAATCCCTCTTTCTCTGAACCGTAAGTATAGTAGGTGAGACGGATGCAATACGGCTGTGAACTAGTCAAACTGTCAAACAGGCACGTGTTTTGAGTATCGAAGCAAGTATTAGGTTGTATCATATGGGATATTCAATTTGTTAGAGCCTGATGTATGCAGAGCGTTTCTAAAAATGTGATCAAACTGTAGGAGTGTCCAAACTTGAACAACTTTCCAAGAGGAACACAAAAATATCGAATGAATCTAAATCCTAAAATTAATCCTTTAAATGTTATGGGTAGTTAAGCGTGTTCCATACGTTGCTATGGTATGTGTGGAGAACGCCTGTGTGAGTTAGGATACTGTACAAGCTCAATAGTTGCACTCTTGATGCTTGCAAGCGAATTAATCTTTCCATACTTTATACCACAAAGGAATTGTATATTCAATACTACATTACAAATCTCTCCATGGAAATGAATTAAAAATGAAATCATTACCCTAATACAACCCCTTGCTCCTTCCTTATAGTTCTCACCAACTTTGAAATTCTAATTGTGAGTTTCTTATTTCTGGTAATATTATATTTTTCTCCATTTCACTTGCAAGTGGTTCCACAAGGCAGATTTTGATTATGAGTTAGTTTGTCGTATTTTCTGGTCCAGTTCGCTTCCGATTTTCTCAATTGAGTTTAAGTCGGGAGATTGGAAACTCCAGTCCATAATTTTCATTTTATTACTCTCTTGTAATTGTTCTAAATAATTTTCGCAAATTTTCGTAATAATACAGGTAAAGTATCGCATTTCTTTATCAAAAATGGCATGTGTCCTAAAACTTATGAACGGTTCATGTACGCCATTCGCAGTTAACCCTTAAGTGGATTATTGGGGTCGTAGTGGCTTAGTGCAACTTCAAACTAATCATTGTTTAACATGTGTGATATAATTTTTAGAAGATTTATGTAATCCTCTATTATCTTATTATGCTTCCAATGCTGCAAAGAAAATTGATTTCTATTTTGTCTATTTGGTAAAAATGAAACAATTATTAGTTTGAAGTTGTACATGGCCGTTACGGCCCCGATAATCCACTTAAGGATTAAGGGGCTAATCCTTATTTCTCGTGCGGAAGGTCATGGGATCTGTGAGCCAATATGGTTTCAAATGTCTGGTAAACAGGATGTCATAGAGCTGACGGTGTTACGTTGGACGGTCCATTCGCACACAATCGAACAACAATCTCGATCGCGATCTCTCACTGAGAAAATTCATGATTAAAGTTTCTTCTCCGCCCACGAGCGTCCTTTCCGGTCGTTGCTCAGTCGGAGGATTCACCACGCGGAACGATTAAACGCTTCGCTAGGATCTGGCATCTGGCACAGTTGAATGGGATAGGAATGTCAGAAAATCACGTAGCAACGGAGACTTCTGTACGTTTGGACAGGTTCTCGACGTATGAAAGCAAGCGACGTGTATTATATACGGATTGTTAAAACAAAAGGAATTCGAGACAGGGTAAATGGTACATGGAGCCGACAAGGGTAGGTTGCGATCGGGAGCAGCGTTTTTTGGACGAAGCCTATGGGGCAGACACCATAAGTAGCCACTTCAAGGTGACCACTTGTCTTCTTATTTACATGTAAAATCATTCGCTGAATTCATTTTAGCATTTTAAAACTTAGATTGAAACCGAAAGTATTCATGCCAAATTTGGTGCGGATACGTTAAACGGTATAAAACCCTTTACAGAACATACATACAAATTTTGACTTTTATACAGGCTGTTCCAGATCTCAACCGACAAACTTTGCCAACGTGTTTGGGAGGTCATTTTGAGCAAAAAATGTTATATATACCATGAGTCGTCCTCGTTTTCGGGATATGAAAGGGGAAAGTAGTATAAACCACAAGTAATCAGATGCATTCAAGCTACTTAATTTTTAATGACAATCATTTATTTCATGAAATCGAGGGTGTATTTAGATGGAAAACCTGATACACATAATGAATTGATAGCAAAAATCAGAGAGACTGCTTTTACCGTCAATAATGATCTTGCTAATATTCAGTGAATGCGGTCCATGGAAGTACGCCTTACTTGCGTGCATGGAGACAAGAGGTGATCATTTTGAACAATTTGCGTAAATCAGTCTAAACCAGTATAAATCAGTGTATAAAATAGTTTGAAATAACTGATTATCATTAAAAGTTAAGTAGCTTGAATGCTTCTGCTTACTTCTGGTTTATACTACTTTCCTCTTTCATATCTCGAAAACGAAGACGAATCGACCCATGGTGTATAACATTTTTTACTCGAAATGACTCCCAAACATGTTGGCAAAGTTTATCGGTTGAAATCTGCAACATCCTGTATATGTAGAGATTATTTGTCAATACTAATGAATTCAATTCATTTAAAAACAGCTGACGAATTATCCATCTACAAAATTGCTTACCAAAAATAAACCTCTGTAATAATAATTACAATGGGAAATGAGTTTTATAGTGTCAATTACTGGTACATTTGCCCTATTCCGTCGTTGCCGCGACGGTGACGTTGCGTACAACGCGAGTCGAATTGCACTCGTCGAGACCCGTCCGCCTCCTGTGTCCCGCTGGTTCGATCGGTTCATTTTACGGCTTTATCGCGCGACGGATTAACCGATCTTTTCGTCGATCGTAAGTATCCGCGCGAAGAAACGCGGTTTGATTGCCGCAATAAAAGCGTTTCGCGTGGTTTCCTTTCGTGCCCGGTAACACGCCGCGCTTGGCGCAGAAAAAACGTCGTACAAGAACGGAGGAATCGAATACTCGCGATTCTCCGTCAAGGATCGGTTGGCCAACTCCGGGTGAGGAATTCTCCGGCGGGCTGCGCCCACGATGCTACAATGTAGTGCAGCGAAGAAAAACGCGATCGACCGCGGTGCGCTCCGGTGCGCGAAATTTTTGCGACCATCGAAATCAATCGAACAAGCCTCTTCCGCAGCCCTCTCATTCGTTCACCCGGAGAAAAAACGTCGAACCAGATACGAAGTCGTGTCTTTTGTAAGCTGTAAGTTCTATCGTCTTTCGCCATGCCTCGTTTCACGCCTGAAAAACCATCGCGTACAACGTAATTCCTCCGACTTTCGGTGGGATGAGACTATTGCGCGGGAGCTGCGAGCGGGAAAGTAAACGAGGCTGATCGTGTAAATTGTTTCGTGGAAAACTGGAAAATATTCGAGGAACAATGAATGTAACTGTATTGTTCGTGACATGAAGTTATACTCTAATTAGGCGACAGAAAAAAATGAGCAAAAATATAAATTTTTACATTTTAATTTTTCTTTCAAGTTGAACACTGCAGAAGAAAAATAGACATACTCTGTCCTTCCCCTTACCCTTCATTTACTATTTTTTACATAAATCGTATAGAAAAAATTTTGGTACTCAGTCAGATTCTTCTGTTCCTACATTATGATATCAGTATGAAGTTTGCTCAGAATTTTATGACAATCAATAATTATTTAATTAAATTAAATTTTAGGTATCGGTCAGTCACCGGTGATCTCCATGGCATTCAGCGTGTTAATATTCATACAATATCTTCATCTAATGTGTGTGTCCGTTAAAACACAAAGGTTGATTTTGTGTGACAGTTAGCAATATCCTCAACATTTTAATGAAAATTACACGAATTTATACTGACAATACAGATATGCGCGGCACTTTTGGCATACGTTTTCGAAGAGTCCTGTAGCTCTCAAGCGGTTAAGTCAGTCTCGAATCATAACATTTCGCAATGCATTGTACCGTTTATTTGCACCTGAAAGGTTTATTCCGACCAAATAAATAAGCAACTAAAAATAAACGAATCACTCCGGCTGAAGTTGATTCAGGAAACATCTTGCCAAAGGTTTTTCGCACGATCGTCTCCGACGATTCGGCCGGGATAACCAGTGCCCGACGGGCTTAATTATCGTGATCGACTTTTTGATCGTGGCGACCGCACGGTGAAAGAGGCGAGAGAGAGAGAAAGAGAGAGAGGGAGAGAGCCGAACGAAGAAGAAATACGTTCGTGGGCGTAGGTAATTAAGAATACGGGCAGAGCGTGCTCCGGCGGTCGTGATTTCGTAAGCGTTCGGTTTAATTGACTCGAATTAACGTGTTTTAATTACACGTCGTCCGTTGCCGTCTCGCGCCCCCACTTCCTCTTTGTGCCCACCGAATTTTTTCCCTTCCATTCCCGTCACCGGATAATCGATCGATTTCAACGACGAAATTATTTTCAGTCGTGGCTACCGCGAACTTCGTTATTATCAGTCATCCCGTTAACAATGCCGTCTCCTATCTTGTGAAGCATACTTTGAATAACTATGAACACATCACTCGATTTGATCTAATAAAGATTCGTCTGAGCACATGCTGGAATGTCAGAGATGTATATTTTTTTGTAATTTTTCAATATAAATTTGGGGTATACCAAGAAAGACCTGCAGCCAACGATTTTGTAAATTAGATGAAATTTTTGGAGAAAACATGTCATGTTGACGTTGAGTAACATTGTGACACAGAAAGCTTGGTGTATGCTTCAGCTATTACCTATTCAGGTGGCTCGACAATTTTTTAGTTGACAAACAAATTCAATGATACTAATTGGTTGCAACAGACTTCAAATGAATTTTTTTGAAACTATACAAATTTAATGAAAATCGAGTTGAAGAACTATTAAGTAGTGGGACAAGAATATCAGAATTAATGTTCAATGTATCGATAACTAAAAATGAGTGCAATCGTTGAATTAAAAGCGGCGCATACAAGGGTGACAGAGAAACGAAACATATTTTTTCGAAGGATGTATGCAAGGTTGTAGAATGCTGGAACAAGTGCATCTAAAAGCAAGGGGACTATGTTGAAAAATGATGTACATAATTGTACGTTCTCTATTGCTGTTCTAATAAATTATAGAATTAGAGCGAAGATAATTATTAACTCACTCTTTCTATGCTTGAAGTGACGTTTAAAAACGACGTTACTTTTTTCTTATTCTTTAAGCATTTGGAACCTCGGATGAGATTCATTTCAACTATACACAGATATGTTCTCTATACACATGAAATTCTTAAGTTACAGTTTTCTAAAAACGTGCAAACAAATGAGCAAGTAGTAACATTTGATAGACCGATTAACACTTCTACACTTAATGATAATAAAGTTTCATATTTTCGCAATTGGCTAATTAACTTTGATTCCTGTGAATAATAAAGACGACACCGTTAAACAATATGATTTTTACTTTGAATTTCATGAGTACATTCTCATTTTGGATCGTTAACACTTTGACTGTCATGTCACCCATACGTTATTACCTGTTATTTACCTGACTACGAATAGTGCTAGTAAAAATATCTAAACAGATCTAATAGAACCAATAAAAAAAACTATAAAGAATTGCTAACATCACTGACAAGAAAGGCCATAATTTGGGTGTACTCTCATGTTGTGTTACAGTTTAGAAAGGTGTATCATATTCAGCCTCTATACTGTGGAAGTCCACGTGTTAATAATTCCTATACGAGCAAGTGATGCAAACGACGTTACTTATGAGTTAAGTTGATGCCTTATGTGACGGTGTCCATCGAACATGCGTCTTTTTAATGATCCCCTATTCCTCTTCTTGCGAATCGCGACTAATCATCGGATAAACGGGCGTTAATTTTAGTATTCGGTTGAACTGACAAAGCAAACAGGAGAAAGACAAAGGGATAGAAATCGTTATTAATGATAATCGAGAACGTCCGGTACGCGGACGCATATCGAGCGACGGTTTTTCCATCGAACCGCGGCTTCGCCACCGTTTGCGTTTTTTTACTAAAACCAGAGACCGGGAGCTAACGATCTCCATTCATCGGCTTTCATCTCGCGTGCATCCAGGGAACTTCGTTAATACCGAGATTTATTGCTCGACGAAACGACCGGGAGCGAAATCTTTCGCGATTCTCGTTTGCACGATCGCCGTCGTGCTCTCGCTCTCAACAAATTAATATGTTCGTTGCTCACCTGGAGTTCATCCGTAAGTGCGAAGTTAGGCTTTAGTAGTATGCATGAACATATTTGTAGGAAACAGGTGCAAATATGTACCACTCCTGTTAAACATATTTAACACGTTGACTGCAATGGGGGTCACCGGTGACCGACACGTTAAATTCTATTTAATTAAATAATTATTGATTTTGACAATATTCTGAGTGAATCTTACATTACCACACTAGCATAGAGAGGCATGTACAAAATTGAATACATTTACTTAAACATTTTCTACCCCTGTGATTTATAATAAAAACAGTGACTTATATGTTGTCTGGTTAGAGATGGCTGTTTCCACTGTGAAAACCTGATCGGACATGATATAATTTACTATTTCTTATATAAATCGTAAAGAACAAAAATTTGAGTACTCAGTCGTGTTCTTCTCTTGCTGCATTATTGTTTCAGTATGAAGATTGCTCAGAAGTATACGACAATTAATAATTGTTTAATGAAATTACATTTGAAATGTCGAGCACCAGTGACCCCCAGGGCATTCAACGTGTTAACACGAATTTAATTTAATTGAATAATTACTGATTGTCACACACCTCTGAGCAAACTTCATACTGAAACAATAATATAGGAACAAAAGAACACGATTAAGTACTCAAATCTTTTTTTTCTTCATGATTTGTATAAGAAATAAGAAATGATGTCTTGTCTGGTTAGGTAGGCCTGTTTTCATTGTGACACTCAACGTGTTAATTATGTTAATTAACAAGGCAGTATTCCAGGATAATTGTGTATTACAGACAGATGAAACGTTGTTGTATACACGATGTCCCAGAGCCACACGATTAAATTTTACTAAATATGAACGCTGTATGAGATATGAACCACCCTTTCTCCAAGTATCTCCAAGTACCCATTCTCAGTCGGTTGAAAATTGTTTGAAATTCTACAAGTACAGAATTCTATTTATATGTACTTTATGCAACAATCTTTGTAATGAACACAATTATAAATACGAAATGAACGTACAGTGGGCCCTCGATTATCCGTATTATAATTAACAGGACGACTCATATTGCAATTACGTTTTGCGTAAAAATGTTAATTTGCTTCCATAGTATAAAGTACACGGGTGTAAAATTAACCGCTCGGTATCTCTAGTGGTAATTTTGGCTTGCAACTGACAGAATGACCCATCATTCCGATGACCAGCGGTCAGTTAACCGTGGTTCTACTTCACTGATCGTTGCAGTATACTAACGTCGGATACGATGAATTACATAGTACGGAGCAGCACACGCCGTTCACGCCTAGTGAAATGGTTAATTACACAAGAATCAGTCGGTTGGTCGCGTTAAGGTAAGAACGGACGCGATTCCGAGGACCGTGTGGTCAGACTGCTAAAACGGTACGGCACAAGGACGGGAGGACAGGTAAGCACGCAATTCCGGACAGGTGCCACACGCTGGGGCGCCCACCATAGCCGGTTAATAGGATCTTTCGCCGTCTTTCCGCACCACGAGCCGTTGCGATAATCGTCGCATAAAGTCGGCACATTATTGCGTTATAGGTTTCCGCGGCGTATCCCGCGATATGACGGCTGTTCCACGTAATGGTGGCCCCACGCGACGTCGTCTTCTCGCTGGAATTCCGTGCCTCCGCCGCCTCTCTCTAAATTGGCAGAAATAAACGCACACGAGGAGAAAAAATGCGGGGGATGTCTTAGGACGCTAGCTCGAGAACTCGTCGAAACCTTTCGCTCGATAGGCCGTTCACAATTTACGGCCGGCGAACGCGAGGAATTACCTGCGCCGTTCGCGTGAAATTCGTGGATTTTTTTAGAAGATCCTCGGACCTGCGTCATTTAAAAAATTGGAGTACTTTGAAGGATGATGACACGTCTCAGACTGGGGGTATAATCATAGCACGATCGTGGAAGAAGTAATTTTGTGCGTCAAATGAATTGAGGATGAAGAATAAATTTCTCTCGCCTCGAGCGGTGTTTTCGAGGAAATTTATTGGAAAAATCTGCGAATAGAGGTACGATTTATGGAAAGTTATAATAAATGTTATTATTAAGTTGTCAATCTTTATGCGATTTTATAAATATATATTTGTGGAAAATAAACGAAATTAAAAAGATATTTACAAAATTTCGTCAAGATAAAAGAAATTTTTGTGGCGGATAAAATTCTTTTCATACAATATGATGTGCAAATATTAAATGCAATCATGTATACTTGCATACAAATCCACAGCCCAACTGTTAGGTCTGCATCAGTTTAAAATATTCAAAGAATTACAGGTGTGACAAGATATTTGTGGACCCGCACAATTTGCTTTAAACAATTCACTAAAAGTGAAGAGTGCTCTAATACAATTTTTAACATTTCACATTCAAATGAAACTCATATTTATAACGTACAGACCACAATCTGCGACACGTGTGTAACTCGTATCATAAGGCAAGGGATTAATCGAAATATAACAAATACTTGAAGTTCACTGATTTTGTTAACTGAGAATTTGTACTCACTGAAACAAGAGTGTGATGTTTATAAAGTTTTTTCTCTAGAGAATAAAACCTCAAACCGGAAGCACTTATTTATATTTCTAACTTATTTCTTGACAAGGAACAACCTCACTCGGCGAGCTACAAGCCGGTTTCACACGACGGCCGTACGCTAATATTTTGGCGCAGCGCTTGAGATACTGCGGGATAACAGTGACCATGATAAGATATCAAAGTGTCAAAGATTCTTAATCAACTATTCGTACGGACGAGTTTTGATATGAGCTATTCCGATATGTCAGAAGTTTCGAAAATATACAAAGCGAGATCACACCGAAAAATCAATGGTGGACAGGAAGAATGTATATGTGAGCGGTAATTAAAAGTCAAAGAAATTAACACCGCACTGACATAAAAAAAATTTTAAATGAAATTCGATTTGCAAAAAATTCAGTACTGTTCTAATTTCAGTACATATCTGCATTGGTGGGCGACACTTTGTAACGTTAAATTAGGTACAGTATTTTCAGTCACCCTGTATATAATAAGGCAGACCATGTTTTATTTATTTACGGCGAAGGAGTTAAAAACACAAATTGATATCGAAATATCCTGTAGTTTTACACTTATCTTTTATTAACTTAAGAAAAAAGTAATTGATGATGGCATGTTTCTTTCTACCATATCAAACGATGCTTAGGGAAGAGGAATTTTGTGCCTTACTTAATTTTAGAAATATTTGCACTCTTCACAGTTTGTATAGGTTAGTCCACATAAAATGTCTTTTTTATGAGATGGTGTATACATTTTTACATTGCTGAATAGTTTAAAAAAAAAACATGTAACATTTATTCGAAATATTAGTCAAAAACTACGTACTTTTCAGACTTTAATTCAAAATTAATATGACATCAAATTATACCGTGCTTAATCAACAATATTAATAATTTTCATAGTTTTTTTATTGGTTGTGTGAAGCATTAAAAGAAACAATTACTAATATTACTCGTGATCAAACAGAGAATGATTGAGGCTAGGTTTTAACCATGCAACAGCGCCATCACTGACCCATGCCCTTCACATAATTATTCATATACACGTATTCATATGCCGGGCGTTTCTCAATTAAACACTCAAACTATGTCAATATATTCTATGAGTACAAATGAGCAAAAAATGTATACACGTGTATACATTACACCATAAACGCATCATTAAATAGTTACAACGAAAGCATTAAATATTAATAAACGGTGTTTATATATCTTGTTTATGAAGGAGCATAAACATAGAATTAATATCAAACAGAATTGACATGAAATTCATACGATACTAAATTTACTTTTCTCAATAACATCGATCTGGTAAAATGGTTCGAAATTTTTTATTAAAACTGTAATTGTAAACAATCAATGAAAGTTACATTGATCTTCAACAATAACAGTAATCCGTAGCTCCATGAATCAAAGATAAACGCCGATTCTCCTTTCACCAAGAGAGATTCTTCTTTGTGATTCCATCGCTCCTTCCATCAATATAACATTACAGAATAAAATTAAAATGAAAAAGTTTCAGTGTACTTATAGCAACATGTATTCAACATTTCTGTAGTAACATTTTAATGAATTATTTATGAGCACATATCGATATAACATTTGTTATTCATTTACATTCATAGAATACATTGGTACAGTTTAGTCGTCTGAATGTAAAACACCTTGCGCGTGTTCTTTTATTTCTGCCTTTTCTGTTGACGAAGACCATTAACCCCTTGAACTCCCAATTTTTTTTTAATTTTCTTTTCAATAACTCCCTATTATTTTAAGCGTTCTATTTGAAATGTACTTTAAAAGACAGTCGCTTGATGGGAACCAATTAGGTACAATCATGTACCTGAACACGTGAGTGACTTTTTTTGTTACAAAAGAGGGTCATATACATGTAAAATTGCTTATCTAGGTAAAAAAAATATTGCGAAATATAATACATATTGAAACTGAGAATTTAAAAATGTCGAGTGTGACTCGACATAGGAGTAGCTGTGAATAAGATCGATGTCGAGTCGCACTCGACAAAGGGGATCAGATGGTTAAAAATGGATGATAATAAACAGCCAGACGGATAGTGTGAACGCGGCTTTAGGAACAGGCTCGTGGGAGTCACGTGGAACGCGACATCCTGGCCGAAGAAGGTTGTTCGTCTGCTTTCGGCAGGACATCAGAGAGAACCGTGCGTCGCGACGGCGAGGGCAGGCGTAGGACGAGCTTTATCTGGAGAATCGCGAGCGGTGTTTCGCGCGTTGGCGGACACCGCTTTCTAAATCACTCACTGCCATTCCGTGGCGGCTTTCTCTCTTTTTCCTCGGCTCGTCTCTGTCCGATCCTGTTCTCCCTCGCAACAGATACGCGACAATGTCCCAAATGACGGTCTATTTTCGAGTGGAGACATCGACCTCCCGGCGAATCGTAAAAGCGTCAAAATGAATCCATTAAACCCAGAACAGGTACAACGACCGGTCTACCCTCTGACTGCGCGACGCGGAAAATAAATTTTCCCCTCGTATTCTATAACTGAATCCGGAAGCGTTCTGTTCTGCAAGACACACGAGCACGCGCCCGGAAAAAGGACGAGGACGAAAGGGAAAATTCTGGAAAACCGTGAACGAACGGTCCGTGAAAGCGTAACGGGATAAAGGGGAACGCAAAAATCTGACCATTGGCTCCGCGCGAGGGAAAAAGTTTCATGGGCCGAGAGAATCTTCTTATCTGCCAATAACGAATGGGACAAGGCTTCTCGGCTCGCCTAGATGGACTTTTGTCGTAAACGAAGAGTCCAGGAATTTAGGAATTCGAAGGTAAAATACGTCCGTGGTAGAAACAAGGGGACTGGGGGTTGGAATTGAAAGGTAGAGCCAGCGGAGATGATAGCGCGATGCTACCGCTCTCTGCTGCCTCCTATCTCGTGTAATTAACAGGCGAACCGTGGAGCAGGTGAATCAGAACGATGGTTCTCACGTGGACGACTGGGAAAGCTCACCTAAAATAAATTAAGTATTATCTTGACATTTGTCAGCATCGCTATACTCACGAGGCAAACTACCGAAGTGGTCGTCTCAGATTTTTATACGCTTTTGCGTTCTGATAGAGCATGTTATTACGAATCTTCCTATACATTTTTGTCAACCTAGACGGTCAATAGTTTAAAAGATATTTAATGCAAAGGGAAACCCTACGATGCAATCTAGCAATTTAGACTGCTCCACCTACCGATAGAAAAACCCTATCAGTATTTTAACCTTAAATATCTTTTAAACTATTGCATTGTACCGTCTACACCCAAAACCATAAACATAGAAATATGTATAAAAAGATTTGCATTAACATCATCCATCAACATGCAAAAGCTCAATAAAATCTAACACGACCACTCGGTGGCTTTCCTTGTCCGGATTCCCAAGGATATTTCGAAAGATTTGGTAGTTTCTAAACTCTGGAATACGCCCACGAAATCAAAATCAACGTACCAGCTACTTCCGTGGCTGGTTAGCGGCTTCCTCGGAGATTACGCTTAATTCCAATCATAAAGCGTTCTTATCAAGAAAGGACGTGGTCAAGAGGCGACCGGATGCACGAAAAAACCATTTCTCGTTTCTTTCCGTCTTCGATCGAAGATAATGATCATCAAACGATGAGCGGAAAGAATGAGCAGAAGCGAAGCGTCACTAATTTTGTACTTGGAAAGATGCAGCGGAGGAGATTAAAGGGAGCAGAAGTGGACCAGATTGAGAACCCCTAAGAAGGGTCTCCGAGGATCTCGATGACGACGAGACTTTAGGAAGACGACCTACTTCGCTCGTTTGCATCAGACCCGGGGCGATACCTTTTTTCTTGTTTGCTTCAAGACTGCAGGTAGCCGAGATGACGTAATGCAACGGGCCAATCGTTGCAAAGGGCAAAGTCCCAGGCGGGAGTACGCAGAATTTTTCTTATTTCGCGAGGAACCGGCCGAGAATAAAAACAAAATATAGAAGAAAACCGTAGACAACCCGAAGAAGATACTATGAGCCTCTAAATCACAGTGTCTGCCCCGCGTGAGAAAAAAAGACACTGTTTATCTTGTATTTTAACAGATGATCCATAGCCATAAAAGAAGGAACGGCGGATATAAATCACGATCGATGAAGATATTCGAAAAGAAGAAAGAGGAGCACGGTAGCGGGATGAATGTGCTAATTAAAATTAATCATCGTTGCCCGAAGGTGTTCGAATTCACGGAATACCAATTTCGCACCGTCTCCTCTTCTTTTCGTTCTTTCACGACGGCATGCCGTAGTCTTGTGATTTTCTGTTTCAACGATTGATACTAACATGGACTGACGTACGGGATCTTGAAACACTCGCATAAACGAAGCCACCGATCGAACTTGTTCGTGCGGAGCGTGTATAATCAGCGAAACGTTGGAACTGCGTTAAGTATAATGCTCCCTCGCGTTTTTCCACGGTTTTTACGGCGAAATTTCTGCAAAAAATCTGCGCGCTGTTTTACGCGGGAACCGGTAATAAAGGAAGTAGCGAGTAACCGTAATAAACATACGGTCTTATGCATCGAGAACTTTCTTTTGCCGTGAGTAACAAGAAACAGAGATCGTTAAATCATCGATATGTCCAGGATCGTTGCTGGTCACGTTACGCGGAATCCACATTTTCAGGGTCTATTGTTAACGCGTCAACCTGTCAGCTAGAAATTCCATAATTTTATTTTAACCCTTTTGCTACGTTACGATGTAATTTATTTTATGTATACTAGCTGTACTCGGCTACCAGACGCACAAATATCAAATCTGTCTTATTCATTCAATCGTAACATTACAAAAAAGTTGTTTTTTGTATAACAAAATATATAAACTTTTGTGCAAGCGACATGCCATCAGCAAATTTTATTTAAATGTCATTGTTATTGGTAACATAATTAACACGTTGACTGCCACACTGTATTGGTTGAAAATGGCCATTTTTCTAAATTTCTATACAAAGGAAATATAATATCAAGTTAAAATCTTTTTAATCAAGAATATTAGGAATATTCATAATTTTTTTATTGGTACTATTAAACATTGGTAGAAAAAATTTGTGAATACTAGAAATGATAAAATAAATAATAACTGAATTTAAGTGTCACCCATACATAGGTGACATGACGGTCAAAATGTTAAATTGAAATTATGGGAACGTCGGTTATATCTTATAGGTTTTTTAAAAAAGAAAAATTTCTGAGAACCACAAGTATAAAGCAATACTTCTTGATTATGTCAAAATTTTCTTCGGACAATACAAATTACTACCTTAGTACGAGTTGGCAATGAGTCATTATAGTGGCTTTCCGTTCTAAATGATCGCTTAATGGAAAGTCACCATAGTGGCGCGTAGTAAGCAAAGCGTCAAACAAACAGAGATAAAAAATAATAGTGATTCGTTTATTGCGAAAAATTTAGCTCCACCACTCCTTCAGCCGAGAAACTTGTGTCGATATTTTAAGACACCGAAGCACTATACAAGTGAACTTTTTTTATTCCTCTATGATCGCAATATTTAAACATTTTAGGAAACGGTCAGATTATACAAGAAATAGCAATAGTCTTATTACAGGTGATTTTGCTGTAATAAATTCAACTATTACAATTTATATACATTATAAGACGGTACCTGCCGTAACTCTCATACCGTAAAAGACATTTGTTGCAAAAATCGTGTTGACCATATAATTAAGGCCAAGTTTTATTTAATTCAACGTAATCTGCTCATGAATATTAGTTCTATGTGTAACAAAAGAATATTGAATGTATTCTACATGTTACATGATATACAGTAGAACTTCGGTTATCCGAACTCAAGACAGTCAAAAGTTGGTCATCCTATATTATCAATGTGCTAAAATTATCACTAATAGCAATATATACTTAATTTTGCACCAATATACATTTTCCATTCTAAAATCAAATTATCATTTTCAGGCGATATCTAATTACAGTGCAGGTCATTCTGTTATTAATTACAGTTCGGATACTAGAGGTCCTACTGTATTACTTATATAAACAAATTCGCATCTAGCACGATGTTTCAACGGAGGACATGAAAGACACCTGAAGGACCTCCCCGAAAACGCACCATAGTAGCGTTGCGGCCAAAACGACCGCATAGGAAGCCACAATACTGGCGCGTAGTAGGTGTAAGCTTAACAAAACGCCGAACAGATCTTCTCGTTTGCGATCTTTTCACCGTTGATGGTACATACTGAAGCAATTAACGTTCACTACAGTTTTCTAAGCAGCGAAGTGAAGGGTGAGGCGAGAAATAAATTTGTGAAACGACGGGACGCGGACAGGTACGCGGTACAGACGTGCGTTCAACGTGCACGAATTCCGGCGAAACGTTTCTTTCGCGATGATTAACGGCAATTACGCGAATTACGGTAGCCCATGGGTCGGCGCGACTTTATAATTACAAGTCTAAGCCATGCCAGTCCACAATTCGCGTAACGAGCGTATTCGTCCGTCGCGAACTTGCAGCTCCAACGATCGTCAAACACCGAAAGTTCATCCGGAGCAACCTTTATGTAATAATAACCGGTCGCAGACTGCGTCATTAACGCGACTATGAACGAACTTAATCAACACACGCCATCGACGTTCGCCTTTTCCCGATAAAACACCTTGTCCCGGCTCAACAGTCGATCATTCATGACATCGATCGTAGAATTCACCGCCTTGATAGATCGCGATTGCGTGAAAACGCGATCGAGCCGATAGAACCGTGATTTCCGAACTCGAGACATGAAGAAACGGTGTAACAGGAAGGCAAAAACGAAAGAAACGAACATGGACGTTAATAAATTCTTATCGGGGAGCTAGAACAGGCTGATTAGACCCGAATGCCGACTATTTTCTCGCAATTCCGATATTTAACGCCTCTCTATCTAGCGTTATCGATAACGAACATCTCGTATCCACTCCTAACTGATAATTATCGACTAGCTCACGGCTGCATGTACTCTTCGTTGATTTAGACGCCAGACGGTTGCTGTGTAAATGAAATAACTTTCATCGCGCGAATTTAAACGAAACGTAAAGATACAGCGGATTCTGCGCATTTTGAGACACACCGGTGCCCGTGCAGTTTGGATCGATTAAACGGAAGATCGATCATATGAAGTGTCCTCAACAGACTGCGGATGTTTAAGCAAATTAGTATACTAAAGCATAGGCAGTTTGCATATCGTATAAAAATGACGTTTTTGAATGCTTTACACGTGGAAATGAATTATTGATCATTTTTAACTCATTCATTTATGTAAAAATGTCTAGTAAGCGTCTGTGTATGCTTTCGATTTATTCTTGAGAAATCCTTGTGTGGATTCCCATTATGTTAATAATTCTACAATATATTGTGATACATTATATCACGCTTTAAACACTTTTTCAACAACTCTTTCCTCCAGAGTTTGCCGTTTATTTCATGGTATCTTCGTACATAATAATACAAATATGTGTGCACGTATTTGTGAATAATAATTTAAAACTTCCTGGCGTGTTACAACAGAGAATTGATGTTCTTTATAATAAACCATAAATAACGAGGAAAAGGATTTCAGAAAAGTGAGGTTGCCAAATTATCGGTTATGATCTAATTCTGACGAAGGGTTAACCGGTGGTCTAAGTGACCGGTAGCCGGAGTATTTTTGAAGAGGTATCGATACCGATCCGCAGCTTCGGTCGCATGAAAGCCGCTTTTAAAGGCGGCGCAGCACAATGGAGAGTCGCGAGACGGGATATAAGGCGAAGAAAAACCGGCGGTAGGATACGGAGGAGGAGGAGGATGAGGAACAAGGCGAAGAAGTAGCAGCGGAGAGAATTTATTACCGCGCGAGACCGCGGATCCCCGAACAGAGCAGAAGACCGAGCATAAGCAGTTAGGGTACCCGCACGAACAAATAACGGAGAGGTGGGAGGGCCACGATACCTACAAATGAGGGGCAACAGAGAGGCAAAAGAAAGAGAAACCTCGAGAGAGGTCCAGCCTCGTAACAGGTGTACCGAGTGAATCTTCGTGGATTCCACTCTGCACCTGAACCTGCACGTGAAACTCCGATTTACGCCCGACACTTAATGGCATAATTTTTTCGTCTGCCAGGTGAAGATAAGGATTAATTGAAAAGAACTTAATGAGGCGGGTGGAAGCGTTTGCAGATGGCAAACGCGTGCGTGTATTCTCGTGTAATACACAACTGTTATCTGTATTTAGTTGAAAAACTGGTTCACGAACTTACTGTTGTTTTTTGGTACTTTGTCCTGAGAGGGTATTAGTCAATGTCGATTCATCAGCAATTTATTCTAAATGGAAAAGATTCAATAAAGTTCGTTGACGTGAACATCCAAAGTTTTTTTTTTAGATAGAACAGTGTCCCACAATTTTACAATTCCTTTTGTTTTTGGGAATAATGTTTTCTACATAACTACTGAAGGAGCTTTTTTTTGGGATGCAAATATAAATGTTGATTTATGTAGGACACCCATGTAGCTAATGAGAGTTTAGACAACATTACTAATGCTAGCCTTTGATGTTTCCAACAGCTGCTATAATATATTTTCGGTACTATGTTTATAGGATATTCTCCATTAAATACTATCTTTTATAACAACTCCTTTAAGGAAATCATATTTTGCAGGATTCAAAATTCTAATTAATTAGATAATTGTACATAATCTCCCAAATAAAGGGCATGGAAGGAGTCTCGTACATCTAACATCGTAACCAAAAAGTGTTTACTATGTTATATTTCTGACTTCTTTTAACATTCTCTGCTACCTCCTTTAACGATCTTCATCCGGGATACTCTATATTCCCTCGAGACGAAATTACGCATAGCACGATCGCGTTTATGGGAACCACTGTCGGGAAGTTGGGGACGCGAAGCATGAGGCCACCTCGAGAACCAGAGAACGAAGATCCGATGATCGATAACGCTCTCCTGGTGCTTATATACGAGAGACGAGGTGGTCGTAGCTCATTTTCGGCCGAAGGCGCGTGGTCGGTTATCGATATCTCGATGCGTTTCCTCCTGGCCGATCTATCGGCCCACGCGCACCGCTCCGAATACCTGTTGGCGCGGTTCGAGTTTGGAAAAAAAAGAGCAGCTGGCCAACAACAGCGATGACGAAGAGCGGAGAAGGACGAAGAGGAGAACGACGGTGAGGCTATATTGCGGAGACTCGTTAACTCCGGTAGCCAGGCTCTTTGGCGACGTCGCGATTGCGCCAGGTATGTACACCTACTTAACGACCTGGCCCAACCCAGCTACCTGTTCGACCATAGAGAATGATCGTTTTCCTAGCGCCGGCGATCGTTCAACGGTCGTTAGAGAAACGAGTAGCTGCCAGAGAGAGGGACAGCGCCGCTTGAATGACCGGATGGACACCCTGAGAACTGAAGAGAGTCGGGAATTAACTCTGGATTAGGATTAACAAACATAAATGTGAATCCTTCGATCATACTGATCGACCGAGTTTCGTTTCCGCGCCGGTAACTAGAATTTCATCGCGTCCACACGGAGCTTGTCAAAATTGCTGCTTGCACCATTAGACACGCAATCTGTGGAAAAAATTATGAGACTAGTGTTACTTTAAGTTCTATATGAGAGCCATTGCCAAGTCATGGTTTCTTGAAGCCTTATGTTCGGTGCCTAATTTGTGAATAAAATAAATTCATTTTATGGATACTTTGTTTGGTTTTATGTACCAGTAGAGTCGCTGTTTAGATACACTGTGTATGACTACGTCTGGGAATTTAAATTGAGCGAGTTTAGCGATCGTGCATATTTTGTTTATGAGTATCGTGTGTTATAATAATATTTAGTTAACGTACATTCGTTTAAGAATATAGCAAATGTAGCTTGTGTATATAAAATCGAAAAGGAAATCATAACATTGATTCAAGAAAAGCTTTCACGGACATACGTTTATACAAGCTTTCCTTTTTATTTTGACACATAGAATTCATATTGAATGTTATGTGTTACCTTTTGGTCGGCCTTTAAATGGTCACTTATGTCCACGTATCAACTACTGCTAATACACCCTCACGCCTCTATATGTTCCTTCATAAACCATCATCAACAAGTTAATTCCACGCTATAAATGTAGTTTTTGTCAATAAATATGTTTTCATATGATTAAATAATAACTCACACCCTGAATACCTATAATCGATCTAATCTCGTTTTCGTTGGCTATCAATTTTTTTTTCTTGTTACCGTAAGAGATTTTGATTTTTGTATGGGTTTACGATCTCCCGAATGAATTTTATAGATATTAATTTATTGTCCTATTGGATGTTTCTGCCATTTTTATTATTCTTTACTAAAATGGCTCCGTGAACTAACAATTAATTGCGAATACTACACGAAAATCCAAGGCAAAATTGCTATCAGGCTACAATTCAAGCTAGATTCCTTTAGCAGTCGTAAAAGAAAGTAGAAAATAAATTGTTCCCCAAATTAAAGGTGCAGAACATAATGATATAAATAAATATAAAAAACAGTCGTTATCTCAGCAATTATCGACGCGTATACAACACATGATTTTCACTGGAAGTGTTCCTTATCTAAAGGGTTAACTAAATCCATCCCAACAATTATCACGGGGTTGATTTTGGTATTGTTGCATCGAAGTCAGGCAAAAAAAAAATAGAGCAACGGTCTTCCAATTCCATCGCTCTTGTTAACCGATCCTGCCACCACCTTTACATCTCTTGAATAAGCAACAGATTTACTCTAAATGACAGACACTATCCCATACCGTACAGCCGCTTAAAATTCCCCGAAATCCCAACGAAATGGACTTCACAATCTCTTAAGAAAACTCTTATTTTTCCATAGATTCGACAGTGAGATTATAGCTACTACAAATTCAAAATCACCAACTTCATTTCTCACGGCATTGTTAAGGTGCAGGTCTACGATGAGACGTTTCATAAGATTTTCCTCTCATGAGACGAAAATCTTTACGTATACAGGGTGCCCCAGCTTTTCCTGGCCAAACTTTGTGAATATAGTCTATACGCATAAATAAGTACGAAATATTATATAAACGTAGGTCGTTTGAAGCTTTATTAAAAACTTACAACAAAAATACGACATACGAAGGGAGCGGTAACAGGCTAATAGAGTATTGGAGTATTAGTTACTTCTAAGAGTGCTAGGAGTATTATAATACCTTCAACGACCTTAGATAGCAAATACAGTTCGCTGAACCCTTTGCGTTCGATATGTCGAGCCACAATCGACATAACATTTCATTCCAGCAGTTGAAGAGAAGGGCGAAAGAAACGCTTAAAAATTGAAAGAAAAATTAGTGTGTCGATCTGATTAAGCGTGAAAATATATTGACGAATCATAATGAAATCCAATGTCACCTGGACTTTTCATAATCGTACATTTTTTATTTTATTATGGAGTTGCTGGGACAAAACGTCGGATTTATCACAGAGTGCAAAGGGTTAAACAGACTACATGTAAATATCGCTGATCTATTCCTCCTTTGTATTATAGTAAACGCAAGCCCGTTACCATTCTCTTCGTATTTCATATTTCTGTTATAACTTTTTAATAAAGCTTCAAATGACCTATGTTTACATACGATTTTTGTCTCATTTACACCAATAGAATATACCAACAACGTTTGACCGGAAAAACCAGGGACACCCTGTATATATATTTACATTTAGTTGTTGCTGACATTGTTGTCTCGTGAGAGGAAAATCTCATGCAGTGTCTAATCGTGGATTTCGACCTTTAGGATCGAAACGAACTTTAGAACGTGCTTCACAGAATGGACGACGATTCGTTGCTCGTGATGCACACGGCGAGGGATCCTGGGATTGCACGTGTGCGGCGCAGCCTCTGAAACGAGATGCGCGACCTTGAACTCGCACTCCAGGGTCGATCGATAGGCGCCACGCGCCTCTCCTGACCTATATAAACACCAGGAATTCCGGGATAGAAAGCACAACGACAGGAAAACCCGCCGCTTTTCTCGCGAGCCTGCACACCGGGCGAAACGTCATTTCGATATGTACATTCATTTAATATCTGACTGATTTTAAGACGACAATAATATAACAAATTGACTGGAAAAAAAAGAAATTTTCTAAATTTTTTTAAATTGTTTAGTTATGTATGAATCAGATGCGGTTTCGTTTCGTTTCAACAAGGAACTTTACAACAAGAGATTAGAGATTGTAAGTGACATAAAAGATACTTTGAGTATTAGTACGTAGACAAATAATCAGAGAATATGGAATTAATATTTTTAAAAAGTCTGACAGATCCAATAGGAGATCAGTTTATTCTTTTATGTACTTTGCAACGAGAAATTTTGGTTTTAGGATCTGTAAGAGTGGTACCCTTAACATCTCGCGTGCTAAGCCAGTTTTGTAAAAATTTC
Organism: Macropis europaea; assembly: GCA_916610135.2. NCBI lineage: Eukaryota > Metazoa > Arthropoda > Insecta > Hymenoptera > Melittidae > Macropis > Macropis europaea. Next base: position 24,249,336 of record OU744345.1, read on the forward strand.
CAGAAGGTTCAATTCAATATTTATTGTAGCTTTTACTATAAACATGTATATTTTGCCTAGACATTGGTTACATTTAAACATCCTGTTTTGAATACGAATAATAAAAGAAAGAATGTTTAACTGTTCCATAGTATATCTGTGTTTCTACTATCATGATAGTATCAAATTTTTTAGAATTTCGTCGGGATCACCAATTATGTAAATAAATAAAAATTAAAGTACGAAACGTCCTTATGTGACTCCCTTTTTTCATAGGGCATTTTTGAGAAGTATTCTCTATTATATATTAAGTATAATATTCAACCTCATCGATATGTATTACAAGACGATAAACGATCGGTACCTATGCTTATCACTCATAACACGATCTCTTAACTGTTAATTGTAAGACTGAAACCTTAGCATATAAGTCAGATGTATACTTATTGTTTTATTTCGGAGTTTATAGAAACTTTGTTAATTTTTGTATACAGCCCAAAACAATAATAAACAGCTTTAAAACCGAAACACCGGCTGTCGTCCGACTGCCGAAGTAAAGCCACCGCTGGCCATGGTAAGCGCTACTTGTAAGATGGGTGACCGTTTTCAGTGCTTCTGGGTTGCTGTGGACACACAGTGGCCTAAAAATGCAGGTCCTCCGGCTAAATGATCATAGCGGTCGATACTCGGTTACATAGAAAGAAGAAAGATCCAAAACACAACATGGTGACACGCAATACGCCAAAAACTCTGCCACGCACAGAAAGTGTTCAGCTCTGAAGCATTTCGTGCTGAATGAGTTGAATCGCGACAGATTCGAGATTTATCGTGTGGGAGAAGTTCCACCAGCTCCACGTGGAGTCGATTTTATTCTCGCTGCGATACTCGTGAAGATTGCAGCGTCTCGATGCTTTCCGTCCTGAAAGCAAAGTCAATCGCGGTTAAACGCGCGCGTGGGCGTTAATTACTCTGTTAAAACCAGCTCGAGTTAGTGGGAGTATTGCACGAAACGTGGGCATAAAACGACGACAGATACGAGACCGACTATCGCTCGACGTTGCAAGTACACTGCACCGTTACAACCAGCGACAGACACCGTTTTCATATTTCCTTTTATCTCCCGCGCCGATGCAAAACCTTCTCCTGTCTCACCCACCTGGCCAATCGATCGCTGTTAATGCACGGTTTCGAGCGGTCGTTACACAAGTATGTTGCAAAACCAAAAGTCGTAAATCATAGGCGAAAATTAAATTTTCTCAGTCGTTCTTACTAACGTCTAGATTAAGCCAACGTACAGTCAGTCACGAGAATATGTATACAGATCAGAAATTTGCTATTTGTTGCAGGAAATATGAAGATTCCTGTAAGTTTTCCACGTGTTCCATTACTTGCCATTTAATTATTGTCATAGCAGCGCTCGTTACGTAAACTGTATAATAAGGATGTTAATCATAATGATATTAGAAAAATATGGAAAGAGTAATAAGAGTTACTAAACGTGTTTAGAAGGAGATAATAATGTGTTAGATGTATGAGACAAGAAATGAACTACAATTAAGATCTACAAAATACTCTTGTTATATTATGATTTACGAATAACCATAATTATATCAGAATCGTATTCTATAATTCTTTTAGTATTGATGATGGTCAGTTCTGAGAAACTGTCCATTTATTATATGAAATTTTTTAATTAATTTTTTCAGCACACTTCAAATATGCTCAATCACATCGAAATGAAGCGAATTTTACACGCAGACTTTTGCGTCTGATTGCATTGTGCCTTCGATTTGAAATTCACAGCCGGAAGGAAACAGTTCGATCGAATGATTAATTAAATCGACTCGCTGACCGGTCCAAACTACCCCGGTTCTCGTTAAAACAAATGCTCATTAGCTCGAAACAACGCTCGTCGTAAAATCTACATAATAACATAGCCGACTGGAACAGAGTTTCGCCAAGTTCACACTGGAACGTGCTTCGTTTCTGTTCTTCCCAGCGGTTAGGGTCGATGCAGCCAGCTTGAAAATGCAACAGTATACAATAGTGTCTCACTTACTGCGAAAAATTCAGTCTGACGATTTTTTGGAATTGTTGGAAATGATTTCTGAATTTTATTGGTTACCAGAAAATGTTCTACGTCTTACATGTACTCAGGTCCTTTCCTTTAGATGCAACAGCAACAATTAAACGGTCACTTGTCTGGAAACTGATCCAGTGACTCGTTTATTGCAAATCGAGAAACAAGATGTTTCGCAATAACCGACACACTGTTATGAGCATTCGGAAGTCGAAGGTTATACTTCGTTTATTTGACACTGACACAACCTTTTGACAGTTTAGCGATAGTCGACGAAACTTTGTATATTTTAGGCTATGTTTGTGACAGCACGTTGCTATACCCCACACGTTGCATTAATTTTGTCTCATTCATTTATTAAACTCCTCTATTTTCTCACTGTTCTTTTAATTCTTAATACATTGCTGACCGGGGGATTTTGCAGAAACTAACGCCTGTGACCGGCTATTTTTCATACAAGTCAATATTTAAACACCCACGTGAGTAAATTTCGCCATTTTTGAAAATTTTACGGTAACAAAATTGCATTTATAATACACAAAAGGTCAGAAAAAAACTAACGGGGCAAAATGTGAATGATAAGCACAATAATAAATTGTATAATGAACATTTTATAAATTTTAAGCTCTAACAACTTCGCATGGTGATTTTAATTATGTCGCCCTCTAAAAACGTCTGAGTACGTCCTCAGTTAATAAAGTTCTGGTAACAAAAGACATATTAATATGTCTCCAGTCAATAATGTGTTAATCTACATTCAAGGTTGGCACAATAAAAACGTACTATCATTATTTTCTTCCAGAGGGTGTGCGTGCCGATCCTAAGAAAAATCACGTTGGATGTGTCCCATTTTTCCAAGGGGATATATAATTGGACCCTAAAACCTCTAACATCACATTAATTTTGACTATTAATCCATTCATCAACCAGATCATCCTTTTCGACCAGCATCATCCCTTTCCTATTGCTCGATGCTACGTTATACTATCGCGTGCACAGAATAGGCATCGGATGAGTCCGTTTAGAGGCTGGCACAGTTTCTGGCTGCACGGGGGAGAGCAATATTGATTTCTAGAGGAGCTCGGAGATAGTCCCTGGAGTGTGCATTCTAGCGAGCAACCCGCTCTGACGGGGATGAATTCACGGCCAAGGACGCCGGAACAATCCCTCCAGCTTTTCTAGCAACCCTTGCTTTCACTCACCACTACCACCTTGTTACCTGTGTGTAACGCTTCACGGTACGGTTAACAACTCTATCCTCCCTGCCTCCTCGTTATCGACGCTTCGATCTGCTCGAAACTCCACCTCTTTCGCGTCCGTACACGCTCGGTGCATACGCGAGCGAATCGAGAGATACTCGCCGCGCGATAAAAATGAAAATATTTAATCGTGACCGGGGGAACTCCGTGGTACGTTGCTTCATTATTTATTTCCTCTTATGCGGAGCGAGTCTGAATCGCGTGGACAAATTGTGCAGGCATATTCTAGTCATCTGAAGGATGAAAATAGGTCAGATGGGTCTGAAAAGGCATCCATTCTAAGTTATTAACATTTTGAGTGCAACGTCACCCATATTTGGGTGACACAAAAATTCTATCATTAGATATTTAATCATGTATAGTATTAATGTACATATTTAGTAAGGTTTAATAGTGACAGTAAAAAAATTATGAAAATTGTTGATATTATTGATTAACACGTTCCACGCCACAGTGAAAAATTCCATAAGTAGTCAGACGCGTGGAAATAAGTTTCTATAAATACATAACGTTAAAAACACAAACATTGAATTGTCTTATTATATACCATTTATTTGGTACTATTGTTTTGGCGTTCGTTTTAATTGGAATATAAAGAATATTACCATTTGTTTAGAATAATCGAATTTGGTGCGTGGGGCGCATACGACCCACACGGCACGGAACGTGTTAAAAAAGGTACAATTTATAGTTATATTAATTTTGTACAAAAATGTAGAAAGCTTGTCATTTGCAGCTAGTGCAGCGTGTTGCTCAAAGTGTTAATTTTTGTCTTACACAAGTTGTCTTATATGATTATAAACACTGAGACCGTTCACTGTTAATGAATGAAAATGAAAAGTAATATGTGTATAATTCACACGTGCCATAATTTGTGAGTTACAGGAAATATGAGAATGAAATGACGAAGGTGGACCCATAATATGATATTCTGTCATTTTATTGAATTTTTACTTCTGGAACATTTAAAATTCATTATACGTATATATTGTACAAATTAGTGACGGCCGCAATCTGCAAGTGAAAATTACAGAATGATATTGAATATATTACTCCAAACATTTTCGTTGATATCTATGCAACTCAGAAACTACAACATTTATCACCTATATTGAGATATAATTTTTTATTTATTTTAGCGTGTAGATTTGTCCCCAGCAATATTGACCGGCACTCACGAAACGCTTGCAGCCTTCTTTTTTACCCAAATTAGCGCGTAGATTTCATTCTTAAGATTTGGCTACTCATTTTACAACCATCCTGTATATATTATCGACGACTGATTTCGCGACGATTGGAAAAGATGATCGACCGGGAGAAAGGGCGATTAGCATAACGGTGAATCGCGACGACGGTGTTTCACGCACGAAATGAAAATTTATGTCGCGTTAAGCGGACAGATTCACGAGCACAATAATTCGTGATGCCGCCCGGGGACATGCGTTGGAAGAAATCGAATGAAATAGGTAAGATTTACGTAAGCTTTCCACAGAATTCTCGCGGAGGATCGACTCGTTCGGATAAAATATCGTGGAAAGGGATTGGCTGTGTGTTAACCGGCGTTACACCTGCGAGCCGATGAAGAAACTTCATGGACACCCACCTACGCAACGCTTCGTTCGGCAACCCATTACCGTTCGCTCGACGAATTAAATAGGGGGACACTCGCGGCCGTTTCTCGTTCCCGTGTTTCTTTTTTCGATAATAATTTTGCACTGGGTCCTTGTCATCGGGATGTCGGATCGCGTTTTAAATGTTAATCAGCGGACGTTTCGAACGTAACGCAGCATATTTTATTTCGAGAAACTTTCTCAGGAAACCAGCGTTATCCGAAATTATGACACTGATTGAGTGCTTACAGCGTTTGATTTTCAGAATTGATTCTCTATGGCCGTAACCGTAAACAGGTGCACGACGGCAACGGATAAAACGATATACGTATTTTCGAACGCCATTTCTAACTGAAATTTCTATCTGGATGTACTGTGCGTAACGTTGTTTTTAAACGTAACTTCAAGCGTAGATAATTGAATGATTACATTCATTTTGAATTATTGATAGATTTAATACGTCGAATGCCACAGTGGAAACTGCCATACCCAGTCAGACACATTATACTCTGCTGTATTAAATATAAATCGTGAAGTAAAAAACATTTTATTATTTGAAAATATAATAGTCACTCTATATTATTATTATAATAACAATTATGTTGTAAATTGTGTAAGAATTACTAGTTATTTAATGGAATAAAATTTGAGGAGCTGGTCACCGGTGACCCCCATGACAGGCAACGTGTGAACGTTAATTTTGGTATCGTCGTACCACTACTTGATTTTCAACGAATTTCTATAGTTTCAAAACAATTCAACCTAAGTCTATTACAACCGATTAGTATCACTGAATTGTTTGTCAATTAAAAAATTGTCGGGTCGTCTGAACAGGTAGTACCTGATACGTACGACAAATGTTCGGAGAGATAATAATACTGAAACGTCAAGATGAAATTTTTTACCAAAAATTCCGTCTAATTTACAAATTTATCAGCTACAGGTCTTTGCTGTGTTAGTCCAAAATTTGATTACAAAATTTAAAACAATATACATGTCTGATATTTCACCTCATGCACAGTCAAATCTTTATTAAATAAAATCGTATAATATATTCATATTTATTTAAAGTATGTTTTATAAAATAAGGAACGACATTATTTATGAGATGACCTGACACATTTTTATTCGCACCGCCATAGTTCCAACCATTAGATCCTTAGACTGGCAGTGTACTTACAGTGTCCTTTATACGATATTCATGGTTCGTACGTAAGGTAATTTATTTTATTACGGGAAACTTTCTCCTGAAACTAACATTAGTTTAAACGATGACACTGATCATGCGCCTACAGCGTTTGATTTTCAGAATCGATTTTCCTTAACCATAGCCATGAACAAGTGCAGGAAAGCAGCAAATAAACTAATATGCAGGGTGTACCACCTAACTTTATCACCTGAAATATTTCCGTTGTAATTAAAACTTACATGTTGATAAACAAGTGAGGCGTTTTCAAGAATCGGAGATTAAGCAGGACGTTACTTCGCAGTGGCACAGGCAAATTAAACAGAAAACTTTGTTTGTAAAACCTTCGCTGATCTGGAAGACTTAGTAGTATAGGTTGTCGAATTTGTCTTCAAAATGGCTACTGTTGGAGATCTCAACGCATCTGGAAATCTACTCTGCAACACAGAGCTTGTAAATGTATATTTCCACTTCCTAGAAAAGGAACGTCCTTCACTTTCGAACGAACCAATTCAAACCTTTTTAAAGGACAACGAGAAAAGCATTTTCCTTCGCCGAAATCAGAATTAGTCCGGAACTCGTAGCGTAAACTTCCATTTGTATCCGTTAGCTTTGCAAGAAGTCAAGAATAAGGGTTAAACTTGTATATAGTTTATGAAATAAATTAAAGTTCCTATAAAGACCGAGTTTGATGCCGAATCTGGACTCCAACACTATCATATACAAATGATTAGGAAAACTTATCTGGTTAACCCTTTAAAACGGAATAAAACTATTATTACTATACCCTGGCCATCACAAAACTGTGCAACTTTTGTAGGACAGATTTCTACGAAATTTTAATTACAACGGAAATATTTCAGGTGATAAAGTTAGGTGGTACAGTCTGTATTTTCTAGCATCGTTTCCAACCCAAATTGTGACTTTTTTAAAGGCACCGCCTTGTTTCGTTCGAACATATCATTCGATCCATTCTTCCATCGATGTTTATCTGTTAACCATTAGATCATTAGACTAACAATACACGATGTTCTTTATGCGGCGCTTACACGTCGCACGTAATAGCCGCATAGCTGTAACGCGAACTACGAGCCCGTCGAAGCTGCAATTTGCATGACATATCTCGCGCTCGATGCGTATGCTCTTTGCACACGCAGGTGACAATTCTCAGCGTGTATCATCGCGCGAGATTTGCCCTCGCGTGCGATTAGCATAATGGTCGATCATTACGACGGCGTCATCCGATTCCCGTGGGCGTACGTTCGAAATTGCCGCGGACCGAACTCACGGCTTGCAAGAACAAAAGATCGGCTCGAGCGCGCCCGTTACAGCGAAACGTTTTACTACGTGCTCGGTCCTAACGAACGATCAGAGATAGAGAAAAACGGAACAATACCTTTTCAGAATCTTCCGCGAGACGTTCTTAAAACACGGAACAAGTTTTTGCGTCCTCCACCGCGGCCCGTGTGATCCAGTTCCTATACGCATCAACGAGTTAAGTTCGTTTTACTTGAATTGCACAAAGCCGCGTACGGAACGTGATACTCGAAATCGCATGAATCCTGAGTCTCAAATAACACGGCACTAAATATCACGAAAACAATTAACCGCCTTATGTTCAAATGGACCATTAACCCTCTGCGTTCCATTTTCTTTTAATTACACGAACAGTAAGATAGGAATTATTTTTGAGAAAAATCTTTGAGTGCAGGATGTTTTGCAAAACGAAAATACTTGGATGAACTTTGTGTATTGTTTCAGTCGCTTCAGAATGACTACAGAATGTTAGGATATCAGTTTAGAACTAATATAAACGAGTCAATGTAACTAGACTGCGGAAATCCATGTAAATGTAAATTTATTAACTACACTGTTTTTGTATTTTAATGTTTTATCCCATAAATATTTAAGAAATGTATTTTTTATTTTATTTATTTTGTATGATGCATACGTTTCACATACTTGAATATGTTAAATTGCATGAACATCCACAGTCTACTTACCAGGAATGAATGATCATTATCCTCAGAATCGGATTTTCTATTACAAAATGTTCAACTTTTAATGTGACTGTACTATTGTTGACAGTCACCGTATCGTCACAGGTACGCTCCATGATGTCAAAACATAAAGTCTGGCCATAACGTTGATGGTCTAGAACAATGCCGGATAGTATAAATAGGTGTGTGCACAAATTTGCGGACACATTATTATGCAACTGCACTTCGAAAATGTGATAAACTTAAATTAATAAGTACCCTCAATAATGGGAAGAAAGACTTCAGTATTATATTCTTTGTGAGTTACTTTTTAATTTTATATCGCCTAATATTCGAAATCATTTTCCTTTTATGAAGTAGCACTGAAAAATTTTGTCCAAAAATTCTTGCATGTAACTGCAACGCAAAAATGCATTGTATATCCATATAGGAATATTTGGACGAAATGTTGACGTTCCCCACAGTGTGAAAGAAACTTACAATTCATTCGAACTGATACATTGTCTATTCAAATATCAGGTTACTCTATAAGTAATATCGTTTTCTACCTTATACAACATCGGTTACATAAATTGCAATTATGTTACTGAATTTTAGTTAATAAAGATTTTATTGTACACGTGATGAAATGCAGAAGATTACATACACCGTTTCGAATTGTCCAATGAAAATTGTACAATCTTAACAAGGACGTGTAGCCTACCTATGAAATTTCTGTTTCATTCATTCAATCGCATATATTCTCAGTTTATAGATTGTTATATTTTAATGAATCAAATTATTAATGATAAATTCAAATCATGCACCTCATTTAGTTGCAATCACACGTTAACCTTTAACCCCTTCTTTCAGAATATTGAATTTATTAATCAGAATAATTAATGGATTTCACTTACATAATTGATGATTCCTAATCATCATAATAATCACAACAGTATTATTTATTGGCGAAATGACTTTTCAAGGACCTCGTAGAATAAAGATTTTAAAAATAATACAATTCAAAATAATTCCTTTATTATTTCTAAATTATTTGTATGACAATAATTAGCCCCTTGCCTCACAATAACGAGTCACACTCGTAACAGAATATGATTGACACGTTACAAACACGACTTCCGCCTGTGCACCGCTTCTCCAAACTTTTGCACTCCGGGGCATTCGACTTTCGGAGGATCATTAAAAGCGACCTGTACGTGTTGATGGACGGTCTTCATTTATCAGGCCATACCACGACTCGAACACCGAACTCGAACGCACGAAATCGTTGGAAAAATCGTAAAGCGAGGGGTTAATAATAACTGCGACTGTTAATTTACTTTCGCCCGACATCACATTTAAGACCGACATTACTTATGGGACCGCCTAATAAAAGTATATTGGCATAACATGAATCGACGATTCCGTGCGGTATGAATCGAACTTTACTGCCGAACGGGAGATCGTTAAAACATTAATCGACGTCCATTACGCTCGTCAATGATCAACACACCGTCATCTTTGTTATCGGCCACGTCCTTCACGGCGCATCGCCGATTGGCTACCGAGATACAGGACTCGATCTCATATCGAATCGAAGCTCCCGTAGCCGAGTGCGGTCGGTCGTGTATCACGAAACACCGTGGCGTATCCGTGACACGGTCGTAAGGGGAACGGATACACGGCCGTGGCTCGATATCGGTCTATAGGTATAGGTAAATGGCCAAGTGGATGACTACGGGCGTTTGATTAAGCACGGTAGCCACGGAACGGCCGGCTACCGGCCAGCCCCGTTCGTTCGCGCAATTACGCCAAATGGATTTCCTAATTGCGGCGCCGCGCCGCCAGAGATTGCTCATGTTCGAACATCCCGCACGAACGAATCGCCCAACGATCCCAATATACCGGTCCCGGCGATTTCTCTTTCTTCTTGCGGCGGGACGCGCGTGTCTGCGGAGGAAGACGTCCATGTCGGATCCGGTTCGATCGGAATCGATTTATCCGTGGAAAGGAGTTGATTCGAACTCGACGAAATCCCCTCACGGATGGATTTTTTCCAATTTTACATGTGTTAGATTTTATTTAACCACTTGCCCTGTAACAACGAGCTATACTCGTGACGAAGATTATGCTCCACGTGTTAGAAAAATATGGCTCAGTCTTGTACTGGTTTATAAAAATTACACTAAATGGAGTTTCTTTGGCCGCTAAAGAATTATTAAAGGCAAATTGTACGTTTTAATGTATGTTCTTTACTTATTAAAGCACATGGACATTTAAATAGTTAATTATAGCGCACTTGGCGATTAATAAAATCGTAAGGCATGGGGTTAAACAAACAGGTAATGCGTAGTAAATATACACGTCTCCAGTGGTTATGAAGATATTACAAGGAAAGTATTAAAGTATTTACTGCACTGCGAGCAGAAAGAATCTATATAAACTGTATTGAAGTGTATAAATGAACTGTATAAATAGCTGTAAATAACTCGCGTGTCTTTTGGCTACGTCTCTGCGCTATGGAGACTCTGCTCAGACTGACACAGCCCCTTTTTGACCCTGGAAAGTGTCCTGGAAAAACTGCAGGTCGAAAGTTCTAACACTTCGCCGCTGCATTCTGTCTATGTGTGTGCTGCATGTATGTGGCTGTGTGTGGATATTGTTGTATTGCAACAACATGCTTGCGGATCCACGGATGCGTCGAAGAATTCCGTTGTGAATTTGGGTGGGATGAAAGTGCCGTTGCGTAAAACTTGTAAAGAAATTTGTAACTTTCGAATGGTTACAGATGCATTGATAAAAGTTGCGTTGGAATATAGAAACAATTTTACTTAGAAAAATTGACCATACTTTTGCGTGATTTATAGCTATTTTCTCAATTTTCCACATTGGAGAAAGTGGACATCCATTGTTACAACAGAAGACAGTATCAACCGATTTTGATAAAAAATTATGTCGATTATAATTTGAGATCCTTGAGAGTTTCACGGCCCGGGATGCTATGATGATAATTGCGAGAGGTTTTCGGCATATGCCGTGTCCAAGCGGAGTTATGTTCCGACGTTTCACCAGTACTGCAGAGTCAAAGACGCACTGATAATTACCTCACAACTATCATCAATTACAATTTGTTTAATGCACTTTCCGATAACGTCACATATTGGGACAATTTATGGATTACTTGTTGCATAAAAACTTACGCGACAACAGACTGGTATTCAGACTTCGATTTGATGTAATGATCGAGATAGAAGATGTGATTTAATTTAGTTTCAACCTACCAATGGTATTACTTTGTTAGAGACAGAAAAGTGTCATAAGACGAAAGTAAATGATTTTAGACGCTACATACTTCTAAATTACATTTATGCTCCTCTATGGAACACTATACCTTTGGATGCACTAATCCATGTAAATTGTCATCCCCTACAAAGAAACACCAGTAATGTTATATCTTCAAATTGTCATTTTAGAAGTTATTTTAAATAACAAAAGAATCGCGCCCTTCTGATGGTACTAACAGCACCTAACACTAAATAGCAACGAGAATTTGTCAAGAATTCGTTGTTGCTAAGCATCTACCTTTACCTTCCCATATATAACGCCTTCAGGTCCGAAAACAAACTTCTCAGGCTATAAAACATCCAAGAAATTCCGCGTTCCGTGCTACCTTATGAATCAATCAAAGAACACAGCCGACCTTCCCTCCAATCCTTTCTTCGACCCGCGAACCGATACTCGGGGACCCGGCACCGACAGGTGAGAAACAAGAAAACAAACGAACACGAGCAGCCGTGTCTTCGGATCCAAGGCGCCTATAATCTTATCTGTCAGATAGCGCGTACTTTAATCCCCGCTTATTCTATTTCTGCACAACGACTGTTCTCGGCGGAGGGAGCGAGAAAGAGAGAGCGCGCCCTACGAGAGAAAAAGGGGTGGAAGTAGGGTGGAGAAGATTGCAGGGGCTGTGTCAGGGAGCGCACCGAAAGGCCTTGGATCTGCATAGCAAATTGGCGATCGATATACGGTCACCGGTACGGCGAATCGCGCGAGCCTCGAATTAAAGCTTATAACTTTCATGTCCGGCGCAATGTATCATTATGCGCAGGGCGACCCTGGCTCTTGATGCAGCTGCCCGCATGCGCCGGCGACCAGCGGGCGCGAATATGTGCATAAAGCACGATAAATCGTCAACGGAGATACGGATCGACGAATGATAAGTCGCTCGATGGGCGGTGCTCCGCGATCTTCCAAGCTGGCCACTTTTTTGAAAGATAGAAAGAAACGTCATGGAGCCGCCTTCGATGAAACTATTAGGCTGGTGCGCGTGAAATGTCGACCGTCCACTGTTCGACAGCTCGTAAGTAGCCCGCGAATCTTGGTGCGGCTGAACATGTCCAAGTTTGTGGAGAATGCACATTTTAGAGTAAGTGAAACGAAAAATATACTTTTACATTTAACCATTTGAACGCCTAATTTTTGTTTACTTTTCTTTTCAATAACTCCTTATTATTTTAAGTGTTTTATTTGAAATGCACTTCAAAAGACAGTTGGTTGAAAGGAACCAATTTAAACAATTTTATAACACAAACAATCATGTACCTGAACACTTCAAGGACTTTTTTTGTTACAAAAAAGGGGCATATAGATGTAGTATTGCTTATCTAGGTAAAAAAAATATTGCAAAATATAATACATATTTAAACTGGCAATTTAAAAATGTCGAGTGTGACGCGACATACGAGTACCTGTGAATAAAATCGATGTCGAGTCATACTTGACAAAGGAGTTTAAAGGGTTAAACCGCAAAATACGGTTCTGTCATAGTTGCATTCCATCAGCTACGTGTAAATCAAAAATATGTGTTTGCATAAAAATCTGCAGTCTACGCATAAGGGAAGGTTGCAATCCATGCGGACGCTTTCTAGATAAAGCCAGAGTTCAAATATAAGCAAGTTCCTGTCCGTGTTTTATGGCCAGTGATCGTTGGCCTTTTCGCAAATGTCTTTATATTTTTCTGCGTTTGTTATTTTACATTTTTGTTATACCACATGCATGGTTCATGCCGTACGTTGCACACTATTCTTATACCTTGTTAAAGTGCTCTCTTTCTTTTATGTGTGGTACTGCATTCTTGCGTATAGTCTCATAGTTTGACAGAACTTATCTCAGTAAAACTCCTAGAACATTAAGGGTTTCTGATGAATTAGTTGTATAAAAAGCGTCTTCAAAGTTTGTATCGCAGTTCCTTCAACTTTGACAGGGTCGCCGAAAGAAACTGTATTCATTTTCGGAGCAATTGAATAATTGATTCCGACACACGCTGTCACGGAAATAATCGTAAGGCAATGGGTTAATCAATTCGGCGCTAAAAGCGATTTCACACTGGCCACACTCTGTGGAGTCCCAGAAACGAAATATGTGCCACACATGGAGAAATACATTGTAGTGTGACAAAACAGTGGCAGCACTCACTGGTATCAATGTTTCGCTGTGGTGCGTTTGTGACGAAAAGTAGCTGTCTCACTCTGAAAGGGCTTTAATTTTCGATAATAAACGTATGACATGTATATTGTATATAGAGGGTGCAGCCGAATGTTATGTACAGGCGGGTACGAGGTGACTCCTTATGAAAGGAATGGACCCTATATACCATAATACCATGTATTTCACGATATAACACACGGTACTGTAATATGTACGATGTCAATCACTGAAATATTCACTGTCGCGGGAGCATCAAGTCCCTTGAACTCAACTGAATGAAATAATTACTAATTCTTATAAAATTATGAACTGCACTGATATCAGAATATTAACATAAAGTTACGCGTGTTCAAGAATTATTCTATTCGTTCACCCTTTGACAGTTGATTCCGTATTGGAGTCGCCCATTGCCATATGTGACGACAGTTTATATTTTGTGATATTGCTTGTTGCATACCCTGAGTTTTAAAGTATTTCATATACGAACTAAGATGATAAAAATAAAAGAATACACGTAAAGCATGTCACAGTTAATTTATATAAAATATTTGAAAAAATATACGTTTTTGAAACCGTACTACTTGATCATTTTTAATGAACTTTTGAAGGGTTAAAGCTTTATTCTGAAAACTAAATTCGAATGTGGCGTGCTGCACAGGTTCAGCAGTTTTTACCGTGGCACTTGACATGTTAATTTATTACAATGCTGTGAAGCTGTAAAATATTTCTCGAAATGTATACATTTTAATAAAACATGCTAGTATAATAATATGTATATCCAAATACACAGAATTCATAGCGTAAAAGAAATGCGTCTGGATCCATATAATGACCAGTATCACACAGTGAACGACTTTTCGAACAACATACATGACATCATGGCACTAAAACCGTTCAGACGTTCAATTGAAACTTAAAAAATCCTAAATGTTCTCAAACTTTCGACTCCACACACAAAATATTTAACCCTTTGAATTCCTTCACGTTCCACCTGTGGCACACGAGATCGATCGATCGAACAGCCACGTGACGACTATTGCAAGGGTCAAACGTGCACGTTGCGGGAACACGCGAAAAAAAAACGTCACTGTCACCCTTCGTACCCATTAATGACAGTCGCAACGGTCCTAAAGTGACCGTGTACGGGATTAAAAAAAATAATCAGGTTCGAGTATCGTTTTATGGAGTAGCGTGGAGCAAAAACAATATTTTCTCGAAGTGCGCAGAGGAGGCACGGTGGGCGAGAGGGAACCACCTGGAAGAGCACTCGAGCAGGATCGACAAGAAACGTTTTTGTTGTTCGGCGTGTTTGCAAACGAAACCGGACAGCCGTGACACCTGACACCTGGTGCACTGTCTTGCACCGTCTCTCTTTCTCACGCGGTCGAACAACGAACGCTGACTTCTTTTGCTTATCGGTGTATGTAGTAGCGATTGAGACAATAGAGCCACGGTTCGCACGATTAGCGTTCTTGACCAGCGCTGGACGTCAATAAACTACGGGGTCGAAAGCACTGCGTTCACAGTTACGCGTTCCGATGAAGAATGATACCGAATAAAACGTACAGGGTGTTTTGTGATTAAACGATCAAACTGTGTGAGTTTAAAATGTTATACAAACATATGCTTAGAAATGCTTCGTTAACACTTTGACTGCCATGTCACCCATACATATATAGGTGACACTTCAATTTAATGATTGCTTATTTGATCATGTAAAGCATCCATAAATATATCTAAGCAGGTCGAATGGAATCAATGGACAATGATAGAAGTTACTAACATTATTTATTAATAAGCGTATTATTTTTGGAGTACATTCACTCTGTAGAAAACTGTAGGAAGTTTGTAATTTTCAGTGAGTACAGCGTGGCAGTCAGTGTCTTAAGAAATTACAACGAAAATGTTAAATATTAATTATTCTAGAGATATCGGAGTAAGCTTCTGAAGGTCGGACCTCCATCTTGGTTTTAACAAGTAATTTATATTTTTCGACTTATCGTAATGTACTCATTATCTTTTGCTTTCATAGAAATTCTGAAGGTGATAAATCAATCGAAGTGAAGTTTTATCTTCTATCCATCACTTACTATTATTGTTACTATTATTACTATTATTGACAAAAGTGAGTTTGTCATCGTATGAGTTTTATGACAATTTTGTTTGATTTTAAGAAGTGCATTGTGCGTTACTTAAATAGTAAATTAAAGATAAAGGAAAAAATTAGATGCACATAATTTAAATATTCTAACATTGTGCTATGGTAGTTCATGCACAGTGCTTTTGTTGTAACTCTGTACTGAAGCATTTTTGGACGTATGTTTACACAACATTTTTTACTCAGAATGTATTGATCATTTAATTGGATGACACCCTACACGGGAAGTGTTGCAGGACTATAAGTACAGACTTTCGGATATATGGATTTGTCTTGAAATGGACCGTTCCAGAAACATTAAATTTTATTTTAGAGAAAGTAGTAAATACGTATAAATGAAACCGAAAAAGAAATAAATTATTCTTCACCAATTATAATAAATTCGACCCTGAAGTCTAACGACCTGGGAATTCTTGATATGGACCCTATCTACTTTTCACTAAACTTATCGTATTTATATTATATTAATACCATACGAGCTCATAGTCACTAAACAAAAAAATAGAAAATTCAAAAATCATTATTTTTAATTTAATATTTACAATACTTGAATTTAAAAAGGAGTCGCAACCAAACAATCAAACTGTCAGTATTCCAAAACAGACTAATCCTCCCAACTTCTCACCATAGCATCACATAAAAGATTCCCTAACTCGAACCACGTGTCCAAGGCACTTGTCAGAAACTAAAGAAAACACAACATGTTTTCGACCCGGCATAAAATTCACCGAGGAATCACAGAAGCGGGTAGTCAAAATTAATGACCATCGTTTCAAACACTTTGAAGATACCTCCGAAACCGTTAATTTTCAGACATACCTACGTTTACCAAAACCTTTTTGTTTCTTTCAAATTTCTTTCGGCTGTAGCAGCTCGCACAGTTTCTACCTGTGGCTCGAAAACTTCATCGCGAAATCCGGAGCAGGGGAAAAATCTGTCACAGCGCGTTCGACGGGGCGTCGATGGGAGGCATGCGAAATTTACGCGGGGTAATTTTTAGTCGAAGAGTCCGGTGGTACGTTGGCAACATCGACACAAAGGATTAGCACGCGCGCGTCACGCTTAGCACGCGCATCAAAGTCACGAGCCGTGAAGGGACACGCGTAAAAGAGATTGGTCGTAGCAGATCGTTCTACGTGGCTGGGCTAACGCGCGTGTTCGCTCCACTTCCGATATTAAGCCACCCTCGCACGTGACGGTGAGCACGAAGATGTCAGCACACATCGCGACGACAAAAAAATCGTCCACGTTTACGTGAAAACAATTAGAACGAACATACACGCGGTATCCGCCTATAGAAATCGCTTTTCCTGTTAACCCTTTGCCGTACGATTTTACAGCGATTTCGTGCGACATTGTCTGCTATTCCAGTCCTGGAGTGCCTTGATAAATGAGGAGCGTCTATCAGCACATGCAGTTCGCGTTTAACAATCCTTTGAAGGTCAATTTGTGTTGCAATGCAAAACTTTAATGAAGTGGCATAAAAGTTGGACGCGTAATTGTAACGTATCAATCATATTGTGTGCTATGAGTGTGACTCGTTATTGTACGGCAAGGGGTTAATTTAACCCTTTGCACTCCAAGTATGCCTCTCAGGCACTGCGTTAGTTTGTCAATTTTGTCTATTAATTTTTGTATACAATGGCAAAAATGAAATATGTCTTAATACGTAAAACTAAGTAATGCGTAAGTATCTTATCTCGATGAAGTTTTCTTGGAATATGAATCGTTGACAATTAACATTTGCTTGCTGAAGCTCACAACCATATTAGTTGCATCATCACATTAGTTATGTTGGAGCTGTTGATCTGTCGTATCAAAAGATGCTTAAAGTGCAAAGGGTTAATTGTCAACCCTTTGGCTATGGCTGGTCCAGACGCAGAGCTTTACCGCAGAACTCAATATCAGGTTATACTATAAGCAACGTTGTTTTTAAATGTGGCATCAAACGTAAATAATTCAACGATTGCACTCATTTTTAATTATCGATACATTGAACATTAATTTTGGTATCCATGTTCTTCAACTCGATTTTCAACGAACTTCTATAGTTTTGAAACAATTCATTTCAAGTCTATTGCAACCGATTAGTATCACTGAATTGTTTGTCAACTAAAAAATTATCGAGCCACTTGAATAGGTAATAGCTGATAGGTACGTTTTCAGTGTGATAATGGTACTCAAACGGAAGCATGGTCTTTCACCAAAAACTGCGTGTAATTTACAGATTTGTTGGCTACAGGTCTCTCTTCTGGCAGTCCAAATTTTTATTGAGAAATTCAAGAGAATGTACATCTCTGACATTTCACCTTGTACACGATCAAATATTTGTTAGATAAAATTGAATAATATATTCATACTTATTCAAAGTATGTTTTATAAGACAGATACATTTCATCAAAATTACGAAAAGATTTCTCGTTCATACCGACAAAACATGCTTTTGGCGATATTAAAGAATTTAAAGAAACTGCTGTGTATCCCGAGCTGGTCACAATGTTTCACGCTAAATCGCGAAATAGATAAGCCACCATAGTGGTGTGTAGTTGCCGAAGGGTTAAAAGTATTATGCCAAAGTTCACTTCGAATAATGTGGTCCACGGCCCGTAAAAGTCGCAGCGACAACAGGCTGCCCTGAATAGTGTTACATTCCTCTTATTAAATCTTTTATTGCAAATCATCGTATACTCGGTTTGTAATTGATTTTGACAGTAAAACACTTGAAAGAGCTGGTGTTCAGGTAAGCCCGTGAAAGAAACGTCGAAACGCGTGTGTACACGTAACGTTTGATCGGTCGACGATAAAATTAGACGAGCTTATAAATTCGTTACGACGCCGTAGAACGTAACGAAAAGGTCGAGCGTGAAAAGAGATGTTCACACGCGCTTGCCCTAACGCGCGCATCCGCTCTACTTCCGACGCTTAGCGCCGCGACGCTTCAACGAGCCCGGCGCACGCCGTTTAACCGCCCTCGCACGTGCTGACACGGGAGCGCAGTTCTGTGACACGGATTATAAACGCATTCTGCTGTCACCGAGGGTGAGAAGAAACAAAAGAGGCTTTGATATCAATTATTGGTTATCGTGTCGCTCCACGGTTTTCGCGCGAGGCTTATATTTTCTTAGAAACTATCGAGCCATGTAACACAGTCTATGTCAGTATCGCGCAAAATACGCTCCTTCAGGATCACACGATTCCAGGGGGCCTGAAAATTGCACGTCCCGCACGAGCAAGTGTGCAAAATCGAGAATCGGAGAGTATGAAACGATAGAGTCGAACACGCGTCCGTGCTTGTCACCGTGGATTCGATGGATACGACGATCTTTATCGATAATTAGATCGGTCAGATTCAACGAAGATTCAGTGACCCTGTCTCGTAAAGACACTCGAGTTAACAGATAACGTGTATTATCTTTGTGAACGTCATCGTTTGCGGGTATAAAGAATTCGCGCTTGATAGCTTACCCGGTGGTCGTTAAAGGGTCCCGCGCATCCGATGCTCTCAGAATTCAATTTCCAGCGTGTGACACTTAAATAGGGATCGACGTCGCTTCGTTAAAGTAACTTCCGACGACGATGATAATGTCACGAATCACAGGGGCAGGCACTAAAACTTATGTGAACGATTGTCGTTCGCTATCACAGCTACGATCGTCCCCGGGTCCGTCGCGAGGAGTTCCTTATACGGTCGATAACACAACGAACGATAATACGCGATTATTGAACAACAATCAACACCAATAATCCTCCGACGATCGATCGTTAAATCGAATATCACACACAATACACGCCGCCGCGCCTCTGTTATCTTCCCTTCTCGCTTTCGTATTCGCGGCAGCACGACACTTCTTCGTCTTCTGTCTCTCACTGCTACTGTAGAAGCGACTCCCTTCGCGGAAGAAATGGCACTAACGGGGTACGGGAGGGCGAGTTCCACGATTCGACGATCGGAACCGCCGCAGAAACGTATCCTTCGCTCCCGGTGAACACACACGACGTTCGTGCGAACGCACTTGCTCCCCAGTTCTGTTCGCGAACAACACGCTACAAGCCGAATACGGCTCGTAAATAATATACAACCAGGCACATCGAGATCACAGACTTCTTCGGTCCATCGGTATCCAACCGATCGTGTAAGTTCTTCGTATCACACCCCCTCTTGGTCTCCGGACGAGTATCGAACCGTGCGTATCCTATTCGGCGATCGGTTCGTTTCGATCGCGCGCACCGTGGATGCGATCTGCAAACCGCGTCCTCCGGTCTACGTACTAGCTGACAAAAAAAAACTCTGTCTCTCTCACTCGGCGAGCGGGAAAGGGTTGGTTCGCGTGGCCCACGTCGTCTCTTCTCTGGACACGACTATGTCGGTCGATCGTTTAGTTTCTCGCGCGGACGAGGAAATTATGCGCGCGAGAGTGGTGGAAAGAGAGAATAATATCTGAGAGAGGCGTTGCGTACATTCACATATATGACGACACACCGACCCTTCCAGTAGCGCGGTCTCGCGCCGACTGCGAGGCTACGACGGCTCGCGGGTTTCACCTTCGGCCGTGCTCGACTCCCTTCGCCCCCCTCTCCCACTTTACACGTGCACACAGGCCGCGTCCCCACCGATTTCGTGTGTGCGAACCTTAACTCCCCTTCTCTCCCCACTAAGCGCCCGTGCCAGCTACCCCCACCAGCGGCCGTCTTCGGCCAGACTCGCCCCCCTTCGTGTACGCGACGGCCTAACCGAGCTCAGTAGGCGCGAGGTGGGCGCACGAACACTATCGTCTCCCGGTGCATCTACGAGGTTCGAACCACGCCTATCGCCCCTTCCCTCGACTCACGCGACCGACCACCTCGTGCTGTTTTTACCGGCAAGGTAACCGACGACCAGACAGAGACGGAGACGGAGAAGCTCTCGGTGGAAGAGAAGAACAAAAGGACAGAGAGGGAAGTCTCTGTTACTGGTTTCTCCGCTCGGGCCTGCCCACGCGCCAAGGGTGCGTGCTTGCGCGCGCAAAAGCTCCTCACGATAAGGAAACGGATGCTGACGATTCGAGGAACCGTAGGGGTTTCGCGGACGCGTTAGTATAACGCAACAAGTGCGCCCTGGATAGGAGACACGCAATGGCTTCTCTTCACGGTCGACGCTCGTAAATGCGAAATTCGATGACACCACGGTGAATGACTCGTAACGGCGAGTTGTTTAAAATCTGGTAGAACGAGATCGAACCGTTTCATTCAGTTTTTGCAGCTTCACGTTCATTCTCGTCGCTCAAAACCCGATAGCCTTTACACAGCGTAAGCGTAAATGGTCGGGGTGAGGTTTTTCGAGGCACGGATGAAAAAACGTCTAACGCGTCTCGCTTCTTTTATGACTTTCGTAAACAAACGGCCCTTGGAGTTATTGACACGTGGTTAAGATTCTAGCCACGCTTTAGACACGTGTCCACTACGCTGAGAGTACTCGCTAAGTGGCCGCTCGACCATTTGAATTTTTTCTAGACGCTCGTGTTTACCTTCTTCTTTTTGTTCGTTTTTTCACTTCATGGAAGAACCGGCGCGCCGGCCTAATACCACACGTAAAGTGCAGAATACTCGAGTCGATTTATTTTAGTAACTCGTGAATGTATTCAACGCTCGTCTACTTCCTTTTAAGCGTCGCACGCGATGTACTGGCCACGTGATTTTGTTGTTAAAATTCCAACGATCCGGAGGATCGATTAAAACGCGATTCAATTGTTGGCGCGTCGGTGGACGTATAATTCGGTAAGCTCGGTCCAGCGGCGCGATAAATCATCGTCCACTCGATGCGATTATAAGAAATTTATAGGTTCGAGCGGGTTATCGGTTATTGGAATAGTTACGCGATCGGAGTCATTAGCCTTAATGAGTCAGGGTCGAAACGACGCCTCCTAGAAACCCGTTGCACTTTCGAAACAATCATTCTCCACATGCCCACGCACTTCTTTCCCAGCCGATCCGTAAAATCCAACATAATTACAGGCTGAACGCTGGCGTGTGCATGGATATTCGCACAGGCGCGTCGTTCAGCCCGTTGTTTCCCGATTTCTTCGTGACGTAACACGCGTCTCGATCATTCGATTGTAACTTCCTCGATTCCGTGCCCACTCACACCGTGCATGCTCAACGATGGGGAAGAAGCTCCTCTGCGATAGTTTGTAAAAACCATGAAGACCCACCTCGGCGGGCGGTTAAAAAATCGAACGGTAGTTCTTCTGTTTTCCTTGCGGTGCCGTCAGCGAGAACGTTATCTCGTGTTTACAGAGAAGCCCCTTTTTCTCCCGGTGGCTTTTTTTTCGAACGACTTTCACGTCACGACGTGAATCCCACACGTGCGTACGCGCATTGTCACGCACGCCTTCCAAGGTTCTCGAGGTTGCACCTGGGTCGAGCCGTCTACCCACCTTTTTCCGCAAGAAAAAGATCCTTACCTAAAGGCACGCACGCACGAGATGATCCAGCTGTTTGATCTTTGCCACGTGCTCCCTTTTTATTCCGTGGAAGGCAGGGGTGTCTCGAGCGGCATCTGCGTTTACACAGTTTTTCGCGCGATTGTTCAATGATCGTTCGCGGGGCGATCCATCGATCTTCCGTTGCAATCTGTTTAGATAAGAAGCTGAGGAAAACTGGACGGACGAGTGCACGGGGAAGCTCGATTTTTCGAAGCATTCCTCGGTCGTGCGTGGGCAGTCCGACGAAAGACGCGGTCACGTTGGATACACCGTGGAGAAAAGAGCCTACGTCGACCCGTACAAATCCCAAAATAAATGTCATCGTGTATCATCGTGGTAACGTAATCCCGGATCGCGAAGACAAATGGCGGCAGAATACGATACGATGCACCGCGGTCGGTCGTCCGAGATGAGGAGCCTTCTTCTTTCCACGTATTTACATACGGAGACGAGGAAAGGTCCGTAGGACGGTCCGCGTCCTTCTCTGAAGCGGGAGTAGGCACAAAGAGGATCGAGAAGAAGGAAACGAGCGAGACTCGTGTCACCAATAACGCGACGATCTACGAAGGACGGACGATGACTCTTCTCTTCTGGATGACTGACAGGATCGGATGTCGTTTTAATCTCGTTCGATAACTTTGACACGCATCGATGCTTTAACCTGTTAGTTGTGTAGCCCTATTTTAAAAGTGTGTATCTACGTTATGTCGCAAAAATAAAGAGATGACGAGTATACTCGTCAAACACAGAGCATTTGCAGCTGCTGTAAAATTGAATTAAATTGTAACGAAATGGCAGTTGATTTTTTTTGAAAAATGAATAATTTGTTGCTTAAATTCATTGATATTATTGACAGACCTTAAACATTCATTATTAAAAAAAAACACGAAAAATCAAATACATAGACCAATTTTTTGTTTTTTTTTATTTCGTTCTTGTCTCAAAATATTCTAAAATGTCTGAAATTTACGAACATGTTTTAGTTTTCACTAAAATTTTAATGAAAATAGCAACTGGTACTTACTTTTTTTCGCGTGACGAATATACTCGCCATATACAGCTAACAGATTAACCATTTGACACAGATGAATTCATATTGTGTTCGGGAAAATCGTTTTTCGTATGTTATGGGCCACTGTTGTACTTGTCAGGTCTCCTCCGAATTCGGATGAATTACTACATTCGCATGAATTACTACAATGTATTAGATCACGTGAAAAGTTCGTAGCGCTTTCAGGATCTCTTGCATAAGGAAAAACGCTACGAACTTTTCGGATGACCTAATATGTCTCCAATCGTAAAACATACTCCTACAGTTTCATCAAAAAATTTTCATACGTACATATTTTGGAAACTAAAGTTACAACGTACCATACAAAAGCGTATAAATAAACATAAAAGTTATATCATCTTGAAGACCGCAATCGTGCCATATAGACCCTAATACAATTGAAGGATTAATCAGATTATAGTGTAATATATTTTATTTAGTAGTCGTGTTCGGTATGTATTAATTTGAGTGTAAGTAGCCGCAGCCCTGAGAGTAGAAAAACAAATTGCCGGTCATGCGTGAAGATTTTAAGCAAACACGACGTCCGCAGGTTCATGCGTGAACACGCAACAGCACGGGGTCGCGTATTAAAAAGCACGCGCGTTTGCTCTGTCTCGAAGACCACTTCACGGCCACGTGTATACCCTAGAAGATGAGTCTAGCTCCGAGAACTCTCCTCCCGATTTATCTGGACGTGTCGCGGCGTCTGTTCACCTTGAGAAGGTCTCCTACCAAGGTTGAAGAGTCTAACGACCGACGGGACGGGTAAACGCGAGAATCGCGAACGTAGAACACTCCGTACCAGAGTATCTTTAAAATCGCCAGCACTATCGATTCTGCAATCCCTGTTAAACATCTTTCAAAGATTAACCCTTTTAACTCCCTTGTCGAGTCTGGCTCCATATCGATTTTATTTACAGGTACTCTCATGTCGAGTCACACTCGACATTTCTAAATTGCCAGTTTAAATATGTATTATATTCTTACTTTCCAGTACTTGCATTTCATTTTTCAATCGACACGCAAACTGTCCAATTAAAACTGTTCAATAATTACTCTTTGACTCCGAAAAGAAATCGATAGGAAGGAGACAGAAAAATAGATGCACCAATTTAATCAATGAAAAATGTCCCGAACACATAAAAACGGTACACAAAGTTGAGCAGTCATTCGAAATCAAATTTCGAGCGTGGGACGCATTCGATCCAAGGGCCGGTTAACGAGTGTACCGCATCCTGATCGAGTTGGCGACTGCAGCATAATAATTCGCTAACGAAGACACCACGCCGTTTCACCGCGAAATTAATCCTGAATTATGACACCGTGGCGCTGCCTAATGCACTCTAAACGTAATCGGCTCGGCTTGGACCCGAGCGAGCGGGCCGGAGAGAGGGAAGAATACGAATAATTTGTCCGAGCCGGTCGACTTTAGTAGTATATCAAGAACCACTTTTCCGCGATGGTATCTCGTGGCAGGCATGAGGAAAAAAAGGAAGAGGCTCGGAGCGACTCGTGTAGAGGACAAGAGCAAGTGGAAAGCGTAGGCGGGGCGCATACCAGAGGCACCTGCTCATTTACTTTGCGGCGGTCGGTCGGCAGTCCCATGGTAGGGGATCCTCATTAGGGTTTGCCCCTACCAACCTATCGCCACTACCACTCAGCCCGATCGTGTTTGTACATGCGACGACTAACAAGTGGACGCGGCCTGCCACCACCTAACATTTTCCTCTCGGAGGCCAATTAATGAATCACCTTCGCGGTACTCCTTCAGAGACGACGGATCGTCGGTGGGAGTTCGACGAGGCTATCGGTATCGTTCAAAAAAAGACATAAGTATCCGGGGCAAGGGACCTTGTAGCTACAAGATCGTTAATGACCGACGATCGTGTCAATTGTCAACCGTGAAGATTGTGAGCGAGAGGAGCTCGTAAAAGATCGGGCCGAGAGAGTTCTTGGCATGATTGATCTCGCTTTCACGATACACCGCCTGTTTCTTTTGATCGTTTCGAGTACAGGACATTTGTCCGGTTTCTGTTTCGTGAAATACGCTTCCTCCCCAGACGATCGTTTATGAATCGTTTCGAAACTTCGATCGTGTACGTTAGAAAAGTCGAAATCGCGTATTCACGACGAAAGAGGATCGGTCTGGGCGATTGCTTTTCATGCCGCGTCCCGTCCGTTTTACCTTGCCACCTGTTGCTGCTTTCGCTCGCGGGACCTTTCGCAGTCGCGATTTCCCCATGTACCACGACTAAACCCATCGTTTCGTCGTGGTGGTCGGCTTGCTCAGGGATTCCATGCTTCCGCGGGTCACTGGACCTTCCTGATCTTGGGAAATTGCGCACGATCCTGGCCAACGTTAAAATTCCCAACTTCTTGGCAAATTAATGGCGCGTAACTGTTCCGACGGTTTTATGAATATTCTAAGCCGAAGTGTACGATCGTAAAACGATGAAACGGTACGACTGCATCAGATCGAAAGAGAAAAGCTTATCGTTCGAAAGGGAGCCGATACGCTGCCTTTCTCCTACCTCGTCGCGCAAAGCCACGTCCTGCCTTCGAATGTTTCAACACCTAAAGAGATTTACGAGGCGGCAAAAGGGAGGAAAGGGAAAGGACGAGAAGAAAGATTACGGTGCTTCTGAAGGAGGAAGCGAGAGGGGAAGAAAAATAGTGAAACCGCAGCCACCCTCGACGGCATGGGCGTGCGCCACAGGACCCCATGGGTCCCCGTGTAAGATCTTACATAAAGATCGTCGTCCGTACACAATAATGGCCCGACTGCCTGTCCTGTCGCCCGTATTCCCCATAACCTCGTCGACGACCGTTATGACGAGGTTCGTTGTGTTGCAGCTTGCCTTGTATGCTCCGTGTAAACCGAGCTTGTATGTAACGTGCCTATACGTGTCTTTTAGACTCTCGTTCATGTTGCACGTAGCCGCGAAACAATGGCGCAGGAATAACGAAAGCCGTAGGGGTGCGATGTAACCCTCTGCTGTCTCTATTTGTTCCTTTTCGCTCGGAAGAATAATGGTGCAGCGGTTGTATTAAGTCAGTTCGCCCGCTGAATGCCTCGGAGTACTTTGAAAGCGATACGACGGGAATTTTGGAAGCCTCATTTTTTTCCACTAAAATTTGACATTTCGTAATTTCAGGTTACACGTCGATTCACGGCTAGGAGAGAGAGTACACTCGGGGGAGGGTAATTCGAAAAAGAAAGCAAGAAACACGCAACGCCGCTGAAGAACGACTGTTCCTTTTTGGTTACCGAAGGCGTCCTACAGCGTGACGAAATACGTTGACGGAATTGACACGTAATTGCACGCTACACTCTGATTCCGCGGCTCATAATACACTGTTATTATTAACGATCGCCCGCGGCATCGTTTCGATGGTTTCGCAACCGGAGAGTCTCCCTTTCAGCGCGACAGCACAAAACGCTCCTCCGCGTCTCGGCTCAAAGAGTTTCGCGCTCCTTTCGAGGCAGCATGAAAAGAAGCTGCTGCCGCTTGAAAAGGGGGGACGTAAATTGTTCTGCCGTTGCATTACGCGCGGTAACATCCAATAAATGTTATTATCGGTGGCTTCCACCGGCGCTCCACGCTATACAATCGGGAATGTAATGCCCCGGCCTTATGTCTAGAACAGACACGGAAGTTTCACGCGAGCTCCTCGAGGATTGCTTAGAACGAGATTCATCGCGGCGAATTATATGATCAGCTCGATAAAAAATCGATAAACTTAACGCTCCAGGGAGTAATGAAAGGCTGGTATCATTTAGTAAGTCGATGCTTCTTTCAGAGCGTTTAATGGAGTAAGAGAAAGATGGTTATTACACGCGCGAGTGATTGAATAATTAGGTATTTCCGTGGAAAGCATACACGAAATTATATGAATCATTCTTGGAACGTACAGATGATGGATGATATGCAACTTCTCTGTAATCTGCTTCGTTTTAGGTTGTCGAAATCGGGTAATAGGACAGATACGAGGCAGTAAAAGTAGTCCGTAGATTAGACGGTCATTTCTCTTGGTGCACGCCTCTGGGCAAAACGGTCATAAAAGTGATCCTAACCTGGTTCTAAGGAGATCATAGGTGCCTTCGTTCGATCTTCGTCTTCCTTCTGCTTCAGGAAGCTTTCGATCCTTTGCTTGTTGCACGAGGACGAGGCAGAAGGTCCTCTGGCCGGACAATGGTCAGCGCCAACGGTGTTTGTTACAATTTCGAGGCGTGTTAGCATTGTGTCGGTCGTAAATGGTGCAAACAGCTTCGGCGGGTGGCCGATTCTTACAAAGCTTCCTGGTCACTCGCCTCCTTCCGAGGAGAAGTCAGAGGAACTGCGAAACCAATGTTCCGCGGCATATTCTTTCACAAGATGCTCGTAAATGGGATCCCGTCGACTCTGAAGGGCGTGTAAACGGCCTAACTATCCGAAACTTGCTGTGATTTATGCCCACGAAGGAGCGTGAAATCGTTCGCCACTGACAAATTGCCCGCTTAGTACGTGGCTCCCGGTACACACAGGGAAACTTCTTAGAAAGTTTCGCCCGAAAGGCGGAGAGTCGACGCGATACTTAATTTCTTCTGAAGTTTATTAAACACCGTTAGATTTTGAAAAATCGAGAGAACGTTAGAAACGAACGAGAAAGCGACGCTGTCCGCTGTGGACTCTTCTTCGGATTATCACAGCTCGTCAAGCTGGATGCTCGATGGATTTCGAAATGTACAAATCAAAAAATAATGATGAGATACGAATGCATCGTCTCGCGGCTACCATCAGCCGTCTCTCTGTCCTCTCGCGCCGTTTCACTCTAATTGGCGGTCTGAATTCGAGAATCAAAAGCCAGAACTTCGAAGGGCAGACGTTATAACTTCCTGATGCGTGGTGCGATAAAAAAGTGAGAAAGCCTTGGGGGGAAGGTGAAAAGGAACGAAGACGGAGAGAGACGTTTGAATTGCTTGCTCTTGGATTGAACCCTGGTCACAAAGGAGCCTGCCTCGTCACGGTCTGAATAGCCACGGCAAGGAGGTTGGATTAGGTTAGGTTAAGTTACGAGGGTGGGTCCCCTCCACGGCTCGTTGAATGGGGCACGTGCTACCGTCGTTGTAATCTTTTGGACAACCAAGACCTTCCGCCTGTCAATCCTCCCTATCCGTTTGTCTGTCTGCTCGACCATCTTCCGTCTCCCTATACGATCTAGGATCACGCGTCTAGGACACTCGTGGAGGTTTCTTTGGTGACGATGCCAGCTGCTGCTAGGAAGATCAAATTTGCAAGTCCACCACGTGCCCCCGGACGCGTGCCACCCTCTTCGTTCTTGGACTCAACCGACACAGTAAAAAGTCAATTATCAATCACGATCGTTCGCGGTGTGTTGAGTCGCGTTGTCACTGGTACAGGATTTTGATATATACCGTTCACACTTCAGACACTTAAAAAAGATTGTCTTTGGTGAAAGGACGAGCAAGAAGAAATGCAGCTTTGATGTAGCCGCGTTTAAAAGGAAAGAAACGTGATTATCTGTGTCAAATAATGATTTTAAAGAGGGTACATGTATTAATTTTCGTTTTAAAGAAGGGATATATCAGTTTATTATTTTTCTGTGTTACTTGGATATAAACTGTTACAGTGTTATTTACCACTGTTATGTGATGAATTAGTATTGTAATATAATATATATACAAAACATGTCTTGTTAAATTTTGCATATGTGCAGTGAACTGTCTTTCAGGAAAGAAATCTTGCACTCATTGCCAATGATATTAGTAATTTTCATAGTTTTATACTTATTCTGTTAGTTTTTACTAGGAAAATTTACTAATATTATTCTTAATCAAGTTATTAATGATTGATGACAGTCGAAGTACTAATACTGTTTTTCTCTTTGTAATCGACGTTTTCTGTTGTCTGTTGACGCAGTTTCATGTGTGGATCTTATTGCACAGTGATAAATTATTGAGGCAACATGTACCACACGCACTAATCTATACAGACACGAAGTATTGGTCGTTCAAGGTCACTTCTTTGATTCTAAATTATAGCAGTCGCGACCACTATATCAATATCTTTTATTTGCTTGTTAACCCTTTGAGTGCAGCGAGAAATCACATTTTATGGATGGAATTTGCAATGTGTCTTATATTCGATTTTTGAAACAAATTTTTGCAAAATCAAAACGAAAGAAACGGTACTTTGTTTATTGCTTTTGTCAAGGTAATTTACGAGAACGTAAATTCACGTAGCCAGAGTACAGTCTAACAATTTTTACTTGTGCAATAAAGAGAAACTGACGAAATTGAACACATGCACAGTCACTCACGAAAGTATTTGGACAAGTTGTACAATAAATTACATTCTTAGTATACTTATATTTTGTGGGACCATTAATTATTCTAAATTGCAGTTCATACTCCACTACTGTAATACATACTTAATTTAATCATATGTTATATAACGGTACGATATACGTACAGGGTGTCTGATCAGAAACGAATGCCAAATTATTTCAATAATTTCTAGAACCACGATAAAATGTTTCAGAAACCATTTCAAAATTGTTTCAACGACCATTATAACGCCACAAAGAAAAAGACAGATGGATTTTTATGTAATAACATACATTCTCTTCTCTCGAATCTTGTAGCTTAGACTAATACTCATAATACAAATCCTGAAGTCCATATTGAAGATAACAGAGTTCGGTTCCGACATAAACACCCCATATACATATTACGTTCTTTCACCTTATCCAAATACTTCCACGAGTGACCAGACGCGCTCACAATCCACGCTGACTTTCCTCAATTTTCAAGCATCCGTCCACGGCCGAAAACGTCAATATAACAACTCATCTAAGAAATTTAAAAAAATACAACGACAGTAAACAAAAATTTAACCAATCGACCAATAGGACAGGGAAACTCAGTTTCTCTGATCGGTCAATGTTACACGGCTCTGCAATTTTCGCATCGGTGACAACGCGGCCTCACGAATCCTATGCGACCGGAACGGTTCGTCTCGCAGCACGATGGCCCACGCAAGACGATGCTCGAACGAGGAACAATGGGTCCGGGTCTGATTGTAGAATTGAGCCAGACGAGAAGTACGAAGAGAAAAGAGTCGAGGGGTCTCGCATGTCGAGATGCAAATGCGTGCGCGCTATGCATCTGTCTCCTCTAGGGATACGCATGTGCACGCACACGCGTGGCGCGCAGGCGCGCGCACGTAACCTCTGCACGAAGTGACATGCACACGCACATGCACACACACACGTGTCGTCCCGGGACGACGAACGAGTTCGCGCACGCAAAAGAGGCGCATAGTGATATACGAGGGATACGTAAGGTCGACTACGTCCAACAACTAGTCACCGTGCTACCGCTACGGAAACCGGGGTTACGACGTCGCTGGAATTTCTTTATGACGCTGACGTATCGCCGGCGAAATTCCGGGCTAGTGTTTACGCCGACTCGCTGCAATTCCGGAACGATAATGGCCCCGGTAAAAACGCGGCACCGCGTTTACAGTTTCGTGTACGCCTAAACTTGCAAGAGAACCTTATGAACTTTTTACCCTTCCCGGTCCGCGATGCATGGAAAGTTACTTTTGTTCTAACTGGTCCGTATGCATTTAGGTGTTTTACCGGTGGTTCATGGTTTACCTATACAGGGCGTTCTTCTTCGTCTTTGCATGCGGCCCAGTATTGACTGGTACGGTCAGCCGGGGACCTACAGTTTTAGATGGATTATGAACCTCCATGTGTTAACAGGAACACAGAAGCACTAAACATGGTCGTTCACCTTAGCGCTGATCATGCCCAAAGTAGTTTAACCCGTTTATAATCGGAATTTGTTTGTGTATTACGAAAGTGATTCATAAGGTAAATGACAAAGATAAATGATAAAGTTCGTGTCGCGGAATGTAAATATAATAATAAATGAACAGACTCCTTGGTGGCACTATAATCGTAAAGTATAATTGTACACAGTGCTAAATAAACGAAATGAGACTTAAAAAATATAGATGTATAGATACATAGGTATGTAACTTCCAAGTCATATGACATTATAGAGGGTTAACTTCAGCGATCGAATGAGAGCCGGTGTCTTTTTTAAACTTGTTTATTGCAGCATTGATATATAACAATTATAAACTTTATGTAAAATAAAAAAAAGAATAATTTCTTAACAATACTGTTCTTTCCTGTTCCGTTGTGACCGGTTCGCACGTTACTCACAGTCATATACTTTATTTTCCAATTTTCATATATTTTTTAACGTGATCCTATTTGGTATCTTATAGATCGCAGGTTAATATGAGGGCAATTTCTCAGTGTTTGTTCATCAAGAGAGTTTTTTAAATGTGATAATAAAAGCCTGATGTACTTACTTGAGGAGAGCTGGTGTTTTGTAGGTGACAACACTATTGACACAGAGTGTTCTGTTAATTGTGCTGTAATTGACATAGGGGTGACTGTACGCACAAAATAGACAAACGATGTAGAGCAAAATGTGGTTATATGTTGTTTTTGAGATAAAAGTCTTTGAAGAATCATTGTGCAGGCATGCAGTTGGCTCAAAATAAATCATTTTCGTGTTTATAAATTACAGAGGCTTTTTTCCTAAAAAACGGAACCCTCCTAGAAAAACAATTGATTGTGTAATTTCAGTTTAGTCTTTAACAAGGAAACACCCTGGTGCCTGCTTGTACATACTACGCTTTTCACCAT
The DNA here is from genome assembly GCA_916610135.2 of Macropis europaea. Classification (NCBI taxonomy): domain Eukaryota; kingdom Metazoa; phylum Arthropoda; class Insecta; order Hymenoptera; family Melittidae; genus Macropis; species Macropis europaea. Next base: position 24,281,316 of record OU744345.1, read on the forward strand.
ACCTTGTATTTACATTAAATGAAATATTAGTATATAAATACTCGTTTAATTCTTGGTTATAATGTATAATTATTCATGCGATCCGTAGAAGAAATAGCTTTTGGGAAACAAAATGAGTTTAAGTGAGTCATTGAAACATATGTAATGGAACATACTTTTTTCCATCAACTTTGCAGTTTCTGAGTAGAACACTAATGAGTCTAGTCATACAGATAGCAGTGTTTTCTGTCATTGTCGCATTCATGTCTAAACTGATGGTTTTTTGTCGCTTGACCATTGAAAATAAATTGAAATGTTCAAAAGATATTCGAGTGCATTGACACACATGGAAATTATCATAAATCAAAACGCTCAGCCATGTTAGAAGTGAACTTTAATGTACCGTATGGACCACGTAGATCAGTATGTACTTCTGTTTGTAAATCGGAGGTATCTTTTAATTCCTGGTTTTCGTAATGAGTTTTATCAAAAAATATCTTCCGTTAACATAGGATATATAGCCAGTTTAAAAGGTACAATACATAATGTTCCTTTCATTCCTAGTTTCAGTACAATTTATTCACGCAGTTATGCTTACTAACTTATGTGTACACAAGAACTCGTTCATTATGACTAATACTTCTCTAAATTTGTTTATATCCTGTACTTTCATACATGTACCGAGTTATTGTGTAATAAAGACGTATAATAATGATGTAACCGTGCATATTAACATAAATTTTCCATGTACAGTATTTCACGGTTGCCTGGAAGAGCATTCGGGACCGAGAACTTCCAGCCAACCATGGAACAGTGTAATATTTCATATTCCCTACTAATGTTACTAAATACTGGACGCCTCAGACTAATATATACAGACCTTCATACAGTTAAATTCTCTTTAGCTATCAAATGGATTACTCTATTAATTATTAAGAAATAAACAAATATAAAATCTTCTGTCCAATCCAGTTCGATCTAGGACCGTTTGCAACGAAATACGATGGGTTAGGTTCAACTGCAAACGGTGACGATTATTTTAATGTATAACGATTTCATTTGTCTGATCCAAACAGGAAGCGGCGTACTTAAGATTGTAGAACGTCTCGCGAGACTGACTATTAGTAACTAATTTTTAAAGCGGTAATTTCCGAAGCAATTATTCGCACAGTGTGTTGCAGCCGTTATTTAGTTAGATTGCATGTAAAATCAGGAGAATCATGTGTGTATGTATAGGTACGGAGGGCTCGAGCGAACGACTTTGGGCACGCGAGACGATTCTATGCGTTACATATAGCGAGAGCGTAATAAATGCTGCCGGCACACTAGTTGCTATGCTACTGGAATACCAACCGGGGTTACAATGTTACCAACCGATGTCAGACCTGGAATTTCTTTACGACAGTAACATGTTGACCGCCTCTCGATGTATTTTAATGCCGTTCTAACTGTCCTGTCGCGGAGATATCCTGCTGCGCTTAAAGGATCCACCGATTACTCGGTCATACTGGTCAGGTCGATGAAACGGAGGCTCTAACTAGAGGAAACTTCCCGCACACCGGTGACGACTACGCTAATCGAACATACGTTAATTATTTAAGTTAAGCCTTTGAACTCCTAATTTTTATTTAATTTTCTTTTCAATTGTTCCCTATTATTTTAAGTGTTTTATTTAAAATGTACTTCAAAAGACAGTTGGTTGACAGGAACTAATTAGGTACAAATAATCATGTACCTGAACACTTTAAGGACTTTTTTTGTTACAAAAAAGGGTCATATTCGTGTAATATTGCATGTCTAGGTAAAAAAAAAATACTGCAAAATATAATACATATTTAAACTGACATAGGAGTGCCTGTGAATAAAATCGGTGTCGCGTCTCACTCGACAAAGGAGTTCAAAGGGTTAACCAAACGGTATTCCATCAATCTTTTCGGTTCCAACTTGCTCGTCAAATTAATTATTAATCTATTAACCACTCGCAAGACCATATAACTTTTATATAAAATGTTAGGGGAAAAAACAAGGAATGTCAAAAAACAGCTTCACTGAGAAAATCAATTTTTAATACTTTAGTGCATCACTAAAGAAACAAGGTCCAATGAATGTAACTGTATTGTTCATAACATGAAATTACATTCTAGTTAGGCGAAAAAAAAATGAGCGAAAATATAATTGTTTTACAATATTTTAATTTTTCTTTTAAGTATTCATTGCAGAATAAAAATGGACATACCCTGTCCTTTCCCCTTATTCTTCAAATGTAACATGGAGTAGGTGTATGCAATTATTATAATTTTGACTCTCTCGTTTCGTTCTTATGTTGTTGTCAACAGTTTTATACAGTAGGCAACCGCATAACGTGGTTTTGTACAACACAGTTAAAAATTGATGTAGCCTCCGTAAAAAAGGGAGAAAAGGGCTGCAGCCCTCGTATAAAGCGGTACATAAACAAAGTAGCGTAAGGAATAATTACATTACTTTAATTTTTTTTTCAAGTTGAACACTGCAGAATGTAAATGGACATGCCCTGTTATTTTCCCTTACACTTCATATGCAATATGTCCATATTTTTTTAAGTGTCCTTTCTTATTCCTACCACAATTTGCTACAGTATTTTAGCGCTGTAACATTGTGTTGTCATTAAACAGTCTGTTTACAGCTGTTATTAATTCCTGTTTCTCACGTCAGAGTGAGTGTTGTTGAAATACTTCTGTAAATGGCTAATTCCCCCTACTTTGGGTGTTAATATGTAGTGTCGCTTTCCATCTTCGGTGTATCAATAAGCAAAGAGAAGTTGTAAAACAATTATTTCGTGTATTCTTATATTTTCATATTGATTTTATTACTATTTTTATGCAGCAGCTTTGTGACTTTCATGTCACGCGGAGTTAAAACGAACTGAGCACTTCCCTTCTTTATTCGTAACACAACATTTCAGGCCTGTAATATGGAATCAGAAGCATTTTACGAGGAGGAATTAAGAGCAAATATAAGATAAGAAATATTATTAGTTGCGGACCAGAGGATTCTTTCATAAGTTCTGATTTGGAAAAGTTCTGTATGAGATGTAAGGAAGAACGAAATGGCTCATTGGCCAATCTTTTTCATCCAGAGGGGACGCTATAAAATATCAGAATATAAAAGTGTTCCTGAAATAAAATGCTTAAAATGCGATATAGAACTCTGTGTAACCCCAAAAAGAAACTGTTTTACGCACTTCTATACTTGTGAGCATAGATACGTTACAAACATACACGTGTTGTATCCCATCATCCACTATGACTTCAGAGATACACACTTTACAGAGTTGTTTTAATAAGAAAATATTTATAAATTGAGAATCAATTATTAATTTATATATCAACATCAATATTTGCCACTTACGAGTTCTGTAATTTTTTTTCAAACGGGAGAAAAAATTAGGTTGTAAAGGGTTAAAACGGTGACTGCCGTGCCGAGTGGAGGGATGCTAGATTTTCATTATAAAATGACTTTTTTATAAATACGATGGAAATTACCCTCGTGAAACCATCTGCTCTGCCAGGTGGCATCAACCCTATTGTGAATTTATTGAAAAATAACAATAAATCGTGACATTATTCAGGCATATTTCAGTCATGCATGGCAGTCGACATTTCTTGTTGAATATCTGTATTTATTCACATGTTTACTGCCACGAAGGCAACTGATGATAGCTGCCCCAAATTTAGTTTAATAAAATAATCACTTTACAATTTTGTAGAGCATTAACAGTGGAATAATAATACGAGACAGTAACTATACGATCAAATAGTTAAATATTTTTCCCTGATTTATGTTATAATGTATCTGACTAGATATGGTAGTTATTACTGGCATTTGACACGTTAATTGAAGAGAATGATTCAACTCATCATTGAAAAACTTCTCAGTGACATGCTAGTAATTCCTTTTCTTACAATTTAACTACAAGCACTAGTATTTAACACGCTGACTGTCATATTTTGTAGGGTAAAATCTGCACGACTATCTAGACTTTGGTACAACATAAAAGTAATCTGAAATTATACTCTTTTTAATTAACAACGATAGCAATTATTTATAGTTCTTGTTGGTTTTGTTAGACCTTCTTAAATGTTTGACTGATAGTATTGGTGTTTAAATAAATGACAATTAAATTTAAGTGTCACTCATATACGGGTGACATGGCAGTGAAAGTGTTAAAGAAACATAGCCAACGGATGAACGAGGTATTCCTTTTAATTCATCAACAGAGAGCAACAATTATATTCCCGCGTGAAATAAAAACACGTGGTCGAGTGATTATTAGCAGAATGTCTCTCCGGGCTGTTTGTACGTGCCGGTGAACGTTCGTACCTCGGCATTGTATACCAATATCTATGTTCATGAAAGAAAATTATAGAAACGTACTTAACGTCGACTCGTTTCGGTTGTGCGACGTTCCATGGATATTTGCTATATTCTATGGTTACGTAAACGTTCGAATCATGCGCGCACGTGAATTATGAAAGTATAGTTATTATGTACTCCCCGTGGCACGCATATATCTGCATTGTGGACCCACTATCTCGCCTTTTACCATATTTTTCTCTGCTCCACATACCCGCTGCGTGATTTAAACGGTCGCCCATGGTACACGTTTGCTTTACAGTCGAAGCTTAATGAAGTATTCCAGGATTTTCCTTTCGCGCTCGTCGCTGTTTACGCGGCTCCGCTCGTGTACCGGTCCTTTTTGAAAATTCCGCGTGACGCTGCTCTGTGCTCGGCCGACAGGCAGAAAAAACGATATTCCGCTGGCAGCACGGTTTTACGACGAACATAACGGTAGTACTTTAAATATAATTACTGGTCCCGATGGCCACGATTAATGCTATTGCTGGAATTAATTATTTTGCCAGTAGCTTATTAGATATTTTTATTGCTGCTCGTTAAATGAGCTCGGTAGAACGTTCTCCCTGTAAATGATATCACCCGTAAGGCATTCTGGCAGAATGCATTTTGTTGAAAAGGTGTCGTAAAGTTAACGCTCTTATCTCGCTGACAGCTTTACGTTTGCCTCGGCTGCGGTACCGCGGGGGTCTGCAAGGAATGTAATAGAACAAAAGAGTGATTTAATTATCTGTCGCGGAGAAAGGAGGCACGTGAATAACTATCGACGATCGAAAGCGTGATAGTCCCGATGACCGTGCCCCGGTAATTAGCGATTCATGATAACCGAAACAACCGTTCGTCTTAATGACGTCTTTACTCGTTAACCATAGCATTCCACCCTCATCCGAAAGCAATTAGTACGGCTGCGTCTGCTGATACGTCGGCCAGATAAACGACGTATTCACCTCATCCATGACAATGTTTAAATGTCGCGGGTACATTCTAATGCGTTAATGGAGAACTGACGATCGATTCCAATGTACTGGATATGAGCTTCAGCATGAAAGTTCATGACCTTCGAAAGTATTTGAAATCGATTGCTCGAAGTTTCGTGAGAATTTTAAGGAGAATATGGACACCAGAATGGTCTCACCTCTCGTGCAGACGGCAGCGTGGATCTGCTTATCGACGGTCGTTCAATCGTGGCGACCAGAGACCAGGTACACGTCACTTCTTTCACTCCACTTCATTCGTTTCATCAAACTCGATCACGTCTTTCGTCCTCTCGGAACACCCTTACGAAAACGTCACTTTAAACGATTGGCCGGTGGCGCGCGAGCAATTAAGTTCCTTCACGATGATTCGTCGTGGAAACAGTTAACAGAAACCTTGGCATGACCCGAACGTCTTAACCGGAGCACCGATACTAGAAGCGGAAATTTCTAATCGAAGCTACCTTCATTAATTCCATCAAAGTTCTCATAATATTATTGGTCACCGTGTCACAGGACGCCTGACGTGTAACCAGGCAAATCCCACGGTACTCTATTCATTGTGGTACGTGACATAACACCGACGCTTTCGAACAATGACTCGAACCTCTTCGATCGCTAACGTTGTCAATATTCCCGACCTTCCGAGACTCTGCATCAATCTTCTCTCTTGAATTACCGTTTCAGTCACTCCCGGACGAGTATCCTCTACACTGCCAGGATAAAAACATGTCTCTTCGTAGAATCTCTTCAGCGTCCAACCGAGGGGCTCTCTCTTCCCCCTGGCTCTCTTTCTACCGATACCCTGTATCTTATTTATCCACCAAGTCGAACGTCGTCCGTCACAGCTTCCAGTACGGTCTGCAGGGCGTGCAGGGCGCCGAAAATCTCAGAACGATGAAACGCGCCGCAACAGGTGAGAGAGACATGCGGCGAGAGGTTGGAAAAGGAAGACGAAGGGAGCCACAGTGGAGAGAAAGAGAAGGACAACGATGACGATGGCGTAACACCGCGCGTAGTAGCGGACAGTCGGCAACTAAAGCCCCGAGGAGAGTCACCTCTCTCTCCTTCGTCTCTTCTCTCGTCCTCTCTTCTCTGGTGTGTCTCTCTCTCCACCACACGTGTGGCCGCCAACACACGAGTGCGTGCGTGCACCTCGAAACACGTACGATGTTCTTTTCCCCCTCCCGCCCCTCAGTACCCTCTCCAGTCTCGTTTCTAACACCCCTCCACCCTTAACCCACCTACAGTACCACCCCTTTTTTTCCGTCTCTCTCTCGGCCGCCGAACGTCCTTGTCTGTCGCAACACCACCGACTGCAACCGCTTGCAGATGCACATCGATTCGTTCCGCGTGTGAGTTTCGCCGATTTGCGTCGGTGTACGGTGCGTGTGGTAGGTGGAGTGGGAGGTAGGACACGCGACACGGGACCTGGTGGGGGCAAGAGAGGGTCAACGGAAGAGGGGATCTCACCTCCCCTCGTTCCTCTTTCCCCTACTCCGAATGGTTCGCGCGGGCACCTCTTCCCCGCAGCCGCTTTCCTGCTCACATGGTGTCTCTATCGAACTGGAAGCTTTTCACCGTGTGCTCGATCGCATTTTGATTTTCCGGAATCTCGATGGAACCATGAATGGCGGAGTACGGATACTGATAAGAACGTTCTGGCGTACAATCGTTTTTTACCGGTTGTCTACTCGCGTAGGATGTATAACAGGGTTTGTTAGAAAGGGAAACTTTACTTACCACCTTGATCCTTCTCTCCTGGTTTTCCGTGGGATACGTCAGTTCGACCATCCTAACATCCTCACGTTCATTCAAGAATTTCACTTTCAGTTCACTGCGGCAGTCTGTTTGAAATGTCAAACTGAAGCACTATTCAATCCAGTTAAACGATCCCTTATATTCGGCACCATGTGAAAATTCGCACCACGTGTCCGGGAGTAAAACACTCCGACCGAAAAGCACGTTGTCACCGACGTCACAGCACCGTCGACGAAGTATCCTTTCGCGTATCTATGAACTCGCGAAGAAAGTGTTGCACATCACTGGTAGCCCACGCGGCAATCGACTACGCAGTACCAGCGATAGTAGTCGTCAGCAACTGCGTCTCGAGGTTGCAAAACTCGCCCTCTGAAGGGTGTTTTGAAAAGAGGGGTGGCGAGGCGGTCGCTCCCTTCTGATTCCCACGCCACGCCGTGATTCCTCTCCTCCCCTTTTCTTCTCCTCCTCCGCTTCCTCATTGACGTCACCGACGCGGACTCCTCCCTTGCAAAAGCTCCTTCACAGCGGCCGTGGAACAAGGACGACCCCCTGTTTCTCTTACCCTCCTCTCTCTATATCTCTGCTCGTGGGACAAACATAGTTCCGCCACCCCTGTGCGTCGAAGCGAGGGGTGTTTGGTACGTGTTATTGCGGGCTGTGCCGCGCATAGCTGCACTCGACGAGCTGGATGCAACTGGTTGCATCCGAGGCGCGCGCCGGCACACGCTCGCTGCTAATCTTGTGCAATCTCTAGTCACTTTTGATCACGTACACTCTCGGCTGTAGGAGGAATTTATGACGCGGTGCACACGTTACGACGTTCGCCGGATATCTTAATTAGTTCCCCGTAACGATCCCTTCTCGACCGATTCGGCCGCGGGACCTCCGTTTTATCAGGCTCCGCCGCCGTAATTCGTTAATTTAGCGAGTTTTAATCGCGCGAGGGGACGCGATTCCGATTTACACGCCTCGAGTGCCCCGGCGTATCTCGGCGGCGCGTGATTAATTCACGCGGAAGACGCGGCCGATTATCGTGTACACGAGCTGCTTGATCGCAACTCGAAACGCGGAATGCGAACGAGCCGGCGAGAAACAAAAATCTCTGGGACGGGGAAAAATAAAGTGGCTCGACGAAAATAAAAAGGTCGATCGTTATATTCGGAGGATCGGGGCTGGGCGTGAGCGCACTGTCAGCCGCGCCCGTGCACCGATGTTTTAATTAATGTATTGATAGCGGACCGGCACACGGATATATCGAGCCGATATATACCCTCTGCAGCCTCTGAAACCCACGCAACGGTCCTTCGATAATAATTAGGATCCGAGTGTAGCCTCGCACCGGGACGATTCTTTCCAATCGGCTACTTGTCCACGGGGCTGGGATCGGATATACAGGGTGTCCCATGTTTTCCCGCCAAATTGTGTCAGTATGTTCCACGAGCAAAAGAAAGCAGAAGATCTTATACAATCGTATGCCTGTAAATGCTTTGTTAAAGAGTCGTAACAAAAATATGGAATATAATAACAATATGGTAGCGCCTGAAGTTAGTTTAATAGTACTTATCAAATTTATTTGTAAAACTATGTTGAATTATTGTAATGGATCTGGGTAAACAATGTAGTTTTCGTTTATCGTCAGACTGCCGATGTTTATGCAAATATGTATACTGAGTATTTTTTCACCTAGTCTATGAAATGTATGTTAAACTGTCGAAATATCCACACCCTTTTAATAAACTATTATTATTTTCATTTTTACATTTTATATCATTGACACTTTTGATTAATGCCAATGAATTTACTGTTATACGAACTTCACGTTAATTCTGCTTCGTTTTAATAAAAATATATTTCATTCTTCGATCAGACCTTCATCGACGCTGTGATTCAGCTGACGTAACTCCATAAATTCATTATGCAAATATCATTGAACTATTTTTATCCTACTCCAAATATAAGAACATTATGATACTGAATATTTAATATTTTTATTGTAACTTTCCAACAAAGCATTTTTGAGCGTATGTTCGTAAAACACTTTTTACTTATTCTTTAAAGCGCTGCAAGTACATATTATAGACTATAGCAGAGGCATTCAGATTGGGTTGCTCGAGGATATACAACAGCAAAATGACTTATAATTTTTTAACGCAAGTTACAATTTTCCACATGTCAAACTATGACTTATTTGCTTCTCTCTTTCGCTTATGCATTATAGCAATAAGGCGAGAAAACTTATACTGCAAACAAGAAAGTGACCTTGAAATGTCTAATTTTTGTGTCTGTGGTATAACAGTTCTAAAATTGAGTGAAATAATAAATTTTCATTTTCTATGAGTTGTTCCATTTGGAGGAGGAATGATGAGATCGAGAAGTGTAAGATTAATAGCCAGTTTTGATACGAGTTTCATTAACTATTGCACTTGGTCAATTAATGTTATTTAAGGACACAAATAAATAATTATGTTTAACAACGAGGATGCAGTGTTTCAAAATTTCGTCCTTTCAATTGTCCACAAAGGTGTCTGTCATGGTTGAAATGGACGAACGTGCTTAAAATTGGCCAAATGCTATATTTCTTCTTACTTCGACCGGGTCGAACAGAGATATTTCATATTTTTATTATTTACAATCTTATACTTTTTAAGGATATCATATATTTTATTTTTTTATCATATTATATCATATAATTACTTTTTTCTTAGAAATGTTTTTTGTTTTTTATAAAAAAAAAAGAACACTTCGTTGATTACTTATTATTCTAATGAATTATTCAACTAACAATAAGATAACTCCACCTGAATGATAGTGTTAGATATACGTTTCGGGTAATTTAAAAAGACGATACGAATAATCCAAATAAACAACGGTAAAGTATTCGAACAACGCGAACCGTATGATTTATTACGAACAACGGATAATTATTATTCGAATGAATTATTCAACTTACAATAAGACAACTCTATCTAAACGGTTCACTTACATACGTCTTTATTCAAAATATGATTTGAATAGTTTAGAAAATTATTCGATTAATTGTCCGACTGAATGGGATAAAATATTCGAATAAAGTGAACAGAATAATTTATTACGAGCAACGAATATCGATTATTCGAATGAATTGTTCAACTAACAGTGACAAAATTTCATGTGAATAATCCTGTCAGATAAATGTTTATTTAAAAATAGTCGAATAACGCCTAGCTGAACAACGTACGTGCTAACACTGAGTACCACGCTGCACTAGCTGAAGATGACAAACTTTCTAAATTTTTATACTAAGTTAATATAACTATAAACTATACCCTTTTTAATGAATAATATCAATAACTTTCATATTTTGTTTTGCTGCAACCATTAAACCTTATTAAATATATTCATTAATACTATACATGATCAAATAAATAATGACTGAATTTTTGTGTCACGCAAATATGGGTGACGTCGTACTCAAAGTGTTAGTATCAAAACTGTCTCGGGTTCGTGAGTATCTTCAGAACTCGATTCCAACCCTACACACCTGTGGACGACGTTTTGCGTTTATTATTTTCTCCTTGACGCGAAACCACTGGCACCGCGACTCGGTCGGCTCGGTTCGATTAATTATACCGGCGTAAATATAATATGTTAATCGAGTGTATATTACAGGTGGTAATTGACTGGTCGATAGCGAGCAGTTTCACGAAACTCTTCGTGGCACGCGATCGGCACGCGATCATCGCTTGACGAGTTGTCGAATTTCGTGTAAGGGTCGCCCAGCGTTCCTCGGTTTCGTGAGAGAATTCGTCGATGCGCGATCGAGAACTTTTAATGGTTATTTCATCGAATATAAATGTCTCGATGAATTAAACTTACACTCTCCTCCACCCTTCTCTCCAAAAGAAAGAAACAAGTCGACCAGTGCATGGTCGAGAGAAGCTAAATCGATGTATGCAAGAGTCGAGACCGGTGCAAGTAGTTTACAGAAAAGGTTCGAACCAGTCGTACGAGTGATTTATAAATAAATGTCGATAACGAGGGATTATCGTTGTTTGCGTAACTTTCGGTGTGGGCGTCTCAGACGTTGTTCATTGATCGCGCCATTCGCTTGTCGGTATTAGCACGTGTCGATACCGGAATGGAAAAAAAACAATCTTTCCATTTGTAAGAATTCATGCTTGTTATTTGTACGTTTCCTGAATGAGCTAGAACATTCTAAATGCTTCATTTCAAACCAAGCTGACGCCTTTTGTTAGATAATTATTCATAGAAAATCATAACACCGTCATATCGTTGTGTTTTGCGACGACACAAGCCAATCTATACAAAAATGTGTATTCTTTGTAAAATAATAATAATTATACCATCGAATTATAGTGGACTTGCGAATATATCACACAATACAGGTTTATAAACTGAAATTGTAACTATTGTCATAAATGTCTTTCTTACGCAACCCACACAGCTGTTATTTAAAAAAAAAACAGAAATAAGGTAGAAAAATATGTATGACAGAAACAGATATCACTGTAGCAATATGTACACGACAGAGCTCAGTGATGACTGTTATGCAGTTCAATCAAATTTATGGTTCCTTTCTAAAATTCTTCGATTCGACTAGAACCGATGCTTCACTGTCATTGAGTTACAGCATAAATACAAGAACTAGTAAAGTCCGAGTATGTGTACGATAGACACAAATATCTCTCTAACAACATGTGAATGGGGAGCCTCGGTGACTGAGTGCCCTTATGCTTCCATTGTAGAATGCAACCAAACTAATTCTTCCTTTGTAGAATTTTTCAATTCGATTAAAATAGATATGAAATTGACCGTTGTGCAACGATATCGCTCAACTATGATCTGGCTGGCACGGTGAAGCAGATCGTAAACAACACTCGATCCAAACATTCTCTTATTCACGTCAATAATTCGCTGGATCAGCTCGGTGCACCATTTCCGTCGCGTTCGTTTTTCTGTGTCAGCCACCCACTGCGGCAACTCTCGACGAGAGAGGCTGTAATTGGTCGCGATCGATATCGAAATCTGCATACGAGCTAGGAAAGTTTTGCTTCGGTTGTTCAAGATCACGATGCTTGACAACAATGCGTCATCCTCTTCTACGCGCGATACTCGTCACCGTGATTCTTTTTCATCGATCGCACGTTATCAGACGTCCTCTCGCGTACGTAACTCGATTTATATCAACCACGGCCTTCTTCGAATTCATTGAGTAAAAAGCGTGACCGGTAGAGGTCTGCTTGCCGCCTCTCGGTAAATATTTTCAATGCAATCGTCGACCCGCGACGACCTAATCGCTCGATTCGAATGATTCTCGCCGCCGCGTCTCGGTATCTCCTCGAGAACCACGAAAAGCTCCGATTTTCGACCAGTGGAATATTTTTGTACCGTGATACGCTCGACGCTTGTATTATCATGCGTGGGCGTAACGTTCGCTCGTGATAACGACAAGCGAATCTCGTAAATACGCGACGAGTCTGCTAAAGAGCCACGAGATGCAAGAAGATGTCGCGCTTTTGTCACGGAATTTTTTCACGCGACGCCTTTGTACTAATGTACTGACCGCATACTTCTTTTCCAGGTACAACTGTCTTCTGTTAAAGGGGTAAGACACCTTTGAAATCTTCAAAGATTCATTTTTTCATTGAAGTTTCATTGATCGTTTCTTCAAAAATGATTTCTTTTTTGCATATTTCGATAGCTGCCTCTTTCCCGCGTATTTTAAATGTAACCAGACTCTGAAATTCATAAAATTGACGAAATGCCAGCCAAAAATGTGAGCGCGGGTAGATGAGAGCGGAACTGCATATTAAATTTTAAACGCGATTTCCCACGAACTATGTTTTTGATGACGGTGCACATAAAATCTCGAAAACCGTTTAAACGATTTTAATGAAAATTTAAGCAGGAGTTCATACAACCATTCCCTACAATGTGTCGGAAGTGAATTTTCAAAATAAATCCTTAAGAAAAAAAGATAAAAATATTTTCCGTGCAAGAAAACAGTAAAATCGTATTTTTCAACATAAATCTGTATTATTTTTTTTTCGAAATTCTGCTGCAGCCACGTGGTAGAGACTTTCTTCACAGATTATAAAACCCTTCCGCCTTTTTGTTTTATATAATTGACCTATCCGAAACGATGTCCACCATGAGACAGTGCACCGCATACACGCCTTTACGTTTTTACTCAGAATTTTTATATACTGACACATGTTTCGACCTTTCTTTTTCTGTGTCAAAGCTAATAGAATAACGATCAAAAGGAAAACAAACTTCACTTTACCTTTATTTATCACTTCACAATTTCTGTTTGAAAAAAGGCCTGTTTTAGGGCTGTCAAAAGCAACCTACTCCCTTATTTTTGTTGTTATGGAAATATAGTAGGACCTCGATTTTTCGAACTGTATCTGGCAACAGGACGACTTAAATTGTTACTATGTTTTGCATAAAACTGATAATTTTATTTTAGAATATTAAATATATACAGTTATAAAATTAAGTACATAGTGTCATTAATCATAATTTTATCTTGTAACTGATACAAGATGACCGGTGTCCGGATAATCGAGGTTGAACTTTATATACAAATTTTATCGCTGTTATCGTAATACTAAGTTTACCTTTCCAACCTTTCCATATACATACAATAATCTTTTGTATGTCTAATATGCAATTAACGCTTTGAACTCCTTTGTCGAGTGTAACTTGGTATCGATTTTATTCACAGGTACTCCTATGTTGAGTGACACTCGACATTTTTAAATTGCCAGATATTTTGTTACCTAGATAAGCAATATAACATGCATGTATATGACCCTTTTTTCTAACAAAAAATGCTATTTTCAATATAATTAGTAAAAAAACTGTTTAAATTGGTTCCTATCAACCAACTGTCTTTTGAAGTATATTTCATATAAAACACTTAAAATAATAAGGAGTTATTGAAGAGAAAATTAAAAAAAAAATTAGGAGTTCAACGGGTTAATCTGAGATACTTCCGCGTCAACTGATGCGATTGAAAACTTTTTGCCACGGGTTGTATTAGGATGTCCTATAAGGTATGTCCTTATTATTATTAATTCTGTTCTGTCATTTATAAGTTGTGATTTGTAATTAAATGTGCACATGTCAATACATAATCTGGTGAGATTACTGATTCATCTGCTGAGACCCACTGCACTTTGTGAGGACGATAGGACTGCATTAATAGAGTGTGCGTACCGACCAATAATTTAGATGACTCCATTGACGGTTTTAATGACGCACGGAATGTAATTAAACGCGCGGTTCTAAGTACGATATAAAAGTCAATCCAAGACCGTACCATTTATAATATTTTTAATCATAAGTGCTTTATCTGTTTTCTCTATTTTTGTGCCCCCTCATCTTTTTCCTTATTACACGGAAGGATATGTGCCTGTCAAATAAATAAAGGATTTTTACAGAATACAGGGATACGTATTTCATTTATATCATTTCAGCATGATGCAGTGCTTGAAAAAATATTCCGCATGCATTTTTGTTATCAACGAACGTCCACATTGAAGAGATGCAAACAGCCCACAATGTTCGGGCTCGAAAACATATTTAGTCGAATATCTCGGAAAGTACTCGGCGCAGAAAAAAAGTTTAAATCTGCAAATCATGTATTTTTTTTAAGTGCTCCAAACAGGTGCTTCAGCTTCAACTTTGGGGGCTGTCTTCATCCCTCAATGTAGATATTTACCGATAAAACAATAGGTGTCAAATATTTTTTCCAGCACTGTATCGTCTAAAAATTTCATGAAAATCGGCGTGTGCTGTCTGGGTGACGTGCCTTGTAAGTGCCGTAAGATCTTCGATCGATTTCATTGAACAAGCCGAAGGGTCTCAGGGCCACGCAGAAGCGAGAACGAAAGTAATTTCGTCGCATCGTTTCTACGTTTCATCCGCGTGACTTTAACTTTCGCTCTCGCTGAGAAACACGATGGCGTAGGAGACGAGGGCCCCTCAGCAAGTATAATTATTAGTCACGCTGTGGTCGGGGAGTATACCTGGCTGCGGCCAAGACCAACGTAGATTCCATGTTATTTCCACTGATTACATTCATTATCGGATTTAAAGTTAGTAGACCCTTAGTTAGGAGCACCTCGAACGTCTCGTTGGGTAGAACCCACCGATCGAATTAGAGCTTTCGGGCCTGGAAAACGAAAGACCTGACAAGAACCTCGAATTTCATCGAACTGTAGCCATTATTTCTGATCCGTTTCGTTCTGTCGTTTCGTCGCCACCTTTGTTCGATTTTTCGAACATGCAAAGAGGGTTCAGAGTTTCTCGAGAGCTTTCGCAGCTCATATTCTTACAATTAATATTGTTTAAATTCGAGATGTACAACTTGAACGTTGCTGAATCAGGTGCAGTCGTAGTTAAGCGGACCACAATTTTTGAACTTTGTACTTTTAAGAGGGAAATATACAGGGTGAGTCACTATGAACTGCCATTTAAAATAACTTGTGACTCGTTGATGTTACAAAAAAAATCGTTGATTGAGATAGGTTGTATTTGGAGAACCTCATATAGTAAAAAATATAAATTTTGATACGGATCACATTTTGATAAATTTCAAAGTCGCTTTGAAATTTTCAAATTGCAGTATGTATCTACTATAAATTATAAGATTAAGAGTACTCGATGAACTGCACAAAAAGTGTCGAATAAGCATGTGTCGAGAAATCAATGTTATTGAAGTTATCAAGAATTTTTTAATTAATTTTTCCAACACTAAATTATTCACAGCTTGATTAATATTGATTTTTCCACCAATGTTCATTATACATTTTTTATTTAGTTTGTCGATTTATCTATTCTCTAATTAATAGTGCATAGTGCAATCTGAAAATTTCAAGACGCCTTGAAATTTTTCAAAATATAACCCACATCAAAAATTATATTTTCTATTATATGAGGTCCTCCAAATACACCGTATTTTATTCAACAATTCTTTATAAAATCAACGTGTCAGAAGTTATTTTAGATGTGAGTTTTTAGAGACTCACCCTGTACATGCGATGCCGCAAGTACTTACATCAATTTATAATTGCAATATCTTAGAATTAGGAATATTGTAAGTTTTATGTTAAATTACTTGTTCGAAAAGTGATTAATAATTGAAACTTTGTTTTTAATAAATGTTTCTTAATTCATTTTAGAATGTTATACGACAAACTGAAAATAAATCAACATGTATATAGAAAGATGGTGAAAAATGACGATAGATCACTTTAGAAACACGATTCATTTTAAAACAAACATTTAATAGTTGATTGAAAGAGGAAAAAGAACATTATTTTTATTATCAAAATCTTATCGCATACACGACACTCGCTATATTTTATTTGTTACCGACTACACACTCATGCGTTTTGTTTCTTCGCAATCACTTGCTTCCAGTCACTCACTGATTAGATGCATGCCTCACACTTATTCTTCTTGCGCTTCATTCATACTTTGCACGTTTCACACGTTTGCACACTTCACTTCTGACATTTAAAGAAAAATAAATATTTTGGGAGTTTCATGCAAAGTAAGGTTCACAAAAATATATATCTACTTTTAATATATTTCAGGTGAAGACAAAAAGAATGTTAACACATTGTTGCTTGTTCTTCAGCTTTTATCGTAGCTTTTATCCTATTTATTTGGCATGAATTTTGCAAGTTTGATTGTAATATTTGAGGTTATTGTATAAAATAACAGATTTCATGACTAGTTAATCTATAAATAAAAACGTGTACTTCAAATTGAAGAACACTGTAATGAAATTAAACATTGTGTTTTTAAACATTGAATACAAAATTAACTAGAACTAAATACAAGGCGGGCTGGTTAAATCGAGATCCACCAGATAATCGATACAAATGCTTTTTTCACTAGGAGAATTATTTATTTAAGTATTTTGCACTCCAAAGATTTTTGTTATGTGTCTGTATCTACATCATGTAATGGTATATTGTCAAAATAAGTCACAGACATTTGTATTCTTACGTCTGTGTATGTTGAATTATTATAGTGCAGACACTACAATTAGATCATTCAAGGTCATTGCCTGTTATCTCCTTTTTACATTATATGTGTGCTAAAATGACCACGTGTATGCAAGAAAAAGATGCATAAAGAGTAGTAATTTAGTAACAAAGGCAACAATTATCTTAAAAGTCAAAAAATCATTTTGCAGGCCGACTTTGTGACCTTTGACGGTCTCTTCTGATGGCCCCTGCTACAGTACATCGGATAATACGGAGCTCAGAAATCAGAAGCTCGGATAATCGAAAAATCATAAAATCGGACCTCGGTTAACGGAGATCCCACTGTAAATGGAGTTTTCCAATTACGATAAGTGGCCGGATGCATTTGTAACCGACTGTAGCTTGCATCGTTCATATTTCAAGCTTAAGCCCCGTCTACACTGGCAAACAACTTGCGACATTTCTTGCAAAAGTTGATATGAACGCCGTGTAGTAAGGTGACAAACCGTACTGCGTTTTGTAGTAGTGTACTAACTGAATTATAATATAACTGAAGTATATTCCGAAAGATTTGAAACGTCAATTTACTAATACAAAAATAATTGTCGAATTTTGAATGAGCCTTCCTGGAACAAATGCAGATGTTGAAAGAGTTTTTTCGTTTGTCAACGATTATTAGTCCCTCAAAACTCAACTTTAATAGTAAATACACAGTCAGCTGTCATGAAAGTAAAAATAAACATGCGAAATAGCTGTGAAAAGTTTTTAAATATCCTAAAGGAAACTAATGAAATTCTAAAAAAAGATTCATTCAAAAGGAAAATATTCAAAATCTAAATAAGAATTTTTAAATTTAAAATACGAAAAAACTAAATTAAATTAAAGCTATACGGTTAAATAATTTTTTTATAAGAAATTAATTATTATAACCGTTTAAGTCCAAGTTTTTTTATGTGAAAAAATCTGGTCACCTTACGTATAAACATGCCCGAGAGTGAAGCCAGCAAGTGCAGGTTGCTTGCGTCAGTTGATATCACAAGGGATGATACCCAACCGTGACATGCCGATTTTGATGAAATTTTAGTATGATATAGAGATCAAAAAAATATTTGACACATATATTTTTTATCGACAATGGTCCATGTTGAAAAGGTGAACGCAGCCCTCAAAGTGGGGGATGAAAATGATATTTTATCGAAAATCTGCAAAACTGTTGGACGTAGGACAACCATTTTTTTTAAATTGTGTATTTTTCAATTACGGATTCAGATATTTGAGCGATTTTGTCAAAAGATCATTTGTTTAAACAATATTTTAAAAAATATAACATTCTTATAATTTTTTCTAGTAAAATGTTAATAAATTTTCATCAAAAGTTTATATATGTAAACTATAGTCCACCGCCAAAAATACGGATAAAATGGATTTTTTAATTTCGTCTTTGTAATAGTTATCACATGCGCAAAATATCATTTTCATCAATCATATCAATTCATCAAAATCGGCGTGTGACGGTTGGGCATCATCCCTTGTCAGTAAATTAAACCTCTCGTAGTGTAAACGTCCGGCAATCCACTCTCTGAGAGTTTGTCTTTATTTCCAAACGTATTGGAAATATGATTTCTCTCCCAGCTACTTACAAGCAACAATTTACGCAAGAAATTAGCTTAGTATAGACGGTCATGCAAGTTTATCGCGCAATACATGTTGCAAGTTGTCTGCTGGTGTAGACGGGGCATTATACCCGTTCAAACAAATAAATAAGAAGGAAATAATAAGTAGTAAGAAATGAAAATCGTAGCGAACATGGAAGTAATAACTGGATAATTGTCTTACAAGTTATCAACGGATATTCATCATAGATGCAGACACGAGGATTGAGGAAACACTCGTCCCGCCCAGCGAGCAAGCATGGAGCATTCATCTTCCGTCGCTATCGTGTTGTCGAGCTGCAACCAACAACACTGTGTAATCTTCCTGTTCTAATGTTAATCTTTTGCCATCCTGTGTAGAGTCTCACTCAACATCGCATTTCGTCTCAGAAAGGCTAAATCGACCATTTCTTATGCACTAACACTAGAACAACCAGTGTTGAATGTATACCTAATTCTGCCACATCCGTCAATTTGACGAGTATTTATAAAAACGTTTTATTTATTATTTATTTTGATTGCTTTAATATTTAAATAATTAATTAATAAAAATAGTTTCCAGTTACAAAGATTTTTAACACGTTGAATGCCACAGTAGAAACTGCCATACCCAGTCAGACACATTATAATCTACTGTTGTAAGCATAAATCGATAAGGAAGAAAATATTTTAGTATTTGAACGTATAGTACTTACTTTATATTATTACTGTAATAATAATAATGTTGAAAATTGTATAAGAATTACTAGTTATTTAATTGAATAACATATCAAGCGTCAAGAGTGTAATTGTTGAATAACTTACGCTTGACGTTACATTTAAAAACGACGGTACTTATGGGATAACCTTGCATGTTATTATAGTACCCTTATAGGGATAGGTTCCAAGCGCTATAGTGGATACCAGCGAACACTATACATTGCACATGCTGTATATAATTATGATAAAATTTACTCTATAAATTGGGCAGTATGAGACAATAACAACAGTAACCAATAATATAATATAAGAATCATAATAGTAAAAGTTACATGAACATAATCTTAAAATATTTATTTCATTATACTCCAACTTCTTCTTCTTGTAATGACTATACTGCGGATGTAAGTACATGCAATTTGACATACCCAAATATCTGGAAAAGCACATTTAAAATAGTAAAAAAATAAAATGTACATGTTTTAGACATTCACAGAACAGAATACAGTTTTCTCTAAATTCATTCCTATAACTGCATTAACGTAAGAAATATTGAACTCTAAAAATGTGTATTTGCATAAACATCCACAGTCTAGTGATGATGTTATGATGACACAATGCCGACGTAATGTGGTAAATATCGTAAGCTCTGTGATGTGGTGCGAGGCTACTATTGACCATCTAAGCATATTAAATATTTTAAAGATGAATGTTTCACTGTATTTCTGGAATTTTCTATTTAATTTTTTTCGAAGCGTAGTCAACCATGGTTACTGAAACAGCGTGCTATACGTATCTTGTTGTATCATTTAGATTATGCTTAAATATTGAAACAAAGGCAGACTATACGATACTATCTGAAAGCTGAATTTATACTGTCTGGCTGATACGAGACAACGAAAATACCTCGGACCGCAAAGGGTTAAATTAGAGTTGTCGGTAACCGGTGACCTTCACACGAAGAAACATGCCGATAAATAATAGTAATAATGACCTACATTATATCGGTCGGTGAAGTGTGGAAAAAGGATGTCTTTCTATCAACGTAAAATCGATTTACACGCTTTTTCGACAGACACGCGTGAAATCCATAGAATCAGCCATCGAACGTACGCGGAATATTAAACAAAATTTGCCCTGTACAGGGTGTACTAGAAATCACAGTACAAGTTGAGAATGAATCATTTATCATTAAAAGGGTCCATATTTTCGGGAAAATTAAGTTATGCATTTAAACTGTTGTAGGTAACCCAAGACCAGGTTATGGGACCCAAAAAAAAAGTGTCTTGGTATGTCCTATTGATTCTGATTGAAAAAAATGAATAAACATTATTTCGAAGAAAATTAGGTGAAGTTCTTCTTGCCTGGTGTCAAATTTTAAAAAATGGATGTACGCCCTTGCAATAATAAACGATTCAAATGTAGAATTAAATTTTTTTCAAGCGAGACTCCGTTTTTGAAAAAATTCTCTCATTTGGAGGGTCGAGAAAATCGACCTTTTTGTGTTTTTAGAAGCATGAAGCTTAATGTATGTTGTTGTAATATAGTAATTTGAAATTCGTAATAATAAATGGGTGATATGTCTTCATAATAGACAGCGAATGGGTCTATAACTTAGGCTGACTCATTTTAACCCTCTGCTGTCTATGTATATCATTTTCGACTTCTTTTTGGTGAATTCACATGAAGAAAGCTCACCTACTTAAAACTTTCACTTGTATTGAAATTGTAGCATTCACTTCTAAAGCATTTTTGAACAATTTTATCTCAAAGTTTAAACAACTGTACTAATCCGTATACTAAAATATAGCTGCAGCTGCTTTTATATTGTAAGTAATAACATTTCGTTTCGTTATATTGATTACGATCCTTTATTGCTTTTCAAAATAAAATAAAAACAATATGTACAAATATCGAAGAAAAATAAAATCCCAGCGATCCCCATCTGAGGTTCAGTGAGAAATTTTGAAATATTACCTTGAGGGTTGGCTCTTGTTGTTTGTGCACAATGATCTGTGTATAGTGTATTACCCTGTCGTAAATTTTGGTCAAAATCAATGACCCTGAAGACGCATAACTTCCGTAATAGTAAAATAAAAGCGTCATTAATATTTAAAATGCGAATTTATATTTAAATTAAGTGTGTGTACACTCATTGCATGTGTATTCGAATTTGCTTTTTCTCGAAGATGAAGTCTGATTTGAAAAAAAATTGATTCCATATTTTCAATTTATATTTCTAGCACGATTTCCGGTACACCTTGTATAAACAAACGAAACCATGTCATTTACCATGTCACTCGTTTCGCAAACTGTGAATAGAGATGTTCTAGAAACACCGATAAGACATTTTGCGTCTCTTTGAACAGATTTCTCTCTTGAATTTTAAGACGTATTCCGCGAGTGCGTTTCAGTTGAAGCATGTCCAACGGAATTATGGACGAGTGAAATTCGAATGCTTGAAACGCGGTTCGAAAGCAACCACGTGTGTTTCGCGGGTCTATTAACATAATAATACCGACATTATTCTACAGTACCTTACGCAATTATTGACTTTCTTGCTTATCATGTGATAATGTGAAAAGGAATGTACAAATGAAACAGAAAGTGGAATAAAGTGCTTTCGGGCCAACATGAACAATTGTATTATAAGTTTGAAGCCACTTTCCTGATCAACTTTGTGCCCTTGAATTAATCAAACTTATTCTGAATATCTTCACAATAGTATTAGGAGCCTCACTGGAATACACCGACAATTATATATAATAATCATAAATATAAATTTGGTATAAATTCGTATGAAGTAAACCATGTAACAATCTAGAGTCTTTGTGATGGGTAGACTGCGGACGTTTATGCAATCTCACATGTTCAAATACTTGAATAACATTAGAAAACTAAAACGTACATATTTTCAGCATATGAAGCAAAAAATATAGTTATGTCGACATTGAATTTCTTCGACTATATTAGCATAAAAATTGTTGAACTCTAGAAATGTATAATTGCATAAACATCCGCAGTCTAGTGATACCAACATAAACAAGACACCAAATATGGTAAATCCATCTCTGCCGCATGTTCACCCATTTAGAGCGCTGGAACAAATATTGTTAAGCCTCACACAATTCGGTTGACCTCAGGTCCACACCGTATACAACGAGGGCTCCTTCGTCATGACAGAAAGTTTATTTCTCATTCGTTTACTGGCTCGTCGGTTAATTAAGCAGCGCGAATGAGGCCTTCACCTCTCGAGGGGCGAGAGAAAGGGAACGAGACAGAGCCAGCTCTTCCTCGATGATAGCAATTAAATTAAAGCAAGATCTCGCCCCGCCGATAGAGCGACGATTAATCAGCATCGCGACAATTGGACGTTTCATTAACGACTTGGATCGGTGCCGACGTGGACGCTGGAAATCTCGGCTGGATCGACTCTCGAACAGCAAATTAATTAACGATCTCGCCGACGATACCGTTCCTTAACCCCGTTTTTCGCGACCGCGTGGGAGACAAAGTTTTATTTGCCGTCGAGGCCTAGACGAGCCTCGATTCGTTTCGGATATCGAATCGCGACCAGATGAATTCGTTGCGCGACGATCGACGATCCTCGATCCTTGTGCGAAGTTTTCTGATCGATGATCGGTGGATCCTCCGCGCCAGATGTTCCGCGTGTGAGCCCGTGAACGAATTCGATAGACGTTCGCATCATCTACCGGTCAAAGTAGGTCCTTGACCGTCTGACTATTCGTCTGGGTCAGAATCGAGCCGATTATGATCGACGAAAATTCTGACGACGCCACGCGAACGTGACGTTTTTAATTTCGATGGACTTGCTTCCATCGAGTCAAAATTCTCGGTCTTCTGTACATTTATTATTATTATTTAATAAGATGTAGTTTGACGTGTCTTCAGTATCATAACAAACTATGGCACATAAATTGCACTTAACCCTTCAGTGGATTATTGGGGCCGTAGCGGTCCTGTGCAACTTCAAACTAATAATTGCTTAATTTTTACCGAATAGATAAACGGAAATCAATTTTCCTTACAGCATTAGAAGCATAATGAGATAATAGACGATTACATAAATCTTCAAATAATTATATGAACACATGTTGAACAATTATTAGTTTGAAGTTGCACAAGACCGCTAAACCCAATAATCTACTTAAGGCTTACATGTATAGATATGGAGCGCAGGCTATAATATGACCGAATGAATTATGTCGACTGTACTCAGATTCATCTACAGCAGTACAAAATAAATCTGTTTGAAAGTTAAGTAGTTAATTTGATCATAAAAGTAAGTAAAAAATGCTGATGATCTTAAAATAACCTTGATCTTTAGACATACGCTAATAACAGTTACACTGTATAATTTCCCGCTCGAAACCATGCAAATTTTTTCTGAAACCTTCTTTTCTATCACGAAAATTAAAAATGTTATTTGAGTGGCCTGATCTAAATGCTTCACTCTATACAAATTAGATCTTCAACTTTTCGAATACCTTGTATGCGAATGACAACTAAAATTTTGTTAATAACACATAACATAGAATATTATAAATAATGAATGATAGATTCTAAAATAAATATTGCAGAATTCGTGTTCTTCATAATTAGACTGCGGATGTTTATGCAAATTTACACTTTTTCAATATTTATTCTATTCCTGTAGCTTATGAGATGCAACATGGACCAAACTGCATTATGTTCTTTAAACGTGCAAAGAATATGCTCTTTATTTTTCTTGAGTTATGAAGTGTGCATTTTTTAGATGTTGCGATAAGATAAATTGCATAAACATCCGTCTATTCGTAATACATACATCATCAAGAAGGTTAAGAGGAGTGTCAGAAAATTAAATTGCAAAATTATCGTGTTTTGTCTAATTTACCCAAGTCGAGTTGTTGGGGTACTCGACGTGTCGAACAACGATAAAGAAGTTTGGTATTGTCATAAAGGTTAAAATCGCACGAAGACAATGCCTAAACTTGTTGAAGACACTTGCCTGCCTTCGAAGGTCCTTCGTGTGGATCATCTAGTACGATAACCATCCTCCTGGCATCTTCCAGGCCCTGCCTTAGAAATAATAAAACATATTAAAAGAAAATACGATCGTCAAGAATTCGAGTTACCATGATACACGGTTTACCCTTATGTGGGCAACCAAAATGTTCACGGTTGTTGTGCAAACTGGGTACCCGGGTACCCCTAGCGTCCTGTTCCGCTAGATCAAAATAACAGCGATCATTTTACTTACATACTTTCCCGAAACTTTTAGTTTTTCTCACCCTACAATATACCAAGGGGTATTTTGAATGATTTGAGCGAAAAAATTAATCGAAACTACAATATTATTCGATTCTAACGTCAATCGTTCGTGTCATTCGCATGTATGCGTGCAGTATTTGACTTTCGACGAAGATGTCTGTTTCTAGTCCAGCAATGAGTCGAACCTTCACTTGCACATATGTATAAACAAGTATATGCACTCATGGAACGAATTAGAGATCGAAACGAGGAACTGCATCAGTTTGAATCAGTTCTTTGAACGAATACGACGTGCATTTTGGAAATTTTTTCTGTGGAGTTTCTTCTGAAACATGTAGTTTCTTCGTGGAATACAGTTTTCAACTTCTAATGGTGTATAATTGTATGTAAAAATGGAGAACTATTGGTAGAAGTATTTTCAAGGTAAATATCAAGCTTACATGCAATGTCTAAAAACAATTATCACATTGTGTAAAAATTGTCCTCTTGATAGTTAATAACTGTAATTTATATGATTTATATTAATAAGTAAACAGTATTAATTAAGAATCTTGTACTCTGTATAATTTCTTTGTAAAACTTTCGATCATAATTCATCAAACTACATCCCGCCTTATATGGGTACTCCGGTTACTCAACAAGCGTATAAATAAGTTAGAAGCTTTAATATTTAAAATTTCTTGCATAAATGTTTAGTTTGAAAATATAAATCGACGTAAAAGTGTTCAAAGATTGGGGATCCGGAGCGGTTTTGCGATATTTTGATAAGGACATAAAAAATTGTTAAAGGAAATATAGAAATGGGTGTCCGGGTATCCGGTTGCCCACATAAGGGTTTATTAAAAAATACTGGGTGATTTGTAAATGCATGTTCATACTTCAGGGGGTGAATCTACACATTAAAATAAGTAAAAAACGTGTGATGAACATATGTCCTACATACCTTAGTTTTCGAGGTATGCACGCCTTAACATTGAATTCCGCACTCGCTCGAAAATACCAGGTATTCTTCAAATAGTCTCAAGTCCATTTTGTATCTTTTCTCACAGACCGCGTGTTGAATACACAATAAGTTTTAAATGGCCCCAAAAGTAAAAATCTAATAGGTTAGATTAGGCGGTGCACCATCGTGCATGAACTACAAGTTTTGCCTAATATCCAGAGACACCTCATGCAGTAGTTCCTGAAAATCGTTTCGTAACAAAATGAAGATAAACAGTCCCATTTAGTCGAGCTGGTAAATCATCCGTAACTTGAAAACTAAGGTAGGTAGGACATATGTTCATAAGACGTTTTTTACTTACTTTAGTGTGTAGATTCACCCCTTGAAGTATGGACATGCATTTATGAATCATCCTATACAGTCAGTGGTAGATAATTTCCCGTTCTATCGGTGAAATTGCATCGAGAACGAGAGAAGTACCGTTTTCTCGTTAAGTAATCATCAGAGTAGCAACATAGTCGTCGACACGTGCAGTAACGATCGCGTCTCGCGTGTCGTTGCCGCGATTAACCGTTCCTCGACGTTGCAGTAATCCGCCACGGTTATAGAGCGGTTTAATATGCATAGCTATACGTATTGCGGTTCCGCGCGTTCTCTCGTGACATTATGCGTGCTGTGGTCAAGATCGATCGATCGATCACCGTTGGTACTCGAGCGTGTCACGTATTATGTTTTTCCTCGCGGCGCGACAGAGATTTCGACGGCGCGGTTAAAGAAAACTCGCATGAGGCTAGAAGGCAAGGAAAAAAAATGAAACACGAACAGAAGTGTGTTAAGTGGTTCGTATTAATTTATTACCAACGATACCCGCGAAACGTTATGCATACGTATGAGCTCGAAGGCATTTTTGCTACAGGTGCAACGCGGAATAATTTGAAGCTTTGTTTAACATCGATTAAAACCGACCGGTTGAATAATCAGGAGTAAACTGAATTTTTTTTTTCCACTTCTGACGCACGATAGAGGTCAAAGATATACGATGACGCGAATGAAATCGAAATCGACGAGGCAAAGATATTTTTAAGCCACCTGGGCGACGTTTTCAACAGGCGATCCAGCGGATCGATAGAACGGTCGGAGTGGGAGGCAATTGCAAACCGACGAATTGCTATGCCACGTTGTCCGAACATTAGCATCGTTTGCGGAAATCGGACTGCGTCGATCAGCGGTCTCGAATAAATGAATTTTAGATCCCGCGAACCTCTGTCGGCTGCAGTTTCTACCGTCCTGGATGGGACCTAGATTCGCTTAGCAACATGCGTGTTGCCGTCTTTCAGAAAGGAACAGCCGGCTTGTCGCGGGGAAAATTAATTGCTTTCAGGCGAATGCTCATGTAGCAACGTTCGTTTTCCACCGGATCCTGTAGCAAACTTTTATCATTTGCTTCAACGCGCCCGGCGTTTGCGAAAACGTGCTGTAACATGATCGCGACCCGATACACCGATCGTACACTGTATCGGGCTCATTAAGTTTTTTCAACTTTGATTATCTTGATTATTCTCACCTTTGCGTCTTCATATTACACCGTTGAATTTTTGAAGTTTCCAAGTGGTTCCAGCAGCATTTCCGCCGAAGATCTCCATTGGAGAGGCAAGTTTTTATTTAGAAATATGAGCACGATTCGAACTTAGGCTCCTGGATGTTCGGTTCTAGGTCAGCAGGAGCGCGACGCATAGACAAAGAGAGAGAAAAAAAAGGAGAAAAAATGGAGACGAGGAAGAGGGATCGATGCATAAAGAGAGACTGCGGGTCGAGTCTCTCGGATTCTGCATAATTCATTCGCTGGCCGGCGAATGCATATTACCTTAGGATATCTAGCCGAGCCAAACAGCAGAATCAGGATGCAAGGACTTCTGAATATGAGGCTGAACCGCCGAATCGTCTGGAGATAGTTTGGTATCGATAAACAGCCGGGCTACCGTCGTCGGGCCAACCTTGATCAGGATCCAGATCCTGGATCGGAACGGCGCTACGCGATTCTAGAGCACCTAGCCCACAAAAAAGAATCGTGACAGAATATTCCGCAATCTTCCCGGTAATACTGATTCCTTTTCGCCTCGAGAATAAATGCACCGATTCCGTGATACATTTATGGAGCAGACGAGTTTCGAACGCGGATTCTTCCTCAGACACAGGGGATCGGAAGTGACGACGCGATTTTTCATTCATTTGAAACCTTCAGGAAAAATGTGTCGTGCGTTGGATTTTTTTGGAACAGTTCATTATTGCAATGGAATGACTGCGACAAACTTTTGACTAAATTATAAATAAATCGGTGAGCTGAAGAACAGTACAAGTCCAATGGTTTTATTTTAATTATTGAAAATTAATGAACAAAGTTTAACCATAGTTAGACATCTATGAACGTTGATCTGCGTTAGCATAACCGTGTTTAAATTGGAACAGCATTATAAAATCAATGGTGTTGATGAAACACGAAAAGTGACACTATTTTTTCAAATATCTCAGAATGCGGTTTTTGGATTTGTACTGTTCTTCAACTTACCGATTCAATTATATCACACGTGTTTAGAAATATATGTTAGGAACAAAATTTGTAATTGTATCACTGTTGTCGTTATGTTGCTTTTTCAGTACTAACGATGTGACAAAATTCAGTGTAGTATAAATGTATGTTTATTAATCTGAAATGTAAAGCGGATTATTTGTTCAGAAACTCCTGACAGTTACTGTACGTGTGATGTGAATTGTTAAGTTATTTCGGTGTTGCAAAGTATAGTAGTAAAAACGTTGGGGAATCATGTATTTAAACAGTTCCATCATTCAGTAAGGTCCTGTGAATGAAGTTAAACAAATCGTTAAAATGATTACCAATCAGTCCCGCCTTAATCAAACAAATTCCATTTTCTACTACAATAATAAACGAAATGGAGTGATTTGAAAAAGTGTATTATTTTTAAGTATTATCATAGGAATACTAAAATTATATAAGATGTTCCTAAATTGAACAACCAAAGTATACCAATGTGTTCTATAATATTAGAATGTATAAAGTTATAGAGATTCAACGAAAGTAAGGTGTTTGATTGAAAATCCTTTCGGAGACTGGAGCAATTTTTAATTCAAAATCCAAAGTTATGCAATTGTACGAATGGTTTATTGAGCATTAAAAAATGTAACACCCTTCTATTTGAAAATTTTTGTTAATGTTTTCTTATGAAAACTGAATGATTATCATTGCAGGAACCATAAATGAAAACTATATGAGATTTTAATACAAAATTGAACTATGTATATACTATAATTTGATATGTATTAATACATTTAGGTTATAATTCCAAGTACTGATTATAGTCCGAAGAAACTTACTAAATATTATTGCGACATGTTATCACTTTCTTCGTATTTAATATTTTTGTTATAACTTTATAATAAAATATTTTTTCACCTATTTGTATAATATTCATTTTCTTGTTCATTCTTGTACAATATATTGGTACAATTTCATGGTTTGAGTCTATTACACCCTGTAAACATCAGTCCAAGGAAGCTTCGTTTCAATGTCGACCTTAAACGTACATACTTACAAGTACTTGCATACTCGCTGGAATTCTAAACATGCTTTTCCCGAAAACAATGCGTCGTATGCAAAACTTCATTCCACAATTTCGATTAATTTTTGTATAAGGTGTTACCTCCTTCTCTTGTATCGCTGCTACTGTCTACCCTGTGTATATGTGGCAGAATGAATGCGTATAAAATCTCAAAGCTATTAGAGAATCTAACATCAGTTATATCCCATATAATGGAACCTAGAGCTCTATTAAAATCTGTATGTAAAATTTCATATGGTTTGTAACATAATTGCTCTAACTGCTACCAAAAAGTATAAAGATATCCTATCAACACCTAGTACCTATCTTATAATAAGGATCTACTGCTCTGAGTGCATCGATCTCGGCAAAATAAGCTACTAAAAAACAACAATATTTATTGCAAGATAGTCACATTTCATGTGATATTAAAATCTGTGCTTAAAATTTTATATATGTAGTTTGTAACATAATTGTCTCTATTTCTGCTCTTGCTCCTACCAGAAAAAATAATGCACTACCAATACTTAGTATACCTACATCATAACTAGGATATACTGTTCTGATAGCATCGATTTTGGCAATACAGGTTGCTAGAAAGAGGTGCTAGAAAGCAACAATATTTTCTGCAAGATAACCACACCGGGTATGTTCCACGATAGGCAGAAAGACGCACGAATATTTCCCCTCCGGGGGATCATCTTCCGGAAAGTTTCGAGCGGAACAGATGACCGGTGCACATCGTACTCTCGGTTAATCCGCCACAATAAAGTCTTCCATCTAGAAGAAGCGGTCTTTCTGCGAGGGGTGACGTTCTGATTACATCTGCTTCACCTGTCTATCGATTTTTCCGGAAGCAACGGAGAGAGAGTGAGACTGGTTCCTGCGTGGAAGGAAGGTGCGTGCTCATATGGGTGGACCTTCTCCTCCTTCTCCTCTCGCATTGAAGGAACCACCCCGGGCGAACCGGAATCAAGTTCAATTGTCTCCCGGTAGCTTTTGGGCGCGTGAGAAATCGCGAGCAGCTGTTCCCGTGGGGTGGTTCCTTGCAGCGTCGTGACGTCACGTCACGTTTACTCGTCGTTTACTTCAGGCCGAAAAGAGAGGAGGAGGAGGAGGAGAGAACACGTGCGAGAAAAGAGAGACCGTGGCCTGCAAATGCAAATTAGAGACGTCCACACGTCTCGAAGGGGTCGGGTAAAGGGTTCCTGCAACCCTGAAGGCATGCATTCAGAACTGTTGCTACGTGTCCTCTACGCCGTACAGAAAGGAAAAAAAAGTTTCTCGATATCCTTTTTTGAAAATCCCTTCCCTAGCTGTTCCCACGACCGCCCTCTGTGGTGCGCGGCCCGCTTATTTTAATTAAGTTCCAATATTGTCGCCGTCGGTCCGGGAACAATGCGATTGTAAGCCACGAAGTAACGAGCCTTGCCTCGCAGTTGTAATTGTTCCCACTTATAAAAGATTTCGAAGAGATTGTGCACGGTCGTCGCTACAGAATGGACTCTATTAATGACCGGTGTGCGCCGGTCTTGGTTGGCCCGCTGTTTAGAAAATACAGTGAGCTTGTAATCGACGAATGAAACAAATTGTTCCCGTTATTGCCAGGTGTCGAGGGAGGTCGAGAGGGAACGGATTCGAGACGTTCTCTCCAAATGAAATCCGTTAGTTTCCGAGGCGGATGCGAGTTGGTTACGATGTCGTAACAGCGGTTGATTGGCAACAAGGGACTCTGCTCGCCGGTGGCATCGGGACTCCCGCATAAAGACGGTTCTCCTCGCATCGGCGTCGTTGTCGTCGTCGTCTTCGTGGCATTTTGAATTGCAGATAATCAAGCACGATCGGCGAGGATGATAATCGTCCGGCGCTTAGACATGCAGTGACTTATCTCCGGGCACCCGAGGGTTACCTGTCTCGGATACCTTTCCCCGTGAAACGAGAGAGTCGACGGGGTCGGTAAGCATCGGGATGAGTCAGAACCCCGTGACCTCTGATTGTCGTTCAACGTCGCACGAAATACACCGATTTCCAGGTCGCCTGTTCACCATAAAATGGACATTAACCGTGTTTAACCCTTTCCGGTGGAATCACGCCCTCCAAATATTGTATTTATCATCAGCTGAAAATCTAAGCTAGCTCGGACACTTGATGTGAGATTTAATGATTTCTTTCACATTGATTTAATTTTTGAGAAAAATCTGCACTTTATTCCACTCTTACAATGAATGTTTTGCAGTGTTTAGGGGAAATGTTACATTTTTGGCAAAATTTTATTAATTTGGTGTATTTTTGATCAGTGGGGTTTACATGGGGATACTGAGGAGTGATTCCTAATTTTTTAGCATTATGTTGCAGTCGTTTATGTGTAATTCGGTCACTGTGTTTTGAGTCATTATTTTGTTGAAAGATAAAATTCAAACAGAATTTTTTCGTGTTACTTTTTAATTCCTACGTATTTGTGTACTATATATATATGATTGGTTCAAATGATACGTGGTACTATTGTATTTGGAAGGTTATCACCATAACAAGTAAAAAAATTCGCTGCGACAATTCCTATTATAAGTGACCCAATGATTCTGAACATTATACGGGCTGGACCACGTAAATATCTCCCTTGTTTGTCATTGTATGAAAAAAGTCCTCAGTACAAAGTTACACTATTTCAAGGGGCACATGTAATGTGTGCAAAAAATTTTCTATTCAGGGTCATTTTTCAGAGATCCCAAGGTCATCGGTGTTTTCTTAAATGGAATCCTATATTTTTTCCCTATATCCTCATAGAGCTTAAAAAAACGAATTCAACGACCTTAATAACCTTACGGTTCTGGTCATTTAATCTCGACATATTTGCATCTAACAGTAACTAATAAACATTATCCAGAGTCAACTAATGCTACTTTCAAAATAAACGGCTCATAATTCTTTATCTATTATCAATGGCGAGAAAAACTTTCCTTTATGTTGTGTATAAACTGCTTTTTACAAATGATATTATTGGAATAAGCGAAATTTGGAGCCATGGAAATTGATGGGACGAGATGGGCAAGCAAATAGACAAAATCATGATTACATATGCGTTTACTACTCCTCAACTAGCAGAGTTCAATATCAAATGAGTAAGAATTCTTTAAAAGAAATTTTGTATTTGAGGATTTTGCCTAGAATTTTCAGATTCTGAACCACTGTGGGGCGGTTAAATGATAACATGGGCAAGAAATACGTGATCGGCGGTAAAGGATAACACGAAGAAGACGTTTTTTCACGTAACCGGCGCGAAATGTGGTAATTGTCATCATTAGACTGGGGATGTTTATGCAAATATACATTTTTAGACTTTCATATTTTCTATGTCAATGTAGTTAAATAAATGAAACTTCAACAAGACTGCATTTTCTCCACGTAATGTTCGAAATATATAATTTGTATTTGGCGAAGTTATTAACCCCTTGACATGCAAAGACGTCTGGGATACGTCATTTATTATTATGTCGTTGTGAAGCTTATATGATTGTTAAGTTGATGTATATTAAATAATATTTTTTGAACGAATCGAGTTTCATTTTATTTGCATGTCCAAGGGTTAAATGTCAATCATGCACCAATTTGGACATATTAAATTGCATAAACATCCGCAATCCAGTCATATTTCCTAATACCGATACTCCCTCAAGGTACACCTATTTCCATACGCAATCGTCAGAGGAGACGTCGGAAACAACGGCTTGACATTTAACATGAATTCCTCGGGTAGCAGGGAATCTGTGAAGGCACGGGTTTTTGTTTGGGGTGGCATAGGTGTGGGGCTCCCACGTTGAAGCGCACGGTGCCTCCAGGTGGTAACTGGCAATCTCCTTCCAGTCAGCATCCCCCTCTCTAAGAACACGAGAAGCAGACCCTCTATTGTCGTGGAGGGAGTTATTAACGACGAGGAACGACGAAGGGGGAATCTTGAAGCATGCAGCCTCCTCGTGTGGGAATTGCGCAAGCTGCGCAGGCGTGCTCCTGAACCGGGACACCTTATTTCCTTCCCGCCAAAACGCCGATGGAGACCTATATACGTCACTGTTCCTCGCTACACACTTGCCCCGCAAGTCATCGTCCTTGCTTTCGAACAATACGACGGTTTCGTCGTGCAGGATCCATTAACCGTTTGTGTGCCGCGGGGGTCTACGGAAACACATGGCGAAAGAGCCAGGCTGGTCTAGCCTCTTCGTGTAAATTCGCTGAATTGTCACTCAAAGTTTTAAGATTTTGCGAACTGTCACACAAAATTGACCCTTTGGTTTGGAATGATGAACTGCATTCGCCACAGAGAACATGATACATACACCTTCGCTTAAATTTCTTACGACACCTGCGGTTTCTAATAGAACTCTAGTATTTGGTGTGGACTACGAACTTTGAACCATATTAACTACATAATATATGTATGTGCAGGTGTTCAGTGGTAGTTGTACGATATAAGAATGATTGAATTGATAATTTAATTATCTGAATTGGTTCAGAATGTATTATTCATAATCCTTCATGGTATGCCTTGTACGCATGTTGGGTGATAATTTCTTCTAGCCTTTCCGGTCAACTTACAAAGATCTCACTGTTTTGGCAATTATGGAACATTTTGGAACAAGTATGGATGAATGTAACAGAAGAAAGTTTTAAAAAAATTTATCGCATGGATGCCAAAGATAGTGGAGAACGTAATAAAGAAAGCTGGCGAATACTTTTAAAACTCAGTAAAATCGGAGACGACCACTTCGGTTGCTCTCTTTGTTAGAGATACCTTTGAGTAGGCCAGTAAGTTTCAGTATTATTGTAACAGCTTATTGTTGAGTTTTTGTACAAAAATTTACAATTGAAATGTACAGACATACCGCAATAAATAAATTAAAACAAATTCTTTAAATCTTCGCACTACAGCGCCTTTGACTTTCGGAAGAATGCTAAAAGCGAATCATGCATGTTGATAGATAATCATCGTTCATTTATCAGAATGCTTGAGGACTTATATAGTAAACTTCATCGCACGGAATCGTATGCAACATAATAAGTCAAAGGGTTAATGCGTCAACGAAGTTGCCATGTAGGAAAATCCGACTGTTCATCGTACATCAGGTTTTCTTCTATCTCTCAAAGTTCCTTTCCTGATAGAATTCAAGTCTGAGTTAGCGCACACACACACTACTGTGATCTGGTAAAAAATAAGAGAAAGTTTATGTAAAACATGATTATAAAGTATAAATTAATGTATGCAACTTAGGGAAGCCTGTACGCAGTTCAGTAAGTTTAATAATATTATTTTCTCTGAGTTTATTGTTTTGTTAATCGTGCATAATGTAAATTTTCTTATAGTACAGACTTGTTATAGTAAAAGAATTTGGAAAAGTACACTGATTGTGAGTCTTGGTCAGTACTAAGATGGGTGACCGTCCTCAGTGGTTTCATGTTGCCGTTTCACATGGTCGTTACAATCCCCTTTTAATTCTTCGTATAATATCTGCAAATTAACATTGAATAAATATAATTGAAAAAACATTGTAATACTGTTTTCGGCCTTTAATAAATTCGTTCCTGAAGAGGTGAAGCTTCTACGCGTTTTTAGCAAAACCTCCCTTGGAGTACGCATTCATTATACACACTCGCTTGCAAAACTTTTCGGTCACTTCGTTTTGCAGGTGTACCTTCAAAATGGTTGGAAAAACTCAGGTGTACAAATATCGCAAAAAACTAGAGGTAGATTCATTGATACTATCAGAATCCGATGAAGTTTTCCTTCTGGAAGCGGAGGACCGAGAAACTCGGTGGCCGGTGATTTTTGCACGCCGCTGTAGCTCGAATTTTGAGTTCACCTTGTGGATATCATCGAGGAAATCCGCGCGTCAGTAATCCTAGAATGCCTAGAGATTCTTCTGGGAATCCAGGCTTTCGCGTTGGAACAATGCATAGCTGAACGCGTTACGCGGAGGACAATGATATTTCTTTAGATGCAGCCCGTGGGGGAACGAGTATTGTCAAGGAATTTTTCAAGCATGCACTCCCACGTGGGGTATGTCGCTACCCCCAGCATACTCTCAGTCGAGGGGCGAGCACGTGTGGGAATGCACGTAAGCAGCTTTTAGCGGTGCATGCCAAGACGAAACCCACCATAGGTGGCTGCCTTTTTTCCTGACACACCCTCGTTTCGTAGGGTAACGTCATTACCCCACCTTGCGACCGAACAGGGCTGCTGGGAAATCTGTTGAGTTCTGTACCATCGATCGCGAATATCCATCATGCATTCGTCGTTACGCTGAACGATTCTTCATAGAAACACCTGGACTCGTTTTTTTTCATCAGTGGTGGTAAACAATAATTGCCGAATAGTGCGGAGCACTGAAGAAAATGAAGAGGAGGATTATATCAGGTCATCCCATAAGTAATGTTGCTTCCTATCTTATAAAATATATATTAAATAAATGTAAATGAAGGGTTAAAGGAAAAGACAAGGAATGTCACAAAACAGCTTCATTGAGAAAATGAATTTTTAATATTTTAGTGCATCAGTAAAGAAACAAGGTTCAATGAATGCAGCTGTATTGTCCCTGACATGAAGTTATATTCTAATTAGGCGACAAAAAAAAATGAGCGAAAATATAATTGTTTTACCTTATTTTAATTTTACTCACAAGTTCAAGACTGCAGAATAAAAATGGACATACCCTATTCTTTCTCCTTACCCTTCAAATGTAACATGGAGTAGGTACATCCAATTATTATAATTTCGACTTTCTCGTTTGGTTCTTCTGTTGTTGTCAACATTTTGATGCAGCCCCCGTAAGAAAGGGAGGAAAAGGGCTACAGTCTTCGTATAAAGTCGTACATAAGTAAAGTACAGTAAGGAATAGGTATTCCCACCTGGGTACGAACATTTATGTGGTATTTATTTATTAATTTGACTCCGACTTTACTATTGTATCTTCATTTTCGAAGTAATAATTTGAGCAAACATAATAATTGGACAGTTCGAAGTTAGATGGTATTTCATTAAAATATACAGGGTCAACCACTGCTTTACTTTGATTATGTATGTCGTTAATGAGTGTTTATCAATTTTTATCTTATAATTAGAGTGATCGTGTTACTAGAAAAATCCAGACTCAATACTATTAACACGTTCCCTATCATGTGTACCGTTTTCAATACACGCATCAATTTTAATTTGATCGCATAACTACCAATCTTTATGAAATTTTTAGTAACATTCTAAATGGTAGTAGAAATAGAAAGCATAATGTCAAATAGGTAAAAATTTGTACAGTCAATCACGTGTATTAATAAATAGCCATTTTCGCGTGTGTGTCTAGTTGCCGAATTTTCTACTGTGGTAGGGAACGTGTTAAACATGTTAAGAATTTTTTAGAAACACCTAAGAAAATACAACATATCACTAATGCTAATGGAGTATTTAAGGTACTCCATCAAAAATACACAAAGTTTCCTCATTGTTTCATTAAGAAATTATTTGATAACATCACAAAGAAGAACAGTCAACATGATGACAGCAAAAGGAAGTCACTAACATCATAAAATAACAATCATTTTTACATTTAAATATCGATTTACATATTAAGCCTCATTCGTCCCTCTTTTTCACAACTTAATCTGTCCCTTGGTGTCAAATTGACACAATCGTAAAAAATCAATAGATTGAAAAGATAAATAGTTAAATTTGCAAATTCTTTTATTGAAACTAATAAAATGAAATTTCCGGCCATTTGCACAAGATTGTTCAGATTGTTCGCATCGTTCACAAATAACAAAGCGATGTGGATACTGCTTTTTTTACATATATCGCATTTTTGTGAGAACAATGTGTGAAATTGTCACAAGGTACGGATGATGGTTAAACGTTCTTTCTAATGCGAGAACAAAAGGGAGAAACTGTGCAATATCTCTAAACGAACACACAAATTATTCAGTTGGTCAATAAATAAAGTCGGATTTTTCGGTAAGAAACAGGAATAATATTGGTTCCCAACGCTGAATTTCGATATTCCTAACATTTCAGCAATCTCTCGTGTGGTATAACGTGGATTATTTTCAATTAGACCGGAGATTTGGTCGTTATCAATCTCGACAGGTCTGCCAGAACGTTTACCATCAGTAAGACTAAAATCTCACAGCACCATCATGATGCACATCAGAAATCTTTTTTGCCGTTTGTACCGCGTTTCTACCTTTGCGAAAATAAAAAAACACAATTGCACGAAAATACATCTTCTTGTTCGTCTTCAGATAAAAATAAACACTAAAAAAATTTAACCAAATATAACGAACTTTTTTTTAAATTACACGTTAAAATCTCAGCTTTTAGACTATACATGCGTTTTATAGCTTACGAATACTTTTTTTTTTAAAAACACCAGAAACGATTTCTTACGGAAACATCCGACATTACTTATTGGCCAACCCAATAAAATCATCTCTTACTCCAGCTAGCCTAACAACACACTTCTGCGCACCACCGGCCACGGTCAGCATCCCCGAAGGTGTAAAACTTTCCTCCAGAAAAACGTTAAGATCATCGAGGCTGGACGTGGTGAGCTTTCGTTTTGTTTAAAGCGCCGGTTCGATGCTCGTCGGAGATTAAATTAACAAGCCAAACAGGCGGACCATAGTCTTAAAGATGTTCACGCGTGGGTGGATGACAACGCGCGGGACACAATGGTGCGTCTGCCACGCACCGGTGTCTCCTTACGACGGGACGCGAGCAGAAAAAGAAATCTGTTTGCCCACGAGCAAAGGTGTCTAACCAGCGGTACGTGTCGCGGACGCCATTGTTCTAGTAAGAGGTCCCATTACTCGCGGTTACGACGTGGTTAACGCGGCTCGTTACAACAAGAGTTACACGCGTCCCTGCGCGAATTGACGAGCTCTACGGTCCCGCAGGAATCCTTGCTCGACGATCTCGCTATCTCCACTGGACATCGTTGTCGCCAATGGAATATCGTTCTCGAATATACCGATCGCTAAACAGCGCGAAACGATCGGCTGGATTAAGATAGCACGATGAGACAGACCTCTGGTCACTCGTCGAGATAAGTTAATTGGAAGGGAAGGCTCGGTATCGTTTTAAAGAGAAGTATCGTTTAGACGGCCGCGAAACTCGGGTTAGGCTAAATACGACGCTTATCGGACCGTCCGTGATTAATGGTGATTGTAGGTTTATACGCTTAATTGAGATTTGTGGACGCAGGTGATTTGATGGCGTCAATTTTACGGAATATCTCGCGACTGGTTTCGTTGCTTCAACTACCACCGGTAAATGTAAAATTTCGTAATGGCCCTGTTTGAATAGTATTCGTGTTTCATTCTAATTATCCTGGCTGGGTTTGGTGAAACTGTTCTATGGTTACCGTGGAATGTTTTAACACGTTGAGTGTCGCAGTGAAAACTGTCATACCTAATCAGACGACGTATAATTATTTTTTTTTATATAAATCCTGGAAGATAGAAGTTATGAACTATTCGATTGCACTATTTGTATTTTATATTATTGTCTTGCTATTAATGCTATCTAGAATTTTGTAAGACATAATAGTTCTTCAGTAAAATTACATCAGTGGTGTCGGTCAGCGGTGACTCCCACGGCAATCAATGTGTTAAGTAACTTCTTCGACGAGTTTTGTCTTTAAGAATAGCGGTAGTGGTTTGAAAAATTCGGAACTACTGATGAAAGCTTTGAAGATGTACCTCGGGCTAGTTGCCTTTCGAAATTCTGAAGTTAGATGAAGCTCATGTATTGGTTAAAGGATTCAACCCACTGCATTCAACAGTTTGTGTACACTCACAAAATATTGGAAAAATCCATAGATCAGATGAATTGATGAAAATACAGAACAAATGAGTGATACGATTTTTTAAAAGAAAATTAAATTGTACATCATTTCTAAATTGAATGTTGGCTGCTAGAAAAAATGGAGAAAACTCGAAAATACTGATTGTTTAAAATTGATTGATTCGTAGACGAGTTTCATCTAACAACAAATGAATTTCGTTTTCGATAATTTATTCAGTTTTTGGGAATGAAATAATCCTTTAAGAAGCAGTTGACATTTTTCCCTTTCCATAAATTTCTTCAAAACTCCAAAAATTTAAATAAAATTTCTCAAATAATTTCTTGGTTAATTACTAGCTACTACACTAGAGCCTTTTGGTTGTATAGAAATGGGTTCAATTTATGGCAGACTATATGAAAAATCACTATTTTCAGTGGTTTTAACCGAACTATTCAATCACTCATAATATATTGCCAATAATTCGTGAATCGAAAGAAGAAAGGCCCAGCTTATTGACTATTCAGCAAACATTGTCCTTTGTAATTATAATGTCTTTTAAATGTTTAACATTGTTAACCTGGAAGAAAATGGTCTACTAATGTCAATCAAGATTTGTAAGAATTTCAGAAGTAAGTCGGTAGATGAAAAGAATATTATTATGTTTATTAACACGTTAATTGTCCCGAGGGACAAAGAAATCGGTGCATCAAATTTTATTTAATTAAATAACTGATCATGTTTACAAAATTCTTAGAAATATTAACACTCCAATGATAATATAAAATAGCATCTTTGTATTGGAACAATTTAATATATCTTTCTATAATAGTTTACATAAAAAATAGCGTGCATTATTTCATGTATTAGACATTCAATTGAATGTTATGAATTTGCTATATTTTAATATTGAATGATATTAGAACTGTCGTTCCAAATAATTATTTGCAGTTTCTCAGTAGATGCAGTTACATCAAAATGATGAAAACTGACGAAATACCATTACAATTAATGTGATTGTATACATATACAATTGTTAATATTTTGTTTATATTTATTTCTGGCTATACAGTAATTTAACTGCAGACATATGTAACATTTTGCAACTTGATTATCTTATTTAAAAAATATTTGGGTAAGAAACACTAAGAGATTTTTAGTTTGAAACATTTAATATACTGAATACATTTGGGATTATATAATCGAATAAAAGAATAATAATAAGATTGTATTTCAAATAAAACGTTGCTTGAAAGAGTGTTTCAAATAAAAGGCTATTTGAAAAAGTATTTCAAATTTCACTATTTTATTATTTCAAAAAGAATTAAGCTGTAATGTGCTCGAAAAACGAAATATACCATATAATAACCTAACATTTTATTTAAAACGATATTCAAAGTGACGTTATTTCAAAAGTACGCAGGTCTGGTATGGTATTTTCCGCGGTGGCAGTCAATCTGTTAACATTCGCATCGAACACAGTTTTCAGCAACCCGGTTGTCAAAGCTGTCCTCCTCTGTTTTCCATTTACGAAAGCGAAGCTCTTTCGCACGAAGGCCAGAGATAAAAAAATACCGAAAATCGTCGAAGAGGCGTCGCGTGAATCATCCCGAACGCGTGGGTAGCTCTTCAGCTCGTACACGAGCGCAGTGTACACGTAAGCGAACAGGACCTATTTCACGAAGTTGTCGTCGGTACGAAACAACTATTAGCGTGGCTGATGGGGCATTATGTTCCGGCGTGCACACGCATTAACGAGCTCCCGGTTTATATCTTGCCCGAAAAAATATGAATGATCCTCGTAAAACGCCCACGACGGATCTTCCACCATATTCCATATCGTTCTCGAGAAGAACGAAATTCTCTTATCCTCCTATCGATTTCGTTCACTGTGAAATCTCCTTTCCCGAGATAGCCCAGCGAATCGCAACCATCAATATTCACTTTCCGGTTCCTGCATTATTCAGGCGGTGAGACACACGAAGGACCTTCGAAGGTAGGCAAGTGTCTTCGACGAGGTCAGGTCTCGCTAAGAATGCAGCGAATACCTCAATTATCGCTGTACTATTTTTGCACGAGCCTTCTGGAACAATGGCGCGAAGGAACACGGTGTAATGGTGCGAGTTTAACCTTTGTCACAATGTACGTATGTACATCCGATTTCTTCGTCATCGTTCGATAGCCGGAGTACCCCAACCTGCGCAAATTCGACGGAAAACGGTGATTTTGCAATTTTACTGTTCAGACTCTCATTTTATCCCCATTGATGATATATACACGGCGGATTTTTATATTATTTAACATATCAAAATATCTGTAGAACGCATGTTTAACAACGTGAAAAATAAAAAGTACTTTTTTTATACATTCACAGAACAAAATACAGTTTTATCGAAGTTTCTTTCTGATAGCACCAGTAACATACAAAATATTGAACTTTAAAAATGTACATTTGCATAAGTATCTGCAGTCTAATGATATATCATGAAGAGTATGAATTGTGCAATATTTATTTTAGAATCTATAATTTATTGTTTATAATATTTTGTATTATGTATGAAACCATTTAAAACTGTAGTTCCCTAGGAAAAATCGCCATAACAGTCGATGTCGGCTTGCATACGAAGAAAAGGAAGTATTAACCTTTGGGTAAAGAATGATCCGAATGTGTGGAATTCAAGCTTGCCCAAATTGTTTATTTATAACAAGTTTTACATACTTGGTAACAGTACAGTTTGCATATGAATTTTTCCCCACTCGGATCTCACCATGGAATAATTTTTTTTTTGGCATTAATAAAACTATTCTGGTTATTTTATACCATTTATAGATTTTCTTTCGATCACACTATCACTAACTTGTTTGTAAGATTTATTCATGATTGATTTCTGTTATTTGTTCGTGCCTCGTTTATGTTAAAAAACAACAAAAACCTTATGTGTAGCAATTTTTCCTATCAGCACGCCATATAAACCGAGACAGTAAACTTTGCATACAATGTCAAGGGAACAGAAACAAGCATATTGATACTAATTTCATTGCATTTCTTCGATAACAACAAAAGTTTAAAAACAAATATGAACGGGGTGGGTCGAAAAAGACCCGGAGACTGCACTAGGGTTAAGCGGTGAATGGGGTTTTGAAACGATTTCACGATATTCTCATGAAAAATGTAAAAATAGTGCTTTGGAACCCATTTAACTCTTTGCACTCCAAGTATGCTTGTCAAGCGTTCCACTCCAAGTATGCTTCTCAGGCACTCCGATGATTTGTCAATTTTATCTACTACTTTCTGTATACCATGTCAAAAATGAAATATTTCTTAATACGTAAAATTAAGTTAAGCGTAAGTATCTCATCTCGAGCAAGTTTTCTTGGAGTATGAATCATTGAAAATTAACATTTTCTTGCAGCAGCTCGCAACCATATTGTCTGCATCATCACATAAGTTATGTCGACTTTGCTGGTCTATCGTATCAAAAGATGCTTGGAGTGCAAAGGGTTAAATCAGTAGGTCGGCTGAATGACCATTGGCAGTCAATGTTGTGTTACACAAGAAAGAAAGAAAAGAAAGTATAAAAACTGTTTGCGCGTAGATACTAGTGAGGCTCGGATATTGACACGAGGGTTAATTGAACACGAGCGAAATCACGGTGACGATTATGGAACATGATCGCAGATGGTTCAATTCAACTTTCTCGATTAGAAAAACGAAATTCCTCTGTTATCCTTATTGCCGACTGGTTTTCTAACATACGTCACAGAGGCGTCACGAGGCGTCACGTGGAGTCACGTTCGATAATCGTTCGATTCCTCTTCTCCCTCGAGCGATTTCTTCGGCGTATCGTCGCTTCGACGAACGACATTCCGCTTCGTACGAACACTTGAACGTGCAAACACTTGCCGGCTTTCTTGCGGCAATTGCTCGGCATAGTCTGCGTTTACTGTCACGATTTAACCCTTTCAACGGAATCAATTCATATGTTTACTCATACGAGCGGGTCACAACCCTTTACACAGGGTGAGGCACGTAAAGCTTGTTAATTAAAGATTATCGAAAATATTGGCCATCTATGAAAAAATGTTGTTAAGAAAAATTGAAGTATTTCAGGGAGCCTATATTTCGAGGTAATTTAATTTTTTGCACGTGAAGATATCAAGGATATTTCAAGGTCATAACCCTTTTTTAAATGGAACTATATACTTTTTAACCCTTTGCACTCGAAACAATTAGGCTATACGTTGGTAGTCAACTCCAAATTTTTTCTTAGATTTCTGAGTTACACAGAATGACCACGAAGAACTCATGACAATTTGTTAGATTATACGGCTTTTTTAAAACTTTAAAGTTTATATACTACGAATTAGGATAAGAGTAGAATAAACACAGAGAAGTATAAATACTCGATGAAATTGATAAACGAATGCATATAAACACTTTTATCTATAAATGATAAAATATGGGCAGTACTGCTGGCCTTAAGGATGCAAGGGGTTAATATACGTAAGTATAGTTCACAT
Organism: Macropis europaea; assembly: GCA_916610135.2. Classification (NCBI taxonomy): domain Eukaryota; kingdom Metazoa; phylum Arthropoda; class Insecta; order Hymenoptera; family Melittidae; genus Macropis; species Macropis europaea. Next base: position 24,324,950 of record OU744345.1, read on the forward strand.
CAAAACGAATTCAATGGCCATGGTCACTCATGGTTAATCTAAATCACAGGAAAAGAAAAAGCAATTATATCTTTGCAATAACATTTATTTGTAATATTCTAATGTTTCCTGTCTAAGATCGTTCAAGCAGATGCTCGAAGTGATGGCTTTCGACTTGTAAACATTTCGTAATTCGAGGACTAAAGGATAATCGCACTTTATTCAACATGTTTGGCATCACTTCAGTACAAGCTTGACGTATCCTAATTTTCATGCCATCCGGCGTAGTAGGAGCCGATGACATCACTCTTTGTTTCAGATATCCCCAAAGAAGATGGTCGCGGGGTTAGGTCTGGCGAAAGCGGTGGCTATGTCGCTCGACTTTCGCGTCATAACAATTATTCGGGAAAAATTACATTCATTATGTTTCCTCAGCATGCAGCATTGTGTGAGGGTGCATCATCATGTTAGATCCACATTATAAGACGCATACTTAACCTGTTAACCGGGAGGTTCAGTCTTCTAAGAATGAATAAATATGAGGTAACTTGTCTTGTCCATCACAGAGGCACTTTTAAATGACACGTTAAATCATCTTGTTCGATGAAATGGTTTAAATATTTGTCAGCAAATACTGTGAGAACAATTAACACTTTGACTGCCATATCACCCATATGACACTTAAATTCAATTATTTATCTGACTGCGAGTATACTATAAAGAATTACTAACATCATTCATTAAAAAGGGTATAATTTGAGAATACTTTCATGTTGTGTCGAAGTCTAGAAAGGTGTGTTGTTTTCAGCTTATAATAGTGTGGCAGTCAACGTGTCAGGCGCCTCGCTTATGGCGGGGCAATTTTTACAGGACGAGTTAATTCGTCTTTCCCAGTTAACAGGTTAAAGGCACTTCTACGTACTAAGAATTGTAAAAATTAATTTCGCTTTTTCTTTACCTGTGACCTTGATTGACCTTGAGTGACTATGATCATTGAATTCGCCTTGGTGCAAACTGCACTCACGTATATTAAAAAGTCCTTGACATCTTCATGTACGAAAAATTAAATTACGCCAAGATGCGTGTCCCCTGAAATACTTCAATGTTTCCTAACAACATTTTTTTATAGCACCAATATTTTCGATAATATTCAATAGTCATGCCTTACGTGCCTTACGTTGCTGTATATAGCAAATAAAAAATATAGTAGAGGAAGGAGGTAGGTACCCATTACATGGCATACGGCTAAGTAGATCATCAAATATTTTATAAGTTTGGCATATCATAAACTGTAGACAATCTTCGAGGATACTGTTATGATGTTAACAGTTTATACTATATTAATAATTATTGATATATTTTTACTTAAGTTTGTGCGTTACACGACTCATACGTACTCGAATATCTACAATGGCGAATAAAAGTATCATTAGTTTAATATAAATTGAGATATAATTCTACAAAATGATAATGTCGTGATCTATAATCCTTTCACATACTTATAAATATTTATAAATCTAAAATCGTTTCAAGACGTTTAAAAACAGTTTTTATAAATGAAGTGTCCAAGAAATTTTGCACACCACTATGAACATTGAACGTTCATGTACTGGTTTAAAGCTTATAGTAACATAGCGTTTACTGTGAAATATCTCAGAGCTAAAAAAGTTAAAAATAGGTAAAATCAGGTAATCATAAAAATTCATGAGCTTTTTCTAGGAACATGACTAACAATAAACCGCACAAGCATTTGTTGCTTACCTAATGCTGTATAAATTAGAATTTATTCTTATAAAAAAGACAACAGCTGGTGATGATAATAATTTTCGTAAACGATCGAATGTTTTGAAGTTGAGGGTTTCTTAAGTAATTTCTGTTTCACGTGCTCGAGGATGCTACAGAATTCGAGGTCTGTTCGCCTTGGGGATCTTCTCCCTTTCCTTGTGACGTCATTGAAAAGGGACCCGTTACCTGGTGTACGTCAGATTACGTCACACGGACAGATGTAAGGGCACAGGAATTTCTGAACAGATGTGAAGCTCGGTCTTAAGATGCTGTATGCTTTGATATTATTCGGTGGAATGCTACTGGAAGTATGCAGCTGGTATATTATTCCATCATATATGTGCGCTGTTGTTCAATTATCAGTTGCCAAAGCGCTCTCTGTTCTTTGTGTATATAAATAAATTATCAATTTCTAAACTTCGGATGTTCATGCAGTTTACCAAACCCAAGTACGTAAAATATCTTCATTCCGAGAAGTTATTAAAATAAATTATATTTCCTTGTCATTGTTAAAAGGTACAAGATAACTTTTCTCTCTAACAGAATCAAAATATAAAAATATTAAACAAAGCAAATGTATAGTTCTGTAAACTTGCGAAGTCTCTTAATTATGCATGATAAATTATGGTTCAGTTACAAAATCACAACACATATTAAAGATATTGTGGAAAATAAAATTGTATCATTGCAAATATTTTTAAGGAATATAATTTTAATAGTGTTTATTAACTGGCAACTTTTTAATACATCAAATATGTACACATATAAAAACAGCATTATATAGGAAAAATAATAATACAAACATCCATAGGACACAGAACTGTAAATTTCGAGCATGAGGAACTCACCGTATTGTAAAAATTATAAATCATCAAATTTCTCTGGCCAGCAGCTGAAAAAGTATCTGCAAAACGTACCGCACCCCATTAAAAAAATCTAGGTGACTTTGGAATCTTAAAAAATATATAACATAAAAAAAGTCTACCAATTGCTCGATGGGCTTTATTGCTCAGAACAAATTTTGCCGGAAGCAGTTTTCTTTAATATCAAAACTAAATCATTTACTTAAGGTGCTAAATTATAACGACTCACACTGTGCAGCAGGTAAAAGAATGCACTGTGTAAAAAAATTGTTCAAAATCTCAACGGTCTCAAAGGACCGTGACAAAAATTAATTGAAAATGGTAATGACCCCGTAAAAAAATAAATGATTAAATATATTTAATTTATCATCTGGTTTGAAAATGTGACGTACAAATCAGTATTTACGTCGAACCGTTCCTGAAGAGTTTCGCCAGATAAGTGACAAGTGAACATTGTTTAAATGTCTAATTAAATGCGATGGAAAATCATAATGATCCAGTGGATAAGAAGATTCCAATGTTTTTGTTAAATACACTTGCAAAGAAGTTATTTATTTTATAATACCCCGTCCGTTTCATTCGAAAAAATTTCACATTATACTTTAAGTAATGACGTTTCAGTCCTATTAATAAAACGTTACATAAATATAAAAATATTACTTAATTTTATTTAATAAAGAATTTACTGTACGTATGGCTATGTGTAGAAGATATACTGCGTTTTGAATTTCTTGATGAACATTGAATGATCATGCCAGTGGCCAGTAGCCAATAATTTTATTATCTGAAATCAAATCAAATCTCAGTGCACTAAATAACTACCCATTTAGGTGATTCGATAGTTTTTAAATAAACAACAAATTCAATGCTACTGATCAGTTGAAATAAATTCGAAATTGCTTTCAACTAACAGAAATTTGTTGAAAGTAGAATCATAGAACTGTTTAAATAGTGGAACAAGGACACGAACATTGAATTTCAATATATGGATAACTAAAAATAACTGTAATTGTTAATTTAATTTCGTTTGTAGACTCATTTAAAAACGACATTATTAATGGGATAACCTTATATGCATGTAATAATGTTACTTCTCAGAAAACTTCTACGAAACCAAAGGATCAGGAAATTCTCATAAAAGTAGCAACAGATACGTAAAGTGCCAATTATAAACTTATTGTAGGGGCACAGAGGCTAGGCACCTCCAAGTCACAGCATATTAATTTTGTTAACTCTTTTGTTAACTAATAACTAATCAAATCAGAACTTTGAATGTATCGTGGGTTAGTACCTTTAAGTAAACGGTAATCATCTTTGAACTGCCTACTTTCGGTGTCCATACTATGTATAACAAAGGCGAATATGTAGCAATTCGTGCGGACGGAGGTTCGCTGAAAACTGAAGCTTACTGTTTCGTCGCATTGCGAAATCGTTCGAGAGCATCGATTTTTCGACTCGACCTTCAATCGAGAGGGCACAATCTCCGCGCAGAAGAAGGGTGCTTTTCCATCCGCCCTTGAACTCGCACCGGTCGTTTCGGGAACCGGACGCAAACACAGTCACAGACATTTACGACTCGTCCTCGATAAATTGCGTGTCGTGGAAACCGAAAATCGGGTGGAGGGTGCCTCCGAGGGTGAGAAGCGTTCAGGGTCGAGATGAGGCAAAATTTATCCTTATCCAAAACAACGAAGGGTCACCCCTTCGAAGGTACTGTGGGAAATGCGGACAGCTGAGGACAGGAAGGAAGCAAAGAAGGACGAGTCTCTTGCGAACCGAAGGAGCACCCTGGCACAGTGGTACCACCCCTTCGAACTAAGATTATCCTGCTGGCCCACAGTTAAAAATATCACGAGGTGGCCCCACCTTTGAATATCGCCGTTTTATTAACGGAGACCCTACGAATATCGATCTCACCTGTTCAGCTTCCATTACTGCGATGCACAAAAGCGAAGATAGAAGAACGCTGTTCTCCAGTCGAAGCGATATTATACTGAGTGAGTCATGCAATTGGAACGGTTTATAACTCGTGTTTGATTCGAGATAAAAGAAAGTTGTAGAGGAAAAAATTGAATAATACAAGAATGTCTATTTTTCTATAAACTCAGTATTTTTATAAGTTCAAAGATGCGCCTAAAAAATGCAAATGCATTGTTCTTTTAAATGTAAATGTATATCTTTTTTTATGTTCATCGATTTTTCGGAACATTCTACATAAAGAAGTATTAGGGTACAATGTTAAAAAAAGCAATATTTCGAGAGATATTTCAAGTTTTTTCATGTAAAGTATGCAAAACTGAATATTAACTGAAAAGAAATCGTCTGACGTCTAGATCAAACTCCCATACAAGTCGAAATTTGAAAAAGTCAGAACTTCTGAGTTAACGAAGTTCCTTTGTTATTTTGAAACAAAGATCAAATACTGGAATATTCTACATGATGAGGGACAATTGATGTACATAAGATATGTAAGGTGGCAGAATTTTATAAGTTGAATACGAAACTGCTGTACAATCAGGAAAATTTCAGAATAATCAGAATTTTCGTGTTTCTAACGTTCCCTTGTTAATTTGGAACAGAGATCAAAGAATACTGGAATATTCTGTATGAGAAGGAGCACCAAAATATTGCCAATAAGATCTTTTCTGTTTGCTGGCAGGCCAGAAACTAACTTGTATTTGACTTTGGAATACGTCTTATTTGTAAACATTCTTCTGAATTCTTAGAACTAAGCTGTTGAATTCTTCTCTGTACGGAGACTTTTTTTTATTTTTTTTATTTAAGTAAAATTTAAGTAAATTTTGGTGCGATGTACGGAGAATTTTTTGACTGACTGTATGTACATAGAGTATTTAAGGTGCTAAGATTTATCAAGGTGGTTGCAAAACGCTTGATAAAACCAAAGGACGTATTTGAGAGATTCATAATACGCGTCACTTCTAAAGATCCAATTCCTCGATCTCCAAAATAGCAGATTTGTCGCGACCGTATCATAAACCTGGTCGCTGATATAAGTGTTTGTAATCTATTGCTAGGTTGATACCGAGCTCCTCCCCTTATCTAGAAGCTCGATATTAGCACGGAAACGGAACCGAAAATGCGTGTAAGCGTCGAGATTCATGCAATTAACGAGGTAACCAATCAGCTTCGAGAAGACTAAAATCTACGCCTCTTTTTCTACTATCGCTCTTCATTTTGTTTATTTATAACTAAGCTACCACCCCAACCATGTGTTGGTAGAATGAAACAGATAAGATTCGTTTGCAAGTATCGAGAGTGCTACTATAGAGCTTCTACTGTACTATTTTCTCGCTCGAACCTGGTCGAAACGTTAAATCTCTCTGTAGTTCATACTTCCTTCAGTCGGTTAACACGTTGATCGCCCAGCATAAATCGAGTATGTTTCCTGCGGGGCCCAAATCCGCGGCAAGCTGCAGACAATAATTTATTTGTCTTTATAACGCCGTTGCAGCTGTTTCAACCATTGGCCGTTGTTGAATATAATAAAGAAAAATGCGGCGTAGATCGAATTGACCAAATGGTTTCGTATGCTACGTCACTACGGAAAGGCATCAAATGGTATCGCAATGGAAACGTCCAGCTTTGCTTAAATTGTTTCCAAAAATACCATAAAAGACTACTGTATCATTATACAATTTTTTTACGTATAAATTAGTTATAAGCCCTTGTACATAGTTTAGTGTGCTGTTAGTATTAAATACTTGTTCTACTATTAAATACTCTACCAAATTGTGTTTAAAATCCTGCTAATTACATGAATAAAACTGTCACCCACATTTGGATGACGGGGTCACAGCGGAAACTTACCCGTCATCCATACGTGGGTGACGTGGCGATCAACGTGTTAATAGTAATCGGCGTTTCTCTGGTGATTTCTTCTTCCAAGCCCCTGTTAATGTTGGTATTTTGACGCGAACCTTTAATTTGCAAACAATACAATATCTGCGAAGCGCAATAAAACGAGGTATGCCTGTATATATCACAGTGTTCGATGCATAATTTACAACAAGATCGTTCATTCTTTTCGCGTAGTATTTTGACGGACGAATTGATTATTCCGCATCGATCATCGTCGGCTACTTACCAAGAGTATTACGCGGTCGATATAGAGATCTTGGATCTCGGTACGATGATTGCCTGCTTTCCATGCGATCGTCAACATCATGTACCGGGGATCATTCGTAATCGAGAACGGAATTAAGCGCTCACCGAGTATACTCGCGCCGTTGATTGCAGTCATTAATAGAGAAAATTAATGAACCGGTAGAATCGACTCGCTTCGTCTTTGTCTCGCCGCGTTTCAACGTGCCTCTCGCCTGACCACCTGTGTTGATTTACGAATAATGATCGTTACTGACGTTCCTGCGAAACGAATTCATGAAATATACGATTTAATTAAAATTCGACAGATTTTGAGGAGCTTCGGGCGCAAATTCCATTGAAATATTTAGAAGGGAAGCGACGAATAAATTATTGTAGTTATAATGTTAATATTTATTCAAGGTTTTATTTTTTGCGTGCATGTTACAGAAACTACAGTATTATGTCACAGACACACTGCTGATGTAAATGTAAAATTCGATAAGATTTTTTGTAATATAGAAAAGTAGTAATTTGTACATGGTTACGATTATTGCACTGTATTTATTCTACAATATACAGGGTGAGTCACGTAACTTGTCCACCCTGAATAACTTCTAAAGTATGTGTTCTACAAAAAGTGGTTTGGTTAGAAACTGCATGCTTTCGAAGGGAACATATGATGTTAAATTGATTTTTCTAAATAACCGTAAAAAATTCACTGCTCCTTTCAATTGTTATACAAAAAGGTATGCGTTCCATTTAAAAAATTAAAGCTTCTATCAGTTTCTATGTTTCATTTAGTACCGTGCAATTTCTACGTAAAACACTTTTTTGTAGAACCCATACTTTAGAAGTTATTCGGGGTGGACAAGTTATGTGACTCACCCTTGTACGCGATTTCTAAATGTTGCGTCTTACTCTTTTTACTACAGAGGAAATTCTATTTATGACACAAAATCAGCATGTACAAACTAATGGGGTAGTTGTAAGTTGTTTAGGTGAACCATACAACTTAAAGTTTCTTAAGACATCGGTCAGTGTAATAATTTAAAATCTTATGTACAAATGTAAGAACAGTGAGAACTCTATGATGCTCTAGAGTTAACATGCATTTTTTAAAATGCAATGGTATATATTTTGTTCAACATTATAATATTGTATCCTAAAACCGAATTACGATAAGAAAAATGTGTGATAGGATTGCGACTATGAGCGGTAGCGACTGGGTCTAATAATTGAGAATAATAATAATAATAACTGACGATTAACCCTGTGCACTCGAAGTCTTTTACATTTGATATACATAAGCTACTAATTCAAATGTAAGGAATCTTAACAGGAAGATTTCTTTTATTTTCAGTATGGTTGTTTCTGTAGCGGAATACTTATATAAAATATGCACTGTAGAATACATGAAATTGAATATAATTTTTTGGTGTTTATTTAAAACAGGAAATTCGAAACGTAAATATTATGGCGACTGAGAGACGCCACACGAGTGCAAAGGGTTAATCCTCTGAAAAAAAGCAGTTCGTTCAATGTTACAATAAAGCGAACACGTAATATTCATTCAAATTCTCTTTGCAATAATTTCTTATTTGACTTTTGAAATAACAGAAAACAATCGAACGGTACATCACTTAACACGTTCAGTGTCACAGTGAAAACAGCCATACCTAGTCAGACGCAATTTAAAGTACTATTTTTTATATACATCGTAAAGAAAAAAAAAGATTCTAGTACTCAATCGTGTTCTTCTGTCCCTACATTATTGTTTCAGTATGAAGTTTGCTCAGAATTTTGTAACAATTAATAATTATTTAATTAAATTAAATTTGAGGTGCCGGTCACCGGTAACACCTACGGCATTCAACGTGTCAAGGGTACTACTTCTTCATTTGTTACTAAAACTAACAAGTTTTTTCAATTTATACTCGATTTTCTATATTTCGTAAATTATATGCTCACTGTTACGGATGAATAAGGTAAAGTAATTTAAGTGTTATTCCTCTTGTCTCTTAATTATGTCATTAATTAAATTTAATTAAATTAAATTTGATATGTCGGTCACCGGTGACCCCCCGCGGTATTCAATTTGTTAAAATTATATATAATATTATTTCAAACAGAACGGTACGATATTTCAATTCCTCGTTTCTCATTTTCATTTCAAATGAAATTCGCCGAGGTCCGGTTCGAATATCGTAGGTTCTACCGTATTTCCAAGGCTGCGGCTTGTCGAGTTTATTCGTTACCTTGGAAGGCCGCTCGATGACCTCGACTTTGAAGGCTCACCCACAAGCGATGGCTTCGCTGGAACATCGAAACGAACGAACGACCGGACGAACTGGTGGCGCGCCTTTCACCTCGCGTAATTATTCACAGTTCATTATTCAGTGTCAGATTATCGCGGCGTGACAAGTGTTGGACTCTCGTGAGGACCCGAGCGTGGCAAACCTGATCGTGCCTGTGAGAACCCGGCTTAAGACGGGCCCGTTCGCAAGAAACGCGCGTGTGAGTGATTAGAGCCGGAGCGTTAATCAGACGATGAAATATTCCACAAAGGATCCGTGCTTGCGTACCTTCTTCTGCCTCGTACTAAAACTTGAACGACCGTACACTCGACCGGTTCGGAGAACCCGAGGACAGCGTCGTCCAGCTCTCGAACACGCGGTGCTTCGAGATCGTCTTCGAGAAGTTCTCCGTTTCGAAGGCAGCCGACGTGTCTTGGCGGAAACGGTTCTGCTATCCGATCACCCCATGTGTGATGTCGTTTTTAACCCATAGACGCACACATTTTTTTTCTAGATCGGCCTCAGAAACACATTTTTTTTAAATTTTCCTTTGTTACTACAAGATGACTGTTATAGCCGTCATCTGCCAGCACATCGACAAAAATCTGACGGCTATAGCTGTCCTTTGCGGCAATGGGTTAAGTATGACTTCTACAGATGTAAACAAATTAACAACTGTAGTTATTATTAATTATCAAGATACTGAATATTAATTTTAGTGTACTTGTTCAACCATAGACACTGAGATAATCGGACAGCCGTGAAATTTAATCTTCATTAATGGAGGTACCACTGTATCAATATATCGTTCATGTCTGTTAACCCCTTACTACATGGTGTCCCATATATGGCACAAACCATATTTTCTTTAATTTTTTATGTAAAACATGCATCATTACCCCGCTGCGTGTTGCACCATATTTAATACACTATGGTGCTATGATTTTCAGGCATAATCTGCCATTTGTTTTCGGAAAAGTTAAATTTTTGCGACTATTGCACCTCAGTCGCTTTATTGTCGATGTTGTATAAAAAATTCCGAGACTTTAAATGCTTTAAAAAACCAAATAAAAATTATTACAGTAATTTACAGTATCTGCAGATTACATAAAAAAGGTTAGTCTGAATTTTCATTAGTTAGTTTTAGTATAAATTGCTCATATTGGTCTGTGCACAACTCGGTATTTGAAACAAATAAACGATTTAATATTGTTAAAAAATGTTGTGAATATTTTCTCATAAAAGAAACAGTTTCTTACACTTAATATACTTTTTTCGTAACAAAAAAAAGTCATGCGGTAAGAGGTAAAATTATGTTCAATTGTGTCAATATCTTTTTATATCTCCGTGGAAGCTTTCTTCTTTTTTCATCCGCTTCTATCCGCTTCCCCGAAAGCAGTTTAGGCTAGCTCTCGTTTGTAATTCTCAGTGATAGTCGTTCTCATATAGTTTTCTCCCAATACTTCAACAGTTCTTTGATTTCATCTTCAACAAATTTATATTGTTTTCAGGTAATTCTTTTCAAGTTGATTTGGTATCATTGAATTTTTCGTCAGATAAAAAACTGTCGAGCTACCAAAAGAGGTAGTAGTTGGTAAGTACATACATACGTAAGTATAACTGATTTCGAGCGTGACATACGCCAGCATGATATTTCTCCACAAAAATTGCATCTTATTTACAAAATTGTTCGCAACAGGTCTTTGCTATAGTAATCCAAATTTTTACTGAAAAATTCTAAACAAAGTAGATCCCTCACATTCCGCCACATGCACAGTACAATTTTCACAGAACAAAATATACAATGTATATTTATTTAACATATGATTCATAAGATAGGGAACAACATTGCTTATGGTATGACCTGATATATTGAGAGAAAGTATCCGGCGTGAATTGATACAAATGAACGGTGAAGCGGCGATCGCTATACGAACTCGATCGTACAAGGCTTCCGGATTTAATTAGAGTCATCGAAAGCCAGCTAATTATCGGTGTTCGTTTAGCGTCGCTTAAGAACGATATTTCAAGCGGCTCGTTTATTAACCGCGCGTTCCGTCGTTCTCTTTTTCAATTTCATTGATCATTGAACGAAGATATCTGAGGCGCGTGGGTGTGATCAATTATTCTCAATGGACTCACCGATGTACAATCCATTCGTTACGGCGTGAAGGTTTATACGAATTGTTTCGTGAATTTTATAGTTGCTTGTTTTCATTAAAATTGTTTTAAACTCGATCAAAGATAACGCGGCGCGTTAGCAGAGGAATTATGTAATTTAGGAAATAAGATACAGATAACAATTTCTTTATGGTGTCAACTTTTTCGTTACCCGCTATGCCTCAGTGCGAGGGGATCCAGGTAACGATTATGTGTTCGCTATTAAATTAATAATTTTATTTTATAGTACTGGTACAGAATTAACCCCAGTGCGTTCCTCCGTTTAACTATACACTCAAGGTCTTTGAGTAAAACTGTCCTGAATATACGGAATTCTTATTTTCAACTTTATAATATAATGAAAGCACTAAGGAAACATAAAAATAACCCTAACCAGTCGCGTGTACTATAATGTCATTATTGCGAAAATTTTTTAAGTGAATGAAGACGCGATGAGTTAAAAAAGACACGAAGACCGCATTAGGGTTAAGAACACAGTATCATTACCACACTGTACGCCACAGTGAAAATTGTCATACCTAATCAGACACGATACAATTTACTGTTTTTGATATAAATTGTAAAGACAAAGAAATTTGAGTATTCAGCCGTGTTGTTTTGTTCCTACATTATCGTGTCAGTATGAAGTTTATTCAGAATTTTGCGCCAGCCATAATTATTCAATTAAATTAAATTTGCGGTGTTGGTCACCGGTGACCGTCACGGCGTTCAACGTGTTACTGAAAATGTTAGCTTGTAGCTCACGTATGATGGTCAACTTTCAGATGACCGGTGTTCGGGTTATCGGGGTTCCACCGTATTCTAAAAAGGTTCAGTCCATCAGCAAAGAAAGAAAGGTATGACGTGTTTGTAAGGTACAGGAGATCGTTTACAGCCGGAACCGTGGCTCGAGGATTTTTTCGCGGTCAAAGGAGCCAGGAATGTCCGAGACCACCCCGCACACGCGTCGGTATCAACAGGTGTTGGTTTATGACGGCACGGTGGAAACCGTGGGCATCGACATCGATTCCGATGCAATTTAGATAACTGAAAGCGATTCGACAACCCTGAAAACCTGAACGCGCCGCGATAAAAGGCCCAGACACCGACCGACAGAGGATTCGTGTATAAATCCGGCACTCTCTCGCGTGACATAACGCGAATGCCGTTGAATCACGAACGTGAAATCGCGGGAGTGAACCTGACTCATTCACCGACAAACGCTTCTCATTTAACCCTTTCACTACGCTACGATTCAAATTAAAAGCGCTCGTAGTGTACGGCATGAAGTACAGGATGTTTCAAAATTTCGCATACGTAGTAAGGTAGAAAAGTTTGTCGCTAGAGCTGATTTAGAGGAACAGAATTAAAAAAACATTGTCTACTTTTTCTGATAGTTATCACAGCGATTTATTAACATTTCAGTACCTTTGTAAAATACAGCAGGACCTCGATTATACGAACTTTAATTCGTAACGGATGACTTACACTGTAACTATGTTTACCATGAAAATGATTATTTTATTTTAGAATGTAGACATAGTGTCACTAATTTTTTTATGATCGGTGTTCGGGTAATCGACGTTTTGCTGTAGTTTGAATTCTTACCTTGGATCCATTCTTTAAAGGCAGTCAGACTATAAATTTTTGGACGTAACTACGTATTTTACACTGAAAGCATGAAATCAATAATTATGTATATTTACTAGTCTGTTCATACATTTAGTAACATTATCAGTAGAAGATACTATTATTCAAATTTTTATTTTTATTTCACCATTACGGGTAAAGTATATTATGCCAGGTTTGCCCATATGGATCTACTTATGCGTTAAGAATGATTGTGTAATGTTTGATGTTTTGAGTATCACTGATTTTTGTATTACTGTTAGGTCCAGTTCCTGTAGATTTCTGCGGAATGATTTTGGTGTTATACCTGATGTTGATACGGTTATTGGTATTATTTTTAGTTTTTTGTCTCCATGATCATTGTTATTATTATTATTGGTAATAATTAACTGTTAATTAGCTACAATTAATTAAGTCAACCAACCTGACGCAATCCGACCTAACTTAGTCCGTACTTTTGTTCCTTTGTTCCAATTAAATAAATAAGCATAAATTGTATACGGTTCAGTCAATAACTCATTTGTTAACCAGATATGAAGTTCGCGATGAATTTGAATGAAGTTTATGTTTTTAGTAAGTACATACATTCACTTGTAAAAATAAGCATATACATTTTTATTCTATACTTGTTCTAAAACCTTACGTAAATTTATACATTTACTATTGCAGAAACACTCAAATTAGATCTCTCAACGTCATTTTTTCATGTACAGTACAATGTCGCCCTTTTATATTTCGAGAGTATAAAAATAAATATATGACTGCATGAAAACGTCATTCGAAAAAACAAGATTTTATTAAAGAACGAGAAATTTTCACCTTGCCTCCACCATATTCAGCGTACACTATTATATTATTGAGTTTCATAGTTTTACTGTAACGTATATACATTTTTAGAAATTTAATCCAAAAAACCAACACAGTCACATTTTATATTTCAGAGATAGACAATTTTTCCACTATAACATAAATTTTGTTTCAATGTTCAAAGTGCTTAGCAGCAGCATGAACATGAGTGACTTTTTTGAAGTAATTGATAAATAAACTGGAAGATAAGGAAAGTAAATTCTCTTTTATTTCCTGTTCCATTATCATACTCATTTCCTTCAACATTTGTGGTTTGGAGGGTACTTACAGTTGGAAGCACTTTCTCGACGACCTATCCAGTAACTATGAAAATCATTTTTTAATTAATTCTGCACTGTCTTGTTGAAAAAACAAGTACAACTTCAGTACTCTCTGTAATTCTTCATATATCAGGAAAATAAAATAATACTTACTATTAAGCATATAAAGTTTAATGGTTTAACACATTGTTTGTCTCAACCGAGGGTTACGTGACGTGTCGTTTGATTTCCATCTTTACAAAAAAAAGTCTATATAATAAATACGACAATTATCTGTGCTAAAACGAAGTGCTCTATCTGAAGGTATCAGTTTTATTGTGAACTTATTGAAAAGGAATAATAAACTATAACTACATTAATATACAATTTTGCAATGAAAAAGGAATGTTCGCGTGAATGGTATCGCGTGAAAATAGAAAAATAAAAATTGCGTCATTAACACGTGGAATGCGTGTGGATCACCGGCTGCCGTCATCTCAAATTTAATTTAATTAAATAATTATTGATTGTTACAAATTCTGTGCAAACTTCATACTGCAACAATAATGTGGGAACGCAAGAACACGATTGAGTACTTAAATCTTTTTCTTCCTTGCAATTTATATAAAAAATAGTAAATTACATCGTGTCTGATTAGGTATGGCTGTTTTCACTGTGGCACTCAACGTGTTAATAATAATAATGATAATAACTTGCACTGCATATAATCGTTGCAAAAGATGCAATCTTGTAAGTAAGTAACAAGTCCAGAATCTAACGATCATTCGAATTTGTATGGAGAAACAGGATTGGGCAGGTATGGGGGGTAAGAGTGAAGGAGCGCACGACGAGGTATCGATCGATAGTTTTAATCGAGGGTTCGGCCATCGAGGCCTATCTGGTTCGACGCAGTTTATGCGAACAAGAGGATCGCCAACGCAAGACGCATAAAAGAGCACGGGCATTGTCGTTCTCCGAGCAGATATACCCTCCCTATCCTCTTTATTCTTGCGGCTCCATTGTCAGGCATAACATCGCTCTCCCTTCCTTCTTCACTCAAACTTCTCTTTTCTTTTCTAATGCGTGGATCTTCCTTGTCTTTATTTCCGATGCTCTTCGATAGGCAAGCTTTTGTTCGATTGTAGTTCAAAATGTTGTTAGAGCCAGGCCCTTCAAGATCGCTCCTTTGGCATGTTTTTCGACGTGTAATTATGGCAAAAGAATTTATAGCAGTGCTGTTTTCCTATATTTTGGTATTTATTTTTTATACATTCTTATGTTATAGATCATCGAAAGATTGTTAATATCATAGCGTAACGATTGAATTTTGAGCAGTGGTTCTCAAACCTATTCTGTCGCGAAATCCTTATACGATTTTCGGAAAATCGCCCTAATTTTAATAAGACAACCAAGTAAACAAAAATTGTTTTAGGGAGAGAATTTATTCATATGAAAGGACATATAATAAATGGAACATTAAAATAAATAACAGCTGGATTTATAATTGTTGTGAAAAAAAATAATGAAATGAAGAATAATGCTAAGAATGTTTCTGCTTTTCGAATTCCAGTAATTTGATTAAAAGACATCTTATGTCTCTTATGTGTCTTTTCAGCTATAAGTACGTACAACATTTAGGGGATAAATATATTTTAACCATTTGAACAATACCCTTTCATGAATCTCTATTTCATTCCGTTGTTTCACTTTAGTTACGTTTACAAAACGCTAGTCACGCCTAGTCACGATGAATTTTGCAAGAGAGTGTTTGTTAGAACCTATTAAGATGGCTGCATAACAATTTCTTGGGAACCTTGCATAACTGGAATTTATAACGATCTGTTTGTAGTAAACGCGTCAAAATCTGTTAACGCCATATGGAATAGAGAATTTGAGTGAGTGTTTATAATGACAATAACTTAGTTAAAATTGTAGGTGTATTTGAAAGACATTAAAGACATGATACTCAAGATTTAGTTGCAAACAAAAAGTATTTCAAACAAGACAGAAATGTTTAACTGTTTTAAAGTCTATGAGGCCATTCAGAAGTTGATTTCCCGGGTCTCAACATCCTCATTGCTTTATATGGTCTTCAATAACAGATGGTACATGATTGCTGACATTCTAGCAATATTTCCTTAACAATCCCATACCTTAATAAAATTCGACAAACCATCACGCAGTAAACGAACCTAAGGGATGTTTTATGGAACAATCGATACATTTCGATTTGTTTGTTTTCGCATTAAGGAAAAAGTGTCTTATTATGTTACGGGTGGTTATGATGATTGAGGTACAGTTAAACACATTTTCAAAATTTGTTTAAAGTTTTCAATTTTTTTGTCAATATAAACGTTGTTAAGCAACCTCATAAGCATTTGAATGTATACATGGAAAATTTTTGTTACATCCCTTTGACGAATTATTTACTTAACATAATTATACATTGTGTAACAACTGTTTCATCTCACTTCAGATTTTTACACTTTCAAAGCCCCTGTGATGGGGTCATTATTGTAAAAGTCTGTACTTCTGGGGTAACAAATTTTACTTGCCGCTATTTGAGGTGTGACTGTTGATCACATTTTCGAAAAAGATTATAATTTATAACTTTTCTGTTTCTACGTAAATGACACCAAATAGTTGTCTCAGAATACGTACTAACAAATATGAAGCATTACCAATATGTAGCCAACTACTCCTTTTGGATTGGCGTTTTATCGCCACTTGAAAATTCATTTTAAAATTGTACTATGCCACACGAAAAACACTTATGCCACTACAAATATGAAAAATCAAATGTAAAAAATGAAATAGTGATGGCCATGTAAGATTTACATAACGGAAATTCGACTCAGAATATAAGGGTAGTTTATAAGAGTAGTTCGTTGTCTTAGCAAAAAAATAGTACCAGGAACAGATTCTACGGCACAAAAATTCCCTAAAACCGTTCTATTCATAATGAAAAACATATAAGTAACGGCACTATGAGTTTAGTTCACGTTTTTACGGTTTCGAACCACTGTGTGACAGCTTTATCATGTCTCTATAAGTAATTATACACTTGAAATCTTAAAAAGTTGCTGCACATCTTGTAAACAGTAACAGGGACACAAGTTTCAGCAGTTCTTTAATTAATAAAATCCACGATTTTAACGCACTTTTTTCCTCTTTTCTTGAAGATAGTCACTCGTAAAAGTTTTATAGACGTTGCATAAAAAAATTATAGCTATTATACTGTTATTGGACAAGACATCTTCTTTAAGTACACGCGTACACAATCAATTTTCAGTATCTATCCTCTCGAAAACAAAGCTTTGCACGAAAAAATTTATTCCACTCCTTCTACTTATTCTTGTATAATGAATCACCTTTTCCTGATTCTATCACGAATTCGAGGCAACATCTGCAAAAACGCCAGAAGGGAGGTCTTTCGTTACCAAACAATTCTTTGTGACCATTCGAAGCTTTCACAAGACACCGACTGTTTTCATTTAAAGGTCCCACGAGACAGTCGAAGCAACACGATGGTGAATTATTGAGCTTAAAGGCAAGTCGTGTACATTATTCTGGACATCGTGTCGGGTATGATAATGCCATCCGTACGAGGCGGCACTTAATATTCATCGACTGATATTCGCTGGTTTCCGCGGGACACAAGGGACATCGCGACTAATTAAGAAGCTTTAATTTCAGAATCGTTGTCGCGCGAGTTAAGGCGTCGTTTACACGACCAAGTTCACCGATATTTATTGCCGTTCACGGCGGGGACATGCGAGCGGGCAAAAGTTGACGTGTGGGTGGAAACGGAAAGTCACCCACGTGCCCCACCCTCGTGAGACACACGTGTAAAGCACGCACCGTTTACACGTGTGCTTACCGATGTACCTGCACGCATTCGTCACCGCGGCACACGTGTAAGCGCGCCTTTATACGGTCGCTCGGTCGCAATCTATGGATATGCGTGTTGCATATTCATAGCACGGCCTTTACTCGATGCTCCACTTCGCCATTCGGCTGGTGTAGGAGGACGGGCGTGCATAATTTTTCGAGTACCTTGAACTCTCCGCGTTCATCGATTCCGCTTGCCGGCGTTTCGCTACTTTCGACACCGCGCGAATATGCGGTCGAGTTAGAAGTTCGATAGCGTGTGTACACAGGCATACCTTGTTTTATCATGCTCCGCAGATATCGCGTTGTTTAAAAATTGAAGGGCTGTGTCAGAATATCAATATTAACAGGAGTTTGGAGGAAGATGATTCCAACCCTCATGGATGACCCCCATGATGTGAGCGGTTCCAGACTTCACTGGGGGAGGCCACTACAGATGTGGTGGAAATAGCAAAAGAACTAGAATTAAAGGTGGACCTGAAGATGTGACTGACTTGCTACAGTCGCATGTTAAAACTTCTAGGATAAGCAAAGAAAGTGCTTTCTTGAAATGGAATCTAGTCCCCGTGAAAATGCTGTGAACATTGTTGAAATGACAACAAAGGATTTAGAATATTACATACTGACAAGGGACGTCAGGCAACCGGAACACTCCGATTTCGATAAAATTTTAATATGATATGATACTCAGAAAAATATTTGACATGTATTTTTTTATATCTGCTGACATGCACTTTGAAGGGGTGAAAACAGCCCCTGAAGTTGGGGATGAAATATACGTTTGGTCAAATATCTCGAAAACTATTGGTCGTAACGAAAAATTTTAAATGTACAGATTGTGTATTTTTGAATGGAGCATTCCTGAGTATAAGCAGAATAAAAAAATTTGTTTATTTAAAAAATGTATTATAAATAATGTATTTTTTCATATCTTACTTATAAATTGTTAAGATATTTTTATGAAAATTTGTATACGTAAACTATAGATCTTTACTGAAAATACGGATAAATTGGAACTTTTAATATCTACCTTGTAATAAATATAATTAAATGCGAAATGTACTCATACCGTATATTCAGTAATTATGTTTGGGCAGATATCATGAAGGGTATCGTAGATTTCTTACTACGACCAATAGTTTTCAAGATATTTGACCAAACGTATATTTCATCCCCAACTTCAGGGGCTGTTTTCAGCCCTTCAAAATGGATGTCAACAGATATAAAAAAATACGTGTCAAATATTTTTCTGAATGCTGTATCATACTAAAATTCCATCGAAATCAGAGTGTCTTTGTTGGCTGACGTCCCTTGTGAGTTGATGAAGCAGCGACAGGATTGGAGAGGACTGACTCGAATTTTCAAAGAATTTCTATTGTGGGTAAAATGCTATCAAACAGCATCGAAGAATGCAAAGAAATCTTTCGTGAAAGAAAGAGTCAATCGATACGGCAAACTTCATTGTTGTCTTATTTTTAGAAATTGCCGCAACCACTCCAATCTTTAGGAACCGCTTTCCTAATCAAGCCGAAAAGATTGTGACACGCTAAAGGCTCATATAATGCTTAACATTTTTTAACAATACAGTATTTTTTAATTAAGGTATATATACTGTTTTTTTAGGCATAATACTATTGCACACATAATAGATTACAGGGTAGTGTATACGTAACTTATATGTACACTGGGAAACTAAAAAGTTGGTGTGACTGAAAAAGGGGATGGTGGACCGTGGATGGAAAATTTTGCGAGACACAAGGTATTATTAATGTATTATAAAATATAAAAAATATGTTACTACTATTTGGTGCGTATGTCAGTACCTGGATACCTATTTGCAGTCAGCTTATTTATAAATATTTTTTGATATGGAGTAATTTATACTTTTTACGAAAAAAAACAGAAAAGAATATGTCAATTGCTCCAATTCCTGAAAGAAACATAACTATTTACAACTGTACTTTAACTAAATATTGTCGTCGCTAATGACCATGGTAGTTGATGGGACGTTAAGAGAGAAGAAAAAAAAATCCTCTGATCCTCCAAGATAACGCGAGAGCGCATACTGTAAAACAGACGCTGTAACAAATTACTGAACTTGGTCGAGAAACTTTACTTCATCCACCATATTCGCCTGACTTATGTCCAACAGATTACCATTTACTTTTATCATTGCAAAAATTACTTGACTGATAAAAACTTTCGAAAGAATGATGATATAAAAACCCCCCGTTACAGTTTTTCGAATAGCAAAATATGAATTTGTAGAAAAGTAAAATATATAAGCTTCCATCACGTTGGGAAAAAGTTCTTGAAACCGACGGTAATTATTTATTCAATTAAAAATATGAAACGTATCTGTTTCTAAATTTGAAAACCAAATGAAGTTTTTGGGTTATCTGATATCTACCCTGTATCCAGACATTTTTCAACACTTGATATTAGAATGTTTATTTTCACTGGAATGAGATAGCCGGGTCCTGATCGACCTCCGGACCGATTTCGAAGGTGCATAGGCTATTAAAATTCGACTCTCCGGAACAGACGATCTCGTACGTTCCTCCTACGCATCGGCGAGCATTGTCCCTCGCAAGAAAAAAAAAGAACTAAGAGAAAGGGCCTAATCGAAAAAGTCGAGCAACCACGAAGTCTGGCTTGCACATGCCGAGAAGCATGTAGACTCTATCGGTGGCCGCCCACGCGATGGCCACGAATCTTTAACGCGCTTGCAATAAATGCCTATAGTTCTCTCGACAAGCTTATAATCTCGTAGAAATCATTCTCGTCCTTGACTAGCCTTTCGTTCGTTCGGACCTGTGAATTCAAGATTTTGCCGGAGCCTGCAATAATCTCGATTGAACACTCCGGACTACGTTTCTCCTCGTTAGTTCTGATCAATTATTAATCGATCCTGTGACATGTTGACTGTCGTTGGGTTACCAGTGCCTTTTGAATTAATTTATTTTATTATATAACTGTTCGGTTGTTGCATCATAAGTGTTTATAGACGTCAAAGTTCTAGTACATTGATTTTCAAAGTTTTTCAAATCACAACAGGCTGAGCAAGGTGATAAAATCGACACACCCCAGGTTTTTTGAAGGAGAGACTTTATCACTAAAATATCTAGTATAATGATTCAGAAAAAAACTTACACGAACAACTGTCGGTCGGTCCTATTAGACCCATAATTTTGTACTGTAATATTGACAGAAAAGTGCGTAGACGCTCTATCATTCTTACATAATAAATTAAGATATACTTTTGGATGCACATAACGGCACCACCTTGTAATAATTTCTTGAACATATTTCATTTTTGTTAAAATAATATTTTTTAAAAAATGCATGCAGTATTTATACATTTAACACTTTTTGATGAAGAGTGTAATTAGCATAAAAATGTTGCCAATTGTTCCATTTTTGAAAATATTTAGTGTCTTTTCCACGGCACATAAAACATTCTCGTTTTTTGGCTACAGTGTATGTGTTAGCTGTTTGTTGTATGTGTATTGCAGATAGAATTCTACATTGTCAACTATACCGAGACTGACTAATTAAACTCATTGTTGGTATATGGTCTACCATGAATTGCATAATAAATATCAGACCAGCCCATAAGTAATGTTCTTCCGTATCTTATAAAACATACGTTAAATAAATATAAATATATTACCCGATTTCTTTTGTAAAAACTGTATGTGCATGAGATGGAACATGATGGACATTTGTTTAGAATTCTGCGATGAATATTTGGATTACTATACCAAAGAACTGTTACTAACAATTTTGTAAATAAGATGCAATTTTAGTGGAAAAATATCATGATAGCTTTTTCACACTTAAAATTAGTTATCCTTGCTAACTACTATTTATTTTGGCACCTCGAGAGTTTTTCAGCTGACAAAAAATTCAACGATACTGATTGGTTGAAATCAACTTGAAATGAATTGTCTTTAAGCAATAGAAATTTGTTGAAGATGGAATCAAGAAATTGTTGAAGTGGCAAAACAAAGGCATTAAAATTGATATTCATTATCTCGATAATTAAAAATAACTGCAGTCATTAATTTGTTTACTTTTGATGAAGTCATATTTAACGCTCCGTAGGTAATTAGGGTCATTGACGGGACAAGTGAAACTACCATTTTTCCTGGACTTTCCCCAAAATTGTTATTGATACTGACAAAAGTTTTAAACGTATGTCGTAATGAACGATTGTATAATGTACTAGGGACTTTGACAAGTATCTCAGGATTTTTTCAGATTTTTTGAAAGTTTAGGACGGTAAGAAAATTAGGTTTGGACATAAACGATCTAGTTTGCCTATGGAGAGGTAAAAACGCCGGTACTCATGGGATGATCTGATATTAAAAGGCTCGGTGTTGTTAAAAATCACAGAAAATATGTATGAAAAAATTCATTTCTCTGTCTAAAGAGACCTACTGACGACCGTGTAAATATTAACACGTTCCTTACCACGTATCAATTTTAATTTGTACACATAACTACCAACTCTTATGAAATTTTGGGTAACATTCACGTTAAAATGATAGTAGAAATGGAAAGTGTAATATCAAATAGATAAATATTTGTGCAATCAACCACGTGTATTAATATATAGCCATTTTCGCACGTCTGTCTAGTTAAGAAATTTTCTACTATAGTAGGGAGCGTGTTGAAAATTCAATTTTTGTAATCCCTCAAGTTTTAAACTCCGTTTAGTCCCAATACAAACACAAAGGAAGACCACAGATGTATATTGTAATAATGTGTAAATGTCAGTTAACCCATTCAACCTAAACTACGAGTTTGATTCATAGTGCATGACCTGGACCAAAATGATGAACCAAAAGATAGTATTTCTTTCAAATTGTGCCGTTCTCCTCCTGTAATTCATTTCAGATGTACACCGTGCCGTCTAAACATATTTTACTCGTAGAAATCAAACGTCGCAGTTTGTTCACACGACGCGTGAATCGAACGTCGGAGTTTGTCCACATGAAGCGCTAAATAAATGTCGCAGTTCGTCCACGCGAAGCGCAAAATAAATGAAAGCTAAATGGGTTAAATTTAAACTATGGGGAATTATCTTCCATAAGCAACAGATCCTGAACGCTGAAGATTATTCTTACAGCTCGAACAAAATATTTGCGATTGCATAATCCGCGAAGATAAACCCGAATACTTTAATTGCATTGATATCTCAAGTATCATCGCGGATAAGGCACCCGGGGAGTTATTTCCGAACGTAAATCCGCTCATTAATTAACCGCGGCGGGCAAAGTTCCGCAAACGCGGTTTTATCACCGGTTCGATCGGATCACGTGTCGTTACCCTCGATTTCGCTGAAAATCCGCGAGTCAGCATCGCACGGTAGTTTCGTTTCTGTTCCGGCGCCCACCAGCGGGCCAGCCTCGTTACAGCCTCTGGATATAAAACTTAATTTCACTTCGCCGAAAAATAAATCGCAGGTGAGAGCTGGCCACGGTGGAAACCAGCTGGGCCTCTTTTTTATCCGCTCGCGCCATAATTTTTCTCTTCACGATCGTTCCGCGCGGAACGCGGTTACCGGCAATTTCGCCCGTGAACATCCTCGAAATCTGCTGGTTTCTCGACAGGGACGCGGAATGAACCGTTTCACGCCGTTTCGAGAAACGAACACGGACACATCTGTGCTCTTGCCTGTCCTTTTTTCTTTCTCTCTCTCTGTTCGGGTATCCGTAGCGCTCGCGTCTTTTTTTCTACTGTTCGGTGGAATCGTTAAGAGAGTAATCTGTTCGACCAGTTTTCGAAGCCGCGATGAATGTTTCCGCGAAATTCGCATGGCCGTCGATCGAATTTACACATCGTGTCCGGTCGTTGAAGTCACCGAGCGCATGTACTGCGCGGCGTCGAAGTCACCGAAGCTTCCTGTCGGCAGCGCTACGAAAGCTCGCCTGCGTCTTCGGTTCACTTGAATTTCCACTTTTGAACCTTTGTAAATGGATTTTCTTTCTGTTTGTGCAAGAAATAATTATGTTAGAAGTAAATGGTAAATTTTAATCGTGGGATATCGGTTATTAAGACTAGAACAACCAGTGTTGTATTTATACCTAATTCTATCACATCCGTCATTTTGACGGGTATTTAAAAAAACGTTTTATTTGTTACAACTTCTTATTTATTTTATATTTAAATAATTAATTAACAGAAATAGTTTCCAGACACAAAGATTTTTAATATTTCATACTTATTTTTTCGCGAAAAAGGCACCTATCGTATGAGCTTTACCCATAGACTTACATATAAATAATAAACTGCTCGCCTCTTGTAAACTGACAGCAAAAACTGCTACTTTATGAGACAAGAAATCGAGAAGTCTATTGTTTATATACACATCGATGACCGTACCACGTGATGCTATGGCGATAAACTATGCAATAATTAAGTCAGTCATATTGACGGATTTTGGTGTATTCAGGTATATTATGTACAGAACTTCGAAATTATAGTGGTTGATGGAGAAAAATTGGCATGTACAATCATTCTGTTATCTCGACAAAACTCGTCATAAATTCCGACAAAAGCACGGTAATAGTTTCTGTAATTTAAGACAAGAAATCTGAAATCCGTCATTTTGACGGGTTTGGTTGCTCTAGTGTTAATTAAATTTCATTTTATAAATCAATTTATTATAAAAAGAGCTTGTGAGTGTAAAGTCAAGTTTTAGCCACTGGAAAGTCGTACAGTTATACTATATAAAAACTGTAACAACATCATTTCTGATATGTAGTGATATATGAAAAATAGATCGACTTGTACTTACAATTATTGTATAATTTTTATTTTGCTTGTTCACACAATGGAAAAGGAATATATCACTACTCATACATGAAGTAAGTGGAACCAATCGTTTGCAATAGTCTTTAAACAATATGCTACGAACAGATTGCTTGGTGGCAATAGAATGTGTGCAAAATATTAGTTTGATGAATAAACATTAACATTTGAATATATTGTAACTGTTTTGAATTCACAGCTTCCGAATACATTCCGTAGAGTTAATCCATTAGTAGAACTGGCCATGTTCGTAACCCTTTAGAGAAAATCATCAAACAGACAATAAAAAAGTATGACTCTTCAGGAAGGCACAGAAAAAACGTATACCATGATTTAAGTACAGGGTAACTTCGAATAAAACGTAAAGTTGAAACAAAAATTAATTCGTCTGTACAAAATCTTGACTTTGAATGTGCACTCATTAAACATGAACACTTTTTTTATTTTATACACATGAAAAAGTCTTTTTTATACATACCTGGTATTGTATATAGACTATAACAGAACTGTGCTACCTTCTAAATTAATTATATAATTGAGCAGTAATAGAAAAAGAGTGGACGGACATAAAATAAAGGATGTAAGCAAAGAAGAAAATAAATATTACATCGATGCAAAAGGTTTGTTAAATTTGTCAAAGAATCGCATAATTTCGAAGTAATTTGATTAATTATTAATACATAAATTTTTTTATTTATTAATTTTTTTAATTAAAGAAAAATGATAGAGTAACAATGGACAACGAAATACGTCGTTTTTCATACATGAAAGTTACGTTACATTTTTTAACAAATGAAGATCGATAATTTTATTGACATTTAGGTTTTCGAAACAAGTGACAAACATTTTACATCAAACTGATAGTAAAAAAATGAATACTTAAATAATTGAATGTAGGTACGAACATAATTAGGTTCATATATTATCTGAATGTTAACATGACAGAACGTTTGAAGATTCCATGGGAGCCAAAAAAGAACTCCAGAAAAATGTTACATCTCCTACTGTTCATGATCATTGAAATAAGAATGAAATATAAAAAAGAAACAACGTTTCAGTTATTTTTTCATAACGATCCGAACATTCTTATGGTATGAAAAAAATTAACTAATTCTGTTTTAGTTTCTAGTTTACCAGATGATTGGTAAAAGTTTAGCTGATCCGGCTCGTGTTGGAATGTAAAGCATTCGGGATATCAATCGCGTGCGAGTATCGTTTTGATAATAACTCACTCATTGCAATCCGTTACGTATTATTTAGCGTTTCTTTGAGCATGCTGTATACCGATCTTGGGTCTAATAATGCATCGAAAAAACTAGCAATAAAGATAAAACGTACGGTTTATAGAAGCATCGCTTCCTTTTCTGTAGTTAACGCGAATGAACACTCATTTGTCAACTCGCGAAATGTTGAACCGGATCGCAAGGTATCGCATGCAACGCATTTTACCTCTTATGAAATGGAAAACTTGTTTTCGTTATGTCACTATATATTGTTCCTGTCGGTTTTATCGACGTTTTTGAGCCGATGCTGGTGCTTTCTACAGAGAAATCGAACCATACTTCCTTGTGCGTTGATACAATGTTTGTGATTCAATTACGTCGAACATAGATTTAATGTTTTATCTGACATGAATCTTACGGTGCCAAAGCAGAGAAACTAAACGAGTTGAAAGGTCGAAAGAATTATACACAATTATTATTTAGTGCTGTCAATCAATTCATGTTAAATAACACTTTGCTGCAAAAAGTGCAATTGATGAATAAGTGTCACCATCTCCAAAAGAGAAAAGAGGAATGGAATGATAAATAAGAATGAGATTAAAAGCAGCGATGAAGAATGAGTATGCGTGAACAATTACCCACGTTCAATAATAATATTATAAACATGAGCAGTGAATTATTTTGATAGAAAATATCGTAAATAAAGAATCGAAAATAAATGCAACGCAAATGCCTTTTTTAAACAGGTTAATTTATTTCTATATTACAATAAACGTTACTAAAAATATACAAAAAATATGAATATATTACGTAATAACAGCTTGACATTTTGCTAAAATTTCAACCCAAAATATTGAGTACCTTTTCAGTTATAGCAAGTTTTCTAAAGTGTAATTATAAACAGAAATATAAGAATTCACGCCGGCGGTTAAGCAAGTTTCGTACATGCCAGATGCGGCGCAAAATGTGTTAATATGAAATATTAGTTGAATCTAACTGTCATACATATACGGATGATATGGCACTTAACACGTTGAACGCCACAGTGAAAACGACCATACCCAATCAGACACGATGTAATTTACTCTTTTCTATATAAATCGTAAAGAAAAAAAAGATTTGAGTACTCAGTCATGTTCTTCTGTACCTAGATTATTGTTTCAGTATGAAGCTTGATTAGATTTTTCGAACAATCAATAATTATTTAATTAAATCAATTTTAAGGTATAGGTCACCGGTGACCACCACGGCGTTCAACGTGTTAAAGTGTAAAAGACCACATCTGCGAACGTCCAGGCAACAGAAGTCCGCGAAAGCCAGTCGTGGTGCAAAAGTTCGCTGGATCGGAGACGTCGAAATCGAACGATCGATCGGCGGGCTCGCGTTGAGAGATAGATCCCCCGATGAATCGTCGAAGGCGATGATCGGGTGCGATCGATATACCGAGCGCGGCGAACCCTCGCGGCTCGATCTCGGTGCCGCTAAGGGAAAATCGATTCTCGAGATCTCGCTATCTCGAATCTGGTATCTCCGATGGAACGTACGTGCAAGGTCGGTTCGTTAGCTCGGGAACTTCGTGCTGGTGCTTCCTCTGCGCCGTGTTCCTGTTCCCTGTGCCAATTCATTAAGCTGTAATTGAGTTTTCAGCGATACGAACACCGAGATACATCTACATAGAATGAATCTCGTCCGAAGGATGATAGAGAAGCTGAAGAGAGAAGGACGCAGGGGAGGGAGTAGATCGCGAATTAAGTACGACAACGTGTGACCGATGTCCAGGCCGTGACTAACTAAAGTTTTAACAAGCTCTCTCTAGCCTTCGACGATGCTTATAGGAGAGGCCTGTGTATGGATTAATTCGCTCCCGGGAGCGGCGAGGCTTATTTCTTCGATGGTTAATCTACTGCGCAGTTAATGTCACTATGGCGAACGAGGGAGAGTCATTACAGGCCACGGCTACACCGGATCCTCTTTTTCATTTCTATTTACGCTCGTTACGGGAATTCGCGAACCTGCCCGCTCGCACGGAACGAATCTATCAAAATATTGAGGGAAATTATTTTCTCGCTCGATGAACGGTGTGTCTGTCGTCGATGAGCCGGCGAGCATCTGAGACCGTATACAGGGTGTTCCTACATAACACCTTGGCTTATGATAACGAGTCACTCTCGTGATGCGGATAATGGTCTACATGTTATGAATATGATTTTCACTTGAATATGAATTGTTACAAATTTTGTTTTACACCGCCCTTGATTTGCAGAGGATTATGCAAGTACAGTCAAGTGTATGTGTTGATAAATATTTTTCCTGTATTTCGCCCTTAGACCGCTTACATAATACACTTCCATGCAGATAGCTATTGTAAGAGATGGTAAAGCAGTTATTGATGTAAGTATAATTTTACTTACTTAGGACAGGCGACGTTTGAGAGAACAGCAATTACAGGAGTGTGTAAATGGAATCGTTATGAATGATAATGATTCAAAGTGATATAAATAGTTGAACGGTGTGTAATAAGAAGTGTGTAATAAGAATTAAATTTAAACTATTGACAAAATCGTAAGACAAGTGCTTAATATGTCTACGAGAATATCGTCGGGACTATTGATGATATCGAAAAACATTTCAGAAGGTGAATAATTTCGAGGAAGGCATAATGTGGTGCCAATAATTTCTTTATGGGTGGTGGTATAGCGGAGGTATGAAGTTTATCTTCGTTTTCTTAACTGGGACTATGTATTTTGTATGGTATTAATCGATGCAGCTCCTCCTTCTGTATAAGAATGTATTAATGTGTTTGTATGGTAAAACTGTTAGTTTAGTAAACATTTGAATTTGAATTTTGTAAAATACAAGTCGTATCTTCAGACGCAGCAACAATTAAATTAGAATATCTCGTAAACTAACAAATTTTCGGCTGAAATACTCTGCCATATTCTCTGCATTAGGGTTTCCAAAAATGGCTTAGGATTCACAAATAACTGAAATCAGCTTGACGGATATTTTCCGTTTTGAGATGGTAGAAGCATTTTTGATAACGGATCAAGAAATTGTTCGGGTGGTCTAAGAATGTCACTGCAGATAATGGTCAACACTTCGATAATTACAAGTAACTATAATAACTAATCGACATGCTTAACACTCCATAGGCAATCTGGGTCGTTGACAGCATAAGCGAAATACGCATTTTTCCCCATACATTAGATTCTCGAATTACTACAAGAAATTCGGTTTGAGTTTATCGCTGACAGAAAAACCGCATGAACTTCTTCCGGTACCTAATACAACATTAGGACAATGGTTATTTGAACATCCAAGTCTTTGGAGTATTTCAAATAATTCCTCTTTACCTTCTTTTGAAACGAAATTCGTCCAGGTCTGGCACGGAGGAGTAGAGCGATAACACGTCGCTCCGTAAATCGAGATGAGAACGAGTTTCGAGAATTAAGGTAATCGAGCCGGCGCACCTGACCAAGGCTCGAATTACATTCCTCACGGTCGTATCCAGCGTTCGAATCATTTTCAAACCACCCACGCCGGTTTAAGTGGTACTGATTATAGTTGAAAACGGGCCGACTGGCTTTTGCCTACCCTCGGTACGCATGTTACGCGCGCCCACGCGCTCGCTCGCTCCTAGACACGCGCAAAACACGCGTACCCAACGTGGGAACGAGTTTTGCCACAGGCCTCGATTTCTCCCTCTTCTCCATCGGGTAGTTTCACTTTCTGGCATCTGTATTATGCGGACACACGATGGACGTGTACGCCGTATATTTCGTTCAATTACCCCCTTAATCGATAGGTATGCAAATAAATGCCGTTAACCGCTTGCAAGCAATGTCCCCGTTGCCGTGGACAGGGTGCACCCGCTGGCTGAAACCGTGCACGAACGTCTTGAGTAACGTATCCGCGATTTTTTTTTGTCTTACAGAAGTTCAACAATGGCGAACGTAGGCCTCGAGTAATCCCGCGTAGGTTTGGAAAAGCTTCTTACCTCGAATTAAGAGGCGAGACCCCCGCGGCATACTTCGTTTCCTATTGTCCGTCGATGAAATAGAGAAACGATACGGTGGCACGTTCTTCTCGTTATCCTATAGTCTGTCGACCGATGCGTTGTATTTATTGTTAGGGTGTTTCTGAAAAATGCCCCTTTCCTCGACTCTTCTGTTTTCTTATTGTAATTTATAATAAAATGTATATGTGTCAATACCTCATATTACAGTTCTTTTCATGTCGAATTTATATTCGACATAATAATGATATACTTTTCACTCTTCTAGCTGTTTACTTTTCTATTTATTTCTTTTTTTATAATGAATGACAAAGAAATTGGAATTTTGAGTTTGAACTATCATACGGATTTGCACATATGTCTCACTTTCATCTTCTTTTCAGTGTTTTGGTAAAGATGTAAGAGTACCAATGTTTAGATTTTTTCGGTACTCATTCTAAAACAGATATGAATTGAAAAATGAAGATATTGATAAATGATACATATATTATTGTGTCTTTGTATAGAGAGACCTTTTGTAAAAATGGTAAAGCAACACTAAAGAAAAAGGAAATTTTTCTGGGACATCATAGTAGTACAGACGATGATCGATATCTATGTTCTGTTCTCAGTAGATGGACCAGAGGTAGCGTGTTGTTCGAGTTTCATTACAGGACCACATTGAATCTACGAGATGTCAGCCTAATGAATACTGCAGTACGCTCCATCCTGTTGATCCATACGATCCAGAATGATCTCCTTCGTGAGTCATCGAGCTGGATGAAAACATTGCGTTCTAGCATCGATAACGATAGGATTTTCATGATATATATTTTACTAATGAAAATCCTAAAAGTAGCAAACTTATTTTTAGGTGTCCAAATGACTCATGCCCATTTAAAATGGAGTAGAATAAAATGAAAGTACAGCGTTTAAACAGCATTTAGACTTTTCAAATGTAAAATTTGTTTATGATGTATACAGAACGAGTCACCATAACTAGACCAGCGCATATTGGAAACATTACTTAAATAACATATAACTTTGTGGTTATTTCGTTTTTGTAAATATACTACAAGCTCAAATATTTTTGATATTTTATTGTTCAGTTGAAACACAGCTTTATTGCATTATTCAAACGATAAGGAAATATTCACTGTATTATGTGGTACAAAGCATAAATCTGTTATTTGTTCCTGATTCACTGTTTCATGATCTCTAAAATTAATTTCGTGTAAATTAGACCAGCAAGATCGTTGATCATACTAAATCAATTTATTAAGCTTGACTGATAGCTCTAAGAGTACCGAAGATGAACAATCCTTGATGCTGCTCTAAATTAAACCTGGTCCAATGTGAAAGGAGCAACAAACACCACAAATAATCGCTTCTTTTCTGTTTTAGGATAACAACCACCTTCCAAGGACGACACATTCTCGGTAGCCTTGACGCTTGAAGAGCAATCAGGAACCGAAATTATCTCTCGGCCGGTGATTCTTCGAATGCCAAGGACGCTTCTAACGCGATCAGTGGTACTATTTTACGAACGTTTAGCAAACCCTAGATTACCACGGATATTATTGGAACGACCGCTTGAACGGCTAGCAATTACCAGCAGAAAAATCTAAGAACGAGCCGGACGTGCCGGTCGAACGCCGACGCTGAACGAACCTCCTTTTCATTCATCCAACGAGACCCGGTTTCCTCTATTTTTCTGAGCAAACTTCAAGCCACACGATTCCAGTGAAACTGGAACGGTTCGTAGAAACGAACGACGATGCTCTGAACAAAATGACTATAGGCAGAATTTTTTTGAAATTTTAGTTCTATACTCTTCAGCGCAGAGTTTTAAAAAAAATATTGAGGACTTATAGGGTGCATAGTAGAGTGTACCGAATATGAGACCCCATTCATGTTTTGTTTAATAGTACAGAATAGAAAGGAACGAAATTAAAAGTCCTTTCGCTACTATGCTCATAATTTATTTATACATAAGTAAGAATAATATTAACGCGACATAAATCATTATTTATTAAAGAAATAGAGAAAATATTAACGAGTACAAAATTACTAGTATTGAAAAAGAGTTCTTAGTATGAGACCCTGTAATTTTGAATCAAAAGTCTATTAAAATCACCGATTCTTTGCTTTTTTAGGGCAAATTGGACATACGAAATTAATGTCTGTAGCCCCCCAGTATTCATGAGTCCATCTGTAACACTTGGTGCATTGAACCCACTGTTCACCACCGTGATCATTAGAATAGAGACAGGAACAGAATAAACATTCTGCTGCGTTGTCATTAAATTCTGATCCTGAACTACCACAAATGAGTCCTTCTTCCTTGTCAATAGTTCCCTCCTCTTCTGAATCTTCTTAAGTTGTTTTATAAGTATCTCATATTAGGAACAGCATGGGGTCTCATATTTGGAATATTTTGAGTTCGAACAAGATTAATCTGAGAATCGCCTGTTAATGTTTCATCTAAACAGTAGAAGAATCAGTGGATATTATTAAGACTCCAAGTTAACGATGAAATAGATTAAATAACTTATATTTAATGGTGTACGGAGTTTCAATGTGCACAACTTAAAAACCTAGAAAGGATAAAAAAACAAACTCAATGGCGTCGTTTCGAAACAATTGCTTTCATGAGAATGCCAATCGCACATAGGCGGTGTTGTCATGTGTTTTAATATTTCTGATGACTGCCATAACATTTCAGTATGGGTCCTAGCGTGACCCAACGCGATGGCCGAATACCAATAGAGTGGATTCCGCTTATTTGAACCACCGGTTAATCGAGGTAGCCGTTTATTTGGGACAAAGCTCAAAGAACAGAACCTAATCGAATAAATAGCCCTAGTTTTCTTCACTTAATTGGGATAGCGTGCCGCTTATTTAGGACAAATTACTGCAGTACTCTATAAGAAGCTGGTAAGCGTTAATGTTTACTTATTTTTTCTAATATGTTGTGCATTTTGGTTTAATTGAATTTTTTAGGAGGACTTTATGGACAACGTGCGTATCCGTGGACAGTCCATTTACGATATTGATGGTTATTGACAAAGAATGAAAATAGACAGTTCTGCATGAAGAATATCTATATACATATTACATATTTCGCTCTGATTTATTCTATAAATATTTAAATAAACACTTCATTGCTCATGTAAGCTATAGTTTGTTTGTTTTATATAATTTGAATTACTTCATTTACCTATGTGATACTTCGCATAATTGGGACAGCCGCTTAATCGGGCCAAAGGACGCTAGTCCCTATGTCTCCCAAATAAACAGAATCCAGTGTATATCTTTCAGGAAATTCTGATCGGATAATTATTGGGAAGCACTGCGACATTTACAATGGAGTCCAAGGAAGGTGCATGAGCTGATGCGCGCATAGATGCGTCAGGATTCGCGTGATAGCGAGACGAAAAAGTGCGTAACCCGATCCGGCAAAAAGGTAATAACCCGTTCATGAATTTTAATTTAAAATTAAAGCGATACCGCGCGGGGGAGGGACCGCGATATATAGCTCGTCCGAGAGTGGTTTTGCAGGTAGCCGCTCGCACGGACACACCCCCCTCATCCCTGTTTCGCTTTTGCTCTTCATCTTCGTCTTTTGTCGTCGTCTTCTTCTTCTTCTCCTTTACGGAGCTGGTTCTCTCGTTCACACGCCTCCTTCATTTTCGAACAACGTGCACCGAGGCCTGGTATTCTGAGGGAAGCCTCTAGAATGCACCAGACGAAATTTTTGCCCTTTATACGGGCCAACGACACGAATAAAAAAAAAGAAACGAAATCCGCACGAAGCACGATAAATATTTGGTGCTGCAGAAAGTCCGAGCGGTTCTTCCGTACGGTCACTTTACCGTTTTACCTACAAATACTTGAATTGGTTCACCTGTTTTCTGGTTTGTGAGTTTGCTCTGTGCAAATTAGTTTTATCTTCAAAAGTATTGCAAAATCTCTGTATTCAATACCGTTAGTGCTTGCTTTAGAAGTATCATCTTGGAACTGAAGCTCCAGAAGTTATCACAAATATTCGTCGAACTTAAGGTATTAATACTGTGAGGGAACAGCACAGAAGTGGTGTAAAAGGTTTAAAAATGGAGACTAAACACTTGAAGACGGACCACAGGATAGGTGACCGAACTTAGTGAATAACTATGAATTGAAAGATATTGTGAAAGAGGACTCAACAGCATCGTGTAAATCTCTCAGCAGAAAATTTAACAGAGTGGCAATATTGGCACCGCATGAGCTCAACGACGACCAGAAATGCTTTAGGATTGCTACCTGCGTATCGCTTTCTTTTCGCCACGAAAATGAACCACTATTACACCGTTCGCTGACCTGTGATTAAAAATGGGTCATTTATGGAAAGAAAAAGCGACCACATTATCGGTTTTCACCTGGGGATCAATGTCCATCCGCATATAAACGCAAACTTCACCAGATCATACATTTTTACTATGTGTTTGGTCGATAGCTGCTGCAATTGTTCATTTCGAACTGTTACAAAGGAGTCAAACCATTATAGCAGACTTGTAGTCAACCCAACTTGGAAGGGTCCAGAATAGTGTTGGGCAAAATTTTATTCGAGTAACAGATGACGGATAAGAGTAACGAATAAGAATTTATTCGAGTAAGAATTTATCCGAAGAAGAACTTATTCGTATACAAATTTATATATTTTTACTTTTGTTTTAATTATAATACAGAAGGACGTAGTCAAGAAGTAAACTTAGATACAATATCACCAGCAGAAGAAGTGGAAACGAAAACAATCAACAATTATTCGTATTATTATTCGAATAATTTAGCAATTTTTACACGAATAAATTATTTGAGTAATTTTGGAATCGTTATTCGAATAAATAATGATGAATTATTTGAGTAAATAGAGAGAATAATTATTATCCGGTTAACATATTCGAGTAAAAAGTATTCATTCGGCTCATTATTTATTCGAAAGAATTCGAGTAATGCCCAACTCTGGTCTAGGAAAAGCTTTCGATGAAACAACCAGGACTAAGGTTCATTTTTCAGATATTTCAATTTACTAAGTTGCATAAATATCCGCAGTCTAGTAATTATTCATATAATAAAAAATACGAAACAGTGTACAAGAAACGTATCAGTTTCTAATCTACAAAAACCGCACAAACTTTCTGGAGCACCTAATTCGCGTAGTCGGATCGTTCGCGCGTAGCTTGGCGACCACGGTTTCCGTACATTGTGCGCATTCTTAAAATCCCCTAAAACGTGTCGGTCGATCGTCATTATCGAAAACACGATCGAGCTAATTACGGGCGTAAATAATACCGAAGTGTGCGCCGAAGGCGGATATTCTGTTTAATCGGGGACTGTCGTCGGTCATCTGTCGCCTCGTAAAATGCGGGCGAAATGATATTTTTCGATTGGTAGCGACGTCTTCGTGGCCCGAACTGACGCCGATCCCGTGTAAGTACTTGCCCGTAACATTGCCAAGATAAAAAGTAAACGGCGACAGAGCCAGAGAGGAGGCAAGGAAGAAAAGAGACGTACGAAAGCAAGATGAAAATCGCGAACAGCCTACACTGTATACACGTACACGTACACACATGTGCTACCTATACACTGTGCCCGTTCGTAAACCACAGTGTTTTATGAATACGTGAATTTACTGCTTAATCAGCCGAGGCGGTGAGGCCGCGCAATTAAAACGCCATTAAGTGGCCCCATAAAAATCCCCGGTAAAATTCGGTGATATCGGGTTACCGAAGTTCTTCTTACCGGCTTCGGGGTTACGGTCTATAGGATGCAGGACTTTATAGTCATCCGAGAGGATCCTCGGAGTTCTGGGAGCATTAAGACCGGGTGCTCGGTTTCTTTGTTTCGAAAGTTTTTCACGAAACACGCAGCATATTATGTTCTGCCGCGTTTTCATTGCGCGACGATGTTCAGAGCTTAACACGTTGAACGCCACAGTGAAAACGGCCATACCTAATCAGACACGATATAATTTACTACGTTCGGATAATCGAGGCTCGACTGTAGTTTATTTATCACGCCATGATAGGTGCATCAGATGCTCAGTATCTACAAACAATAACTTGTCATACTAAATATGGGTAATCGGGGAATTACATTCTTTAAGGAAGCATTCAAAAGCACAGAAACATTCAGGACACTTGTACTATGAGACGTAAACAAATTCCTTTGATTTTCAGGTTAAAAATAATTTCAACTCTGTTGAAACTCATTTTGATTCATTTGATTTTAAAGTATAATGTAAAAAGACGTAATACTACGATATGCGCAACCAGCTGCGATGTGTTAATACTGTTTTTCCTATGAATAGCTATAAAAATCATTTCTTCGAACTCTTACAAATTCGTCGCTGAAAAGGTTAATCAATATTAACATTTATTACATTCCAATTGAACAATCAACAAAATCTTAACATTTACTATCTTTCAAACCGCTTGAACTGGGACACAAAAATGTTACATAAACTATGCTAGAGAAGCAGAGACTAGGCACTTCAAGGTCACATCTTACTCTGAATTTTGTTCAATGTTCATCGCTATGCATTCTAGCATACGATGTCAATTATTTTTCATTTTCTTTCCAATTCTCAAAATAATAAAACTTTCATAGAGGAACTTTGCATGTGTTCTGCCTTATCACGTTGAGTGCCACAGCGAAAACAGCCATGCCTAATCAGACACAACATAATTTACTATTTTTTATATGAATCATAAAGAAAAAAGATTCGAGTACTCAGTCATGTTCTCCTGTTCCTACATTATTGTTTCAGTATGAAGTTTGCTCAGAATTTTACGACAATCAATAATTATTTAATTAAATTAAATTTAGGGTGTACGTCACCGGTGACCGCCACGGCGTTCAACGTGTTAAGATAATACAAAAGGTACGAAAATATTTGGGTAATCCTCTATTACACCATGTGACTTCGAAGTTATTTATCTATATATTTATATATCCATCTTTTTTAAGTCTTATTTCGTTTATTTATTACTGTGTACAATTACATTCTGCGACTATACAGCCAACGACGAGTCTATTCGTTTATCATTATGTTTATATCCCGCGATACAAACTTTATGATTTATCTCTATCATTTACCTGATGTATCATTTTCATCACGAGTAAATAAATTTTGGTTATAGAGGGTTAAGTGTTTTCTTCCGTTTCGAGATTTTTCATTCTTCAGTTAATTTTCCATTAGTTTAACAGTTTATAAGCGGGCGACAGAATATTACGTGTTCACTTTTACCACGCTTATCTGCGGACAAGGAAAAATTCCGTTTTTACTTCGTCTGTGCGTTTTTTGGGAGTCAGGATAATTTCATGCGTTTAAGTTGAATTTAAACTATTTTTTATGTGACGATGCCAATAAATCGAAATTGGTGGTAATGGTGAGTATGAATCAAAAATTTTTCATTTAATCCCGACGACAACTTCAAATGTTATGTGACTTTTAGTGGTGTCTAGTGTAAAGTCTTCACGAAGTCGCAAAAAATAGCGCAGCACGTTGGTTAAGATGTGCAAAATACCCCGCATATAAGGTGTTAATTTTTAAAGTTTCATTACCAAAATATCTTGTGTCTGTTTAAAGGGTCTAGCCGAATAAGATGGTCCAAAGTGTCCCTAAACAAAATTCGATTTGGGATGGGCCATTCGATAGTTTATCAAAAAAGACCAATTTGTGCCAAGTTTCAACTTTGTGTCTCGATGTAGGGGGTAGTAAAGGGCAAACATAGAAAATAATGCTTTTGCCCAATTTCTCCTATACTATTGTATGAAAAATTTTGAAAAACTGTGTTAATATTTTCGGAATTTCATAAGACTTAATAATTACATAAATAAATTGAGACAATAGTGCCAAACAACATAGACCCGGCGCCACTAACTGATTGTTAACATAATTATATAAACTTAACAACGACAAAACTGTATTTTGAGTATTAAATATTATAACATATACTTTCTAAAAAATATATCTTTCATGCATTGATCTCCGTTAAATTGCAAAAAATCGTCCACAGTTTAACTATCATTAACAGGTGCCTGCTGGTCCAACAAATAAATTGCAATTAATTAACAGCAAGCTGATTGTAACGGGCAGGGTATCTGTGTTTGCTTCGCGATAAGCGATCTCCGTGCACACTGGCCTCATTGTTCCTTTGATGTTGCGCGATCATTATGTTCCTAAAATTGTTTTTCACCCGCTAGAAGATCAACGTACCCGGAGGGCAGGCATCTCTAACGGTACGTCAGTTCATCGGGAACAGGTGATTAATTATTCGGACGGGTAGGCGTGGGACGTTATCGACAAATTCACCTTGAGTTAAAGGCATCGGCCAGGGGAACGAACAGCCTTCACTGGAACTCTCCATCGAACACGCACTATAAACTCACCTTCTCTCCTCGTGCTGTTTTATCTGACGCGCCGGCGTCTCTCCACGCCGCGACGCTCGTAAATAAATAAAAACGTGGATGTCGATTCGTCCTCCGATCGTCCCGCGTTTGAGCCTCTCCTAATTTTTACGATGTTTCCCGTATCTAAAAACTCCGCTGCTATCTGCCGTTGAGGATTCTACGCGAGGAACTTTATTGGTCTGGCCAATAGAGTCGGAAGAGAGGCTTTCAGCTCACTGAAGTAGGCCCAGGCGATGAGACTGATACCATGCTTACCGACGATACTCATCAGCATCAGTTCCTTTGGTATTCAGTTGTTATCGAGAAGGTGTAACATGTTTCCAGGAAAATATTGAAGCAGGTACTTTATTCTGTTGGAATAGGTGTAGAACGTTGTTCACACATAGGTACACATACGGCACACATAGACGAGCAGCAGCGGGGTAGAGACCTACAGTTTTTCCAGGACACTTTTCACGAACAAAGAAGGAGCATAGTCAGTCCGAGCAGAATCTACGTACCGCGAAGACACAATCACAAGATACCCAATATATAATGATAATGATTGTTTATTGAATCTTAATGGTATACATACACAGATTTATCATACTATGATCATAAATGTTCCAGGGGCTTTCATAGTTCCGCTCGCCATTCACGCTTATAACTAACATATATTTCTTTAAGGTATTCTGACAATAATTGTTATAATAATCTTCACATTTCAAATACTGGAAAGAATACAATAATACAAAGAAAACAGTAACTAGATACGCGATATATGTGTATAGAGACAAGTCTAGCTTATATAGAGTGTTTACATAGCTTCTTTTCTTTCACAGTGTAATATACAGGGTGATGAAAAAGGGGGTCTAAATCTTTTGTCTTGTAGTACTCACCGAGAGGAGTGAAAAATGTCTAATCAAAGTAGGTCCTAAAATCAATGCTTTCCATGAATGCCAAAATTAGTGAAAGCAGTAATTATAGACTGATGGGGGTGTATCAGCAAAGATAGGATATTATTTTCAATTAATTTCCATAATGAATACAGTAGAATCACGATTATACGAACATTGGTCATTCAAAAATCTATCATCCTGTGTCAGTTACAAGATAAAATTATTATTAATGACACTGTGTACTCTTGTATAATAAAATTATTATTTTTAGGCGAAACATAGTATCAATTTGAGTCATTGTGTTACTAGATACAGTTTGGATAATCGAATCTTACTGCATTCTGATATAGTATGAGTACGTACATGAGCCTGGGGGTCCAGAATACAGAAGAAAACAGTGTGTATTCGAATCTTCCAATGATTTCCTAAAATTTTCAAATTTATCTCAAAGATAAGTATCCTAATTCTTACGGTTGGGAGTGCATGTTTTATAAGGCAGGGAACATTACTTATGCGATAACCTGATATCTCCTTTGCTTTTGAACATATAAAAAAAGTCCTCAGGAAAATGTTACAGGGCTAGAAGGGAGAAATATGAAGATTGAAAACGAAATTTTTCAGAGGACCATTCTTTTTCAAAACTTCAGTTATCGATGTTTTCTTTAAATGGATCTCTATGTTATTATTTCCGTATTTTTGTAGTGAGTAGAAAAACAAATTCAAGTATATAAATTCATATCCTATTAAGATTTTCTAATCTGAAGGTAATTGAACTTGAAGTCGTCGGAAATGTAATAATCTAGAAATTGGTACTTACATGAATCATCATGTTCTTGCTATCGTGTTTTATGCTTGAATATTCTTTAAACTTTTACATGTTTGTCATTATCTTATCTATGTCTTTCTCAAGGGCTTTTTGAGTCCGGTCAGCTTACGTTTCACAATCAGATGTAGGCACGATCATTCTTTTTTAACGCTTTGACGGTCACGTAAACATAAGTCCTTTTCGACTTTTATTAGATATTGTTAGCATGTTTTTGCGGCTGTCAAGCTCCTCTTCATAGGGGTAGTTGCTTTCAAAAGCAAAGTTAGTATGATAAATATCGTCGCTTGTATACTTTTAATGTTTTATAATAGAACGTAAAATATAGATATTTCAAAACGATTGATTAATCGTCTTTATTTAGAAATGAAAGGAACCACTAATACGGGTAACAATGATATTTAACGTAATCAGAGACTGATATGTTATATGTCTTCGGCTAAAATTTCGTATCAAAATATTGAATGTAGTGTCAGTTGTAACAATTTCTTGTAAAGTGTCATTTAAAATTTAATCGATGAGTTGAAGAACAGTACAAGTCCAAAGTTAGCCATTTTCAAACAATCTCAAAACTAAATGTAAAATGCATAGAACTGTTTGTTGAGACCAAAAACAGTGCAAAAAGCACCCCATACTCGTGTTTCAGTAGTCCCTTTAGTTTAATGAGTGTAAAAAGAGTATCTGTCATGGATTTGTACTGTTTCAACAATCTGTTCAACAATCACTTTTCATGGAATAATTTCTACTTCAGTTATGTTTAAAGCAAGTTAATAAATCTTTTTTTTAGTACTGTGCTATTTTTTAAATTTCCTGACTAAACAGTGACTTGAGTTGAAAGACAGTACAAGTCCAATGGTTTTATTTGAATTATTGAAAATTAATGAACAAAGTTGAACCATAATTAGATATATATGAACGTTCATCTGCGTTAGCATAACCGTGTTTAAATTGGAACAGCACTATAAAGTCAATGATGTTGATGATACACGAAAAGTGACACTATTTTTTCAAATATCTCAGAATGTGGTTTTTGGACTTGTACTGTCTTTCAACTCACCG
Source organism: Macropis europaea (assembly GCA_916610135.2). Taxonomy (NCBI): domain Eukaryota; kingdom Metazoa; phylum Arthropoda; class Insecta; order Hymenoptera; family Melittidae; genus Macropis; species Macropis europaea. The sequence goes on from OU744345.1 coordinate 24,366,011, forward strand.
ATTCAATTGAATTACAAGATGCCTCACCGGTGGTTGAGTAAGTCTGGCAGGTGGCAGAACCGGCGTGTAATGTGTTAACTTTCCTTCTCTGTTTTCTCGTCTGCGAGGTTCGATTGCGTTGAATTCAACGTCGAATAGACGTCCGCCGTTTAGACCGTTTAGGCGATCGGGCAAAGGTTTCCGAGATAATTGAAGGGCAATTAAAATTCCGACGGGTCATAGTCACGGCGTTAAACGAAATTTCGCTTTGTGCGCGATGATTTACACCGGCGTTAATCGTCCCTTAATTATACTTTTTATAGTTGAACGAACCGCGGCTCCCCGGCATCGTCACTTCTCCATTTTCGTCCTTCTTTTTACCTCGTGCAAAAAATCATTATCGTTGCAGAAGCGAGCCTTAAAATGAAGATACCTTATCAATGCATAGAAAATTTATTTCCTCCTTACACATGTCCTTTGCTATCGTTCTTTCCTTCAAAAGAGTAGATGAATTACGTGGAAACACGTATCGTCATCGCGAAGGATCGACGCGTCATCCAATGGAAATCCACTTTTCTTCGATAGTCCTGCTCTCTTCTCTCCTCTTCTCTGCGTCTCTTCGTCTTTTTTCCCTTCCTTCGTTCGTCCTCCGAAGGGTCGAGCACCCTCGAGGTCATCGACTCGCATGGTTCATTCCAGGGTCCTCTACGACCAGCAATCAACGTCATATCTTTCAACAGGCACCGAGAGGCAAGAAGAGATTTCTACGACTGCGAACGGCCGACGATCCGGAAGCTTTCCTGATCGATTCTTGATAACCAATCGAGCCGAACGGTAGTCACTAACGAAATAGATACTCCGTTCCTCAATTACGATCGTACCTCCTACCGTTTTTCTACCGGTTTCTGTGATCGACTCTCTTTTCTACGCTCGATTCGTTTGATTGTCTTTTCGGACGACGCTACAATCTTCTGTGGAATTTTTTAAGAACACTTTATGACACCGTCTACCTCGAGTCTCCTGCACACCTTGACGTACAATTTAATTTAGATTATTTGCGCGTATGGATACGATGTAACTTTCTTGCGCCTGTCGGTACAGATAGTGGTTGAAAGGAGAAAAACATGTTTCAGTTTTTAAATTAAATATTTTAATAAAATTAAATATTTTAATAGAATGAAAAGTATGTTTCTGCACGTACTATAGTTCTAGTTTATTAAAACGTATCACAGGAGATTGAAATTCAAAGGAAAAATGAATTTCCTTCCGAAATTATTCTTCTGATAACTCAATTGTGTTAGAAGATGCGTCATCGTTGCAAGCTAGATATCTTACGCATTTTTCAGTAGGCGGTATAGTGTCACTTTCCTCACTGTATTCTTTCATTGTCATCTTCACTCGAATCCACATTGTCCAGTTTCTCCAGATCTGATTTTTAAAACCCACTCTTATCAACACTTTCTTCATCAATTTCAATTAAAAAGTTCTGGAAAATGCCAGTCATAACGGCGTAATGTTATTCATAATGATGATTGGTCAATTATTTGCTTTTTCTTTTTAAAATCATTAATAACCACTCTAACAATCCGAGCCCTCTTGATTTGTTGAACTTCAATGCTCCGAGGCATCATTTTAAACGTCCCCAACTACTTCGTTCACCCATCAACACTTTCAGATTTGGGTATTCAGATCCACACTATAGAATTTGTAATTTAGCCAACAGTTTCAGCGTTAAATTGGACTTTTCTTTCGGCTCTACTGATAGTTTCAAAAACAGTGTTTATAGATCCCTAGGTCAGTTTATGAACACTCCAACTGCGTTAGTTTAGCGTTTCACTATTACTCTAGTATGTTTAAAATGAGTTGTTGGTCTATACTGTAACAGTCTTTTTCAGGTATTATGTATATTATCTGTCTCTACACTTTTCAATCATTGTACAAACAAAAGGATGTTCCGGAATACTGTAATAAATTAAATTAAATAATAAAATACACTCAAAATACTGCTTCCACTTACGTATCGCAACAGAAGTCGATCCTGTTAATAATTATTATTAAATCTCCGCAAGTGAAATCTAGTACCTCAAACGCTATGAACAGTGCAGCAAATCATTATATACTTCGACATTACGTGACTACAACGAGCCAGATTCATGATTGAAGTCCAAGGGGTTAAAATAGTAACTCTTTATAGTCCTTTTACTAATGAGAATCGTTTTCTTCCAGTTGCTGTATTTTCTACATTATCTGAGGCATTCCGATAGAAGTTTAAGTATAATAATAATAATTTGGTATTGAACCTTAACGGTACATATTTAACAGTTTCATAATAGTATGATTGCAGATGTTCCAGGAGCATTCGTAGTTCCGCTCACCATTCATGCTTAACAATAACATATACTTTCTTGGTGTATTTTCGCAGTAATTCTTATAGTAATCCTAAAATTAAAATACTGGCAAAAATAGATATAACACAAAGGAAACAGTAACAATGACACTTAGTGCTTGAAGTAACGTGCTCACTTAGGTTTTAGAAGTTTAAGTAACTCAATTTAAATTTCGATAGTATTCGTGATTATATTCTGATTATTTATTTAATGCTTTTTAACCGACTGAATTAATTAGTGCGTTAATTTACATCCATTATAGAGAAAGTATTAATTCTTTAACGTCTAATTGAATATTTCAATCGCGATGAGTTGTTTCAATGTAGTTTATTATTTTTACATCCGTTGCTGGTTATTACCTTCGACAGTGCTTGTCGGGTTTATTGTACAAGTTTATTCCGAGCAGTTGGTTTCCTTCAGTGAAAGTCAATTCGAAATGTCAGTTTCTAACATTGTGTATTCGCGTATGCTTGCCGCGCAAATGTAAACTTGGAACGAAATCAGCAGAGGTAGTTTGAAAGATTTATGGAGCATTCGAGAGTGATAGTGGAAGAAAATGAGCGGCGTAAAAGAGGCGTAAAAAATATTCTGCTTGAAGTCTGAAAGGGAGCAGTATGTTTAATGGACATTCGAAATTGTTGTCTTTATAAAATTAGAAAATGTGAGCAAAGGAAAATTGAAAATTTTAAGACTTGGTAGAGAAACTCTAATTGATTTATAATTGAAATACAGAACTGTTGTGCTATGTGCTGATTTTCTGTGTAAACTTAAGGTTTCCTTAAGACTATTGTAATATTCAACGTACTTGACAATTTTGAAACTGAATTTTTTCGAAATCGGTGCCCTAAACGAAAAGATGTTATTTCATATTTTAGATTTTTTTTTAAGTAAAGAATCAATCCCTAAGTACAAGAGAATAAGAAGAAATATTTTCATAGATCAGGGAATATAGAAATACCTATGTTTCTCCCTACAGGAGTACAAAGAAATGTATAATAATTGTTTCTCATTTAGAGGAACATGTAACGATTTGAGACAATGAAAAATGAACTGAATTTTGAAACGAAAATGTATCTGATAAAGGGAGTGTTATTGTGGAAATCTTCTTCCAACGGTCGCCAGAGTTCTCCACGGATAGAGTAGGACAAATTAAATTAACGAGATTATATACTTCGCAAGTACTTGTCGCAATTTTGCAACGCATGTAATCATGTACTCGTAAAATCAATTAAACACATTATACTAGATTGCACAGGTCTGGAAGGATTTAAAAATCGTTTTCAATTACTTGGCAACGATTAGACTCTCTTCGGAACTACGAGTAATATATAATATTTAAATTACCTGAGTTTATTAAAATTATGAATATGTACAATAAATTGTAATGTATATCAAGATTTTATAATCATTGATGACTCTGTAGGTGGCGCGTTGTAAACAAATAAAAAGGACTTTGCAATCAAGCTAATACTTATAATTGCTTCGTAGATTTTATACATTGTTCAGTATTCTTGTTTACTCGTTCTTTTTTTTGTACCTAGGTCTCTTAGGATGCACTTATTGCACCTTGTTGATTTGTTTTATTTCTTTGTTGTCTTTATAACATAGATTAAATAACTGATGCAATAAACAGAAAGAATATATAAATTAATTGTTTACAACAGCATGTAATTGACGGGACCACAGTGTAAAACAGTGTTGATTAGGCCAATCAGAAAATTTATTGCACAATTTTTCTTTCTTTGTGTCACCCTAGAGTTTTTTATGAGTCTGATGCAATTTGTTTAATTTATATGAAAACATGTAAAAGTTTCTTTGTCTTGTAGTAAAGAAATTTCCTAGGACACTTTTGACGTTGTTAACTTCATAATTTTGCAGACTCCTAAACAGGTGGCGGTCTGATGTTGCAATGTCTGGACTACATGCTGGGTGAATCATTCTTTCCCAACCAAATTCCCCTAATTTCTGTAGTGTCTGTCTTGCCACATGTGGTCGTGCGTTGTCCTAGTGAAAGAATACTTTCCTTATGGTTGAACAATCTTGAAATTAGAGGAATTTGGTTGGGAAAGAATGATTCATCGAACATATAGTCCACACATTGCACCATCAAACTACTACCTGTTTAGAAGTCTGCAAAATTAGTTAAGTGGAAAAAAAATGGTCAAAATATGAAAGGAAAATCGCATTACTTATGGGACAATCTAATAAATCGCTAAATACATCACTAAATACGGAGCGTATGTGTAAACAGATGTTATAGATATATTAATAAAAGTTCGGATATATTGTTCATCTCAAAATCAACCAAAATGTTGTAACAAAAGTATATACTGTTCTGTAAATGTTTCAAAATGTACTTCTTATTTTTTCACTGTTTTAAATATGCCTTTTTCAAATATTTGGGGACGCTAAATTGCATAAACATCGTCTAGTTATATGAAAACGAAAATTCTCGTTACCGGTCGCTAATGTGATAAGCTAATTGTAAGTTGAATTGAATTACACAAATCTTTGTAATATTTCTAGAAATTCAGCTGAAAGATTTGGAACGTGTAAAACAATTAATTAACTTTTAAAATAATTCTCTATTATTATAGATAGAATCACGATTAGCTACTATTTAACTATTTGCTAATGCCAAATAATACGTAGGGTGTTTCGAGTTTTCCAACAAACTGCAGGAACATATTCTACAAGGCGGACATAATAAAAAACTGTTACATAAAGTCCAGCTGTAAATGCTCTGTTACAAAGGTATAAACAAATATTGCACGGGACATAAACCAATCCACAACGAATTTTCTATCTGAGAACATGAAAGCTCTGATGTTTACTGTCTTGAAATAATTCACGATAAAATGTATTTATTACTACTTTCCTCTTTAACTTCAAGGCAGAAAACATATTACCTTTAAATTTCGTGACATGCTTTAGATACACCCTGTATATTCACCTGTACGCGATAATTATCGACGAGTCAGCACGCTAGAAGCGGCGCCTTCCGTTTCTCCACGAAAGAAAATTCCCCATCGCGATCAGACGTTCGGTGCATAAATCATCTGAATTTTTCCAGAGAAACTGGCCGATTCGAACCTAATCCATGTTCCCCTCGTTACCGCTTGATGAGCTTTTCCGCCTGTCTTGATTGTTCTTCCATCTCTTTCGTACGGGAGGTAAGGTAACAAGGCTCACGTAGTAGCGTGGTTCATCAGGGCCGGAAAGTAAAGTGGACGATACCGCAGAGAAGAGAAAAGAGAGGAGGAGAAAGAGAGAGGGAGAGAGCTGCTGATGGCCAGCCGTGCAAGGTGGACGCGACTTGTGCCTCCCCGACTCCTTGCTTCTTCGAGGCAAAAAGCCCCGCTATTCGTTAGAGCTCGCTCAACGTATTAAGATAATTGTTCGCGAGCAAGGATCGAGAGGATACCGATCCTTTCGTACGATCTATACTTTCTCCAAGCTTCTCCACTTTCTTTTTCTCTCGGTTGTATGGTATTTAAAGGACTACTGGATTCATTGCTAAAAGTGGAGATCCACGATGAGATATTTCATAAGATTCTGCTCTCATGAGACAAAAATCTCAACAACAACTAAATGCACGAGGGATCTTTCCGAAGTTCTGGGAATTGTGCTCTAAATTCTTTATTTTACTCATTTTCGTTTATGTTATGTTGTAGTTTCTTAACACTTTCGCTGTTGGCGGTTTTGACGCGAGAGCCTTAGGTGGATACCGCGTATAATTTCCAAAACTTGATAGCTGAATGCCATAAGATTCTGGCATTAAAATGAGAGTGAAAATAAAAAATGTTTTGTAATATCATGCTTGTAACCACTTGTTCCTCAAAACTGAAACAAATAATAAAATGCACATAACTCCCTGTAAATATAAAATGACGTTGGGCTACGCCAGCGGTAACCAGCTATAAAATGACGTAGAACTACGTCAGCGATTACCAGCTACAGATTTTAAAATTATGTAGAACTACGTCGATGGCTGCCAATGTGTTCATATAATCCTCTTCTAATTGTATATGCTTATGTTAGCGCGAAACTAATTTTTTGATACCTCCTTCGAAGAACTTTTGGGGAATCTCTTTTATCCACCGGTTTACAGTAGTGCTTGGTCATTAAATCGATCAACCCAACAATAAACAGTACTGTTAGATTCCGCAGAGTTGTCAAATACTCCATGTAATCGTTGAACGACTTCAGATGGCTTTACGCCCTCTTTCGATAGAAAGAAAATGATGGCTCTTTGAGAATTCACGGCGTCTTCCAAAGTCGCAGGGTTAACACCTCAGAAACACATCTTTACTCGCCTAGTACTAGTGGTCGAACTATACTGACTGGCATGGACTGCTGTCGTTAGGAAAATGTGTCAGTACTTACCTGTGCATAACAGAATCAGTCATTAGGCCTGCATTCCTGCGCTGGTTTTTATTTCCCAGAACATTGAAAACATCCCTCGTAAATAATGGAAACAGTCGTGAGAGATGAGATTTTAGAAAATTCTGCTAATGATCTAGGTATTTGTGTGCATTTTCTTGTTTGGTTAAAAAAACGCGAAAATTCTGAAAAACGATCTTGTAAAAATGATTAACAAATAAATTCAGTACGTGTGGATGACTACGTGAATTTAGAGTTTCTGGTTATCATAGCAGTTATCTTTTATTAAATTGCTGAACATGAAAGCAAATAACTAATAACTATTTCAATTAAATACAAGTGTTAACGTTTAATGTACTTGCTCCTGAGTTTTATTAGGAAACATGTACAACGATCTAATAATATACATAAAAAACCGAAGAGAAAAATTAATAAGTTAAAAATTACAAAACTGGAGATATAAAATAAATAAGTAAAGCGTATACAATTGTAATTACAATGTTCCTCATTTAAGATAACCGATCAAATGATTTGAACGAGGTTAATAAGAGCGAGAGAAAATCCGTGGTATTGCAAAATGTAATTAACGCGAAAGAAAATGTTCGCTAATGATACGAAGTTCAATCTTTGAACACGATGATTAGTGTTCAGAGAATTTTTCAGTACTTAATGTAGTTTTGTGGTACGAATTCTAAGTAATAGTAAATTCTTGAAACGTTTAAAGAAATTAATACTTTTTCTAAATTACGTATCGACAGATTCGTTATAAAACTATACGACACTTTTGATTGCTATTTTGCAATTTACTTTTTTAAAAAAAATTATTCGTTTCGTTGAAATTATCAATTAAAGTGTATTTATACTGTGCATATTCTGTATCCTATAAATAGACTAATTTACAGAAGCCTATTATGTTAACTATCAATTAGAAAGCACGCAAACGGTGGATGCCAGTTTCCATAGCTCCACGTAGGATGTCTTGAAAACAAAAGGACGTAAGTTTTCTTTGAAGGTATGTTTTTTGATTTTCAGTAGTTTTACACGTACACATTATAAAATGATCTCCACGTTTACTTATATTTCCCAGCAAAATTATAGGGGAAACTCGGGTAATTACGTGATGACTTAAATAATGTTTCGGAATACAGCAGTAATTCCAGTTAATTTTCACAATTATACCAGTGTTTTTTCACTGACTCGGAACAGTTTAAAAAGATTATACCAATAAACATTGATGTATATAATTTCGAGGTGACAGGCGGTTCATAAACATGGTATTTTGAGGAATTTCATACAGTTTATTATTTTTCGTCACTGTACGAAGGTGTATGAAAAAAGTGGTCAACATACTTTCTTTTAGTGAAATTATCAATTAGTTAAAATTAAAAAAGGTGCAGGCACACTGTTTCAGAGTCTGCAATATGGAATATAGAAAGGAATACTCATAAAAAGCATAAGCATATAAGCATTTAACTTAACGTTTCCAGTTAAGTTACGTTATTATTAAGAATTTTATTTTAAAATCAGGTAATATTGCAACGAAATTCTATACTGGCTGTTAGGGTAAAAAATATAGTTTTAAAAATTGTTTCACGAAAATTTCAGCATAACCCCGTATTTTTTATTATTTTAATTTTATTAATTTAGTTCTTTTTACACCTATTAAACAATTTGGTTTATTTTTAAGCAGTACAAATGTTCCAAGTAAAATAATATTTACAAGAAAAATGGTTATCATGGAGTTATACTAATCGTACCATGAAATTAGATACATTGGCATGGAATTAAATACAAGTTGCTCAATTTAATTAACCTATCACAGTAAGAAAAGAACAGAAAAATTTAAACAGCTATAACCTTGTTTCATTAGATAAAATTAATGCTTTTCCTATACGATTACTATTCTTTAACCATCTTATCAATTTTACCTAACAAGACTCGATGGAAATGTTAGTATCACAGAATTATCTGAGATTCTCCTATTACATTTTAATAGTAAACCACCGGTTAACCGTACCTTCCTTTTACCTTTCTTTTACAAATGTAAATAACCCGATCAAATAATTCCGTTAGGATATTATAAACATCTATCCATTTTCTATGAAGCTGCTTTTCAAATAAAATTATCAACCCTCAACTATTCAAAATAATCGGATTAATTTTCCCCTGTAAAATACAACGTATTTCATAGCGGAGTATACTGCACTTTCTGTTTTTGTTAACAAGGGTTACTTCGAACCTGTATAATTTTATTTTCAATTACACCCGAGCAATACGGAAAAGTCTTTACACTAATCCAATATTTTCTCATCTATTCCTCGGAACCACGTGAGAGCAGTTTATCAAACAAAACAGAAGAAAAGTAAAAAGATCACTCCCGGTTCATCAAGACTCTAACACGCTTACCGTTTTTTGCTCTGAATCGAAAGTCTAATCGACTCGGGATTAAACATTTCATGCGATTATCTACTTGGTTAATGTCTCGATAGGAAACGGTTAGGATCGAACTGATTAAAAGTGCGTCCATAAAATCGGCTGTGCTCCTCGGCAGAAACGTAAAAGAATGCGTTATTGATGGACAAACGAGGCCTAACGAGCCAGCACCGATAAAAAGTTTCGCCAGAAGCGAACCGTGACTGAGAACGTTACGGTTAGATTGAACGAACTGCATTGGCAAAAAGCACAATTATCGAATGGGCTAATTAAACGCGTAACGTTGCTCCGCGCCGTGGAGAAGGCCTGCTATGGTCTAGGAGACGAGGAACACGAGGCTGGACTCAAACGGAAGAGGATTGACCCTTTGAACGTACCGAAGACACGGCACCGTCGACATTTCGAGAAATCGTATTTCTTTCGAGCCACGTACAATGTCTTTGGCAATTAAGTCCCCGTGCACCGTGAAATGGACCCGGACCATTCCTTGAATCGATTATCCACGAACGGTCGTCTTCGAATTTTTCTCCGTTTGATAAAAATTCTCGAGAAGTCGAAGGTGCTTGTTGAAACGCCTAAACGTCGTTCACGTGGACTCTCGTCTGATTTACGAGCCGGCTCTTCCGACTTCTTCGTCATATCCGTTGGTTTACAACCTTTGAACGTCTCAGAGATGAGCATCGCTATGATTCGTCGTCGAATGTTTTTCCAGGGATATTTCTGTACAGCGGTTTCAATCTTATTTCTGTTGGCTCAGTGTATGGAAAACGTCGGATTTTCACTAACTGTAAGTGAAAATATTGATGTCGGTGTTTGAGACATGTTGGTTTTTATTTATAATCTTATACGTGTGCAGAGTGATCGCTTATTAATCATTTGAATAGTGTGAAGCTTCTTTGAATTTACAGAAAATGGATGTATTTCCGCTATTTAGAATAACAAAAAGATTTTTTCGAGGGAGGTATACAGTGACGACAACAGTTATTTTTATAAATGGAGGCATAGCCAAGATATGAAGATCACTATTACTATAGTATGCGTGTACTACTTGAGAACATTTATGTCAAAGCATCTACTACAGTAATGCCTATTCGCAGGAACGCCTAATACTTTATTAGATAGAATGAAAAGGTTGTATCAATTAATGTATAAAGAAATATATAGTTACATTTAAAAAATGGAAGTGACCTTTACGTTTTCGCAGCATCCGTACCCAGAAAACACACACACACACGCGCACTACACACGTACTATACACAAGATACAAGTCCAACCTCCTCGCTGTGTACCTTGGGTTATTCTAATGCAGATGGCACACTTTTCATTTAAAGTACGATAAAACGGCGACAAAAAATCGTAAATCAACTTTTTAGAGCTCGTTGTAAAGAGGAGACTTCCCTTTACAAAGTCATTTTAAAACGAATCTCGAAAAAATTTGTTTAAACACCGTAGAGTTGTTTGAAATTGTAAAATTTAAGAAAAAAGCAACTTTAGTTTTCCACTCCGTTTATAATATAAAAGGGTCTTTGAAAAAATTCATTACGGGGATGTGAAAATAGAGACTTCGCCCTTTAAAGTGAACCCACGTCGATTGTTGTACAGTTTTTTTTTCATGAACTTACAGCAGTTCGAAAAACGACAATTTTTCAGTCAAACTTTAGTGACCCTTCAATTTTGTGGAGTAGTGTATGATAACATATTTAATATCGCTTGAAAAGTAAAATTCCTGCAGATAATTTTGAACGAGCGAGATAGAGTATCGGTCACGATTACATCGGTCGGGTACAATGAAAAACAAAAGCTTTTTATTTCCATTATAGGACGACTTCACTGTAGCGAGGTGGGGATACGAATTTTACACAGTCCAAGGATGAAAAACGTTACATTGATCCGAATAATATTACATTGATCAAAAGAGTGTTCTCTTAATTTACTTTCGAATTTTCCCTTTCATACGTACCGTTAAAATGAACACAGTAATTGTTTATCCGACGCACAGTGTAACGTTTCGGCGATCTAGCGGAACGAAATTATTGCACCAAAAGAATTCTAGTTTTTGTTGATTTTATGTGTTTTTCTACTAAGGAAACACATAATTGGGTATATACTTTACATTTGAATAATATTATGTAATGAAAAAAACTCTGCATTAAAAATAGACAAATCGAATGTTTAAACTTTTTTTGTAGGACCAATAGTTTTTGAGATATATGTATGTATATACATTCTTCCGTGCCTTCAAGCGCGACACGTTAAAAAACAATTAAAAACTATTAGATGTCGACATTTGTCCACATTTTGTTTGTACGTTTTACAAAGCTTATGAATCTAGTTTTCAGTACAAAAAGTATGAACAGTGTAGAACAGTGTATTATATGTTAAAAGTTATAATTAGAAAGTTATACTTATAATTAGAAAATAGCGGTTAAGTTACGTATTGACTGTTTTAAATGTTTAAAGGGCTAATAAAATAGTTATTGAAAAAAGACAAACTTATAAATATATCCTGAATAACAGAAGATAATAATACATCCACACAAATATCACTAGAGGACTCTGGTATAATGCATTTTTTAAAAAACTGAGGCGCATGAAACGCGTCCGTAGGGCCAAACGCAGTTAACTGCAACTGGTTCTATTAATTAATAATAATAGGTCATATTTTATAATAATATTTACGATTCCCGGTAATATGGATATTTTACTATTGATTTGTAATATAATTTTACAAATCTGGAACATTATCAAAAATGAATTTTGTTCTGCTAAATTGCCGAAACGTCACACCGTGCGACGTACCGAAAGCGTAGCGAACGTTGGAATCGCGAAACGAAGGCTAACTCGCAGGAGCAATTTTCGCGCGACAAATCGCGGTTCTAATTGGCGAGAGAGCTTTTTTCCCGGGAGTACAAGTGTTCCAGCGTGCGGACTTCTTCTTTCTGGAATCGTGGCAGGCTGAACTCTCCTTTGAAGGTCAGTCCGAGGCACTTTCGAGAAATGAAATCTCCGGTCTTGGGCCAGCTACAAGATGCTAAAGGAATCAAATCGCATTCTCCGCGTCGTCCCGGCTTCCCCTGGGAGCGTTCTTCCCTTCGGTTCACCACGATACGCACCGCTGAATCGAGAATCGATCTCGAACCTGGTTACCGATCGATTCCTGGTACAATGGACGCTGGGCTTCCTACACGTCGCCCTCGACCGGTCGCTCGGCATCGTTAATTGATGAAGATGTAGTACGCGGTTTTTTTCGATGAATTTCACGGCGGCGTAGCGATCGTTCCTAGACTCACGACCCTTCTCTCTCTTTTTTTAAATCCGATGTTTACTGTGAAAATCGATTATAATGCTACGTTTTTACGTAACAGTAAATAATGAGTTTTACTGTAACCACTTTTCTTGTCGTGAAAACTAGAAGTCACGGTGTCATGACATTGGATTTCGCGTCGTGACTTCAATCCATTGCCGCAAATGACGGCCATAGCCGTCAGATTTTTGTTGATGTGCTGGCAAATGACGGCTATAGCTGTCAAGTATATTTTTGCTGAAAAAACAACAACAAACTGACGAAATTCCTGTACATGTTATCGGTAGATAACGGTAATACTTAAAAGGAAATGTGTGTTTTAATTAACCCTTATAAGCATTGTCTTTTCATCTAATTTCTTGTAACAACAAAGGAATATTTAAAAAAAAAAGTGTGTTTCTGAGGCCGATCTAGAAAAGGAAATGTGCGTCTATGGGTTAATGTCACGAAATCAAATCGTTTTCATTTTTCGGTGACATTTGTAAGGTAGTGTTTCACAGCGTATATGGTGAAAACAATACAGTAAAAACTCAATTGTCCGAACGTGGATCATTTGAAAATTGTTCATCTTATATCAGTTATAGAATAAAATTATCGTTAGTGACACTGTGCATTTAATTTTATAGTATTATACATTATACATTCTAAAGTAAAATTATCATTTTTATGAGAAATATAGTCACAACATGCGTCATCCTGTTGCTCATTCTAGTTCGGATAATCGAGGACTGGAGAACAAATTAAATTGAATTAAATAATTATTGATTGTCACAAAATTCTGAGCAAACTTCATACTGGAACAATAATGTAAGAACACAAGAAGACGATCGAATACTCAAATCTTTTTTTCTTCACGACTGATATTAGAATACTAAATCCTATTATGTCTGACTAGGCGTGGCTGTTTTCACTGTGACACTCAACGTGTTAATTTACGCATATAATTCCTCTAGTATTAATTCCTTTTCTACTGTTATATATTGTATCTTACATAATTCGTCTTACTTGTCTTATTCATTTGAATGATACCCATGTAAAATAAATAAATGAGCATAACTGTGAGTGATGTAATGTAGGAACAGAAGAATACGAGTGAGTTACCAAATCTTTTTTGCCTTTACGATTTATGGTTGTTTTCACTGTGGCAGTCAGCGTGTTAAAAAGCATTTCGCCCATTTTCACAAATTTAGGAAATCCCCATTATATTCAGTCATCTGCTAATAATTCCACTTTCGAGAACTTTGTAAGATCCAATACACAAATATTCGAAGTTTATTCACAGCACTCCAATATCTACAGAATATTCGAACAGCCCCAGCCCTAACCCGTACAGGATTGGCTCACGCACACTCCTGGTCTCGGACACGAGAATGGAATATCATTTTGCGTTACTCATTAGTTTGCTTAGACGGTGCAAGCTGTAATTACGCAACATCAGCGGTGATTATGGTGTGTACGCAATCGTGGCGGAATGAATCGACGGAAATCGATGGAAACCCGTGGAACGACTTCTATACCCTCTTCGAGACGAGAGAACTATACAGCAGCCTATTGACTGATGGCCCGTTTGCATGGAAGCCTTTACTACTGTATTAATCGTTGGCTACTGAAAGACGCATATAATTAGTCGTTGATTAGAAACGTTGGATGAAGAATAGATTCAGGGTGCACGAAGGTCAATCGCTTCTTTAACGTATGAAGTCGTTTGTTTAACAGAAACATCGTCTATTGTTATGTTTTATTTATTATGCCTATGGACATAGATGAATACCACGAGGAACGAATACTTCTCGAAGGTATCAAAGTCGAATGGTTTATTGCATTTGTCTGAATCTTTCTACGGTGCAGGAGTAATTAAATGTAATAAAAGTCAGTTTGTCATCATGCACGCGCTGAAATGATGGACGACTCCTTGAAAAGTGATTTTAGACGGCGAGTTTTCCGCAATGGAATGCCTGCAGTGTAATTACTGGTTGTAAGCACGTAGTTAGGAGGACCGTTTTAATCCTCCCATATAAATTATTCTCACTGGCGATATAAAATTATTCCCTACCCCGTTGCGTGAAATTCAGTTTCCTTTTGCTTACACTTTTGTTTTTGGCTGACGGTTATAGTGTAATACATTCCTGAGCATGTATTTTTTTCTGTTACAACAGTGTACTAAAATAAATAAAAACCGCAATTTGAAAATGTTAAGTCACCGTGAAATCATCAAAAATATGAGGCGCATGAAAATTAAAGAAGTTGTTTTCATATGAAGGCTTTCAAACAGTAAATATAGACATCTCTCGAATCACACGAAACTTGAACGACGATACTTATGGGGTGACCCGATAGATCCCTAATCTTCAATTACACGCTCTTGAACAGTACGCAACGCAGTTCTCAAAATTGTATGAATCCTAAGTCTCGAATAACACGGAACTGATTAACCATGTTATTCAAGGGTTACCTGCACTTCATTGACTTTTATTCTAACATGAACAAGTAAGAAATTACGTTAGATGCAATGCAATTTACATGATATATACTGTAACTAATATCCAAAAAAATTCAATTAATATATCCTAAATATCACTCTGTTCATAATCTACAAATTAAAATTAAAATAAATATAGTAAATAAAATAATTGAATAATAAAATATAAAATATTTTAGTAATAAAATTATAAGTAAAATTAAAATAATTTCAACATTAAAAATTAAAAATATTAAGTTAATTGAAAAAGTAAACGATTATTAATTAATGGATCAAATTCACATATAAATGGTGAAGATTTCACTTCATTAACTTTTATTCTAACATGAACAACTAAGAAATTACTTTAGATGACAGTTCTTAGCGTTTTGCGTCGAATAATACTAAAAACTGAAAATGTGAAACAGCTTCCTCGTTGTCCAAAATATTTTTGTCTACCATGCGCGTTCTTGAACATGTAACTGACGACGAGCTTCTCTGTAGTTACAGGCCCTTCGAGCAATGTTGTCATTTGTCGTGCATGATTCCTGCTGTGAAGTGTAGCGTCGCAAACCCGTGGGACGGCTTCCAATTTCTTTCCGCGGTTGAGCACGTAAGTACAGTAGATAGCTGTTACCCCATAGCTGTGGTCACCGAGAGAAGTTTAACCTATTAGAATTTCCTACCTGTACCAGCTACTTCGTCTGTCTTCACGGTCTTCCCTCGTCCTTGTGTATCTTCATTTCATATTCAACGAAGGAAAGCTCGCGGTTAAATTTTCCCACTCGTCTTAGCTCGTTTTCCGCAAGGTAATCTACCGTACGACTCTTCATCGTGTTACTGACTTCTGCTCTCGTAAATACATTTTTTACGTCTGTATTACACGAGTCTATTGTTACCACGTTCGCTGTCGTGGAGGTCCCGGAGACCAGAACCTCACATTTAATTTAATTGATTAATTATAGATTCTGATATCATTCTAAGGAAGCTTAACATTACACGAATAGTAAAGAAGCATGTAGATACGATTAGGCACTTAAATACTCAATTATTTTGTAATTTATATTGAAAATAACAAGTTATAGCGTGTCTGACTAGGAGGCTGTTTTCATTGCGGCATTCAACGTGTTAACGGGTTACATGTACCTGGGATGGGTAAAATAGGCATACTTTTCTAGAATTATTTTTTCATATAAGTTTGTTTTCGAATGAAAAAGTGTGGACTATGCCTAAAAGTCTATGATTTAAGGAATACTTCCACAAAAAATCTTTTAAAAATTCGTTGCCATTACGAAGTTACAGCTGGTTGAAGGAGACACGTTTTTCGTGGACAGCGTTTGCAGTGCCAAAAATGTCTCCTGGGATTTATCTGGAAGAAGAAGAAAAAATACTTTCTTAAAGTAGATGAATAAAATTAGTCCATCACGCATCTGTTTTTTGAAATATTGATTTTTACAGAAAATATAAGCTATTGAATTTCAAAGTCCTGTTTTCGAGAAAATTTCGTTACTTTTTTGTTGATTAAAATAAAACTATTGGTCATAAACAAAAATCCATACGTCAACCGTCTTCAGTCCTTTCTCGGCTAAATGACCACAGCTGTTGATGTTAGGTTACATGCAAAGATGAATTTCAAAAACTGTTTGTATACTATTCGCATGCACTGTTCAGGCAGAGGGTACTTAATATGAAGTCTCAACTAACAATAAGCTTGAGGGGTATTTTCCTTTCTGGGCCTATTTTGAGGGTATATTTTGGGAATTCTTTTTAAAAAACTAAAGAACATCTTTACGAAACATTGCAAATTTATTCATATACATATATATTTATACTACATGAATTTTTGAACATTGTTATCATTTAAAGTATAGTATTTATTCACTGGGGAAGTACAGAGGTTGAACAAATATTTCTGGCATGGCTCGCACGATAACTGCAGCTGAAGCCAGCTGAAATTAAAACCTCAGAAGAATTCCTAATTAGTATGAGTGTGGCTA
Source organism: Macropis europaea (assembly GCA_916610135.2). Taxonomy (NCBI): domain Eukaryota; kingdom Metazoa; phylum Arthropoda; class Insecta; order Hymenoptera; family Melittidae; genus Macropis; species Macropis europaea. Next base: position 24,382,952 of record OU744345.1, read on the forward strand.
GCGCCCGAACTACGGACAACGAAAAAAAGGCAATTTTGAAATATTGATATATTTTGTTTAATGTAGTTTAGACGCTAGCCATATTCATAATAATTAAGAGCTATTTTGAGTTTCTGATTACAAATAACTTCAACGCCACTTATCGTGCGAGGCATCCGAGAAGAATGTTTTTAACCTGCCTACTTCTCTGGTGAATAAACACTATACATTAGATGCCTTCAATGTACAGAAATTAAAACATGTAGCATAAATGTATATTAACAAAGCTGCATACTTTCATATAGATATGCTCTTCTGTTTTTTTTTAAACAAAATTCTCAAGATATACCCTCGAAACAGGTCGAAAACGGAGAATACCCTCGGAATTGTGAGTGACTAGAGTGGTATGTACTATATTCTCATAATATATAGATTTCTTTATGTATTTGTAACAAACTAAACACTTTTATTGTCTTCAATTACTTGTCCTGAATAATGCCGCTATACATTCCTGGTCTCGTTTAAATCCTACTAAAATCTTACATAAACTTCGATCGAATGGGTTAACTATGCAGTACAATCTATAGCACGTATGGGGGCTAGGTGGTGACTGGCTTCACACACTTTGTCGCTTAATTTGCATAAACCGCATAGAATCAGGAACGAACCCGTAAGACGGCTACCGAGTTACCGGCTGCGTGTTCCAGGAATAATAACGCAATGGTAGAGTATAGGGGGGTATCAGCGGCATTCTCATCGGAATCTGGACGTCCCTTCTATTCGTAGAGGCTTACGTTTTCATCGGACGCTTGATAAACTGCGACATAAATCCAGCGGGTGCAGCGTTCGTTAAAATGGATCTCCGCGAGCGAAGGTTGCTCTTCATCATCATTCCCGGGGTACGAGGAGGTAGTGAGTTACAGAGAAAGTGATAGTGGCTTTGGCCGAGTGTAGAACTGCGGATACCAGAGCGATCGCGTGGGCGTTACACGTTCTCTCGTTATGGTGCACCATCGTATTCTCATGTAGATCGGGTTCTGTCCACACCTCGGTCTCCCAGGCACGAGGCCCGTCGATATCCGAGACCTCGCAGAGTCGATACGGGACACCGTGGGCTCCCACGTGCCCACCTACGTGGCTCTTCAGGGTTGACCGAAGGCTGCTCGCGGTATGCGAAAACCCAAGTGTCACAGCGTCTTCCGCGATTCTTCGTGGCCCAAGCAGTGTCAATTTGCCGTTTGAAATATTGCTTCATAAGTAGACTGCGGATGTTTAAGCAAATATACATTTTTAGATTTCCATATTCCCTATGTTAACCCTTTGCCATACAAATAAAATGAAACTCGATTCGTTCAAAAAATATTATTTAATATATATCAATTTAACTGTTATGTAAGCTTTACAATGATATAATAATCCTGTGGTTAACTCTGCTGTTCTCCTCGGGTCTGTATGACCCGAAATGAGGATAACGTTTCCATAGATACTATGTTTTTAAATATTTCTTTTTACTATTCAATCTATTTAAATAAATTTTGGAATAATTGATTTTTAAGAAACGTGAAGTACCAAAGAAGTAAACGCAGAATTTAAATAAACTGAATATTAAACAGAAATATTTAAAACATAGTACCTATGGAAACGTAATCTCCATTTCGGGTCATATAGACCCGAGGAGAATAGTAGGGTTAATGCAGTTCAATAAATGAAACTTCAATAAGACTGCACTTGCACCTTGAAATGTTCAAATTATGCAATTTTTTACTTTGCCCAGTCATTAAATACCCATCATGTACTAATTTGAATATATTAAATTGCATAGACATCCGCAGTCTATTGATAAGTATCGTTTGAAATTCTGCCTCTTCAATGTGCACTTTCTTGTTAATGGTACAGGGTCCTGCGAGGTATTCAACAATTTCCAACGTTTTCAGTAGATTATTTTCAATAGACGTGTATTCCATAGATCTAAAAGCAAAATACGATATTGTACAAGTCACCAATACATGCATTTTACTTAATATATTAATCTCTTCAAGGATACTGCCACGTATGTGTACGTTTAGTTTGTTTCTCTAATTCAATGGTTATAGACAAAAATATGACATTTAACGGCTATGTGTATGTGTATTATTTTTCTTACGCATCTTTAAATTTTGTTAACTCTTTATTTCTTATTTTGTAAATATGAATTTATATTGAGTAAGTATTACTTTTCCTAGCTTCAACAAATTTATCCCTGAAGAGGTTAAATATGCAGAGGTAAAATCCATCATTGGAGTCTACACGTGTACCTCACACGCGGAATTTATCTAGCGTGAGTACTTACAGTGTTTGAGTTGAGAGATATTTTGAAGTTTGACAAATAATTTATCAAACTTGAAAGACTTCGATAATTTATGTCGAAGCGTACGTGTACGGAACAATAATCAATAGCTCATTTCGGTAACAGGTTTTCTCCAGATTACGATATCTAGCTCGCCAAAGCTTCCGAGAAATGGTGGTATCTCGTTGTGTGTATCATGAAACCATAAGTTCAGAAATCCTAATACTAAGCGGAGGCTTGTCCGAACAATTACGGTGTCTCTCAACGTGTGTTCACCGCGGTTCTACGTGATCGTCGTTTGAAGACCGCGATTCTGAAAGGGACAGGCGTGCAGATTCAACGCGGTTTGGCTTCCCGGGAGTCTCTCACGGATGTGCAAAGAGAAACGGATGCGTGACGGAGCCTCGAATCTGTTTCGTCGTTTTGCGTTGCGGCGTATACGTTTGTTCGGACTGTTGCATTCCCTCGGTGGAATTGTGTGATTCACTCGGAATGCAACATCCCTAGACATCACGTGGTCGACTAATTGTAAGAAGGAACATCATCCATTTGACACGTACCAGTTATGATCAAATTCCATGTGATCTGCTACTCGAACAAATATTTTATACGTGCTTTTTTTCTTTTCGCTAAACGTGCTTATTAACCCGTTAACTGGAGAAGGCTTGTGCTCATAATATTTCTTCGCAAATTATTAAACCAGTTGATCGAAGAAGACGATTTACCGTGTCATTTGAAAGTGTATCTGTGATGGACAAGACAATTTACCGCATATTTATTTGTTTTTAACTACAAACAGTACGAACTTCTAATGAAAGAACGACCCGGTTGATAGGTTAAGGGGATGAAAACAGTCTTTAAAGTTCGGATTCAGAAACCTATGTTGATTTAATATCCTGAAATTTATTTTTTTAATCATCTTTAATAGACACAAATTCACAAAGCTATTCTCGCAGAAAAGTAGTAAGAAATATGTGGGATTCTTATGTGAGCAGACTTTTCCTATAATCCTTGGAATTTCAAAGATTTTTTTACACCATAATACTTGTCCTCTCAAATAGCATAACTTTTCTCTTTTAAATTTTTTCATATATTTAGTATTAATAAAAGTATTTAAATTTCATGATTCATATTATGTACTTTTTTTTAAATTCTTGGACAGCTTGCCATTTGTTGATCCTAAATAGCTAACAATTTTGTTGTTTTCCTATTTTCCTCAATACCCATCTATCAAGAAATTACGTATCTACTTTCTCAATTATCGTTTTGCAAACTCACCATCAATAAATGAAAATATCTGTGGAATACACGGTAAAAAACGCAGACTGCAATATTTCCAATTTCGCCCATCTTTTTTTTTGATAATTTCCCTACCAGATAACGAATAAAGAACTATGCGTTTTAGATTCCATGAAATCTATAATAACATATTATGTCTATATAAAACATTGCCTGAGAGGTCCAAAATTTGACTATTTTCTACCATTAATCTTTAAGTCTTTAACGAACACGTGTACGTGTATAGCAATGAACAGAAGGGCACGTTGCATATTTTTTAAGGAAAATTGACGGCACACAGCACTATATTATGTTGTTTTCGAAGAATTCATAATAGTTCCATCTTTAAAAACTATGTTCAGAGCACTGCGACTGAAGCTACAGCATTTATTAAAAAATCGTGAGACAGTGAACTTCCATATTTAAAAATCACACGTGATTTTTAACATTTCAACTATTTTTCTTATTCTGAATGTATTTAAAAACAATTTTCAAAGACGCATAATTCTAAAACGGTTTCCCTGACGGTATATGTTATACATAGTAGTGTCTGCCAGGTATGATTGTATCCACTGCGATATTCACGATTGTATACCTGAAATTTTCTTATCTGCAACAGGGAGGTGAGAAATTGCAGATTTCTGAGAGGATAAACGTACCTGTTTCAGTGCTCGATTCGGGACTTGTCCGACAATCGATTGTACTGTGTCTCGAAAACTGCTCCTTCTTAAGTAACAATGTACCTATCGGACGCAGATTTTCATGCGCTTTAACATTCTGACTGCCATGCTTCATCTGCTAAAAATTACAAACATTCTATAGTTTTACTTTTAAACAGAATCAATATACTCCAAAATAATACGCTCCTTAATCAATAATATTAGAAAATTTCATAATTTTTCTATTGGTTCCATTAGATCTATTCAGATACGGTTATTAATACTACACGTGATCAAGTAAGTAGTGATTAAGTCGAAGTGTCACCGATATATGGTGACATGGCAGACAAAGTTCTAAGACGCTGACTGTAATGATACTCGCCGTTGATCAGCCTCTCAAATTTTATTTAAATAAATAATTATTCATTTTTACTGTATTCTGAAAAAATTTAATATTCCAACACTGATGTAGGCTCGCGTGTACGGCATTGAATAGATATTTAAACACTTTTTTCCTTTGCGATTTATGTACTAAAGAGAAATTGATATTGCTTCTGACTTGTGATGGCCGTTTTCACTGTGGCAGTCAACATGTTAATAAAATCTATTCCAACCAGTAACTACTGGAAGGATGAGACTTACAATTGCAAAATAACTTGTAAATTCGTTTTTGCATGCCGCTAGGGCAGATGTCGCGACCGAGAGGGCCGACGAGGCACGTGCGATTTCGTAAGGCTTGTTCGTCGCAGGTAGACCCGCAGGTGTGTCCGTCGGTGATCGATCGACGCCGCGAAGACGTGACAAGGAACGTCAGAAACGACGAGACGACTATTTAAGTGGGTCGACTCGCGTACGAGCAAGCTGGACGGCGAAAATTAAAAGGCACTGTACGCCGGTGCCGTTTGTCGCACTCCGCTGCCTTATTTTCTGGCTGCTGCAAGGTAGCTGGCTCGTTTTTGTCCCCTCGTCGCGTGCCTCTCGTATCTTTCAAGCCTCACTGGACGAATTAATAATTGACTGACTCGTTTCCGCTTCATTTCCATCGCACTTACAATTAGTCCAATTGCCATGCAAACTTTGTGTTTCTTCTGTATTAACGCTTCGATGATGGGCGAGGTTGTCTCGAAATAACTATCGGGTGTAACAACTGCTCTACGTTTAAAAGACACGATAAAGAAACGCAACAAGAGTTTTTTCTTATACATTTCTTTTTTCGTATTTATATTTCGTTCTTTGGTCAGGACCGTTTCAGAACCAGAAATGTAGGAATAGTAATGTTTAGATTTTAAGCATAATGTGTTTGAATGGGCGCGCCGATCGATATTCGACCGCGGTCGTCATTTTGTTAGCGATGCGAACAAAGGCGAGAGGTGGAAAAGGAATGATATAGCAGTAGGTGTGCGCATCTCGTCGCGAACGCTGTATTTCATCATAGTTAATACTTTTTATATATTATACCTTATTTTATTAAATCTTCATGAAACGATACAATACGTATTCTTTCAAAAGATCCAATATCTCACAGAAATATCATCGAATAAATTTAGTATTGCAATGCAGAAGGTCTTTATGGATCAATTATTAGGCATGGACGAATTCAAAGTGTGTGTTGATAACAATTAATTATGGAGGAGTGATCTTCTTCATTTGGAAACGTTGCACCTTGGACGGGGTCTATGATATTGTAAACACCGAAGAAATTTTGATTCAAGAAGGGTGTAGAGAAATGTTGGAATAGATATGATACCGTCCAATCAGTGGATTTATTATTTTATGTTACATATAACAATACAGCAGCCTCAAACGTGCATTAAACGTGTGAACATTATTTAAAGAAAAAAGAAGACGAAGATGTGTACATAATGAATAGTATTTATTCTTAAAAAACCTATAATGCATTCTATTCTGATACTTTTTATCTTTATATGTACGTATGAGGAAAAAACAGGTATAAAATGAAATCAGAACGGTTTCATTCTTCCTTTTTAAAAATTCTTATTGATTTCAAAAATTAAAAAATAAAAATATACGGAAAAATAAAATAAAAGATCTCTTTACAAAAAAAATGCATTATACAACATGTTTTCGTATCTGTAAAATAACAGATATGTAGATACTCGATTTCTAGCAAAGCACCCTACGTTTAAACGTGTTGCATCACAGAAATGAGTCACTCGTTTTAACTGATTGTGAGATATCAGTGACTATCAACGGTGATCTAAATAATAAAAGAAACAGAAGAATAAGAAAAGGTATAGACGTCGAAATTCTTGTGTAATCATAATGAATTATGAGAAGAAAAGTATCGAAGTGGTACCGTGTCACGCGTGCCCGAAATCGCCTCATGAACGATCAAGATAAAGCCTTACATCACCGATTACGAAATGATTCATAATTTTCACTCACATTGCTTACTTGTTCATTTTATGATCTACGTATCGATCACAATATTCGACTGTGTTGCAGCTCGGGAAAGAAAGTGCGGAAGCCGGTTGAAACGCGGCGGCGTAAAAATTGGAACCCCTTCGCGTGTATCTGTCAAAACAGATTTTTTTATCGATTGATCTACCACGGCGAGAAGCTATGGCAATGGGAGCGGGAATCAATATATCGTTCGATGCCTCGGGTCAAAAGGCGCAGCAGCTCGAGTTCCCTGATGGTCCGGCGATATCGGTTTTCGTTTTGAGCGCGTGTTCGATTCTCGGTTGCAATCACACGCACGATGACCCGGCGAGTGTGTGCGCGATCTGCAAATCTTAATATCCGCTGGAACTAATTAAAAGCAAAATGATGTCACCCGCGGCGATTCTTCGCTGTGTATTCTAATGAGAGAACCTCGACTACCCGTGTTACAAGCGGTCGAATTTTTTTTAACAAATAATTGAACGTCCCCCCAATTTTTCTGATGCCACCACACGGGATTATTAAGCTTCTATACAGGGTGGGACGGAATTTGGAGTATAATCAGGAAGCTGGCGATTCCACTTCTTAACGCCTTGACATACAAAGACGTCTGGGAGACGTCATTTGTTTCGTATGTCATTTCAGACGTTGACGTCTCCGAGACGCCAAGAATTATACGCTGACTGTTTTCAAAAGTTCCATACTCTACAGGACTATTAAGTTATTTATTAATTTGTTACTTAATTATCGTTCATTAATATTGCGTATTAACATTGTTTTATGATATTTAGCAATGTAAATATTTTGTTTCTTGTACAGTTTACATAACTTTAAGTTCAGCTATATTAAATGTCCTATTTTATTTGTATTTTAAGGGGTTGAAATCAGTCAGATTGGTAGAATTATTATTTTGCAATCGAGTTTTGCAAGTTCAAAGATGAATGGAATAGGTACGAACTTAATAGTATAAAATATCTAGCAACTATACAGAATCGGTTGAACTTTATGGTACAATCGAAAGATCGACGTTTCTGTTCCTCTAAATAAGTTAAAATTATACAATACATTTTTTTCAAAGCGGAGTTTTGTTTATGAGAAAAACAAGTTTAAAGATAAATGGGGTAGATGTATATTTACAATTAGTCTAAATATCAGAAAACTGTACAGGATGGATCAAAGGTCATGGTACAATTCAGTAACTGACCACTTTTTCCTCTGATTAAGTTACAATAAAGGAGTATGTACATTTTTCTAATGCAGGTTTGTTTTCAAGAAAAAGTATAAAGACCAAGATTATACCTCTTTGTACAGCATGCGATGTAATGTCTTACTTACTATCAAAGTAACTATTAGTTGTTTTTTAAAATGCAATGCATTAATAAATTAATATTTTAAAAATTTAAGTGCTCATATACTTGAATTTTGGCTCACCCCGTATATAAAGATTCTTTGAATGGATTTAAAGATTAAACCATTTTGAAGCACACATTTATGTCTATCGTTACGTTACATCGGTAGCATTAACCGAGATATTATTTATCGTTCAGTATTCCAGACATTAACAAAGTCGTTAACAGGGATCATAAAGATTCTTTGAAATTGTTCACTTATGCTATCCGAACTCCCCTGTAAGACCACATACGAACAAAATAAATTTAAGGGTACTTAAAGTCTAAAAATCAAGATCGTCGAATGTACTGGGTTGAGTCATAAATAACTTCCGATTTGTCTTGTTAAATGTATTAGTTAATTTATTACAATATAATTTTTTGCTGCTACCGCAGTGCATCTGAGTTTCAGGGATGATTACCTTCTAAAAAGAATACAAATTAATAGTTTAGGTGAACCATTTCATTTTTTAGGAAGAATAATATTTGTTACGTATCGGAAGTTATTTATGACTCAATCCAATATGTTCTTATATAGCGTCGTGTGTGGTTCTTTATAATGAAAAGGAAGGACAGTGATCACGTATGCAATTATAAGTAGCGCACAGTGTCCTGAACTTCTGCAGGTACTGACATAATTACCATCTGTAATTCAAAATCTAATTTATCAGGGACCTTCGTTTTATTCACTTCATAAAATTCCGTTCTTTATATTTATTCCCATCATTTTCATAGAATTTTATATAATAGTAGTACTCCATAAACAGATTATTATATTAGTTTAATGCATATTAAATGTCGGATTTACATTAACTAACACGCTGACTGGCATGGAGGCACTGGTTGGTGATCATCACTTTAAATTGAATTTAATTAAACAATTCTTAATTTCGACAAAATTTTAAATAACATTAATATTCTAATAATAATACAAGGTACTAATTGTACTATAAAATAAATAAATATTTTTTTCCCTCCGAGATATGTATTAAAAGTAAGATATTATAATGCGTCTGGCTAGATATGGCTTTCACTGTGTTTGTCAACTTGTTACTATTAGTGGTATCGAAATTTTTGTCATATTGTTTATCATTTTCGATTGCATGATACTAAAGCGATATTGTGCACACAAATTTTTCCTAATAGTGTGATTCGTTAGGTTTATTTTGCAATCACACAAAAGTCTGAATTCCACCGGAATTCGTGTAATTACCTTGTATGATTTAAAATCAAGAAGTAATGCTACCAGACCAATCAGGAATTATGAAATATTATCTTATCCGCTTTATTCCTCAGATTTTCCTTTTTAGGAAAAGGTTTCACCTTTTTCTAATAAGTTGAAAATTAAGTTAAATTTTATTTTATGAAAAAATTGAAAAAATATTTAAAAAATAAAAACATGCATATATCAAACTGGATTTATGCCAAAACATCAACCTGAAACATTAACACGCTTAGAGACATCACGTTTGTATCTATTCTAGAATTTTTACGTTCGGGACATATTTTCTTAAAAATATTTGAGACTTACAATTAGATTCTATAATTTTAATGCGATAATGTGTACACATGTGAAGTACTTTTATATTATACAATAAAATTAATTGCTGTTCCTATCTTAAAACTCCTTAAAATCGCTAAAAACCCAACCCAAACTCTAAATCTACCATAATTCAGTTTCATTGTCCAAATTCAATCAAATTTATCAAATTAATATCCTGAGCCAGCCAACATTTAATACATACATACTGTCTTCAAACATGTTTGAGAAATGAACTCCGTAATTTAAACCTTTACGTTTGTAGAATTTCCTATGGAACGACATGAAGTTACAACAAGAAGGTGCAACTTCTCAAAATTATCTTGTAAAATCCACAAATTGTATACAAGAAAATACCCTATATCAATTTTAATAAAAAAATAACATTTTGCAGTGCTTCTTTATATAAAACACATGCCCTGGATGCGGCTTCGCCCGTAATTTTTCTCCGTATAAAATTCGAAATATTATGTTTTTTTCCTTGTATCTTATAGCCGAAGAAATTCTCTTTCGAGCCCGCGGGCGCCGAGGTTTGCCACCTAGCGGCTGTGCGTGAACTATGCCCCCGTGGACGACTCGCTGGTACGCCGACAAAAAATATTCCCGTGCATTTTTCTCGATATATTATTTATTTCGCGATAAAATATAGCCTAGGGCACTCCGGAAAATCTAAAGAAGCTATTGCGAAAATTTCATAACAATCGGTTTAGCAGTTTTTGAGATTTTTGCGAACACACAAACAAACTCTTTATTATAATACTACGATTCTAAATCGACCTAAAGCAACTAAACAGTATCAGTCAGGAGTCAGAAGTATCCTTCCACCAAAATCGAAGTTTCCAAGTGCTTATACTCTCCACATAACACAAGAAGATCCTGCACCTCACAGAAAAGGACCTTTTTCGCCAGCGTGCTCTAAATATCTAAAACTGCAATCCAGCTGGTCCTAGGTCAGAGCTACTGCCTCTCAAGAATACGTTCGAACGGGTCAAACAGGAAGGTAGATAGAATCACCAGGCTCTCTCATAAGCTCGTGTCCGTACATGGGACATTAATTGCTGGCTGACTTCGATGTAAGACATTTCTAATCGCGTGTCCATCTGGTGGCATCGGGACGCGGCTTCCAAGAGCTGCAATTCCACCGGGTGATAAGCGTGCACTTCCGACTTCGTGGCCGTAGAACACCAAGGGCAGAGACATCGACTTCGTGGAAAGGATTTGTTCCCACGTGGAGAAAGCCGAGCACCGTTGCGTTCGGTTACCTATTTAGCAATTATCTGCCTACGCGAGTCGATTTTGGCGCGAGCACCGCATTAAAATCATGTGCAGTACACCGGATGCACCCGTCCGACATGCATTATCATTAATCGTGCTTAATCTTTTCTTGTCTTCATTAGCCGGATTGCACTCGACCGCTGTGTTTCCGCAACTTTCGCTGGTTGGGATTAGGAAAGTGCTCGGTCTTGTCAGAAAATGTTTAATGTACAGGGTGGTCCATCCGAAACGGGCCGTCTAAATGTATTTTATTGCATTCATTATATCTCAGAAATTGTGTTGATGATAAACTGTTCCAAGGGATATACACACTATAGCAAAACAGTTTGTTGCAAGGAACTGTCAGAATTATTAACCCTTAACTACTACAGAACTACTATTTCCCTTCCTGCATGACTTATCATCTACTCACGCCATGTACCTTTCAACTAGGCTTGGGTTTCTTTAGTATTAATGCACAAAGCAAGAACAATTGGATTTGATCTTTATTCGGCACTTGTATGTACGTAATAACGCAATAAACATTGGCGGTCTGTGAGACGTTCTATAGTAGTTACGTAAGTTTCAACGTCTATAGGAGTTAAGGGTTAAGGTCGTTAGTGTTTGTGTAAGCAGTGATGCCGACCGGAGTTGCGGCCTTCCCCCCACTCTAGGTCCATGCCCCTGGTTTCAGTTCCCTCCAGTTCGCTCCTCGTTCCCACTCGGTCCATCGTCGTCGCAGATCACAGCTTATATGAGGGGAATGAACTAGAGTGGGGGAAGACCGAAGCTCCGGTGACCATCACTGGTACAAAGGGATGGTGTATTTCTGTTAGCCCTTTGAGAATAAGAAACTCATATATGGATTTCGAAAAATTAATCTATGTTTTATGAAGTATTTTCTAGTTGTACAACACGGAAATAACGACTATCATAGGCATTACAGCAATGAAATGTTTAATCTAACCCGCGTTCTGACATGGAAATTTCCGCTACATTTCTTTCGAAAAGTTTCAGAACTTAAAGGGTTCAGACTCAAGGAAGAATGATAGAATGTCGAATATTAGGTTCAAAGGTTTTTTCATATTGTTTATGGAGATACTTCAAGTTTATTTGTTGTTGTTTAAGTGAGCGAAGGTCGTGTTTTGTGACGCTTCGCATGTCAATAGTGAACTATATACGTAAATTACCATGTTGTATTTGTCAAGTGTGACATTTATCTAATTTTTAGTAATAGTTATTAATAAACTAAACTAATATTTACTCAACTGATTTAACTAATATCTAATTTATCTAATATTTCAAATTATGTTGCTATTCATCAGTATAATTTTGCTGACAATCTTTGTAATTTTTGTACCAGGGTTTGTTAGACTTTATGAAACATACACAGAATCTTCAATTACGAAGTGCCAGTAGTTCGAGTACAAGCTCTACACACGATTTTGAGGAAGAGGGTTCTAATAAGCGTAAACTCTTATCAATTTATTTTGTTATAGTTTTTTATTCGTTCGTAGTAAATACTTCATTTGTTATTTATTTCTATCCTTCCAGGAAAGTCATTCCTGAGTTGTAGGACAATACTAATTTACTCTCAGATTTTCATATGTTATTTGCAGCTGCTAACGAGGTCTTAAAGCCATTGTAGTGGCTGTCCGCGACCACGAGGCTACTTCTTTTGAGCGTAGACATATACATGTACGTTTTCTATAGTAAAAAGGATTAATCACGAAACAACAAATAATGCTAACTCACAATAAAATGCACGAGTCACCTGTATGTGTGTGATATCTGTATACGTGACAGTCAAAGTGTTAATATGTATAACGTTTGTGTCTGGAGAAATAATGATTAAATAGTAAGAGTATTGATACTAACAACGTAAATTTTTCTCAACGTTTAGAATTGCACAAAAATACTGTATTCTTGATAACTTGAAATAAATTCCGTATGCCGAACATAATCTTACCAATATTAAAATGAAAGTTACGTGTTTGAAATATTTTTACCTCTTCAAGACTAATACTACATACTAGTACGTTTAAGTTCTTTTAATTCAAATATTGCTGACAATTAACCTTAATGATCAATGACCATACATGTATACTTTATTTTTCTTCGAGGTTCTGAATATTTTATAACTTTTCCACCTTTAGTTTAACAGGAATGAGTTCATTCTTAGATAATTATAATTGAATCATTTTCTTCCCACTTAAATAAATTCGTCCCCGTAGAGGTTAAAGATTTTAATGAGGTAATGGTACACGATTCAGTACTTTCTGCGATTTTACGTATGATTGCACGGATGAAATGAAGGAAGTCTCAGCGGGGGCGTGAGAACGTCATACCCCGAGGGTTTTCTGAAGTTACACCCTTGGATCCGTGCACACCTGTACTTCTACGACTTCTGTTTTTAGTCCACTAACTCACTGCTCCGGAAATTGCATCTCCTGTTAGAAAACAATATTAACACTTTATCGCATTAATTTGTCATCAAGGAGATTTTTTTCATTTTCACTGAAAGAGACAGAAGCTTGCTACAATTATGATATAAGTCTTGCCGTTGTTGTTGAAAATTTTAAGGATGTACTTAGCTATTGTTAAACGGACTATGATTCCACTGATCTATTAATGTAATGCTGTAAGTGTTACTAAACGGCATTTATAAATAACAGTGATAATTAGAAACACGGAGAAGTCCATGATCCGTAAGCAACTGTTAGAACACAAAGTAGAAATATTCTGTTATCTGTAAATAATATGTTAAAATAAACTTTGACATTAATGATGAAAATGTTTTCGATGCACACTTATTGTCCCTTCCACTGCATAAATTTTGTAGTTCATTACAGTGTCATCTTATTTAATAAGATACTGTTGCTTCATTGGCAACCAGGTGCTCTTATCTTTACATGAAAAGAGACATGTAAATATATCTAATGATTAAAATTAAATTAATTTAATCGAATTAAGTAAAATAATATTATTAAATGATGAGATTAAATTAAACGAAATTAATGTTAAAAGTGTTTAGATTCAGAATTAATTTTAATGAATAGAGTATGATTTGTTCCTGAAACAATAGCAGTCAGGTTCTAATAAAATAGGTTAAGAAGCACATATTTTAGAGTCGTCTTATTAAAAAACAGAAATCTATTACTATATAAAATACATAAGTTATTGACAATGATACGAAAAATGTAGGTAACAGTTAAGGAGAACGAAATTTTCAGTTTTTATCTATAGAATTGAAATAGGACACAAGACAGAAATTTCCAGTGTAGCTTCCTTATAAAAATTCATCTCATAGTTGCAATTAAGCTGATTTGAAAAGTACAATGTAGTAAAATTGTACAATTTCCATACAAGCAAATAAGGAGTCCCACGTAAAATACTGAAAGTTACCATAAAACCCAGAAGTTTATAAATAATACAATACAATCGAACAGTGCATTACATTGTCCTTGTCAAACTTTGTAACGCTCATCTAAACTAACTCTTTCTAAAATCCATTCTTATGAAGTTATTGAAATTCTTCCAATTATCTGACCACGCTGTATGCCTAGTAATGAAGCCAATCACCTTATTTTGAAAAATTTGAGAAAACGATACTCCTTTCTATATAATAATATGCTTGAACAGGTGTTATAACGCTCGAGTTGAGCGAAGGTTCTCCAATCAGAGGAATTGCAGCATAAAGTGTAAACTCCGAGAATCGAAATCGATCCGCGTGTCGCGACCTCGAGGCCCTAAGGGCCCGATCGCAGCAGGTGTTGGTGGGTCCTCCGGTTCTCAGTCGGGCCCCCTGGGCCCCTTTCTTGTCCCCACCAGCTTCGAATCCCGGAGACTCGTTCGGCAGACTCGTTTGATCACCGCCGTTCTCCTGGTTCGCCGGGACGATAATTATTATCCTTGCGTAATCGCCCTTGGGGCGAAAATATCCGTGTATCCTGAATGTACGCTCCTGAGCATAAATACGCGTTTCTCGGCTCGTATGACGGGCCCTTAAGTTGATGCCTTGATGTCGATACCACAGGAAGCTGGAGGAACGTTATAATGTTGCCATTCTACGAAGCGTGGGAGATATGAAGGCTGTTTTAACCTGCTGACTGGAGAAGACGAATTAACTCGTTATTATGGTTTTATGTATGCATGCTTGAATTTGTTTCGTGGTACCTTTTTTGAAGATATATGCAAGGACGATTTAGATAAATTGAAATATATACTTAACGTGGTTTTCTACTTTCGAAGGCTAAAAATTGAATTTTTATTCGCATTCTGTTAGAGAATGTAGCTTAAAGTATGTAGTGTTAATAATATTCATAATAATAACTGAGTTACAAGTTTCCAAAACGTGCTACCATACTTTAAATGTGCTTTCCTCGGATCCTTGTTTCTTAAGACGGTGTGATGAATATCTTATACACTGGTCAACTAACAAACATTAAATTATAATTTCATGAAGAAGCGTACTTATCGTGGGATATTGAACCTAAAAAAAATTAAATAATGTATAAATTAATATCCTTCAGATCATCATAAATTTTAAAATTTTCGTCGAATTGCATGAGTCTTTCTTTAGAACGATGTTCTTTTCTTAATATTTAATCATTTCTGACGAAATGAAGTTCAGACTCGCACAAATACTCTGTAGAATAGGAAACTACCAATTTTGTACATGTCAGATAATTACAAAAGAAGCTGTACGGTCCTTAATGACATAAATGATAAAAATTAGTTTTAGAAATTTTACCAAATTTTAAAAAATGTTCAATTGCACTTTTGTGGTGCATCGTTGCACTTAAGAAAATTGTCAGGACTTACAAAGACAGATATTTTTACAATATTCAACCTTTTCTTACAATTTTTTCTTTTTTTCAACGAAACGGTAGCTAAAGTCCGTGTCAATTGCCTGATTCACCTTGTATACATACTCATACATTTATTGACATCATCGGACGTTCTACATATCTACATGTGTGTTCCATTCATAACATATCGTTGGCTTGGAAGTCCTAAAAAACATTCTTGATGAAAAATGTGATTTATCCCCAAAAATGATGTAACTTTTTTCATACACTTTCTCTATCTTCAGATCTAACAGGCACATTATATACATACAGTGCAATGAAGAAATTTCTGGTCAGTTAATTGTTTAAGAATGCTTTAAAAAGTCTGTAACTAATTCAGGTGTCATATTTCTCAATTTTATGTCACTTAAACTTCGTTCTAGCTCTCCTTGAACCAAATAAAATTCTGGAAACTTTCGTACATCACAAAATGAATGGAACCTCGATTATTGAAATTACAATAGGATTTATAGGATTATAAGTGCACATATTTGACAGAAAGACTGGCGATTTTGCTAGTATGGAAAATATATGTTAAAGAAACATACAAGTCGCACATTTGTGTCGACAGTCCATGTTGATAACTTGTGGAGAACGTGTATTACGCTCTCATAGCACTCATAGGGTTAATTCACACTGCAAACCTTGACATAGCAAAGAAAAATAGCTTAACACGACGTTGTTGCATCAAAATAAGGATGGATATGACTCTCCAGAAGCAAGTATTCAAAAACCATTTCTCCTTAACTCGGAACCACTACTATCGGGTTCCAGGGACCCAGCGCTCCAAAAATTCTGGAAAATAACATATAAGTTTTGGTGGGGAAAAATCATGCTTCGGAGTGTTCTCTGGTCAGTTGGTTTCGTTAAGAAGAAATAAATTTTTGTTTATTCAAAATGTGATTTTTATTGCAATTTTCTGGAATGGGTGCTAGAGATCCGCTAGTAGTACTTAACTCCTTACCGCATGATCTTTTTCTGTTACAAAAAAAATATATTAACTGTAAGAAGGTGCATCTCTTATGGGAAAAATATTGAAGAAATTTGTTAGCAATATTAAATCGTTCATTTATTACAAAAACTGGTCTGTGCATAAAACTATATTAGCAATTTATAATAAAACAAACGAATGAAAATTGAAACTAACTTTTTTATGTAACCTGTAGTCCCTGTAAATTACTCTAATAATTTGTATTTGGCTTTATGAAACGTATAAAGTCTCGGAATTCGTTATACAATATCGACAATAAAGTGGTTGAGATGCATAAGCTATACAGCAGTATTAAGAAATCGCAAAAATTTAACTTTTCCGAACACAGATGGCAGATTATGCTTGAAAATCATAGTTTTACATAAAAAGTTACGGGTTGATCCGCCAATGGTGGTACCGGGTCTGAAAGGCTCCAGAGCTTCAATTCGTTCTTGCAATATTTACATTTTTCTAAGAACATTTTCTAATTAAATATTAATTTTTCTTCTCTCCTCATTGCATTGGTTCAGTGAAGATACGTATCTATTTAGCTTGAAAATGAAAATAAATGCAAACAAACACAAAAAAAACAATAAAAACGAGCTTGGGTGTGAGAGACCCAGTACCACCACTGGCGGGTTAGGTCAAGTCGTTTGAAAAAATGCATTTTCTCATCTGCTAGCCACCCTACGACTTCCTTGTTCGGTTTTCGTGGAACGGAATTTATGCTCGATTACCCGGGGCGTTCTACATACCGAATCGTTAGGGCAATAATGTATTCGATCGGTGGGCATATTAACGATAGTTTATTGCTCGCCGCCAAATGGTCGCCCATACTAGTGCGAGCGTGCGCGCGCGCGCGCGCGTGCACGCGTCCAGCGGAGCGGATCAGAATTCTTGGATTTCCTCGTGGAACATCGTATATCTGTTGCATCACACGCGAGAAACAAGGAAAAATAACGACTTGAGCTAAACGTGGTGTTCCGGGTCAGCTAGCGTATGTACGCAAACTCGGAACGAGCTGATACGGACCGCCGTCACGGTACCGTAAGACGTTTTCATTCGCGAATTCGTATCAACGGTGTTCGATTTTTCCCATGGATAACACAAATCAGAGTCGTGTAGATAGTATCAGAAATCACTGTTTGAAATACAGTAGAGCCTCTCCTATCCGAACTAGTAGGGAGACAATGGTGGCAGGATAACAGAATTTTCGGATAATAGAACAATCACTTTTTTTACATTAAATTTCATTTATTCAAATAGAAATCAACAAAATTGACAATTTCTTACAATATTTAAGGATCCCACATTTTCTTGGCTGGTAAATCGCCTAAGTTTTCACAATACGGCTGTTTGGATAACAGAACATTTGGATATTAGGATATTCGGATACGGGAGGCTCTACTGTGTTAGTCTAGTTATATAAGTTACATGTAAACTGTGGTCAGCAATACCTCAACGGAGGATGCCGCATTAAATAAAGAAATACATAAAAAAAAGCTAATTCCTTTCAATATTAACCGAAGTGAAATCGTGAGTATCGAACGGACCATCTGGACGTAACAATGATCTTCCTCTCGATTATTCTCGTGACGTTGCCGGTGGGAGAACGGCAGCACGGCTACAAGAGAGCATAGAAAGCGAAGGAAAAAAGGAGAAGAGAGTTTAAACGTTCGTGCGCGGCACGCAGCTCGGTGCTTATAATCAGCGTCGATACCTGATGGCCTGAGGGCTGCCGGAAATGGGTGGTATCACCCGCTACCACCGACGTCCGCCTCGTTTCCTCCTTTTTCGTCAGCCGCGTACGCACGCAATCGGGTCGCGCGTACCTGCACCCGTTCGGGCTCCTTCTCCTGCTCCCTCTCGCGCTCGTAAAACCAGGAGTGCAGGATACGCCGAGGGAAAAAGGACCTCGAGGTGCACGGGGATTTCGTGGAAGCCGGCCGATGGACGTTAAACGTAAATCGTCCTGTGATTAACTTCTTTTACTTTAGAGGCCGTTTTGTAGTTTCGCTGGGATTAGTACTTTCCTCGGACGCCACGCGTGGCATGAAATCGGAAAAAATAGTTCGAACTAGAGCTCGTGCCTTTCACCCCTTGCCTCACGATTTTTTTAACTCTCACACGCTCCTCAGAAATAATTACAGTAAAATGTCGGTTATTCGAACTAATAGGGAGACAAACCCGTTCCGATAAGCGGTTTTTCGGATAATCGGACTAGAAGAACCAAATTTGCGAATATGTCATAAGACGACTGGAAATACAACAATTTTCTAATATAGATGCATATTGCGTGAAAAAGTACATTATAAACGAAATATAGAAAGTAAATTAATCGTTTTTACACATAGCCAAATAACGAATTGATTCTAAAATAATAATTTGTACTGCATCTATTTCCGTTTGCTCTTTTACCCATCATAATGCAACATCCAATGCATTTTGAGCTTCACGGTTTAGCGGAGTAGTACATGATTCGGCCATATCTTTGTCTTTGTCATAATAAAACAATATCATCATATTTCATATATTTATTTTCAACTATTCCTGAATATCGTCGGAAATACAAATACGTGTTCTAAAATGTAAACATTCTTACATAGTTTAGGTAACTGACTCACTCTGTGTTCTGATAATTGGTCCTTCAGATATCTGATATACGGGTAATCGACGTTCCACTGTACATAGAATATCCTTATGGGCGATATTTCATCCACTTTCACTTCACCTTTAGATTAATGTTAGCAGTACACTCTGATGTGTTTCATTGAAAATTAATTCGATTTATTCAATTTATAGCATTATATTTTGCAATTACTACAGTAGAACGTCGATTATCCGAACATCGTTTAACGGAAACGTCGATTATCCGAATATCGGTTATCCGAAGGACCGGTTATCGGAACACAGAATGAGGTATGTATCTACACTACGTAAAATATGTTTCAAATGTGTTTTTTTTTAGGCCTCGAATTCAACAACGCTTCAGCGTCATCTACAATGTTGAATTAAAATAAAAAAAATAAATTTGCGTAGTCTAAGGTATCCTTAATAAAATACAAAAACACTTATCAAACTATCTGTCGTAGTTTTCTTGTAATTAATTTCTAAATATGACCTATTTTAGAGACCTCTAGACCGAAACTTCCCCTTAAAGTCTACAAATGTATATTTGCATTAAAATCCGTAGTACATACAGAGTGTCCAAAAGGGTCGATGCCAAACTTATATTACGTGTTAATAAGGCCAAGTAGATGAGAAAGGTTCATATAAACTTATGTCCAAAAATGCTTTATTAAAAAGTTATAAGCGTTCAAAGATTCACTATCAAAGGTTTGGGAATGTATTCAAAATGCATTTACTACTATTTCTAATACAGTAGGAATATCCGAAAGAGTTCGACAATCATTAGTTCGACGAATAGAAGCCTGCATTCTTGCAGAAGGAAGAAATTTCGAACATTTATTACAACTGCCATAACAATTGATAAAAATCTTTGAACGCTCATAACATTTCTAGAAAGCATTTTCGGACATAAGTTTATATGAACTTTCTTTACCTACTCGACCTCATTAACACGTAGTTTAAGTTTGGCCTCGATCTTTGTGGACATCCTGTATATTTATAACATATACACCACGATACGCATCACGTGTGTGTCTCGTTGTCATAAGTCAATGGCTTAACAATCATCCTAATTGTCGTTGCAGTGAGTCTTATGAGTTTGTGAGTTTTCATCCTTATGGCTATCTAAATTCACCAACTAATAAAGCTAGAAATCCTGGTCAGCGTGCCGCGACGATAACGCGGTTATAACTAAATTACCCGAGGAAATGTGTACTGCGAGAAAATGATCGGTGGGGTAAAAAAGGGGGACAGGTGAACGCGAATGCTCATCGTCGAGCTCGTGTATTCATTCTTGCATCGTTCTGGCAAAGCGGCGACTCAATGGCTGGTTAGATGAAACGATATTCCACGCAAAAAGTGGCTAATGAAACGCGACTCGTTTGGTGGATTTCTACCGGGGCACTCGCCGCTGGATAAAGGGACTAGTTCTCTGCAGAGCGTCTAATGTATCCGTGGGACAGGGTTGTAAATTTATCAGTCGACCATCGACCCTCTTAGGCCACAGATAATGGGCGTCGCGGTGGTAAATACGTCGTGTAATGGCACGAGGGAAACGTGGACGTCTTTCGAAGATAGGATAACGTGTATAGTGATTGAACTTTTCACGTTTACTCTTGAATACCGTATGTTCAATATGCTGTTATAAAGACACCGTGATTAGGCACCTCAGGGACACTTCTCCCTTTTAATTTTGTCAAGTGCTCTTTAATTTCTATCATAATTCAGGATGAGTACTGTATTTCACATCCATACTAGTTTTCAAAGTGATAATACCTTCAAAGTGGGAATCCACATGTGTTATATTTCAGTGTGATCGAGTGAATCAGATGTGACCTTGAAGTGTCTTTTTTCGGCGTCTGTACTGTAGCTATGGTTCCAAGACAAATTTCAAGAGTTTTCTTTTGTTAATATATAACTATTTGTAATAGAAGAAATTATTATAATTTGAAAAATGTGTGCGAAATATTAGGTGCGTATTACATAATTGGAACGGTATTGATTAGACGAACTTTTTATTTTTTCTACGACTTTGTACAGAGGGTTCGCAGGGATGGTACTACGTGCCACCTGATTTATTAGGTGAATTCAATGACACATTTATATTATAAAATTTTAACGAACTTTCTGTATCCGTCAGTACCATTTTGTGTGTAACAACTTAATTTCACCAACAGATGAATCGTTTAATCGCTCCTAAGTGTAGACTGTACTTTATCAAGCGGGAGGACGATTCAGGGAAGCCTAAGAAATAGAGAAACAGAGGAAAAGGGGTAATTCTCGCGATGAAAGGACCTCCGCGACTGGAAGAGCATTCAGCTGCTCTGACAGCCACCATAAACTAAGGGCAGCTCTTTTAATGTGGCCAGATAATGGCGACGCAGGCGTTACGTCTATGATAGCGAAGTATTTCTTCTGAGAATTTTATTTTTCGGTTATGGAGGCGCAGCGTTTTAACCACTCGAGCGTGGCAATTAATTCGCAGCATAGTCAAGTTCTTCTCGCAATGGAGCGATAAGATTAGGGGTAACGAGTGCCATAAATGCGTTTTCAGAGGTCACGTTTTTGTAATAAAGCAACTTTGTGGAATTTGTTGCGCCTTTCATATGTAACTAGGGAAGATAAATTGCCTTGTCCTTTGAAAGTGAATCCGAGTTGGACAATACAAATTTTAATTTCAATAGAGTATTTATGGTTGAATATTTGAAGCCGTTGATTGAGGAATATAATTATGCTTATCGTAAGGCAAGTTGATTTGTTTTTATTCGCTTTTAATGATTAACAGTAGGCGTTTATAAATAAAAATAACTCATTTGACAGGTTAATTCGATAATTGCACACTATACTTGCCAATAGTACTATACTTCTTCACTTTTATGCAAAATGAATATTAACCAATTAGCGTGCTTGCTGTTAGAATAATTTAGAATATTTCCTGGATAATCCAAGGACTACTTTCCCAAGTGACAAATGAAGTTTATTGCGCAGTAAAATTCTTTTATGAAGAACAAACATCCCAACGTAGGTTCTTTTTTATCTCTCTGTTTACAAGACTATGCTTGTGTAACCATATGTTCATTTTTATTATCAGTAGATTTTCTATCTGCCCGAGTGTAGGCTGACGAATTTTCACTGAAATTTACAATTATAATTTTTCGTTTCATTTTTTGTAATATTACAAATTCTCGTGTTTGTTGTTTCTTCTCCATTACTTGGAAAACGTTCGAATTTTGGAAAATCACGGCGTAATCCTGATTCTAGTGTATAGTGCTTCATAAATTCCTATTCTACCTTCTAGACTTAACCCAAAGTATCTACTCATATTATTTATGATCGAACAAATAGCATAACAGATAGCAGTATATGCGTGTCAGTTATATGTATGTGGGTATAAAATAATGAAGAAGAGCATGGAGGATTGAAAAACGAACTTTCATAGGTAAACAAAGCAAGAAACATAACATCTACTTATTTATTTATTCACTTATATACGGGACACCGTATCAGTTCTAAGATATTAGAAGAGTTAATAATGCTATTCAAAACATTATAAAGAAAAATCTGTTCAGCAATTTGCCTAAGAGTTTCTAGAGTTTGTAAGCTGAGGTGCGCTAGCATGGAATCGTAATTATGGCAAGTTTTGTGCATGCTGTGATTAAGGCGGAAAGAAACAAATCTGAGAATTTTCTGCTGGATTCTTTCTAAGGATGTAATGTATTTGATGGTATGTGGAGACCAGAGGACACTGCAATATTCACTTGTATTATTCCTGATCGAATAAGTAATGCGATCTACAACATAATGCACACGTTACTTGAATATATATAATATAAATGAAGGATAAAGGGAAAGAGCAGGGTATGTCCATTTGTATTCTGCAGTGTTCAACTTGAAAGAAGAATTAAAATAATATAAATCAATTATATTTTTGCTTATTTTTCTTCTGTCGCCTAATTAGAGTATAACTTCATGTCATGAAAAATAAAGTTACGTTCATTGGACACAGTTCAAAATACAGTTACTTTCTTTACTGATGCACTAAAGTATTAAAAATTTATTTTCTCAATGAAGCTGTTTTGTGACATTCCTTGTGTTTTCCGCTTACGCTTCAAATGACACGACAATGAAACAATTAATTTTTTAAATGACGAAGAAGAACATAAAGCTTTCGAAATCAACATGTCTAAGGCAAGTCGATTAAAAAATGCAGTATTTACATAATGATCTCATATTTTTGCATTCATTTTCGCATAATGTCGCGTCTAATATAATCGTTCGAGAGGAATGCGGTATCGTATATGTATAAATTATTCGAAACGGTACATTCATGGGGAAATAAAATTTGTGTGGCTCGCGTAGGAACGCCTTGGAGGGAAAAAAGCACGAGGAAAGGTTCTCCAGAAGTCGAGACACAATCGCGAGGACGAATAGAGGTCATAGGCCCTCACAGTAAAAGTACTTCCGCGTAACCGTTCGCGGCTATTGACAAGTACCATAAACTTCAGCGATATCTCCTTTGGCACGCGCGCGCCATTACATTTCAGATACTGCAAAATTTGCCATTGTAGTCGCAGTTATTTTCAATATTGCAGCATCTGACTGGTGGACTCGTAGAACTGTAGTGCAGATACGGAAATCGGACACTTCAAGGTCGTTTGTCGTCAACACAGCCATACTAACGCATTGTTGACCGGGGGATTTTTGCAGAAATTAACGCCTGTGGCCGGCTGTTTTTCATACAACTCAATATTGAAACACCCGCGTGTGAGTAAATTTCGCCATTTTTGAAAATGTTACGGTAACAAAATTGCGTTTATAATATACAAAAGATCAGAAGACAAAAATAACAGGGCAAAATGTGAATTATAAGCACAATAATAATTTGTATAATCAACACTTTATCACTTTTAAGTTGCAACAGCTTCGCACAGTGATTTTAATTGTATCACTCTCTAAAAAACGTCTGAATACGTCCCCGGACAATATCGTTCTGGTAACAAAAGACGTATTAATACGTCTCCAGTCAATGATGTGTTAATACGTTGAATGCCGTGAGGGCCACCAGTAGCCATCGCCTCAAATTTAATTTAATTAAATAATTATTGATTGTCACAAAATTTTGAGCAAGCTTCATACTAAAACAATAATGTAGGAATAGAAGAAAACGACCAAGTACTCAAATGTATTTTTTCTTGATGATTTATATGAAATATAGTAAATTATATCGTGTCTGATTAGGTATGGCTGTTTTCACTGTGGCTCTCAACGCTTTAAAACAGAACACATGCAAAGTTCCGCTTTGAAAATTTTATGAATTTGAAACTTAGACAGAAACTAAAAAATAATGGACATTGTATGCTAGGACACGTAGTGATGAACATTTAACCAAATTCAGCGTAGGATGTGACTTTAAACTGCCTAGTCTCTGCGTTCGTACCATAGTTTATGTAACATTTTTGTGTCCCAGTTCAAGCGGTTTGAAAGATAGTAAATATTAATATTTTGTTGATTGTTCAACTGAGATATAATGAATGTTAATGTTGATTAATATTTATAGTGACGAATTTCTAAGAGTTGGAAGAAATGATTTTCATAGCTATTCATAGGAAAAACCGTATTAACCCACCGTAGCTGCGGACATAGCAGCATGTCTTCTTATAAATGGTAATGTTTCTTAGAATGTATAGCTGGTTGTTGATCTCGTAATATTATGTCTTTTTGTACTTTAAGATCAAATGATTAAAAATGAGTTTCAACAGAGTTGAAATTATTTTTAACATGCAAATCAAATAAATTTACTTACGTCCCAAAGTACAAGTGTCCCGAATGTTTGTGTATGTGCTTCATCACTCTATGCTTTTGGATGCTTCCTTAAAGAATGTAATTCCCCGATTATCCATATTTAGAATGACAAGTTGTTTATAGACACTGAACTTCTGATACGCCTATCATGGTATAAAGTACAGAGTGCGATGAAAGTTTGGCAACTTTGAAGGTAACTGTCTTCTAACAACATTTTTATTAACAAAAACTAAAGAACAATAACAACAGTGTGAAAAGCATAAAATTTTATTTAGACAAGATCGTTTTTGAAGAAATCGCCATTTGCTTTGATACAGGCTCTGAGACGCTTTTGGATTTGGTTGACCGATGCGCGTAGCGTATTTTCATCTATTTCGTTCCACGCTTTCACTTAATCTTGCTTTAACAGATCCACAGACTTGTAAAGTTTAACACAGGCCTTGCTCTTTGAAACGTTTATAGCTTTTAAAACCACAGCAAACGAACTACGTCAACCTGACATTTTCCTCGTTTGTGCAAATAAATTATAGAAGCATGCATTTCTTTCACGTTTGTTCGACATCTTGAAATACAGCAAATGCACAACATCTATACCCTATTAAATACACAATCGAACAGCGAATCCTACGATAACAAATACTTGTAGAAAACGTTCATTTATATGAGAAATATTTTATTACACAAAAGTTGCCAAACTTTCATCGCATCCTGTAAAGTATTATGACTGATATTAATTCTGTGTAATGTATTAAAATATAATACTTTACTTATCATGTCTTGGTAAGCGGACCAGAAACTCAGCGTTTATAATGATCTTTAACACACAATATGGCTTAACTGTATAGCGCAAGGATTAGACTTGCAAGCTCGTGCGCTCCGTGAACCCGCTTCTGCACGCCTTCCACGCACCGATAAGAGGTCGTTCAAGGCTACCGGAGCCTTTCTTTCTCTAACCCCCTGCTAGGGATCTCGATTCCACCTACAGAAAACATCGATAGGAATGTCTTGATCGACTGCATGTGGTATCGAGCACAACAATGCGATAACTGCTTGATATCCGTACGCTCGTAATGGAGCGTATGAAGAAACCGACGCAGAGAAATCGGAACGCGAGTCGTTTCAGCGTTCACCATGGCGAAGAATGCGGGATCGTTCAACACTGCAATCGATTGGATTAATATTTCTTACCTCCTCATTATTATACTGTAATGTGGAAAAATGTACGACGAACGTATTATTCAAAAGTAAAAATATTGTGTTTATTTTAAGTTCAAGGTTAATCCACTGCCATCAGTTGGAAAATCATTCGCTATAGATCACGTTGTATTTTTTGTAGTTCTATTTCGATCATGCACACATAAAATGCATTAAAAGGAGCAACTAAATATTCCAAATAATACGTCACATACGTACAGATACACGTGTATATAACATTCATCCCATATTGACTTATGTGTAACAGGGTATCTTGAAGCAGTTAGTACGTTCGTCACTGTCACATGCATGCGACGTCTGTCTGTTCTGAGAATTGGGGCGTCACACGTATGTGACACGTAGCAGCGAACGTATTAACCCCTGAGCATACTGCAGTTAAATGTTTAAGTATCGTAGTGATGTAAAGGACTCAAAATAATTGATCAGTATGTATATACAATTCTCCTTTGGCATTCTTTAGAACTATACTACAATATTAAAAAAAAGTGAGTACGAAAATTGTGAATATTTTCTATTGCATAGGAAACATAATTTCCGTCATGAATGTGACTCGTTATTATAATGAAACAGGTTAACCATTTCCTGATTATAGGTAACTGTCATCCGCTGTATAGTGGTTTTTGGATACTAATTGCAAGAACAGCTTTATTTACCCGTCATGGAGCAATTGCAACTCATTAAAAAGCAGTTATTTGATTTGCTGCGAAAATATTATTGACGTTTCTAAACAGCTCAGAACAGGTGCAAAGAATGCCGGAGTTGAGCATTCATCAATTTTATGTGAATTTCATGCGAAATGGGTCGCAAAATAAAAACACGTTATAGTTTCGTTGAAAACATTACATTAAGATTTTTCTTGTTGTACACATGTACGAGTTGGCGCAGTTTCTGCGCAACGTTGTCTTCACAAAATACGATATAGTGAATAGTTACTGACAATAACTATAATTCTATCAGTGGTAGCGGTATCAGAAACGTATGGATAATTAATTTACGACGTTCTAACGGTAAGAGAAGATTGCGACCTTGGCGTTCAGCATGAAGCGCCAGAGCTGGAAAATCCTCTGCCTTATGGAAGACCTATCCGTACTTTAAACCCGGTAATAATTCTATTTCTTAGTACCGCCACGGCCGACGTACTTAATGATTGCTAAAGGATCCTTAGCCAATTACGTAATGGCCGTTTCCGTATTTGAAACCCTTCGTTCAGGATAAAAATGATAATACATAAATTGCGATAGGCAAATGAAGAGGAGGTTGATATGATGGTGATTTAGGGAATTATGTTAAAATATTGATTAGCACGAAAGGTTTAGCACGATTTTATAAAGCCTTAATTTAAATAAAATCACTGGTCTTATTTTGTTGAATTGACATGGTGGTTCTCTACGTATGTAACCTGCTTTGTTCTGGATCGTTCTTTTCCTTCCTTTATTAACACTAGATCTACCAATGATTAACATGCACTAATTTCATCGAAGCGATCAAAATGATACGTCATAGAAAAAATATGTAATTCAAGGAAAGAATGTTTATTTACATTTTTCTGTAGCTTTGATCAGCGTTAATTCAAAATAAATATAATAGTCGTAAAAAATAAATCGTACATAGTAAAATTGCAAAACAGTCATTTTGACTGCCTTGGTAGTTCTAACGTTAATAAACATTACATCGTTTGAATAATTTCAATTGTAATTTTAAGCAACAAATCTTTTGCACCAATATAATATAAAATTACCTTGATATTATTACCAATAAAAAGAACTAAAACATTATAAGGGACCTCGACAAAGAGGTAGATTTCAAATCTAGCAGTGGAAATTTTCTAAAAAGAATACATTTTTTTAGAAAGCAATTCTTAATGTTTTTCTGTGTATACTTGCGAATTGTGACACACTTATATTTATAAACTGGTGTACAATATTTGGTTTGTAGAAATTAATAAATATATGAACAAAAGATGTGTTCAACAAATACAACAAAGCAGAACTCGATGAAATTAATACGTTGAATGTACTATGAAAGCTGCCGTACATATTAAAGCGACGCAGAGATTAGGTACCTCAAGGTCCCTTCCCCTACTTAAATTTGACAAGAGTTCCTTACTCTAAACTCTAGCGAACGATCTTGATTATTTTTCACATTTATTTCAATTTTCAAAATGATCAGAGCTTCAAACTTGGATTTTATGTGTATTATATTTTAGTGTGATTAAGTAAATGACAAGTGGCCTTAAAGTGCCTAGTTACGGAGCCTGTACTATAATACGACATATAATATCTTTGTCATTCTTGATATGCTTAATTAGTATAATATGTACATTAAAATATTTTTAATACAAATTTTTTAACAATATAATACTTAATTTTTCTATTTGCAAATCTACTACTTTGTATAATTATGGGAATGTCAATGATATTCAAAATTGTATGAGAACTGCACAAGTATCTGATTTAATGAAACTTTATCCGCCATGTTTCTTCCTGATTCTTTCTGCTTTTCTGTTACTTTCCCCAGTTCTTCCCAGTTTTCTCTAGCTTTTCCTTATTGTTCCTATAATACTTTTCTGTAGCTCTATAAGAGCTCTCTCTACTAATTCTTCTGTTTCTCCCTGCATTGTCTTCGATCTTCCTATCACTCCTCGTCTTTGCTTAGCTTATCCTGATTCTTCCTATTTATCTGTAACTTTCCGTGGTTCTTTCTATTTTTCTCTAGCTCTCGCGGCTGTTTCAAGTTTTCCATAGTTTTTCTCCATTCTTCCCAATGTTTTGAACCTCTCCACGGCTTCCCCAATTTTTCCTACTTCTGTCCGAGTTTTCCTGAATCTCTCTGTCACATCTTGCCTCTTCCTAGTTCTGCCTGGCTCTTTCAGCGTCTTCATACTTCCCTCTAGCTCTCTCTGAGTTTTCCAACTTTTCTGTAGCTCTCTCTGAAACTTCCAACCATTCTCTAGCTCTTTCAGAATCTTCCAATTTTCCTCTAGCTCTCTCTGAAACTTCCAACTTTTCTCTAGCTGTTTCTGAAACATCCAACTTTTCTCCAACTCGCCTCGACTCTTTCCAATTTTTCCAAAATTAAGGAAAGGAGTCTAACTCAAGGCTTTCTCCAGCGTGTTAAAGATCGCGATAATAGTATGAAATCGTTCTCTAAACAAGGATACGTCCTTGAACGTCCCACACTGCGTGTCCCCACAATGGCCAAGCAAAAACCGTACCGCAGGCAACGTGTTCAGCGTTCCCAAGCGACAAGTGATTTCAAGATTTCACAAGAGCGGCCCCGTAAACGTCTCCGGGCAGAAATCTTTCTGAAACGGCGCGGTCGTCAAACTCTTAAGGATAATGGTAACAATACGGTGTTCCGAGAAGCACGCGCTTAGAGGTGTACGAATTGTCCGTTCCGTGTTCGTGCGTTCGCGTTCATCTGGGCGTCGTTCGTAGTCCGGTCGAGGAACGTTGCGTTCGACCGTATCAGCGTTCTTCTCGTAGGTTCCGTTTCGCTCGTATTCCTCTTTTTCATCACGGCCGTCTCGTGAGAGCTGAACGTCGCTCGTCAGGGCAGAAACGTCGGTTTTACGTGCACCAGCACGTCCCCGCTTCTACACGCGTACGAATGTGCGTGGCTCGGGCATTACACGTCCGTATTACGCGTAATGATAGGCCAGGATGCTTCCCATTAACGCTTCGAGCACCCGCGTGTCTACGTCGATCGGCCGTACCTCCGAACGGCCACCTAATTACACGGGACAATGTGGGGAAGGAGGAGGAGATCCACGGCTTCTACGTTTGCTTTACTGCCGGCGATTTCTCCGGATTTTATTGAACGAATGAGCAACCGGCTCGGACACGGGGAAATGCTGATTCGAGAACAGGTTGAGAACGAGGTGGCAGAGGCGGACGAAGCCTTGGATTAACGTTTTCGAGGATATCGGTTTAAATATAGCCTCCGTTGCGAAGAAGGTTGTTCGATAATCGGCGGCGGATCGTCGCGAGGAAATTCGCTTCGAACTGCATCGAAACGCCCAGGATGTGGGTCTCCCGTGTACATTCTGTAACGGAAGACCGTGTACGCTATATCTACAAAAAAAAAAAACTGTTATACAAAATTTTTATATAGTTTCAAACTATATTTGAAATAGTATTATGCTGAACAAGTAAGAACTTGTTAACACGTTGACTGCCACAGTGAAATCGCCCATACCTGGCCAGACATACGTTCCCCATTTCAAACACAAATGACGAAGGAAATAATTACAGTAGAACTTCGATTATCCGAACTGTAATCGGTAAAAGGATTACTCACATGACAACTATGTTTCGCATAAAAATGATACTTTTGGTTTAGAACATAAAAGTACACGGTGGAATAAAATGAAGTACACAGTATCATTCGTGATAATTTCAATTTGTAATTCACCTGGAAGAGGAATTTTTGGATGGCCGGTGTTCGGATAATTGAGGTTCCACTGTATTTAACTATTCCATTGCACAGCCTTGATCTTCTATTTTTAGTAAAATATTAATTCTGTTCAAAGTTGTATTAAAATCAGTAATTATTTAATTAAATAAAATTTGATGCGCTGGTGACCCCCACGGCAGTCATTGTGGTAATGAATCGAATCTCCTCCGCTGGCGATTATACCTTCGCAGCGTCTTTGCATGCTTTCCACTAAATTTTCTGCATGTGAAGCAGGCAATAACCACTATATCTTGCGGATATGTTGTACTAAATTCTTTATACCATTAATACCTTCTCCTGGGAGAAGAAGAAACAATCACTCTCGTGCTGTTGTTAGCTTCATTTACAGAAAGAGTTGAATGCAACTACCATTTACATCATTCTTCTTCTCACAATTTTGTTGTTCCTACAAACAACTGTCAGAACTTGACAATTAAGGCCTGAGATGGTTGTATTCAGAAAAAATGTACTACAATGCTGTTATAAAAAAACATATGTATCCATTTAAAAAGTCAACGGTCACATTCAAATCTCTGAAGCGCCTGCAACTAGAAAAATTTCGTTTACCATCTTAGGTCCCTCTTGAAACTATACAATCCATTTTTCTCTATACATAGATAATAATATTGATGTAAATCAAGATGATATCAGGTGACCCACCCTGTAACATATCACTTCATTAACTTCCTTATTGACCATAGACACACGTAAATTCTACTGCGAATTGCCTATGTTTTGTTTGAATAAACTGTATTATTTAAATAAAACCTAACACTATTTTATATCGAAATTGCATAAAAATTGGTGTGTGTCAACTGTGTGAGGTCTTTTGTTAGTTTTTACGCTGAATACTGAATGGACGAAAAAAGTAAATGTTTTATATCTCCTAAACTCCTTCTTTTGCATTGCAGAACTTCGAAATAATTGAATATACTTATAATTATAATAACTTCTAAAGTAGCTATTTTCGGACATGACATTCTAATAACCTTTTTTATAGAGGGTGAAAAACTGCATTGATTAATACACCCGAAAGTATGATCCCGTTTACAAATAATTTCAATTACACTTAAAAGTAACATACGGATATACAATATTTGATACCGTTTAATTCTGCCACGTAACATATTTTCCATTTTTAATTGTTTTAAACATACAGGCGACAAACACAAAGGAAACGTTCTACAAATCAGGCGATAGAAATAGAAGATGATCACGACCAATCGAATCGACATTTTACTCCAACATGATTCCATTCATACCAAAGTTCGTCGAGCACAATTTGCCAGCTTGGCACGCGTTGCAATCAAGAAACGGGATCATTCGTTCAAGACTTGGGCAACTCTCTCGGCTCCATTGTCTTTTATGTTAATTGTCAGGTAGTATTTATGTTGATGTCTGTCATCGATCATAGGTCGCTGGGTGCTTGTTCCAATGAGCTTCGAGCCAATTGTGACCCTTGTTTGTCTACTTTCGCGGCGATTAACGCAACCAGGTCACTTGTTAACATTATCATCGAAAACGTGTCAGCCTCTATCTTGCCATACAATCAAGCAACAGCCATTTTGCGCGATTTGAATATGATACTTCGCAGCATTGCAAGCTTGAAAGTCGTAAATGAGCGCGTCGTGCACGTCGTTCCATCCAGCCGTAATGCAAGCAATATTTCTTTGAGCATAACATCTTTTTCGCGATGGATCGCGGCTATAGAAAGAAAATTGATACTGCGATTGAATGTGAAAAGAGAATCGAAAAACGTCACAACGTCGATAGCGGCTACCGGCAGGGCTCCTCCATTCACATCGTCATCATCATTATTATTATCGTCCTCCTCGCCTTCGTTCTATAGTTACAATAATTCATCTTCATCTTCCTAGTTAGTATATCGGATTCATTATTTCGCATACCGTGCGACTTCAGGCAATCTATCAAACCGTTAATTAATCAAAGCCCGTGTTATTATGCAACCAGGAATGACAATGACGATACTGAATCTCCATGGTTGGCTGGCCTCTTCAATCTTTCTTCCTGCCTTTTCCCATTTATTTCGGCTTTTTCATTCCCCGGCGTTCCGCCAGCGGACTTCCCATCGTGTCGTAAATATCCGACGTTATTAAACGTAAAAAAAAGGCACACGACGGTGTCGAACGACGCTTAAATGAATTACCGATTCCTTATCAGGGTGCAGGTGTAAATTCGACTATTAAGAAAAAACGATACTTTATGTATACCATCTAAACCGATAGTCGCTGAACCAGATACGCTTCAACGGCCGAGCTTAGAATGAGATAAATTTCACTTAACATTCTTCGTTTATCTGTATCAATAAATTTTCTTTTACAACGCCACACGCGAAAGATCGCGAACGAGCGGCCGAGGTTTCACTTCGCAGCCATTTCGCGTCGAATCGCGCGAGATTTGTCACCCTGATCACCGTTTTTATCGAATGCATAGAATTTGCTCACACTGTTGAGAAACTGACTCACGTGAAATTTTAGGACTCTGCTGCAAGTACTTTCCGAGCCGTTAAATGTTAAAGTTTAATAGCATCAGCCGAAATAAATGGACACACCACCATGATTGTGGCGATATGTAACGACCCATTTTCAGGTGAAGCAAGTTTATAATGTAAGCAAAAAGTTTATAATGTAATTTTGAAACACAGTGTTATTTCTGTTAATGGATAGTATATGTGCAATCTTATCATGTGGTATACATGGTGTTCCTAAAGTAACCATCTATTTTGATGAAACAGGGAAGAATCTGAATAATTGTTATATTGGTATAATCGTATACACATTTCTATTCAATACCTACATATTTATAAATTTTAAATTGATTTCCATATTTTTTTGTTAATATTATATATTTTCTTTTCAGGCCCACATCATTGACGATCAATGTGCAAGAACATGTTTAAGCAGTTATATGCAGAATAAAGGCATGAAGTGTAAGGAAATTAGAAAACAGTTTGTAAGAAATTATTGAATAAATTTAGGAGAACTGGATCTGTGCACGACACGAGTAGATGTGGATGGCCAAGAAGATCTGATGAACGGTCTAATGTAATTCCATGTAACTTCATGCTTTTTATCCTGCATATTACTACATAAACCCGTTTTTGCACCTTCATCGTCAATGATATGGGCCTGAAAAGAAAATATAAAATATTAACAGAAGTATGGGAAGCGATTGGAAAATTATACGTACCTCACCAAGCTCTCCTATAAATAGGCCACCACGTAATGTCCAGAATCAGTCTTCCACCTGTAGCCACCCTAACTCATCCTCCTCATCCTCCTTCTCCTTCTCATCCTCATTGCCATCCTCATCTCCAGCTTAATTGTCACCATCCTGATCATCCCCAGCCCAATCCTCCTCATTCTCCCCAACCACTTCTTCGCCGTTCTAAATCCGTTGAAATACCGGGAGACTGTCGAGAAATAAAAAAAGATTCTTCGAATTTTTCTCTTATATGTGGGAGTTATGCTAAAAACTTGATACCTTAGAATCTTGCTATGTATGAATGTTAATAAAAATTTAGAATGACCATGGTGACACTATGTATATATGTATTATATATTATGAAATAATATAAAATGAAATGATCATTTTTCATGTAAAACGTTGTTTTAAAATCAGTCATTTCGTTATTAATTACAGTGCTATAGTATAATACTGCACCGTCAAAAATCGGTGGCCAGTTCCTTGAAACATCCTATATAATATGTATGTCAACAGAAGACGCATCTGAGTCCTCAAGATGCCGGTAGGAGAGCGTCGATCAGTTTTCTAATTAAATAAAATCATTAATTCACCCGAAGTTTATTAATTCAAGCCGCGTCTTCCTTGTATGCAATAAGTTCATCGCATTTTTGCGCTCGCCCACGCGACTTTCATTAATTTTCATGTTGCGTGGCACGTCTAACGCATCCAGAGATGGATAATTAATCGGTTATTATTATACGGTAGCCAAGAGTGCAGTCGTGTTATTCCAGTGACGGGCTGGCAGCACAAGTCGTTCGCCGTTGACGTCCCGCTTCGAAAAATCATATTTTATGTTCGATAATTGCACGCTCTTGCCCCGTATAATTCTCGACGATATTGCTTATTAATTGTTGCGTCCGTAAATTGTTGCGCTCGCGTGTCCTTGTTTGCGTAATTAAACCGTAATCGCTCGTTCATTCCGCGACAATTTTCTCGCGAGTCTTCGTAGTTAAGCATTATAATTTTCTGTCAATTTATTACCATCTAACTACTTTACGAACGATTCATTAATTAGCTGATGTTTATATCATTACACCGTAATGCGTAATGCCGGAAACGATGAACAGAGGAACTTCACGAACTCGAAATTAGTGATTAGCATGAAACTTTACGAGAATGTAGAATTATTTGAGACGTGGCAAAAGTCGTATTTCGTTTATGCCCAATCGCTCATAATAGGGGTGATATCAACCCTTAATATGTAAGAAGCGCTCTATACTTTTTAAATTATAAGTAGACTGCGGATTTCCAAATATCTGGAAACAGCACATTTAAAAATGTGAAAAAATAAAAAGTACAGTTTTTAAACATTCACACAACAAAATACAGTTCTATAAAAGTTTCATTTCTGTACCAACGATAACAGAAAAAATATTGAACTTTAAAAACGTATATTTGCATAAAAATTCGCTATATAGTTATAAGTAATATACATCTTCTGTTGACATGGTGTGCATTTCTATACAAGTTAATGCAGTCCACTTTTATACGAATTTCGAAAAGTTTCACTAGATCTAAATCTAGCTCAAAGTCTGCCACATCCGATCATCGCGAAATATAACCGTCCATGCTGTGACGTAAAACAAGTACAGTAGAACCTTGATCATCCGAGCTGTAATTGGGAACAAGATTAATCATATTTCAGTTATGTTTCGCATAAAAATGATACTTTTGGTTTAGAATATGAACATACGCGGCGAAATAACATTAAGTACCCCATGTTAGCGATGATAAGTGTAGTTTGTAATTTACATGGCAGAGGAATTTTCAGATGACCAGTGTTCGGATAATCAAGGTTATACTGTATCTTATTGCTGTTCAATTACTCTGGTTTATCAATTTTAACTTTAGATTCAAATAAAAAATAATTATCGTGCAAATCAATGATTTCGGGTTCACAAGATTCCCTTATAAGTGTATACGATCATGGTCATTCATGCTTTTAATATTCTACTCAGGTTTTCCCTCGTAATACCGACGTAACAACGTCTGCGTGGGTATTCTCCGTCGTCTCTCGCATTTCTTCCCTTTCTTGTCTCCAATGTTCCTTTTGTGTGTGCTGGTTCGAAAGAGAATAGGGATCATCGAACGATTACTGTTTGTTTCGTCTGTCTCATAACTCGTTGGCAACTTCATTACTGATCTGATTGCTGATCGGAATTTCTGCTGGATTTGTACGTTCCTGGGAACGCTGCTGTACCTCACAGTTCAAGTATCCAGATCGCTAAAAGAGTTTTCTCATTTAATTGGAATATGGCAAAATCATTCCTGTCCGGAATTTTAATTTTATATCCTTTTAATAGGGCTTTCTTTTATTCGTTTTATTCGGTGAATACTAAATAAATACTGATGTTCCTAATTGGTCAGAAAAAAATCAGACCACTTACCGTAATGGCAAAAGTTCATTTAATTTGTTCGGTCCCAAAGAACGAACGTATTAAATTTTATATTAGGCGTTATATACCGACCGTCGCGGTGGGCAAATTATTTTATGACCGTCCTGGTCTCCAGACCTGGACATCAGGACGCCACATGCGCCAAGCCCAGCGGAAGGGAAAACCTTTCCGCTATAAAGGTACTGTCTTCGAAGTCCGAACCCGGAGACACTACGGCAGAATTGTTAACAATCAATTTCCATTCTAGAATTGGCGAACGGAACTTCACACTGATCAATGGCAAACATCGGTACCGACCACTTACTCTTAACAAACAACCAATCACAAGCAAAGCAACTTAATAAAAACAGTGAACACAGACAGCACAACAGAATTCGAATTAACTTGTACACGTGCAACCTTGTTAAGTTTGAAATTATATCAGTTCATTGAATTCACGTCGAGTCTCAGTCACTCATTTTTTCACCTTGATCCAGGCTTATATAATTAATTTTCATTAGTCGACGTCTCAATTAGTCGTCGCTATCGAGCGTACACGGGATTTACAAACCCACGAAATTCGGACACTGAAATTGTTTAAACTTCTTGCGGTACTCATGCTAAAGGGGTAGGGTCAAATTTTTCATAAAATTCATAAATAAAAAACTGTCGTAGGCATCAGTATGCAATGAACACAGACATACTCATAAAGATTCGAACTTCTATTAAAAAAATAGTGTATGTGGAGCAAACTTTTTAATTTATATAAACAATGTTTTTGTGACATTGAATGCCACAGTGAAACCTGGCATTCTTAGTCAGACGCACCATGATTAACTGTTTTTACTATAAGTCGTGAAGCACATAAATGTTTAATTATTCTATCGTATAATTTGTATTTAATGTAATTATTGAAAGAATTTTATAACAATTAATAATTATTCATTTATATTAAGCTTCGGGCGCTGCACATCGGCGACCGTACGTCAGTCAATGTGATAATAAACATAAAAAAATGTAAAAGCCCATGTTGTTTCGTGTTCAAATTTTTCCTACAAATACCCTGAACCATTCTTAAATTACTCAGAGAAAATCAGTATGGAACACGGAGTACATTTAGAATTATAAAATTTTATTTTCATCAGGTGCATACATCCACCCCGCTTTAACTTCGTAAATTTTTAGTGAAATACAGTCAGTCGCACTATAAAATTGTTCGTTGCTCCTGTTTCATAAAAAATATGAAAAAGTAGAAGAGGGAAAAGTTAGTTAATCCGCTGAGTCCTACTTGTCTACCCATTAAATTTTTCCATGATCACAATGGTTCATCAAAAAAATGCAAATACACTTTTACTTAAGAGAATTATATATTCTTTTTAAAAATAACGATTCTTTTATCAATTCTACTTAAAAAAGTATTCAAGTTACATGTTCGAGAAAGGAACAGTACACAAAATACATGCTGCTTCGTAACACAGTCATCGTACGTGCCTCATTAAAGAATTGTAATGTTATTCATTTTCACAATAACAATTAGGAACTTTACGAATAAAACCGCATTTGTAGCATATTAATATCTACAATAATTTACGACTTATAATTAAAAAAAATTACCGTTCACGTTCAGCATCACCGCATCGAAAAGTGTAAACACTTTCGAAAAATATTTCATTCCACTAGTTACAGACCACGTGCTCACAAAATTACATTTAAATCACAAACGGTGCATCTATGGACCGCGGTCATCCATCATGGAACGGTCCGCATCAAAATTGTGACGAATTCGCGAGGGCATATTAATCTAAACACCCGACTCCAATAAATTACAAACGTGCGAAGGAGGGCCACAAAAACTGTACGATCGAGATCGTGTTCGACCGTCTAATAAATCCATCTCGTATTCAGCTGCCAAATATTTCTCAGGCTGGCAAAAGTGAGCGTCGATCCGGTTCGGGGCACCGAGCGCCTCCGCCGGCCAAAAAGTAGCCTCGCAATAAATATTCGTCGGAGCTAGCGCGACAAAACGGCCGGGTCGGTGGTGGTCGGACAGATAAGAATTCTCACATTCGCAATCATGCTGTCGACGCGACGCATCCGAGAGAAATATCGAGCGAGATTTTTGTCTCTCGCGTCGCGAGAGCTGGTTCAGCGACGCCGCGCCGGTGCGGTGGAACAGGCGCGGCTGTCCGCCTGTCGGGAGACGGATGATCTCTGTCGTTGGATGGCAAAACCGTCCGCCTCTGCAAGAAGAAGTGGAAAATCTCCGGTCCACCGGTCTTTGTCGCAAGCCTCGCCGATCGCCTTCGGATCGAACGTTTAGCACGTAAAAGGCCTTGCGTCGCGCGCGTTCCTGCCCCCCTTCGGCTTTTCGATATGCGTCACCGATCTTTCTCTCGCAGTCAACGGGATTTCTCCGACCGATCCACCACGATAGATCGGGATACACGCGGGTTCCATGGAATTCGAACGAAGAAAACACCGGCCCCCGTGGAATAAAGATGCGATGAGATTTGCTTTTTTGTAACGCAGAGACTTTGCACTTTTGTTTTTCAACCCCTGTTTCCTAAAGGGCCTCGTTAGGGGAAGGTGTTGTGCCCTCGACCAGTTTTCACGTTACGTTCGTTAACCTTTTTGTTTGGTCTGTTTAATTAAATGAAGGGTAATAAGTGATGTAAACATTTTTAATATACAGAGTGTCCTAGGTTTTTGCCGACAAACTGCGGTGGTTTATTCTTTACCTAAAAATAAGAAAAAAATGTTATATAAATTTCTGCAATAAATGTTTTGTTACAAAGTTATAAGCAAATAAATATTGTATGCATGAAATATAGGTAGTTACGGATTTTCCATCGAAGCATACTGAATGTCGATTGTGTTTATCTTGTCTGTGGACGACATTTTGAAATGAGGAATTAACAATACTGAGTAATTGTTATCTAATGACACGGAATCATTACCCGATAATAAACACTATGTGACGACTCAAACAAAAGAATAAACCACCGCAGTTTGTCAGCAAAAACCTGGGGCACCCTGTATACAGGATTCTTCCGAAATCGTGGTACAACCGGAAGGGAGGTAATTCCACAAGTAAAAGTAAGTTGAAAATATAGAGTAAAATCTTTTCATGTGGAGCTCCGTTTTTGAGAAAATCCAGTTTGAATATTTGGTAAGTACAAGAGTACTTAACCATTCGCAATCTGCTTAGTTCACCTAATCTAGCTAGCCACCGCTACTTCTTTTGTGTTTATACAGAATATCAGTTAGGATTTGATATAATTTTAAACAATGCAGTTAGTTTCAATAACTTATGTATTTCAATTATTTTAAACCGCTGAAAATGTCGCCCTTGATGTTGCAGGCAGATCTACTCTAATATTTTGATCTAATTGTTTTAAGGCATATGTACGTTAGTACTTTTTTGTGGGGAATGAAAAACTGCATCGATTAATGCAGCTAAAAGTATGGAATTCCATTGGAGGAAAGGTGAAATTGCACTTTTCAGATGCGCAAGCGCATAAACATAGTTTCAGAATATGCTTCATTCGATATCATTCAATTTTGTCTTATGACACTTTTTCCATCTCTAACTGTTTTAAAGATACAGCTTGTTCAAGTTGCGTGAGGCACCTGCATTGTATACAGGACGTTCAGAAAAAGCTGTCTAAGGCTATAAGGGTTTATAGTACTCACCGAGGTGAGTAAAAAATGTGTAATCAACATAGGTCCTAAAATCAATTCTTTCGATATAAAATCAACTTTTGTATTTACGAGTGTTCAATACTGTCTAAACAAATTTTAAAAAAAATGAGTTGTGTGACCGAAAACGAATAGAAAATGCATGTTGTGCAATATGAGACACGGAAGAAATATTTGAAAATGTACGTCGATCTATAATCCACAGACGTGAGTTTTGTATTGAAACGGAAGAAATAATAATAATAATGATTGTTTATTGAACCTTAACCGTATACATACACAGATTTACAATAATATGATTATAGATGTTCCAGGAACTTTCATAGCTCCGCTTGCTATCCATGCTTAACACTAACATATATTTCTTTAAGGTATTCTGACAATAATTGTTATAATAATAACAATTTAAAATACTTAAACATTTAAAATAACAACATTTAAAATACTAGAAAAAATACAATAACACAAAAAAAGACATTTAACATTAAATGAAAGAAAGAGATATTGAAACTGCCATGTGCAAATTTCCAAATTTCCATCCGCCTGAAGTTCCATTAGAGTTTCATTAGATCTAACGTACTATATAAATTATTGTGAATCGCAATAAAAATTCGAATTCCGTTATCCGGATTTCAGAAACGTCTCCTTTCCACTGTTTTCCTGAATCGACCAAAAAGCGGGATTGTCGTATGCTTAACGATCGCGAGTTATCGGCGATCAGATTGATGGGGTCGGTGGATCGTTTCCGAAGGAAGACACGAGGGAAAAGGAAATCGGAAAGAAACTCGAAGTGACCGGGCACAGGGAGAACCATGAGCGTCCGATACCATAGTCGGGCGTCAGATCGGTTGTACGCGTGGAAAATGGGACTGGTTTTTATCGGGATCGCCTCGCGCGCTCCTGCGGGAGGTTTGCCTTAATGTTTAATGCAGAATCCATTGGAATTGCGTTTGTACGTATACGAAAGCTTGCCCGTCCCGTCCTCTCAGCATTCGCGAGCCAGGCATACTTCACTGACCAACGGCTAGAACTTCGTCGCATCGTGGACATACTTTCCAAACATCTAGGCGCGTCTACGGAATATTTATTAATAGAATAATTTTCGAGAGCCGATAAATAACGCTCGCCACTGGTCTAGCGCACGCGATGCGACTGTACATCGCATGCCCGATCCCTGGAACGCGATCGTTGGGTTATGTTTCTTGCTAATTCACGGAGTCACTGAGTTTTGAATAGAGAGTGCGGTTGTTTATCGTCGACCGGAGCCGCTGGTTATTGAATTAATGGCGGCGGGTAATTGTGAGTTATCACTGGGTGGGGTTGGAAGTTCGTTTTTGGATTGTATGTACCGGAGAGTAGGTATTGCGTGCTGATCTATTTTACGAAATAGAAAGCAGAATACTACGCAGGATCTGAAAATAAGAATAGCTTTTCACCGAACGAAATGGTAACTCCAATCTCACGTCAAGATCTCATTAACGCATAGACGCACACTTTTTTTTCTAAATAGGCCTCAGAAACACTTTTTTTTTTAAAATGTCACTTGCACATCAACAAAATCTGACGGCTGTAGCCGTTATTTGCGGCAATGGGTTAACACGTTAAACGCCACAGTGAAAACGGTCAGACATAATCAGACACGATATAATTTACTATTTTCTATAAGAATAGTAACGAAAAAAAAGATTTGAGTACTCAGTCGTGCTCTTCTGTTTCTACATTATTGCTTCAGTATGAAGTTTGGTCAGAATTTTGCGACAATCAATAATTATTTAATTAAATTAAATTTGAGGTGTCGGTCGCCGGTGATCGTCACGGCGTTCAACGTGTTAACTACATACAAATCACAGCAAAAGAAGAATAACACAAAATATGGATTTGAATTGAAACAACTAAAATTCATTGGCTAGTACAGGATTTTTATCAACCAATACCATACTGCAATATGAACAGGAAAGAAAAACTATATTGTCTCGAATAAGAACTGGCCACATCAAAATTATACAGGAATACTTAATAAAGAAAACAGATCCAGCGCACTGCAATTATTGTCACAATCAAATAACAATGAATCATCTACTATATGAGTGGAGAAGATTTGAATCACAAAGACGAAAACACGAAACAGGACCTGACACTGCCCTCACATCACAGGACCAGAAATACAATTATTTTCCTATAAAACATAAATTTGTACTTTAAAATTTAACTATATCAACACATTTAAAATTCAGACCAAACTTCATCGCTGAAAACTCAGCAATCGATATGACGTTAAAAACTACATAAAGAAATAACCAGCTCAACAAATTGGTTGACGTTGAACATTGGAAATAGGACTTTTCACTATTCTTCAAATCGTGAAGACTGACTGAGTGTGTCTCAAATTGTTCTTTTCTTGTAAATTCAACATGGGTTGAATATTAACAATATTAACATTAGCAATATTAGTAGCAATATTAACATTAGCATATTTTATTGATTTTTGTATAAGTAACAATACGTTGGTACGACTTTTTATGGCTTTATTGGCCCTGTTTCTTATGGTTGTTCTCTGGTTGAGATTTCTGGAAGCATCCGCGTTTTCCTCGAAAGTTTCAAAGATTTTTATCAGGAGTCTATGGAAGTTATTATCTTTATTACCGAAGTGCATCTTATTAGTTTTACTTTTTTATAAGAATATAAGAGATGTAATTAATACTGCTTGTAACTTCCGGGTGTAAGCCATGTCCAAAAGGAAAATGTTCCCACCGTTTCCCAGCATTGCAGTTAGCTTCATCGGAGATTTCAGGACGTACTGATACTCATGTGCGTCAGGATTTCACTCTTTTTAAAGTACCCATGTACATGTTCTGGATCATTGATCAACCAATCAGTTTTTAATTGGATGCCTCAAACAGTATTAACTGTAATAAACCGGTCCATGAAACCCTCAAAAGTCTCAATATGAGGTATGCACCAAGCCAACAAAAAATATGTACAGTCAGCGATAACAAAACACAATAGCGAGACATAAGATTCTCTATGATCGAACTAAAGTGTTAACCAAAAGAAAAGACTTCGAACACACCATAAACTACAGAAAATCATTTGGAATTATGCAACATTCCTACTATACAGGATGTTCCAGACTTTTCCGTACAAACTTCGCCAGTGTGTTCTATAGATAAAAATAAGACTAATATGTTATGTAACAAAAAGTCCTGAATCTTTTATTACAAAGTTATAATAAAAATATGAATCGCAAAGGATACAGTAATACTGTTTCTCTTACAATTAGTTCAATGTTGGACAAGACGAGATACGTAATATGTACATATGTTATCTGCTGATATAAGGTATGTTTATTGTTGTTTCTAAAGTATGTTTATAATATAACAGAAAATTAAGTCTCCCATAGTAGTTGATGTTGAGTTACGTACACCCCCGTCCATAAGTATTAGAATACCTATTGATCTCTCATAAAAGGGGTATTTGATCCAGATTATAGAACTTTCGCTAGTTTTATGAGAGCGTACCGGCAAAAACGTATATTTTGGTCAGAGATGGCCATCCGGAGCGACACCTGGTTCCGCCTTATAGCCCCCCCCCCCCCCCCCCCCATGCAGTAAAGAGGTACAGATGTGATCTCTAGATGAAACAGATATCATATATAAAACAATAATTATTGCTATTACGTCACTGTTTCTTGAGAAACCGTACTTACAGACAATCACCGATGTTTTCGACATCATACCCAGATTACAAACTACGTGAGGGGAATGTACGCAGAGTGGGGGTTGGCCTAAGTCAGACCTTGCCCCGGATGGCCATCTCTGATTTAGGTACGTATATTTACTATTTATATAATTAGTCTTCCCATTTATTGCGTTTGACTTATTAAAAATGGAATGAATTAAATCAGAAAATCTGAGAGGTCTAGCGATAATCTGAATTTGACTTGTGGATTCATTTACAACACGCACGAGACCAGACAAGTGATACAATAGAAAAACTATTAAAACGAATGCCAAAATCGGTTAAAACAGTGATTGAGAGACGGCGCGGATACATATACATATGTATACTAGGCGAGAAGACAGTTTACTTTTATTACACATAACTGGTGAGATCTCTGTTGTAATATTGAATGTACGAATTCTTTATAGTCTAAGCTATCAAACTACATAATAATTCTTAAAGATTTTAGTAATTAACTAATATTATTTCAGGTTTACTTAATTTTTCGTAAGTGTCCTAATACTTATAGACGGAGGTGCACAAAGAAGAAGATACTGACACGTTTGTGTACGTTTAGTTTGTCTCTCTAATTCAATGGTTATAGACAAAAATATGACATCTAACGGCTATGTGTGTGTATATTACTTTCCTTACAGATCTTTAAATTTTGTTAATTCGTTATTCGTTATTTTGTAAATATGAATTTATATTGAGTAAATATTACTTTTCCTAGCTTCAACAAGTTTGTCCCTGAAGAGGTTGACGAAAGCGTCGTATGAAAAAACCTCATTCCATATTCTCAAGTAATTTTTCCCTCGAATTTCTGCGTGTCGGG
This sequence comes from Macropis europaea, assembly GCA_916610135.2. NCBI lineage: Eukaryota > Metazoa > Arthropoda > Insecta > Hymenoptera > Melittidae > Macropis > Macropis europaea. The sequence goes on from OU744345.1 coordinate 24,427,595, forward strand.
TTGTATTATCGTCCTCGCTCTGTACAGTGAACGCGCTTTCAAATTTCGTGAGATGGGGCAGAGGAACGTGAACCGGAGAAAGAGTGATTTCGCGTACGTACCCTTTCGTGGCCCTTGGAACACGCCCTCCGTGGAACAAGAACTCGCGCGGAACCGTTTGTAAGATCGCACGATAACGGCACAGCCCCCGTGCGATTCCCTCGACCCGAGACGAAAGCAATACGCACATCTCGCTTTATTGCGAAACGGCTCGTTAATAAAGCAGCGATCTCTTTTCCGTGCCGCGCATCGCGACCGGTGGGGCACGATCGAGGAAGTGAACGAGATGACCGAATCTGGGATGCATTCTCCGCTCGAGATCCCGCTGATATCGTTGCGTTATTAATCGATGCATCGCGGAACAACGATGCAACGGAATTGATCGAATTCATTTTCTTACCGCGCAGCGTCCGAACCGTACGCGGCCCTCGTCAATCGAACATCGAGAAGCAATTTTTCGTCCTTCGATGTACACATTTTTTAATTCACCGCTTCATGCAGTGTAACCGCGCGATCACACGCCACGCGTTTGTTTTGATTAATATATTGATTATTCTAAATTTTAGGTAATTGTGGACATGACTTGCATCGAGGATATTTGACGACAAGTGGATAAATACGGAGTAAGTGTATCGAATATGAAATATGTAGCTAATATGAGACCCCCTAGTATTTCCATAAGGAAGTGCTGAAACGTTATGGTAATCATCAGAAATATTAGAACACATGACAACATCGCCTATGTACGATTGGCAATCTCACGAAAGCAATTGTTTCGAAACGAGGCCTTTGAGTTTAATTTTTATCCTTTCTAGTTTTTTCAGTTGTGTACATTGAAACTCCATTCACCATTAACGCTTTGAGTCCCACGTCAATCATAGTTGGGGGCATAGATTCAACCATTATTTATTCGATCATGTATAATACTAATAAATATACCTAATGAGATCTAATAGATACAGTAAAAATATATTGAAAATTACTCATATTATGGATTACAAAAAGTAGAATTTATGGTTACATTTATTTCGTTTAAAAATTTCGAAAGTTTGCCATTTCCAGCTAATGTAACGTGGTGCTCGATATGTTAAAGGTAAGTTATTTAATCAATTTCATCGTTAGCTTAGAGTCTTGATATTATCAACTAATTCTTTTACTGTTTAGATGAAACATTAACTGGCTATTCTCATATTAATCTGATTCTTTTGATCAAACCCAAGATGTTCTAAGTATGAGACCCTATTCTGTTCCTAATATGAGATACTTAAAAAACACCTTAAGAAGATTCAAAAGAGGAGGGAACTACCGACAAGGAAGAAGAACTTATTTGTGATAGCTCAGGATCGAAATTTGATGACAACAACACAGAATGATTATTTTGTTCCTGTCTCTTGTTCTAATGATCACGGTGGTGAATAGTGGGTTCAATGCACCAAGCGTTACAGATGGGCTCATGGATACTGCGGAACTTCAGACGTTCATTTCGTATGTCCAAATTGCCTTAACATGTTGAACGCCACAGTGAAAACGACCATACCTATTCAGATACGATATAATTTACTATTTTTTATATAAATCATAAAGAAAAAAAATTTAAGTACGCACTGTCAGTCGTGCTCTTCAGTTCTTGTATTGCTGCTTCAACATAAACTTTGCTCAGAATTTTGCGACAATCAATAATTATTAAATTAAATTAAATTTCAAGTGTCGGTCACCGGTGACCACTACGGCGTTCAACGTGTTAACAAAACAAAAAAATAAGTGATTTTGAAAACTTTTGATTCAAAATGGCAGGGTCTCATATTAGGAACACTTGTCCAGAACTACTAATTTTGTACTCGTTAATATTTTCTCTACTTTTTTAATAAATAATGTTTTATATCACGTTAATACTATTTTTTCTTATGTGTAAATAAATTATTGGGGTGAAAATGAATTTTTGCGATTTTTACGCTATTCTTATGTAACGCTTCTGGTCCATTAATACAAGTAAAAGAAACTATGCATAGATTTCTGTATTGCAAGAACTCGCAAAATTATATTGTTCCATTTGCTAAAGAATTTCAACATGACAACGACCCCAAACATTCTTCCAAATTAGTTAAAACATTTCTCACGAATAAAATGTTAATGTCATCAAGTAGTCAAGTCAGTCCCCAGATTTGAACCCCATAGAACATTTGTGGAATTACGTTAAACGTTAATTACTTTTACCAATAAAATGGAGTTAATTAAGAAATCACAAAATATGGTCTCAAATACCGGCTGAGTTTTATATTCGATTAATCAAACGAATGCCTCGTAGGTGTCATGCAGTTATCAAATCCAAGGGTTTTCCAACATCTTACTAGGGTATCACGAAAGCTATACGCATTTACGTACTGTTGTTTTTTTAACAGTGATTATATGATTTAAGCAAAATATGTTTCCTGAATTTTGTCATAAAGATTTTGTTTGGTTTCTTCGGTTCAATATTAATTGTAGCCATTTTAAAAGTATATTCGAAGAAACACTTGTATCATGTTGATGTACGAAATGTTCTCCTTTTAAGCTATTTTTATTTCTAGCTCATGTATCTCAGAAGATAAAGAATACATAATAGTTTCCAAACGCCCACTTTGTTTCTTAACTTTTGTCAGTAAGTGTATATATGTATATCTAAAACCTCATGCGAGACAAAATTTCTGCCTCATCTCAAATCTCCACCACCTCTGTCATCTTTTCTTTAAATCGCCGTTTTCCGAGCCCTGTATAGCAGATATATGAAGCACAAATTAATTAAAAAAAATCATTCCTCCTTTTTCAAATATCTAATAAAATATCCTGAAAGTTACAGAAAGATTCATCGTATCGTTTGATTGAAAAAAAATTCCTAAATCCAACTTTTATTTCCGGGCGTTTACCGCGGTGTTCCCCCTTAAGTCTAACTCACGAAGAATTGAGTCTAATCAGAATGTTACTTCAGCATCGACTGGAATTGAGTTTCCGATTCATCGAACGAGAAGTCTGCAAGATCGGTTGCGTGTATCGGAGAGGGATATCGATGAAGCTTGCCTGCAGGTTCTGGTGTCGGTGTATCCTCGATCAGCGGTATACTCGGCTCTCTGCAGGACAACGGAAAAGGAGGGGACATGAACGAGGTGGAGAAGGGCGGGAGGAAAGGGGATCACATACTCGTTGGCCCACTACTTGTACCCCCGCGATACGCGTTCCGCATTGATATTATTTCATTAACTTTTTGCCGGTCGCCTCGCTTGTTGGAATAGTGGTTCTGTCGGTCCGGCAATCTCCTCCTACGGTTACTCCACCTTCTTCAACCTCACCGTGTCTGCCTCGATCTCCTCCTCCGCTCGACGTTCGCTTCGCGATCATGCCAACGAGTATTCGCCCTTCTTTTCTCGCCGAATCGCGCATACACCTGCCCCGATAGACCCACCGAAACTGTTCTTCCTGTGCTTCTTACCTCGAAGGAATCTCGGGCCAACGCGATCGGTCTTCTTCCATTAGCTGCCGATAATTGGCCGGCTTAATTAGAACCAAAGCGTCGCCACTGACGAGGACACTTTTGGTAATTAATTTTGAAACTTTTCGCTTGACCCTCTCTCGACTTCTGTTGTCTGATTCCTTTCCTGGGTCTGAAGCGGTGATTCATAGTTGCCGTTAAAAGATCGCCAGGGTGGTCACCGGTCGTCGGTAGAAAATTTTAATTGGAGTAAATTATTGGAGTACGATGATATTCCATACCGACACGTATACACCACACACGGACAGGCTGCGGCGGGAAAGTGCAGCGAAAGTTTACTCTGCAGCGCAAAAGTGCATCCACAAGACTCACGAAGTACAGTGACTCGCGAAATTGATCAAATATTTACATAATTATTTTTTTTTTCTTAATTCATTACAGTGTATCTTGTGATTTGTTACAGATATAGTACCTTCGCTTCGAATAACAATACCTTGAAAATATATTAAACAACAGAAAGTTGAAATAACGCATTCGTGTGATCAATTTCGTGAGTCACTGTACATAAAGACATTTATATAGTTCACTTACAGTTTACATACAATTTATACAGTTTCTTCTCTTTTTTAGTGCAGCATACACAACTTTGTTAACTTCTTTATTAACCACTAACCACGCGTAAAATTTAGTGTCGATTACTTATTTTTTGCTTGAATAAACTTTATTATTTAAATAAAATCTAACATAAATCGTTGTCGTTTGTTTACATGTTTTATTGTTCTATGTGATCTTTCATGTCGCAGTGGCAGTGTAAAGTAGCAAGCGTATCACTGAATAATGATAGGTATAGGATTTTTGAATAATTTTATACAAAAGAGAGTATCGGCGCCTGCTATCTCTCCTTTTTTGTTAATATTCCCTTATTATAGGAATGCTTGCCCCGTTGAACACTTTAAATCCTGAAACTTGAAGAAAAGAAGCGTGCACCATATGCTAAAATTGTCCGCCATACAACACTGAAAAGTATCCGTACAGACGCATTCAAAGCTGACAAAAAGACTTCGTTTATATCTTCAATTAATTTGACCAATTATTAAAGCCGAGGATGCACTTAATCTAATATAAAACAGCAGAAGTATCAAAAGTGGGTAAAAAATTACGTACAGTGGAAACTCGATTGTCCAACCTATAATTGAAGGATAAGGAGAAAAAACAGGGAACGTCCATTTTTATTCTGCAGTGTCCAACTTGAAAAAAAATTAAAATAATGTAAAACAATTATTTCTATGTTTATTTTTCTCCTGCTGCTTAATTAGAGTATAACCTCGTGTTATAAACAATACAGTTCAATTACTTGAACCTTGACTCTTTACTGGTGGACTGAAGTATTAAAAATTGGTTTATTCAATAAATCTGTTTTGTAATATTCCATGTTTGTACCCCTTACCCTTCAATTGGTAAAAGGATGAAGCACATCATAAGTACGTCTTGCATAAAAATTATAATTTTATTTTCGAATATTAAATACATAGTGGTATAAAATTAGGTACACAGTGTCACTAATTATAATGTTAGCTTCTCACTCATATATAATCTCCAGACTGCGAATGTTTATGCAAATAGACATTCTTAGAGTTCAATATTTTTTATGTTAATGCAGTTATAGAAATGAAACTTTGACAAAACTGTATTTAATAAGGTTTTAAATGAGCATTTTTCAGATATTTGGATATATTACATTGCATAAACATCCGCAGTCTAATGATCACTAATATTTGGCTAACCGGTGTTCGGATAAACGAGGTCCTACCGCATTCGACAAAAGCTACAAGTCTCCTAATACTTATGGACAACGGCGCATGTGGGTTCATCATCCTCGAAGGGTGAAATAAAATGATAATAAAAAAGTTCCTGGGACGGGTACGATGAACCTGAGGAATTCTTGGCGCGACGGAGGCGATCATGGCGCCCCCTGTGCAGCGAACGGACGGCCGAAAACCAGCAGAATTTGCGTTTCCCGGGACGAAAGTTCGCGAGTCGGCATCTCAGGCGCGTTGAAGCGGATACGCGACTGTCTGTCCTCTCGTGTCTCGCTTTCCGCTCGCGCCTCTCCCGGGATTTATGGGGGTTTACACGAATTTATGTGCGTCCCGGGGACACGACGCTGGTCCCCTCCCCTGGGTGCACGCATGGGTACCAACACGTGGAACCGGGCGAACCGACGTTCCTGCCGGTTCGACCGGCGATCCATCATCGTAAAAAGTGTTTCTCTCCTCCTCGCGTTGCGGCACCGCTTGTGAATCCACCCGGCCACGAGTCGACGGTTCGTCCAGGTCGTCGACGATGATCGTCCGATCGATCGATCGTATCGTATCGATCGGGTCAGAACGTCGTAAAAAGAATTCCGGCTCGTCCTTTTCCGTCCGTAAACTCCTTTCGGCTCCGTGGCTCGCCTCTTCGCAATTTTTACCTCCGCCTCTGATCGACCTCCCTTGTGAACCGGACACCCCGTTTCTTCCTGTCGCTGTGAACGTAGTGACAATTTTTGTTTTTTGTTTTCATTCGTGCGGGTGTAACTGTGTACGATCTAGCCGAAGTTATTGGGTTGAGTCATGAATAACTTTCGATAAATAACAGTTGTGTTTGAGGAAACTCCAACAATTTATGTAGGCTACTGATTTTTGCTTCATATGATATGGCAAGCATTACTGAAATACGTACATGCTGCAGAAGGAACAACAATCGTTCTTTAACCCTCTGTAACCGGATTCTTCTTACGTATTGCGCAAATGATACATGAGGTAAATGATAAAGACGAATTATAAAACTCGTATCGCGGTATATAAACATAAATAAATATAATAATAAACGAACAGACTCCTTGGTGACAGTGTAGTCGTGGGATATACTTGTTCACAGTGATAAATAAGGGAAATGAAAGTTAAATAGTATAGATATATTGGTATGTGACTTACAAATCACATGGCGTTATAGACGGTTCATAAATCATCGATTTTAGGAAGACAAATTGGAAGTTATCTACGAGCCAACCCAAGAGGATGATTAAGATTATAGTTGGCACGTGGGAGTTTTATGGGTGTCTCCAATGTATGGTGTTAAAAAACAAGACTCGTCTTAATCATTTAGAGGCAGGTACTACTCGTCAGAACAGAGTAAAAGCTCAGAATGAACATGGGCCGGAAAATATCATCCATCAGCACTTGCGATTGTAAATTAAATTTCTGGATTAATGGTTTCAAGAACAACAGGAAAATCGACGACAGGTTTCAGAATTCTATTGAACGAGTGAAACAAATTATTAACGAAAATTTTAAAACATCAACACGAAGATGACCGGTACTGTTAGGACTTAACACGTTAGCGTCGCTATAGTGATTTCCCCTTAACTAATGATTTAGGATAAAACGCTTAACTCTTTCACGGTTTGCATTGGAAGACTCTGGACAAATCGTGCTACTCAAGAGTTTGTTTAACTTTTCATACATCAGGCAAAAAATATTTTTACGACATAATCTCTTTTTTAATCAAATGTTTTATATCATTATTATTTATTCCTTTCTGCGACAAGACCATGTATGTACCAGTAGAGTTCTGCGTTTAGGTCATCTACACCTAAACGGTGAAGAGAGTATCACGAACTATGGAAATAATTTATTCTCGAGAACTGATTGTAAAATTAATACATGAACAACATCTATTATGCAATTGACGCATGGCATAGTTAAATGTGAAAATTAATCGATTATATTTTTTTGGAGACAGTGTAGACGACCGTACGGTGCCTGTTACAGTAGAAAATTGTAGAATAATGATTGCAGGATTTCTAATTTTGAAATAAGAACAATATTCAACCAGAAGTGCCATTACAGTAGGTCGGTACAACGGGAAGTACTAATCGTGCAACAATGGAGTTTCTTCAAGGCATTTTTCCAAATTGTGTCATTTCGCGGTTTGGTGCTTTGATTTTGTCACCGCACATTTTATCAGCACCAGATTTTATCCTATTGCGATTCTATAACATGTTGACTGCCCCAGTGAAACTAGCCATCGCTGGTCAGACACGACAGAAGTTTCTCTTTCCTATGTGAGTCATCAAGGAAAAAATGATTAAACGTTTAGTATTGTACGTGCGTATCTATATTAGTGTTGCAATGATAAATATGCTCAGAATGTAGTAAAAATTAACAGTTATTTAATTAAATAAAAGACGCGTCAGTCACCGGTGACCCCCATGGCAGTCAACGTATTGAACGTCATGCGTACGTGCATAAATGATTTCAGTAAACCACTTGTTCATAGACAATTTAAGAATAATATTAATACTGTAATAATAATATAGGATAAAAACCATATGATGCTTAAATATTCTTTTTCTAACATAAGTGATTTACATTTAAAAGCAGATGTTATAACATGTCTGACCACGCATGGTAGTTTTCCCTGTGGCATTGAACATGTCAAAAAATAAAATTACATAAGAAATTAATAACATACCCTTGAGAATTATTCACTGGTGTACTGCTAAATGCGTTCCAAAGGGTATATTACACAAACAGTATACAGACAGCCATTTGCAAGACATAATTTTCCAAAGTTAGTGTTAATAAAACTCTTCGATATGGATGATTCAATGAATGTTTCAAATTATTTTTCATAATAGAACTTCACACGTTATTAGTGAAAAAATTAAACCCTCACTGTTCGTCCATCCTGTAGAAGATTATTATGCATCTTTAAGACGTTGCAATATTCATAACAATTTTAGTTAACGGTTCAAAACATTTATTAAAATTATGCAGAGGATACCCATAGACATACGGTGAAATATAATTTTTAGAAACTATAATCGTGTGATAAAAAGCAAAATTTAGTAAAAAAAGGTAAATAATCTGTAGTACAGAAAAATGACCACATATACGAAACCTTTTTAGTTAAAACCGCTCTTAAAATGCAGGTGCCCATATATAAACAAGTTCTATTCTTATAAAAACAAGCTTTAGACATTTAAACTTCGAAGTCCTCGGATGAACTTCGTGTCTTTTGCAAACCGCATATCCTGACGAAAGAAGCAGGAAGCTCTTGTATTTTAAAAAAAACAATTAATTTTTCGTTACAGTATGACCGCAGGTCTTCCTCGCGACTAGAATTACATCGAGTTTCCAAAAACACACTCAAGAACAATTTCAAAGCTGTTCATATCAAACTAGGTTCCTGTCGCAAGATTATACACCTGTAATATTCCAGTGAACACTCTGGGCAAATTTTGCGAGACTCAAACTACACTCAAAGAAACTTTCGTTCAATATCGTCTCGAACGTATCCACACTCTGTATCCAACTCGCGAATTTATTGTCGCGATCGTAAAGGTGTCAAGAGATTCGCCTACAGGTAAATCATCCGGGGCGAATACGAAGGCAGAGGAGAGGTAGGGAGATCTATCGGCAGCGAGGTTGGCCCCTGAACGGTCGTCTCGTAAAATAGCCTCGATCGAATGCTAATGGCGAGTAGCATGGTTTTTATAGGGTCGATAATTTGGCTGGGGTCGGAGGTCGACGTAGCCACGTTCGTGCCGCAAAAGCTGTTCGAGGATATACGGAGTGCAAAATATATTTAAGTACCCTCGCGCCGCTGGTACTCGATTATTTATTTCTTTCTCCCTCACTCACACACGCATACAACATACAAGAGCGCGTACACAAGAACAGACACTTGCAGAAGAAGCGTTCATCGCGAAATTTATTTCCGCTCGTCTCGCCGCCGTAATCGATTAAGCTGACCGCGCGAAACGCCAATAAACTCTCGTAATTAATTCATCGAACGATCGTCTCGTGATTGGATAGAGCGGTGCCAAAAAAGATCATCGACCCCTTCTCACGTTCTCGAAACCTACTTTCGATCGCGAATCGATACCGCGCGACATCGCAGCCGAAAAAAAGATACAGACGGTGTTGATGGTGGTTCGTTTAGATAACGAATTCCGGTTAATCACGGTCTCGGGAGGATCCGCTTGCCGGACGTTTCGGAGATTCGGTCGTTGTTAAGTAACGGAGAAGTTGAAAACGGGAAGTCGATCGGTTCGATGTACAGGTTGTCCGATTTCAATCTTTCCGCGTGAGTGTTTCGGACATTATTACTGACGTCTAATCGTGCCGCATGTATAATAAATGTAAAGTTCTATCGGACAGAGTACAACGTAGGTTTCTTCGATTTGCTGTTTATAAGATGGGTATGACGTATTTAGATCACAGTTATGTTCTGATATTAAATGGTGTTAGTACGAGGTGGTTCTGGATTCCGTCACACGTACTTTCGGATGCGTTCGAAGACTTTCGTGATCCACTGTAAATAATAAGATGGTGAAAAGAGCACATCCGGTGGATCGTGCGAAAATTTTTCCAGAAACCAGGTCGATTTCGTAACTTGTTGAATGACTGACGACGCCTTTGTTGAAGGATCTGACAGCTTCTTCCTTTTAGTTGAAGTCGAATTGAATATCAGAACATCATGAGTGAATAGGGTACTAAAATACGCGGTAGGTATTGCAAAACACGGTATTGAAATATTCGAATACTCGAAAATTGAACAAACTATTCGATTTTTAATACAATCTCAAAAATATTTGTATAGCTCTTTTTTTAAATTTCTATTAATCTCATTGTGTTCCATGTAAACAGGCTATATTTATCCAGAAACCCATTCAACACAATGTTTGTTGCACACAATGACAAACAATTTTGCGTGAGCTATTATTAACTCAGTTTTAGGAAACATAAATGATTACACTATTTTAAATGAAGACTATTATAGAAAAAAAATTTAAGCAATCTATTGTGCAAGTGCTATTTAATATCACCATTGCAAGGTTAATGACTCTCAGAATATGTGACAATCAGCAATTATCGGATTAAATAAAATTTGAGAGTCCAGTCACCGGTGTACTCCAGGACAGGCAACGTGTTGAAAACAATAGAACATACACATACGTACGTCAGCACTCCGGAAGGGGTCAACTTCATCTAACTTCGTCGCTATTTTCTCAGCTTATCAAACAAGTAAACGACCAGACTCATTTTCCATAAAATTTCCATGAAGTGGAAGCAGTAGGGAAAGGACAGGCATCTTCCGTGAACATCCGCTGCGTCGTGCAGGAATTCGCGGCGAAGAAGAGGTCACAAGGGCCGAGGGCAGCTCGGAAATACGCTACAGTAGTGCCTTGCTAAAACATCGTGTGTGACCTCACTAAGAAATCGCAAATCATTCTCACTGATAACCGATTCGGAACAATTATCCAAAGATATCGAACAAATCTGACGAATATGCATTCGAATTTTGGAGAAAAAAATTATGTCAAAAGGGGAAGTAATTTTGTTGAGGAATCCCTTTAGTCTTGAAACTATAGCACGAGTCAATGATAGTATCATAGTGGGCATTGATCTCTGGCATTATTTTTGTGTTGAGTTGTTAACACGTTGAATGCCGCGGTGGTCACCGGTGGCCGACACCTCACATTTAATTTAATTACATAATTATTGATTATCACAAAATTTTGAGCAAACTTCATACTGAAACAATAATGTAGGAAAGAAGAACACGATTGACTCCTCAAATCTTTGTTTTCTTTGCGATTTATAAAAAAAATAGTAAATTATATTGTTCCTCATTAGATATGGCTGTTTTCACTGTGGCACTCAACGTGTTAAGGGTGATATGTGAGGGGATGAATAACTTGTTTCATAAGAGAAAGTACTCTTTTATATGTTTCTTTTCATATGTAAGATTATTATTATTATATGTTCTATGACTGTTTAACATAATGATTATAGAAATTCTTCGAGGGGAGATCATTTATTTATAAAATTAATCTAAATCTTATAATATCGTGTTAAATTTCCATAGATTTCATTTAACCAAAATTATTACTATTAGAATTCCAACTATTCTTAAGAATGTTTTTAACAATTCAGTGATTATTACAGCAGTGAAAGTTTATTGCAAAAATTGAATTATTAAATACGTCCTTGAGTTTGGTCAGAAAATACTTATTTAGTACTATTCTAATTGCTGTTTATAATGTACCAAGCCTTATATCAGAAAAATACCTCTGTTTCGAAGGTACAAAAATTCTATATCATATACCCACTGTCCAGCTTTTTTTGTTACATTTGCCTTTCTAATCATTGTTACACACACTTTACATTTTTGTAATATATGTAATATATCGTATTGTACTGTAGTATTAAAATTCAATGATAGAAAATTTAGTAACGTCTACACGATGTCCCCTGTCACTTTAAAATGTCATTAGCTGAACCACGTATTTTATAGACGATTTTAAGCAAACAAGCATATGCCCTGTAAATGAATTTCAAATTTAAAAAGAAGAACATGTGTGTAGCAACGTATATAACAGCACGTAGTATATTTTTCAAGGAAAATCTGAATCACACAGCGCGATACTGTTCTTTTTTTTAAATATGTACGATAGAGTGAAAAATTAAATGGAGGCAGGTGAAATTTTGTATCAAAATGTGTCAGGTGGGCTGTGACACACCCCTTCTTTTTTAATTGTTTAAATAACAACCTAAAAGCATATTCTATATCTGGTATATTCTTTGAACATAAATAACATTTTTTTGAGTTCATATCTATCATCTATTATAAGAAACTACAGAGCCACTAGACGGCGTACCGTCACATTACTGCAAACGGCATACAATTTAATTGAATCAGTGAGGTGAATAACAGTACAGGTCCAAAAACCACATTTTGAGATGTTTGGAAAAATAGCATCAGTTTACGTGTATCATCAAAGCCATTAATTTTATAGTGCTGTTCCAATTTAGACACGGGTATGCTAACCCAGACGAACGTTCATATATGTCTAACTATGGTTAAACTTTGTTCATTAATTTTCAATAATTAAAATAAAGCCATTGGACTTGTACTGTTTTTCAACTCAAGCCACTTTTTAGTTCGGAAATTTAAAAAATAACACAGCAGTAAAAAAAAACATTTATTAACTTACTTTAATCCTAACTGAAGTAGAAATTATTGAATGAAGAGTGATTGTTAAATAGCTCGTTGGAACAGTATAAATCCATGACAGATACTGTTTTTACACTCATTAAACTGAAGGGACTACTGAAATACGAATTTTTTACTATCTTTCGGTACTTTTTTGTATTGTTTTTGGTCCCAACGTGTAGTTCTATGCATTTTACATTTACTTTTCAGATTCTTTGAAAATAGCTAATTTTGGACTTGTACTGTTCTTCAACTCATCGATTCAATTTCATTGGGGTACCGACAGTCCAGCTGACTATAGCATACCGAGTTAAAAGTTGAAACACTCCATATATCCCGAGGGCTGCTTCGCAAGCTTCTCCGCAGGCCTGGTTCATATCAGGCTGGTCCTGGCCACCGATTCGGTTTCCGGCTCGCGAGAACTCGCGAAACCGTGAGCCGCGCAATTTGATTCGGGGTGGGCCGAGGCTCTCCTCGTCTCATCTGTACGTACGTGTCCGGTAACGGTACGTGCTTCAACATCGAGTCGAGGTAATTGGGTCCGTCCGGCCACTTCCGGTTCACCCAGTCGGCTGGAATCGGCTCATCGGGTACGTGGATCACGTCGCGACGAGGAAGAATGAATATTTTTTATCCCGTCCGAACGTATGATTGCCCCCGCCGACGATAATAATTTAGATCCTGTAATTGCATCGCATTGTACGTTAATGCACGTGTAATTTTTTAGCCCCCATCACGTGGCTACATGGTCGGGGCGATCGTGAGTGGGGCGGAGGGGACGTGTGCTGTCGAAAAATAAATTAACGAAGTCGCTTAACCCGCGATGGAATTAAGCGTTTCGTAGCCAGATGAAATTAATCGAACGAAATTGCGTAAAATGGGGGTCCCGGCTTTTTGCGGCCTTATTATTTATCGGTTAGCAATTTGTTTCGAATTACGTTTTATTTGATTTCTACGAATATACTCGAAACTGGTTGCGATCGCGTGCAAAGGAGCCTGCTCAATGAGGGGAGGTCATTGATCGTTTAATTTATCGGTATCGCCGTTTCGAGTGAAATCATTAAAAAACATTTAATTCTTCCACGGGATACCACATCATCGCATCAGATTAATTTGAACACTGTGTAATGCAATGTGATTTCAAAACTACATACCCGTACGCTTATATAATGTGCTTTTAACCCTTTGAACTACTTTGTCGAGTGTGGCTCGAGATCGATTTTATTCACTGGTACAGGTGCCAATTTAAATATGTATTATATTTCGCAATATTTTTTTTTACCTACATAAGTAATATTACATATATATTACCCTTTTTTGTAACAAAAAAAGTCTTTGAAGTGTTCAGGTACATGATTGTTTGTACCTAATTGGTTCCTATCAACCAACTGTCTTTTGAAGTACATTTCAAATAAAACTCTTAAAATAATAGGGAGTTATTGAAAAGAAAATTAAAATAAATTAGGAGTTTAAATAGTTAAGTCTTATTTCATTTGGTTATCACTGGACTGTACATGTTTATACAAATACACGTATCCCTTTTGCTTCAAATGACCGAGTTTAGTGTCTTGTCTGTGTTCAGTGCATATACGTTTCATTTGAAACCCGTCATAATGAATTGGAAAATCTGTCACCCAATATACCTGGATTTGAAAACTGTAATTACGAAGATATTCAGGAATAGTTGAAAATAGAACAAACTAATCCAGGATATTAAATTATGAATGATAATCATATTGTTTCGTTCATCCTTGCTGAAAAAAAATGATAACAAACACAAAGATATGGCGGAATCATATACTACTCAACTACACCGTGAAGCTGAAAATGCATTGGATGTTGCATTATGATAGACTGAAGAGCAAACGGAAATAGATGCAGTACAAATATTTTTAAATATTTTTTTTTTCGCTTATTGGAGCGGTTTTGTCTCCCTATTACTGTATACATTTGTAGACTTCCATATTTCCTAGCTTAACACGTTGAACACCACAGTGAAAACGGCCATACCTAATCAGGCACGATATAATTTACTATTTTTAATATAAATTGTAAAGAAGAAGAAGATTTGAGTACTCAGCCGTGTTCTTCTGTTTCTACATTATTGTGTTAATATGAAGTTTGCTTAGAATTATGCGACAATCAATAATTATTTAATTAAATTAAATTTAAGTTGTCGGTCACCAGTGACTGCCACGGCGTTCAACGTGGCACTACACTTAAATAAATGAAACTTCTGCAAGCCTGCATTGGTTCCCTGAAATGTTTGAAATATGTAATGTTTATTTTGCTACTGCTTTGAAAGAACTTCATAACATTCGCGAAATAAAATTATTTGTAGTAAGTGTAACGTATAAAATTTGCTTTTCAGTTTTGTAATTATTTTATACTAGTCTAAGTCTATTTATTTAAACAAATTTGCATACATACTCTGTAGCCCAGAAATGCACAAAAAAGTAATGGGGTAATTCTGTGCCCCGCATGGTCTTTTACGTAAGTTTTAGAGCACAGACCTATGAGGGTCAGATATCCATCACGCAGCGATTTGGATATATTAAATTGCATGAATATCTGCAGTCTATTTATCACTGTATACTATTCTACTTTAGTATACAGTGACGACTGCAACGACACCAGTAGAAAGTGTAAGAAGGCATGAAATGGCCCATTCGTCGGTGCTTTCTGACAACAGGGATCACTATAGAAATAAAATACCCAAAATGCAACATTGGCCATTTTCTACCATTCCTCTTTCTCTTATCAAAGATGATAATTTCGGTGTTCAACTGTTGCTAGCGCTGCGCCTCTAAAAGGCGTAACATCGTGTTGCTTTTCAATTTCTTCCCCCTATCTGAAAAGGAAGGATCTCCGCGTGTATGTCTAGTATCTACAAATGGCTGAACAGTATCGTACGATCGATTCCTATAGCGGTCGAGCATCGTCGATTCCCCGAAGAACGCGCGACGGCGTCTCTCTCGCTTTCCACCAGGTGCCTCCCGACCTGAAGTCAAGGGAAAAATCCTGGACACAATGCCGGTGCTTCCCGGAAGGTTGCCAATGCCCGTAAGCATCGCATTAGAAAAATTGGCGGACATTGTTGTGACCGGTCATTCCGCTTCTAGGAATGCGTGTCTCGCAAATTGCCGACCTGTTGTCCCGCACTGTCCCTCCTCCGACTGTTCCTCTCTTTCGTGGGATTTCAACTGTATTTTTCCGTCGAGGAACACTATCTCCGAATACAGTAGGACCTCGATTATCTGAACTGTAATGATGAATGACAGAATGGATTACGTTGTGACTATGTTTCGCGGAAAGATATATAAGTTGATTTTAGAATGTAAAATACACGGTGGTAGAGTATTAACACTTCGATGGCCGTAAATATCTAGCCAAAATTAGTTGTCGTTGCCCATTCATTTAAGACTGAAGCTAAGTACTGTCATGTTCTTTTGACATTGTTCTTTCAATGTCAATTATTTTGTCATCTGAATGTTATATGTTGTTGGTTATTTACTTTTCATCAATGATAGGTAAGCTTAGTTATTTGTTCCACACAAGTGTTATTAAAATGACTTCAGTCACGTATACGTGACAGCGGCCATCAAAGTGTTAAGAACAGTGTCATTAATGAGAATTTTAGCTTGTAACTGACGTAGGATGAACAACTTTCAGATAACCAGCGTTTTGATAATTGAGGTTCTACTGTATTTCTTCGTGGACTTATCCTCAGTCGATTAGAGTTATTAATAATAATTACGGTTTAACAGATTGCTCTGAATGTCACTGGCTCCTTCAATTTGGTTTCATCAAACGACCACTGATTTTTATGAAATTTCGAGAGAAGCTAATCGACGTTCGCTGTTCGGTCGATGTGTGTACAAAACGATTAATATAAGTTGTTCAGACAAAATGAAGTGTTTTCTCTAGATTAATGTATTATTGTGTTAACACTAAATATACCGACAATTTATACATACCTATTTCTACCGAACCGGTCAAATGACCGGTCTTTAAATAAAAGTTATATTTTTTGCAATTGAGTGCAGGTAATAATCAATTTAGTACGGGAAAAAATTGATTACATGTACATTATTGGAAAAATCGTGAAGTATAAGTCAATTGACGAAGGCGGTAACAATGAATGCAGAATGTTTAATCAAAAGTTTAAAAACGGTCATTTAATCGACCGTGGTGACTTTAGTGTTAAGCTTGTTCATCATATTCTTCTTGATAATAGACTATTATAAGATTCGTTCATACTCGTTTATTATTTATTTACTTACTTCTGAAAGTCTGAGTAAAAGTTGGCGTAAGACGCATTGGATTCAAGAGATTCTGAACGTGTTAATTTTACAATGATTATATAAAGTATCAAGTCCACGGTCGAATAACTACTTATTTTTCGTAATGCTTGGATAAGAGAAAAATTGTAAAGAGTATTGTAGAAATTCAAATTTGAACGTAATGGTATACGGTGCACAGTAGACAACATGTGTGACTTCTTGAAAATTGTCAATTGTTGTCTATTTGAGGCCTTTAAAATTTACATACAGAAGGTCCCAATTTTTCAAAATTTTGACAAACTGAAAAAAGACGTACATTAATATGAATTTTGCTATTCTTAATGCATTATATCTTGCTTTAGTGTCTTCCAATTAACAATCTTCGATTCTAGAACTGAACCTACTACTGTTCTTGAAAGAAACACTATATTTTTCAAATTTCAAGTACACAGTAACAAGGGATATTTCGCAAGTGGCCCCTTTTGATTTTGATGAAACTTTGGTGTAATACAGAACTCGAAAAAATATTTGACACGTACTTCTTTATTGGCAAATCATCTATAATGAAAGGGTGAAAACAGTTTTCGAAGTTGGGGTTGCAAAAATATTTTGTCGTTTATTTCGGTAACTATTCGTTGTAGGGAAAATATACGACTTGTGTATATCTGAATGTTAAATTCGTATCTATAGACAGATTTCTAAGAAGTTACTTCGATTAAAAAATATCTTAAAAATTAATATTTTTTTGCCACTTTTTTCTATAAAATGTTGATATATTGCCATGAAAATTTATATACGAATACTGTAGACTAGTACCGAAAATATGGATTAATTGGAATTTTTAATTACACCTTTGTAATAAATATTATTACATACGCTGTACCAGGGTGGCGAGAAAATGGTTCAGAACTTTAAGGGTCGATAGTAGTCGCCAAATGAAGGAAGAAAGTCCTAATGAAAATGGGTCAAAAAATAAGTATTTCCAAAGTTATAAATAACTTTTTGTTTCTAAGTATCATCTAATAACGGATGACATGGCAGTCAAAGTGTTAAAGACTGAGGTATCGTCATTCAATATTTATTATGGAATTAGAACAAATTGCTGTTTGTCAACGGCGTTGCTTTCGTCCGACCGCTGAAGTTATGCTACTCCAGGCACAATCAGGGCTAATTGCAAGATAGGTGACCGTCTTCAGTGCTTCTGTGTTGCTGTTGACAGATGGCAGTTCAAATCCACCTAAAACTGTAGAACACCCCGCTAAATGACCATGGCAGTCGATACTGGTGTTCTACGCCGGTCAACAAAATTAGAGACCGGGTTCAACTTATAAGTATTTATTCCAGTAACTGTGTCTCGCGTATACACAGATTACAATTATCGAAGATGTGTTACACTAATATTGTACAAGATAGACTGGCTACTGATGGACGCGTCGAGAGATGAAGTTACACCGTTCAGTTTTAGGTCAAACAAGGATGATGAGTCTTGACGAACTCTGCCCTTGATGACTAAGGGTAGTCTTTGTTTGTAGAAAGTGCTTCTTTTGGAGGGCTGCGCTCATGAAAAACAGCTTGATTGAGAGTAAATTTTGAGTCGGAATAGAGACTAATGATAAAAAAATTGGTTATTCAACACTTACATAGAAAGATGAAGAACAAATTAATAAGAAAATTTGCTGCAGTCCTTCCAGACTCCCTAGGCTTCCCACCACTCGGGTTCGATCTTCGAATCCGGCGCGCGACAGCGGTCAGGCGATTGGCTCCTTCTCCTATACCGTTTCTGAGCAGACGGTTGCCCAGGATGCCCGGCACTGTACGAACTGCTACCAGGAATCCACCAGGTTCGCGGTTTGAACGCACCTTTACGCCTATTAGATCCGGTGCGTATCTGTTCCAGCGAGCCTAATAGACCGTCGAAGAGCGATTCTCGTCCGATTTCACTGGCAATCAAGCAGGATGGAACGGCGTCGGTTGACACGACGAGGACGTCGGTCGGGCATGATGGTCCGGCAACTGGTCCGCTCGTAAATCGACGAAGAGACAAGAGTGTCGCACCGAACCAGAGTCTTGCTCGTCAGCCAATCAGCGGGACGAGCACCTCCGATAAGCGATAAATCACGCGGCTTTCGTTCCAGCCGTTCCACCGTGGAACCACGCGTGTTCCCCAAGTGTTCTCCGCAATTAGTGTCAGCCCCCCTCCTGATCGATCGTTCCTTCGCGGATTCTTCGCGGCAAGACACGGCCCTCCTTCGACGGGGACGCGTCGGCATCCTGACCCACGCCAACGCCGGACCCTGACGACTCTGTTCCTCGAAACTCCGTCCCGATCGGTCATTTCCGCGATCGCGGACACGCACCTGCACCCCAGGTAAATTGAAATTAATTCCGGGCACCTGGAACCTCGTGTTCCCACTTTTCTTTTCGTGATTTAACCCCTTGCACTCTAAAGTCGGACTGCACGTAACATCTTATTCCAGCAGCTGGTGAAAGTTGAAATCACCGAATTTGATCATCTTATTTAATGTAGATATACAAGGTGTTCCGGAATATGTGGCTATATCTTTCCGGATGAATCAGGTACGTGAAGATGATGAAGGAAGATCGTATAAACGCGTGTCCTATTTGACTTGTGATCATGTTCTTTGAAACATGTTTTTTAATACTTTTTCCTTTGTTTTCTCTGATTACGAAACGTTTTTAATCACATTTGACTTCACTTGCCTACATATTTTTTATACATTTTTTTGCAAACGCATTCACAAATAGATGAAAAAATGATACTTGCAGGTAACCAATTCTAAGAGCTGGAACTATTCTTGAAATTTCCTCGAGTAGTGTTTTAATAGCATTGCCGGGAATGACTGAAAAACATTGAAGATTGATTTGGAACAAAACGTTTTTGAGTATTTTTAAAAGATTAAATAGGTGGTCGCAATAAACTTCTTTAACCTATAGTGTATTTTCCGTAATACAAGAAATAATCGGCTTTGCATATTTAAATTAACTGTTACTAATGCAATCTTCATCTCCAATCTATTATGATTAATTTAAAATGACAGTTAAAATTTACAGTTTCTAAGCATACGGTTGATCGCGTGATATTAAGCAAAGTATCTTACAAACAAATGAGGCAAGGAAAGGCTTGTAACCTGTTCAATCACAAGCACCGCACAAAATTATAATACAGCTCTGTTCGGAGTCAGTCTCGCGTACAATAATTTATTTCGCTTTTGTTGTAATCGATGCTTATTAAATCAATACCTACTTAAATAAACGGTCGAGTATTATTTACGGCTGGCCGACAAACAGAAAACCGATTGCAAGAAGCACGGGGGAAAAATTTATTGACACGCAAAATGAAACAGCTGAGCAACAACTTCTCTATCTGTAGCCCCTTCCACCTTTCAGTTTTCGTCGCGACAAACATTTGAACGATCGACGTGCACCTTTAAATCTGAAACGGCGGCAATTACTCTCGGTTGATACCGATCTAACGATACACGATGTTTTACACTTCCATGCTTTCTTGCTCCCCCCTTTTTCTTACATAACGATATGATATATAGCCGAACAAGAAATATACTCCTGGCTCGTTTCTATTTATTTATTACATTCGTATGGGTAATAGAATCGTAGCCGTTCACCGTACGAGTGTTGTAACGTGGAACGAAAGGGATCGATCGGTACGGACGGTCGAATAATTAAGGGAGCCGATTGGGTTGGGAAATTGATACGCTAACAGCGGCAATCTTGAACGGAGTTGGTCCTAATTCCATATGTGGCAATTCCCGGACACACGAAACATACAAGGTGTTCCTGAATTGAACGATCAATCTGCTCCAGTAGGTCCTACAGTGAGAGTCAAAAGTGAATGTACACCTTGAAGGCACGAAATTTGTTCTAAAACTCATGTTGCATAAATTGAAAATTGGTTGAAAGGATATAAAGTATGTAGGGATACAAATTAATAGTAAAAAAAATCAGTCAAAAGTGAGTATACATGAGTAATTAAGAATGATTTCCCATTATTAATTAATAAAATTATGTACATTTAATATGTTGTCGGTCCACGTTTAGCTTTAATTACAGCAGCTAATCACTTTGGCATTGATGCAACCAAGTGTTGTTTGAACAGAAATATCATTCCATGCTTTTATTAATTCCGTTTTAAGGTTCTCCTTACTCGTAATTTTTATTTTTCGTAATTTCGAGTCTAATATTTCCAACGAATTTTCTATTACGTTAAGATCTGGAGGATTTAATTGTTTGCGAGTGTTCTGTAGCAACCAATCTTTAATCACCTTCGCGGTATGCTTTGGGTCTCGATCTTGTTGAAAGACCTATGAATCCGGCAATTGAACTTTTGCAACACTTGCAGCTAAATTCCATTTTAAGATATCTAAATATTATACAAACCTGATTTTTGTAAAGTGTATACGCACTTTTGACTCTTACTGTATAAACAAAAATAAGATTATAATGATTTATAAACATTGGACCCAAAAGCTGCATTTGAAAATTATAGTAAAAATATTCATTTACAATTAATTATCAGGTTGATAAAGAAGACATGTCGCTTATTTACTGCAACAACGACATAACTAAAAATTTGCCATTTTCAAGTTATTGGTATAGAAATAACTGTTTTTATTTGTAGTTTCTACTGGTAGAACGATATAACTGATTTTCTAAAACTCACCCCGAGAGGACGGTTGTCGAGGACAGATGTTCCTATAAAATTGCAGTGATTCGAAACATTCAAACTCGTTTTCCCTAAAATTCTTCTTTTTGAGCTGTGTCATTGTTGCAGCAAATGAGCGATATGTCGACAGAATGACACGAAAAGATAAGCCAAAATTATACAGGGTGAGTTACGTAGTTGGAACGATTTGTAACTCGAGTTTGGTTCGAGATAAAAGAAAAGTTGTATGGTATAAGAATGTCCATTTTTCTATAAGCTCATTCTTTTTATAAGTGCAACGATGCGTCTAAGGAATGCAAATGCATAGTCTTTGTAAATGGAAATACATATTCTTTTTACGTGGACGATTCTTCGGGACATTCTGCATAAAAATGTACATATTAGGGTACAATGTTAAAAAAATAAATATTTCAAGTTTTTAATTGCGAAGGATGCTTTATGACAGAAGTTCAAGCGTTGTCATACCCACCACTTAACGCCACGACATTTGAAGTAGATATTGACTTTAAGTTGACTTTATGGCGAGTGGAAGACTTAAAACAAAAAATTATAACAAATTATACGAATTTAAGTAGCGATCACTTTGATTTTGTAATGAAAAACATATAAAAACGGTTCGTTAAATGCTTATTTTGTGAAGGTGGAACATTTGAACATCCCCTGTAATAAGGCATACTCTATTGTATCCTATTACTTTTTTTTTTTAATACATTCACTTATAATTAATGCTACATTTCATAATGCGTAGTTAGAAACTTTCCTATCCAAAAGGTATACAAATATATGTACATACTGTATAATAACTTACTCATATATTACAGAAAAACTACTAATATTTTCAACAATATTTCGAATGTTCCCATTACAAAAACCATAAACGAAATAGATGTATGCGATCTGTTCGCTCGAAAACAATTGTAGAATCTTAATTTGTGACTGTATAACATATTCAGAGTAGTTAACAATAAAACAAATTACATTGACCATCTTCGAAGTTTTCAAATAGTAAACACAACTGGAACAAAAACTAAATAAACCTTTATTATCAACTTTTATTTAAATTTTATCATGCTCTAAACACTGCAAGCCAGTTACGAGCCTCTTTATTTTTCAAATTCTGTTATTACTTTTGAATCGAATCTGTTTTGGACTTACGTTTATGTAATGTTTTGATCATATTTTTATTTGTAGAATATACTCTCACAGTTTAATCGTTCAATTTGGGAGCACCCTGTATGTGTATCCTCCATGGATATCCATCATGATCTATCCATTACGCGGCTACCCGTCACGAACCATCCGTCTTGATCTATCGCGAACCAATCCAATAGAATTAGAAACCATAAACTGGAACCGTCTGGTCTCCAGTTTCTAATCGTGGACCTGTCTTCGATAAAATATCACTCAGGATGCCGGCAGGACGTATTATTGATTCAATGCCCGCTGTAAATCTCCAGAGCCAGTGAAATTAAGTCATCGTGTGATGAATTGTATCGATTCGTTGCGTCTTATTTTCAGGCCAACGGGTCTCTGACGTCGAAATCAATTACACCCAAATCGGTGACGTTCGTTTTCGTTTTTCCAGCCTCGTGACCCCCGGAATTCACAGTGAACTCGACGAGACATCTTTTGTAACACTTTGAGTGCCACACTACCCATATCTGGGCGACACATAGATTGAATCATTATTTATTTGACTGCATATAGTATTAATAAACTTACATAATAAAGTCTAACAGAAGCAGTAAAAAATGACAAGAGTTACTGATATTATTGATTAGAAAAAGTAGAATTTATGATTATATTCATTTTGTATAAAAATTCAGAAATTTTGTCATTTTCAGCTAATGTAGCCATTTCTAGTCAGACACAATATAAATTTTTCTTTTCCATATAAATCGTGAAGGAAAAAAATGTTTAATTACTCAATATTGTACACGCGCATCTATATTAGTGTTGCAATATTACATTTGTTCAGATTATAATAAAAATCAATAGATATTTAATTAAATAACATTTGGAGCGCCGGTCACCGCTGACCACCATGGCAGCCAACGTGTTAAGGGAAGAATATTGTATCAGATGGGTGCACGTGAAACGTCCCATTCCTATCAATCTTCAAGCTTACAAAAATATTTCAGCTACAGTATTATGTGAGTTGAGTATTAGTATACTATACGAAACCTATCATCATTACATTTTGCTTAGAGATATTTGTTTACAAGTTTTTTTAATTTGTACATTGAGTTCAAAGTTGACATGGCAGAAGTAAATTTTGCGGCTATTTATTGATTCGTGATATAAAGAGCTCGATCGGATTCGTCTACCGATTATCATTTCTTAAACGTTTAAATCACTTGTTAAATGTCGAGCGGAAAGTAAAAACAGTGGTTGAACCTGAAGTGGGTGTACGGTGTGGTACATTATTCGGCGTTTAGGGTGAATCTGTTACATGTCTAAGGAAAGTGAAGAATAGAAAGAGTTTGGTGATAAGAGTAACGACTGGGTCTCCAACACGGTGGTTTCAGAGAACTGATAATAGTAAGAAGACAAAGAAAAAATAATAATAATCGAACTAATAACTTAAAATTATATTAATTTTCTGTCAGTAAAGAGTAGATAGCTGTCGACAAATCAAACATGGTATTCAAAGTGTAAAACTAGATACAGTAGAACCTCGATTATCCGAACACTGGCCATCCCAAGATTAGCCATCCTATTTCAGCTACAAACTAAAATTCTTATTAGTGGTAGTGTGTACTTAATTTTATACCATTCTGTATCTTATATTCTAAAATAAAATGATCACTTTTATACAGACTATAATTACAACGTGAATCATTTTATTACTTATTACAGTTCGGATAATCGAGGCCCTACTGTATTCAAAATTTACTTCTCAAAACAAGAAACAAGTGAATTCATTTGTGAATTCTACAACCGTAGCAAAAATTTCGACCGCCTTCTCATCAGAACGGAATTCTAATGGCCGTCAGACTTCTTCCCCCATGACAGACAAGCACCGTAACTTTCTACCTAAGTGCGTCGTCCCTCTTCGCAGCATCGGGTATCGTCCCGCAAGCAGGGCTGCCAATCGTCACGAGCAACGGAATGTCTCCGTTCGTGGAGCTATTCGAAGAACGACACCAGACGTTCCATCCGTTGGAGAACCGTAAACCGAAGTTAAATTAAAATCTACGGTAGACCTAACCGAGGTCGTCCTTGGTAGAATCTAAATCGACCGGTCGATTTCAGACGAATCGAACAAAGCTGTTAAGATCTCTGGAATTTAATTCTAAATCTTTGGGTTTATGACACGACGACCTGGTTGCCGTTATTTTTAGGAACATCTGCAAGCTAGGGATGCAAGACAAGTTTGCTTAATTTAGTAGACAAATAAGCAATTAAGGCCGTAGAAATTAATCTACTGCCAAACAATTCGTCAAATTTCTACAGACCACAGGCACTTCTAGAATTTTTACGCAATACCGATTCGCATATCGTAAACCGCCAGTCTAACAAGCGTAATCAGTGATACTATGTAGACAACCACCCTTAGGTCCAGAGTTCAGGCAAAAGTTATCATTGTATTCTAAATAAAAGTACCTTATCAACCACGTTGTCACAAAGAGAATACTGACTCTAGTATCAGGTTTTTATGTTCCTATTATTGTAACTGCCTTTTTCTGATCAATAATAAGATAGGTCAAGCAATACACCTTTTTTGTGATCTATGAAGTAGATATCCGTACCTTAGTAGGTAAAGGGCCAATGTCCAATTTGCAATTATTTGGAAAAAGGTGCACATTGACGCTCTTTAGTGTAATGCGCACAACACATTGAACTCGAGAATGTATCTCACTTTGTGTGTAATAGTGAAAGGACTGTGGCCCTTTTTTCTATGATACCATTGATGATTTTTATGTGAATGGTGCATAAAACTCAAATGCAATAATTTTGGACAATGGCCTTTTTTCTACCAAGGTACGGGAATAAGATACTGCATGTAAAAGATCACTATCATTGAATTAGAAGTATGTAACAAGGGAAGTTTCACTAACAGATTGTGACGGACATGGACGTGCTAAGGAAAATCCGGAGTGTAGCGATGGAGGACGTTCCTCGGCGCATAATTCCCGAGTTTCGAGATTTCGGGTACAAATACAATGAAACAACAAAATTTTTAGTTTGAGAGGCGATGTTTCATTTGAACAAAAGAACCTGTCCGCCCAATCACTCGGTATATTCCTACTTAGACACATTTTCACAACTGGATAATCTATCTAGTAATCTATGCAATCTGGAAATTAGTCTACTAATTTTTAATTGGCGATTCAAAGCCTACAAACACTGAAAATTGCTCATAGAATCACGACAATGCACCACTTTATACATATAATTGTTTGCATGTGTAAAAGTTAAATTTTTCTAATAAATTTTGTCTATAGTATTATTTTCAAGCTTCCGCACTGTCATATGTATGTCTGTAGCCAAAAAAGGCTTGCCAATGTGAAACGCTTGCCACTAGAATACATTTAAAATACGAGTATATTCGTGCTGGCAATCCTGAACATCGAATGGGTTACGCTACTCTGAGCACGAACAGCGCTAATTGTAAAATGTGTGATCATCTTGAGTACCTTTGTGTTGCTGTTGACACACGGTGGCTCACAATCAACTTAAAACTATAGGTCTCTGGCTAAATGACCATAGCAGTCAATGCTGGATTACATACAGAGAAGAAGAAGATTCCACCTTGCGGAACGTTCCCCTATCGCATGTGGTCAAGCTCGGACGGCTCTACGAAGTTCAGCGATCCATTTTTTTCGTCTCGCGTACGAAACGGAACAGCCTTTTTCTGCCGCGGGCGCAATATCTGGACGTATTAAGAATTACGAAGGAACCTGATGCCCAACTGGAGCTCCTCATGCCACTCCCACCGTATAATCAGACTCCTTGGCCCGCCACTGCTGCGTCGGATGATGGCTTGCGCTCTTTCTGCCTCCTCTTGTCCTCCCCACACAGCCCTTTTGCTCCGCACCCTGTTTTTCTTTACGTCGTTTCCTTTACCTTCGCTTCTCTCTTGTGTACATCTTCACGCGCGGTAACCAATAAAAGCGGTTTCGATAATGAGCGGTTGCTCGGAACCCCGGGCCCTGCGTTCCCTTCGATGCTTTTACGCCCCTGAACACTGCCCCCTCGGGCCCAGCGATCGTGCCGCCACTGCCTCTGATAATTTCCGGCTCCCGAAAGTGAAATTCGCTGACAGCGTACATGCACGTACACGAGGATACGTCTGTTATCTGACGTACGGTTCACCTTCAATGTACACGATTGGGTCGAGTATACTTTTTGATAACTTCTTTAGCAATCCACCGTAGTTAAAGAAGTGTTGTTGAGATCTCGTAATCCTCATTTTTTACCTTGTACTTCTTCTTGATGCTTCGAGGCTGGGTCTTTCGGGTTGTGCTTTAACCCTTAATTACTGTAGAACGTCTGTGAGACCGCTCCAAATTTTCATTCATCCCTATTTCCCTTCCTGCATGACTTATCATCTTCTCACGCCATGTACCTTTCAATCAGAGTCTAATGTTCACTCAGGCTTGGGTCTCTTCATTATTAATGTACAAAGCAAGAACAATTGGATTTTATCCTTATTCGGCACTTGTATGTACGTAATAACGCAATAAACATTAGCGGTCTGCGAGACCTCCTATAGTAGTTACGTAAGTTTCAACGTCTATAGTAGTTAAGGGTTAAATTCGATCACTTTTTTATAACCACGAGTAATAAATAATTGAATGTCATAATTACATTCTGAAACTGGGTAAGAGATTCTTTAATCCGTTATCATGGAGCCTATTTTACTCACCTGAGAACTGAAACTGATGTCTGTTTGAATTTCAAAAATATACATATACTTTTGCGTAGAATATGTACCAAAAAGCCAGGGTATGGCGAGTGGTGGGAGTCTCCTTCTCTTACATCGCTTCTAAGCAAAGGGTAGTTTAGGATGCTCGCAGGTGTACATACACTACCGTAAAGAAAGGGAAGAGACACAAATGACGAGACTCTACGAGTTCTGCCCTTGATGACTAAGGGCAGAATTTGTTTGAAAGAAGTAGACTGCGGATCTTTATGCAATTTAACATATCCAAGTCCATGAAGAATGCACATTTTTCAGAATAAGTAAAACAAGAAATGTACTTTTAAACACTTCATCCCCAAAATGCAATTCTATCATAACTGCGTTTCATCAGCTACATGGAAATCAAAAATATTAGTTTAAAAATATATATTTGCATAAAAAACCACATTCTAATAAGAAGCGTTCTACTTGGAAAATCTCGCGAAAGCAGACTGACTCACTCTAAACGTTGTGTTGGAAATTGATGAAAGTGGTTGGTCAACCAACGTTTATTGAACGATCCAGGTATTTTCCTCTAGAAATCGGCGGATCTGTGACGACAACAGGGTAACCGCCACACCTTGTACGAGCCTGTTTTATCAACGTAAACAAACTTCACGGTCAGGAAGGTGCAACGACGTGTCCGGGTTCATTCCGTGACTCGTCTGCTCGAGGTTCAGCGAGGACGAACAGCCCCTCGGAAGGAATATCGCGGGCGTATCACGATTCACGTATTATGGACGTAGTAATCCGATCCGGCCAGGTTACCGGTGGAATCCACGGGAGGACGACGAGGTTTGACGTATGGCGTCGTGTACAAGGGAAAAGTATCGTCCGCCTCCGCAGAGCCGGTATCAAATGCACTGATGCGGCTGTACCCGAAACACCTTACGGTTCTCGAATTACCGCCCTCGGATCTCCTTAAGTATCCTCCGAATCGAGCTCGCGGAATGTCAATAAAAACACACGGAGCCGCCGCAAGAAATTTCGGTAGAGATTGTAATGCAACCGGGCCACCGAACAGTCCCCCCGTCGCTGATCATGGAAACGTGGCTAATTTTCTAAAAGTGACAAGAGTCAGCGCTGGGCTGTCGATATGAACCAAAAGCCCCGGGTATTCGAGTACTCGAAGACCCAAAATCTACTCGCACCGTTAAATATTACTCGAGTAGATTGGGTAAAGTCAAGTGCGGGTACTACCCGAGGCATATCCGGTTTACTAACAATTGCGTGGATCCCTCCAATAAAGGTCTACAGCACGTTTTGGTCAAAGTTGAATTAACAGTAAAGTATGGTTTTACAGACCCTGTCGATCATTTTAGTACTCACAGGTTGCAGGTATTTCGTCAGAAGGCGATGTAATGTGGAACACAAGAAGCACATTAGGTGTTTGAAACTTACGGAAGAAAGATCTAAAGCACAGTTTAGAAGTAGGGGCTTTAAATGTTACAAGCGTTCCGCGGTTGACGTTTGCCGAAATTTAGTTTATCCAGTTCGAATTAAGGATGTCAAGTGTAGGGTACGTGTATAATAATGATTGAACCAAGTACGAGCACGGTTAATCTGTAATTGACGGATATAAGGAATATGGTTGATTTTCAAAGTGCAGCAATAAATGGTTATTCGTAGCCCACGTATAATATGATAGATTTTCAAGGCGCAGCAACGAATAGATATTTGTAGCCCACGTATAATATGGTAGATTATGAAAGTGCAACAACAAATGGGTATCCACACTTGAGTATAAACTTCTTCGCTATTAAGTAACTCTTTGAGCTCTATCTGCATAACAGTTCTATTGTACTTTAACCGTTTGACTGCTATCGGCGTCTATAGGCGCTTTGACAAAGTCGCTCATCATATGCTATCGACGCCTATAGGCGTTCGCTGCATTAACCCGCTACATGGTACTGCATCTAGGCCGCATGCAGCATTCGACTCGTTTCCAAGTAGCTCGCAGTTAAAGGGTCAATTTTATTTAATTTTTACTTTATTAAATCCGATCTAACAATTCTTTGAACGGTGTTCAAGGAACGAAATAAATTTTTACTGCAATAAATTAGGCATCCAGCACGTTCCAGGGATTCAGTTACTTCAGGAGTTAATTTCCAAGTTATCCGACATCCATCTTGTTGCTTAGCTTACGGGCGCACGCATTTCCGTGTTTTTCAGATCGGAACGCGATAGAAAAGCGACGAAGAAGCTCGTTCCTGACCTTTTGGCCGATTTTTCCAAGGTGTGGCGCACGTGTTTGCATACGAGGAATTAACGAGTAAATACGGAGAAGGCTATTACGGTCCAGGATCGTCTATGGCGTATGCAAAGGAGGCGGAAGAACGACCGATGAGGAAACACTGTCAAGCTGTTAGTATTCAATGAGATAATGAAGAAACACCGTGGAATTCAATGACCTACCTGAAGAGCGTAGGACGATAGTAACTTCGTGAGTTCTATCGGGTTTAGATTAGCATACAACCCATTCGGACGCCGGTAGATCGTTCAATTCGTGTATTCCGCGTCTCTTATTGCCTTTCACTTGAAATACGCGTTATTGCCTGGCAACACGCACCGAAATTCATTACGATTTGTAGTCGTTCATCGATTGTAGTCGTAACCTGTACCATGAATTAGCCATGAACACTCAGAGTATTTATAAACTCGATTAATAAGTTTTTGGTTTCGACCGTGTCCTGCTGGAAAAATGTTTCGACATTTTGTCAACGTTGCATCTAGCTTCAAAGTTATAGGACAACCCTATATAACTCATATGTTTTCAGTTTGGAAATATTGTTGTATAAGGTTTTAAGAATTAATTCTGCATTGTTATTGGTCGAAGTATAGTAAAAATATATCTTTCATTTGGCTTTATCTCATTTTTTATATTCTGTTAATAAATGTATACAATAAATGAGAGTATTAAACGAAATACTTATAAGTCTAGAGTACAGATATTATAAAAGTAAATATGTTTATAAATGGATCTTATTTTTCAATATTCTTCGGATACAAATTTAATAGATTAATTTTCTGATGGTAACTTATAAGTTAATACTATCACTGTACAAAATACTTCTATGTAATAAGTAATTTGTTTCGTTTAAGGAAACTACATAGCTTTTAATTTAGTCATTCAACCTGCAAAGAAAAAATAAAATGTTCATCGTTATTTATTATTTATGAGGTAAAAAGAAAAAAGACAATGAACGTCATTATGCGTTATAATAAAATATAGGACGATCTACATGATACACATGGAATAAATGTTGGGCTTCTGTTTTATTCTATCTTCATAGGTCCTCAAACCGTTTGGTTGAACAAACAGTTTTACAGTCTATGCCTATTCGAAGTATAGTATAACTTGTAAGGTCTGAAATATTCCTGCCAGCTTTATGGCAGAGCTTATATCTAATATGAAGTTTTATAAACTTTCGAAGCAGCCTCCTGCGATTGAAGATCCTTGGATGAAATGAGTACTCAACCCCTTGACGTACAAAGACATCTGAGATACGTCATTTGTTTATTATGTCATTGTAAAGTACATAAGTGTTAAGTTTAAATATATTAAATAATATTTTTTGAACGAATCGAGTTTCATTTTATTTGTATGTTAAAGGGTTAACCTAACTTGATACAAGCAGAAACTTTAATTTGTATATAATTGCGTGTGTTCTATCATTCGTTTGATTTTGTTACAACTTCATTACGCTCTCTTGATAAATTGATAGCAAAGAATATTTGAATGAAGTATTACATACTAACTTCTTACCGTTTGTTGCACTGTTACAAGGCGGAAGAGCTTCTAGCGTTGCTTCTTGGAAACCTGCTTATGCAAATAATTATAAATCGCAACCTTTCTTCTCGAAGGTAGGAGCATCATGCAAAAACTTGTTCCTATGTATTATTAGACGCATGGAATTTTTTAGCGTCAAACGGAATCCCTCTGCATAATACACTATCGAGATATTTTAAGCCGCTAATCACTGTCTCACTATACTTCCTTGTTCGAAATCTTAAAAAAAACACGAGACTTATAAAACCTTGACTTCAATCGTTCGGTGTGTTCTACTGCACAGAACATACTCTTCCTGAGACATTTTTCTCTAATATAGAACACAATGCACTTATTTATATATTGTGTCAATATTTGAGTCGTTTATTATTGAAAGGGCGTAAGTCCACATTTTGGGGGAAATTAAATCATGCGTTTTTCTAACTGTAGATACTGTAGGCGGCAGCCGCTCAGTGTGTTGAATTTAGGGAGATTAAATTGGTAGTGGGTTGGATAGCTTAGTTGGGATAGCACCCGCCCGGAAAGCGGAAGGTCCCGGGTTCGATTCCCGGTCTAGTCCACCCAATTTTTTCTCCCTTACAATACCTAGCCTTGTTTATAGTTGAAAGGGCATTCCTAACGTCACCCTGTACAAGGTTTCGGGCAGTCGAAAATATCATTTGTTGATAAAAGGGGTCCATGTCCAGGACATGAATTTGGAAGTTTCTCTTGTTTGGTGTAAATTTTTAAAAAATGGACATACGCATTTTCAATAATAAACGATTAATTTACGAACCTACTTGCACATTTGGATAATAAAGGAGACAGGTAGAAAATGGCCATTTTATGTATCGCCTAAACAAGAGAAATTCCTGTGAGACGTTTAAAAGCACGTTCTAAGGAATTGGAAAAGTTTAATTATTTATCCAAAATGTTATAGGAAAGTTATAAAAAACGACTGCAATTATGAAGATGCGATAGTGATTAAACTCACATAGACGTCGTTACCTTTCATCCGTACTTTCTCCAGACAATAATCAATTTTCAAAAAAATTAGAGAAATAGTTTAAGTGTGTATACTTCGTTATTTCTGAAACTATTAGAGATACAAAAAACTTGTTTATAGCACAGTATTTGGCGGTTGTCTTTGATTTGAACAAATTTACCGAATTACAAGGTAAATAAATTTTGCTGCCATCTATTTCATTGAATCTAAAAGTACAGACATGTACACACACATAAATAGCAATTAAAATTTTTCTACCATACTATAATAAAGAACATTATAGACAATAGACTATAGGTTCTAAAACAAACCTTGTATAAATAAGGGGAAAAAGAGTTTCAGGAAAGTGAGGTCACCGAAACATCGTTTTCATCTAATTCGACATCCGAGTACCCCGTCTATTCACACGTTGAGCGCCACGTGTACCACCGATGAGACACGTACTAATTTCAATTTAGTCAAATAACTGGTTACCCCAACGAAATTTGGGGTAGCGTTTGTGTTACAAAGACAGTACGAAATAAGAAGTATATTACCAAATAAATAAATATTTATATATTCAATGATACATGTTAATAAAAAGATATTTTCTTACGTCTGACTAGTTGTAGGATTTTCCACTGCAGCGCTCAACGTATTAAACGACAATTAACAAATTGGGTACTGACACGAGAATTAAAAACATTTTTTACAATATACAATAGAATTCGTTTTAGTTCATGATGGAATAGCGACTGAACACGTTGGGTGCGCGTTCGTACTTGTAATTCGTGACCGACCGTTACAAGGTCTTCCGATAGGCTCGCACCGTGGGCCGTTACAACTATGTACACAGAAGAGGATGCACCGGCATTCAAGCCGAGAGATGCACTTGGTTGCACGCGAGGAACGATAGTTTCTCAGTTGACTATAGCTGCCGGGAGCTCATTCATGCACGGCTCGGACCACTACCGACCGCTTTGCATGCACGTCAATGGGATACCAGCTTCCGATGGATTTCGCCTTCTCGATTGCTGTTTCGTGGGATCTGACAGGTTGCTAAAAAACTCAGGTATACTAAAAACGGCAGTTTATTTTTATCGAGTCTCCTGTGTGAACGCGCTTCCCACCGAATTTGGAATTTATTCTTGAACGCTGGGTTAGCGTTGATAATTTGCACGAAAATGCGCACAGTAGTTGTATTAATAAACAGTAAATAATAATTGTAATAATGAAAGTGTACACGTACGTTTATTACGACTACGGTCGACAAGTGGGAGAGGTGAGTAACCCTTTGAACTCCTTTGTCGAGTGTGACTCGACATCGATTTTATTCACAGGTACTCCTATGTTGAGTCACACTCGACATTTTTAAATTGCCAGTTTTAATATGTATTATATTTCGCAATATTTTTTTTACCTAGATAAGCAATATTACATGTATATGACCCTTTTTTGTAGCCAAAATGTTCTTGAAGTGTTCAGGTCCATGATTGTTTGTGTTATGTCTTACAATACCCTTAAAACTAGTGATGTACTAGCGATCGTATCATAAATTCAAACCTTCAAATATCTTAATACCCTGAACGTTTTCAGACTAGTTTTTTAATAATAATTGTTAGGAAGATTAAAGTATTAACGTTTTGTATTCTAAATAATATTCTGGACGTTTGGCATGTGGAAACTTAGTTAGCTAAGTTCTGTATTTCAAATGTGACAAAATCTACTTAGTTATCTAAAATCTACTGTAGCTAAAACTATTCCTGTAACACTTTGACTACCAGGTCACCCATATGTAGGTGGCGCTTAAATTCAGTTGTTATTTATTTGACTACGAACAGTATTAGTAAAAATAACTTAAAATGTGTAACAGGACCAGTAAAAGGCTATAAAGATTTACTAACATCGCTGATTAAAAATGGCATAATTTGAGATTACACTCATGGTCTATCAAAGTCTAGAAAGATATGTGATTCTCAGTCTACACAGTGTTGCAGTCAACGTGTTAATGTGATCCCATAAATAATAAATAATAGTTAAATCCACACGTACTCTATGGATATTCAAAGCCAGTCATCTCGAAACTTCGTAGAGTTTCGAAACAATTCTAT
Organism: Macropis europaea; assembly: GCA_916610135.2. Taxonomy (NCBI): domain Eukaryota; kingdom Metazoa; phylum Arthropoda; class Insecta; order Hymenoptera; family Melittidae; genus Macropis; species Macropis europaea. The sequence continues at coordinate 24,461,900 of OU744345.1, forward strand.
TCTTCATTTTGGACTTGTCTTTGAACAGCGAATCGCCTCCAGTTAGGTTGTGCTACGATTTCGGGCACGCCCGGTATATACCTATAAATTACTCAGGAATTTCTTTAATTATCCAATTCCTAGTGCAGCTTGTCGGAAGTTCGATAACAGTTTATGCTATTCGAACTTCAATTAATTTCCTGTGTCAGAGGATCGGTTGCACGATCCTTAAGGCGTATCCACACGCTCGGCTGTTTAAGGAAACTTGCGCGTGCCTCGTTCTTCTTCCCCTTCAATTAATGTCCACTCATTCTCAATTAATCCGCACTGTCTGTATCGATTATTGCATACCACTTGTCGCTCCGCGGATCAGTTTTACTGTTAAGGCTCGCCCTAACGAAGCACCGTGTAAAAAACCTGAACTTGACGTACCAATACGTCCGGCCGAAGTATAGATTCCGATGGTTTCTTATCCCTGTCAGGCCATGTTCGACGAAACGAGCACCGATTCTATTCCCATCTGGAAATTCGGGAAATCCTCCGATCTTCCGAGTACATCGTAACTAAGGTAGCGTGCTGCACGTAAAAAGTTTAAGATTTCCAGCTGTGCACGGTGCATCCAATAAAAACGAGGTTGTTGCCATGTACAATAAAGCAAAGAGTGTATTTACAATATTAATTCATTTAAAATATGTTCCTTTGGAATGGATAAGCCGATTGGCAAGATCAATGCTTGGGTGGATTTTAAGCATGCACTTTATGTCTTCCATCACAGTACGATTTTTGGAAAATAATTCTTCAGAACTTTGTTTGAGGGTTAAGATATCTGATGCGATTGGGTTCGTTTTTTTCCAGCAAACAAATATGGATGATCCTGAAATTTTGAAAAATACGACTTCCAGGAAGAAGCTTCCTGACCATAATATTTGCTCCTCCTAGTTAAATATTGTCTTCTTTAGACACTTTTTCGTTGCATCCAAAACAACGCAGATGTTTTAAGTTCTAATATTAGTTAATTTAATTTGTATGAATGCAAGTATATATAACTATTACGTAAATGGAATGGTAGCCATGTAACATAGTACATGTACAGGGTGTTAAAAAAAAGGTTAAGGAATTTATGGGCGGGAAGCAATCGCAAAATGGAAGAAAAAAGTCCTAATAAACATGAGCCGAAATATTAATATTGCCGGAGTTGTAAACAGTTCTCCGTTTTGCTTAAGCTTAAAGCAAGTGATATGCTCGCTTCTGGTACGCTCATGTGATATGAAAACAGCGGATTGTTTGTCCTTTTCCCATTTAAAGACATGTTTTGTAACACAGGATTATCATATCGTTTTACCAGACAATTGCTTGCTACATATCTTCGAGATCAGTGAACTGTTACAGAGAGCTATCACAAAGTTTCCATAGTACAGTAATAATAGTGTTGTATCACTCTTATCAGGAAATGGCAGAAATGCATTTCGTTTATGGCCGTGCCAACCGAAACTCTGCAGTCGCTCGAAGACTTTACAGGAAAAAATATCGAAATCGGAACATACCGTTTCACACTGTTTAAGAGACTTCATCAACAGCTTTGTGAAACCGGTTCACTTGAAACACGACGTCGGGATTCAAGAAGAACTAAGTCTGTTTCGATTCACGGTTCTGTGGTAGAAAGATGCAAAGCGTCTGTGGAAATGGAAGGAGGACATGTATGAAACCTGCAAACTTTGGAGTTTATAGAATTCTTCTTTTTTCTTCTTTTGGAAGAAGAAATAGTAAAATAACCAAAAGCGAGCAAGTTACTTGTTTTATCCAACACGAATAATTCTTTGTAACTCCGACAATATTAAAGGTTCTGACCATGTTTTTAGGACTTTTTCCTCCGTTTCGCAGATACTATCTACCCCTACAATTCCAAACTTTCTCTGCCTAACGATACCGATAATGGTAGCATGCTTCACAGTTAACATAATTTAACACCTTACTATAGCTCTACCGCCGACTATTAACTGCTCTTCAATTTCGAATTGAAACATCGACATTCATGAAAACCACGTTTGGGGTTGGCTGGCTTCCGCACAGGAATCCAAACATCAGCCTGGTTAATTTTTGGACCAACTGCGAATGTTGCTTTCGTAGTGTTCGTAAAGCTCATCAAACGTGACATACGGTAGGACTTCGATTAACCGGCTTAATCGGGAGACATGCAGCCCGGATAAATCGAGGCCTCAGGGGAAATAACTAAAGACGTATTTATTCTTAAAAACTTCTCTTCATTCTTAGAAAATGTATTACCTTTTATAATATAATCATAACCAAATGTATATCTGCTTAAATTTTATCCATTTTTTTAATTTTGCACTTACAACTGCTTTATTACGCCAACATTTCACCATCACTAAACTTTCTCTTAGGTTAGGTATAAACAAAAGGGAATCGTAAGATATGTACAAGCGTTTGTTGTTAGTAAACAGGACTCCCTGGATAACCGAGACCTCGACTGTTCGAGACCACGGATAATCCCGATCAGGTTAACACGTTCCGTGCCACGTGTACCACCGGTGGTACACGCTAAAGTTGATCTTCGGGCCACGTGTACCACCGGTGGTACACGCAGACATATACATAAAATGCGCTGAAAACATACGTTTCTGACAAATTTTATTCTGTAAAATATATTTCTACCAAAAGAATGAGGCATTATACAAAATGAAGTGGCGAACATAGCACATAAGTTTGTTTAATTGTTATATATACAATAATTAATAATTACATGTAATGGGTGATTTTGTTAAAGCAAGGGATGCATAAAAACGGCTTTTTCGGGCAATCGCCGCAAAACGTCATTACTCTTATAGTTTTTTGTCTTGCTACTTCAGTACCAAATTCAGTAACAAATTCGAATACAGCAGGTTATTTACTAATCGAAAAGTTTCGAACTGACTGACTTTTACAATCGAACTGATCGCAGCGCCACGTGTACCACAAGTGGTACACGATGTAATAACTACTCTAAACAAGATAACTGCCTATGGATCAATGATGTAATGAAACATTGTGTGATAATATATCAATCTTTAGTCAAAATATCAAATGGCCTGAATGACAAATCAGGCAAAAAGGGCTTGGCACGGAACGTGTTAATCCAGGTTCTACTGTGCTTACTGTTAGTGTTCGTAAGGTTCGTGAAACGTTTATGTGTAGAAGAAGAAGAATCCAGATTCGCGTCGATATTTGGAACGACGTTGCCGAGGAAGACGCCGATAACTCCAGTCGCGTCACTTCGGGCTACGTGAACAGCAGGTGACTGATTCGACGAACCGCGGGGCCGTATTTTCACGAAACCGCCCGGCGACCTGACGAGCGAAATAATTCATCCCTGAAAAGGTTAATCGCAGCGGGACTCAAGCTTCTTTCGCTTCCGGCGAAGGGAAAAGAAGAGGGTAAAAAAACGAGAGGAACGAAGCGAACGAGCAGCAAGAGCAGAGGCTAAGGAAGGAGGAGGTAGGTGAGCGGAGAGCGTGGAGAGCAGAGCAAAGACTTGGAAGTTTTCAGTATTTCGCTCACGCACGCTCGCACGCAAGCACGCACGCACGCACCGACGCTCACGCAACAAGAACATTTCGCAAAAACCACGTTCTACGCCGGAATTGCTCTTATTCGGCATTAAACGTAGCATCGTTTGCAACGACGCGCCCGGTTTCGACCCACTGCCTTTATTCCGCTCGGATAATCGCTTTCGATTAATCGCGAGCCTCCCTTCCATAGATGGCCTTGATGATATAGTTATCGATACGATATCGGTGCAAACATAAACGTAATCAATACAATAGGACCTCGATTATTCAAACTATAATTAGATCACATACTAACTATATTTCGCGTAGAAACTTCAATTTTATGTTAGAATGTAGAATACATAGTGGTATAAAATTAAGTACACAGTATTGTTGATGATAATGTTAAGTTGTAATTAACGTAAGATGACCAATTTTAGGATGATCGGAGTTGAGATAATCGAGGTTCTATTATAAGTCATTGTTGCAGTGTAAGTTTGTTTGAATCTGGGTGTATATGCATGCGTACAACTGTGCTGTCCATGATGATGCGATGGAGCCAGACGTTTTGGTTTCGAGTTCCGTGTTCCGGCCGTATGTCGGACACGAATCTGTTGCCGTGTTTTTATATGTAGAGATAAACAATAATAATGTATCCGTTACCGTCCGGTACGGAGATGTAAGGAATTCGGGTCCGGGACACAGAACAGACACGAAACGGTCGTGTGTGAACAAACGTTAACCCTTTAAACTTCTAATTTTTGTTTTAATTTTCTTTTCAATAACTCCCTTTTACATATTTTAAGTGTTTTATTTGAAATGTACTTCAAAAGACAGTTGGTTGATAGGAATCGATTAAGTACAAACAATTATGTATCTGAATACTTCAAGGACTTCTTTTGTTACAAGAACGGTCATATACATGTAATATTGCTTATCTAAGTAAAACAATATTGCGAAATATAACACATATTTAAACTGGCAATTTAAAAATGTCGAGTGTGGCTCGACAAAGGAGTTCAAAGGGTTAAGAGAGTATGGGAGCATGTGTGTCCTAAAACTGTGTGTCCACTGTGCGAGGCAGCCTAAGTGGAGACTGCCTCGCGCTATCTCGAGCGCGAGTCTGCTTCATCAAGCTGCGTATCTACTCTGCGAAGTTGCCTCGCCTAAACCATCTGAAGTCGGTTTTTCGTTATGCTGAAAGGAGCTGCCTCAGGGTGAGCCGCTCGTTTCATTTGGGCTTTACCAGTCTCGTCGTCGTACAGTGTGACGAATGAAAAATTTATGCATTTTAAGTGTTCAGAATTAAGTAAAATTTTACTGTACTATGGAGAAAGACGTACATTACCAGAATTGATAAAGAAAAAAGTGTTTTGTAAATAAAATTTCAAAGAACATGGTCATGCTTTTCAAAATTAAAAATGTCAGACCTTCAAGGAGAAATCTGTAGAATAAGAATTTATTTACAATTTTCAATATTATAAAACTGATTTTTTAATTAAGAAAAATATTGTTATAATGGATCAGATCTTCTAGATAATAATATAAAAAAATAAACTCCATTTGACGGATAGATTCCGAGATAAATATTGCTACATTACAAGGTTCGTATTTGTAAAACAAATTCGAAACTAGCAAAACGATGACTTAAACCCCCCGTAATTTTACATGCACTACATCATATTTCATACTTAACAGAATCCCTGACATCCATGTCGAGAAATGATTAATCCTGTGTGAAATGACCCCATTATATAACTTTAATTTCTCTTTCCCATGTACTTGCGCCGTATCTGTTGTTTAACCTTTCTCTCAATTTTTTTTTTGTATTTTCTGTCTTTCCTTCTCTATATTTCTACCCTGGAGGAAAATATCGGGTTGCCACGCCGTTCCACCACCGTGCGAGGCTGCCTCGCAGCTCGTAATACACGGCTTAACATTGCGACCTGGCGATACAAAATAACTGGTTACAATGTTCGAGTGCAGATAAGCGTTGTATGTTTCTCTGTTTGCGTGTGTTCATCTTGTGCTAGTGTTTGTGTCTTCTGCTTTTCTTGAACCTACTTAAAACGTTGAGTGTCGCAGTAGAAAATCCCATAACTAGCCAGACACGTGAAAGTATCATTCTATTAGCTTATATCGTTGAATATATAATTATTTATCTATTTGATAGTATACTTTTCCTTTTATACAGCACGGTCCACAAGGATGACCGCTACGTTGGGGTTACTGACAATGAGTAAGTAAATACATGTGTCCTGCTACAGGTTTACAATAAATCCATTACTATTGAGAATGAAGGTATATGATATCAAAGGCACTTGTGGACTCCAGACCCTTAAAGTTCGCCGCAATTGAGCGGCTTGTAAAGAGTTAATTGTTTGCTTGCAACTGATTCCAAAGGCAGTTACTTTTCCCAAAAGTAGCAATCTCGGCTAACGTATCATAAGCCTAATCCGAAACAGGTTTCTGCGCAGCGAAAACTCTTGTAGAAAACGTCTGTCGTTCCTGAAACTTGTTGGTCTTTATTACCTAATGTAACATATAATTCCGCGTTATATGTTCTATTTATTACTGTATAATGAAAAGCAAGTCATGTACTATACATATCCTACGATATAGTAAGACAAAAGATAATTATATACTGATAATGTAACCTGGTCACTAATTAAATTCAATAACCTACGAAGGTGCATGTGACCTTAAAAATCAATACAAAAAGAAAAGAAAAATAGTGTAGGATCATATATCTGCACCAAAATGAATTTCTTTCTAAAGTAAGGAAATATCCGGACGTATCGCTGATTTGCTGCAACAACGACAGAACTCAAAAAGAAGGATTTTAGGGAAAACGGGTTCGAATGTTTCGAATCACTGTAATTTTATAAAAACATCTGTCATCGACAACCGTCGTCTCGTGATGAGTTCTAGAGGATCAGTTACATACATCGTTCTACCAGTAGAAATTACAGACAAAAACAATTATTTCTGTACCAATAACTTAACCCATTGCTGAAGATGACAGCTGTAGTCGTCAGATTTTTGTCGATGTGCTGGCAAATGACGGCTATACCAGTTATATTGTAGCAACAAAGGAACATTTAAAAAAAAAGTGTTTATGCGGCCGATCTAGAAAAAAAATTGTGCGTCTATGGGTTAAAAATAACAAATTTTTAATTGTGTCGTTGTTGCAGCAAATGCGCGATATAAGCAGCAGTATACGTATGAGTCGGGGAACCGAGAGGGAGACGCTTACAATTAGTACATACAATGTATATTGGCGATGAAAAAATGATCGGTACCATAAAGTAGCATTATGATCGCGATAACGGTGTATCGAAAGTCGCGATGCCAAACAAATTAGCCAGAGATACCGGAACGGGGTAATTTAGATTAGGAACGCCGCGAGCGAGGGCAATTAAACATAAAGTACCGGCGCTCGCTGGAATTTCTAACTAATAAGAGACGATAAGGGGGCACGCCGGCTCGTACATCAGATCGAACCCACGCACCGTACAGCGATTTCATTTGCAACGCGCGGCACGTACCGCAGCGCGCGGATTATCAGAATGTTGCACGCAGCATCGCGGCCACGCTCTCCATGTGCTTGGGATATCTAGCATGATCACGGGGATAGCTAGCATGATCGCGGGGTTTCACGGTCGCTCCAGTCACCTGTTGCGCCGCCGCGACCCTTCATTTCGAATGAAAATTGAATTCGCGCCGTCAAACTTACAGAGTCGGTGAAACGCATGCGGTCGACTACAGAGTTCTACTATACAGGATGATCAGGGAGGAAATATTTTGAATATCAGTGGTTTATTTAGAAAATAAATGAATGGTAACGAGAAAGAACAAGGTATGTTCATTTTCATTCTGCAGCGTTCAACTTGAAAGAAATTATATTTTCGTTCATTTTTTTTTCTGTCGTCTAAGTAGAGTGTAACTTAATGTCATGAACAATACAGTTACATTCATTGGACCTTATTTCCTTACTGAGGCAGTAAACTATTAACACGAACGCCACAGTGAAAACAGCCATACCTAATCAGACACGATATAATTTACTATTTCTTATATACATCGTAAAGAAAAAAAAGATTTGTGTACTCATTGTCAGTCGTGTTCTTCTGTTCCTACACTATTGTTTTAGTATGAAGTTTGCTCAGAATTTTACGACAATCAATAATTATTTAATTAAATTAAATTTGACGTGTACAACTGATGCAATTAAACAACTCAGCTTACTACAACTTCATTCGTCACTCGCTACTTCCACTTTCCCTCATCCTTCGAAACGTTCCTTCTTAAGGGACCACCGTGCACGCTTTTCCTGCTCGTCCTCATGATCAAATATGATCATGCTTCCTCTTGCTTTCGCACACACGTTTTCCCAGCGGACCCCTAAGCGCGCCGGACCAGGCTTTCTCTTCACCCCCGCAAGCCACCAGCGTTTCGCAACTCGCTTCTTAAAACTAACTTAAACTACACTAAATATTATCCCGATACTACAAAAATAATGTTTATTCAAACAAAAAAGTTGTAATCAAGTGTATGGGCAAATGAAATCATATGAAAGTATTACAGTCTTCCTTTTTTTCTGGCAATACGGTAATGTATGAATATTTTTATACAGATTTCCTTTTGAATTTTTTTCCATTTTAATTCGAAAAATGTTAGAAATCCACAGAAATTAATTTCATGAAGATGAATGCGTAAAATGCAAAACAATTACTTTTCATTAGTAGATGGCTCATTTTAGGATCAACAAGAAATAAGGGTGGAAGCTTGGTCACTTTAGAGACCGGGGAAATGATTTCCTGCCTTATAAATGAGAAATACTGTATTAAGTGTGCGCATATAATAATAATAATAATATGTTTCCATTGCGGCAACCTCATACACAGTTAGCGCTTTCGTAGCCGGTGCCGATAATATAATCTAAAACTGGTTGGTGCTAAGTCCTGCAGTTAAAACAAGGATACAAACCAGATAATTTGTTTCAAAATATACAATTCATAACTTCTTATTATTAAAGATTGCAACGTTATTAAAGCAAATAAGCCGCTCAGAAGTCAAACTGATCAACTCCATAAACTGAAAAGTAGAGAAAAATGATGATGTTACAAACATTCGTATGCTCGGATATGAAATGAAGAATTTACTAAAATTTTTACTGGCTTTTGAGCGATTCAAATACTAATGAGGTCGAATGTCGGATGGTGAAACCGGTGTTTTAATGTCATGGCTCCTCTGTATTTATAACAAGACATAGTACTAAATTATCTGCAATCCGTTACAACTTGCTAAAAGACGTAGTATTACGTCAACGAATGCGAAAGTGTTAATAAATCAGAAGAGTAGAGGGGAACAACAAATCAGATAATAAATAGATAGAGTTAGTGTAAAGGGTGAGGTACAACAGTGTGCCGTCAGAAGCCTGACTAATTGTGAGATCATATTTATGAATCAAAATATACTCCAACGGCTTGAATACACTTTAACCAACTGAAATGGAAAAATATTTTATGTTTTTTGCAAGTGATTAATTCTTAAGAAGTGTTTTTCCGTTACTGCTTTATTGTTACATTTTTTCTCGCTGAAAAATTGTCTAGCGCAGTGATTCCCCTCGATTCAGTTTCCTCCAGTTTGCTCCTCGTCCCAACTCGGCCTATTGTCGTCATGATCACAGATTATATGAGGAGAACTGGCAATTCTCAAGTTTGAATTGCTAGCCAATAGTAACATAGTTGAGATTTCTCATGTTGCCGATATATGTTAACTGTAAATTGCACACCAATTACATAAAACATAGGTTTTACGAGCCTCATTATCCCGTTTATTTGTAATTTAAGAAAATGTTCGAAGTAGCAACATGAATAAAAAGCTAAGTCCATAGATTTCTACTTTTGTAGACATACAAAGTCTCTATTTAGTAAACATTATAGGAGGAAATTAGTGAAGCGATAAAACAGTTACTTCCTCGTAGAAAGGTAAGATTACACTCAGGAAAACGTAACAGTAAATTTAAAAATTTTTCATACGTGCTTACGAGAGTTTCAAGGTCATCTTGATTTTCTCTGGACCGCTATATCGTTTTATTCCGGCTAACCTATTCCAGGTTCCAAATAGAATCGAGAGAGCTCGGTAACGTCCAACTCTAATGAGTCGTTCATGAAACATTACCGTAAAAATGAAACAAAATTCTGTAGGTTAGATTCTATTCTTCCAGCATCGTAGGTTGAACGCGGTAGCTAAATATAGTACTTATCGTTTATATTTCAACCGGTTTTATTATAGATTTGCAGGAAGATAATTACTCTCTTGAACGTGTACTGATGCACTATTAACACAAGCTGGAAACATAAAATTACAGATTTTACATTAGCTTCGCTTAAATCCGACACAGCTGTATCTGTGGCTCTTTGATTATAGGTTCTCTTGTTGCGGTTTATGATTATAACATAATTAATGTACGACTTGTTTATTGCTTTTGTATGTAAGGATAATTTGCAATCTTCATAAGTGTTTTCTATTACAATTTTTCGTTTCCCTTTTACCTCGACGATCGATATGCTAACGGAATGAACATAAAATGGATGCAACAATTCTTCGATAGAAAATACAGACTATCTTCCATCTTATTCGTGAAGCCGGAGAATGATTATTAAATGCGTTGAGTTTTAAGACTTTTGGTAGAAAATTGCAATTATTTGGATCAGTGATCTACGTATAATAGGTCGATGCCTATAACAATAAATAATAACAATGACAATTTTTTATAACGAGAGCCAGATAAAATTCACCAAAACATATTAGACTTATTTACGTATCACAAATTCTGTTTAGATTTACAGTGTATCGAATTTGATAAAAGTGAAATGTTTACGTTCTTATTTAAACATTTTTTATTAAAAAAGGACGGACAGTAACTTTTTCTACGATTTACAATAAAGCAGTAAATGACCGTATAAAATGTTACTGGTCGTACTAAACTTGCCTAGGCTATGGAACGTTCACATCGTTTCTTCGTGTTCGATGGATATCGAGATAACATACTCTCAATTTATGAAAGCTGCGGAAAGAGCATAATTCATTGGACTAATTAACATAAATAACCAGTTGAGGCCTAATCGCGCGATATCTTGTGAATCAACGAAACCTGGAAAGGCGATTTAACTGCTGCTGGAATTTTCCTATGCGAAAAGTTGGTTAAAAAATTATATCCTTTTTCTTGTAATGATATACGATTCATTCAACAAAGTTGAATCACGAAGACATCAATAACATGCGGGATATAATAAAATTACTGACAAAGCATACACCGACACTGTTGTGGAATTAATACCAACCATCGACGTTATCTAATCATCGACAATATCAATTTGAATCACCAAATGACTCAGTTGTGCAATTTTTAACTGTGTTGTGGTCTACAATGTGCAATTTGATATGTAGAAATCATTTGGCAATGACTTTAACACCTTAAAACAATTAAATAATGTATTAACGTTCTTAATTACTTAACACGTTGACTGCCATATTGTGAAGGTTGAAAACGACAAGACTTTCTGGACTGCGACACAACATGAAAATTATCTGGAATTATACTCTTTTTAATTAATAATGTTAGTAATTGTTTGTAGTCCTTGCTGGTTCTGTCAGATTTTCTTAAATATTTTGCTAACAGTATTCGCGTTCAGATGAATAACAATTGTATTTAAGTGTCACCCTTATACGGGTGACATGGCAGTTAAAGTGTTAAGTAATGCATGTACTTACCTTTAAAAGAGATAAAGTGATCACATCGCATCCCGATGCAAGCTTGTAGACGTCCGGTCATCTACCTCCAAAGTCAACATGTGAGGTATTGAGCATTATCAGAAAATAAAGAACTCAAATCAGTTATACTACCTTAACTTGTCGGAAGATTTACTGGAGCACAAAACCCTCTATAGCTAGGAAACAAGGTCAAGTAAGACGTATGTTTATATAAACTTATTTCATTCTATTTAAATGCTCAATTCGCCCATAAAGTATTCCCCATAAATTAAGTTACATCCTGTATATGAATCGACTACAGTCTATGTTCACTGCTACGGTTAAAATTGCCTTACTATAATTAATCAGAAACGTTATGAAAGAAATTTCTTAAATCAAACTTTTAACAATAAAACTGTCTGTCTATGTTCAGCTATTTTTTAATTGTTTTGGCAGTATGCTGATATTTTATCTATCCTACTGAACACACATTCTTTTGCACACCACATGAAACATCTTCTAAGAAATACGGAAGCTCATGTTCTACAAAATGGAGATATCGATGAGCTGCTAAATTATAAAGAAAAAAATAGAGAAGTCGGATAGATGCTTGAACAGTTTCACATTAAATTGTGGAAAATCTACTATTATAATCGTTGAATTTTTTCAAATTTATATTCAGCCAAATATGATCATGTTTGGTGTTATTTTCATCGTAACGATGCCATTAGTTCATCTAAAACGATTTAGAATAATAGAATAAGAAACGGTACGATCCAGTTAATTCTGATAATCATTAGTGACCTCTGTGACAAATATTGAAATTCTACTTCAAGATCGTATTGTGTCATAAGTCATCGTATTTGTCTGTTTAAGTACCATAACAAAGTATGACAAAAAAATGAATTCTGTTTAGGAATGTTAAGGTGACTGAATTTTTAAAACAAAAACGTTGTTTTCAAAACTCTTAGTATTGTATCGTAACTTTGGTTAATATCTTCTTAATTTTATACACAATTTTTTTCCGGTCACGGCATCATAAATGGGAGAAAATAATGAATATCGTTGTACAATACACTCTAGATTTAAAAAGTGGTATTAGAATGTTCAATCGAATTATTCGATACGCTTTAAAGTAGTCGAATTTCTTAATGAATTAAGTAAACGAGTACACGTAACAATTTTTCGATACCCAAGATAGTTTAAATTTTTTCTGCTTTTAGTTTGTGCTATTGTATGGTCTGTAAAGTGAGAACTACGAATCTCATCAATTAACATGTTGGATGCCGTAGTGAAAACTGCCAGACATAGTCAGACGTATTATAATGTCGTACTTTAATGTAAATCACAGAAGAAAAAATATTTAACTATTTTATCATATAGTGAATACCTTAAATTATTATCACAGTATTAATTTTGCTCCAAATGTTGTAAGAATTGTTCAATGTTTTAATTAAATTAAATTTAACATGCCATTCGCTGGTGATCCCCGGCAGCAGTCTACGTATTATAGTAGACACACAAATTACTTCTCAAGGTCATATCCTTATTTAGAGCTCTTTCTTACTTTAAAAATGCTATAGTGAACGTATGATTGAAAGAGAAAAATAAAGAATACATAGTTTCAGAAAATTAAAGATTGTATTAAATATTTGCAGGCCAATTTTAAAGAGGACCTATGACCGTTCACGGTCTAATCTAGACATGCCTACTATCACTAACTAGCATCTACAAAAGTATTTCTACAAAAACGTATGTATGATTTATACATATCGGTACATGTACAAAATTAGTGACAACATTGTCAATGATTGTACAAGCAGCAATAAGTAAACGACATCATCCAAACCAGAATCAATGTCGATGAAAACGTTGCCGGTAAAATCCACCCACTGGTAAACAAAATAATTAAACCTTCATGGATGATTTGAAACTGTACCCCATAACGCATCCCCGCAGTACGGCGGAACAACTGCAAATTAAAGCTTAGCCAACCTCCAGGATACAACGTTGCAGCGATCGTGAAAGCAATCGGATGGATTAATCAAAAATCGATTCTCGATAAACGAGCTCGGCGGATCTGAATGGTACGTGGATCAGCGAGGTGTTCCTTGAAAAAAATGCAGAGCACGATACGGGTTTAAGGGCACGGAGCACGCTCGGTAGTCTCTCACCTGTTGCGGTGCTCGTGGTACCGCAGGTGGGGCCGTGGGTGGGAGTGCTTCAGGTAAGAGGCTGCAGTTTGATAAAGAGGAAGATACCCTTCCTCTCGTAACATTTCTCTGTGGAGAGGGACGAGAGAAAGAGAGCAGAGGGCTCACTTTTACAAGCTGGTGGGGAAAGAGGGGATGCCAGGCTGGCTGGCACGCTACGTGAGCGGCATGCACGCACATCTTCTCTCCTCTGCTTCATTCTTCGTGCTCTTCTTCTTCGTTTCATCCAGCGGTTCGTCCGTGGTCTCTTCACTCCCGCGCCACGTCCTCGTGTTCCTCCTTTTTTCTGCCCGCGATGGTAGTTTGGGTAGCGAGAGAAAAAGGAAAGCCATCGGGGATTGAAGGGGAGTAATTAATTGCCGCAGGTTAATACGGAACGTTATCTCGATTGACCCTACACGGAGAGGGGTTTGTAGCGTAGGAGGAACCATAACGACCGTATGTGGTCGACCTCGAAGGGGTTTCGAGACTCGCGGGAACTTCCGAGGTTCGAAGGAGGAGCGTGGCGCGAGGAGTAAACAATTGGCGGAGGTTAATTCGTTCGGGATATCACGATCGACCTTGGCGTAGGTGGATCCGTGAACGAAACCACCCCCATCTCCGCGTTTTAATAATTTAATAACCGTAGAAATGATTGGGTTGGCCGACGATTAAGGATTCGAGCCAGCCGGTCGACAATGCCTCGTACACGAAATGAAATTCAACGGAATTAATAACCTGCGCGCGCACGTAGGTACCCTTGCCTCGGAATTTATTAGTAGCCAGGATCGTTGCTCGGTGTTCGAGCTCGAGATTACTAATAATAAAACTGCTAATGATATACTCACTGCGAGACAACCGGTACTTGTAGTCGGTCAAAGTACCACCGAACTTATAAACGGCACCGATCCATAACCATAAATAATACACTAAGAGAGGGGGTGAGTGTGTTCGTGCGATCACTGAAATAAATTGCGAAGCTTCGCGAGCGGGCGCGCGCGCGCGCACGCGTGTATTTGCGCACCTGCACCTACGCTCGACGATACTTTAGATATTTTTTTTTCCTTTTTCACTGTGTCCAGTCCCGAGACCTTCTCTCTCCTGGTCGCAAGACCGAGCACCGGACAAAGTAGATAAATCGAAATAAGGTATATACGGTCACGAGATGCGATACTTCGCGAGAACTCGCGGCTGCTCGCTGCTCCATGCGATTTAGTCCTGTCGCTGGATAATAAAAACATCAGGAGCTTTCTCTCGCTACTTACGACGCTCCTGGCCGCACGGGGAAACTTTAGTATTGTGTACACTTGTGCTGCAAGGTCATTTCAGTCTCAATGCGATGTATCTCTGGATAAAAAAATGAATAAATGTTTAACATATTAACGCCTTGACATACAGTCAGTCCCATAATTATTCGTACCCTTACTGTGTATAAAAGAAGTTTATAATTCTATAAACGAAATATTTTCGTTATTAATTGCTAAATTTTGCTAAAATTTGGACGGAATAAACTTTATACTTGTGTAAAATTATAGTAAAAGATTTATTGGGAAACCTCAAACGCATCACGTAGTTGGAACAAATTTCTTGTATAGACAGTGTGGGTACGAATACTTATGGAACTGACTATATAAGGGCGTCTGGGATACGTCATTTGTTTATTATGTCATTGTAAAGCTTCCATAACTGTTAAGTTGAGATATATTTAATCATATTTTTTCAACGCATCGAGTTTCAGTTTATTTGCATGCCAAAGGGTTAATTTAATTGTTTTTGTAGAAACGCGTACCCTTTGTTGTTAAAAAAAGTAAATTGAATTAAATTATTTTATCTACCACAAAGGCATTCTCAAATTATGAGTTAAATGTCTTTGTTTCGATTTATGAATTAAGTTCTTAACAGGAAATGTTCACCGACTAATTAAATTGGTCTTACTTCGGAGTATATTTTCAAAGAACGAGGTGGCTCGTTTGTTTTTAATTGACAGGTTATTTGGTTAGTTGATTTTTAGGAAACTTGGAAGAGATTCGCATTAATTTCATTCGAACTAAAGTTTCATGTTTATTCCCTTTCCAAAATATAATACAACCCTGATTATCTTAACATTAATTATTCAAATGTTTGACGATCTAAAGAGTTGCGAGATGAAGGAGTGTAAACAGTATATACATATATGTAATTCAATCTGCTAATCTAGAACTCGGAAAGGATAATAGGCTCGGAACTAAACAATTAGTGATACTAAATAAATCAAAAAATGAAATTATCTAGTTTAGTGGAAATACACTAACCTTCACTCGGAAAAGCATGAAATTTACTAATAAATAATAATAAAAGTGCAGATATTGCTATTCATGAGAGATTTTGCGGAAAGCAAGGTAAAGGACAACTTACTGTACCATAAACGTCATTTACAATCACTTATCGTGTAAAAATGTAAATGGTCGATTATTCGGAAAATTCCGCCCGAACAACATATCTCTTAATTCTGCGGATAATCCAATTACTACTGTATTGTATCCCTTAACCACTTGTGACCAGATAATATGACCTGACCAGGGAAAACTGCCATAGCTTGTCAGGCATATTATAATTTACTATTTCTAATATGCAACCTGGAGAAAAAAAATGTTGACCGTTCTATCGATAACTTGTATTTTATATTATTCTTACTGTGTTAATATTCTTGAAAATTTTGTAAGAATTAATGGTTATTTAATTAAACTAAAACAATGATGCAGTACAATGATTCAGATATTTTTCAAAACGTACATAATTTTGTGCTACAAAAAATTTGAATTCCTATTCAAACGGAGAATGAAAGTTTTTACAAAACAATGAATCTTGAAATGAAAGTATTAAGATTTCCAAAAATTTTCATACATATTTCTCAGGACGTATATAAAAGTATGAAATTCGATCGCCTATGAAATATAAACATGGCATCGACCAATCATCAAGTGAAAGCTCACGTTCGATCCTTTTCCACTATTTGATCAAGCGGACCCCTTAGAAATTCTCCAAAACGTAGATAATTGTATGCTAAAAAAGTCCAAAGCTCCTATTGAAATAAAAGATAGACATTTTATACGAAACAGTGGGCCTCGAAATAAAAATATTTATTACGATTTTCTAAAACCGTCATAAGAATTTCACAGAAAGTATACAAAAGTGTGAAATTCGATTCCCTGTGAAAATTCTGTGTGAAGTATCAGCATGGTATCAACCAATCATCAAGTGAAAGCTGATGTTCGATCCTTTTCCACTAATTGCGCTGGCTAATCTCTGGTAACAGCTGGAGTCTAGTCACGCCTTCAATTTTCTTGATTACCGAGCTCGTCCAGGCGACTAGTAGCAGCTACTAAGTTACACGTCGTCCTGTAACCTGCTATATAAATCCAGAGGAATCACGTGATCTTCCTTAACGTTGCGTCACGTAACCGGGAGATTCACGCTGTGCGTCCTTCCGGTTTCCGCGCAAAACTTGTTGCCCGTTAATTAAAATTTCATCGTACATACAGGAGGTCTTAAGATTTTCCGGCCGACTGTTAATATGCTATGCGACTAAAAACAAGATAGCAAATTTTTATGTTAACATAAAACTAGAAAAACGTTGCTAAAAATTTATAAGAAGAATAAATATGATATGTGTATTAAGGACAGATTTTTATATGAAGCACAGTTAAAATAGTTTAATGATATTTGCCGCTGTGTTAAGTAAACATTAAATAGAAATAACACGGAAATCGTACAATCGTGAATTCACTTATTTAACGACGTTAAAGTTTGGCATCGAATAATACCTGTGGATGATTAACGAAAGCTATATTGTCTAGAGTGATTTGAATTATTTAATATAATCTTATTAAGGAACTATTATAAGAACTAATATATATAGTATCGTACTAATTTATCTTTCATGTTTTTGTTATAATTTTTTAATTATGCATTCATGGTGATGTATTTATATAACGTGTCTTGCTTATTTTTGTTCGTAGAATGCAGGATAAGTCACACAACTGGGACAAGCCGCATCTTTTTTTAATTGAAAATAGGGAAAAATGGTAGAGGCAAGAGTTGAATGGTTTGCTGAGTTCCGACTTTAATGATCACACTTTTTTTATGAGTGTAACAATGCATCTGCAAAATTCAAATAAATGCAAAATGTTTTCAAGATATTCAATAAAATAGCGACAAATTCGATAAGTAGCTTTTTAACAGTAGCTTTGAAGGCTGTTTTCACCCATTTCACATGGATGTTTGCCTATAAAACAAAACACGTATCAAATATTTTTGTCGAGCTATATATTATATTAAAATTGCATCAAGAGCGGCGCGTGTCGATTAGGTGATGTTCCTTATAAGCGAGAAATGGCTGATATGCATTTAATATATAGAACAGTGCCATGAACTTCCTACAATTTAGAAACAATGTTGAAAATTGCATATCTTTATACGATGTATTTTTATTATGTTCAACTACTCAATCCTTTCTTGCAGTGGTCCCGACATATTACAGGACACGTTGTATATTTAATGCGTTACTACTATTATCGACATGTTAATCCTTTCTTTAAAAAAAAGTTGCGGCCTCTAAACCTTTTTCGGTAGTGTTCGTCTTGTTTCAGTTGTCTAACTCACCCGGTTAACGCTCACCAAAGTCAGCAGGAAAGCTTCCAGAATTCGCAAAAATAACAATTAAGCTCTAACAGCGCTTAGCATGTACAAATAAGCTTTCGAACGATTTGCTGCACATCCGGACAACATGCCACTAATATTCCTGAATATGTTTCACACAGTAACTTGGGCAGTTCTGCAACGAACAAAAGACACTATGTCGCAGCCCAATAAAGTTCCACTAGGCATCGCGGGTATAGCGATGAAACTTCCTTCATTGG
Organism: Macropis europaea; assembly: GCA_916610135.2. Classification (NCBI taxonomy): domain Eukaryota; kingdom Metazoa; phylum Arthropoda; class Insecta; order Hymenoptera; family Melittidae; genus Macropis; species Macropis europaea. The sequence continues at coordinate 24,480,275 of OU744345.1, forward strand.
TGCACTGAATACCTTGTTGCGCGATACATTCCGGGAATTTTTATCTTGAATGCGGGGAACGCTTTGGACGTCCATCAAATATTAATAAAAGTTTAAATGCTGCGGCTAAAACTAACCCATGTTGCACGTGCGAAGATATTGTCCAGAAATGAAATTCGTCAGGTGCAAGCATCTTTCGTCATTTAAAAGACATCGGAAGATCACCCCAGTAGGGAAAATGGGCGCCGCACGATTTAATTGAAAAGAATCGTGCAGACCGAGAAACCATGAGATATCTCAAAAATTGGGGCAATTGTCATGGGAAGTTTTATCTTGTCCTCCATATTCCCCTGATATTGCACCTTCCGACTATCAGTTATTTTGAAGCCTTAACACTTTATCGACCGGGCGCTGCTGCTATGAACAATGACTTGTTACCGGGGGTATTTTTAGAAAATGGGAAAGAACATTGAGCCAAAGCGCTATCAATGATTACACGTCGCAATATGATTATTTACATAGGATGCCAATTGGCGTTCCCGGTAGATAACGTTAATTTTAGTTAGGACGCCAATTGACGTGCATGGACGTTAAAGTGTTAATAATTTCCTTCGTGAAGAAAATTCAATAATACAGAAGTCTTTGAAAGTGCACATAATACATTTTGTAATTCAACATCGGTTGAATTTTTAGAACAAGGAATCGACCAATTAGTAAAACGATGGTACGAAGTCGTTGAAAAGGAAGGAAATCATATTAACGATTAAATTTTCATCTTTGTATACTTCTTTATGTAATACACTTCACAGAAAAATAAGCAAAGGCTTTTCGAAATGACCTGATACTACGAAAGCGTTTGAAGTATCCGGTTTCTTTCAAGATCATCGCTCTACACCCTGTGTTCCAAAATAATAACCGAAAAGCCCTGGGACACCCTGTATGGCGCGATTGATTCATAATCGTAAATAACGAGAGTGAGAAAGGGGACGCGCGTGTGTCCGTGCGTTCTAACTAATTACAAAGGAGCGAGCGCAAATCGTCTCGCGACACCTGCGGCCACATCTGCGCCCCGAGGGTGCCTTACCTTTCTCTCTCGAAACGCCACGCGGGCCGACAAAGTAGATAAATCGACGAAGACGATGAAACGCGGTGATAAGTCCGCCGTAGGACACTTGGTCGCCTAGGAACATCGTCCTCGCGGCTTCGTAACACGCTGCGCTGTCTCGCGAGCGGCTCTCGCGCATTAAATACTATACTTATGCCGGCGAAGCAAGGCCCCGCGGCGCTGGCACCCCACGGCCACGGCGAATTAATTCGAGCGGTCGCGTCGATGTAATTAATAATTAGTCGAATGCTTAATTAGTAAGGGAGCATTCCGACCAATTAGGCGGCCAGCCGAGATGAAGATGTGACTGTCCCAGCGTCCCGCTGGGAAAGAAGATCGTGCCACTCTCTCTCCGACTGGACATGTCCGATGTCCCTTCTACCCGCTGAATCTTCCGACGTTTCGTGGCGTGTAATTGGTACCTCTTAATTGCGCACTCCGATAGATGCCGAGAGAGCACGGTCTTCTGCCTTTTCTGGACCTGCTCGTTTCGCGTGCTGCCGAGCACAGGCGGGACGTGTAAATGCGGCGAACGATCCAGATTCTTCGTTCCTAAATCGTCGACCGACTTTTTCGTTTATTTTGTTGCTTGTACGTGATCACGCAATTATCTAGGCTTACCGTGAAAAAATGTTATTATTATAGTTATTGTACGATGATGGGTCGGCAGTTGTAGTGGTGCTGATTTTAACAGACTGATATAATGTCAGGTCTAATTACATTTTTCTGTTATTCATTGCGGCAGCTAGCTTAGGAATGTTTGTACTGTATAGCGTCTCTTCAGTACAGTTGCTTTTTGCGCAGTTTGGTGCATACACAGGGTGTAACATAGTGTATGGGATACTCTTCAAAGATGGATTCAGAGTTTAAAGTAAGTAAAACATTCATATAAACGTATGTCTGAATTGACCTTGTTTCTAGGTTCCAACAGGTTTTATTTTATAGAACCTTGTAATTTATTTATCACCATTTTCCAAAAAAAGTAATTGTTTTTAACGTACCAACACGTGTGCAACTTTTTATTTAACACATCACATTGTATACCCTACAAAATATAAAAATTAAATTAAAAACTCCTTATGTTAGTTTTATAAATTTAACTTGTATAGTGTCCGAATGTTTGTGTACTTTCAAAGTAGCTCTTTTGCGATCATCTCTCAGTATTCAAACAATCCTGTACAGTAAATAAATAACTTTTGTTATTTTTATAATCTACAAACTGTACTGCAACATTTTATAAAACAGATGATAGCAAATGATGAAAAAGATGATAACCCAACAAAGAGGAAACTAGATGTAAATGACGAAATCATTCAGTGCATCATTTGCAAAGAGACATTTGTCTAAGATTGGGTGCAGTGCATCAAATGTAAAGGTTGGGCTCATGTTGAATGCACAGACCAACTCATTTCATTTGTGACATTTGTAAACAGAAATTTTGAATGAAAGTCTTCAATTCTAACATATAAATATCTTTTGACTAGCATTGTGAAACATTTAAACCTAAAAATCTACTAACCAAGTGACTGGTCGGTACTGATCGACAATTTTCCATCCGCTACAAATTACAACATCCTTATTTTTTCTGATTATCAACACTTATTATCAAATTTAAAAAAAAACAATTTCGCTAATTTTAGTAAGATACATTTATACTACAAATCATTTTCTGTAAATTTGATTTTTATTGAGTGTAACCTAAGTTACAGTCAAAAAACTTAGAGTGGTCGGTACTGCACGAGTCTCCCCTATTACAGTGGGAGAACTGCTATGACCTAATGGTATGTCAGTATGACCGACTCGGTGAATTACTCCGCGAATTTTCGGATAAATCATACGCGGACACGATAAAAGCGTAATTGAGGTTTCGACGGGACCGTTCATCGTGAATCAGTCATCCGTGCATAACAGCCGGCAAGGGTGGCAAGAAAAGTCACCGATCGCTGATTTATCGCGTCGCAGATCACGTTGTCGTTGCAGCTACCACCACGGCGACCAAAGCAGCAGCAACAATTTGTACGGCGTATCATAGACGTAGGTAGCTTGATCGAGAATGGAGTAGCCAGTGTAAGTTATGGTTTAATACGGCGTATGCTAATCCAGATTGATAAAATGGCACCCGACCGGCCGTAAATCCTGACCAGTGGACCTTCACTGGCAATTGGCCCACGATGCCTCTTACGAAAGTCTCTGAAAGCCTCCGTATCTCTAACCCTAGCCTAACGTATAGTCGAACCGACCGATAGTCGAGAGAACCTGCGGCACATTTACGAGGAAGAAGATAATTCGTCTAACAGATACGAAGTCATTCTGCTAAAATATTGAGCTGTGACAGCGGCGTTCGCTTCGATATGCAAACGGCTACTGAGCGTCGATGATCGAAAACGTTCGTCTGGTTTCGAGGTGGACAGGGCGAATATGAAACCGGAAAGCTGCGTGGGCCGTTTTTCCTCGGTTGGACGACCTGGGACCATTGAAGCGATGACGGTTTATCGGGCACATAACGCGTTCGAAGATTGATGCAACGACCAGTGTATAAAGTATTGGGTAACGTGTTCATTAAAATTCCTGCCGTTGCCTGGTATTGATGTGTAATTCGAATTCCTTTCGACGGGGTTGATTCTTTTTGTGTTTCGAGTTGTTTATAATATCGTCGCGTGGGCGTGTTCTATGCTGTTTCAAAATGAAACTTCGTATCCCTTTTTACGATCTTGATCGGGTTGCTCGGATGCCTTGAACGTTATGTGATAGAACAGGCAGATAATGGTGCAAGTCAAGGCTGACAGGCTACGAATTCTAATGATCACTTGATAATTTATGATTTCTTAAAAAATCAGTCCAAAAGTTATTCAGTCGGCGATAAGTGTCAGTCGTTACATTCATGTGGTACTATTCAATAAATTTTCTGAAAGCGAATTCCAAATGTCAGTTAGCTCTTGCCCCGATAAGCATTGATATTCAGACATACAATAATAAGACACTGCCTCAAAAATGTATTACATTGAAATTTTTAGTACGAACATATTTAAGAAGTTACAGTACAGAAATGCAAACAAATTAAATATAAGCGTATAAAATAATTGTTCGTGGAAATGGCGTGATGCAGCTATCAAATCCAATCAGAATTTTTATTGTCTTTTGCTGTCATCCTCATGCAGGTCATACTTCGGAAATTTTTAAGGCGGCCGTACAATTTTTAAATTGCACTCTGCAGTATGAATTACAGGGTAGATAGTAACCAACGAATTAAATAAAAAATATTTATTGAACAATGCACGGCGAATCAATATTAACCGATCTGTAAATAATGTAGTATCTAAAAATTAATTAGATAATTGTATGTAGCATGTGTAATATTAATTTTTCGACCCTTGTTTATCTGATATTCTTTATTGAGTTTTATGGCCACTGACTACCTTGTAAATCATGAATACTTTTTCTAATACCGGTTATACTGTTAGTAATAATCATTGCAAATATACAAGTTCTTAAAAAAAGTATTCAAAATATATGGTGTAAATAGAACTTGATAAACTGAATAACAAGTGTCTACAATGGTTTCGAAAATCAATACCAATCAACCTGTAAAAAGTTTGGTATTGAAAGAATAATTTAGAAAATTGTTTATAACTCGTACAATATTGATTTCTCCATGTACGTGTACTAAACATTTTCTACTCAATTTGCCGAATATTATCTGTTCTGTAATTGATAATGCGTAGTGCAATATGAAAACTATAAAATCACCTTGAAATCTTCCAAAATATAACCCGCATCAAAAATTAAATTTGTGTGCCATATAAAGACTTTCTAATTCAATATATTTCATTCAACAGTTTTTTTCAAACATCAACTAGTCAGAAGTTGAAAATATAGAAAACATAGAAAAATTAACTGCAGTTATTTTTAATTATCTAGGTACTGAATAATAATTGCAATGTTCTTGTTCAACTACTTCAACAGTTCTTTGATTCCATCTTCAACAAATTTTTATTGTTTTAAGACAACTCATTTCGAGATACGAAAATATGTCGTAGTTGGTGAGTACCATTACTTTCGAGTATGATATTTTTGCACTAAAATTGTATCTTATTTACAACATTTTTAGCAACACGTCTTTGCTATGATGATCAAAATTTCCATTGAAAAATTCTAAACATAAGCAGATCCCTCACACTCCACCACATGCACCTTACAATTTTCACAGAACAAAATCGGATAATATATTGCTATTTATTTAACATATATTTTATAAGATAAGGAACGACATTACTTATGAGATGACCTGATAATAAAATCACGTAGATTAGGAGTGAAAGAAAAGGCCTCGCGTAGAAAACGATCAGATTTTGATCGGTTGTCATCGAAAAGCAGGTTCCCCTGCGGGAAAAGGGGATCGAAATGCCGCGAGGCAGGCGAGGTCCGAGTTACACGTTCGACCGGTGGGGGCCCTGGGGCCCCATTACGAGCGCTACCTCGTCGTTGGCGATATTACCGCAAATTGCCACCCTCAAAAGAGGAACGGCCCCGGTTCTCCGTTGCTGGAGCCAAGGAGTCGGTCGATTGCTCTCCGGGTGCATCGCCTACGTCCCGCAACGTCGGTTTTACAGCTGGGGCCCGTCACTATGCACCCTCCTCTCTCTCTTCAGCTCTTCATTTTTCTCACTCCATCCCTTCCATCTCTGTCTTTCTATGCACCGTGCGTGTAACACCGCGAGCGGGCAATTTCAGAGCTTCACATCCGAATAAATCCATAATTAACCATAGGACTCCCGAACCCATACTTTTTCTTACACATACATCGTGAAAGAAATTTCTAACATTTAACACTTTGAGTGCCACGCTCCATTAGCTGAAAATGACAGACTTCCTCAGTTTTTATACAAAATGATAGTAACTATGAATTCTACCTTTTTTTTAATCAATAATATCAGTAACATCCATCATTTTTTTTACTGCTACTATTAGAGCTGATTAGGTATATTTTTAATACTTTACATGATCAAATAAATAATGATTGAATCTATCTGCCACTCAGACATGGGTGATGCGGCACTCAAAGTAATAAGTACGTTATACTTTATAGAAGAGATAGCATACTTTTTGCATTGAATTTAATTGTATTTATACGTATTTATAGAATAAAACAGTGCTAACACGAATCTAGTCTGAATCCGATTCTTCTGGTGTCAAATAGGAATAGCAAAGTATCATGTTCATTAAATGCCTTTTGCACAGGACTGGGCATTATCGAAATAAACTTTTATTCAAATAATTATTGAAATATAATTTTGGTTTCATTTGTTATTTGTTCTGTTACTTTATCTTAATTGATGTTATTTGAGTAATAATGTACTTGACAAATAATTGTTTTAATATTTGTTATTTTATTTGGAATTCAGATATTTGTTATTTGATTTCACCAAGGAAATAAAGATGTTTTTCTATCGTCCATGAATCTTCCATTTTGAAACCACAGGCTTCCGACAAAGTGTATCATCGACGGTGTTTACTTTTACCGCAATGTGTATATTCTGATTAACTGTTATTTGTTATTTTGTATTATTATTTGAAATAACCAAATATTTGGAAAATAAATCATCTGGAAATAATTTATTTCTCCAATAATATTTTGGAATTTATTTGCATACGTCCTCATTTTCAAATAAACTTATTTATTATTTTATTTGGAGCAATTATTTGTCCTTTTTATCAGTTATTTTCCTTTCAAACAAAAAGTGCCCAACCCTGATTCTGCATATATGGTTTTTGCGTTGAACGATTGTTCGTTTGATATTCTTTCGAGATAAGAAAAACGTTAGCGTTCGTTTCGCGCGGTCGTCGATATCGCGACGCGTAGTTGGTTTTCTTTTTCTTATGCACGGTGTTTCTTACATATGGTAATGGTGATTCTAGAATATCAAACTTACAGGTGTATACAAGAACGAATAATTTTTTAATAATTTTTTGCACAAAGGAAATAGTTCTAATTAAAAATTATTCGACTTGTGGATTCGGTGAACTCTCCCCCTTTGGAGTCCGAGGGTTAATGCACCCTCACCACACGTTGCGTCGCAACTACTGTTCAGTTCCATTAAACAAAGGGCAATAAGTATACTGTAATGCAGAAGTAAAGTCATTGAGTTAATGGATGTAGCGTTTTCACGATCCTTTTCCTAACTATTGAGAAATTTCTTTATTACTTTTGGGTAAACCTTTTAAACTTGTCCTCCAGATCCGACTGCTGAATGAGTTTATTACCTGGAACGCTCTGGAACACGCGGACACCTGAGCACGCGTCCAAGGATCAGGGGAATTCTAAACTGTGACGCATGAGCGATAGCAGTCACTTAATTTTGTAAAGAAATTACTGAGTCAATTAGAAGAAATGACTGTCCCTTCCCGAATCACGAAAATTTTCAAAATTCACCGTTCCGCGTGTTCCAGCAACAAGGTGTTTGTGTCATCCCGACCACCGCAATTCAGTGTTCGAATTTCGCAGGGTCGTAAATCCCGCTTACACTAGATTGCGACGATGTGATGGGTCGTTGATATATGTAAAATTATTTACATAAGCCTACATCAAGTGACATAATGAGTGCCTAACACTCGATATGATTTTAGTAACTGTATATTCAAAACTTAACAAGATGACTATACAAGTTCGACGATGTATTACAATTACGTGCGGTCGCGTGTTTTAGTTGTAATGCGTTTAGATTTTGTGATGTGTGTATGTTCACGGTTTCAGTGCTATGTCTGCTGGTCCTGTCTGTATTCATCATTTTTATTTCGCTGGTTTGCCTGTGATTGGCTGTGTAGTGCGTGTGAGTGATGTATGTCGGTATTTTTCTGTTGGTTAGTGTGAGTTTGTAGGTGTGTCTGCAAATTGTAGAGTGAAAATTTGATTTTGACATTTCCTGATATTGTCTTTGAGTTCAGACGTCGAAGATAGTATTTTTATGCAGGTTTTGCTTTCAGCAGGTCTGGTGCATGTGGCGTCCTGATGCCCAGGTCTTGAGACTAGGACGATCGTAAAATAATTTGACGCCTAGTATAAAATTTAATACATTCGGCCTTTGGATCCGAACAGTTTTCTTCATGCTGGACTCCTGGTCAATGCAAAGTCAGACTTGCAACATTAACTACTTGTTATTCATTCGTTACCACTTGCCATTTCCATTTTTTAATCAGTTGTTAACTATTAAAGCGTTTAACCGCGTATCCGAACTTTGACTCCTTGTTAACACGTTGAACGTCGTGGCAATCACCGATGACCGACACCTCAAATTTAATTTAATTAAATAATTATTGATTGTCAGAATTCTGAGCAAACTCCATACTGAAATACTAATTTAGGGACAGAACAACAAGACTGAGTACTCAAATCTTTTTTTTCTTCTCAATTTATACAAAAAATAGTAAATTATATCGTGTCTGATTACGTACGGCCGTTTTCACTGTGGCGTTCGACGTGTTATTTAATTCTAGTCCTTTAAGTTGACTACAGAGTTTTTTTCTAGTATCGTTTGCCACGTCGTGATATTTTGGTCGAAACAACCACCGAGTTGCCCTCTTTCACCCCCCTTTTCCCTTGTTCATCACCGTTCTCCTTCTCCTCCTCCGCATTCTACTTCTTAGCTTTCTCGCGCCCCCAGGGCGCTGGAAGTCGAGTACCGAGAGAGAAAGAAAAAGGAGGGTACGCAGGGCAGTTGGAGGGGGACAGAGAGCTTCTAGCCGAGCACTCGAAGGCTCGCGTGCGGCTAAGTGGCCCCCGAGAAAAGGAGCCCCGAAATGAGAAGCAACAGCAGAAGAAGAAGAAGAAGAAGAAGAAGAAGACGATGATGATGATGATGATGATGAAGACGAGGACAAAGAAGAAGAGGAAGAGGGGTGCGGTGGGGTACACAACACCATACTCTACCTTTTACCTTAGCCATCCTTCGCCTCACCTGTCTGCCGGCAATCTTCTAGTAGCCTTGGGCTACCACTCCGCTGCTACCAGAGGAGCTACTCTTCGGCTACCAACGTCCGGTCCTGCTTTCCCTCACAGTGCAGTAACCCTCGAAGGATAGCGTCCCTCGAGGATATACCGAAATGAAGCATTTGTTTACGACGTTCGATCTGGCTTGTTTTGAGAAACACCGATGCACGGTGACTCGACGAGAGAGAGCCGTAATTGTGTGGTCTGTGTGTTGCGAGGGATTCAATTGTTAAACTTGCATTTACACTTTGACAATCGCGAAAAGTAGTTGCCGTTGGCCATTTTTGATAGATTCCTCGAATAATAAATTATTCTATATTGTGCTTTTTATGTCTAATTTCTTTTTCAGTTTCTCTTTTATATGAATTTTAACACAGTCATGATTGATCATTGTATCGTTAGAAAACTAGCATTGAACTGAATTCAAAATTAAAAAGCGTCACGATTGTATTATTTACATATCTTCGTCAAATGTGGTTCAATAAAAAATATGATTCTGCATGAAGAACTTAATTGAAGATGTATAATAAAATTTACGAGATTTCGTTTCAAGAATTGAATATCACTCGATTAAATCGTCTGATTGTTATTTATTATTTTTGATTGTATTAAGTGTTTATTAATATTATTAGTAGTTTGCTTATTCGCATTTCCGTTCGACTAATCAGTTTTCTTGAAAACGATACGAGGTATGTAGAAAGTCAATATTTTCAATTCACTTTTACATGAACAATGTAACTTTCGTTTTTTGTAATACAAAATACGACGCATTCTATATATTACAACCTAATAAAAGAGTGGAAAATGTGAATGCAATTTTTTCTATTTCAGTCATTGAGAGTAGTATACTATTCAAAAGTATTGTCTACTTCATGTTTTCAAGAATACTCTATTTTAATGAATAACAATGACTGTAAATATACAGTGGAAACATGTAAAGCTTAATAGTACTGAACGCAGTAAAATAATTAGTTAGAAATAAGTGATGAACCAACGCGGTTTTCCAATCGGAATCCAATTAATAAATTGTGAGATTAACTAAACTGGCAAACAAGAAAAAAGTTATCTAACTTTAAAAGCAGGCATGTAGATACATTTTCCGAAGAGTGTAACAATATTACAAGTGAAACAATTGAAAAATTATTGAAATGTCTAATATCAGAACAAGTACTCAAACAGTGTGGGGGTATATTGGCAGGGACAGAGTAAACACGGTTTTATCAATTTTTTTAATTTATTATTGACCGCTCATATCCCTTATTACATAAAATATCATTTGAGATAATAAGTTTTTTACATCTCTTCACACGATTACACAATTTTTTCAAGTTTAGATGAATGTTGGAGCTCTAAAATTTCTGTATAAGAAAATCGATTTCATAATTTTTTCAAGTTTCTATGAATAGTCGAACTTTAGTATTTTGTAGTAAAAATGAAACAACATTCCATAAAAATTGCTTTCACAATTTTTTCAAGCTTCCTTGAATGTTGGAGCTCCAAAATTTCTATATAAAAATTAAACTACAGTCGAACCTCGAATATCCGAACACTGGTCATCCGAAAATTCCTCTTCTATGTTCATTGCAAAATAAAATTATTGTTAGTGACACTCTGTGCTTAATTTTACTCCACCGTGCATTTTTATATTCTAAACCAGAAGTATCATTTTCATACGAAATATAGTTACAATAAGTGTCATCTTGTTACTAGTTGCAGTTCGAATAATCGAGGTTCTGCTGTATATCCTACAAAACTTGACTCCCTAATTTTTTCAAATTTCTATGAACGTTCAAACGTTAATACTTTGCTATACAAACGAAACACCATACTACAAAAATTGCTCTGACAATTTTTTCATGTGTATGTAAATGTTGGAACTATAAAATTTCGGTCTCTGCAAGTGCGAGTAAATCGAGCGGCCGGTTGTCAGTGAAGGAGCATTCAGGCAACGTGATTCACCATTCGAATAAAAGAAGTAACGGCGCGTAGGAATTTTCACGTACGCCCGGAGTAGTCGACCATTCGAATAATCGCCACGCTTCAGGGAGCGCAAACAGTCCGCAGCAATTATCGGAGTTCTCGCAGGGAACTCTAATCGGTCGTATGCCGTGGCACGAGGAAAGGAATCGTTTGTTCTGCATCGCGGACTCCTGGAAGTCTCAACCTGTTCAGGTGAGACGGTATCGCGGCTGCCACAGCCTTGCCCTGAGCTATACACGGTATATAAACTCTCGTTCGAACGGGTTCTTCCCCTCGGTTACGGCTCTTCATCGGCCGGAGAAGTCTTACTCCCCGCTTTAGTCTGACCCGGACTATCCGCATCGAGAATCGTGCATCCTCCGCCTCATCAGCCTTCACCTTCATTCATGATCCTCGTTCCAGTGCATCTCGACCGTACGTCTTCCTCTCCGTCATGATTTATATACTGCTGAGTCGAAAAGCAACGTTTCTTTCTCCCTTTCTTCTTTTTCTGCCAGTCTTTGTTATACCGCAGGTGAGATTCATTCCGTTCGATCGTGCTATCAGATGTACAGTTTTTTTTTAATTGCAGCACTGGAAATATTTTCACGAAGACTTAAATGTTCTTACGTGGGATATTCAACAGCAATGAGTAGTTTATTGTTGAATTTCGTGTGTCTCATTGATTGTACAAAGATGCACCGCAACTGGGAATGAATTTCGGAAGGTCGTAAATCTCGCTTGCGCGACAGCGAGAGTACGTATCAGTTACTCCAAGTTAATTTAAGTCTGTACAGTTTGATCTTAGATTGTGGTGATAAAGAAAACAAGATTAATATTAATTATCAACTGTGAAGGGTGTTACAAGAGAAGTATCGTCTGAAATTATGCTTAAATTATATACTTTATATATGAGTGCTCAAATTAAAGATTTGATACAAGATTAAACCTTTTAAATTGTTTTTAAAGGTTATTTCGAGGTCAACTCTATAATTGGTATATTATTTCATTTTCTTTTCTATCTCCGTGTGTGCAACGTCCACAGAGAAAACGTCATGTTTCAGATTACAATTCACATATTTCATTAAATAAAAGATATATGATTGCACACATTTCTAGTTCGTGCTCCTCATCCTTCAGGGTAAGGCGGGATAAGTACTACAACCGTTACTTGGGGTGATACTAGATGAAAACACAAGATCAAAATGTAAAATAAAATTTGTTTAGTTGAAGCTTACTTTCCCCGAAAATGTTGTTTGCAATTCTTTCATGCATTATGTACCCAGCTTCACTCTGTATAATTTCGGAACATGAACACCTGATATGCTAGAAACATGCTTTGGAAAGTGTAAGAGGAATTACTACAAACTTTTATTCAAAATTACCGTAAAAACAATGTACGTATCAAAATATATAAGTGAGATACAGAGGCTACCCAAATATCTTGCCGGGATAAAATCAAGTGAAAATGGAATGTCTGTCGCCAGACACGCCTTGCAAGTAATGCAACAATTATATTGCTTTTTAACTTCCTACATGTACTCATACATGGTTCTCAAAATTTTTTTTAACACAAATGGTAACAAAAAATAAAACGTAACTGATAATTTCGTGAAAGTGTAAGAAAGTAAACTATGTTGATACATTCTTAACAAGCTTGCCACAGTGAAAATCGCCGTACTTAGTCAAACACGTTATAAAATGTTTCTGACTTTTTGTAATGCCAATCAGTCTGAACGCGTACACAAATTTTGAACATCTACATCACTTTTATCCCAGATCTAATGACAATCAATATCAACTCCCAATCTATAAATACATATTCTTAAGAACGAAAGTCAGACTGTTTTGGATGAAGATTTCGAGTTATAGTTTGTATTGAATTCTCACACGTTCGTAATTCTATGATTACTGATTACAAAATTTATTGTCTGCATTTATTTATTAAATATTGATTTATTTTTTTGAAGACTTGTCTTGTCGTTATACAGGGTGACCCAGAATAAGTGGGAAATATTTTAGGGGTGACTTCAGCACATCATAATAATAAAAAAATGTTCATGTAAACATACGTCCTATTTGGCTTTGTTTTCGAATTATAGCAAATTTTGTATCGCAATAATTCTTTCGTCAGACGGACATAGTGTCTCCCAATTTTTCCAACTGTCATATCTTATGAAAGTAAGCTGATACAGTTTGTTGAAAATCAAATTCGCTACAACTCAAAAATAAAATCAAATAAGACATACGTTTATATGAACCTTTTTTATTGTATAGATATGCTGAAGTCACCCCTAAAATGTCTCCCACTTATTCTGTGACGCCCTATATAATCTATACAAAAGTATTGAATTAATAGTACATTTTCGACTATCACTTTAACGTTGACATCAGACAGAATTTTATGGAAATTAGTAACTATTTAATTTGCTAGCAGTCCACGTGTTAAAAATATAAGTTTTCATTTCAGCGTTCGAAAAACTCATTTATGGATGATATATTCTTACTGCATCTCGAACAAAAAGTATTATTAATCCTAGGAAATATGAGTCCACGGATTAGCTCATCCAGGAAGTTGGCTTCTAACGCGGGCAAGCTCGTTCAGTGGCTTTTAATTAACTGACTGCAGGTTAATTAAGAAATACTCGATACTCCTTTTTGTGGAAGGGGCGTTGCGCGGCGATCGAAAGGGAATCGTTTAACACGGTGTCGGTGAGCTATCAAATCGACAGTTTTATTCGCGTTGAACTTCGTGGCTCGTCGCGTCGTAAAAACGGTGGATGCAAATCAAGAAATCAAAGACCCCCGCCCGCGTCTCCGACTTCTTAACGTTCGATAAAAAAGGCGAGAAAAAGCGCGGCTGATGTAATTAGCAATAAATATTATCGAACCATGTGTCGCACGCGGCTTCCTGTCGTATCAGTGAATAATGCCGAGCCGGATTACATCGGCAAGAAAGCGGTCTCGCAGCCATCTTTTATAGGTGTTTAGTGATCAGACGCTGTGTACGGAGGTGCCTATTGAATTTCCTGTCCATCCCATCGGTTTCGCTTCTTACCGTGTTTAGCGTCACTGTTCTCCATTCGACGTATTTATCTTCGCGGCCGGCTCTTTAATTGCAACCGCACGAGCGATGTCCCGCGGCTACCAACAGGTGAATCTAGCGAAAGAGAATCGCATCCACTTTCCTTATCCACAGTCCGAGACAAAAAGAATGCCACTGTCTATGATGTTTCTCTTCCGAAGTACAGTAGATCGTCCCGTATCCGAACCCCCATTAACCGAATATCCGAACGTTCTATTATCCGAATGTTCTGTTATCCAAACAGCCATTTCGTGAAAACTCATGTGATTTAGCATCCAAAAAATATAGGATTCTTAAATATTGAAACAAACTGCCAATTTTGTTGATTTCTATTTGAATAGATGAAGTTTAATATAAAAAAAGTGGTTCTTCTATTATCCGAAAATTTTGTTATCCAGCTACGTTTGTCTCCCTATTAGTTCGGATACGGGAGGCTTTATTGTATTTGTAGTCATGTAGGATTTTCCACAACCGCTGACTACATTGGGCTTCTAGTGCCTCGCTGAGTCCTTTTCAATAATAATTCAAAAACTCACTGTTGCATCGCAAGTACAAAAAATTATAACCACATAATGGAACCATCTGGTGACTTATTTATTTAATTATTTAACAAGCACTAGAACAATCGATCGACAATTTAGTGGTTCGATGCAGTGTCTCTCAACCCATTCCATGTTGAAAACTATTCAGAAATGAAAAATTGACTGCCCTTAACATATAGTTTTTTACATTTTTGTTTTCCCCGTGACGACAATAGAAATTGTTGATGACGTACTTGCAACGGAAGTTAAGGACGACTATTTCATTCCAAACGTGAGAACAAACTCCTGTCACGCGAAAAATTAAAGAGATTCATGGCATGGACCCTACCTACTGACTTCAGACCGGAAAGGTTAACGTATCATAAGCTCGCAAAACAGTACGGTACTAGATGAGGAACCCTTGGGTCCAGCAACCTCGATTCTTACGGACCCAGCTCATCATAGCTTGGCTAGACAATTAGTAAAGTATGCAAAGTTTCTCCAACCAACCCTGAACGGTGATTGGTTATATTCACTCGCGCTTAGCATGCGAAATGTGTATGAAGGTCAAGCATTTCTGTACAGTAGAACCTCGATTATCCGAACAGCGGTTATCCGAAAATTGGTCAACCTATGTTAGTCAGAAGCTAACATTATCATTAGTGACACTGTAAACTTGATTCTATACCACGGTGTATATTATATTCTAAAAGAAAATCATCATTTTTACACGAAACATAGTTAAAATTGTTACTAATTTCTGTTCGGATAATCGAGGTTCCACAGTATAAGAAAATGAGTTGTCACAGAATATTTCAATTAATCATTGGAGAATTCGACATTTTATATGCACCAATCTAACATTTCTCAGCGTTATTTAATCAAAAATCAATTAATTGATAAAGTGTGCTGTCTTTTTGTCCTGGACTGTACCTCCTGCCCCGTCCGGTCTAAGAAGGTCGTTCGCGTGGAACAAATAGCGTCGATCGATATTCCTCGACCAGACTCGATACACCGCGATCCAAGAAACATCGAGTCCTCTGCAAACCGCAAGGATGGTGTTGCGAATCGACGGACGGTTCTTTTCAGGAAACTCTAAAACATTTCCTGCGATGATTACAATCTGCGGCAACGAAGAAATGGAGTTATTCATGGAAAATAGGGGTAGAATAAAGGATTTCAAGGTCAAGGACTTTTCAAAGAACATTCTTGGCCGATGAAAGGTATTCTCGGGATATTGGTAGCCCCCGCTGGTTAGGCCCTTATGAAAGCCCATAACACACGGAAGACCCGCCGGCGAAACATCTTGCTGAAGACATTACTTATGGCAGTAATCGGGCTCTCGGCCACTAAGAGGTGATAAATTCAACGCGTTACATCTGACTGGCTCGCGTGAACGTACGGCAAGCAATGGGGTAACTTACGGGTGAATTCTTTGACGAATGATCCGCCCGACCTCTTCCTTATGTCTCTGCATTATGTCTCGCTATTACGATTGTGAGCTTCTACCTGTGCGTACGCGTGCATTTTGTGGTTACGGGGCCGTGAGAACGATTGTTGAACTTGAATTTAAAGTATGTTCGCGATAACTTTCATGCAACAAGTGCAGGGCTAGCTCGGTAAGAGATCTGTGCTCGGAACCGACGCTGATCTACTAATGAAGGTGACGCGTTGCTAATTATTTAGTAGTTTCAGAATTATTAAATAGTTATGTAGCGTGCCTGGTTCACAGTACGTTATTTGTTAAATTGTTGAAGATACAAGGAAATTGTTGATATCAGAGTTGCTTGGTTCGAAGAAACCATATGAGAGTAGAAGCAAATATTTTTGTAGATTGTTATTTTAAGCGATATGAAGATCCTGTTAAATTTTTCGAAATGGAACCCCATGTATCTTTATTATAATCATATTCTTACGCTTTACAAGGCGACTTTAATGTGCTAAATCAGTGATGGACACCGGAGCTGCAGTCTTCCCCCACTCTAGGTCCATTCTCCTCGTTTCAGTTCCCTCCAGTTCGCTACCCCTTTCCTATCGGTCTATATAAGCGGAAATGGACCTAGAGTAGGGGAAGGCCGCAGCTCCGGTCGTCATCACTGATTGTGAGCTAAATAATGGACAATTCATGTCAACTATGTTTGAGATGTTGCAATTATAAATTCAGATACTTTACGTAGTAAAGCACCACGTCTAGAGGACAAAAATCTTATATCTGTCAATAAATAGAATGTTGTACTACCTATTCCAAACATGTTTGACACTTCAGTCTGCTGTAGCTACCGTAGCTCCTTTGTGTGTTTCAAGAAGTGTGGACAAAGGTACCATCGATGCTTCCTATTCAGACAGGCTTTCTTTCGCAGAAAACAAATAAACAAATTGCAAATAAATAAATTTCTAATGTCAATATCTCAGAACTTATTCACAAAATAAGTAACTCATTATAAAATGCATATGGAAAAAATATATAACTTCATTTGAAAAAATAAACTTGACCTTCGTATCTTTCAAACTAATAATCTAAAAAAGTACTTACCCCCACCATCACATTTACTTCTTTAAATCAAAGAGCACATACACAACTTTTTGGTAGCTCCAGTACTTCAAGAAATAACGAATTCTAAGCAATTAAACCAAAGACTGTACTCGTATATTAAGTCCTATAAGTAAAGTCGTTTTTAAAGTTGCCTCAAGTATAAATTAACGGTTCTACTTACTTTTAATTTGAAAAATAGTGACCATTTTTTTTAACGGTCTTATTCTATCCTTGAAAAGTTATTTGATACTTTCTTCAAAGAGCTGTTGCTTTTTTAAACCTCAAATTCATTTTAAACTAATTTAAAACAAAATTTGACTACTACCTAAACAAATAGTCATTTGGAAGATGCAACAAGATTCGGAGATGTGCTGATCATGTTAGTCACGTGATCATAATATTTGTTCAATAAAAGCGGCATTTTTCAGTCAGAAATCGTTCTGTCTCTCTTATAAATTTATGACCATAACGTGGACTTCAAAAATGAAAATGCTATATTTCTAAATAAAAATTAGTTGAGGTCGCATTTGACATCAATTCTGTCGGCAGAAAATTAAAAATTCCGTACAATTGCATTCACAAATATAAAATAAAAAATGTATAAATTTTATGGTTATATATTATATTATAAACCAACAATAAGTCGTTGCATTTGTAACACCGGCTCCAATCCCACCCCAGATACCAAAGTAACAGGCTTCTTCCACCGAAGAATTACAATCCTCATAGATGGAAAAAGATTATAGCCAACTTTGGACACTACATCTTTAATTAGCAATAACTTCCAACATCCAAGTCCAAACATTTATAGCAACATCTAATACACCGACACCATCACACACCCGTTTTCTCTATTGATCACACTTAACATTCTCCGACCAAACAGTCGTTGAATTCAATATTCCTTTTGCCGGGCAAACAGATTTGGCAATCCGTAGAAGGCAGACCGCCGTTCTGTCCAAATGATGGAGGAGCTATTCTGTCAGGAGGAAACTGATTTCAGCCTCGATCCGAGCAGGCTCGTTGCGATCCACCCCCGCATTCGCGTGTTGTGTATCCTAAAACGGGAGCTGTCCATCGTTGGTACGATTAATCTTCGCCGGTCGTAAGGCACAACCGTTATCGTGCATCCAGGGAGCGACTGGTAGCTGGGAGGTGTTTCGTGCCGATCCGCCGGTAAGATACGGTTGGGCCTTGCCTAGACACGGGTGGATACCTGGTAGGCGTGATAGACCGGCTGTTATACTGGCTGGACGTTAGGAGACGCTCGCTACCGGACGGTACTTGTCTCTGACGAGTCTATGCTTCCGTGTTCAAAGTTCCCGGAAAAGGGTACTTTATAGGCGCGATCCTGCGAGTTATTTCTCGGAGAAAAGCTGCTCCACCGACGATATCCAATTCCACTTCCTCGAAGGAAATTCTCTTGCCCATCCGGAAGCGAGTTGCGCTGCTTCTCGAAACATTAGGCTGGTGGGAAAATTTTTTCGTTTTGTAACATTAAAATGTAGCAACAATTTTTAAATAGTACAAATTTATTTAATCAGTAATATAATGTCCGCGATTATTTATGACTGGACTGTGGATTTTTATGCAAATACAGGAGGATCCCCATATCTTCGGGGGTTAGGTTCCAAGCCCTACTGTGGATAATAGCGAACATTATACATATATAAGTACGTATACTGTATATGCTGTACATATCTAATGTAACGTTTAGTATATGAATTAAGTACAATAATATATTAACAATAATGACTCATAATAAAGTACAGCAGTTATAATAATAGAAAATATGTGAATGACCCGGGCGTGGCAGCAGGAGATTGCAGCGCGTTGCTCAGGATTCCGTACAATTGTTGTTTAAGTATAAATTATGCATTGTACATACAAATTATGCATTAATTTAAATTATGAATGTGTATCATGTTTTTGGAATAGAATATCTCTATTATGCTCGTAAACATTGCTGGCGTGTGTATACAGTGTATTGAATGTCAAGGGCACAGAATGAGACGAGGTTTTTACTTTTCAGGAACTTTTTAATTTCACAATGTTGTATAACTCACCTGTCAGGATGTCGGCGATCAGGAAATCGGTCTCTAGAATAATTTGCTCCGGTCGAAGCATTACCGCCACACGCACCTAACGCAAGAATCATGTTCGTATACACCCAATGCTGTACGTAAGTACTTAAGTAGTCACATCGACAGTACTATAGAAACTGACAATTTATACCGACATGAGTAGAGTAGTGGGACTGATACAAAGCAATTCATTACATTGGAAGTATTTATAAACACAAACATGAGCAGAGATAGTAGTCTACAGCGAGATCGAACATAGAAAAGTGCACGAGTACCAGGCGAATATTCAACGTCGATTTTATCGAAAACGAAGCCTTCCTGAGAACAAATTTTATTCTACATGTTCGTCTTATTTTTTCATGTGAAATCATCACTTTCCCGGTTGTACCACCAGTTACATGACACCCTGTACATACTGATTCCTTGTCTGTAATGTTGAATAAAACTCGCACGTTAACAGATAATTTAATCTTCGGTACAAACCACACCTATGATTGAATCGGTGGGTTGAAGAACAGTGTAAGTCCAAAATTAGCCATTTTCAACAATCTCAAAATTAAATGTAAAATGTATAGAACTGTATGTTTGGACCAAAAACAGTGCAAAAAGTACCCTATACTCATGTTCCAGTAATCCCTTCAGTTTAATGAATGTAAAAACAGAATCTGTCATGGATCTGTACTATATTAATAAATTCATTCTATCAAGAAATTTGTTCTTGGAAGACTACTACTGACCAACAAAGCGATAACTAATTTTTTAATATCATACTGAATTTACTTGAATAATCATTTTACGTTCAATAATTTATACGTCAGGTATATTTAACCCTAGTGCGTTCTTCCGTACGACTATATATTTAAGATTTTTGGATAAAAAATGCTCCGAATGTATGGAACTCATACTTTCAATTTTACAATATAATGAGAGGACTAAGGAAACCTAAAAATAGCCAGTCGCATGTATTATAAAGTCATAATTGCAAAAGTTTTTTAAATAAATGAAGATGCGATGGGTCCAGAAAGACGTAAATTCCGCCAGGTCATAAATGTTCTCTTCGTTACTGTGCTACTTTTTAAATTTCCTGAACAAAAAGTGGCTTAAGTTGAAAAACAGTACAAGTCCAGTGGTTCTATTTTAATTATTGAAAATTTGTGAGAAAAGTTTAACCATAGTTAGGCATACGTGAACGTTCACCTGGGTTAGCATAATCGTGTTTAAATTGGAATAGCACCATAAAATCAATGACGTTGATGATACACGAAAACTAAAACCATTTGTTCAAACATCTCAAAATGTGGTTTTTGGACTTGTACTGTTCTTCGACTCACCGATTCAGTTCTTTCCAACTGTTTGCACGTGCAATACTGAACTTATCGTGAATTTGAAAAACAAAACCGTACTCGAATACTCGCAGCGTTTAATCGCGCCGCGCAATAAACTCGATCAGTTAAGGACCACCGTGCGGAGAAACGAAATCTCCTGAACATGATTGATAAGGTCCGTACATTTAGACGGGGATCACCCGGAAAAAGTGACGGAGGGAAATTAAGCGAGACGAGAGGAGAAGTCGGTTCTCTTGCGAGTCGAGCCGGGGCCTTATGGGAACAGGTAGCACAGCGAGCGTCGAGCCGCTCGCGCCGTGTATCGGGCCCCTTTGTCATTGTCAATATTCCGACGAGGCAAAGATTATCTGGTGACTGATGGTCCATTCGCGGACCCATTGGATCTATGGTGCACCCATGCGCACGGATGCGAACCGACGCAACCGATCGATCGTCTCCCTTTTCCATTCTTCCCGCCTCCTTTGCTCTTCCTTACTCTCCTTTCGTTTCGTCCTTACCGCTTTCCTTCTTCCAGGTTCTTCGCTTTTACTTTATCCGCGAGATACTGTTCCCGAGTCGATCGGTTTCGGATCACTGCTGTGACTACTTCCCCTGCTATCTGCTCCGCGGGCCTGAGGCCCCACTCTCTTTCACGTTATTCCACCGGTACCGTCGATACATCTTTCTCCGTCCTTATCCACCTCATCCTCTTGCCTCGTTCCCTCTCTTTTTCTCTGTCTTTCTCCATCACCACCAGCGTATTGTATTGTTTCGAGATTAAAGATAACGAGATGCCTTTCAAGTGGGACCAGAGTTATGGTGATTGTCCGATGTAGTGGCCGCTCTGTGCGGCCCTTTTATTTTTCGATCGATACCCACCGGTGCATGTGTATCGGGGACAGGGCGAGGGAGGAGGCTGGGGGAGGAAGATACGCGTGCATACGCGAAGAAGGGAGCGTGAACGACCTCTCCGTAATCGGTGGCAACGTATGATTGGTTCTGCGGTATTGGATACGAAATATCGATCTCCTCGTTCGAACGTCATTTTGAAACACGCTCGGTCCACTTGCCTGTAATCTTTTCTAAACAATTCCGCAGCGTTAAGCGTTCCCGCTGCTCGAAACGGTTAGAAATTAACCCTTTCGCATCCGCGAACGAAATATCTCGCGTACTGATTATGAGTTCTACGCATCCGATTACTTGGACGAGACATCTCACGACCCGATGTCGTTTATTTGACGCTTTGGTCGAGATATCTCGCGTCACTTTTCATTGCACTACTTAACGCATTGAGTGCCTCGCTGCATTAACTGAAAATGACAAAATTTCTAAAATTTTATATAAAATGAATATAATCATAAGTTCTACTTTTTTTAAATTAATAATATCAGTAACTCTTGTCATTTTTTTACTGCTTCTATTAGACTTTATTATGTACGTTTATTAGTACTATATGCAGTCAAATAAATAATGATTGAATGTGTGTCACGAATATTGTACAATTATGTATTACCAATAAGAGACATCTCGATCGAAGCGTCTGGCGGACGACATGCAGCTGTAAATATTAATAAACAGAGGCTCGAGACATCTTCATGAAGCAACAATAAACGACATCGAGTAGTGTGATGTCTCGTTCAAAGAATCGAATGGCTTACGTCCTCGTTCCCGGAGCGTAGCATCGTGGAATTTCAATTTGTTCTCGCTCCGTGAAGATTTTCGTGTTCCTTTTTTTGTTTCCGGTCTTGTGAAAAGAATGCGGGGAAACGTAGCGCACGATGGGAAGATCGTCGGGATCGCAGGAAATCGAGGACGGTAACTGCCGTAGAATCGAGCGAAATTGTCGCTCAATACCGTCACGTAGGGTTCCCGCTGCCGATATCGGGATCTATTCGCGATGATTCCAAGGGAATCGATCGGTCGAGCAACGATTTGCCTCGTTTCAGGGATCGCGAGAAGGTCAGCACGGATCGCGACCCTTCGATTTCGCGAATTATTACCACCTGGATCGCTGCTCCTTTGTCAGACGTGACTCGAATCCATTTCTCGAATCATCGACCGGCTACCACCGGATAGAATCTCCTTTCATCGCGTATCGTGCAAGAGTTTTGTTACTTGTGCTCAGAAGTTGCAGCATTGATTAACAATCACGAAAAGCTAATAATGTAAGGGATAATAAAAAAGGGAGGATGTCAGGACGATGGTGGTCGAATAAGATGAAGAAAGTTTGAAGAAAGTCAGAAGTTAAAGAGTAACGCCACCCTGAAGGCCTCAAAATGATTGATAACTTCAACTCTTTGAACTCCTAATTTCTTTTTTTAATTTTCTTTTCAATAACTCCCTATTATTTTAAGTGTTTTATTTGAAATGTACTTCAAAAGATAGTTAATTGGTAGGAACCAATTTAAACAATTTTTTTTACTAATTATATTGAAAATAGCATTGGAACTTTGCTAAAATCTGATATTTGTAGTAAAAAAAATATTGCGAAATATAATACATATTTAAACTGACAATTTACAAATCTCGAGTGTGACTCGACATAGGAGTACCTGTGAATAAAATCGATGTTATTTTAATAGGTATTCATTGAATGAAGTTTTATCTAGAATTTCGAACATTTAAAATGTAAAAAGAAATAAAAATAGCGTCGTAGGAGCTAGAATGACAGACCCCTGCACTTGATGTAGGCTTCCGCGGTGCAAGTCATAAAAATTGCAATTGCCATCTGAAACGAAAAATATTTAAATATCTAAGATCTACATTAAATTTCCTAAAGAAATACCTGTGGATTAAGTAAAATATTAATAAATGTGGTCATAGTGAAGATTTGAAGAAAAAACTTCATTTTTGGCCCTAACATTCAGGATAAATGTATGGATCGAAGGAAAACCGTCTACATTATCGCAAAATCTACAGGTAGTTCACTAGTAAATGTATCGAAAAACATTTTGGCAAAATATCAAGTGAATCGGATGCATATTGAAGAAGTTAGCCTATCGCTGCTTTTGAAAATAGTTTTCAGAAAATCGCGTTTGAAGTTTTGATTACTGCACAGCCTACACTATTCAACAGATTGAACTAATTTTCTTCTTAAACAGGACTCCTAAAAGTACTCTTTATCAAATTTTGCAACCGTGTATTAATTGAATAAATATTTTTCAAATTATTAATAAATATGTACGTTGAAATTCTCCCAAATTATGTTTTTCAGCATCAATACTTGTTTTTCTCAACAATTATTCAAGTTCTTTAAATAATCTTACATCACACAATGCCTATATGCTTATGGTTTATGTATGTAAATAAATTTTCTTCGTGTCAGACTTTGAATCGTCTTTCGTCTTTTAAACACTTTTAATCTAAATCAAATCAACGAGGAACTCGAGATTTTCATGTAGAGTCAACATTCAGCTTCATTCTATTACATAAAAATGTTAATAACTTTCCTCATTTAAATACATATTATAATGCACATATTTTATATTTTATCAATACATACCAATAACCATTGTCCGATTACAATTTGTCTAGTTTAAGTACTTCAAAAGATACCTGCTACTTTCGGACTTCTACAATGTTCTATCCACTGTAGGCTTGTTTCTTTATTTCGATAAGTAGTACACTCCCGCATGTGATCCAAAACTTAGTCAGCGTCCTATATAAAATCACATTATACGGGGATTTATTGTATCAGTAAACAGTGGCCATGAGTATCCGATCGATCGATCAAAAAATCGCCGGTGTTCCTGGCCGGTGGGACAGCAGGGTAAACACATCGTGGGGTGCGTAGCCTCTCATGTTGACGATGGGGCCTTATGGAACAACCGTCCGGCCGGTAGGTCCCACTGTCGAAATCGTCACGTCACTAACAGTTACCTGTGTTACCAGTGTTACTGGTTACCGATACGAATCTCTCTCTGGTCATCCGCTTCCTCTTTCTTCTCTGTGCCGCCGAACGTCCGCCTCCGACTTTCTGGCCTCCGTAGCATTCAGATCTCTCCTCTTCCAGATCTGTGAGCCAGATGACATCTTGTATCGCATAATGGGCTACGTTAGGGGAATAAATTATACGATACGGGGCCCGCTGCGCAGCCTCGGTCTCCGTTGGTCCCTCTTTACAAATATATTTGTCCACCGTGACTGATGCTACGTCAATTAAACAGGCTGGCACTGAATTTCCCTTCTGCGTGAAATCACGTTCCGATACGTGATTTTCTATCCAGAAATGATCAACGATACGTCCGCACGTTCGTCTAGAAGCGGAAACTCTTCGAGTTAGCAAAACAGGCGAAGGAGTGAAACGTGCCAGAACAGCTTCCAACGAGACAATGCGAAAAGGAGAAGAGAACACAAAGACGTTACCGTTGTTTTGAAACGTCTGAATTATTTCAAGGGTAGGAGGATCGTGCGCTACTTAAGCGGGAGAATGCAAAGCGACGATCTGCGACGTTCTTTCAACGCTTCGCCCGGTTCCTTTGCGCGAGCTTTGGCGCCGGTTCAAGCCGTTCCAGCGACTTTTAACGTACTTACTTTGTTGTCTGCCGTCGTCGAGGATCGCTTCAGATCGCGAATCATTGTTTGAATCGTCCGTCTTACCAACGAGAGATTATTTTTGTAAGCTTTGCCGGCGAAGCCAGTTTATTTTGATGCCTGCGGACCTACTTCGCTTCCGACCATTCAGGTGTTGATAGAGGTTTACAGTTAAATGAATCAACTGGTTACTTTGATTTCGTTTTATGACAGTTTTATGGACCTTTTGTATGGACATATACTTGAATTTGCACAAAATCCATGGTATCAAGAACAATATGTTATAAAGAAATCATTCTGTGAGGGGTCTGTTGGTCTGGTACATTCAGGGGTATTTTAGATTCTATAAAATTCGTTGTACAGACTGTTCACAAAATCTTTGGCCAAACTTCATTAACAGACTGCGGATGTTTATGCAAACATACATTTTTAAACTTCCATATTTCCTACGTTAATATATTTAAATTAATGAAACTTCAACAAGGCTGCATTTGTTCCTTAAAATATTTAAAATATTTCATTTCTATTTTGCTAAATTATTAAATATGTGTCATGTACCAATTTGGATATATTAAATTGCATAAACATCCGCAGTCTATTCATTAACATATAAAAGTATAGATATCGTTGCGGCGCTACAAAATGCTGCCGTCAGATATTGTTGAAGCTAGCTCTCGATTTAAAGGTTGTTAAAGAATGAGCGCAGTTATTGATTTAACAATCTTCATGTGACATTTACCAAGAATGGACGCATTGACATTTGTTACTATAGAATTTCAACACAGTAGAACCTCGATTATCCGAACATTGTCATCTGAAAATTTTTCTTCCATGTAAATTACGAACTAAAATTATGATTAGTTACACTATGTACTTAATTTTATTCTACCGTGTATTCTTATATTCTAAACCAAAAGTATCATTTTTATGCGAAACAGTTAAAATGTGATTAATCTTGTTACCAATTATAGTTCGGATAGTTGAGGTTCTACTTAATCTCTGCACAAATTTCTAAATGAGCAGGTACTCCTGTGTTGTGGTTGATAAACCCCGGATTGTTAACAAACATGTTTTACGGCGACACATCCTGGCATAACATTGGTATCAGCAGTATTGACGTAATATATACAGAAATGGGAACTGTCCGTATGCTGGGCTTCAGTGTGTGCGGGTGACAAGTTTTGACCTCTAGAGGCCAGTTTAAGTTTTTCTTGCAATCTGTCCTAAGCTAGTGATGGGATCTGAAACACTTCGAATCGCTTCAAATCTGTATATGTTACGAAAAATTCGAATTGTTTCGAACATGATTCGAAGCTTAAAACTCTTAAAAGTCTTGATAAGTCTTGAGTCTTTAAAGTCTCGATAGGTCTTGAAAATCTTGATCGTCTTGTTCGTCTTGGAAGTCTTGAAAGTCTTGAAAGTTTCGATAGGTTTTGATAGCTGGACGAGTATTCAATATTTTGCATGCTTTTTTATTAGTTTTGTTCGAGCAGTATCGCTGACATAAAATATTAAAGAAAGTTCAGAAAGTTCGGGTTATTATAAATACATTCATTTACATTATTCGTTTTTATAGCTTACAATACGTATTACGAATATTGATATCTAGGGAATGAGAGCATTTGTCGCCACATATACGATACAGATTCGAAGCGATTCGAAGTGTTTCAGATCCCATCAGTATCCTCAGCAGGGTGCAGGTCAATGCTTCCAGTGACACCTTGTATTTTGATAATACATCGATCACGCATGTTGCTCATCTCGGCTCTCATAAATTCGTCGACTTGCCAGGTTTCTCTTTATCCGGGAAGCAACAGTTGCACCGCGGGTACTGATAAGAGACCGGCGTGGCTATCGCTCGCCTTAGATCGCCTGTTATCGGGCTTATCGCGAGCTCGTCGCGAGTTTCCGAGATCGAGCCCGTGGATCCCTGAAAGTGGATCTACGGACGCGATCTCACAAAGTAGGAAGAGAAACCGTGCGGTGGCGCGGAGATAAAAAGCGAACGACGGCCGAAGAAAAGACTCGCTTATAGTTTCGCGTCGGCTGACAGCTGGACAATTGCCAGAAGGGAAGAGCATACGCGGGATTATAGAAACCAAGATTACCGTGGAAACGGCTGGCTACTTAACGGTAATTGCTGAGCGCGAGTAAATCCGTTGGGAGTGTATACACACTGTACACGCATACACGCGACCGTGTCCCGTCGTTCTTTCGCTATTTTATTCTATTCGCCCGGCGAAACTCGCAGCACGCGACCACTCGTGCCACTTTACCTTCAAGCATTACCGAAGAAACGACTGAAAAAATTATAAACGTTGATCATCCTATGTATACGGTTAATTAGGTTAAATAGATTATTAACCCCGAGCCGGTTCGACGTACACGTGTACGTTTCTCGATACATTTTTGGTTTTCATATTTGTTATCATCTTTGTAATATATTACATGTTAAGTTGCATGTATTGTATTATATGTACTAGGTAAAGCTTATTTAAGATCTATTTGGCAAGAAAAACTATGATAGAAACTCGATTATCCGAATTGTAATCAGTAACAAGATACCTCACATTGTTCCTATGTTTCTCACAAAAATGATACTTTTGGTTTAGAATATAAAAATACACGGTAGTACAAAATAAAGTACACGATGCCAGTAATGATAATTCCACCTTATAATTAACATAGGAAAAGAATTTTGGGATGAGCTGAGTTCGGATAATCGAGGTTCCATTTATATTCTTTGAACAATTGTATCATAAAATATAAAACAAGTAATAACTTAGTGTTTCTCACATAATACCTCCAACAGGTAAAAAAGCATAACCAAAACGCAGTTGTGTTGTGTGCACCAAAAATTATAAAAGAACGGAGACGATTTACTGATGTACAGACTGTAAAGTGAGACTTTGCTTTGGACAATGTTTTAAACTGTTCAATACAGTTCAAAATTTTTAATATTCTTTATTTGTATTATTATTTTGATTGGCAAATCAGACATCAAATAAATATATTAAATTTATGTCTTGTATTTTATTAATATGCCTTAAAAATTTGAAACGAATCGGACAAGTCGTTGTCGTTTTATGAAATTTTAAAGGCACTGCAAAACTTACTGAATTCGCCCAAATAAATTATCGTCTGTGCGACCGAAAGACCAGTAGTAATTACCGGCTCGAGGGGTTAAAGTACAAAAGAATTAATACTTTCGTTAGCAAACGCATGCAGTTACTATTCTAATTTACCAACTCAACTAAACCGATCTAACCAATTGTTAACACGCTGAACGCCGCGTCAGTCACCGGTGACTGACACCTCAAATTTAATTTTATTAAATATTATTGATTGTCGCAAAATTTTGAGCGAGCTTCATACTGAAACAATAATGTAGGAATAGAAGAACACGATCAAGTACTCAAATGTTTTTTCTCTTTATGATTTTTATAAAACATAGTAAATTATATCGTGTCTGATTAGGTATGGCCGTTGTCACTGTGGCGTTCAACGTGTTAACAAGATATGCAATTCGCAAAGAATTTATATCGATTAGTGTTAATATTTATGCTTTTTCTAAAATGTTTCAGTAAGTGTATACATGTACTAGTAAACGTATACGTTTACCGAGGTTAATACTTTTACTGTAACATACATATGAAACTTTATTGGAATTCATTTCAATGCCATAGTGTTTCTTGCAAATAGATTTTCAATATGGCTGACTTGTTCAACGGTCCGGCTGTATATTTGTCAATATTATTTGGTAAAAAGAAGATACTGTAATATACATATGTATAAATTGTACATAAACCGACTTATCAAACTGAACAACCCTATTTTAATGAAGATAACAGTGTCAACATGAGTTTTTAAAATAAGAATTATCGCATTTACGTATTTACTTCGAATAAGTATTTTCATTGGAAAATTTATATTCATGTCTGTAGGGTAAAGAATTTCACCCTTATAGTAAAGAAGAAACTTCAATTTAATTACATCAAATAATGTTGTATGTACTATTGCATGTTGGAGTGTATACACATGTATACAAGACCTTGTCTTTTGATTCTTTCGCTGTTTTATTCTACTTGTTCAGCAAAGCTCGTAACACGTGAAAAAAACCACTAATCAAATTGCAAACGTTAAACATTGCATAAACATCTAAGTATCTACATGATACTTTATTAAAATTCATTGATATGACGGTGTATTTTGTGCAGATACATTTTCAGTAAGCCTGATTTGCTGCATAGCCTGGTTGGATATTTGTCGATATTATTTAATAAAACATAAGATATTACTTATAGTAATATATTATCTATCTGCCTTCGAGTTTTATTGAAAACCATGCCGTGTATTGTTACATAATTTACCATACTCAAACAGTTTATTATAATCTTAAATTTACTGAATATTCGTAAGTCTGAGTGGCGACTCTATAAATATTTTCAAATGCCTTGCTTAGAACTTTTTTGCTTGGAATCACCTATAAAATACGTGGATAAGTTAATGATATTTCATAACGGAACACTGCATATAAATCGTTTTGAAATTGTAGGAGCGCCCATAGTCTATCCTCAATCACAGCAGGATGCTGGTCGATGCACTTTTAGTCCTCGATGAGTCTTCATATAATTTATTCTAATCCGTAAGCTTGTAATTATAACTATTACCGAAAAGAAAACAGGGCGAGCCTGAAATAGGCGGCTAACCTTACGGAGCACGTTTCAAGAAGAATGTAAATCGATTACATAAATATATGTAGATCCGGAAACATTCTTTTCGAGGTATAAATATTTTTTGTTCACCAGATCATTTCATCAGAATGCCTATAAACTGCGATTGTTAGCTTTGAACACAATAGATACAATGCAATACAGTAGAACCTCGATTATTCGAACTCGGGTCATCCAAAAATTGGTTATCCTGTAGCAGTAACGAGCTAAAATTATCACTAATAACAGTATGTATTTAATTTTGTACCATTACATATTTTACGTTATAAAATAAAATTATTATTATTCTACGAAATCTAGGTAAGGGTGAATCATTCTGTTATTAATTATAGTTCGAATAATCGAACTCCTACTGTATTACCTTTTATTATATCGTCAGCATTCCTTGCCGAACAATAGGATTACAAAAAGTGTTTATATTTCACAATCAGAAGGGAAGAGCTTTTGGAAATTTTTATACGACTTATTTTCATCCTTAAATTATAATACAATGACAAATAAAAAAGTATGGTGAATTTAGCCACAGTGCATCATGTATCGGAAAAGATAAGAACCAGTACTAGGATCTGTGAACCTTCCTCGACATAAATAGCAACTTTCAACTTGTAATTTAACAAATCTTCTCCTGAATGTACAGAATATAGGTACACTCCCCTCCATATGCCACTGGACACTTACAATTAGTAAAATTAGGACATGAATGATTTTTCAATATGAAATGGCGAATATGTAATTACGAAATACAGAATATGTAATTCGAATTATATGTTAAAGATCTTACCAAAGATAAGTAATTAATCTTATGGAACCGCTAGAACTAATAGCGGCATTCTTTCGATCAAAGGTTTTAATATTTCGGAACTAATTTCTTTCCAACACTCTTCTAATTTCTTTCATAATTATTTCTTTGACTTTGAGAAAAACTTCCAAAACAAACGAAAAGTGTGTATAAACTATCGTCTGAGAGATGCATTAGCTTTTCAAATATTTGTTTAAATTATATGCGCTTGTTAGTAATATCATATTCAGGTATTATATTAACATAAAATAATAAAATCAAGACAAAATATTGTATCCACGTTCTAATAATCATTTTGCTGAAAATGAGCAAGTGTCCGGTGACTTATAGACGGTCTAGACTCGGTCGGTTTAGATAGCAGAAATAATGCTTTTCCAAAAGCATATTGTGAAGTTTGTATATGTACAATCATCGCATAACAAAATATCTATGTTTATTTGACGTAGGAAACGAAGCGACATTACTTACGGGATGACCTAATATCTCGCGGGGGCAATTCGGAAAGATACATGAGGCTCGAGAACGTCGAGAAAAGGTTCACGCAAAACGGAAAGAAGGCACGCAGAAACGAGAGGGAGAAATGTCCTCCCGATTCAGTAAACTTTGACCCGCGAGCGAACTCGATTCTCGACAGTGATGTATCGCATCCTGTCGTTGACCCGTATTCCTTCAGAGAGATTTCTTCTTCTTCTTCTTCTTCTGCTTCATCCTCCGACACTCGAGGTCCGGCGATTTTTGTTTTTCCGCTTTCTTCGTCGGGCGTACACTGAGTGCACTGACTCATTGTCAGAAGGAGTGAGTGCTTAGTCAGTGGCTGGCATGCGTGCACGAAGAAGAAGAAGAAGAAGAGGAAGGAACTATCACAATAGAGGGAGTCTCTGTGGCAGGGCGTAGGCGCTGTTCGTGATTCTTTTCATTCTTTTCTTTTCACGATGTCCCACCGCTCTGTCTTTCTGCGTTCGCAACGATTTATTCATTTTTCTATCTGTCTTCCTTCGCGCCACGGCCGTCCCCTTTCCTCGACCTCTTTTAGAAAACGCGTCGCGGTTGCGAGGGCGAAAATAACAGAAGAGAATGCCGTGGAAGAAAGAGAGGACTCGATTCCATCCGCGCAACGTTTACCGGCGCGGATCGAAAGATCAACTAAATATAAACAAGACCACAGCCGAGCCCTTTCTGCTCCCGACTGCGATTAAATCGGGGATTCAGAATGGGGGTAGAATGCGCGTTTAAACGTTTCGAGCTTGGCACGCGACAATAGCAGCCTCCAGTCTTCCATGGAGGGGGTGGCAACTTAAAGTGGGATTTCCTATATGCGTCTGGTCGCACGCGCCAGACGCGAATGTCCGATATAATGGAAAAGCATGCTTCTGTTTTCCTATAAGCAATTTTCAATTGTTGAAACCGCGTCAGACGAGCACGTCTGCGTTTGTCCGCTTCAGCAGCAGTCTAGACGCAATATACTGTGATCCGTTTCGAAAATCCGTAAAGAAATGTCCACAAAGTTGCAGTTAGCATTAAAAAATCATGAAAAATTTGTTAACACATTTTCTGGTTATTAAAAATTACACAGAAATAACTGTGAAACTGCAAGAAGACCAGGACAAATTATATTTGAAATGAAAATGAAGAATCACATTTTTCTATACCATTTTAATCCGTCATTCTCAATTGTGTTATTTGAAAATATGACAAATAGTATGTACCATTTAATTAGTTACTATTTTTCCACAAAATTTGACGTAGTATTCAGGATAAGGGAAATTTAAAAAATACGATAAAAATTAATTTAATTGTAAATGTACGTGTATGTATGTAGACTGTATTAACTGTCTTTTTATGAACATATAATATACAATAATCCGTTATTTGTAAGATTAAAGTTCCCTGGACAATATTTGGTCACAGTCTAATTCTCTTACTTAAATTACGTTTGAATGTGAATCAATAAGAGATTTTTACCTTGAACTATCTAACGCAATGAATAATTTTAGAGCTATCTTTTTGAATAAAATAATAAAATTACAGCACAAATAAAGGCAAAATAAAATAAAATGTAATTTGGTAGAATACTCAATTACCATTATTTCGTGGTTATAAAAATGTTTAAGCCTGTAATGTACTATAAGAACAAAATTTCTATAAATTGAAATAATACTTTAAGTAACATTATTTCAGAAAGATACATTTTGGTGCTTTTTTACACCTGACTTGTACTATACACAAGAAAACGTGTTTTTTCCAAAAATACAATATTCTCTATATTAAGTAACAGTATCTAAAAGTTTCTATCCTGATTGCCTTTAACCGGCGGATTTAGTGAAAAAAATTTTAATTTTTTTTGTACAGAGATAGATTTAAAAATGCTTTAAATTTTTCTCCCATGAATCAGTGTCAAGCCAGAAACTTTTGGACCTCAGTACATACATAAGTCTTCCTTAATCATTTTCTCAAATATAATTTATCTAATCTCACGATCAGAAGGTTGGTGAAAACAATTTCAATGAATACTGATGATACTTGGAACATTGCTTTTGCGTCTAGCTCATCTTCGCTACTGGGTGTACGACTCTATAAAACGCAGGTTAAATTAGCAAAGAAAAGGATACGGATCACTGGAGCATTAGCTATATGGGCCATTGTTCTTGCTCTCATTGGCATTCACGAGGTACGTGGTCTGGCGTCCTATCAATACCGTAATATCCTATTATGAGTTATCGCGCTATTGTTTCTTCGGATAGGCAACAGCTCACACCACTTCGTCTACTTTTCGTCGGATTATAATAGAAATATTGTAGTTTTCCGTGAAATACGATTACAGAGAAACTTTTACATCTTACCAGACCTGACTATCAATTTTATTATAATTTCTGAAGTATTTTTTAACACGTTAAACGCCGTGGCGGTCTCCGGTGACCGACACCTCAAATTTAATTTAATTTAATAATTATTTATTGTCGCAAAATTCTGAGCAGACTTCATACTGAAACAGTAATGTAGGGACAGAAGAATACGACTGAGTACTCAAATCTATTTTCTCTTTACGATTTATATAAAAAATAGTAAATTATATCCTGTGTGATTAAGTATGGCCGTTTTCACTGTGGCGTTCAACGTGTTAATTTGTATTTCGATATTTTATATTCATTCATTTTATAAGCACCATTAGACTCCTAATGCTTGAACATGGAAAAACCTTAACTACATCTGCTAACAATAAAAAAAGCATTATCACTCGACTGTATTCTCACAATAATGGTCTTTTTGAGAGCCCGACTCGAGTGTAAATTGCGTGGTTCATGGCTGCCACACAACTTACGGCAGATAGTAAGTACTTACTAGTATTCGATTCTTTTACTTGGCATGCTTTTGTTCACTGTTCTATGCACAACTAGCAATGTGTAGAATTATGTGGCTGCTAAAATGTTACAAAAATTAATCTCTGAACAACCACGTAGGCTTAAACACGATCGCCGAATACGAAATGAGAATATTCTTTACATGTAATAAGATCTCCTGCGAAAATGGAATTGAAAATTCTAATTTATCCCCATTCTTGGTCAAGATTCACAGGTCAAGTATACAAAAATTCATGAAAATGAATTACCATTTTACCAGAAAAATTTGAGGAAGTACGTTGCTTTCAAATATATTTTGTGCTGAATTTTATGCTGAATTCAGTAATAAAAGTAGACAAACCGTACGTTTAATCTTTTTTTATAGAACCAAATGTTTTTGAAATTTATCGTCAAATCGGTTTTATGACCACAACTTCAAGGGCTGTTTTCACCTCTTCAACGTGGAAGTTTACCGATAAAAAAAATACGTGTCGAATATTTTTTTAGTTCTATATCTAACCAAAATTGCATAAAAATCGGCGTGCGTCAATTGGGCGGTGTCCTTTGTCACATATTAACCCTCTCCTGTCACTCATTTTTCCAATTTAATTCATCCCCTGATATCAAACTGACACAATGCTAAAAAATCAATATAACAGAAGGATAAGTAGTTAAATTTGCAAATTGTTTTATTGTAAATGAAAAAGCGAAATTTCTGTACATTCAATACATTCAATCATAAGATTGTCCGCATCATTCACAAACAATAAAGCGATGTGCAAGGTACACTGCTTTTTCACATTTCTCGAATTTCTGTGAAAAATGTGTCAAATTGACACGGTGGACAGATGAGGGTCAATTGATCAAGATAACCGTTCCTCCTTTAACTTCACGGAAGAAAGAAGTGACCTCTACTGGTGACTCTAACGACGCACAAATTACCTGAAAAGAAGCATAAAGAAGGCGGAGAGGAAAGGGAGGAAGGGACGTCGCATTATGCATAAGAATCTGTCGTTATCTCGCTGTAGTAGCAAGAAAAGAGGGAAAAAAGGATAGCCTCGTAAATCGCAGCGAAACCACGGCAACCGACACCGAGAGAGACAGATACTTCATGGCGGAAAAATAGTCACGCATAGTATACGCGGCGTGGCACACGCAACGCGCGGTTATAGTTACGTCTTTGCACGTTTAATGCGTCTCCTCCGCTACCCTCCGGTCGTTTTCTACTCCTTTCCTCCCCTCCTTCTCCTCCTCCTCATACGACCGAGGACAATTGCGTTTGCGGCGTATCTGCATACGGTGTAACACAATTTGCGATGCATCATTCTCTGCGTTTTCGTTCTGTCTCGCCAACGCGCGGCTGCCGTGCGGTTCGCCGCTTGATGGAAAACGCACTTTTATCGCGTCGCAAGGAAGTTCGAAAGGGACTGGAGAAAAGGGCTGTCCCATACGATCATCCAGCAATATACACTCCGCGACAAAACTGCGGTGCTCTGTCCCCAATGTCGGTGACGAATAAACAGATATCGTCGAACTTTCTTTACAGTGTCGCATGTACTTACCTACAAGGGTTGGACAAACTAATGGAAACACCTCGTACGTTGAGAAAATTTGTTATTAATCCATTCGCTGCCAACCAGGAGTATACTCATACTAAGGTATGTACCTTTATTCTAAAAGTCACCATTCCTGAGATATTTGGCTCTGTTCAACCTATTACTCTCATTACGACACACGTTCGAAATGTCGGCCATTTGCATCAATACAACGTTGTAATCTTTGATTCGTTGCATCTTTTACATGTCTTACCGTGTCTTATGGTAAGTTTTAGGATAATTGTTAATACATACTTTTATACTCAGAATTCGTTGTTCTATCGAAATCCAGCCTACAAAATTGGACATTCCATTTAAAAAAAACGAATTGACCTCTAAATCTCCTCCACGCCTCCACCTGTAAAGAAACTAATCATACTATATTATGTATTTCTTCATATCCTACAACTTTTATAAGTAACATTTTCATCTATTACTTGAAATAACGATGATATTTCAGGTGGACAAAGTTGGTGGGACACCCTGTATATGCAGCATGGTGAGCGAACATTGCAAGCAAAGAAGGCGTAGATTATAAAATAATAAAGTATCCAATCTACAACATTGTTGGATGTTTATCTAAGATAATATATCCCTTTATCTAAAATAATTAAACATATTTAAAAATCGGCAAAAGCGGACCTTTTTTGGGTCATTCGCACATCTACGTTCTCGGTACATACTCAATACGGTCAGTGCAGTAGTTGTAACTATGTATTACAAGGAGCAAAAACCGAAATATACATACTTGTACATATACTCCTGACTCGGTAGCTTATCCTCTTGTCCGGTATACAACAGCATTACATCAGTGAATCACTGATTCGCTCACTACGTTACGCCTTCTTAGATAGATTTCATATTTGAGAGGGCTCAACAGAAGAGAGGATACAAATACAAGAAGAAGTTACGCACACGCAGTCAGACAGACAGCAACGCTTATCTACACTCAAACATTGTAGCCAGTTATTTTGAATAGTCAAGTCGCAGTGTTAGGATACACACAGACTCATATACACTCATTTACACGCTCTTACACACGTTCGAAAAGAAAATGCTTGACTCCTTCACATCATCCAGGTC
The DNA here is from genome assembly GCA_916610135.2 of Macropis europaea. Taxonomy (NCBI): domain Eukaryota; kingdom Metazoa; phylum Arthropoda; class Insecta; order Hymenoptera; family Melittidae; genus Macropis; species Macropis europaea. Next base: position 24,516,931 of record OU744345.1, read on the forward strand.
GACGCAGTCCTACACACTGATACCTAAGTAAGTACTTACTCGGGTTTAAGAGAGCTTGCGCTCTAACATACAGTAAACCCCTGTCTACGCGGGTTCCTATAACGCGGTGAAACAATTGCGATAGGCTTTGTTGAGACGCAAAACAATGGTGTACTGCAATAAAACCTTCGATTTACAGTCTTTTACTGCAATTCAATAGCAAATCGGTGTAAGGACCTAAGAGCTTGCCCTTGGTACAATAATACTTCTCAAGAGCTCCATACACCCAAATGACCCAACACATGACCTGCCTATACCATTCTTTTAGGCAACTCGTATGAATTGATTGTTTATATTAAGCAGTATAATTCGTAAACTTGAAGAAAAAAGATCTGAAAATGGAAGAGATACAGAAGTTCGTATGACATGTGCTTGTCAGCATAATGGTTCGCGGTTGTCACGATTCTGTCCCCAGGAATTAACAAAATTAAAAAATTAGAAATAATTTTACAAGCCTACTGTATAATCTTGCACAGCCGATTTTGATGGTGTCTACTATAATAAACACGTCTGTTTTAAACGTTGTTTCTCAAGCCAAATTCACCACGTGTTTCCCACGGATCGTGTACAAAAAATTGTCTGAAAGATAAAAATCTCGAATGAATTATCGGAAATGTAAAAATATGATCTAGCTATGGCATACGCGTCATCGAACAGAGTAATAATACCAGTTACGTACTAGTAGATCCTGCCAGCCAGGATCCAGAGGACGGAAAAATCTTCATGGCAATGGTGCGTGACTTTTCGTCGTGGCAGCTGAATTACACGAGCGGCACCACTTTTCCTATTACATAGCAATCGCGCCGCTGAAGAAGCCGGCAGTGATAGATCGGGCCGATAGAGTGATTCGCAGATAAGTAAATTGATACGTAAGCAGCCAGATAAAGAAAAGGGTGGTAATAAAGGATAGGGTATTCCCCGCGTTATCCCCTCGGTAATGATGCAAGACGAAACGATAGTAAGACACCGGCCCTTAGCGGTATATAACGAAATTATAAGCGAAGAAAAGTTACCGTGCGAGTTCGATACACGGCAACATCGTTCTAACTGATTACACCGAGACAAAAGCTGCGTTCTCTTCGTCTCGGCGGCCGGGATATTACAAACGACCATGATTTATTAGACAGATAATGCTCACCACGATGCACCTAACATTGAACATGAAAAAATGTTCTGACGCGGACGAAGCCTCCTTATAGTCTTCATTGCACAGACAGGGAAAATGAGTACTTCCTGATGTTGACAACTCCGATGTACTGATGTAGCGACATTCTACTATTATGGAGTATTGAAGTGGGATTCTGTGACGTTACATGTCAACCGTTTTGTCATTTTGTTATGTATATTTTTATTTGCTTTGTTCTTTTCTTATATTTGATATTTTAGTCTATCCTCCATATTGAGGTTCACTTTATGTAGGTTCATATAGAGCGCACGGTTTCTACAAATAATGATTGCTACCCCCGGAATTAGTCATCCAAGCGAGGCATCACTGCATCGCGTCACAAGTTATCCATACTCCTCCTTTAAAACCTTGTACATCAGTTCCCAAAAATGCCAAAATCGAGGATTGTTAATCTAACTTTGACACATGCACCTTGTCAGCCACTGTCATTTAATATTTCGGAGTATTCCCGTAACACAGTGTGGAAAGTCGTACGTTGTAATCTGAGTGAACGAGGAGCATTGAAATAAATAAACTTATGCAATTGGAAGGGTTTATTTATCCCTCTCCCGGATTCGAACAATAGTCATTTTCTGTCAATGCGTAGACTATCAGTCGAAAGAATTCTAAAAGACCAAGAAGTGAGCATTGACAGCATCTATTCCTTGAAGCCACCGTGGAAATATGCCTTTAAGCCGGCGGCTCGAGGGAAGCGTGAAAGGATGGGACAAGTTCGCGAATTCGTAAATACGAGTCGAAAGGCAGAGAAAGAAAAGTGGCGGTGGAGAGGCGAGAGTTACGAATGTTCCCTTGTAATTCTCTCATTAATTTCGGATCCGGATAAGCGGAACGCCCACAACGACACGCGGCCGGGGTATCCCGCGGCGACTTTAACGAGACAATCGCTCGAGTGTACACGGGGCTTAAGGAGTCGCCATAGGAGCGAAGTTCGCCTCCTACGCGCTACATGGGATCCATGGCGGTGGTGGCGGTGTCCACTGGACATGTAGACCGTGGCGTGTCGCGGTCTGGCGTGTACGCAATTTGTCTCGTCCACGGATAATTACGCCATTATGCCAGGCTTCTTACTTCTCCCCGGCTCACTGGATCCTTGCTAGAAGCGAACCGGCCTCGCCTTATCCGCGCCCTCGTCCTCTTCTTCAGCGTCCCTTCGTTTCCCGGGGATCACGAACTGTCGCGTGGTCCGCGGCGTGGCTATCTTAATTAATACGAGAGCCACTTAACGTGCCACTGATTTATGCCATCCGGCTGGACCAGGCCCCGTGACTCTTCCCGACCTCGTTGAGGACGGCCACTTATCGAGACGTCCTTTCTCACCTACGTTTCCTTATCGGACCGTCTCGTTTGGCAATTCAGTATACAGGGTGTTCCTGAATCAACATGCCGTTAAATCAAAATGTGCCAGTGTTTCCTATAAATACGTGGGCCATTCAATGAGCAAAGAGACAAGAGGCTGGTGTTTTAATACGGTTTATTCAATGAATCTAACAATATACAGTAGGACCTCGATTAACCGGCTTAATCGGGAGACAAACAGCCCGGATAAATCGAGGCCCGAGGGGAAGTAACTAAAAACGTATTTTCTATACCAAAATAAGCTCTTTATTCTTAGAAAATGTATTTGCTTTTATAATATAATCAGAACCAAATGTATATCTGCTTAAATTTTATCAATTTTTTTGATTTTGCACTTGTAAGTGCTTTATACCGCTTTTCACCTCGATTCCGCCATTTACTCCGATTCCTATAAAATTCCCTTATCGCGTTGACTACCACAGTGGAAACTCCTATCCCTGTTCAGACACACTATAATATGTCAATAAAATGTCAAAACTCTCATTAACACGTTCGCTACTATAGTCGATTTGAGAAAAACGTCCACCACAGATCACGCTTTATTTTTATTAATTATCTGTGTCACACATGTGTGACGTCGAGTTCTCAAAACAGAATCGACGCGTCACACATATGTGACGCTGGTAGCGAACGTGTTAAAGAGAACAAAAGAAGCCCGAAAAATGCATCTGGAGGAGTTCTTCGAAAATAAAAGGGGCGATTTTTTCAAGGACGGTATTATGAGTTTGCCTGAAATATGGCAGAAGATAGTAGAAAATAACAGCCAATACATTATATAATATAGTTTTAGTTATAAATATAAAATTTGTGTTGGAATTTCCTTTAAAAAAAACGAGAAGACTTTGTGGCCAACCCAATATATCAAGGAATATTTGTTGTCTCCTTCATGCTACGTATCTGACACGTTCAATGTCTGTAGATATGAATGGGACTCAAGATGTAACCAACATTATGCTCGTGTTGTCTACTGTTTCGATTGCCCGTGTCGCCGAAATTGAATTCATTCTACTCGTGTTTATATACGGTGGCAATAAGAAGCGGAGGAATTGAATGTTCGAGGGGATCCCACGCGCGACGATATTAAGGCGAAAGATACGACAGGATAAACGCGTGAATTCCACCTGTTTCGCAGGATCAAAGGGACCGTTCGAGCACAATGGACATCTCGTAACTTGCGATATCGTGGCACCATTAGGCGGCGATCGGTCATAATTTTACGAGGTGTTAAAACCGGGTGCGATCCGACGAACTGTGGCGAACGAACGAAAGGCAAGGCGAACATGCTCGCGACGATAATATGTAAACGTCGTCGTAAAATCTGCTGCCGCGTAGAAGATAGAGTCGTATAAAACCGTGTAGAGACATCTTTATTAGGGGCTCTATGGGCCAGTTAGAGGTGTCCCTCCCTCCCTGCGCACAATATAAATACCGAACACGTAAAATTCGAGAAACATCGCGGTATCGATGTTCACCATAACGACACCGGTTGTCACCGGATTTGTTAACAAAGCACTGATATACGTGTATTTTATTCCGTTTACGAGCATCTTTATCTACTCCTCCGAGCCGATTTATTGCGTTTTTCAATTTAACGGCGTTTCGACCGACGTACACCATTGTACGAAAGCTTCATTAGGGAACGAACGTAAATCAGTATCTATCGAATATCCAGTTACGTTGTTTTTCTTCCGGGTTGATAACGTGTGTCTTCATCTTAAGATTCTCATGTAGAGATTATCCGGCAGAGGAAGTTGGATTAAATAGTGGGAAGTTGCCAAATATGGAATGCCATTCTGTTCTTCGAATGTCATTCTTACAAAATCAATCAGTATTCAGTCATATATTCACGCTCCCTTTATGACCAGTCTTATATTTCTAACGTTATGAACAATTATCTATATTGAACTAACAATAAAAGAAAACATAAATTGTACTTAATATGGAATAGGTACCCAAATATGGAACACTGACCACTACTGAGTGTCCATATTTGGAATTTCACAAAGTTGAAAACACGGTATTCAGCTCACAAATATTTATAAATATCACAGGCAGGTATGTTAATAAGAAACAAAAAACAAATAAGCATGGTAAAATAATAACAAATACGAAAAAGACGTCAAATTTACGCACCATCAAAAGTTTTCGAACAGCAGCAAAACAAAACGATTCTGCCATCACTAACAGTTCGATACCAAAGTGAGTAAGGGAGATAGCCTATAGCCGTTTAACAGATATTTATTTGTCAGTTTTTTAAAAATGGCGCTATTCCATATTTGGCCACTTTCCTCTAATAAAATTTTGTTGACCTTACACCTTTGGAAGCAGCGACAGAATTTGTTGTTAGTTGTAACAAAAATTTCGTTTCATCACCGATAAATACTCTTGTTGGATCTACTAATATACTAAATAATCCTTTGTTTTTCAACAATTTTCGATATTCCAGAACCGACGCTTTGTATCGTTTTCTGATACCCTCTTACAGGCGGGACTAATTCAGGCGTACGTTTAACAATTTCCATATAACATTGTAGGAAAATATAATTCAATAAATTTGTAGTTCATTTATTATTCTTGTTTACGTTTCAAGTGAAATATATGTGTGATTAATTATTGTAAGAATGTGTACGATCATACTAATTGAAAAGTCTCTTAATAACTAATTAACCCATTGCTTGCAATATGAAGTCGATATATTAGATCTTGTGTCCTTGTAAAATAACGTAAAATAGTAACCTTACATTCAGCCTGCCTCGTTGCATAGTAGTTCTATTAGGATTTTTAATATACTTCAACTGAGAAAATGAACGCTCAGTTGAGCAATTTCTGACCATTAATGTTAAAAATATACGAAAGCAAATGTCTACATTTGGAAAAGGACACACAATATTGTCTTCTACAGTTATTTTATGAAGTTCTGCATGACTGAATCTTGTTTTTACATTTTTTGTTGCACTGAACTTATGCCGCCCATATGAGTGAAACTGCTGAAGCTTAGCTAAGAAGTTAGTATTCAAGTCCTCTGTGTAGGCATCAATCAGCTTTTGACAACTTCTTCTCATCTCAGTTTCAAGTTTGCCAACCATCGTGTAAAAGTTGGTGATACGAAGTTTATGTCTGGCATTCAATGGTGCCCCCCTTCCTTTAATGCCCCAAGCATGTGCTTATTTTGCTTAATAGTTAATCCAGCCCAGTATGCATCCCATCTACTTCCAGGCAGGAGGCTATTTCCACTAACATCTGCCGCCGTTGTCAGCAGGTTCGGCAGCGGAACGAAATGCTTCGATGGGCCGTGGATCTGCGTTCGACGAATTCATTATGAAATTTTCAAAGTGTACGGCACAGGAAAAAACTGAGAACACCCTGGATAACCGTAAATACTGTTTTTACGTATCGCAATTACGCGGAAGAACAACGCGCGTCGCCGTTAATCGCCGTCGCGAGCGGCCACGTTGAGATTCGCCGCAATATGTTATGGAATTAGGCGCGGTATCTCCTGTAATTAGGGATTACCACATTTCGCCAATTACCTTGCTCCGGTTAGGCACGACCTGTGTGGCGAACCAGCCCTGCCAGGATTTATGGTTCACCGTGGACGTAGCAGCGCTGTGGCCGAAGAGGAACAAGCTTTCGGAGCGCCGAAACTCACTCGCGCACACCGTGACAACGCGTTCCCGACAGCATTCTTCTGCGTTGATATTACAAGCGTTACGTTACCCGCGGTGGCATATCTTAAAAAGACGAATTTTTCAGCTGGATTCGCCTGTCACGCAGTCCTTTGTGCAAGACTCTGCACGAAACGGTTCCTTTGACGCCGAGACGAAATCGACAGTCCTGACAAAAATGAAGGCCGGAGATTCGTTAACCCTTTTACACTCCTCGAGTGAAAATTCACCTACTTTCTGTTTCCAGATACTGTCAAATGTTTGATTTCTGTCTGATTGTGCCGTAATTTGACGTGTATGTTTAAGATATGAAATTATGAGTCAGACACAATTTGCTAACACTTTTTTTTAAATATTAATATAATAAATAAGAAAGGTACGTAAGATTCCTTCGGGTGAAAGTTCACCCGGATACCGTATTTCGTATAAAAATATATTACATACTATTGTCAAAAGAAGATATAATCGTCGATGAACAATTTGTCCCTTTTCACGGGCGATACCCTTTTAAAATATGTATGCCCTCAAAACCCGTAAAGAAATAAATCAGAAAATTAAACCACGAACAATATTTTATTTATAAAAACAATAAAAATGCGTTCTTTGTTATACTATGAAAAATTATTTAAAAATGACAAACGGATACTGTTGTTGCTTAAGAAGTTATTGCCCAAAAATATATTTCATTACAATTTATACTATTGTCACGTAAGAAATAAAAAAGTGTATTTATTTCACAGCGAATTTTATCTTATCATATAAAAACAGTGCATTTCACTTGTACTTTTTACTTCAATCTGTTCAACATGTTTAAAAATGTTCAGGAATTATCAAACCTGTCAAACTTCCCTACACTTGTCAAGACTTTCAATAGTCTAGTAATATTCGAGATGATTCAAGTTTTCTTGTCATATATTTAAAGCTTCTACGCACCCCTTACTTGTTAATTTCATTGAATATACTTATATGCGTAAATTTAAATCCACTTTGCTTTATAAATGAACGGGATATCTATTGAATTATACTATAAAATTTAAATACTATTTATGACACTGCACTTTTTCTTAAAAAGTACCATCCATTTTTCTTCTGAGACAGCTGAGATCTTCCGTAGATATACGAAACAGAGTAGCACACTGTGACCTACTTTAAATCTGCATATCCTGGAATTCAAGGAACTGATGTATCTCCTAGAAGTTTTATGATGCTTACCTAAACTTGTTTACTGATTTATGAACAGCTTTCAGAATACTGAAGAAATGGCTATGGAGCAGTCTTCTGAATAAATAGTCCTATGGACGTGGTGAATCTCCAAAAAGAAGGTCCATTTTAACTATTTGACTGGCAGTAACGTTAACTGAAATTTTCGGCTATGATTTCGAATTTGCGTTGTTAACAACAAATCAGCTTGTAACCTTTAAATCATTTTTTTTTAACACCTTGACACTACTGATAAAAAGTTTGTGTACACCGCGTAGGAATTAGAATTCTCATAAAGCTTGTGGCGATAAGAACACTAAATTTTATTTTACATCTCCTTCTGAATGTATTGTAGGTTTATTTAAAATAAATATTTATTATAAAACGTTTGCATCGAAATATGCACTTTTCATTCAGCAACTCGGCAAGGATAAAATTTCACAATTTCTGTGACCATGCCTTTATCAGGTCGTTCCATGAATCTTTGCTTGTTATATTAACACTGTGTAATTTTTTAACTGAAAACTGGCTATTTGTTGGAAAAGGCACTACTAATTTGATTAAACGGTGGCAGGATAATATACGAAAAGATGAAAATTACATTATTAAATTTCATTGATTATAATTTCCTCATAAGGTAATTGCATATGTAAATCTTTGTACATACTGTAGTAGCTCCAATTTTTTTAATTAAAACTGGCTAAATTTTTTTAAAAAGACGCTACAATGAAACCAAACCATAGCAAGGAGTAAAAAATTATGGAAATTATGCATAAATTTCTTCCTTTGTAATTTTTTACAATTAGTAAAGTTTTTAAACAGATGTGTAAAGATTAATAATATGATCTAATATTTTCAACATATGCTCGTTTTTGTGCTCTCTAAAAAAACATTTACAAAAGTGCCATGCACGTTTCAGGCATCTTGTTGCAAGATAAAGTCGTTGCCCATCAATCGATTTAACAATATCACATATTCATCTAGCATTCTTCTACATCCTTCTCGATTCAAAATTTCATCAATTGTCACCAAATCTTCGGTCCCATCTGAAGTAAAACATTCCCAAACAAGAATGGTCGATACTCCATAATTAATCGTGACAGCTACACGCCCTGGGGCCATTTGTTCATACGCTAATCGATACACAAAAATCAGGTGGATGTACCCAAAACTGTCAACGATTATGTAAATCCTCTCATTTTGCGTTCCACTTACAATTAGGTACAGTCTTGTGTCCCCTGGTTTCCAAATTCTGGGAAACATTACACGTGTCTGCAGCAAAGAAAGGTTAATGGTAATTGTGCCAAAATGCACTTTAACTGCATCGATGGTACCAAGAACATCGCTAATTAACGAAATTAACGTTTCCTCCAATATCACATTACAGTATGCGAGACGTCCCGAATCTTCTTTAAATGAACCAACTTCCGGTGAACGGCTAACGATGATCCTGGGAATATTATAAAAAGCCCAACGTTACTAGGCCGATAACGCGTAATGCATTTCGGAGGTTCTTCCATTAAAATTCAGGGACACACAGAGCGGTATACGGTCGACCTTTATTCAAAACTAATCAAAACCGAAAAGGATACAAATTCTTGACGATAATAAGCAGAACAGGTTTCTTCGGCTTCTTTCTCTCCTATATTTGTAACGCATTTGATTCCTCCGATGTCTAATCTAAAACGTAATTAATTTTACCGCGAAAGATTGTTGAAGGTTCAAGTTCCACGCATGGTGATCGTAGACAGATTTTTATATTTTAATTGTCCAGCCTGGCATCGATGTTTATAATTTTAGCAACGTTTCAAGTCAGTTTTCATCTATTGAAACTTTTAATTATGAATTTTTTAATACCATGTATCAACATTCAAGATACAGTATGTACGGTGTATTGAGCTTAAGTCTAGACAATTAAATGATTCAAAAATTATTAAACCAAAATTTGTACCATAGAAAAAATTAAATTAGGGTGCTACAGATTTTGCAGAGAAATATCAGACGTTTCCTTGCTTAAATAACATTCATAATTGTAACTAATATTGACATTTAATTAACTGTTCTTTTTTTTCAGAAACTCGATTGATCTTGAACCACTATGAATGTACAGTGGTTGGACAAAATACTGGAAACATTGCTTATAAGTCATGTATTATGCAGTTAGGGCCAAATATCCTCCTCCAGTTTCTCTAAAAGAACTTGTAGATTTTCTGCATGAAGAATGGTATAATATCCCATTAAACATTATTGAGTATTTGTATGATTCCATTCCCAGGAGAATTCGGGCTGTATTAGATGCCAATGGTGGTCCTACACGATATTAATCAAGAATTTTCTTAATGTACGGGGTGTTCCTACTATTTTGTCCAACCCCTGTACATAATGATTCAAGATTTATTTATTTTTCGTGTCTGCGGAGTATTCCGTGAAAATGAATATACATACTTGTATGTTTATTATTTTATTTTATTTTATTATATTATCTGTAAAAAAAACCGCCCCATTCCTCATTGATAATTTACACCCCTAACTTGGTACATTGTCTTCCAAAGATCATGTTGAAGGGAACGTACGTTACTTATTTAAGGGCAGGCTTTTTAGTACTATTTTGGAACTACTTTCAATTGTTTAGACGTACTAAAAAAATAGTACTAAGGACTCTGCATCTGAACTTATTTACTAGTTAGACTCGACCATTATTCTACATGGACTTAGGACATGTTATGGATAAAGTTTATATGGACGTACGTTACAGTTACCAGAGTCATTATTTGCGACCTCTAACACGAACAGTGACGAGTAAAACGTCGAGTAAAGGTCCATTCAGGGCCTCTGAAAGAAACACCGTCCCTATCGATTCAGGTATCAAATCCGTGGCCCTGTGAATAGAAGATCCGAACGAGAATCTCGTTGGCCCCATTAATTCGTCCCAGAGAGCCGTTAAGGTCAACCTTCACCTGTTTGATCCACGATCCACTCTCTGGGTCCCGAATCGAATTCGTTTTTGATTTCTTCAGCTTTGTGTCGTATGCGTGGGCGAGGATCCCCGTGGTTCGGCCTGGCGCGTTGACCTCTCGGTTCCAAGAACTCGAAACGTCCGCTCGTATCTCACAGACGGAAGGAAGGAGAGAGGTTTTCATGCATTTCGGCCCCCTCTACGAATAATGTATACCGTCGTTGGTCATCGGCCAACCCCACGACTCCTGGGGTAAAGGCGATACCACGATTAGTAATCGCGTGTTACCGCTGTCCTCCGTACACCCCGTCCTCTTTGATATTTCGTGAACGCGCTCTCGGCTATAGTTCGTAACAAATTGTTCCGAAATTGTCGGCGAACCATTATCGCGTCCGGATGTCCGACGTCGAACCATCTTTCGACGGCCCACGGGCATGCATCATCGAATTAGGGAAATTGGAATGCAACAGGTGAATTCTTCTACGTTGGCGAAGCAGTGTCAGTCTGGCAAATTTGGAAGGTTGAGAGTAACGACGGTAAGAAGAAAACTACAGATGTTTATGCAAATATACATTTTTAGACACCCATATTTTCTATATTAATGAAATTAACACGTTGAAAACAGCCATTCCTAATCAGACACGACATAAATTGCTGTTTTCATTGTAATTCGCAGAGAAAGAACTGTTTAATTACTCAATCGTATACATACCTTTCTATGTTACCTTGCAATGTAAAATTTACTGAAAATATTGTCAAAATCAATAATTATTAAACTAACATGTTCTGTCATACGAGATGCCTCGTATTTGGGCAGTCAACATGTTAAGACTATATTTGCTCCTTGAAATGGTCAAAGTGTGTAATTTCTATTTTGCTAAATTGTTGAATATCCATTATGTACCAATTTGGGTATATTACATTGCATAAACATCCGCGGTTCTCGACCGGTAACCGTCCAAGTTTCTTCTATTTGTATTTTCTTAAATATCGTTTAAATTTTTTCATACATCAGAGTATTTTCTCTGACACTGTCGTCCACCCCAGATCCCAGGGAAAATTTTTTAAATGAATTAGAAATTTATAAAACCTCATTTTTATCTGTCTAGGATCGTACGGAATTTTTCACCGTGGCACAAAACGTGTTCAGTATAAAATCAGTTATGTTTAATGAACTTAAGTTTAATACGAAGTAACTGGGTCTTACTGTCCCGCGAAAAAGAGCAAGATAGTCCACGGATAAGTTGCAATCAATTGGACATCTGATGTTCTTCTCGAGAGAATGTACTTGCATTCGACGTTGAATCGTCAGTCTTATTTATTCACAATAGAGACGGTCAATGAAGATTAATTACCACCGATATCGAAGCAGCCTGTCTGGGTGGTTCATTAATGAATCAAGACTCCGGAAACGAAGCATAGTTATTTTTCATTAAACAGACATCCATGATTCTATTTTCATCTCGTAGCAGCAGTTGTAATTATTTCAATGCATATGCTGGAAAATTGAAAAGGAAAATCGATGTTAGAGATTACTTTATACAATTAATTTACGATTTCCTGTGGACTATATACATTATAAGGAAAGAGAAGCGAGGAAAAAGCCTGTGGAACAGGATATCACGCAAATAGAAACGTTTACTCGGGTAGAAGTCGTTATTTACGAAAACCCCTTATTAAGGGCTCTAAAGATTAGTCAGCACGCATTAAACCACTGCTTCCAAACGGTTCGCACGATTATCCTTTCGTCCTTCCGCCGAAAAAAGGCTGCTTGCCCGCGAAATCCAGCAGCTTCGACCTCTCGAAATTGTTTAATTAAATACTATGTGCTCTTTGAACTTACAAATAATCAGTTCGAACGTATCCTTCCAGCATTCAGGAGGATCAATTGAGTGCATGTTAAACTTATATTAGCCTAAAACTGCACACTTTCTACAGATTAATACAAAATATACCCTTTTCAATTTATAATATTAGAGTTTACGTAATTCCTTATTGACTCTGTTAGATATTACCAGAAATATTGATTAACCCTTTGAGTGCTCCAAACATTATCAGCATGGACTATAAATGCATATGTGCGTCTTACAAATTCCTTTGGTTTATATTTTCAACGCTGACGAAATTATTAGTCAGTATGTCAAGTATATGTAGAGATGATCTTATAATTCCCATTGTAACTACAATAATCGAGAAGCCTTGTATGAAAAATAATTGTTCTGCATTTTCGACTGACTTTTTCACAAGGAATTACAGTATATGAGTTATATGACAATCAAAATGTTCAAAATGATTAATTTCTAGATGCTTGAATAAAAAAAACAATTCTTTGATTTAAACCAGCCAATATTCAAACGATTTTTTTAATTACAAACTACGATCGTAAATAAATTTGACAAGGTTCAAGTCAGTTTCAAGAAATAATTCCTATGCACATAGTATTATGCTGTATTAAAGAAGAGTATTATCAGATTTTGCATATCATCGAAGGAAATAAAGTTTTTGATAAAGTTATTCATCATCCGGTGAATGAAACAGTCTCGATAAACCCGCTGCCAACAATGTGCATAATTGCTGACTTGCTGGCGTGAAACTCTATTTCGCCGATGCCTTCCTTACTATTTCGAGACATAACATACCGGAATCCGTTCTATTCAATGCTGATTCCTGCTAATTCACGGAGCGAATTCTATTACCGCTGAAAGTGGAAATCGATGCATATAAGGGATTTTAAACTGGCAATTGGAACTAATCACGCCATCATCCTCCTTTTCAAATCCTCAACTAGCACTCTACGACTTTGTTTTCTTAATTCTCATCCACACAATTTTCCCGCCAGAACTTCCGATTTAAATTCAAAAAGAAAAGCATGAGCAGAATTCTCGTTGCAACTTAATGTTCGGTACTTCAAAAAATTCTTCAAGGTTAAGGATCAATTTGAAGAGAAATTAAAGATGACCGGGTGAAACGATATTTAACGGTGGATTTTGGGGGAACTGGTTCAAGGGATCGGGCAAAAAATCAATCGAACGGTATCATCCTGAGGACCACACCCGGAAGAGACGTTTCGTTAAGGTTAATATGGATGAGCCGCGTATTCCATCCCGATTGAATTTATGTCCGGGGCTTTCATTGAAATTGAAATCAACGCACGACATGCGCCCATCGGTTTCGAGAGATTTCGACCGGCTCTAAATTGGAACCACCCAAGCAGATACTAAATTTACTTTCGTATACTAATTTGAAATCGTCCAGAAAATGAATCCCAAAATTTGTGTCAGACAGGTGATGCGTTGCATACGTGTATCCAGTTCCACCCGGAAGAGAATCATAAAACGAAATATATAAAAAAGGAACGCTTTATTAATATTAATTGTGACATATTTTTAAAGAAAAAATGTCCGCTAATTTATTCAATATCATTCCATTAAGAATATAAATGAACTTTAAAATAGTGGCCCAATTGCTAGTTATAATTGACGTTTTGCTAATTGACATTATATTGTATTCCTATAATATTATTTTCGTCACTTGTCTAATCGCTCTACTAGTTCTTTCATGGCAAAGAATTCTTAGTATTGTAGTCTGAGCCAGTTTTAGACATTTGTTTTCACTTCTTCGTTGCTTATCAGAAACAGCTTCGCCCACTTTTAAACACATATTGAATTGATTCCTACAACTTTTACCATATTTCTTGGGCATCCGGAAGTATATTACAGATGGTTGTACAGTCTCAGAACCCAGAAATTTTATTAGTGAACGCTGTTCTTCAAAACTGCACATTTCAAAGTACTTGTCATTGTTGAATGACTGATAGAGATTATATATACTGAAATAGTTGCCAAACAGCTGCTTTAAATTGATCACAGAGATGCCAATTTATGGTATCGAAACTACCGTACTTCTTATTTAGATATTTTTTTAACTACAGCCGTTTGTCTCTACCCATTGAATGCCCCTCGTACAAAATACTGTGCACAACATAGTAGAATCTCGATTATCCGAACTATAATTAGTAACAGGATAATTTACATAATAACTATGTTTCGCACAAAAATGATACTTTTATTTTAGAATGTAAAATACACAGTGATATGAAATTAGGTTCATAATGTCACTAACGATAATTCTAATTTGTAACTGACACAAGATGACCAAGTTTCGAATGACTGGTGTTCGGATAATCGAGGTTCTACTGTATTGTATTTTTCATCGTGGCAGTCAACGTGGTAGGTTTCCCACGACTCCGCCAGATTCCGCAGGTCTCCTCCGCGAATATCTCCGCAGAATCGCGCAAAATCTCGGTTCGATCGATCCCGGCGAGCCATAACATTGATTTCAAGGAGACGTTCGCGGAAGGTGGCGGACGTCTCGTTGGCCTTATTAGGGCGGAAGGCGAGGGTGAGGCTCCTGATAGGTAGAGCGTCGCTGGAATCCAGGCAGGTAGGCGCCAACAATGCCGAGGAACTGTCAAGTGGAGAAAACCGTCGACACCGTGCGTTAACGACTCGCTGCCATGTAGGGTTGCGCCGGCCATTTCCCGCGTAAACGTAAAAGTCTCTCCGCAGGCTGAAGTGTAACTTCGCGAACGAGAGAGCAGGAGAGGAGAAGGAACGGAGAGAAACGAGCCCTACGAAGCCCGTTCGAGCGTCCACCGAGCGTCGGCATGTAAAACGGGCGTTGCCGGTCCGGCGAACGACAGAACAGTAGGTCCGTATGAGACACACGCTCGAACCAGCGAAGAGGGAGAACATGGAATTCCTGCTGTTCCTCTCTTTAACCGAGCCTCTCTCTAATAACCACCGGGAGTCGTTCAACTCTTTAGAAGCGGCCGATACGAATCTTCTTGGTGCAACCATGTCACCGTGGGATCCGATTTCCGTTCAGATACCATTGCCTCCCCACCCTCACGAAAATTAAAAGCCACTAGTTGCCACCAAATGTCCGGACTCTCTCACAGATCGACTACCGTGAAAATTACGATAGTGACACGACGTACCGGATAGCCGAAGCGATAGAGGAACAGGTGACACGCGTACACCGAGACAGGAATAAGATAACGCGGACGAAAACAAGTGTACACCTATGGAAAAGACCTCTAAACTCGGGAAACACGGCCTTGTAACAGCAAGTATATCCCCGGTAATGGCAAATACACGGTGTCCCATAAGTCTCTGGTTACAAGAGCAACGGCTGGCAGTAAGTAATAACCATCATCTACCTAGCCGAGTTTCCGGAGGAGAGCCGATCCGAAAAAGCACGAGCGATCGTTATCTCCCGTTGCTCGCACGGAATCGATATCGGACCGGTACCGTACGTTACGGAGCACGCGAAGGGTACCACCCGGTGTACCGGTACCCAATAAATATTGGCCGACTATACGCGCAGGACGGTTACATATACACTTGGTGCCGTCCACGGTATCTACCTGCAAGGTACTCGAGTGTATAATCGCGAGTCTCGTATTATAACGCACAGAGAGCACGTTGTTGGAAGACCCCGAGAAGGCCTTCTAGCTGCTATTCCTCATCGGTATTATCCACAAGTTATAACTCGTTTGGCAGTACCACAGCATCTAGGTGCAGCCACTGGTGCAGTTAACAAGAAGACTACGAGCCCTTCAGATCTACGAATGATTCGATGAAATTTTACCCAATGGTAGTATTCGACGTGCAAATTGTAGTATTAGCATGTAGTAATGTAGTAGTAGTATTAACACGTTGACTGCCACAGTGAAGAATGCAGTATCTGGTAGAAGACTTTGTAATGTCCCTGTTTCTGTATAAATTGTTAAGAATCTTGTATCTTTCATTATTCAGTGATACAGTTGGTATTTTACATTGTTACTTATTATGTTGTTGAATTTCGATAATTATGTAGTCTAATTTAGTTTGATATGACGGTCATTAGTGACTCCCATGACAGATAACGTGTTAACTAATTGAGTGTCAAAATTTTCTCAATGACCGATTCAACGTTTATTGTAATTTTTAGCATAAGAAATATATTTTATATGGACAAAGGATTGCAATACTTCACTATTCATTCGCAAAAAAATAAACTACTCTTTTCTTAATGATTGGAACAGTATGCAAAGCTTATTGTACTGTTTTTTATAATAGACTATTATATTATTCATTTAAACTAATTTATTATTCATTCACTCAACGCGTGTCAAAGTAAAAATTGGACTGAACTACATATGCTTCATTAAACTGTGAACATGTTAAATTACTTTTAATTGCAATCATTGAATTTTCTCATGTTACGTAAATATGAATAACTTGGTCCTACATCAAATATTAGCCACATGGATGTTGATGTAAGCCATGTGTGTATGAATATTATTTTTATAGCTATTACTGTTATTTATCCAGTCAGTTCGAAAATTGTTTAATTTACAAATAATTAAATGATCATTTGAGATCAGTTAAAGGGACATTTTACATCTCGAAATAGTAAAACATTTTTTAAAAATTAATGATAGAATTCAAATGGTGGAAAAAGGCCACTACAAATTATCGTCATTACTTCGATAATTAAAAATAACTGTAATTCTAAATTGATTTAGGCTTAAAGTTACTTTTTAAAACGATATTACTTGTGAGATTATCTGCTACAATGCCATAAAAGGTAATCTTGTGTTTGTCTGTATGCTAATATTAAGAAATAGCGGAATTTATCGTGATCAAACAAATTAATTTGACATTGTTGAGAGCACTGATTGAACTAAGACATCAAAATGGTTGTTGTCCCGGTTGGGTTTGAAAACAACGTCACATGCTCTTAAACGCGTCCACCGCATATGTATATCTACTTATGTTACTTATTACGTTTATCTATGCAAAACACATTTTTTTGTTTAACTTAAGGTCGCATCAACTTCTTGGTTATTAGCGACCATAGTCGGTGGTTATTCTATACTTCGTGATACAAGTTTATTGTACGGATAAGTTCGATAGCTTTCTTAAGGTTTCCTTCTGTTTTAAATATTTCTTTCATACTGTTGTTGCTCAATCTGTATAACAAAAACGAATGAAACAAAATCCTAGACATTTTTGCATAACAATGCAGTAGATGAAAAGTACTTATAACCCAGAAAAGAGTCCTGTTCGGCCTCACGTGACCGACTTTGATGCTTACAATACTAAAACACGCTACTAAAGTTTACTTACTAATTTGAGACACATCCTAGAATATATGGAATGCTAACATAGTGTAAAAATTGATCAAAATGAGTGATTTCGTCTGTCCTCGCACGATCGCAACGCGTGTACGAACCTGTACGATCTAAATACCTAAGACACGGCTTAAAAATCGCCAACCGACGATTAAATGATTGCACGCGATTTCAGAGCAGCGTATCCTGGGCCAAAAAGTACAGAGTGCATCCCTGTGGATGATAACAGGTGTAGTCCCTGAAAATTTCCTTCGCCAGTCTCATCGAACCATTCATCCGTTTGAAACGAGTCCGCAGCAAGCCTAACACCCTTCGGGACACGCCCTGGCGATTTTATTACGTGCTGTTTAATCGTGATCAGGGGTGTATCGGTTGCGTGAACAGTTTTTACCTGTTCGCGGAATCGGCCGCGACCGACGGTTTCCCTGGAAAGCAAGTCTGGAAGAGCCGGGCAGAGGTAGCATCTTAGGCGCGAGTAATAAGATGCTCTCGCGGCTATCGGCTCGAATTTAATTAACGGCCTTCGGTGAGCCGTAACTCGCTAATTGCGAGTCTCGAGGTGGTCACAAACGCATCGTGCACGTCCGACAGGGACAGGAAGGACGGCCCGTTGAAGGGGATCGTCGATCGATCTTACCAACGCTTGCGACTCCTTTTTTCGTGGGCCTCTTGCATCTACCGGTCCTCTCTCTGCTCCCTCTCTCTCCGTTTCCATTCCCGATTGCCTTCAGCCGGCTACGCACGTTCCGGTAGACCTGTACAGACAATCCTGGCAAGTCTACCGAAGTGTGTGTATGATAAAACTGTACAGTTCCTTTGGCCTGTACAGGCAACCGGAGCAAATATGAAAAATTATACGATACAACTGTGCCAGATCGGCCTGAGCAGGCAAACCGAAGCATGTGTAGCAACGTGACAGGTTCAGTTCGGTCGCTGCCTCGATGCGAGTATCCCTTTTCTTAATTAACGGAGTAACTGAAGAAGGAAGCTTTAATACGTTTCTTCATCCTTTTTTCGCGAGCCTCTTGCTTCCACCGGTCCACTCGCTGCTCGCTCACTCTCTCCGTTTCCCTTCCCGATTGCCTTCAGCCGGCTACGCACGTTCCGGTAGACCTGTACAGGCAATCCTGGCAGGTCTACCGAAGTGTGTGTATGATAAAACTATGGAATTGTTTTGGCCTGCACAGGCAACTGGAGCAAATACGAAAAATTATTCGATACACCTCTGCTGAATCGGCCTGAGCAGGCAAACTTAATTTTTTTTAATAGCTATCTGCACTGAAGTTTATTGTTCGAATGTTCTAAGCGTGAAATCTAGGAATAATATTTATCACCGTGTACAGGTTGCTTTAGATGATCCTTTAAAACTCAGTGGTCTTGATACATACAATTTTCAAGAATTTATATTTGAGCGAAACTGATATGTATAATCTGTAGATCATAATCTGCATCACGAGTGTGACTCGTTATCATAAGGCAAGGAGTTAAATACGTTTCTTCATCTATTTGTAAATAATTATGCCAATCCTCTGTTGCAAACTGCAATTCATTTAACCAGTTTACATATGAATAAACTTTTCGATCTTTCAACCATTCTTTACAACATGTATTACGGTTTGTTCTGCGTTTAACACAATATTTAGAAGCAGACAGCAATCCGCCTAGTTTTTTTTTTATTAACTCCAAGATGCTTTACAATTTGTCCAATAAGAACATTCGGTAAATTGTTTTAACAGTGTTGTGTGTTAATATCACGTAGATGCATTTTTTATTAGAAAGCAGCTGTACAGAGTTACAACGTATGTTGTTGAAGAAGAAGGTCGTTGGGATGCTTTCTGTGCAGTCTTCTAGGTAAACTTACTGCATAGATTTTTAGGTAGACCGCTAGGATGATTGTTTAATCTTGTTTTGTATTTTCCACATAAGCGTGCTGTTTCCTCTGTTACGGATTTAACCTTAAGATCTTTTCGTATTTCGTCATTACGCACATACCATGGTGCATTCACTACAGTCCTAAGTTTGATGGATTGCAATGTTTCTAACTTAGTTATGTGGCTTTTAGCTGCCATGCCCCATAATTCGAGTCCGTATGTCCAAATTGGTTTAATTATTTCATATATTTTATCACAGAACATCGTCTGTTGATGCCATGATCATCCGATGTACTGGTCTGGTCTGTTTTTAAATACTGACAGGCTTACCTGAACATGTGCAGCCGGCTTTCCACGGACTCAGTTCTTCGCCGCCGATTGACTTCGTCGATTTGCCTTCAAATTATCTGACATTGCGTGAATAGTCCGAAGGATCCCACCTTACTGCGCTTTTCCGTCTCTGTTCCCTTACTTTTGCGTCGTCCCTTTGTCCCTTTGATCCTGTCTAATCGCGGTCGCTCTAACGAGCCGCGAAAGGCAAAAGCAACTCACGAGACACCCACGCAGCATCCCCTATTACCATAACAATTCCAAGGCGACGCATCACAGACTAACAAGGCAATTAATATACAGATTCAGACACCTAACATGATCACTTCGATTAGCTTCTAAATTATGTGTCATGTGGAAAACTGTTGTATATAAATTTTTCAGGGTATCAAGGGGGGATGTAATATGGGGCTGCTCCTTCCATAGGTGAAATCATTGAACGTATATACAATGTATTTTTTAATACGTCAGTTGGTGCTGATCTTTGTAGTCTGGAAAGATGAAGTAAGGTGTTTGTACTGAAAAGCCTGTAGATTAAAAGATATTTTAATTGTAACAGTTTGAAGTATGGTGTTAGGTCAGTCTGTATTGAGAGCATTTTCTCATCGTCTTTAACAGGCAAGAATGTTTTAGAGGAATGGAGATCAAGTCAGTCGAACAACAATTATAGTGAAAGAGAATGAAATCAAATCAAAATCGACGAAATCTATTCATGTTGTTTTGTTATTAAACTTGTTGATCTATTCACAGGTTACTCATAGTTATGTACTTTCTTTTCTAATTGTTTAGGTATCAAGGCAATTTCTCAAGCTTTGTTCATCAGGAAAGCGTTTTTGAAATATGATAATAAAAACCTGGTGTAGGTACTTGATTTGCATTACAAATTGTATACAAAAATAAAAAAGTCATGGAATTTTCATTTTCTATTTATATATTTACAATATTATAAGTTGATCCAACATATAATGTACTTCGCTTATAAAAATTATTTGTACCAAGGAAGCTGACGTCTTAGCTCTGCTTCCTTCGCTTTTGTATACTTGGAGATGTTGGTGGTAAAAGTTTGAGTACGATTCAGGGTCGTATAGGACTGTTTTTGAATTTTTATATAATATTAATATATTATTGGGATTTTTAGATCGCGTTTGATGTAACCGTTTCAGTCCAAGTATAGAAACGCTTCCGGGGGAACAAAGCTATTCACACAGCCAAATTGTAGTATTCTCGGTCTCGACACATCACACCCCCGATGAAGTCATCATCAGTTATGCTCCTCGCTCTTTACAAGTGCTTTCTTACAAGCTTCAAGATATGCATGTCAATTCTGCTAAATTTGCATTTATTTCTGGTATATCTGAAAACGAGAGCCAGTGTTTCCTATGTAGAAATGCCGTTCACATTCTCAAGTTACTCAGTACCAATAAAACAATTTCATCCGTATCACAAGCTCTGTGTAATGCTTTGCTAAATCCTCGAATACCATTTCTCCTACTTGGATCGCTACAAAGTGCATACAATTGCTGAATCTCGTGCTTCTGCCGTGACATATGAACAATTGTTCACGCGACGCCTCATTTAGAAGCTATTTAAAGTGATCGCGTTAGATGCTTCAGCCTGTATAGATCTTTACCCCGGTAATAGATCCTCCTTTTCCCTTCCCCTCGCGCTCCTTCTCACCGTTGACTCGTCTCCCAAAGTACACGACACCGCGTGTCCTTTTCTCATAAGTGCCGCCCGCATAAATCTATGAACTAACCGCGCGCGGTTCCGCGAGATTTATATTAACTGCTCGTTGGCCGCGTGTTCACCGCGTGCGTGTCGTGAGCGTGGCCGAGCGTGCACGTATGTACAAGCTTTAACGCTGCTGCGAATGCTAAATGCCCGTGCTGAAAGAGAAGGAAGAAAGAGCGGCGAAGCTCGTAAAGCATACCGATTTGAACAGAGGCGCGTAACCCAGAGCAAAATGGGCGCTTGGTTGCTTTGCCGAGAGGGAGTCTGCGACGATAATAATGAGCGCTGCAATGAATTTCACGAAACGCCTTGCAGGAAGATCTCGTAAACAGCGGGGACTTATGTTCGCGAACGATCGTACCACCTTTGGATGTGGTGACCACCTACAGCTGCTTTTCTCGCTACAGACGCTAATTATTGGCTACAGCAGAGACCGCCGGAATTGGCCGTTCTGTGTCATAAACTCGGCCTGCAGAATGACTTGTAGCTTCCAAAACGATTGTTACTTCTGCTCCTAGCGGGCTATATTTTATGTGTCTTTCTCTTATATTCATGCGTTCATTTCCGTACACATGAAATGAAAGAAAAAGGTGTGTTACGTATCTAGAAGTGACCTTGAGCCAGTGTTGGGCAAAATTTTATTCGGATAACAGATAATGGATAAGAATAGCGAATAAAATTTTATTCGTCGCTAAAGAACAAGAATTTATCAGAATAAGAATTTATTCGAATGACAATCTATTCGAATAACAATTTATTTGGATAAAAATTGATGTATTCTTTCTTTCTTTTTTGTTATGATACAGAAGGACATAATCAAGAAGTAAACATAGATACAATATTACCAGCAGAAGAAGTGGAACCGAATAATATTGCAATCGTTATTTGAATAAATAGAAAGAATAATTTGTTGCAAATAACGAATAATTATTATCCGGATAAAATATTCGACTAAGAAGAATTTATTCGGGTAATTATTTGAGGTAAATATTTAATCGAAACAATTCGAATAATGCCCAAGTCTGCCTTGAACATAATTTTAATGTTTTTACTGTAGTCTTTATTTCTTGTTGATAGAAGTATCGTTATATTGTGTCACAAGTACCTTTTAAAATTTGTGTGTACGCTTGCATTACTTGCTTAACCCTTACACTCTCAAATTATTAAACACATACAAACAGAACATTTGTTTCTGTCGTTGTTCACATTGTATGACAGGTAAACGACACATGAAAACATTTTGACATTTTCAAAAAAAAATTATTCGTCGGTTGTATAATTCAGAAATGAATACATTGTCGTACCTAAATAAAAACATTTGCAGTATTACTAAGTCGACGACAAACATTCTTGGAAATCTGTAGTTTTGTAATAGAATCCATAATACAATAGAAGAATATCATACTTCTCATTTTCCTGGAAAAATTAAATAATAAATACACAAACTATAAATAAGATATCGAATATACAAATAATGTAACTATCAAATACATTATTACTCAAATAATATCTATTTTCATACAAAAAGGAAACAAATAACAAATAAGATGAAAATATTAGTTGAATAATTATTTGAATAAATATTTGTTGCGATAATGCTCAGACCTGGTGTAATCGCCGTTTTAACGAACGAAAGGGGTGCATACAGGTGCGCGATAAGATAATAAATTTCTCTAAACGCAGTTCCCGTACACGGAAACCTCATAAACCCGGGATTTAGAGTTAGAACACCGGCGATGTCTCCTGGCAGATTCCGTTCGCGATGCTCCGTTCTCTTACGCGCATTGACCACCTGCAACCACTCGTTCAAGTGGGCGAGAATTGAAATATTATAACCCCGTAATGTCATAAATAAAATACCTGTTGCACCTATAACAGCTACTAATGGAGAAGCGACGTAGAATCGTTCGTGCATTCGCTTTAGTCCATTTTCATTCATTTTCCATGCACAGTATTCATTTAGAAACTTTTTACATGTGCAACAGTCACTTCAAAAGATGATTTTCGGTGAACCTCTGCTGAGACGAATTTATTATGAACACTTAATTTTAATCATTAAATTCGAATTGAAACAAATTTGAATGTTACATTCGAATCTGTATATTTAATGTTAATATTAAATTCGACGTTGCACGCCTGATGTAAATATAAATCGACTTTCATCATTGAATTTTAATATTAAATTCGCCTTTCATCATATAATGCAAATATTAAATTTGACTTTCATCATTTAATGTAAATATTAAATTCGACTTTCATCATTTAATGTATATTAAATTCGCCTTTCATCATATATTGCAAATATTAAATTTGACTTTCATCATTTAATGTAAATATTAAATTCGATTTCGAATACCTAATGCGAATATTAAATACTTCAAAACTTTAACATTTAATATGTTAAAAATCGTTCGAGCTACAGGCTAAAATTTTACAAAAATCAGTTCCACGATATTGCTAGTAAACACTGTAAGTTTGAAAAAAATCCGTGTGTATAGTGGCACATCTTGTGCATTTTGACGTAGCACGGCTTTTTGCAGTAGCATTCCACAGACGCCATGCAGCACGGACATATCCAGAAGTGAATGCACCTGGAGACCTTTAAGGCCGTTGTGGCGTAGAAATTAATTCGTCTTAGGGGAATTTCTTAGAGAGCGTAGGAGTCTAAGAATGGCGGTGAAAGTTCATCGGGTTCGCTGTTTCCAGTACTGATTGATCGATTTCTAATCGATACTCGGTTGCCACCATAAATACCAGCAAGGGTACGTGACGTGGGTTGCCGTCGAACAACTGAATGGAATCCGAACAGCTACATTAATAATGTCATATTTCACTGAAAACTTTCACCAGCAAAATTCAAGATAAGTTGTCTAAGCTACCAGACACGCAACGAGCAAAAATTGCGAATCACTCGTTTAAAATGAGTAGTTGAGTCAAAATCATGATATAACCAAGACGGGAGCTATTTATAATGCAAAGGAAGTTTAAAGTGAAGAATAAATATTTTTTGTACGAGGCTTTGTTTTTGTAATAATTAATTGTAAGTAGAGTATTTCCTCCAATACCTGAATTAATTGAGAGACATAATTATTCAGATACTGGGATATGCATTTTCTTGTTGCTGATCATTCCATATTTTCAGGAAAATGACGCAAGTATCGGTAACAAAAACCAAAACATAATATAAAAAAGCTATTTTTGATTTAATTTAAAATTTCCGTATCTTTATCGTTGCTAAATTGCGAAGTTTTTTAGCCGCATTGAATATTACTGAACTTTTACTTCGAACCACCTCATAAAGAGAAATCATGAGATATACCACTGTTTTTTGGATAAAACCAAATTTAATACATAGGGAAAAGTATATTCAAATCTTGGCTTACTAACTGCTAATGCTCATTCATTGTTATAAACAATAGATCCAAATGTTCAAGTTTTGTAGTCATCGTATTAAGTTTGTTTATCTTCAAGTTGTTGATCGTTATGAATCAAACAAAAGAATCTCATACTACGATTTATCTTCATCCCATACAGAGTATCCTCAATCGAAAGAGCACTAGCTTGAAATATGATAAAGAATTTAATATTCTAGTAAGCAAAACAGTTCCAATAAACATGCGTTCGTAAATGCTTCCTTAAAAAGTTATTGTAAATAAACAATACAATTTTCAAATTCTTGATAAAGTATAAGACATCATTAAACCTTTGTTCAAACAATTTTGTTCCGCTTCTATAATTAATTTAGATATTAATGAAAATAAGATAACGCTCGCTGTTCTTTGAGGGGTGGTTTCACCCCCAAGAACTGAATATAGACCGACATAAAAATTCTAACAAAATTTATAAAAAAGCAGAATCACTGAAGTTTCCTCGTAACCGACTCCATCTTCAGTTTGTTGTCACCGAATGATTATACGGTATTAAGCGGTCTCCGGCGAGGAGGAGCCGCGTAAAAAGCCCACGTTGCATATTATCACGGTGGATATACGGTCGATGAGAACAGGCGTCGTAATTCGTCGCTAATCACCACGTATACACGTGGTGTGGGAGGCGGCACCACAGGAGAATGTCAGTGAAAGTCTATCTCAACGATCATTCCTACGACTGTCGTCCCACGTGTTCCTGCTGGCACGACAATCGCTTCCTGATGAAGCGAACGACCCATTCGATAGCTGTTCAGAAAGATTCCAATGCGTTAACGGCGCTGCCACGTAGGAAACACCGGCTCTCGTCCCTTTGTACGTAGGTTTTTCAAAATATTTTCTAGAAAACACAGATAGGTAATACTATTTGAGGCTTCCGGGTGTAAGCTGTGTCCAGAAGGAAAATATTTCCAACGTTTCGCCAGCATCGCAGCTAGCTTCGTCAAAAGTCTGAGGGCGCACTGATAGTGATGTCCATCAGGACGTTCGCTCTTTTAACCCTTTCAGGCCTGAGTTTTCCTTTAATAGTAAAAAAAATATTTGATTAGACATTTTAACTCAGTAGACTGTTTAGATGATATTTTGTTTCAAAAAATGTTTATACGTCCCACAGTTTTGTAGATATTAAATGTACACACATGTGTACATCAGGACTCAAGTATCGCATGATACCTAAGAGAGCACAAATGAGGAAAGAAACATACACAGCACTTTATAACATTTAACAATAATGTATTAACACTTGAAACTGGAGAAGTCATATGGGAAATTGTACTGCTTACAGGATCCTACTATTAATTGTTACTGCACAGTATGTAATCAATGTTAGTCAATTCTGAATTCACTAGACCAACTAAAAACATTCAGCACATGAAAAAATTCAAATTTATAAGAAAAATATGTTCAAGAGTGTGTACAAACGGTTTGAATTTCCAAAACATTCATCCTCACCGAAATATCAATGTAGAAACTTCATGTACACAAATGTGACCACCAGGTCTGAAAGGGTTAAAGTACCCATATTCCTGTTCCGGGTCATTGATCAGCCAAACAGTTTTTGATTGGTCACCTGATCAATTAAAAAACGGTATGACGGTGCTCCAGACAGGGCTAAAATTGCACCATGTATCTCTATTGATGTTGTTAGGGTTTTTCATTATTTCTATTGTTTCTCTGTATTTTTAGGAAAAGTAACCCTTGCAGTTGACTAAGATCTCGGTTCTGTCGAATAGTACGCATTTTATCCCTTAAAGTCAATTGATGTTCTGCTACCATCGATTGTATATACTATAATCTGATGCTCCTCTCATGTTTTTTGAATCGTATATTGACGCTCCTTATGTGTAACACACTTTCGTCTAGTATCTGATGTCCAATATGTTAGAAATGATAAATAATATAGAATAATTGAACAGTATATTACAGGGGCACTTTCGAACTATGAAATATTTATCCAAACAAATACTTGCTGAAATCAATATTTGGGGATTTACTGTAGTGGTTCCACTTACTTGTGCCACTCTATATGAAAATGTAAGGAAACTTGGATGCTGGAAAAAATATTACACGATATTTACAGATATTTGTCGATATTTGCAATAAATAAGCTCTGACATTGTATCGTCCACAGAAACAATCACAGTAGCAGTTAGTAGTGAAATCGGTAACGCCAAGGCGTCAATCAATTACACGCATAATCGATTGATTTTTAAACTCATTTTTTTGGAAACTGAAGCTTCATATGACACAAAAATTATTAGTTTAATCATTATTTTGAGTCATAGAATCTCTCTCACCCTACTTATATCACTGATTTACTGCCCACGGTGTATAATATTCTATACAGTGTAATATATTCCGTAATGCTTACTAACTAAGTGACCAGGCTCGAATTGTCTCAGTTTTTCAGACACCAATTATATATTCTTGGGAAAAGGGAGGCATACTCTTGGTCTACAAGACTTTTCTCAAAATGGTCGAGTCCTTGTACATAGCCTCTTCAAGGAAAATATATCGCGGAACCTTCAAGAGTCCAAGACAGCAACAAATAAACGAAATGCTACCTTCGACGCTGGCACGATTACAATTAAAAACAAGTAATGTTTCCGTCAGATGAGAATCTCCTAATCTGGCATTTATTGAGGTCGAGCTCCATATGGTTAGGGTAATACAAGCCTTCCAGTCCAGTGATGCCCGATCAAGAATCGATAGCATCGACTTGACAAGCGACGATTTTGAAAAACTTGAAGTCTTCAGATTATCAAGAATGATATCAATCCTAAACCGCGTTCGATCAAAATTGCGTCGCGTACTCCTCACAACGATAAATCCTGCTCCCAAAACGCTGACTGAACGAATTTCCCCGTTTCGGTAAACAGTATATTATCCGGTCTTCATGGAATCGATTCCGCGGATTGTTCGTAAAAGTGTCGATAACTTGTCATCCAAATTGATACGTTTCAAACTGGAACACGATCGACATAATTCACCGGAACAGATAGCCGCGACTGGATCGATTTGATAGCGTTGCACGCGGTGCACCGCGTTCGCATTTGCAATCGATCTTGATTTATTGGTCCACCGATGCACGGGAGCGGGATGGCGAGGTAATTTGCATCGGACCACACCGCGGTTTCTAACGCGTTCTCGCCCTGCGCTCAAGGAAACAGCTGATTTATGCGAACGAACGGGGGAACGAGTTCGCGAACTCGATCGAACCTTCCGCGAATGGTGTTTTTCAGGCTGCGCCGGTCGACTATAAATAGTCAGGTATTACACAGTAGGCGCAACAAAGGGATGCCAACGGAACATGGCCGTGCCCATACGATGTTAGACGCGAGTTTCGCGTGCGCAAGAGACCGTGCACGCGCGCACACGCCCGCGATTATCTTCTGCTGCGCCGTGGTTCAATGCTTCCAGGTAGTGGCCGGTGTTCGTTGTAGGCAGTAGGTAGTCAAGGTGGGCAGGGTCAGGAATTCCTAGGCGTGCGAGAGTGTCTGGCACACATCGCCGCGACGGCCAGCCCGGAAACCAGCCAGAGCCTCTCTCGAGGCCGTTCGCCAACAGCCGCAAGGACGTTCTTGCTCGTTGAAGAGGACTCGTCGCTGGACAGATCCTGTCCTCGCTACTGACAATGAGCCATCCCACGTCCAGTCGCTCAAGATTTTACCCTATATTATAGTTTTTTTTTCTCAGTTTTCAGTATGTTTTGATTCTTTTCAGAAATTGATCACGGTTAAGTTGCAGTCTCGCAGATCGAATAGTTTTTAAAACCATACACAGGGTGGTCCATATATATGTAAGTTCAGTTTTGAAATTTGAATAATGAAAAAAATTATTATATGAAAAAAATATATTTATTGTGCAACGTTGTACAGACTATGGAAAATTTGTTCTTAAAAATAACATCGTCTAAATGTAAACCATTACGTGTACGGCACTCTTCTAACTGATCCCGAAAATTATTCATCATGCTGCGACAAGTTGTTTCCGAGATTGCCTCAATTTCTTACCGGATATTTTCTTTTAGCTCTAGTATGGATCCAGGATTGTTAATGTAGACTGCTTTTGAGGTATCACCATAAAAAAAATCCATCGAAGATAAATCCGGGCTACGAGGAGGCCATGTTATGTCTATGCTGTACAATAGTCGCCGAATTATTGTTTTGGTAAAACACACGTACACAAAATGCGTGCTCAGGTCCGGTGAACCGATCCATAGCGACTAAATTTCCAAAGATCTAATTAACGCTTAAAACCCCCGCCACGCCTCCCGCACCACTAACATTCACGCTATAACCAAATCAAAACTGAACTTATTTATGGACCATCCTCTATAGTGGCTGAAAAAAGTATTCATATACCGCAACATTTTCATCTGGAATTATTTTATAATGACAAAACTAAATCAAGATTTTTATACGTCAAAATGTAAAGAATAATCATAGCTTTCGAATGATATATATTTTATTAAGTAATAGAGAAGCATTTACAAAGTAGCAAGTAAAGTTTGCAGATGTGACAAAAAATACTAGGGAAAAAACTATTTATACATTTATTATTTTATTCTAAAAGAAAAAAACAAATAAATTAAGAATTGATACTTGGTTGGGTAACCTTTTGATTCTATAATTGCTTGTAAACGTTTGAGCATAGAATGAATGAAATTATTTGTTAGTATATTATCTATTCTTCGCCATTCTTGCACTAACATATGTTTTAATTCGTTCTTATTTGTTATTCGGTGTTTTCGTGCTTTTTGCAATTATAAAATCAAAAGAGTACCCAATTAATTATTAATTCTTAATTTATTTCGTAACAAATTCGTAAATAACAAATGTATGAATACTTTTTTCGGTCACTGTATGTTAACGTTTCATAAAATTGACCAGAACGAGCTGACACGTCAGAATTCCTTTCTAAATATTTATATTCCAGTTATTTTCATTTTAATATTCCTAGAATAAGGTCTACTGTTTCTAGGGGCGAATCCCCACACCTACAGAAGTGTGAAGACAAGTTACTGATGCTAAACTTGTGGGGTTGGATTTTTGTGACAAGCAGAATGATTTAGTTCTTTGGGGGAAAATTTTCATCTTCCTTAATCTACAGAGCTAAAGGTACTACATTGTATTTATAACTATCACTGGACAGATCCTTTCCTCGCTAATGAGCCATCTCAAGTAAAATTGCACAAGATCTGTCACTATGCCATAGACTTCTTCTCAAGTTTACAGTATGCGTTGAATTGTTTCTAAAATAATAAATGTCAAAGTTCTATAAATTTAACTGAAACGGGTCAACATACCATCATTGCGCGTTCAATATCGTAGAACCTTGATTATCCGAACTGTGGTCATTCGAAAATTGGTCATCCTATGTCAGTTAAAGCTAAAATTCTTGATTATGACTCTACTGTATATTTCTAATTCTGTACCATATAGTATTGTACACTGTAAAACAAAATTATTATTTTTGTGCAAAGCATAGTTACAATGTGATCCGTCCTGTTACTAATTACAGTTCAAATAATCGAGTTCCTACTGTATTACTATACTATTTTAAAGTGCTATGTTCTATTTATAGTCTCCTTACAGATAAAGAAGCGATCTGTCTATGAATATATGTATAATACACGTGAAGTTTTACTAATTTGAATAAAAATATTTAAAGTTGACTTTTGGATTCCGAGTAATGTGCTGTTACCATCCTCGGATCACTTTGAAGAAAATTCTAGCGGAATCTGTGTATTTACTGCTGGAAAGTGGGTGCTTCAAAAAGATGGAAATTTATGACGCTGCGTATTAGCAATCTACGAAGAGCACAAAACTATGGGGTTAATTTCGTTTGTTACGTAATTTTGGAGGAAGGCACTGTACCTGACAAACGTATAATATCCACCAATTGAGAGACTTGGACATTTTCGTGCCATCTCATTAACACTAACCGTACCAGGCCCGGTCAAATGACCGGTTTCAAAATTTAATTTAAAACTGTACATTCATTGTTATTTCTTTTGTTCATCTAACTTGATGTAAATTCTTATATTATCTGATTAATCAATTTCTAAATTTTTGTTCTTTTTGCTACTATTTTTACTGAGGAAAATCCATCGCCTGGCTTGTTTATGGCCGGTTACGGTAAGAATAGGTATATGTGAAGTGCTGGTACGGTTAGTGTTAAAGTAATGTTCACTATAATTGGTACAGAACATTCAGATTTGCGGCGTTTAGTTTCATATACATAATTAATTTTCAAACGTATCCCGTTTCGAAGGAATAGCTTCACAATGGGGTGGAAGAATCGACTAAAGATTCTTTTCTGAGCAATACAGTTTTTTGGAAGCAACCGACACGATGGAAACAATTACCGAGGAAATAAGCTCAGATAAAATCGTACAAAAATTTTGCCAGAATTCAGGGTTTTCTTTCTTTTCTCACTTGGCGAACAGCGTCCCTTTGGATTCGCCGCGGACATACTGTTGGCAATAAATACCTGAGAGCAACATTATTCTCCAGGACGACGCCATGCGTCATGCTAGATTGGTATCGGAGACGCGTTATCGCCCGGCGCGACTTTACGGTATAACCTTATACCTTACACGTGTACAGAAGAAGGGCCCGCCACCCTTCTCGCGTCGTTTCTGGACGGTTCCTTAAAATATATCCCTTGACCGATGTATATTTTACAGGTTGAAGCCAAATCTAGAAACTAGACAAAAGACTCGTAACCATTCCCTGAAATTTATACTCAAGACCTTTCTTATCTCCTCCGTAGAACAAAGCCATTAACGATAGCGCCGTTAATAATTAATACCGGGCGCTACAACATATTTAACGAAGACTTTGTAACGACAATTATTGCGGAGTTGATGATGTCGAACGATATGCTATGTTATCAGGTTGTTACCGATGAAATGGCTGATCTATGAATGAAAGTTTCATCAACATTTCAACAGCTGTAGTATGATTCAAAGTCATACTTATATACCAGAATATACTCTAACAGTTTCAATGCACCTTAACCTTTTGACACGGGAATCTACGAACGCATACTCCGAAAGTGCCACGCAAGCCTGCATTCTCATTGTCAGCGTAAATTCGTATAGTCTTCACTGAAATTTGAAGATTCTTCTATCTATTACACAAAGTCGACGCTTGTCTTTTAACGTGTACACAAAGTAGATGAAGAAATTGTACAGGGTGATAAAAAAAGGGGTCTAAGATTTTAGGGGCTTATAGTACTCTCTGAGAGATGTAAAAAATGTCTAATCAACAGAGGTCCTAAACAAATAAGGATATTATCATTCAATTAGTCTCGATGTAACATTTGAGGCAAGATGCGGACATTTCCATAAACGATAATCTTTAGATAAAATGGTGAATTCATGCCTTCAAGAAGTACCGACAGACCATCTCCGAAAGGCACCGAAGAAGTTAGCAATTCAACATGTTCGGAGTCTGCAGTAAACCAAAATGATGCAATTCCTGGTTGCTCGTTTTCAAATTCAACGATGCCAAATGTATCTTTTATAACCACTTGTTCTCTGAATCAACGGGAGGGTGGGTTCAGTGTTTAAAATGTGACGGTTGGAATCACTGTGCATGTGTCGGAGAAGCAGACGAAAACAGAGACATTGTGTACGTGTGACATGTGCAAATAGATCTATCCCATCTTCTCCCGTGTACGGGACAAGACACGACATCGTCACTATGTTTAAAATTATTTTTTTGTACTTTTTATGTTAAATTTGCAAGTTTATTTTATTATATTTCGATAAACAGATGTTGGTACTATACGTAATATTTTTTATAGATGCAACATCAATGAATGTAGTATTCTAGAGCAAGTTTTTCTTAGCGTTCCCATCTTACTCCACCTTCCTCTACTTGGAATTTTACTTGTAGAAGTTACATTCACGAAAATTTCAAGACCCGGTGAAGTTCCGAGGAGGCAAAATTAAGTGTTCATTTGGGAAATCAAGGGTTCCGGGGGCCAGAGGGGGGAAGTGCGGCAAGAGAGATTCTGCGGGGCAAAGGAATTCGAGGAACCCGCTTGCAGCCGAGTGAATCGGCGGAATAGCAAAGGGTACCGAAAGGCGTTCTTCCTTGGACTTTGCAAAAGAAGGGACCGCCGTCCCGGCACGTTTTTCCAAGCCGCGGAGCCGCGGTTTACAAAAGCCGATGTCAGTTCCGCCGATAGAGAGATTCCATTGGTCCCTCTCTGCTGGCGCTGCCGCGCAATATCGACAACCGGCCATCTACCCAATTAGTAACCATCGCAAATTCCCATTAGCCCATGCGAACTATCAGCCAATCTGTTGCCTCGAGCTCCTTTCCTCTTTTCGCAACTGCACATTCGTCAACAAAACTACACGCGAACTCTAACCGATTCCTCACGTTATTGAGTCCTCTATCACGGATTATTGAAGCTCAACATCGTGGAATTGTATTGCAACAGAACTATCAAGTTATCATAGGCAATGTTTTTTGACCATACATATATTAGGTCATCCTGTAAGCAATGTGGCTTTTCCCAAGACCGTACACTGAAGCAATAATACGGTAAACCCTCGATTAACCGAAAACCGGCCATCCGAAAATCAGTCATCCTATATCAGTTATAAGTTAAAATTATTGTTAGTAACACTGTGTACTTAATTTTGTGCCACTATGTATTTTAAATTCTGAAATATGAAGAATGTTTCCAAAGTTCTAAGAATTGTGCTCCAAATTCTTTATTTTACTCATTTTCATCTATGTTGCGTTGTAGTTTTTCAATATAATTCCCATTAAATTGTATACACTTGTCCTAGCGCGAAACTAATTTTTTGAGGCCTCCTTCGAAGAACTTTTGGGGAGTCTCTTTTATCCACTTGTTTACAGCAGTGTTTGGTCGTTAAATCGGTCAACCCAACGATAAAGAGTACTTTCAGATTCCGCAAAGTTGTCAAAAACTCCATGTAACCGTTGAAAGACTTCAGATAGCTTTATGCCCTCTTTCCATAAAAAGAAAATGATGGCTGTTTGAAAGTTCACAGCGCCTTGCATAGTCGCAGGGTTGACACCTCAGAAACACATCTGTACCCGCACCTAGACTGGTGTTCTTGGGAAAATGTATCAGTATCTTCCTGTGCATAATAGTATC
The DNA here is from genome assembly GCA_916610135.2 of Macropis europaea. Lineage (NCBI taxonomy): Eukaryota > Metazoa > Arthropoda > Insecta > Hymenoptera > Melittidae > Macropis > Macropis europaea. The sequence continues at coordinate 24,551,014 of OU744345.1, forward strand.
AGTCATTAGGTCTGCATTCCTGCGCTGGTTCTGAATTCCCAGAACTTTAGAAGCATTCCTCGTAAAATATCAATTTTTATGGGAAACATTGTTGCAATATAAGTCAACCTGTTACCGATCACACTTCGAAAAATCGAGGTTCTACCGTACTTCAAACAATGGTCAACTGTCATTTTGGTATAAATGTTGTAATGTAAAGGCAGATCTTCTTTCAATATGGGACCCCAATTAGACGGGTGTAGATGGAATGTTTCACGTCTTTTAAAAGTTTGAAATGGAAGTGACGATACAGCATATCCGACACGTTATGTTGTACGAATTTAAGAGGAGCAATGCAGGGTTGATGGCGAGAAATGTGTGTGAGGTATATGAGGGAGGACATAATCAGTGTCAGTCAATGCCAAACATGGTTTAGAAAATATCGATCAGGTAATTACAGCCTCGAAGATGCGCCACGCACTGGAAGGGCTGCAGAAATGGACGATGCCATTTTACGGTCTACTCTAGAACAAAATTCAGGTGTGACTATCGAAAAATTATTTTATAATTCGAATTCAACCCATTCATCGATACACCGTCACTTACAAAAGATTGAAACGATCTGGAAGTATGGGCAATGGGTATGCACGAACTGTTGATAGTGAATCTTCAGCAAAGGATGAGACTAATAAATAAATAAACTATTTTTTAATCGAATTAAGACCTCTTACCACACCCGAAACCAGGTGTACACTAGAGTGATTCTTAGCTATAGAGGTCAACATTTTTTTGGAGGGATTTCTTTGATCGCACCGTCTAAAATTGTGACTTTTTTACAAGAATTTTCTGTTTATTAATGCTGTATGGCCTCAACCATAAGCCTTTTCGTGTACAAACATATTGGTATATCAAAACACGATAATGCTGCCCTCGCTGGCATGAGATACCATAAATGCCCGCTAAATATCTGTAGTCCTATGCGACTTACACTTTCGTCAATACTTTTATATTCATAAAGTCGCTGTAAAAATTAATCGAGTTTGAAAAGTTGGTTGTCCTAAGGTGGCCTAAAACGCCACAAAAATGTACCAGAACCTCAATCATACGAACCTAAAAGCTTTCTTTGGGAACTAAATGTGCTTATAAATATAATAATATTTATTGCAAGGTAGAAACTAACAATTTCTATCTACTCGTAATTTTGGTATGGATTCAAAGTTTACATGTATAAATTTTCAAAAAAAGTCATCAACATTTTACTAGAAAAATTTGCAAAAATATGTAAATTCTAATATATTTTTAAACAAATTAATTTTTTGTAAAACTGTTTATGTAGATACATTCGACATTAAAAAATAAACAAATTTTACATTTAAATTTCCTCTCTGTCTCCAACAATTGTCGAGATACACTGTTAAATAGGTTTTTTACCCCCTACTTCGGGGGCTGTTTTCACCCCTTGAAAGTGGACGATGCCCGATATGAAAAGATACGTGTCAAATATTTCTTTGAGATCTATATCATACTAAAATTTCATCGAAAATCGGCGTGTTTCACCTCCGTAACATTTTTTGTAAGTTTGACGTTAAAATTTTGAGCGTATTGTTGTAAGTCAAACAAAATATTACTATTATACATCTAAGAAATTGTACTTTTATAAAGAATTATTCATTAATGCTTGTAGAATAGTGGAACACAATTATGTACGAAACTGACGTGAAATAATTAAAATTTCAAAACTTCAACTGAAATGCAAATTTTGTAGAAACCATTTTTTAATTGATAAACAACTGTTTCATTTAATTACGTATTCTAATTATTTACTTTCAGATCGTATAATTGTGAAGCACATACAAAAGATTCTGACAAAATCTTGCAAAATTTAAGAGATATTTACATTTAGTACATGTTTTATAGTCTGTAACAAAGAGATCAACAAATTTATTACAAGCTAATCAATACGCCGAGGTCAAAATATTACGAGGGCGGAGGGTTAAGCCAACACGAATCGATCGATTCACGAAGATGATTCACCGAGGAATCTTCAAAAATATGTTCGCGAGTCATTGTGAAGGCGGCTTAATCGAACGTGGCCGGCAAAGCAGAGAGCTTCCTCCCAATGTAAGATTCTCTTCGGCAATGCATCCGTTGGCTCGGCAGATTGTTGACCGTGATTGCAATTAGTAACCCGGCGGGGGCCCTGTGTGCCTCGAAAAGGCGCGTCTCTGCTCTCTTCCCTCTTCGTGTTCTCTTCCTCTTCAGGCTAATACCTTGGACCCCCTTCTTCTTTCGGCCCTGACCGCCCCCGAACATGTCAACCAGCAACCTGCAACGTGGACCAAGAAGACGCTCGTAATGGACATTCGTTACGAGGGAAACGGCCGGATCGAAGCTCCTTCGAAAGGCCGGGATTACTCGGCGTTCTCCAGGCCACCAGACATCGAGATACCGAATCTATTTCGCGTAATTACCTGGAAAGACGCCGACCACGCTTTCAGACGGGGAACGTCGCTCACGCACGCAACCCGCGAGAAAGTTTCTGCATTCTGAATCGATGATTGCAATAACGCTCGCGAGCCTGGTACTTCCTAACAATTTCCCGGGAATCGCCCACTTATTTAGAGAAATCTATTTGTAATGTTTCCCGGCGGCGCGCGTGTGTAGTGGTCACGAGCCGTTTTTTTTCATCTTGGTTTTTGCGATGTAAGCAGACGAAATAATGATCGATGATTTAGCAAATTGTTACAGAGACCTTATGCCACGGGTGGAATTGTTTTGTTGATTCAATAGAGCCTGCCGTATCCGAACCCCCATTATCCGAATATCCTAACATACGAATGTTCTGTTATCCAAACAGCCGTTTCGTGAAAACTTATGTTATTTAGCAGCCGAAAAAATGTGGGATCCTTAAATATTGAAACAAACCGTCAATTTTGATGATTTCTATTTGAATAAATGAAGTTGAATATAAAAAGAAGTGATTGTTCTATTATTCGGAAATTCTGTTATCAGGCCACATTTCTCTCCCTATGAGTTTGGATAGGGGAAGCTCTACTGTAGTAAGAAACTTGAACATCGTTAGTTTCTGTAACAAGGAAAGCTACCGAGGTGGTCATCTGAGATTTTAATGAGCTTTTGCATGTTGCTATATCATTTTATTACGAATCTCCCTATGTATGGTGTTGGGCGTAGACGGTCAACAGTTTAAAAGATATTTAATGTTCAGGTTCCGATAGGGTTTATCTACTATAACAGCTGGGTTCAAGTGAGAGAGCATAACGCAGTCCACAAGGCGTACGCACAACCTAGCGCCTTCGTAGATTTCTTTGTAAGTGAGGAGTTGCGTTGTAAGTGAATAGCAATTGATTTATCACAAGCTCGTAAAATGCTATAGTAGCAGACGGGGAACTCTTGGATCCAGCACCCCGGATTCCCGACAAGGAGCTAAGTGCACAGGGTTTTTTCAAGTATCTCTCGTACTTAGCATCGAAAAAGTCAGGAAACTTCGACCATTTTTGTATGTACGTGGAGACACCTTCTCTTTATTGAAATAAACATAGAACATCACGTGTAGCGAACAGCTACCGAAACAGTCGTTGCCAAAATTTGTTAAGTCCTTTTCAATTAACGTAAGAGAGAGCAAATCGGGTGGACTAGATCAAGCAGGACAGTATACTGTAATAATCGCCAATATACACACACATTTTATTTAACACGTTTTTTAGAAACGTAAACAACCGTCAAATCTTTCAACCTCAATCTCAGCAACTCATACAAGGTCAATTCAGCATGTGAGTACACGTAGACTGTTCGATAATGTATTTCCAAAAGTACGTGAGTGCAGTCCAAGGTGATTCGAAAAGGTTATTCGTTGGACATGAGTTCTATGAATCAACATATGGAAAGGAGATCGTGCAAAAATAAATCTGTGAGTGCTTTCCTTCTAACATACATTGCCCTGTACTGGGTGGAACAACCAAGAAACAATTGACTCTACATGAAAAAGTACGTACAAAATGTAGCATAAATTTTGTTCATACGATAACTAACTATCGAAAAAAATTATTTTGATAATTCATTAACCCTTTGAACTCCTTTGTCGAGTGTGACTGGACATCGATTTTATCCACAGGTACTGCCATGTCGAGTCACACTCTTAAATTGCCAGTTTAAATATCTATTATATTTCGCTATATTTTTTTTCGTAGATAAACAATATTACATGTATATGACTCTTTTTTGTAATGGTCTTGTATATACTTTTAACAAAAAAAGTCCTTGAAGTGATCAGGTACATGATTGTTTGTACCTAATTGGTTTCTATCAATCAACGGCCTCTTAAAGTATACTACAAATAAAAAACTGAAAGTAATAGGGGGTTATTGAAAATAAAATTAAAAAAAAATTAGAAGTTCAAAGGGTTAACTACATGCGTACTTGATTATGCCTCGATATCATTGCATACAGTGTACATGGAAGATAGAGGTCCACTGCATAAAATAGGACAAGGTCTTATTTCGCCTGCGTGGGTCGCGTCACCGCAATACATCTCTCAGTCTATGACAAAAATTGTTAATTGTTTGAAGAAGTTTCCAGTTATGAAAGATGAATAGAGATGTTTATCAGCGAGACCAAAGAAACGGTGTCGCCTCGGCGCCGAAAATACGATTTAGCAAGGGATCGAAGCGCTCGGACGGATCGAAAAATCGATTCGCTCTCGATACGATGGCTCTACCGCATACCGGTCGATGAAATATTGGAACGGCCTTTTATATGCATCGTTTCGCGGTAGTTAGCCTGCATCAGGTCGAACACACGTGCACCTCCACGTAGGCGCAGGTGCACACACGTAACCTGCGTAGGCAGCGCTGGTAACGAACAATCAGCGGCGCCCGTTACAACCGTGATTTTATGTTCCAATTTGCAAACGCGACGTTAAAAGCCCTCTCGTCGTCGGTAACCACTAACACCAGCACCACCGTCATCGTCGTCGGCGTCGTCGTCGTTGTCGTCGTGGCCGTCGGCCTTTCCGGACCCGGCCGTGAGAAGAGATTACCATCGGTCGTACCAAGCATCGCAAGAAACGTCATAACATTCATCAGGAAAATAATATCGCGGCAAATTAACGAGCTGAATCGGCGATCGCCACGGAAATTCATGCTAGGAACGTTCGATGGAAAACGACAATGAAGATGGCCGCTTAACACATTATCTACCCGTTCATTCTGGTGTTGCTGCGTTGCTATAACATTTCAATAAAAATATGATGTTTGTCATTGACTGCATCACTAGAATCACTGCTACAACTGTTTGAATAATTGTTAACACGTTGAACACCACAGTGGAAACAGCCATACCTAATCAGTAGACTGCGGATGTTTATGCAATTTAATGTACAGTGGGACCTCGATTATCCGAACTGTAATTAACAACAGAACAGCCAGCACTGTAACTACATTTCGCATAAATATGATAATTTTATTTTAGAATGTAAAATACGTAATGGTGGAAAATTAAGTACATATTGTTATTAGTGATAATTTTAGCTCGTTGCTAATATAGGATGACGAAATTTGGCTGAACCGAGTTCGGATAATCGAGGTTCTACTGTATCCAAATTGGTGAATGATGGACATTGAATAACTTACAATTAGAAAAAAAAATTACATATTTTCAACATCTCAGGGAGCAAATACAGTCTTGTTGAAGTTTCCCTTATTTAATGCATTAACATAACAAATATGGAAGTCTAAAAATGTATATTTGCATAATCATCCGCAGTCTACTAATCAGACACGATGTAACTTACTATTTTTTATATAAATCGTAAGAACAAAAAAAATTTGAGTACTCAGTCGTGTTCTTCTGGTCCTACATTATTCTTTCAGTATGAAGTTTGCTCAGAATTTTACGACAATCAATAATTATTTAATTAAATTAAATTTGAGGTGTCGGTCACTGGTGACGGCTACGGCGTTCAACGTGTTATAAATTATTTTCATCGGGATAGAAATGAACGAATTATTGGCAACGAAAGACAAATTTAAGCCCTTGTCGTACAATTTAATTCAAATAACGGTACTATTTTTCATAATAACATACACTAAAAATACTGCGTCTATATACGTATCGCAACAGAAACTAACCCTGTTTATAATTGCTATAAAATCTCCGCAATTGAAATATATTTCGTATCTCAAGCGTTATGACTAGTATAACTTGTCATTTTATTCTGTGGCATTATGTTACTATGACAAGTCAGATTCATCAATGGAGTCCAAGGACTTAATCGGCTTCTGGTTCATGAGCGCTGGCAGCTAAAGGCTATTGACAGGCTTCCGGTAGGTAAAATATTTTGAACTTTCGGTAACAATTAATCCTGGTCATATACAAAGCGAAGTGTTAAAGGTGTTACAGGCTAACATTTCTAAAATTTAACAGAATATGAGATTTTTATTCTTAACACGTTATCTGCTACACCGAATTGTGTAAGCCGGTTATGCGAAACGGAGACTTTTGTACTTTTCTGCACCGGCAGTACATATTTCATCGTACAATAATTACACACAAACATCCATTTAAAAATGGTATCAAGTAAACAAAAACGTATAAAATTAAATCTTGGGAAAATACAGTCAGTGTATGATGGTACGAAATAAATTATATAGTTATAATTTAGTATTGATGATACTGAAACAGGAAGTGCACATATGGAGCTGATCTTCATAATTAGTGCAGAAAGTAATAACTTTATTTTTGTTTCATTTGGACAGTGCTATTGATATTGACAATAATTTATAGTAATTCTTACAGTACTTTTTATTTTCTTTATGAAAAGTCTGTGCAAGTGCAGCATTCAAACTGTTAATCGCAGAGCCAGGTTCATTGTGCGCAGTCGACTAAACGCATATTTATTCGCAAATAACACTAACTTCTAGTATTTGTTATAACTGTAATATTCTTATATTTTAGTATGAATAGAAAAGCAGGACTTCGAAAAAGTTTATTTGCCTTATAAAGATTATATATTCTATTCCACTAGTTTCTCAAAATGAGTATGTTTCACAGTCTTACCATGAGTCATCATGTTATTCGTCAATAGATGCGGTACAATCGTACACATTAGCCAATGTACATTGTATATTTAAAGAATCAAGGTATACTTGAAATTACGTTAATGACTACAAATAAAAAAAAAGTACCTTCATTATACGACACCATCTTTGATATGAAACAGTCGCTGAAAAACATAAATCTTATGTCTCATAAATATAATAAATTATATAACACATAATAAATACATACATGTAGTAAATTATATTTTAGAAATATTGCCCTGCAGCACTCTTAATTTCCCACCCTGTATAGGGTGTTTTGTGACAAGTGGTGCAATAGAGCAGGGTATGATTTTGAATGAAAAAATAAATAGAAAATGTTGACTATAATTTTGTTGTCTGAGGCTTCCCTTTTGTAAGAATTAAGTTTAATTATTTAATACGCTATTAATAACTACATTAAATTATTTCAATGTTATTCTGTGCAGAAAAAAAACACAATTGTGCAAACTTTCAAGCAACTAAAACTACAGAATATCTTATAAATAGTGTTACTTCATAACTTTCTAATTTATTTAGCAAAGATTGTATGCGACAACAATTCCAACGACGTCATGTACTTGTTCAGTAATGTAAGTGTTAATTATTATTTATCGGCACTTAACACAACGTTGCTAAAATTTATTAATACAAACACGATTACAAATAATAGTTCTGTGTTACTTAAATCTAATTAGTTAACTCTAGCGTCCATATGGAGTGTTTAAATACAAGACTTAATATTTTTTTTATTAAACTACTGAATTTGCAGCAAACATTCATTAAATTGTCTTATTTCTCCAATCAAGATCTACAATTAAAAAATTGATTCCATAACTTCAAGTTTTTCACATTTACATCTACTTTTTTATAGAATAGGTCAATATTTTATTATTCTAAGATTCGCCACTTTTCTGCAGCTACTATATTTTAAGTCCAGCTCTATAAAAACAGTCATGCAGATAATAATCATCCCTTGTTTGGCAAATATATACACAATCGGCAATTTGTTTACTTAATTTTCTGAAAAATTAGGCATCAGAAAAAAAAGTTGATTCCACATTTTTGGTGTATTTTTACATACTTACAACATCATCCCCTGACTGGCTGTACCTAGCGCTCCAACAAAAATATATTCGGAATGAAAAAGTTGCTAAAAAATTCGATAACCGCGGAAGTAGCACATAGTGTGTATCTTCTCAAAATTCAATTAAAGGACTCATACTCCACACCTTTTTATAAATTTTTCTTTCCTTTTCACAAGTACCGTAACCCTTTGAACTCTCGCAAGAAATATATCATGTACATCGTGTAATCGAAGTATTTCCATAAAAGAGGACGTTGAATATTCAACGTCGAATTGATCTATCGAACATAAGAAAGCATGAAGAAATAAAAAGGAGGATGTTCGTTGGAACAATGAGATACCGCAACACGGTCGACAAACGAACAAGGAGATGGGGGTTAGCCACCCCATTACTGGATATAATTTACATAAACCATAAACATCAGGATCGAACAATAAACGTAAATAATTACGTATATTCTTAAACTGTCATAATAAATTCCACGCATCCATCGTTGCGCGGCTCGTTCCACTCGCGCGATGCTTTCTCTTCATCCTCTTCTAACATTCTCATCCGACCCCAACCAGATCTCATCCTATCTCTCTCCTTCTTTCCCGCCGTTATGTTCCTTACCCCTGTGTCGCTTCTTTTGTTCCTGTTGCTTCGGTAAATTATACTTTTACGAGGGCGAATCGAGCGCTGATTACGCCGCGAGTTATCGCCGCCTCTAATACAACAGCTGGAGATCAGATGAAAGTAAACTGGGCTACCAAACTGAATAGCCGGGATTATCCTTTCAAAAACTATCTTAATAGGGCTTCCTTCATTGGAGGGTCAAAGAAATCGAATTTTTGTCACATTTCGATAGTAGTAGACAGACATTGGCGGATTTGTTTGAAATACTAGATCCACATAATTTTTAATCCAACAAAGGTTTTTATTATGCAGGATGTGGCACGTAAAGCGTGACAGTTGAATATTATCGAAAATATAGGAGATATGAAAAAATGTTTGGAAAAATGGAGATATTTTAGGGGGCACACTTTTCAGCGTAATTTAATTTTTTGTACGTGAAGATGTCAAGCATATTTCGAGGTCATCACCTTTTTTTTTAATGGATCTACATATTGTTTAATATACGTAAGTATAGTTCATGGCAAAACGAATTCAATGGTTATAGCCACCCTGTATATTGTCAACATAAAAGAGATACACATTATAAAATGCATCTAAATGTGGGAGTTATTCACATTTTTACATGCTAAATAAAGTTGAAAATTGGCTCTGCACGAAAGACTTACTGGTTGATACAATTTGGACCCAGTGGTTATTCTGGCACAGAAAGAAAACATATTCATCAGTTGTTAGCTTATAGTGGGAACGTGGGATTTGCACATGAAATAATATACACGTGAGTAATCTTAACGATGTTCATTCCAAACTAAAGTCACTAAAATTAATAACGAACTATAGCAATAAATAAATCGACTGAAATGTGCGTTACGTGGCTTCCTCGCGCATTGCGAGTAGCAGGCGAACTCTTTTAAATTCCATACACGTCGAGGACTCAGAAAGGACATCGCCCAATTGACACAAGCCGACATTTATGCAATTTTGATATAATGTGGAATTCGAAAAAATATTCGGTGTTTTTTTTATAGGCGAACATTCATGTTGAAATGATGAAAACACTCCTCAAAATTAGGGTTGTAAACGCTATTTTATTGAATATCTCGGTAACTATTCACATGCTGAATTTAATTTTGTGTGAATCCTTCAAATTGAGATTAAAAGAGTCAGGAGTTGTTAACATTAAAAAAAATATATATTAAAGAAATAGTGTGTGTATGTTGATAACTGTTACAGTATCCTGCCTCGGTTGAATCTAAAGAAATGTCCAAGGTGTTCAACATTCTATACCGTTTTGGGGAGCGAAATGCCAGTTCTAGCCAATCAGCGGATTGCTCAGGAAATTTGACAAACTACTGCGCACTAAGCTCCTTGTCTAACTGGGCCACCATGACCTAAGTAGGTTAATACGTTCGCTACCAGCATCACATATGTGTGACGCGTTGATTCTGTTTTGAGAGCTGGACGTCACACATGTGTGAGAGAGATAATTAATAAAAATAAAGCATGATCTGTGGTGGATGTTTTTCTCGAATCAACCATGGTAGCGACCGTGTTAACGAGAGGTTTGACATTTTATTGACACATTATAGGGTGTCTGGCCAGGTATGGGAGTTTCCACTGCGGTAGTGAACGTGTTAACGAGAGTCGGGCGTGTAAAATTAATAAAAGAAATTCTGCGGTGCACCACCGCCTGAATAGTTTGTTAAAGCCTCGAGGACTACATTCGCCTGCTTGCGTCGCAACAACAATCACAATACAGTAGCACCTCGATTATCCGTACTATAATTACTAATAGTATGGTTCACATTACAACCATATTTTGCATAAAAATGCTAACTTCATTTTAAAATATAAAATAAAGAGTTGTGCAAAATTAAGTACACAGTCTCATTAATGATACTTCTAGCTTGTAACTGGTATAGGATGACTAGTTTCCGGATGATCAGTGTTCGGATAATCGAGGTTCTACTGTATTAACTCCAAAATTTAGGTTTAATAGCAGCGTCTGATGCTGACCCTTTTCTGTATAATGTACTAGTGTCTCATCTTTTCTGTATACGTATGCCGTTTTCTGTCTCTTTTCACAGTATAATAAAGACATTAAAAAATATTAATCGCTAGAACGGTGTTTAGTGCATCCAAGGGCGTTGAGAAGAGAAAAAGATAAAATTTAAAGGAAACGCATCTTATCTGCTGCTCCGTTCGGATCACGTACACGATCTGGAACGTATGGCCGAGGATCTAGGAATTCGAGAAAGAAACTTGAAATGTTGCACGACGAGATCTCGCGAGAGGTTCATCTAGATCAAAGGCTCCGTTGACCCTCTGACTGACGAAACGCTGGATTTACTCCGACGTTCCACGTTGCCTCCTAAACAACCCGGGCACGTATACACGTACCTCGAAAGAAGTAACGGAGATACACTTGTTCGGCATCATCCGAGACAAGAACAGGAATACAGTTAAAGAAACAATGGGAGCATGTAACACAACGACCGTGAGATCTTAATTGACGCAGTTCGTCGAAAAAGTCTCCCCATAATTAAGAAACTTGTAGATTATTAAAAAGACAAATATTCTATACTGTTGCGACTATATCCTTATTGGGAAGTTTCGTCCGCTCGTATGTCTGAAACATAAATTGCTATATAACAAACATTTACTTCGGATTAGTCGCTAATATACAGTGACCCATGAAATTTATCACATCATTATGTTACTTCAATATTCTTCTATTTAACACTTTTTTAAGGCAGTGTTATTTAAAGCAAGGATGTGGTAGCTCTAACAAATGGCATTTCAAGTACGCTTGAAAAATTTGTAGTTAATTGGTTGCACTACAATTAAGAAAGAAAGGTAATTATGAAAGTATTTGGATAATTTCGTGGGTCACTGTAATTTCCCTTATTGTCTCTGGCCCTTTGCTATTTTTCGGGTAAAGTTTCAACGCCTCTTTTGTAAAATTCGGATTTTGAGGCTAGAAGTTCATTCATGGCCCCTTCAGCCTGATTGTCGTTTAAAAATTCCTTGTCTTTCAGAAAGTTTTGCAAGGACTTGAATAAATGACAATACGAAAATGCTAGGTCCGGGGTACATGGCAAGTAACTAAGCAGTTCCAACCCACATTCATCCATTTCTTGTGTCTTCAAAGACACGTATACTCTGGCATTGCCTTATTGAACACCTTTCCTATTCACTAAGGATAACCGCTTTTCTTTTATCTTCTGGACCAGTTTCTGTAATTCTTCTTCTTCTTCCTCTTTCATGTAACTCAGTATCAACTGCTATAATCATTCAACCGGGTATCATATCTTCATATCTTCGCAATATGCATTTGAAAGATCAATCTTTCTGTAGTCTAAATCGAACATTCGAAGCATTCAGACCAATGCATATCCTCTCTGTTAAAAGCGTTAAGAAATGGACATAAGCGAAATTCATTTGCCGCATTGTATGCTGTATAAGTTTAAAGAAGGTAGTGCAGCTATGATTACTGTTAAAAATATTCAAGGTTCAAGGTTCGAATATTCACCATTCATATTCTTCTGACCTTGCACGAACCAATTACCATTTACTCCGATTACTACAGAATTTCTTCACCAGTAAAGACTTCAATATTTATGGCCATGTAAAATTAACTAGGAATGAATTTTTTTAGTTCAAAAAGAGAAGAATTTTTTGAAGAAGGAATAAAGAAGTTATCCAAAAGATGAAGCATTGTTACAGCAAGAAATGGTCAATATGTAGATGACTAAAGTTAACGACATTGCTTATTTTGCATTGAAAATTAACTACGGAAACGACATTACTTATGGGATGGCCTGATAGCAAATAGACAGGGAAAGATTGTTGAAAGAAATGAAACATACACTATTTAATAAAGTATAAATTTCGTCAACTTTCAACTGAAATTTCGTTACGAACTTTCCGTGCAACACAACAGCCATGCCGAGATTTCGACGATCACACCATTTTTGACCGTCTGTACCTCATCTTCTCCTATACATGGTTGAAATTAAGAGCATTTTATTCGATTTCCATGGAAGATGCCAGTGACGATTCACACCGCGTAGAAGTTGGAGGATTTCAACGAGGCGTCGTCGGTGAACCGTGGCCCATTTGCAATTCCGAATTGTTTTGGAAACTAATTTCTACGTAGAACGAGGAAAACCGCCGCACGGTGTGTCCGTGCGGTTACACTGTCATGTACAGAACCTTCCTGTAAATTAGATTAGTTCGGATGTTCGTTACAATCACGTCGGGACGTGTTACTTCGTTACTACGACGGACCGTCTGTCAATCTCATCGGGGAATTTCGCCTCCATCGCGGTGAGTTTTCCGATTTTTACTTATTCCTGAAAGTTATGTACGCCCGGTGAAATTTTAAATTGCGACGGAAAGGTACACGCTTCGTTACAAGTTAAATCGCGTCCCCAGAAATCGACCTCGTTGAACGAGAATAATTCTGTAAAAACGAACGTAAGATAGGCTGTACCTTAAAATCGCTAGAATATTTCATTGATAATGTAATACTCTTTTTGATGTGTCCATTCATTGAGAATCGTCTGAAGCGATCTTGAAGCCGAATTACACCTTCAAAGGGTTTCATGGGACGGATGTAATCAACCAAACGTATTCTACGGGTGTAAATCAAGTACTAAACTAATTCCGGTCGCGGAATCGGAAGGGTCCTCGGTGTAATCAAACTTCCGCACACGGAACTCTACGGAAACCGCGAATACAGATTCAACGAGAGGTGTGCATCGATTCCTATACACTCTGTTCGAGACGTGTACGAATCGCCTGACAATTACGGGAGTTGCAAACTTTTCTATCGCGGTCGCGTGTTATCGATCGACGTTACACGACTCTGATCGCAATACAGCATCGTCGAGGAGACAACCGAGCTCGATGAATCTTTCAGTCGGCTGCAATTGCTCGTCGAGGAACGAGATGAAGACGATTAGAGCTATAACCATCGAGATAATTTAATATTCGAATATTTTGTAGATACATGAATGCTACAAACTTCGAATATTTTACTGCTCGAACATTATTATTCAAATAGGACAATATTAAACGATTACTGAACATGCTGCGGATCACCTGAATTGGTGGAAATATTGGGTCATCCCATAAGTAATGCGGTTCTTTCCGGTACGCATAACTTTGCAAACCTTTTTAATACGATTTTGGTGACGGTGAATCATAGAATGAGTCGAATTGAACTTTCAGGATGATTCCTGAAAGCTATCATTGGATTTTGTTCAACAGTAACCCGTGAAACATCTACATCGAACTTTTCACACTGCCTGGCACAAAGTTCATTATTAAGAGTATACTTTCTAACTCGAAAATCTTTGACAATGGATTACGCTAATAATTTGTCCATACACGTCAGATGTGTTTTTCACCGCTACAGTTGCATTATTTCTATTCTTAAACTCATATAATATAACATGCAGAATATGGCCTTTCGTACCGTTCATTTTAAACATTTATAATAATTGCAATATTCGATCTACACTTGTGTGCTTTCGGAACAGCATTGTCTGAAGGATCCTGTTTACAGTAGTATGTATATTAAACAGATGAGTGACGATCATGATGAGTACCATTGTTTTAAACACAGCTCTCGCAAGAACCGCATTATTTATGGGATGACCAAATAAAATGAGGATATGTCTTATTCGGTGACAAAATTAACGAACTGCTTTTTAAATATTTCAGCTAGTGCTTCCGGTCAAAGAGTCTTTTCTGCAGCTGGACATATGATGATTGTAAATATGTAGAAGATGCTTGCAGCCGAATAATGTAAATACCCTTTGTTTTTAATTACTAAAAGCAAAATGTTGTATAGCATGTTAAATGAAGATCAAGTTTAAAAGACAACGTTGAACGTAAAAAATTTGATTTATAATCGTAGTAGTCGAATACTACAAATATACAGATGCTTACAGTGCACCAAGGAATTCGACTTATATTCGTCAAATGTATGAATCGCTGAATTGTTCGAATATTTAAATACAGAAAAATTTGACCATCAGTTCCAACCCTAAATGTGATATCGTTAGATCGATAAATAGATATAAGAATTTGATTTATTTAATTAATTAACGGTTAGTAACCCTTTTCTAAATTACAATATTAACATATCAAAATAAAGGAGATTAATATAGGCAGTTTTTGGTAATAGAACGTAGAAAATGGTACTAGTCCTCAAATTTATACTAGTTTCTTGTTTTTGGAGAGGGACAAAAAAATGGCCCAGGTACGGAAATTCCTACCGAAACTCTTGTTATAGGAACAATAACACAGTCAAGATATATTTATGAGATATAAGATAAGCTGTTGCAATTACATCCGGATAGCGTCAACGGAATGGATCGATTACGACACCTCCTCAAAGACTTATAGGTGATATAAAAACACATTATTTAGAAAAAATCCAAAGTTCAAGGATCGAAAAGTATCCACAAAACGATGTAGAGTATGTAAAGTTCATGGGAAATGTACTGATTCGTCCTTTATTTACAAATCTCCTAAAATTCCTTTATGTAACGGCGAATGTTTTCAAAATTATCATACAAAACAAGAATATTAAATTTTATTTTTATGTATAATTAATTTTTTTTTAAATATATGTAATGAATTTTAAGAGCCTTTTTCCAATTTTAACTTTTTCTATACTTACAACTTAACATTTTCTCTGTACGGATTTGCAACAGGTAAATTTCCTTCAATTTCAAATAACAAGTACAAGTCACAAACATGATATTTTAAAGCCAATTCTATAGTTTCTATTCTTATTTCAATGGCAAAACTCTACGGAAACCAGCTATAGGTTTCGGTTTTCTGTATTGGGCTTCCACTTTTAGAAAAATAACATAATATCCACTATAATAAAATAATATAATATAATATCGACTTTTATTGCTCCATATTTCACTAAAAAAATAGACTGCAACAGAAGAAAATGAACAAAAACATATAAATATATACAGGGTGTCTCGCAATGAATAGCACAACCGAAAAATTGACAATCCCATGTGAAAAAAGAAGCAAACAAAAAATATGGAATAAATTCTTTTAGCATGACTCTTCATTTTTAAGAAGTAACATAATGATCCAGACTGTGGTGAACGGGCATTGCGTTCGTGAAGCCCAGCCCCA
The DNA here is from genome assembly GCA_916610135.2 of Macropis europaea. NCBI lineage: Eukaryota > Metazoa > Arthropoda > Insecta > Hymenoptera > Melittidae > Macropis > Macropis europaea. The sequence continues at coordinate 24,566,960 of OU744345.1, forward strand.
AAGGAGGACAGGGATCGGTTGAAGATTAACCACAGCGGTTTAGCAAATTAAATAAAGACTGCGTGAAGTAGCCTTCGAGGATGCTTTGCCGTTGGCCCCGCAGGACAGCGTGTTCGTGTTCCTGTCTTGTCGTGATCGTGCAGAGGAAGAGGAAAAAAAAACGAGATGGCGGATACCAGAGAGTTCGAGAATCGCGACAGCTCGAAGCGGTTACACGATTTATCTGGCGGGTCTCGCTTACGTACCCGACCATTAATCGATTAATCAATTAAGAGGTCGATTAATTATCGAAGCGAGGCGGCGGTGTGAAGGCGGAACGGGCGAGGGGTAGACGCGGGTAATTAAATCGTCGCGTCGGGCCCAATCGGACGTACTCGGGGGACCCCGACGAGAGGAGGCCACAAATGATTTTGTCGTAACGACGTGGAGCACCCTGGACCGTCCCTGCCCGGCTAATTAAGTCTTAGTCGTATTCGTTTGCTCCTTTTTTGCCCGATGATCGTTCCGGCTAACCAGCTTCGAAAGTCACCACTTCAAGGTTGATTCACACGAGGCGACAGCCCACGCTCCGTATCGGTACCGTACATTGACATATTATCGCCCTACGGTATCTCGAGTACGCTCTTGTTCTAGCCGGCCATTTGCATGTTTCTCATTTAACCGTACCGCTGTTCTGCAGAATTTTCGTTTTTCGTTCGCTCGTTACGGGAACAAGCCACCGAACGAAAATGAAGCTCAGTCTTTCAGTAAACGTTAGCGTAATTGTCCTGTTACCCGGGACATTTTTTGTCTAGAAACGATTACCGTTTGTACTTTAGTGCCAGAATAGAGTAACTGGTCTCATTCGTCACAGAGGCATTTTCGAATGATGAATTAAATTGCGCTCTTTGATCAACGGCGATTCAGCCCGTCGTTGAACAAGCAATTCAAACTCGTCTTGCTTATCACGGAGCCATCTTTCAAGAACGGTTAACTGGTTTTCCCTAGTTAACACTTTGACGGGCAGAAAAATTTTCTGAAAGCTGGTTGCCATTGACAATGTTCGCAGGTCATCTGTTAAGTAAGAAAACAATTTACGTCGCTGTTACATCGATTTTTTATCATTTCATAAATACTTAGGTGTTTATTTTTTATCAGTAATAGACATGCTCATTTATTTGTTTCACATGCTTGTTAGTCAAATAAATGGAAGCATGTACATACATGTATGTGGAATGTCCCGGAAGTAAATCGACAAACTTTTCCAGCGTCCGTGGCAGGTAATTTTGAACCAAAAAGTTCATATATTTATACTATAGGTCTTAATTCATTCGTGAATCATTTGTTTCAAAAAAAATCTATGCCCACGTACCTGCACTAGAATAATATTTTGTCTTTATTTTTCACGTGTTTCTTGTTTTTACTTGTTTTTACTTACTAAATATGTTCTCCAAATAGAACTTTATATGTAGCTCTAATGAAAGTTACCACTGCATTTAAGATATTTGTTTTTTAATCAACCTTCCTATCCATTCCTCCAAAAAATAAGTATTTATAAAATTATAATACTTTTCCTAAAATGACACTTTGGAATGTAGAAATAGACTGAGTATCATAAGCAGTCTGCATTTTCGGCAATAATTACCTTCTCACACAATACTTAGCAATCAGATTAAATTACGCTTGTTTCGATAATAGATGAACGAAAAGCTGTAGTGTATACATGTATATACCACACCTGTAGCGTATATTATGAACACTTTATAAACGGAAAAATATAATAATACGCAAAATGAATACATAGAAATGCGCTACAAACTCATCGTTTACAAAAAATGCATTAACATATGTATAAAACATATACGAATATAAATAGAAACTTTAAGATATATTAAGTAAATTTAACCTTTTATGGTCCTAATCATTTTTCATTTCTTTTTTATGGATACATCTCCAGGTCACAGCTATGTAAAATTAATTACTATTCTGTTAGATCGCAATTATCCCACTTACTCTTAGAAAAGATAGCATGATTCGCAGATAACGTCAATTTAAGTTTCAACGAGCCTGCACTGTATTCGATTTGACACAATACCATATCAACCATCAATAAAGTATTAAACTGACCAGAAAATCTCTAAACCGCCGTCCACAAAAAACAATTTATATCACATACCGACACCCTTCAAATCAGATAACTTCTATAGCAAACATTTTTTCGTATTTTCAATTATTTACAAAATATTAGGTAACCAAGAAAGTTTGTGCTGTTTTCATCGGTAGAGATACATGACACAAAGTGGATTTAACAATATTTTATTCCGAAAAGTAGTCACTGTCGGCTTCTATTACCTTTTTCCAACGATCTAATAACTTCTCTATTCCGTTTTTATAAAAGTTGCCCTTCTGGTGCCAAAAAAAGTGCTTCACCTCTCTTTCGACGTCTTGTCGATTTTAGAATCACCGATTTCGATTTTTTTTTGCTCGTTGCATTATCTCCGAATGCAGAGAATATTTTTCGAGCGGCCTCTGAAGCCCTGGTGCCCAATTTGAATTCATAAAGTAAACAAGCCCGAATAATTGACTTTGAGACAGTCATACTTAGTTCAATTTTTCAAAACTTTAAATGATTAAATGTCTTAGATTATATACACCGGTAAATTGTCGGTTAAATAACCTTTCGTTTAAGCATACATAATCACTCTTTTAATTGATAAAGGGGGCAAAGGTGCAGTTTGAAAACGATAACACCGATAAACGGCACGAACTTTCTTGGTTACCTACCAATTAAATCAGACATAGTGTATGATAAAAAATAATTTTAACTGAAGTCTTAGAGTTGCAACAACAGAACGACAGTCGTGAGAGAATGAGAACCATCGTCAGTAAAGAGTTGGACAAGGAAGGACCAATCGTAATGTACTCGCAATCTGGCCGGTCGTATCGTCGGAGTCGACTTTCGTGATAAGTATAACGGAGACGATAATGCGAAACAGTGACGAAAAATCTGTGTATGTGCACGCGCCCATCGCGGGCGTGGGAATCGCAAATAGGGGTCTTATCATGCTATACAAAAGACGATAGCGATTTTTTTCTTTGCACGGCTGCACGATGATCCTCGAGTAAATCGCAAGTGACGATCTCTTTGGCTCGATGAATCTGATGCCCGTCGACCCGTGAGAGTTGAAAAGTCACATCGGTTTCATGCCCCCCCCCCCCCCCCCCCCCCCCCAGTCGATGTACACCTGGGAAGCTTTCGAAATAAAAACGACGCATCGATTAACGCGCATGTGGGACAGAACATTATTGTGCCCAGCGTTTATCAAACTTGGAATCACTTGGACATTGTGATTCGTAAGTGTCAACCACGAGCTATTCCATCATCGTTTTTTCTCACGTGACGAGGTATGCTGTGTACAGGGTTTACTGCCTAATATAGATACCCGAAATACCTCTATTATTACTCCCTGTTAACACGTTGAATTCCCTAGGGGTCAGCAGTGTCCGGCGCCATAGATTTAATTCAATTAAATAACTATTAATCGTTATACAATTCTGGAAAATCTTAACATTGCCATAATATAATATAATATATTAACCTCTTACCGCATCATTTTTCCTTTTGTTATAAAAAAACATATATTAAGTGTAAAAAGGTGCATCTATTATGGAAAACATATTGAACAAATTTTTTTAATATATTTAATTACGTAATCTGCAGACACGTTTTTATTTGGCTTTTTAAACCGTATAAGGTCTCGGAATTCGTGATGCAATTTTTGACAATAAAGCGGTTGAGATGCCTACTTAAGCTATACAACAATGTACAGAAATCGCAAACATTTAAATTTTCCGGACATCGTTGGCTGATTATGCTTGAAAATCATAGCACCATGGATTAAGATTAGATGAATGCGTGGATCGAAATGGTGCTTATTATCAAGTGTTATTTTTAAAAAATAAAATGGCATATTATATCTAACAGAAATATGTAAACAAATTTATGTCAAAATAAAAATTTATTTCGTAATTGCGTTTTGAAACTTTCCCACTTCTTGTCATACATACTAACATATCGGATCTCTCCGCCACCCACAATGAGCTGACAAGCATCTCATTTAAACGCGCTACCAAAACCTTTCTTCTCGTTCACCATTCTTATTAATTGTAACGTTATTTATTTATTTTTTTTCTTACATACTTTGATTGCCTTTCTCTCTCCCTTTTACCCCTTCTTTTCTGATGTTTTCTTTCGTAAACTCTTCCATAGTTGCTGCATACTCTCACTCTTCGAAAGAAATTATCGAAGGCTACGTGAATCTCACATGCTGAATGATCCTTGTGTGAGTACTTGAGATTGAGGTTTCGAAAGAATTAAAAGTTGTTTACGTTTTGAAATATACAGGATGTTAAAGAAAAGAGTTCAGGACCTTAAGGACAAACAGTATTTGTTAGTTACAAGCATTCTTCTTTGAGATTAAAGAAAGTGATTTGCTCGGTTCTGATGCTCTCGGACGGCATGAAAACGATGAATTATCTTACCATTTCATCTTCCAAGAAACGAAAAAAAAAAGAATTCTATAAACTCCAAAGTTTACAGACGGTGGTCCACATGTCCTCCTTCCAGTTTCACGCACGCTTTACATCTTCGTATCACAGAATTGCGAATTCTTTCGAAAATTCCCAACTTTGTTCTGCGAGTCAATATTTTATTCAGGTAAAACCCTGAACCCTTCTTTAACCCTAGATAACTAACTTTTCGTAGAAATGACGATCGGAACATTTGAATCTCGTGATATTTGCTTACTAAATAAACTAATTATGCTGATTTATTTATTAATAAATTCAATACCAAATAAACTTTTTAATTTCATTTATCCTGTTCCTTCATCAGATGAAATATTTTTGTTTCTAAATCAAAAAAGTTCAATTACATTCGTGTTTTAAACTGACATCGGCATGTTCACGAATGCTTAGTAATAACGTTACTCACAGATAGCTTAGTTATCTAGGGTTAACACTCTGTACACGCCAAACAAAATGTGTGTGTTGGCAAGTGTTACAGTCTCATGTATCGCTTACATCTTTTCTGATTCGAGAAACATGGTCGAACTTTATAATATTTTTGGATGCTGGGCGTGAGTGAATCTAATCAAACAGCAGTTAGAGTAACCTGGAAAAAAAACCTGCAGGCTTAGGTCTATTCATGACATAACAACCTGTGATATGCGCAAGGGTTCCTCATCTGGTACTGTAACGTTTTACGAGTTTATGATACGTCAATTGCTATATAGTTGAAGAAATTAGCAATGCTCCAGTTTCTCCGTATCATTGAAACAGTTTCATCCGTGTCATGAGCTTTGCGTAATAATTTGCTAAATGCTTGAGGATTATTTCGCCTGCATGGATCTCAACACACCTGAAAACTTCAAATTGGCAAACGACCGGTGAAGTCGCATTCGCAGGCCCCGAGGGCAGCGATGAATTTCTCACGAAATGTCAGACATTAAAGCACATGAAGTTGAACGCCCAGGGCGCGTGCCGTGTATATTTGTAATTCTAATGGCGAACGTGCTCGCGTAGGAACTCGTCTGCTTCGTAATAGCCCCCGTGGAATTCGGGAGTCAGGGGGGTCTACACCTTCCTAAATAACTTTTTGGGTAGAAGCAATGTACGTATCGTCAAAAATGTCGCAACAGAACCTGTTCAACGTCGATCTAGAAAAAAGGTCATGTGATTTCGGACACTCTCCTAATGTAAGTGTTGAGAATAATTATACGAGGTGCGATGAAAGTTTGGCAACGTTTTAGGCAACTGTCTTCTAACAAAATTTCTATTAACAAAAACTAAAAAATAATAAGAACATTGGAAAAAGCATCAAATTTTATTTAAACAAGGTCGTTTTCGAAGAAACCGCAATTTGCTTTGATACATGAGACGCTTTTGGAATTGGTTGACCGATGTGCGCAGCGTATTTTCATCTATTTCGTTCCACGCTTTCACCTACTCTTGCTTTAACGGCTCCACGGACTTGTAAAGTTTAACACAGGCCTTGCTCTTTGAAACGTGTATAGCTTTTAAAACCACAGATTTTCCGACATTGAGCAAGCGAACTACGTCAACCGGACGTTTTCCGCGCATATGCAAGCAATTATAGAAATACCACTATGTATTCTATCTTCTAAAAAAAAATTATAATTTTTATGCAAAACATAGTTACAACGTGAGTCACCTTTTTACCAAATATAGTTCGGATAATCGAGGTGTAACTGTATTTCATACGATTAATGATCGCGCTTCAATGTTTGTTCCAAACAAACAGCCAACAAAAATCCCGATATCGTTAAATCCAATAATTAAACGGTTGATTGCTAATTTTTAATAGCCTTAGAGATATCCGTACTGACCTTACAGAGCTTCAGCGCACCCTTCACCCCAGAAATACACCCAAAATACAACTCGAGAACTTGCACGAGTGTCATGCTTTCCGGATACCAGGTTACCCGGTCGATTCACGTCACCATTCGCATAATAACTGGCGCAGTGTTAATAGACGTTAATAACGAGCATAATATATGGACATTATTATAGACAAGCGATTCTAACGACCACGTGTTACGCGACACGATAATTTATTATATAGATGAAACAGTGTGTAATGTTCGGGCTGAACAGTAGTAACAACCGCGGTGGAAATTATTATGTATTCATATCACGGGAAACATAATCAATGGCCTGCAGCCTACGCTCGAGCGAGGCATGCAGAGTGTGAGAACCGACGTTTCAGTACGCTTTTCTTCGAGGACAAATTCAAAAGTGCTACAATTTGCTACCGGCTCGCGTTAGACACTGAATATTGTGAAATTCATAAGGATAAAGGAAATAATCTTCTGTATTATCCAGTGGATTACTTGAATTTATCCTTTGGTGTAAAATTGACACGATGGAAAAGAAATCAATATAATCAAAAGATAAATAGTTAAATTTGCAAATTCTTTTATTCAAACTAAAAAAACGAAATTTCTGTACATTTAGGCATAAGATTGTTCGCATCGTTCACAAATAATGAAACGATGTGCAAGGCATACTGCTCTATTACATTTATCGCATTTTTGAGAGAAAAATGTGTTAAATTGACATGAGGGACGGATGCGATTATTTCGATTTATGTATGTGTGACGACATTTTTACAAATTGCAACAACATAAAATAAGAAGTATAGACATGTAGCAGATACAGAAAGTAAAACATGATTACGTAAAAGTGAGAAATGATAGCTAAGAATGTACAAGGTTATAACAGTATCGTTCTATAAACACTGGCTTTAAATTTAAAAAGCTAAATTGTTTAATTTAATTTATTTTGATCTACAGGTATGAATTGTTTTACAAATTATAATATAAAATAAAAAGCAGAGACGCATAATATGTACATACAGAAAATAAAAGTTACTCAACAGTAAGATACTATACATACTCGTATAATAGCCAAGTACATACAACTATTGCAGTCTGATTGTACAAACACTGGTTTTTAATTTAGGAAGCAAACGAAAAGGATCCAATTTGCTCACAAAAGTTGTTTGATATGTTAAAAATTCTGGTTAATGGATCAGAGTACCAAATCCTGAAGGTAAAGGGGATGTATACAACAATGCAGCTTGCCTGGTCGAAAAATGTGGAACATTAAAATTCAATAATCTCATGTGGCAAAAATTGTTAGACACGGTGCTAATAACTGTACATAAAAAAAGTCGCAACGTATTAAATAGTAATTTAAATTATTATTTCCACTTTTTATTTCAAATAAAATTTGCCTAGGTCGGGCAACTAAGTAGTCCTAAAATCTTCTGCCGTACTTTTTGTAATTTATGTCTATATCATACTTAATAATAGATCACTGAGGCGAACTAAGAATGACTAATTAGTAGAGCGTAATAGATGTGTCACAAGGTTCTAGGATCTCTGAAACAAGAACATTACTTATTATTAAAGTGTTACACACCGCTTACAAATTACTTTTGACAATAACACTACACCTTGGACACCTAGCACTACATCCGTCACCTGACGCAATTTTTATTTGCCATTACATTTATAACTGGCAATATTTTGACCTTTGAGACTCACGTTTTATGAATTTTAATATATCAATAAAATCTATATTAATAATACAATTTAAACATATCTAGGTGATGAAAAACCTTGGTCCATCTAGTATTAACCCTCATAAGATTATGCAGGGTACAGGTGTACCCCACAACATATTTTTTTGGCATAACTTCATAACATACGCAAAATAAAATTATTTGTAACAAGTGTAATGAATAAAATTTGCTTTTCAGTGTTGTAATTACTTAATACTAGTCTAATTTTAAGTCCATTTATTTAACCCTCTATAACCCGAATTTTTTTGCGTACGACAAGAATGATACATCAGGTAAATAATAAAGATAAATGAGAAAGTTCATATTACGGGATATAAACATAATACTAAACGAATAGATTACTTGGTGGCAGTATAGTCGTAGAATATAACTGTACACAGTGATAAATAAACGAAATAAGACATACAAGGTATAGATATATAGACGTGTAAGTATGTAACTGCCAAGTCGCAAGGCGTTATAGAGGGTTAAATAAATTTACATACATACTCTTTAGCCCAGAAATGCACAAAAAAAGAAATGGGGTAATTCTGTATCTCGCGTGGTCTTTAACGTAAGTTTTAGAGGACGGCCCTGTGAGGGTCCAATAATCCGCGACGAAAATCAGTATCCACGATCTCTCGCTTACACGCGATCTTAAACACCGTCTACCTCTCTGATGGCCGACCGTGCTGTATTTTTCGTATCTACCGAAAGGTTTTAACGGCGTTCAATTTCGATGAGAAAAATCGCGGTTTAAGTCACCAATAAATAAAAGGTTATTGCGCACCATTCAACGAGCGCCGGTCCCCGAGGTCCCCATAAGTGGGACAGCTTTACGCAAGTTTTTATATCCTGGCCATTGTCACGGGTCTGGCCCCTTTCTCCCGCTTCGACGTCCATCGTGTCTTCCTTTAGGCCAGTCATTGATATATGCCGACCGTAAAAGCGTCGGTGCCGCTTGCTCGATAATGCAAAAGAGAAAAGACGGAGGAAGAAGGGCGAGAAAAGGGCGACCAAGGATGTGGACATAGAGCGACACTTATAGGGAACGTAATAGTGACGACATAAATAAAGATCGTCGGTACATGCGCGAGTTTAACTATTTTCGTAGACTGTAGGTGTGTTCCTTGTGTCGGGGTTTTGTTCTCCAATGAAAACGGCCGGAAATCATTTTTATTATTACTAATTTCATTTTAGTTTAATTCCTTCGCTGTTGAATTCGTTGCAACCGACTGCACGTTGGACCTAAGGGTGGTTGCTCTCTTTGGATCTCTGATTGCACTTGATAGACAGAGAGTTTATGATGCGCTAATCGCTATAGACTATAAGACTCTAGAAGCGCATTTGATCTACAGAAACTTGACAATAGACCAACTTCTATGGTCTTAATTGCTCATTTGTGTATTAAATTAAGCAAGCCTTCCTTGCATATTTGGCCCTCAGTGCCCTTCCAACGGTCGTATAATAAACCCATGATTGCAGTGATCCTAACACTGAGGAAAGGTTTTCAAATTGTCAGCATCGAACTATAACATTGTACGACACACCCTTGTACGCATCCCGTTCTGTAACCAATGTAAATAATTCTTGCTCATGCCAAAAGCAATCGAAAAGTCTTTTACTATTATGCAAACCAAATCCTCGTTTCTGAGATATAGATAATAAAAAATCGTGGGTCTATCTTCCGGGTGCGTTATTTAAGTCCCAGACGACTATGCGTACAGCTGATCCCTAGAGGGAGTATTCACGCATGAGTTGTGATTATGAGTTCCCTTCATCAATAGAATGCTTTAGAATCCCTGATGAAGCTTGCTGCAATATTTGCAGAACATTGGGTAAACATTCCAAACGAGCATGACTTAAACCCGAAAATCTAGAACAGCACACATTATAAAAACCCGTGACGTGAAAATCTCAAACGTACTATAATCCCGTTTCTGTCTGTTCCATTCTGAGGGTGGCCTTCGCTCTCGAGTTAACTTGGAAGTCACATGGTGCTGAATTTTACACCGAATTTGGTTACACACGGTTGCTTTTATGTTGAGCCAACCGATACGTAGCCGGTGCTACGGTTTCTTGCTTTGCAAAGGTAGTCTTGTAAGTCTTTTTACATAACATCTTACAAAATCTTAGTTTTTACATCATATTTCGTTGGAAAATGTTAATTGTTTACCATTTCTTACTTTCTAAACCTATCTCCTGGTGTTACACGTGATTCTAACTCCTGACAAATAAGTCTTCACAATGAGATAAAGTCGTGGTTACACCACCGTCGAACAGTGTGAGGGTCAGGTAATTTCCCGTAACGAAGTTCAGTCAATATTCAACAGGTCCATACAGTAAATCGGAATCCGCTCAGGAACCAGATGTTCTAACGGTCAGGTGATCAAAATTTAGAAAGGGATACAGCATAACAAAGAATGATTTTTCATAAAAGTTTGAGCATACCAACCCACTCTACTCCCAGCTACATATTTCACGAACTAACAATAAGTAGTACTATGCAGAGCTGGAAAGTTGGCGTGCGGGTCGGCACAGGGGCAAGAAGGGTACACCGCTCGCTCCAACTTGGATGCTTCCGAAACCCCAACATTTAGGTTCTTAACTGCATACGTTGACAGATCAGTAGAATTCTCATATCCGTGGGGAATACGTTTCAAGACCCACCGCCGATACACGAAATATTAATGATTAACATTCTGAGATGCCTAAGCTATTACTTCAAAGTTCGTCGGGTCGCTCTATCCCAGTCGGTCTCGATATATCCCATTTGCTCTCTTTGTCATACGGTGCTATATGATCCCTATTAGTAGATGTGACCATTTAGGCCAATAAAGAAAATCTGTGTGCTCTGTACACCAGAGATGGCCATCCGGAGCACAGCCCCTCTGCGGTCTACCCCCACTGTGTGCCTATTACCATCCCGCAGGACGACGCGACGGTGTGGTTGGGTCACAGACGAGATATATAAATAGACCAATCATGCAATGTATTTTTTCGGCCCGAATTCCTGGGGCACTAGTGCCCCATTACCATTTCCGTGTCACTTACAACGTTACCAACAGAATGCAGAAACAGATTGTTGCGCTTACTGTGGTAAAAATTATAAATTCCTTGGCAGGTCACACGAACGACACACTCTTTAAAATAATATAACCTGTGAAATCCCTGACAATCTATTCATACATATGCGTGCTTTTTTTATGCGTGCGATGGCGAAATAAGCTATTATCACAGACGAGATATATGAATAGACCAATCATGCAATGTATTTTTTCGGCCCGAATTCCTGGGGCACTAGTGCCCCATTACCATTTCCGTGTCACTCACAACGTTACCAACAGAATGCAGAAACAGATTGTTGCGCTTACTGTGGTAAAAATTATAAATTCCTTGGCAGGTCACACGAACGACACACGCTTTAAAATAATATAACCTGGAAATCACTGACAATCTATTCATACATATGTGTGCTTTTTTTATGCGTGCGATGGCGAAATAAGCTATTATATCGCATGGAGAGTTTTAGACTGCTGATATTTATGCAAAATCATATTTTTATAAAATTCTTCGTTTTTACATTTCGTACATTTCTGAATACTCAACATACTCTGCACGTTTTTGTATGTTTGTACGTATCATAAACGCATAAACAATTTCTAAGAAAATGTTTGTAGGCGCGTGCGAGGCTATACTTCTAATATATTTGTACATACTTGCGTTTCTTTTAAATTTTAACCTTTTCAGGGTTTTCCAAATTGACTTTTATTTTACTTTTCATTTTACTTTTACCTTTTATATTTTCTTAAACAGATCATAATAGTTGAATCTCATCGTCAGACGTAACTACTAAACTTTAAAAAGGTTAAAGTTGAGACTGTATGTATGTATGTATACATACATATCTTTATGTAAATATAATTGCATATGAATACGTATATTTATTTCGAATACATGCAAGGTTAGAATTTTTGCATGGCGTTTGTGGGATAATATAAGGATGCTGTTGGGTGTTTGCTCTTTAGTAAACCAATGTTCTTATTTATACAATTAGCGCATGGATTATAACTGTAGAAACATTGAGTGTATTCCGGGATTGTTAAGTCCTTCTTTCATGCCTTCACGTGGCCAATCTTGTTAACATTACCCAGTATATTGGTATACTATTTACCGCACAGTCAAGAGCGTTGTCAGGGTAGCTGGTGTGTGTCTGACTGTGGAGTCGTTACAAACTTTTTTGACGCAGGTTCGATCCCTGCCCAAACATATATATTTTTATTTTTTAATGTTACAAAAAAATAATGTATACACCTAACCGTAATTAAGAGGATATATGACTAGAGAAATGATTCAACGAAGAGTGCTTCAAAATTATTTTTGTGAATATTTTAGTATGAAGTATGCTTAACATATATTTAAAATGTTTTTATATAAATACTATTTTCATTTTACGTAGTTAGAAATGCAAAAAAACATAATTGATGTATTAAAAAAAAATAATTAATGTACTAAAAAGAAATAAGTCCGGGCGGGAATCGAACCTGTGTCAAGAAGTTCGTCACCACTTTCACTGGCGGACACACATCCGCTGCACTAAACGCACTTTTGAAATTGTATTAAAGAGTTTAGAAAACAACGCACGCGGCACAGTTTCAATGGATCGAGTCAATTTTATTTCTTTAACAATAAGTTATATACTGTTTTTCTGAAGATAGCAATGTTTAATATCGCATAATATACCCACAGAATAAAGAAAGTACAGTCGAACCTCTATAACTCGAAACCCTCTGTAAGACTACAATTTTGTTCATTCCCTTCCGCTCCGCTGCGAAAACCTCTACAAGTCGAAATAAAACTTACTTTAACTCGAATTATTTGCCACATGCCCAGATGCATTATTTTACCTCTGTAACTCGAAGTTAGAATAGCCAGACCTCTACAAATCGAAGTTTACCTCTATAAGTCGAATTTCTACCGCCGCTGCCTCTGCAACTCGAAGTTTATAGCTATGTGTCACAAGATGTCAGAAACAAATCATTCGATATTGTCTCCTTTCTTTCATCCGTTAGGATTGTCTCAAATAACATAAGATGACACAAGCCGTATCCCTACTTCTTCGCCCTTCGACCACGTGCATATCCATGTATGCTAATCGTTTTTTGTCAGTCGAACGCACAATTGTCATCATCTCCCCTGTCTTTAACTTTTGTGTTTACGTTGAATAAAATGAGTTCTAAGAGGAAGCTTAACACACTAACACTTTCTGAAAAGGTGAATGTAATTGAAGCAGTGAGAAGTGGATCAAAACTGAAAAAGAATATCGCTACGGAATTCGGGACTCCTACGAGCACTCTTTCGACGATTTTGAAAAATGCAGATGAAATTATGCAGAAAAGTACAATTTCGTGTGACAATTTGCATCGTAAAAGGAGAAGAACTGCATGATTTCCTGATATCGAGGAATGTTTAATAAAATGGTTTAAACAGGGCAGAGACGCAAATGTTAGCATAGGAAGACTAATTATGCAAGAAAAAGCTGAGTTTTTTGCCAAATCACTGGACCATAGCAACTTTAGGGCTAGCAATGGATGGCTAGAGAAATTTAAAAAGAGGCATAATATTGTTTTCCGAAAGTTGTGCGGTGAAAGCGCTAGCGTCAAAGATGAAGTTTGTCACGAATGGAAAGTAAACTTGCAAGCTTTGTTAAAGGATTACGAACCGCAAAACGTGTTTAATGCAGATGAGACTGCGGTATTCTATAAATGTCTTCCCGGCAGAACAATGACATTCAAAAATGAAAAATGTCACGGAGGCAAACATAGCAAGGAAAGAGTAACAATTTTATTAGCGGCCAATGTGTCAGGAATAGAGAAACTTAAACTTTTAATTATAGGAAAATCGAAAAAACCGCGATGCTTTGCAGGCTGTAAATCATTGCCTTTAGATTATGCGAGCAATAAAAAAGCATGGATGACCGCCGAATTGTTTGCGGACTGGTTAATTCAGCTGGATATAAAAATGAAAAAAGAAAAGCGAAAAATTAGTTTATTCATAGACAATTGTACGGCACACAACAATATCCCGTCGCTTCAATCAGTCAAAGTACAATTTTTACCACCGAACACTACTTCGAAATTACAACCTCTAGACCAAGGAATTATAAAAAATTTTAAAATTTTATATAGAAAAGAAGTTGTAAAAAAAATCTTATCAGATATAGAAGAAGGGAAAAGCACCTCCATCACAATTTTACAAGCAATGAGAATAGCAGATAAGTCATGGGGAAATGTAACACACCAGACAATAGTCAACTGTTTTAAAACTTGTGGGTTTTCTTGGCAAATAGAAGAAAATTTTGAAGAACAATCGGGGCCTGTTGCAAGTCGTAATATAGAAGCCGAATGGAATCAAGTTTTGTTACATTACAACATCGAAAACATAACGTTTGAAGATTTTGTACACTGTGACGACGAAGTTTTTGTTAACGGATCATTAACTGATTCGGAAATTATAGAATTTACCACCCAAGTTGCAATAGACGATGAGGACCTGGATGACGAGGAGCCCGTTGTAATCGAACCACCGGTATCAGCAAATCAGGCCAGAATAGCAGTGAACGTTCTACGAACTTTTATAGAAAGATGCAATAATATCGAGGAAAACGTATTCTCTGCCTTGATCACACTTAAAAATGCTATCGATCAACAATGTATTAATACATTAACACAAAGCAAAATTACAGACTTTTTTAATATGTAACAAGTATAATAACCCAGTATTCGGTTTATGACTACGTTTATTTATTTATATAATAAATAATTCACGTTCATAAATTGAATTTTTCTTTCTTTAAGCCGTTACAATTGGAAAATTATTAGCCTTCGTACAAAGCTTCTGTATATCGAATTTTCGTTTGTTAAATCTCTTTTACTCAAAAATTTCGATAAGTCGAAACCTCTATAACTCGAAGTTTTTAGCTCTTCCCTTGAGGTTCGAGTTACCGAGGTCCGACTGTATAAAAATTCAAAGAAAAAGGTACTTTTTCGTGCGAAATACCTGGAAAAAATCGGTTTTTAATTTTTTTAACTACGGCGCACCTTACCGAAAAATCTGAAAAAATTTGAGGATCATAGCTATGATAAGACATCCTTACCAAAAAAATATAAATGTGCTGTCTTTGAAACTTCAATAAGAAATTAGCATTTTTTGCATTTTTTTAATGTTTTTAATTTTTGACAACTAGAATCTGCAACGAAAAAATCGGAAAAAATTCCCTAATATATGCCACCATATCCGGAATATGCTACATTTTTTTCAGAATTTTCGCATGCGACTAAATAGGGAAAATAGTGCAAAACCGGATATTCCGAATTTTCCCTGTTACTACCTCCCGGTCGAGATAGAGGCTTGAAAATTTGTGTAAAATGGTTTCTTTTGGTAAACTGGTCCATCGCAAATCAAATTTAGTTTAAGGGCACATTTGATCCCCTTATCCGGTTATACCCTTTCTGGTTGCACTCAATTTAATACATAATCAATTTTTGTCCGCCGCGAGCCTGTGAGGCGTCGTCGCAGGTTTGCTCGCTCGTCTGTTTCTTTAGATGTGTGCGTCTGTATTCAATATTCACACATTCATGCTAATGAAACACCCGAGAAAACTCGCGCGACAGAAATCGTCGCTGCATCGAGTCGACAATTGCCTATCAAATGTCCCCACTCTCTACACCACAAGCATTTATACATGAGTGCTCCTTGGCTTACTAACACTTCTTTATGAAATACTTTATCTAGTGGCCGTCGTTGATGAGTAGAGGACGCTAAAATCAGTGTCGAATTTCTAAGTCGGTATGGCAGTCACGTTGGGCCACGAAAGTCCATAAGGTGATTGGTCTACTCATATATCTCGTCTGTGGTTGGGTACGTCGAGGAAGTCGGAAACTGTCGATAAGTACGATTTCTAAAGAAATTGTCACGTAATAAGAATAATTATTTCTTATATACACAGATGAGGTATGGAATAGACTAATTACCTTATGGGATACCTTGTCACCACAGACGAGGCATAGAATAGACTAATCATCGTATGGAACTTCGTGTCACATAATCTGAAATATCGACGGCGCAAAACACCAGTGTTTTTTAGCGCACTCTACGATTTAGAACGGTGACTTTACGAATTACGTTGGACAAGACAACAGTTGTCGGTCAGGTAGTATATGCTGGAATTCAGCATCATAGCAAAGACAAGGTATGAAATAGCATCGACAAACTACAGAATAGACCTATCATCGACAAACTACAGAATAGACCTATCATCATATGGGACTTCGTGTCACATGTTCTGAAATACCGACTTCTCGAAAAATCACAGGTTTTCTTGCGCCCTCTGCGACTAGGGGTGGTGATTTTGGGAATCAAATACATTCCAACCACCAAAGACGGTAACGTCACTAAATTCGTACTCGACCACAGACGAGATATATGAATAGACCAATCATGCAATGTATTTTTTCGGCCCGAACTCCGGGGGCACTAGTGCCCCATTACACAGACGAGATATATGAGTAGACCAATCATGCAATGTATTTTTTCGGCCCGAATTCCTGGGGCACTAGTGCCCCATTACCATTTCCGTGTCACTCACAACGTTACCAACAGAATGCAGAAACAGATTGTTGCGCTTACTGTGGTAAAAATTATAAATTCCGTGGCGGGTCACATGAACGACACGCGCCTCAAAATGATAAAAATCTGTGAAATAATTGACAATCGAAGAATATTTGGCGGGACAACGGCGACATACAGGCAAACAGGTAAGCAGGGTAAGTCTTGTAAAATAATTATAAAACTAATTTACGGGTAGTTTTGCGATCGCAATTAGTTTTTGTAAAATTATTTAATTAATTTGTTTATAATTAATTAACTAATTCCTTTTTTGGTTTTATTTTACAGTAGTTGTTAGTTAATTTAACCTAGTTTTAGATACAATGGAACATCAAAAAGATATAAGGAAACATTATAAGAAATGTTCATATTATAATTGCGACTCTTCTAATCGCAACATATATAGTTGTAGTTTTCACTCGTTTCCGATGAATAGTGATGAAAGATTTGTGACGTGGATAGTGAATTGCGGACTAGATGATTGGGTTGAAATGTCAAACATTGAATTAAAAAAAAAATATATTTGTAGTAGACATTTTCCGAAAGATAATTTTTATGCTTCCGGGAGATTAAGAAAGGATGCTATTCCTTGTTTATATTCAAGTAATAATAATGATGCATTCAAAAATCATAATGACATTTCAAAAATAAAAGAACACGAAATAATTCAAAAACTTAAGAGTGAATTGAAGCGAGAGAAGGATACGTCCAATACTCTTCGCTCGCAATTACGGGCGAAGTGCAAAGCATTGAAGAGAGTAGGTGAGAAGCTTTCTTCAGGTGATATTAATGATGTATGCCTGAAGAAGGCAATCGCGCGTAGAGTTCGCGGTTTCATTTTAACGTTTATCTTAATGCAAGTATTTCCTTCTCGTAGACAAAATAATTATTCGACAGAACAACAGCGATTGTGTTTAACACTACATTACACTTCGCCCTCTCTGTATAATAAAATGCGTGACACTCTCAAGTTTAATCTTCCAAGTCCTAGCACAATCATTCGCTGGTGCGGTGTAATTGATATTTGGCCAGGTATATGTCAAAATTTATTTGATGCGTTAAGAATTAAAATAGCGAATTTAAATGATTTTGGTAGGAATTGTGTTCTTTCATTTGACGAAATGTCAATAAAAAAATGTTTTACTTTCCACCCAAGGAAACAGATTATTGAAGGTTTTGAGGATTTAGGATTTTTAGGCAGAAGCCCGGCAGTGGGTACCCAGGTGCTGGTTTTTATGATAAGAGGCTTGCTCAGTAATTGGAAACAACCAATAGCATTCTTCGTTTCAAAGAATGGAATTAAAACTAATCAATTATCAGATATATTAGATGCTATTTTTGATGGTTTACACGGTACAGGTTTGAAAGTTAGAGCTGTTGTTTCCGATCAAGGAGCAAGTAATCGAAGCATGGCAGAAAGACGAGTTAGTATTCAAAATCCTTATTTTATTAGAAATGGAAAAAAGATTTACTTTTTATTCGACTATTTACATTTGTTTAAAAGCATCAGGAATAATTTATTAAAGTATGATTTCCAAATTAACGGTTCGTGGGTATCCTGGTGCGATGTTATTGCATTATGGAATTTAGAACGCGATAAAGGTACGAGAGCGGCTTACAAATTAACTGAAAAACATATAAGGCCATGTAATTTTGATAAAATGAAGTGTAAGCTCGCATTGCAAGTATTCAGTAAAAGAGTTTCTTCTGCTTTGTTTACTGCGTTCTCAACCGATTGTATAAAGACGAGCACCGTGCTGCACACTGCCAGTTTTTTTGAAACCCTCAATGACTTGTTTGATAATTTAAATAGCAGATCTGCTCGTGATCCTAATCCAAACAAGTGTGCAATTTCAAACTTATATCCTATTGTCAAAATTAATTTGTTGCAACAATTAGAGAGTATGCCTAATTGGTTTGTAATGACACTGTCTGGATTAAAAACTCCGCCTTGTTTCTTAGGATTGCGACAATCAGTGAATGCCACCGTGCAGCTTTGGCATGATTTAGAAAGGGAAGATATAATGTTTATGATGACTTCCCGCTTAAACACAGATGTTTTAGAAAATTTTTTTTCAATTCTTAGAATGCACGGTGGCATTTACAATCGAAATCCTTCTGTAAAAGCAGTGCGTCTTGCCATCAGGAAAAATATGATGTTGAATTTGAATAGCAATTCTTGTAATAGTAATTGTCAACCTGACTGTGACGCAACTCTATTAGAGGAGGATATAATATTGTCCCAATTCACTACCTCCACGTCAGACGATGTTCCATTAAATGCAATGGAAAAAGAGAACATTAACGTCGAAAGTGAAAATATACAATTAGAAATTGATAATAGATTAGTAGCATTGTCGACGTCAGTGTGCTCTTTAGAGATGTGCGCCGTAGAATATTTCGCCGGGTACATTGCTAAAAAAAGCACAGAAAAATTTAAATGTGATCAGTGTTTTAATTATTTTGTTGATAAAAGTAGGGAATTTCAGCGTGAAGAACAAACACTGATAGCCCTTCGCGCATATGTTGTTACTGACGCAATTACTTTCGGACAGTTATTGGTGCCATCCAATAACTTTTCTAACATTTTCAAAATTATAAATGCCGTTTTCGATCATTTTTATCCGGCATTACGCAGTGAAACACTTATTTTGGATAAACTATTTCGGATTATATCTGAAGCTGTAAATAAAACATATCCGAATTGGTTTATCGAAAATGAATGTGCTGCACATCGGAAAGGTATGGTGTATTTAACAATGGCAGTCAAAATTCATAAGGATACGGTGTGGTTAGGTCAGCAGCTGAGATGCTCTACTCAAAGGCATTATAGCAATTCTAGATTACAAACTTTACAAAATTTATAGTTACTTTCCTGTATATACATATGTGTGCTTTTTTATGTGTGTTATGGCGAAATAAGCTATTATAACGCATGAAGAATTTTAGACTGCTGATATTTATGCAAAATCATATTTTTATAAACTTCTTCGCTTTTACATTTCGTACATTTTTTAATGCTTAGCATACTTTGCACGTTTTTGTATATTTGTATTTATCATAAATGCATAAAAATCCGCAATCTAATTTTTATGCCTAGTACCGACCTTGAAACAATTTCTAAGAAAATGTTCTAGGTGTATGCTAGACTATACTTGTAATATACTTGTACATGCTTGCGTTTCTTTTAAATTTTAACCTTCTCAGGATTTACAACATTGACTTTTGTTTTACTTGTTTTTTCTTTTACTTTTTATTTTACTTTCACCTTTTATATTTTCTTACATAGATCATACTAGTTGAATTTCATGGTCAAACATACCTACTAAACTTTAAAAAGGTTAAAATTGAGACATGTACGCATGTGTACATACATATCTTTATGTAAATATAATTGCATGTAAATATGTATATTTATTTTGAATACATTCAAGGTTTGAATTTTTGCATGGGGTTTATGGGATAATAGGAGAATGCTGTCGGGTGTTTGATGTTTCGTAAATAAATGTTCTTATTTAAACAATTAATGCATGGATTATAATTATAGAAACATTGAGTGTATTCCGGGATTGTTAAGTCCTTCTTTCATGCCTTCACGTGGCCAATCCTGTTAACATTACCAAGTACATATATACGTATATACGTATCTATGTAAGTACATATGTATATGTATACATACATATACAGTGGTGGACATAACTATTGGCACAGTATGCGATTCCGAATACAAACATTTATAACTACTGAAAAAATTGTTTATACCAATTGTTTTTTGTATGGATCTGTATTTAGAATGTCTTACTTGCCTACATACAAAAACAGAACAAAATTAATAAAGTAGGGAACATACAACTAATAAAAATGCGTTTCACAACCATCTTATACCTGGACAAAAGTATTGGCACATACTTGAAAATCTTTATTCACAAATACTATTTCACTAATATACTGTTGTTCACTTGTTGAAACAAGTGAATGATGTCCCGACAGTCAGTTCAGTCATTGTTGTGTCAGTCCAACAGTTGATTTAGTAAGGAATATTCAGAATAATTTTAAAAATGTCAAGGAAAGGAAAAGAAACTACACCGGAAGAAACAAAAATTATATTGAACTTATATAAACAAGGTAAATCTTATGCAGAAATAGGAGCAATAGTACAAAGAAGCCGATTTACAATTCGGAACATTATTAAAAGATTTGCGAACAAATCGAATGCGCATAATCACTTACGGAGCGGTCGGCCGTCTAAGTTATTGGAAAGGAAGAAAAGAAAAATAGTAAATATAATTAACCAAAATCCATGAACAAATTCTTCAGAGATTGCAGCACTGGTTGCAGAAGATTAGAATAAAAAAATTAGCTCAAAAACGGTATGTAGAGTCGTAAAAGATGCTGGGATACTCTGCATGTGTCGCTCGAAGAAAGCCGTACATAAGCGAAGTTAATAAAAAAAGACGACTAGAGTTTGCGAAAGAATTTTCAAATAAAATTAATGACTTTTGGACCAAGTTTTGTTCTCAGACGAAAGCAAATTCAATATATTTAAGTCGGATGGTCGGATATTGGTATGGAGAAAGCGTAACGCCGAATTGGATTTGAAAAACCTCCAAGCTACAGTTAAGCATGGGGGTGGTAGAGTCTGTATATAGGGGTGCATGTCTTCATCCGGGCTTGGGGAACTAGTGCTCATTAATGAATCAGTAGACGCAAAAACTTATTTGAATATTTTAAAAGAAAATGTAAAGAAAAGTGCAGAAAAATTAAATTTACCGCCCAACTTTTACTTCCAACAAGATAATGCGCCTGCACATACGGCGTATACAGTTCGTCAATGGATTGTGTACAATACAGCACACACGTTCAAAACACTTCCCCAAAGCCCGGATTTATATCCAATTAAAAATATTTGGTACCAATTGGAGAAAAACATCCGAAAACATCATATTTCGAGTAAATCGGAATTGAAACAAATAATATTGGAAGAATGGACTAAAATCAGCAATGAATTACCAAAGAAGTTGGTCCATTTGATGCCAAATAGATTGAAAGAGGAAGTGAAACGGAAAGGACATGCTACGAAATATTAAATTATAATTTAACATAGCGTTATCCAAAATGTGCCAATACTTTTGTCCGTGCACAAGATGGTTGTAAAACACATTTTTATTAGTTATATGTTCCCTATTTTATTAATTTTGTTTTGTTTTTGTATATAGGCAAGTAAGACATTCTAAATAAAGATCGGAACAAAAAACAAATGGTATAAACAATTTTTTCAGTAGTTATACATGTTTGTATATGGAACCGCATACTGTGCCAATACTTATGTCCACCACTGTATAGTGGTAATGGAACTAAAATGAAAGAAAGGCATTTAAAATGTCCTCTTTTTATGTTAATAATAATCATAGCTACTTATTCGTAGGTTTGTTGTCCACCCAGCTGGAAGTAAACTACCGTGATTATTAACAACTGAGAAAAATAACAAAATAAGAAATTGAAGAAAGATTCTCAAATTTTCTTTTATGAAAGAATTGTTACCAAATTTACTTTTATAAAAACATCTATCTGATTTTGTAAAATTACATATGAATGTATTCAAACATTATTACGATTTAGAACAAAAATAAAATCACTATAATGCAACATAAAAACATGTATTACAATTACTGAAACTTTCCTCAACAAATGAGCCCCACGTAAATTATTAAGCGCTTTGATTTCCCTTTAGACTGTGAGATACAATGTAAATTATAAACATGTGATCAATAAACTTTATTTATTAAAATGCATACATGTATGGTGTATCTGTTAAAAAAATGTTTAAAGATGTTTTATGATTTTTAAATTATTTAGTTTAATAATACAAATTTCTGGCAGTACTCAATTCAGTACATAATCAATTTTTGTCCGCCGCGAGCATGCGAGGCGTCGCCACAGCTTTGCTCGCTCGTCTATTTCTTTATATGTATGCGTCTGTATTCAATATTCACACACAAATGCTAATGAAGCACCCGTGAAAACTCGCGCGACAGAAATCGCCGCTGCATCGAGTCAACAATTGCCTATCAAATGTCCCCACTCTCTACACCACACGCATTTACGTGCTGCATGGCTCTTACTAACTCTTCCTTAATGAATACTTTATCAAGTGGCCGTCGTTGATGAGTAGAGGACGCTAAAATCACTGTCGAATTTCTAAGTCGGTATGGCAGTCACGTTGGGCCACGAAAGTCCATAAGGCACAGACGAGATATATGAGTAGACCAATCACCTTATGGACTTTCGTGGCCCAACGTGACTGCCATACCGACTTAGAAATTCGACACTGATTTTAGCGTCCTCTACTCATCAACGACGGCCACTTGATAAAGTATTCATTAAGGCAGTTTAGTAAGAGCCAAGCAGCACTCATGTGTAAATGCGTGTGCCTGCAGAGAGTAGGGACGTTTGATAGGCAATTGTCAACTCGATGCAGCGACGATTTGTGTCGCGCGAGTTTTCTCGGGCGCTTCATTAGTATGCATGTGTGAATATTGAATCCAGACGCACACATGTAAAGGAACAGACGAGCGAGCAAACCTGCGGCGACGCCTCACAGGCTCGCGGCGGACAAAAATTGATTATGTATTAAATTGAGTGCAGCCAGAAAGAGTATAACCGGATAAGGGGGTCAAATGAGCCCTTAAACTAAATTTGATTTGCGATGGACCAGTTTACCAAAAGAAACCATTTTACACTAATTTTCAAGCCTCTATCTCGACCGGGAGGTAGTAACAGGGAAAATTCGGTATATGCGGTTTTGCACTATTTTCCCTATTTAATCGCATGCGAAAATTCTGAAAAAAATGTAGCATATTCTGGATACGGTGGCATATATTAGGGAATTTTTTCCGATTTTTTCGTTGCAGATTCTAGTTGTAAAAAATTAAAAACCTTAAAAAAATTCAAATAATGCGGATTTCTTATTGAAATTTCAAAGACGGCACATTTATATTTTTATGGTAAGGACATCTTATCATAGATATGGTCCTCAAATTTTTTCAGATTTTTCGGTAAGGTGTGTCGTAGTTAAAAAAATTAAAAACCGATTTTTTCCAGGTATTTCGCACGAAAAAGTACCTTTTTCTTTGAATTTTTATACTTTCTTTATTCTGTGGGTATATTATGCGATATTAAACATTGCTATCTTCAGAAAAACAGTATATAACTTATTGTTAAAGAAATAAAATTGACTCGATCCATTGAAACTGTGCCGCGTGCGTTGTTTTCTAAACTATTTAATACAATTTCAAAAGTGCGTTTAGTGCAGCGGATGTGTGTCCGCCAGTGAAAGTGGTGACGAACTTTATGACACAGGTTCGATTCCCGCCCGGACTTATTTCTTTTTAGTACATTAATTATTTCTTTTTAATACATCAATTATGTTTTTTTGCACTTCTAACTACATAAAATGAAAATAATATTTATATAAAAACATTTTAAATATATGTTAAGCATACTTTATATTAAAATATTCGCAAAAATAATTTTGAAGCACTCTTCGTTGAATCATTTCTCTAGTCATATATCCTCTTAATTACGGTTAGGAGTATACATTATTTTTTTGTAACATAAAAAAATAAAAATATATATGTTTGGGCGGGGATCGAACCTGCGTCAAAAAAGTTTGTAACGACTCCACAAGTCAGACACACACCAGCTACCCTGACAACGCTCTTGACTGTGCGGTAAATAGTATACCAATATATTGGGTAATGTTAACAAGATTGGCCACGTGAAGGCATGAAAGAAGGACTTAACAATCCCGGAATATACTCAATGTTTCTACAGTTATAATCCATACGCTAATTGTATAAATAAGAACATTGGTTTACTAAAGAGCAAACACCCAACAGCATCCTTATATTATCCCACAACCCCATGCAAAAATTCTAACCTTGCATGTATTCAAAATAAATATACGTATTCATATGCAATTATATTTACATAAAGATATGTATGTATACATACATACATACAGTCTCAACTTTAACCTTTTTAAAGTTTAGTAGTTACGTCTGACTATGAGATTCAACTATTATGATCTGTTTAAGAAAATATAAAAAGTAAAAGTAAAATGAAAAGTAAAATAAAAGTCAATTTGGAAAACCCTGAAAAGGTTAAAATTTAAAAGAAACGCAAGTATGTACAAATATATTAGAAGTATAGCCTAGCACGCACCTACAAACATTTTCTTAGAAATTGTTTATGCGTTTATGATACGTACAAACATAGAAAAACGTGCACAGTATGTTGAGTATTCAGAAATGTACGAAATGTAAAAACGAAGAATTTTATAAAAATATGATTTTGCATAAATATCAGCAGTCTAAAACTCTCCATGCGATATAATAGCTTATTTCGCCATCGCACGCATAAAAAAAGCACGCATATGTATGAATAGATTGTCAGGGATTTCACAGGTTATATTATTTTAAAGCGTGTGTCGTTCGTGTGACCTGCCAAGGAATTTATAATTTTTACCACAGTAAGCGCAACAATCTGTTTCTGCATTCTGTTGGTAACGTTGTGAGTGACACGGAAATGGTAATGGGGCACTAGTGCCCCAGGAATTCGGGCCGAAAAAATACATTGCATGATTGGTCTATTCTTATATCTCGTCTGTGTCCAATGCTTTTGAGTGTCACACGGATTTGTGGCTCTAGAGCCCAATTACCATTTTCGTGTCAAATCCTACTGTATCGATTGGGACTGGCTTTGCATGACCAGATATATGAACATCTTATATCTCGTCTGTGATGATAGTTCTATTCTGTGGTTTGTCGATGGTACTGATACGTTTGATCACTAACGTGCACTGGTGATGTTCGCGGGGATGGTTGAAAACATCGTTGATGCGATAAATAACAATTGAACGCACGCACGGTAGACGTTAAATTTTCAACTGATAAGAAAACATGTTACGCTGCCAGGGTAGTTAAGTATGACGCGTAAGTGCGCAGCGCGTCAGTTGAGAGCTGCGCGGCGCCAAAACTTGACTTCGGAGAATTTCTAGCTCGAAATTCAGTGATTCGAAATTGATGGGAGTAATCTATCTTTAGCAGAATTTCATTCCGAATACGCTGATTTTTGTTAGAATAGCGTATCTTTTTCCGTTTCACCAGAAACTTCCGAATTGTGAAGGGCTACGTCACACCAGTCTGACCGGCCGCTCGAGATCTATCGATTGATGATTTCTAGATCGGAGACGAGTGATTCGAAATGCGCCTATAGCGCACTCCTCAAAGTTTAACATTTTCATTTTCGATACTTTCATGTGGAATATATTATACTGCTGTCCAAGCTAAAACACACTGAGTATTAAATAAACACTGCGTATCACTAGATCTAAAGTTCATAATTGGTATGATATCTGCAGTAGAAAATGAATATTCTGCTCGGTACAGAGAAGAATACTAAAGAAGGAGAGGTTTAATAACAAAAGACAATCCACGAGTATTAATGCGGTTACCTTTTAAACAACTGCGTTTATTAACTCAAAGTATAAAATTTTAATATATCTTGTAAATAAGAAAAAGAATAATAAAAATCTTTGTTCTGGTTTCCATCAATAACTTCCCAAAAAATTTAGTGAATTCATAATATGCCATAATTAGTGTAAGCTGTAATGGTTTGACTTCAATTTTTTATATTTTATGGTATAAAATCGTTTCTTTAACAATAATCGAATGTACAGTTTCATAAAACATTAATTCAAATGTTACATCTACATACGCATACAATAAAGATAAGAATTACAAGTGTGTAATTATTCTTCATTAGAGATTATACTTAATAAATAATAATTGTTTGTGTACTATTTAAATATTTCGTAAGTTCCAGTTTTTTAAACCTAATTATGTTAAATATCACTCAAATTTTTATTTTTATATCATATAATTCTATGTAAACAAAAGAAAAAACTTCTCTGCCATTCATACATGAAACCGATAATTTAGATGTTATTTACAAGTAATAAGTTTTTAGTGTAGCACCCATGTGAAAACTATATACTTAGCATGCATTGCAAAATGAAGAATTAAGTATAAAAAATTGTATGAAAATTTTAATCACACAAGGAAAATTCCTATGAAGCACTATAAACTCATTATAAAATATTTAACAGAAATCATAAAAAAGCCACTGTCAAATTCACATTTTTTCTTTGTAACTATTTCATTTGCGTGTGGTAAACTATTATTTAAGTAAGGTAGTTTAAATAAATCAATAAACATAGAAGTTGAATGTTTGAAAAATTCTTAAGAATATAAAGTTTTCAATGTATGTATATTGAAGTAATTTACATTGTATACTAATTTGAAATTATAAGTACACAAAACTTACATTGTATGTCGATACAATTTGTAAAAACTGTTCATTTTATTAAATAATTAGATTTGTAAATTAAAAATACAAATGAAAATTATAAATATTATCTGTGCTTCTACGAGTGTATTAGACCATATTCATACATAAATATTATCATTTTGTTCACACTTAAATCAATAAAAAATAACAACTTACACAATATGTAATAAAAATACATGCTCTATAGATACACAAATAATATTTATAATTCATACTGTACATATACATACAGTTCCGTTTTCTACATTATTAAATACAGTTTTTTTATCTGTAATTTTTACTTTGATCTATGTAAACAATAAAAATTTATAAGGTCAGAATATTGTTATTACTCATTTTGAAATACTATATTCTGATTGTTCGCATAAATGTAGTAAACATACACAAATGTTTGTTATTAACAATAAAATATAAGTATGTCAGGAAAAAGGATTACACTTTTATTTTTTCATTGAAAAGTGTTGTGAGAAATATTAAGAACAGTGAAAATTTTCAATATTTTATATCAATTTGCACATTTTGCAAAACCATGTAAAAGAGTCGTTAATAATAATGTAAAGTATAAATAAGAAGTTAACATACTAATCTCATTTTTTCCTAAAATAAAAAAAATAAAAAGTTGTTCACTATCCTTAATATTTATAGAACCAAAATCTTAGCATCTTATTTCACAGTGACAAGCTAATAAGCGTAGATACAATGAATTGTAACACAATATTGTAATTAAAGAAAAAATAGAAGAAAATAAAAATTGTTATATCAGCCCTTTGTCTTGCAATTTTGTTTATTACTATATTAATTGTTTGAATGTCCCAATGCTGCAATAGATGAAATACATTTATCAGTACATACACAGTACATCTTTGTTAACTCTCTGAAATTCAAGGGAACTATAGTATTGTTACCCAGCAGGAAGTTAAAAGACTTCTGCATGGAACAATAAATTTATTTATTAAATTTAAACAAAAAAATAAATTTATATTTATTTTTATCCTGTTACACAATATTACAAATAAAAATTATAATAACCATTAATCACAGTCTACAAGTGGGTATAATTTAATTCAGAAGTCATGGAGCATTCATCTTTGATTTGCTTAAAATCTGAACTTCCTACTATTTCTTCTTTATTTTTAGCTAGTTCCATCAAAGCTAAAGCTCCTAACCATTTCTGACTGTCATCTGGTATTGGTAGTTTAATAAGATTATCTTTTTGCTTAACGACTACCACTTTTGTTCTTGTTTCAAAATCGACCGGTGCTAATTTTGAAATAATATCTGTGTTATTATCATTACTGTTACTACTACTACTACTATTACTGTCATCATTATTATTACTATTATTATTATTACTATTACTACTACTGTTAGCGCTATTATTGTTATTGCTACTAGAACTTCCAGCTAAAATCAGAACAGTTGGTCTTGTTACGTTTTCATTGACACAATGATCCATAAATGTATTTTGCTTAGTAATTTTGACATTTGTTTGATTTAACACAGCATCAGATGTTTCTTTCACTAAATCATTATTCCAGTATATATGATTTGTGGGTTTAGAAGATTCAAATTTTGAGATGAAGCATTTTACATCAGTTTGTTGCATATTATTGAGAACATTATTCGTGTTATGCTGTGGGAAATTAGAAATTGCTTCAGATAATGTTTTTGTTGTTTCAAATGCATACCTTTGTTCTTGCTTTGAAGATTTTTCAAGAGATTCGTTGTCGGTATTTGCATCCCATGGTACTCGAGTTGGCAAATAGAAGGTATCTAGTTCTGACTTTGGAAGTTCAGCTTTCTTACATGCGCTTAGAAATGAATTATCTAATGAAGCAGATGAATTATCAACAGGCACAATCCATTGTATTTGATTATCATTTGTTTGTGGAGGCGTAGTTACTGGAACATTTGCAAGTTTATTATCCCAGTTTAAAGGTTTGGCTAACTGTTGCTCCAGGCAAGCTTCACGCAACCACCTTTTCTTTGGCTGAAGTCTATCTAAGGGTCTTCTTAAAGGAGTTATCGCCAACTTTGTTGATACTTCTTCATCTTCAGATGTTTGTAACATAGTACATGCTTCTACTGGATCTTCGTCTTGACTTTCTTCTTGACTGTCTTGACTTTCCCCACAATACAGCCGTTGGTTAGAAACTTTGCAATCTAAATTCTCCTGTTCTCCTGTCACATCCATCATCAAACCTTTTCTAGATTTTACTCTTTTGTGATTTTCCGAACTATTCTTCCATGTCTTTTTTTTACGTTCATTCTTTCCTGTGGGTGTTCTATCTTCCCGTTCTCTGGACATCTTGTAACGTTCTAACCACCTGCTGACATCGTGTGGCAACTCAGTGTTTTCTGACACTGGTTTCAGTACGAAATCATCGGATCGAGTAAGAGTTGCATATGGATGATCTGGACAATGTCTATTCGCATGTGTAAATCTCATTTCACAGCCAGGTTCTGTACATAAAAAAGGTTTTTCTCCTGTATGAAGACGCTGATGAGTTTTTAATTGTCCTGATTGTGTAAAAGCTTTCGTGCATCCAGGGTAATCACATGGATATGGACGTTCACCTGAAACAATAATTGTTCTTGACAATATTTCATTTTATACACAATACCATAAATACATAAGATTTTTCTAATTTAAATACAAACCAAATAATGACCTACAAATAATAAATGAAATTGATAAAATTAAATAGATACAAGATAAGAAGCTTAAAAAGTTTGGAAATTATCATAGTTATTGAGGAATTAAATTATAGATTGTCTGGAAAGTTCATATCGTTTCTAAGAATACAAAGGAAGTCCAATATTTTTCATTAATATGCTTATTATAATAATAGACAGTCTTTTTCCAGAACTTCTTGCCATTTTTTTTGTAATTTGAAAGTGCCATTTTCATTCATGTTTATGGGTCATTATTAGAAGATAATCACCACATGTTCCTATCTGGTTTTTTTAAATTTGTCTTCCGCCATGAATTTGTTTAGTGATGAAAACATGATATAATATGATTATAATGATGATAGGTGATCATCTGCATTGTCCTAATATTGCCCAAGCAGACTATTATGTAAAATATTACATAATTACATTATGAAATTCCATAACAGAATAAAAGTTTACAGAATAAAAGGTTACAGAAACAGTTGTTTTTAAATATGAAAATGCAAATGTATCATGATAATTATAACAAAAAATATAAGAAACTTTTAGAAAAAGGAGACAACTACTTTTATTCTTAAAATGAACAGATTAATAAAAAATATTGAATTTTGTATTTACTTTTAGAAACAACATGAACTTTTTGGTTGTTTTAATACATTTTGTATAAAGTCAAATGAATATCACAGTGGGTTCAAAATATCTTTTATACAATGAAATCAATAATTTAAACAATGAAGCTCTATATTGTTATCTACTCTACTACGCAGAAAAAGATTATGTAGAGGATGACATTGGAAAAAAATAAAACTAATTCTTGTTCGATAATATAAAATTATTATACACATTTATTACGTTCATTATAAAAATGAGCAATATGAAGAATTATATACTAAGTGGTTGTATTTTATATAGATACTATCTGTGTTATGAATAAAATGTTATCAATGTGTAGTTTTTGACATGTATAATGAAAGAAACCTAATAAGTATTAGAGCAACAATGTGATTATCTGAAAGTTTATATATTCACTTTTTTCTAATGAAATCATATATATTTCTCACGTGAGTCAATTCTTTAAATCACTCTGTGTACAAACGTATTAGGATAAAGAATAAAGAAAATAAATAATTCACAAAATAGTTGAAATTTCTTATTAACGGCATCTATAATAAATCACATGGGTCATTAATAAATTGCAAATATCTTATAACCTATTCCTTTTTTAATGAACTAACACTGTATTACTTTATTCCATTTGAATGCAACTCAAACTATAATACAGCACAATTGTGTGATTGACTCTATACTTTTTTAAGTGTAGCATGTGAAGGGGACATGTGTACTCAACAAGAAAATTTTATGACTTCTTTTATAACTATGCATGAAACAACATTTACTTTTTGATTTTTTACATATTTAAAAGAAAGAAACATTGTTTATATACATTAAAAAGTTTATTCCAAACATATTTTTTAATGAAATTCTGAAACTTTACAAGTAACACTACGATTTTTACATGTTAATATATTTAATAGTTTCCAATTTAAGATTTTTTAAAGAAACCTGACCCTAAACTTTCAGCATCTACAACAAAAACGTTTTAAACAATCTCAAGAAACAGGATAGCTTATTTTCTTTATAATCGTTAAATACTACGAGCTCACAAAAGTTCATTCAAATCGAAGACGGTATGCGTATGGAGTGTGCTCACTCAGCGTGGAATCAGTCATATATCAATTTAAAGTACGCATTATGGCGATTGGCGGGATGCGTGTCCACGCGAAGCTACAGAACTATCACATCACACGTTACTTTCAATACTATTCAGACATATAAAAACATTCCTCTCAACTTCTAAAGTCGCACACGATTGTGTACAATACTAAAAATTCGAAAACATTAATGAAAAAAGGGAACAAATGGGACAGTACCTGTGTGAGTACGTAAATGTGCTTGCAGGCTCTTCTCCCGTGGAAAGACTCGATTGCAATAAGTGCACTTTATACTGCTTGGTGAGGTGCTTCCTTGCATCATAAGATTCGAGAGAGCATCTGCTCTCGGTCGACCACGACGATGACTCTCGGTACCACCAGATCGAGATCGAGACCCGGTTCGTGTGGCCACCACGCTATTCTCTCTGTACTCCGGCGAGGAACACGAGCTACCCGGGCTGAGATTCACGTTTCTTGCTTCCTCGCCCCAATTCCATGGATAAAGCATCGTGTCGCACATCGGTGGACTACACGGTAACGTTTCCGTGAAAGAACGCGATTCACGCTTCGGCGTGTGCAACTCCATTTTATGTTTATTTCACTTCACCTTAAAAAACGAGCGTATCAATCGCCTCTACGTGCGCCGCGTGTATCGCAGTTGAACCGCCAAAACCAATGTACCCGGTGTTCCGTGCGCGCGCGCGTGTGCGTATGTGTATATGCATATGCGTATATAAATGATGCATGCACGTTTATATGTGTACAGGTGCATAAATGCGATCTTTCTAAAAAGTTATTCTCGATTCAGAGAAATGAGAACACGGTTGATCGTGAGGCAAAAGTTTTATCGTTTTGCAACGAAAACAACGTAATCACGCTTTGCGTTGTTCGTTGCACCGTTGGCATCGTTGTATATCGACTGTTCTGCACGCGGTTCGGTATGATGCGCACGCATCTTCTCCGCGAAACGAAACAACCAATCAGAGGCTCGAGTAAAAACAAAAGATATAACGTGAAGTTAGTGGCTAACTTTTACTTTATTATTGGCATTTCTGGTTTAATTTGTTAAATAATTGTGTACACATTTAATGTACAAGGTGTTAAAAAAAAGAAACATGTGTAATAAAGAAGGATAAAAAGTGACCATTATCTGATTGTAAACTATTCTAAATTGAAACAATTGTATTAGAAAATTGTTTATAACTCTGGCAGACGTTTCGACCTATGTTTATTAACAGTTTTGTATTTGGTTTGTTAAGTATTATTTACCCTGTAATTCATGAATACTTTTAACAATACTATTGCATCAAGTTTTACCAAAAGCAAGGTGATATGTAAAGTGTAACAATTCGTAAAATGTAGTAGGCTTTCTACAATGATGCCATGGGTGTTACACAGATTAAAGAATGGTTTAAACGGGTCAAAAGTAGCCAATTTCGATTGAAAGTGACCAATGTACCGGTGGGCCGTCAACAAGCCAAAAATGCAGAATTTGATCATGAAAGGCCGTCGGTTGACCGTCTGAGATATTGATATGAGCTACACAAAGTGGCTGTGAAATGTGAGCAGAAAGAGCTCCGCCTTGTTCTACAGGACATACTGTAGTGTGCCAATGGTAATCTTGACTTCCTGGGCGAGCATCCTATGCTACCATCTGCTCAGAAATTATATAGGAGAAAGAGGCAATCATCTGATTGCTATCGCAAGCTGAATTCTTAAGACAGAAGTGAGTGGTAGGAGGCCTAGAGGGTTGTCTAGGATGCTCACCAATGTACATTACAAATATGCACCAGGAAGTCAAAGTGTTAACAAACAATATTATCAAAAGGTTGTCAGTTGTCTTTGTGATATAGTTTAATGCAAGAGAATGGACCTGTGGAAGTCATGCAACTGGCAACTGTATCATAACAAAGCCACGGCCCATTCATTGTGTTTGATTCAGGATTTCTTAGCCAAGAAGATATCATAAAGAACACATTGGCACAGCTGGAAGCCATACCAAAACAGAACTTGTAAAAATGATATAAGCAATGGACAAACCACTGGGCTAACAAGGGAAACTACCGAAGTGGTCATCTCAGATTTTAATGAGTTTTTGCATGTTGGTAGACCATGTTATTACAAACCTCCCTATAAAGTTTTGATAGGGTTTATCTACTCTACTGTAAGAAGTGCTTTATGTACAAGAGTATAGAGTAGTCAGGAAGGCGGTGGGTTTCTATGCACAATTTCTTTTTGCGCATGGGTTCGAATTCCTGCGAGAAAATTTCATATTCTTTATTTCTTTTAAAGTGTATAATTATGTACTGTGTTGAGCTTGAAAGTTGGCATGCGGAAAGAACACAAAAGGAATGCGGTTCTGATTGGTTAAAGCATAAATAAGCCGACCTAGTCAAACACAATCATAAAAACAGAGCACACGGATTTTCTTTATTGGCTGAAATGGTCACATTTACTAATAGGGATTATATAGCACCATGGCTTGGAAGTATCAAAGGCGGAGTGAGCGGTGTACCCTTCTTGTCCCTGTGCTGTCCTGTATGCCAACTTTTCAGCTCTACACAGTACATAAGTTGTATGTGGTACATTGCGGTAAGGTCAGAGTTTGTATTTTTTAGGTATAAAAAAAAATCAATTATAAGGAATTCTATAGCGCTATTTATTTGGAGTTCATGAATATTGTTCATAATATATATTCGCGTTAATATAATTTTTGCATTAGTATTATTATCGATGTAAAAGTAGACAAAATTTTGTGACATCAGAAGTCAGAAATTCGAACGAGTCGATGATTGTTAGAACGGCTACGTGCGTGTAGCACTCAATGGCGCTGTGGTCCTCGCCATAGAACCTCGCATCATAGATGGGGATGCTGTGTTTCGTAGCGGTTCTCGAGAGGCAGGAATGGGATTGACAACTATTCTGGACAACGGTGTCAGTCTAGGTTATTCATGTGTGTGTAGCGGATTGATGGAATAGGGAACTTTGGGCTGGGTTGTATGTCCGTGGAGCGCTGATCCCTTCTATTCGTAAAGGTAAACTGATGCGAAAAATAAATATACTTTCACAAAGTTTCTCTTTTATTCCTTAAAATTTTACTGAGATGTTATCGATCTGAGTATTCAACAAGAATTGCATTTCTCTGGTGTACATTTTTATCGTCGGTTCGGGATTGTTGCCGGATTTTTTGCACCCCTCCTTTGTTCAATGAAAAAATAGCTGCGGTCCAGTCTGGCGTTGATTCGTCGATAGATCTTCCTTCCTGTAATGCTCTTGATGGTCATTGATGGTGGAGGCGCATTGACTGGAGAGCGCGCGTAGTTTATAGGCTGTCAAAACGGAGAGCGCGCGTAGGTGATAGCCCGCCAAAACGGAGGGCGCGTGCGCGTGGGTGGAAGCCCGCCAAAATGTAGAGCACGCGTATGCTTCAGGGCCATGTGGTTCGAGAGAGAGTCGGAGCGTTTGATAGAGATTTATGGCCTTTCCTCTCCTGAGAGTTGTAGGACCGATTTACTCTGAGAAATGTAACCTGAGAAGCTCTTATAAAGGGCTACGATGCTTAACTTAAATTCTTCAAATCGTTTCGCTAGCTAATGTTCTTTTTAGGCTTTAACTCAGAAATTTTCTCTTTTCTTCTCGACTCTGCCTAAATTTCGTAAATTTGTACTACATTGAGTTTTTACAAATAATTAAATGCAGCGTTCTCGAATTTAAATTTCGCTTCTATTCTTCCCGGCAATACCAAACAGTAGATACAGTAAACGACGATACTCCGAACGGCACCTTTTGAAGTTGGCAGGTTTGCTGGCCCTTTAAATTGGTGCATAGGCAACCGGGAAATTTAAATCATCTGGATTTAAAATATGGTTATTTCGCGTAAACCTCTGATAATTGGAAATCTATTTGTGTCATAAATTTTCTGCATGTTGCTAATATTGGCTTTCGGAATATTTCCATCAACCTTACAAGATTAAAAATTTGTACATAATTCAAATAAATTATTTCCTATACTTTTATGGGGTTAAAGAAATTCCGCATTTGAGAAAAATATAGTTTCTAAGGAAAACAAGAAATTATAAAAACTTTCATGGGGATTTCTTAATGCACCATATAAATTTTACTGTGTATCATATGCTTTAAAGTGTATAAATTAATTACTTCCATCTAACTATTCATTGTGTGTAGAAAATGTTTTGCATATCTGGCAAGAATGGATTTTTAAACATTTATGTTATAAATATTCAGCAATATACTTGAAAGTATTTTGCTCTGGTAAAGTTTGTGGCTGGTAATCACAATTTTCTACATGAAAAGACTCACGAGCAGTTGGAACAATTAGTAAGGAGACTGCTTGTTCTGATAATCTGGCTGAATTTGTTAATATATGTATTATCAAAATCATCCATACAATTCATAAATTTTGAATGGAAATAGTTGGCTAAGAATAATTTCTTAAATGCCGTTGCAAACTGGATTGCTGTTGGATTTACAGCATTTCCACTTTGTTGTCTGATACTACCGAAAAAGTTTTCTAACCCATCAGAGGGTTCAACGATCATTACCGAAAGGACATTTAAATTGGTTGTATCGTTTATCTCTCTCTGAAAGTGGTGTCTTCGTCTGAGTTTCGCCTCTTATTATATCTCCACTTTGGCAATACTGCGGATGTCGTCAGGTCTTGTATTAAGAATTATTACTTATAATTATTGCAAAAATACATTGCAAATTTTATAAGAATGTAAAATTTTGTTGCAAGCTAGGAAGATTGGTCATGAATAATGCGATCATTAAAGTATAAAGTGTCAAATATACATGATTGTGAAAAATATTTGAGTTCTCTAGCAATTAATTGTAATATTAAATTATTTGAATTTTCTAGTAACTTTAGTTTGCGGATTTTAAGATTTTATTTCTTGATTATTGACAGTACTGCTCGCGATTATTGTGATTGGTCGATTTTGAATATGAATTTCAGAAATGGCCGCCAAATACCGGTCTTTCGCAAAACGCTATTCCTTATTTTCGATTTCTGGAATATATATGTATAGGTTAAGTAGATGCACTCGCATAATCACTGAAATGCATCGATAAGATCTGTTCTGTACGTATGCATTACATAGTCTCGTATTCTATACTCTTAGAAGAGTACTGCAAAACTCTTGCAATAGTATACGTGTAGTATACTGTTTCGTAAACTTTTTCAGCAAACCAACAACAGGCTTCAACTTTAACAATAAGTCTATGAAAGAGAAAATTAGTATAGCTGTCAATCTTAATGATCATCGAATGTCAAAGTTTCATAATTGATGACTATACATTAATTAAACGTCATGGAAAAGTATCAACACATGAGAACCTTCATAGCTGCTGCTTTGGATTACACAAAGCATCCCAGTGAGAGCACAGCTTCAATATTACAGAGAAATCTTGGTGTAAGTATATTGATTTCATTATTAGATCAGCTTCAATAAGTATAACTATTTATTTAAGTTTAGAATGTACCTCTGGTTCATTATGTTAATTTTATAATTTAAGGTAATTAGTATATTGTTGGACTTGAGTATATTTGACCCTGGAACCAGCGTAGCAGCAGAATTTTATGTTAGTCTGCATGAGCTTATGAATTCTCTTGCATCAAGGACCACGTTGATTTGGAGTGCAGTTGATGCTTTACAAAATGCTTGTCGGAATGCTATTGCTAGACAAGCTTTGATCCACACCTATAAATTTGCTCCTATATTGGCAAGACTGCTGGAGGTCAGACTATTTAAAATTTAATTCCTTAATTAGCTTTGGAAGTCAATTATAATTTTTGATCTCCTTCCAGGCTAATTTAACGAGTGAAAAGAGAATAAGAGTACTTAAATTGCTTCAAGAATTAACATATGGTATTAAGATTTCTTGGCAGGAAGCTCATTTGCCATATTTGATATCAATTTTAACACAATGGGTAACACAATCCAAGGAAGAAGAGATAATTGCGCTGTCTTTAGGAGTATTGGTGAATCTTTGTTATAAAAATCTTCCAGCAGTCTACACATTGATGAGAACGATCGATACAAAGGCATTTATCAGAACGTTACTCAAATTGCAACACTGCAGTGTTAACACCAGCGTTCAATGCTGTAAATTGTTAATTATACTAGAGCACACGAATACGAACATTTCAGAGAAATATATTTTGGATTTTACTGCTGTTACGTTTAGTAGCCTAATTACTGCAATGAAACAAAGAGATGTTCTTCTACTGAGGCATATTATAGATTTCTTCAATGACGTTGGACAAAATGAACACTCTCATTCTGTACTACTTACATACACACAGTGAGTTATAGAAGATTGTAAGACCTCCATTATTTTAACTATAGTTGGTCGTTGAGGGAAAGTCGCTTAAGTGTGCTTCCCTGTTAGCACTTTTATGTGTTACTAATAAATGCAAAGCCGCATTTTGATTGCTTTACCATGAGAAAAAAGTGAGAGGATAACAGTTATGTCAGAGAAAGACAAATAGATTGTAGTACTTTGGCGAGCATCCTAGGCGTCCCTCGGCTAAGAAGTGGTGTGTAAAAGTAGCCTCAAAAGTGGCCACCACTTGCCTGACTCGCCCGGAGAAACCGAAACACGTTTACGATGATAGCTAAAGTAGAAAAATCTGTAACTGACCTTTCAAGGGTGCCTCCGTTGTGTCTCGCACACGATACAGACACATAAAACGGCATAGCACTGCAACACACACCGTCTTGCATGATACTTAAGAGGCCAGTTCTAGATTTCCCTACTTTAGTAGAGACTGAGGCTAAGGCATTGTCTTTATTAGTAATACGTCAGTGTATCTAATTTAACCCTTAAGTAGACTATTGGGGCCATAGCGGCCGTGTGCAGCTTGAAACTAATAATTGTTTAACATGTGTTGATGTATACTTATTTGAAAATTTATCTTATCCTGTATTATCTCATTATGCTTCTAATGCTGTAAGGAAAGCTGATTTCTATTTTATCTATTCGATAAAAATTAAACAATTATTAGTTTGAAGTTGCACAGGGCTGCTACGGTCCCAATAATCCACTTAAGGGTTAAGGGTATTATTATTTCCGATGATAGTTCAAGAAATCCATACAAAGTGTATACACTTAAACCGGACGCATCGTACGAAAACATCAACGGCAACGTATCTTTAATGATGAGATAATTCCTTATTTTAGAGAAGTATCTTTTTCTAGGCCTTGTAATCATGAATGGAAATATTCGTATTGCTGGTTCGACATTTCTAGAAAAATTATACAAACGAACAAAACAAAATTGAAAAAACAAGCCAAGGGAACTATTTTTATAAAAACCGACTGGTTACATGTTCTTGTTATCTACTAAGCATACAATTTTATTAACGTATTGAGCGGTGTAAAATTATACCATATGTACGTCTAAATTTCCATTGCATTCCTATGGTATTTTGTTAATAGATTTTATAATACCGTTAACATCTTACTTACAAGAGTGTTGTCATAAAAGGACGTAAATAATATATACCTATATGTTTAGATAATGGAGGTCACACTATAACTTGTACTATTTTTCTTCCTTTCATTATTGAATATTATCTTTTTTTGTGTATTAGTTACGGCAGAGATGTAGAGAACATACTGGCTACACTAGAAGACAACGTGGATCCAGAATGCGTGGCGCTCATGATGGAATTCCTATCATCTCTCGTAAAATTAAAGTTATCAGCTTTAGTGCCTCTGTATCCCTTATGCGTGAAAACTGCCATGACTTGGGTTCCCGTAGAACAAGTATACTTTTATTTCAAATATTTTCTTAAACCAGATCTCTCAACATTTTATTTTAGAACAATTTTTCATGAACCAGGTATGCTCTAAAGCGTTGACCCTGATAAGAGTCACGGTAATCGATGCAAGGCGCACTAAAACATCTTCTGAGGTTTTAGCAGAACTGGATGCTTCAGTTTTGATGCTTATAATTAATTCAGAGAACGAAGAAGTTCAAGAAAAACATGAGCTGAGCTTCGAAACAGAAACCAGGCTGGCAGAGTTGATGCAACTGTTTCAGGAAATGGTGAAGACGCCCGCTTTAAGGGCGAAAGTAATGCAATCCTTAAACGAACACACTATACGTAAATTACTAAGTCCAATGTTTGAGTCCGAAGCACGTACAACAGGCGATTGGCCAGGAAATTTCATTCAAGTACTGTGTCTTCCTACAGTACAGTGAACGGTAAGTTTTTTAGACGGCCGTAATTTCACTGTCGATTGTTTCAGAATCCTACTACAAATCTGTGTATTCACGCGTTAGCTTTG
Organism: Macropis europaea; assembly: GCA_916610135.2. Classification (NCBI taxonomy): domain Eukaryota; kingdom Metazoa; phylum Arthropoda; class Insecta; order Hymenoptera; family Melittidae; genus Macropis; species Macropis europaea. Next base: position 24,606,866 of record OU744345.1, read on the forward strand.
ACAGCTGACTTGGCGGCTCATAATTCTCACTGGTTAACGCTTTACTCAGAACTGATTCGGAAGAAACAAATGCAGATGACTATGGCATACGCATTGTTTACGGGCGACGGAGAAGTTAAACAAAAAGTACTGCAGTTGACTTCAACTGTAGGATTTCCACAGGAATGGTAAGACTACTATGCATGTTAATAGAACCGTAAGCAACACGAAAATTCTCCGAAGTTGAAATAATACTATATCAAACTTATAATAGTTAAGAGAGATGACTCAGGTATAAATAACACTTCAAGTGGTGATACTATATCAGTAATATAGTATCTTATTTTTGTGTTACAAGTATTTCAGCTATGGCCCTTTGTATGAAGCAATTGGAACCTCTGATATTGGTTCAGAGCAGTCCAGGAATGGTAGCAGGTATTGGGAGCAAAATGTCCGTGAATTCAAGTCATGAAATGGCTCCATTGTTCTCATTCGCGCAAGAAGAGCGCCTGGACGCTTTTCTAGCAAAATTGAAAAGAGCATATGAAACAAACCAAATTGGTGATGTCACTACTTCCGCTGTAATGGAATTATACGAATACAAGGTATTAAAATAAATCTACTTTAACACCAAATTAATTGGTGTTAACAAATAACTTTTGTGAAATATAGTTAGCAGCCATGAGGCATGCAGAACGGGCCATGCAATCCAGTTTAGAAGCTGCAAACAATCATGGGACCAGTTTACAACATAGATTAGCGCAAGTGGTAGCTGAATCGAGTCGTTTGCATCAAATGTTGTTTGATACACAGCAGTGTTTGGAAGGAGTGAAGTCCACATTAACTGTGAAACTTGCTGAAGCAGAAGAACAAAGCAAAAAAGCAATTTCTATAAAGAGACAGGTTAGTATGGTCAATTATCAAGAGTAAAATGAGAAACTTTGATGAAAATTCTACTCATAGGAAATTGAGGGATTAAAAAAAATAGTAACAGAAAAGTCTGTGAGCATTGATCACCTAAATGTTGTACTTGCTCAACACAAGCACGAATGGGAGAGCAGCCTGAACAGAATCGAGGCACTGACTAAAAAAATTAAAGAATTAGAAACTGAACGTGCGAATGCAGAGGCAAAGACCACAGAAATGGTTAACAAAAATCATGAGTTGAGTAAACTTTTGCATAAGATGCAGGAGCAACTTAACAAAAAGGAACAGGTAATGAAATGAATTTCTATTCTGAATGAGCAAAATGTGAAAAAGACTTCGCAGTGTTATCAATTGATTTTACATGTAATTTTTTGTTAAATGATGTGTGTCTTACATTCGACAGATGATAGAGGTGAAAACCGCAGAAATTCAATCAAATCAAAAGGACATTTCTGCACTAAAATTGGAAACACAGCAATTGACACAACTGGTGCATAATTACGAACAAACCATTGCTGAAAAAGAAGAAGGTTTGAGAAAAATGAGGGGCGAACTAACAGATCTGAGTCGCATGAGGGACATGATTTTCGAACTCACAGCAAAGAAAAAAGAAGATCTAAACACCAGCTAACATGACGTAACACAGTAGAACATGTTTAAAAATTATCAAAGTAATTTTGATAGCAACTTTCCTTACAAACTTTCATACTAACCCATTTTTTACCAAATTTTTATCGCAGCTTATTGCAAAAGTAAGTTACATGTATATGTATGTACATTGAAGGAAACCAGCATATCTCGATTGCGTAGTTTATTTTGTAAATATAATTTTGCTGTTTATACAATTTCGAATACGTTATATTCATCGAATTATACATTACTTGATTTTCTATGATAAGATTAGCTTTTTAGTTCGACGTAAAGCAAATTTTATCGCATGCAATTTAAATTGTTTTTATTCAAAAGAGGAATAAGGAACTGGGAACACATAAAAATTGGCATTCATATAACTCAAACCTCTTCATGGGAGGAGTCCTTCACTCACTTTTGTTTTCCACCACATGCTGTTATTACGTGACAGTGAAACGCGCGAGTCTTCCGTTCTTACAAACGCACGTTGCTCGAAAAAGATAAGATAATGTGTTAAAATGTAACGTGTGTTAACATTGACCGCTCATGTTAATGCTGCGTCAACCAGCGTTCTAGCAGCATGGAAGCGAAAGTAGGGTGAGGTTTTCTCTTTTGCTGCGGGAGCGGCATTTGGAGAAATTCTAGATATAAATAATTTAGCTTACGCTTGCTTCTTTTATATATTAGATATGTATAAAATATTTCATATACAGTTGTCATTTAATCAAAAAAATATCTCTTTTCTTTTACAGTCATCTACATAAAACGGTCCTCGTATTTAAAATCAATGCTCTTTGGAATTATAATACTAATGTAATTCGTTCAATTTACATGCATCGAAGCGTTCATTATCCTTGATAAATGAAAAATGACTTTTTTTTTTTTAAGTAGAACTGGTACTCCAAATTATTCTCATACCGAATAATTACCATTTGTGTAATGTAAGTTAAAGTAATCACAATTTTGTATCCACAAGATGGATAATGAGTTTACCCGTATATCCAAATTGTATTTTTTTACAAAAGTTTTCGTCTCATTGACTTTTAATGTTATAGTTGATGTCATAACAAATATGCAATTCTTTATTGATATTTTAATAATATTTTTTATCTGAAATTTACGTTCAATATCACTGTAACCGCAATGTTTTTATCCTGCACGCATGATATTTCAATCGCACAATTTTATGCAAACATGCTTTTCTATTTACACATATAAAACTTTTATATAAACGAGGGATACATATATTTTTTAAAATATAATAAATACTTGAGATAACTTGCACTTCCTTCGGAGATTAACGTAATCTACATTATATTCTTTAATCTAGAATAACGTTAATTTTATTTCGAAATGGAATACTGAAATATCCAGCCGTTATCAACGTTATCAAAAATTTGTATATTGCCGCGCAAATAGTTTCATTGGAATGTCAAAGATATACAGGGCATGCCATTTCATATTTCAGAACTTATGCTGTAGAATTGAAAAAAAATCTATTTTGATGCTTGACCTTGAAACATTAAAAGAAATATCCATCAGATATTAGTGCAGTTAAAATATTTTCGAGCTATTAAGAACAGCAAAGATATACCGAGTGGTCAAGACGAAAATATAATTTATCTTCATCAAGGCCTTCCAAAAGTCAACACCTCATGCGTTGAAACATACATTTTTTTCTAAATGGCAGAAGTGTGTTAATAAAAATATATAATTTCCTTAAAAAAAAATGCTAGCAACGTTGATTATTTTCAAAGCAGTTTTTCCATTCGACTTAGTTTTTCAAATACATACGAATTTTTTTCATTGAAACTGGATACCCTGTGCATGAAACACTGTCTTAATGGCTAAAATAACGTAAAAAAATACTGATGTGATAAACATTTACCTTCAAAAATAGTAATAATGCATTTTAATAGCCCCAAAGTTATCACCGTTTCAGTATCTTTGAAATTAAAGGAAAAATTTGTGCTTCATAAAATATTGGTATCGGTATCGGTATCATAGCAATTAACTAAAATGAACTCAACGCGACTCGATCTAATGATAAATTATTTTCCGTGTTTAATATTTCACGTCTATCAAGATTTTGTCATCAACTGCTACCTTTGCTCCATGGTTGTTCCGTTGCAGACGCGAAAATTAAGTAAAAACAATTAGTAGCCATGTTTATTCCCGCTGCTAGCCAGAACACTGTATGCCAACGAGCCAGCGTTTCCTGAAATATAAATATTTAATAAATTTATTGTCAACAATAACGAAGTACTTGAATGCATGCGTTTAAAACTGCTGATGGTTGAAACAAGTATGATAAGCGAAATTCTTTAAAGTCGTACAGATACTAGATTGAGAATCAAGAGTCAGAATTGTATAAGTACAACTGTCACACATAAATTATTACTATATTGTTCTATTCTAATTTCACTAAGTAATTTCAAATGTGTTTGAAAGTTTTTGTGATTTATTGTTCAATACTAACGTGTCCTTGAACTAATCGTCCAATGATATAAGGGGCCAGGAATCCACAAGCATTTGCAGCAGCATTGGTCAAACCATAAAGAGTTCCAGCATACCGAGGGGCGAGAGCAATATGATTCATTTGGTTTCCAGCGTAGACCGCTCCTTGAAGGGACCCTAGACCGGCGAGCATCATCATCACGGTCATACGATCACATTCGGCCCAGATAGCACCGATGAAACTAAGGCTGGGTCCCACAGAAGCTACTGTGTTCCACAACTTGAATGACGCTAACGGGGATATTAGCTGACGAGCTAATAAAGCATCAGCAAAACTCGAGATACCGAGTCCCACTAACCAAGAACTTAAATAAGGCAGTGCTGAAAGAAATGCATCTTGTTGAACGTCGAAATGCAAGATTTTGTCCATATAGGTTGGCAATTCTGTGAGGAGAGTGTAGAAAGCCCACGACTGGCCGCATTGCGTTATAGTGATCGCCCACATAGGTAGAGATGTAAATACTGATAGCCAAGGAACTCCTGGATCGATATCCTGTTCACAAATATAAACATATTCAACATTCAATCAACAAAAATTGTTATAGGTTGGTTTAATTAACTTGCATCTTGAAAATATGTCTGATAATATAAATATAATAATGTAGTAGCATGATGGTTTGGTATCAAGTTTTGTTAGGACTAAACGTTGATAACTAAAATAAAGGCCCACTTATTGCAAAAAATTCATCGCATCTTGAAATCAGTTGAAGTAAGGAACACTCCAAAAGCTACATCCTTACTGACTGTACAAAAACAGTTTATTTTCACACAACTTTCCTAAATTTAAAAAACGGACATTGCTTTCACAGTGTAAAAGTACTATCCAATTTAAAAGCGTCTCTCTGTGCCAAAGAAGCGAACAATGCTTATTTACTAACTCAGGATCAAAATCGTAATTATTATCAGTACCTCTCACTCTAGCTGCTGACAACCAATGTGGATGAACAGATGTACAAGAACTACACTGCAGTTTAGAATAATGTTTATCGCCGGATTTGTTTTTTTTTTGCAATAAGTGGATAATTATTGTATAACAGGACTGATAAGAACCTCATCTTTTTTCTCCACACTAGTCTCGATGTAAGCCCTCTCCAAAGGATCGATATGCGTGTGTTGTGCTGGAGTGTCAAACACGAAGATCTGCCAAAACGCATACCACACTATACCCAAACCTCCGAACAAATAAAATGCAAGAGGCCAACCACCCCATAGTTCCAACGAACACAACCACCCGCTCACGGGTAAAGATATGACAGTTCCGAAGTTTGCACCTATAAGAAAATGTAAATAAAAGCACATTCAACAAGGTCTTAAAGTGGAATTATTTTAATTACCTGCATAGACTACGGCAGCAAACTTGCTTCTTTCTAAAGGAGGTACCCAGTGTGCTAGCATACTATGCATTGCAGGAAATGTAACGCCCTATTTGTAAAATGGTAACAGTTGTTGAATTTGTTTCATAAAAGATTCATTTAGCAGGTCGTCCCATAAGTAACATGAAAATCATGCTGATCAAATGCATGGAGTAAATGTTAATCATTTGCATGTTCTCTATCGTTTTTTCATCTATCAACTAATTTCTCAAGTCCATTTTAGATGAAAATCGTACAAGAGCTTGGAAAATTTTTACATTATTTATGGAATGGCCTAGTATTTTCAAAAAAACAGCATTTACTTCTGCAAATCCCTCTGCTACTCTAACAGCTAGAAATGGTGCAAGTCCTGCATATGCTGCAAAAGGACTAACTACAGTCAGTACAGCAGTAAGAAACACTCCTAATCCATATATTAGCTTTCCACCTAATTTTTCTGCCATTCTACCACCTGGTACATTTGTAATCACATAGCCAAGGAAGAAAGCACCTAATATTATTCCTTGAGTTTTTTCATCCCAGTCAAACTCCCCTGCACTCTGAAAATTTAATTTTAAATGAGTATGAAGAAATAACAGAATAGGAACAAAGAATATAGCATATACGAATAATATATCCAGATGCTTAGGTCACCCTGAAAGTGATAAATTTGCATGAGTAATATTCCAGATAAGGAAGATGTAACTACTGTTGACATCCAATCCATATTCAGATTACACATGTAATACATATATTGTACCAGAATATTTATTCTACAAAGTTAATAGCCTTACTTCCTGAAAAATTCTATATACTTACTGGTATAAAAGTGCCATTAATGGGTTTTTCTTTAGGACAAACATCAGTGGTATTATTGTCATTGCTGTGAGGCACAGCAGTCTGATTGACCATGGAGACTATAGCAACAGATAAGTTTACTCTCATGGCATATACAAGAGCAAAACCCAGGAAACCCAGGAAACCCAATGTGTGCCTCGCTTTCATGCATGATTTTGTGTCTTGTGGTACACTAGGCACAGTAACTGAAAAAAGATTATATTTTATAATTTCTTGTATATTTTAAATGCTTCCTGTTGTCACGAATTTATTTTTTAGAGTGCTGAAACACAAAACACTATTTCCTTGCCATGTAATATTATATTAATGAATGTATTAGTCTAGCTTTCGTTTAACTTAAACAAGTAAATAAATACGAAGAAAAATATGTCAGTGTCAAGCGTTTTCAAGCACAACATAATGATTACAAAGCTCCACTTCCGGGATGACAGCTGACAGCCACGCGTCTGTGGTTCTCAATCCTTTGTTTTCAAACAATGCTCGGCAACGTTTATACAATAATCAATGACGAATATAATCATTACAATAAAATGTTAATGAATGAACAAAATCGGGACATTGAGCTAAGTGACAAACATACCTTTTTCCAGGGAATCGTTGATGCACAAAGGTTGATCATCTCTCATAACACTTGGGTCCAACACTTCCATGTTGATTGTGCTATTTACTAGTAGCTTTCACGATGATTCACGCGTCGTTATAGTCATCGAATTTATGATCGTATCCTTTGAGTCAATGGTTCGCTCATTCGTTCCGAGAATAGCGAAATTTTGAGGGTGCAATTATTTTTTTTTCAGTTTGAAGGATGACCAAATGATGCGTCGTCTGCTGTCATCACCGATGGCGCGAATTGATGCACATTCCAGACCCACAAGACGGAGCCTTCAATATGCTAGAGCGCATGCGTGACGATTTCCACCGACTAATTATCCCTACTCTGCGTTTTTTGAGCGATACGTAATGACACGGATAGCGAAATAATTGAAATCAACGAAACTTCTTGTACTATAAATGCTTTCTAGTGATATATTGGGTGGTTTAATTAAGTAGTTCAATAATCGTGAACATGTTAGAGTTTTAAGTAGACACGAATTGAAAATATTCAGATAATCATAGTTTTTTAATAATTTGTGAAAAATTTCGAATTTATCGCTTACATTATGTAAGTTATAATCAACAACTTTGATAATATGATATTCATTGCAATTCTGTAATAAATGTCCAATTCAACGATACAAACTTTCTTTAGCTGTTCAACTGTTCATCAGTATAAATAATAGTGTTATGTACAGATAAAAAATCTTTCTGTTTACTTTCTTTACCACAAATATTTACAAAGCGGACTTCAAATTTCTGAGTGTTTTTTAGTAATTCTAGCAAAAACAAAGTGTTGTACATCACTGTTTCATTAAAGTATACGAAATAAGGAACAGTGCAAATAAAACTTGCTTACAATCGATTGGAAACTGTTAAGCTATTTATAGGTAGAGAAATAACACTAAAACAAGAAGTTAAACATTCCTCAGGAATACAACGCATTTATTGTTGCGTACATCGATTGAGCGCAATAACAATGTGAAGAAAGACATTCATGTCTTTTTATTGTCAATTTCAATCATTTTATTCTTTATCTACCACTAATGAAATTCGTTTTAATTTAATACTATACGCTCAAGCCGAGAACAAAAGTTGGTAAAGCAAAATAATTAATTTTCACTATTGAGAGGACCCAAGTGATTATTCGATAAAACGCGCAGTATTTGACGCATCTTATTCCCACAATCACCGGGTGCTAAAATGTTAAGAAAAGTCCGGTTACTGACAATAATTTGTGCTCTTTTTCTTAAATATGAAAAATTACAACATTTTAAAAAATTCAGTTTAATACATCAGATAGTGAATTTTCAAAATTTTTGTAACATGGTTACATAAACTTTAAGAAAAAGAGCATAGACTATAGTAAAACAGTTACAATTAAATAGTTCTACTCTAAAATTTTATTTATTTGATAGTTTTGTTGGTGTTCAGAAACTCAGAAATATTACTGATTGTATGAGTAGTCAACAATCTTTAATTAAAGCGGTATAACATAACTTTTAATATGATAAACTTTTTATTGTTTCTAAATACAAGGTATTTAAAATCACCTAAAAGCATATCATTACTGTTTTTTTTTAATACAGCATTTACACGAAGAATCTATTATTTAAAGAGTCATTTACTTATTTAATCATGTGCTGTAACTGCAATTAATTAATCAGGACACCAAAATTTTCATTCGAAGTAAATTATTAAAACGAAGTAAATTGTAAATTGCATTGAATAATCATTTTAACGATAAATCGTTTAAGTACCACCTTGTATTTTACGCAAGGTATTCGATATACAACGAGCAATAATAAACAAAAGCGGTATTGATTTTTTATAAGTACACGATCAAATAAATTATAAGTCTGTTTAAAGTGGAATTTCGATTTTTTAAATAGCCTGGGCCACAGCGCTTTTAAATTTTAATTTAAACAATCCAACATTTTTGTCAATAAATTAGTCTGACCAATTTTAATAACGATTATTTCAGTATAATCTTTTATAATGATTAAATAACTTTAATTCAAACACACGAGCATGAAAATAATTTACTAGTCAGCACTGTTATTCAAATATTCTTATCAATTGCTAGTAAACGTCAACAACATTGATCGAAGCAATAATTACAATAATGTCCAGTGTTTACGATCAACGTGATGACATAATCGAGAGGTCTGTCGATTACATTATGTGATGGAAGGAACATTAATGAAGGTTAACAGTTACTTTCTTTGGTAATTAAAATAAATAATCGATTAAAACGTATAATAAATTATACTGTTGTTTAACTATTCCTTAGCTGCTAGTTGATTCAGTAACAAGTTACAACTATACTTAACACCTTCCGTGCCATTTCACCTTCTTTTTTACATATAAACCCAGCATCGACTACTAATGGTCATGTAGCCAGGCGGAACCTACAGTTTTAGGTGGATTCTGAACCACCATGTGTCATTAACAACATGAATGCACAGAAAACGATCTCTCATCTTAATGCTGACCGTGCCCTGCGTAGCTGACTTCGGCAATCGTACGACAGCCGGTGTTTTCTGCGTGACACCGCCATTGGCACCATTCCTTTTTACTTAACACTTTCCGTTCAGGCCGCCTAATGTAAATATTTGCTATGTTTTATAGCGAATCGAATGCATTAATTTTCTTTTTAATAATAATGATTTTTGCAATCTTATAAATATTATCAGACACATCTTATTAATAATATAATAAACTATTAGATTCGATAACGTAGGTCGCTACCAACCCACGCGGCGTGTGCGGGAAGTCAACGAAAATTAATGTGACACGGAACGTGTTAACCACTGCGATCGAAGATTTTTCGATTTAGTATTGTGCCGGATACTACGCAGCTGAACTTGTGAAACTAAATGGCGTGAATACTCTTGGGAATCATAGTGAACGATAACAGTCTCAGATCTTGTAACGATATACAAGAATTTTCCATCGTCGTGCAAAATTTATCCACAATATTTCTGAAAAATTTAACAGCGAGAATTAAATTTCGTTTGTTTAAAGTATAATCGACCACAAATGTTTCTACACGATAATACTTCGATTACCAGCCTATTGTGGATGGAACATGAGATCCCACCGTGAAATCTTTGTATTGAGAGAAAACGCAGATCTGAAAAACATTACATAATGAGATGAGATTAAAAATTGTGTAATCAACTGATTTCTTGTAAATTTTGTTTATTTGTAGGTTCATATGTAGCCTGAGAAAGTGAGCAAAATTTGAAAGTAATCAATTGAGACACTTTCAGCAAACGTTAAATACAGTCCTTTTTGATATTGTTTCAATTTACCTTATCTTTTAATCGCTGACAAAGCTGTAATGCTATGGTAAGAAGTACTAAAGCTTCATTCAACCAAGGTACACTACACTCGGCCTGCTGCGTTTCATATTTTACACTACCATGCGCGTTCTCCAATTGATATACTGCAAGAACCAGCTTGTAACTTTGAATGTAAAAGCTTATAGCTAAATTTTCCGGAAGATTAGGGTTTAAAGACTTCTGCAAAATAATTTTTAGGACATCATTTACTAGAATATAGATATCATGAATATTTAAGAATATGCTTGCTTACCATATTTCGACTTTTTATGAGATCATCAATAGTTTTCTTCCTAGGAACAATTAAACTTGTTCGACTGCGCTGAAGACAACCAAGTATGTTTCCTAACACATGCATGACTTCGTCAGATGTCTTGAATGGATAATGACGATCAACGTTATCTATGTGAGCTATAGCTTGCTGCAAATGATTTGCTGCATCTTGTATCTGTTGTAACTTCCAAGGATGCTCATTCTGTATACTAGTTCTCATATTGACATTTTGTTGACGTTGTACCTTGAAGTTCACTTCCTGTAAACATATTTCCCTTAGTTCATCATACAGTGAAGGATTAAACAATCAATTTCTTACAACCATTACTATAATTACTGCTTACTGCATTTGTAATACTGTCACCGGTTAAAACTGCAACACATTTTACTTGATCATGAGGGGCTGCAAACACAAACCTATCTGTCTTGTTATGTTGATCATTGCCAAAAAGTGCTAATGGAAATCTTTGTGCACATTCCTGTGAAATAGAAAAACAATAATTTTATGTGCTTAATGAGACAACAAGAAGCAATTTTAGCTCAGAATTAAAATTCAATAGTACGTATAATTCAATTACCATTAAAATATTTCTTAGTTGTGATAGAGAAGAATGGACTTCTTCATGAAGCACCCATTCAAATTCCATTTGCTGAAACGATTTCAAATTCGAGTTGTAATGTGCTATTATTCAGTTCTCATTGATATACTCCAGATTTCTTAGATAGCATGAATTTTATAAAAACACTAACAAACATTTATGAAGTATACTTTGATGATTTTCCAAAAATTTCTTTATTTAAGAAACCTTGAGTACATCATTATAGTGCGCATACTATCTTTTTGCCTAAGAGTGTTCATCAAGAAACTGAGTTATAAAGCTTGCAGTGGTCAATTGTTCAATAATAAACAGAATACTACACTAGATTGCTGCCGTGCTGCTGAAACGAAGACATGGGGTAAACAGAAGATGTATATTAATGATGGTGTGCACAGGGCAACATAACCGCAATCATACGACTGGTGAGGATAAGTTGATTAGTTGTAGGATAGATAAGGTGCACTATCGTCGGGAGATGACGAAGTCGCCGTTGGTGATTAGATAAAACAGGTAGGCAAAGGCAAATAGCTTACGAGATTGTGAGCCTCCTCCTTCTCACAGTCAGCCATTTTTCTTTGTTACGTGTCCACGTCGCCCTCTGATCCTTCCAAGCGAACTTTCAATGAAGCTTTTACGTTAGTTTTTCGTCTGACTGCAATCATTTGTCGCCGATTTGCGGCACGGATCTCTCCTGAACACTTCTCTAACGATAAACTCCATCGCGTTGTCCTCTTTCACGCGGGAAATTCTTTGATCTGAAATTGATAAACCGTTATCGTCGGTGGATATATTCTGTACCGGGATCTAGGATCAGTGATTAATCGATAATTGCATGAATACGATGTACAATCAAATGATTTTTGTAATTTAGTTTTTTCTAAGAAGAGGGGATAATATTGGATGAAGTGATAAGACGTCTACTACCTGAATCGACTTGACGAACATTTTTGTGTGTGCAAATTAGTTTTGGTCTGTATATTAAGTATTGTCAATGTAAGTTTATTATTAATCGTTTAATAATGCAACGAACATTATTAAACCGTTGCGTTGGCTGATATTGAGACTATATACACTGACTGTTGATAGTGAAGCCTTATGTGCATAATTCTCATTAAGTATGCATGCAATTAATAATTAAATATTTTATTACAAAATATTAAGAATTTCTACTGGCTATTAATCACTGTGCATTATACTAAAAGTTTTAATGTATTCCTATTGAGTATTATTCACACTATGCAGAGGATATTGATAATTGAATACTATATTAGAGATTATTAAACATTTATCATTTACTCTTATAGAGACTACACATTGATTATTACTGTGTATGTTCATTATTAATCTCATTTCATTGAGTATTAGATTAAATGTAAAATATTATTGAATAGTCATACAAACTATTAGTTACTAATCATTAAGTGTTATACTGCTTATTATTGTCGGACAACTTAAGTTTGAGGTCAGAAGATATTATGTAAAGACACTTTAGTACAATGATAACTGATTACATACTAACATATTCTTATTGGTAAATAATATCCTTCCTTTTTTACTAGACAAAAATTCATTGGAGGAACATATTATGTACAATGAAGATTTGTTACCACTGAACAAATAATATTGTCAGATCTCAAGCTTGACTTGTGAAACAATATTTAACATTATATTCTGCATTATATTATACAGTGTTTTAATACTTGAGTCTATAAATTGGCAATTATATCATTTATAATAAAGTATTATTCTTTATCAATCCTAACAAGAGATGATACCCAACCGTCATATGCCGATTTTGATGAAATTTTAGTATGATATAGAGCTCGAAAAAATATTTGACACATATTTTTTTTATCCGTAACCATCCATATTGAAGGGGTGAAAATAGCCTTAAAAGTGGGGACTGAAAACCATATTTCATCAAATATCTCGAAAACTATGGGACGTAAGGCAACTATCATTTTATGACCGTCAGTCGCATCAGCACGGCCTGCGCTCCTCAAGCCTACCGTATGTACACTCTGCGTCGGTCACATCGCAGGGAACCTTTTTAGATTCTTCGGTGATTTCCGTCATTCAAAACGCAACAATAACATATAGGATAATTGAATTTCCTAAAACATCACGAAAACTTGTAATCTTTTCGGTCATATGGGTTCACGGGCTTCGGCATGCACGAAAATAGGAGTATTTTGCGCATGTAATAATAATTATTACAAAGATGAAACTAAAAAATCCAATTTACCCTTATTTTTGGTCTTGGTCTATAGTTTATGTATATAAATTTTGATGAAAGTATATTAACATTTGAGCAGAAAAAATTGCAAAAATGTTATAATTTTTTAAATATTGTTTACAAAAATGAACTTTTGGCAAAATCGCTCACATAGCGCAATTCGTAATTAAAAAATACATACTTTATAAAAAAATGGTTTTCTTACGTCTAATAGTTTCCGAGATATTTGATAAAATATGGTTTTCAGCCCCCACTTTGAGGGCTGCTTTGACCCCTTCAACATGGATGGTTGCCGATTAAAAAAAGTATACGTCAAATATTTTTTCGAGCTTTATATTATATTAAAATTTTATCAAAATCGGCGGGTGATAGTTGGGCATTATCCTTGTAAGTTTGATTAATTATATCATACTTACGGGTACAGTACATTGAAATAAAAGAGTATGTTTTTTTGTAAAAGTGTCAATGTCAAAAGAAAGAGTTGTTAAACTTCTTTGTTCGTTTTTCAACATCTATGCTTTAAAAAATCCATAGATTTTGAATTTTTAATGTTTAAACGCATTTTCTATAAAAATGATTCACCAAAACCCTCTAATATTGTAGGGTTTGTTCATATTTAGTGCTCCTTACATTGTGAGCTTGGTTCCATCCAAAACCATTCAAATGTGTTGAGAACTCCCTTTGTTAGCATTTATATTAATTTCTAAGTATTGTGTTTGATACAGATTATTATTTACTATTACATTGAAATTACTAATTATTAAAGTTTATATATAAAATAACAAAATAATTCATGTAATTTCATATATATTTCAACTTTAATTGAAATTAGCTGTCTTAAAGATAATATTCAAAATAATACTCTTTGAACATGACAAATTGAAAATTTTGTTAAAGAATTATAAAAGAGTGCTTTTCATAATAATTTCATAGAAATATTTTGTTTTGATGTTATATTTTATGTTGCAGGGATTTGTCATACAATAGTATCCAAATAATGATTAAAAATTTATTTTATCTTCATTAAGTTATATGTACTTTATATACTTTAATTCTAGAAACATGGGTTTAACATTATACTACAATCTATTATCACAGCCAAGTAGAGCTCTTTACATATTTTTCAAAAGCTGCAACATACCATTTGAAAGCAAATTAATAAATTTGGCTAAAATGCAACATATGACTTCAGAGTTTCAAAAGATTCATCCATTTCAAAAAGTTCCTGCTATTGAACACAATGGTTCTAATATGATTGAAAGGTTTAACTATTTAACAAGTATAATAATATACGGAACTAAATTATAAAATATTTTCTTTGAATGTTAAACTGTTTTTAGCGTTGCAATTTTAAGATATATCTGTAGAGAATTTAAAGTGCCTGATCATTGGTATCCAAAAGATTCCAAATCGCAACAAAAAGTTGACGAGTATCTTGAATGGCAACATAACAATACCAGAGCTAATTGTGCCTTATATTTTCGTGTGAAGGTAGTTTCGTTTTTCACGAAATATATTTTTTACATCTTAAAAAATAAAATAATACATGAAATTTTATTCTAGTATTTGGAACCACTCATAACAAAAGAGCCAGTAAGTCCAGAAAAAATATTAAAGTATGAAAAACGCATGGAGGAGACTCTTGACCTTATAGAAAATGTATGGTTGAAAGACAAACCTTTTTTAACTGGGTCTGCAATTAGTATAGCTGATCTTCTTGGTTCGTGTGAAGTGGAACAAGTCCGTTAGTACTCATAATTTTAATTAAAAGAATGATTTTGCTGATAAAAACCTAAAGATAATAGAATAATATTAAAATCTGATACAATAATTCTTCTTGTTGTAGGAATAGCTGGATACGATCCACATAAAGGTAGACCTAAAATAGCTGCCTGGATGAAAAAGGTTGCAATGGAAACGGGTCCTTACTATGAAGAGGCTCACATACCTTTAAATAAGCTCATGAAGAAAACACAAGAGAGTATGTTAAAAAACAAACTCTAAGAATCTTAAATTTTGAATATCAGAATTGGAAAAGTTTTGTGAAACTTAGGCTAAAGGGAAAACTGGTTTTTATTTGACATAATGTTAAGGTGTGTCTCCTGTGCAATTGTTGAAACCTACATGTTTATTACTATTGCTTAAAGTGTATGATATTACTTTTACAACTGTTTATATTGAATAATTATATATTTTATAGACATTTAAACATATTTTGGACGGTTTTACATTAATAAAAAATATGAATCTTAATTAAAAGGCCACATATTTTTCTTATTTCTATTTTCTTTGTTGAGTTATGTGACTTTCTTCAATTTTGGCATCTTTTTTGGACATTTCTGAACATGTACATTCCAGTGTCTTTCCTGGCATAGCTCATTACAATACAAAACCATCTCGCATCCAAGACACTTAAATTTGGGCCCAAGGACCCCACAATTCGAACAAGCCAGCTTGTACAACCCGTTCAAGTTATGACTGACTTTACCCAAATGGGGAGTTTCGAAATTTCGAAATTCGTTACTGGCTGAATTGCTCGTTTGACCATGATTGTCAACCAAAGACGTTCTGTATTGACCTTGAGAATCGCCACCAATGACAGAAACTGGTGTTTTAACTAACGCTAATCGATCGAACAAGAAATTCTGCACGTGTTGATACTTTGTGCCATTTTCATGACATTCAGCAAAAGTTGTATCTTGTCCTTGACTAGCTACATCCCTGTTTATGACTTTCGAAGGCTCTGGAACATGTGCAGAGTCTCCATTAATGATGTTCGCAATTCCAGCAGTTGGTAATGCAGGTATTGTATCCCTTTGCCTACCAAATGAAGCTGCGGCAACAACAGCAGCGGCTGCAGCAGCTGCCACAACGTCAGGGAACATCCTATTTTGAGAATATTGACTATTTGTGGGATATCCTGTCAAATGTGGTCGAGGTATAGTCTGTTGAGCAGACGATAAAGGTGGTGGAGGTAAAAGAAGTGACGGTAGACTCCCTGGACCAACATTGTTACCAGTCGTGTTGCTTCTGATATTTAAATTGTTAGGAGGGGGCGCAGGATATCTCATTATAGACTCCTGGACTGACGGAAATCGCTCGTGCTGAAGAGATCTCAGAGACTCTTGCATAGGAAAATGATACGCTGGATGAAGCCTAGAATGGTACGGGTAGGTCCCATATGGCCAGATTGCTGAATAACCATTGTAGGGATCGATCTGCAACCACGAAAGCAGTTATGACACGTTACCTATATTGATGTAGCAACGATAATGTTAAAGCTGTCTATAAAATGATATCACTTTAAAACTTGTTACAATATCAGTTATTTCAAGTAAATTATACAAGTATTAGTTATACTTAATACTTAATACGTACAGTATAATTATTAGGATAAAATTGAGACATAGGAATGGGCCCACAAATCGCAGGTCGCAATTGTGATACCGTTGGTACCGGCTGCGACAATGTTACGGATGCAGCAACATGTTGCAGCAATTGTTGCTGCCTTTGCTGCTGTTGTAAATGACTATACTGCCATCTATCTGTGCTACATTGTTGAGTTGCATTAAGCATAGTATTTGCAGTATTTTGTGTCATCATCTTTTGCACTTCGTACCCAGGAACCTGTGTAATACGTATAAACTTAAATTTATGTGAACAAATACAAAGCGTAGTGATTTTATTCAAAAAACTTCTCTTACATGAACATTTTCTGTTGTACCAAAGGGCCCGTTCACAATTGGTTGGGGTTTAGATTTGCTATTTTGTACCTGCTTTTTCGAGATTCGAGTTAACCAGTTACCTAACGATGGAAATTGCTCGCTTATATGACTGGGCCTCTGATTAGCATCGTTTGATGTTCCTCCTTTGCAGTCATGTTGTAATATTTCGTTTCTATGTAAATACGAAAATTTTTATTATTATAATTAATTTAAAATTTTGTTTGACTTGTGTATAATCAGTTTTTATGAAACTTACGTTAGATGTTCTCGATTAGGACTTGGACCCATTGGACCTATCTGAGATACTTGATTTGAGTTTGACGAAACCTAAATTAAAAACACAATTTATTGTACTCAGTTGCTTAATTTAATGCTTCGTAATTCGGCGCATAGTTTTCAAAATATAGACAGTGAAAATAGCAAAATTTGATCATTTTAAATGCACACATGCGCAATAATATCAATTTTCAGATTCAAAACAATGCGCATGCGCAGTACAATAAACTTTACGCGCGGAATAATACGCATGCGCAGAATAAGAATGTGCAGCAATCATACGTATTCGCAACTATTTCAAGTTTATATTTTGCAAGCCACGCACTGAAAGTCAATAGTTTATACTTCGAAGATTAAGCTATGAACACGAAAATAATTCAAAATTTTTATCATAAAAAGTCATCACGTTTAATTTCATATCATAATTTTCTCATATCTTTAAGATACTCTGGATATTGAGAAA
The DNA here is from genome assembly GCA_916610135.2 of Macropis europaea. Classification (NCBI taxonomy): domain Eukaryota; kingdom Metazoa; phylum Arthropoda; class Insecta; order Hymenoptera; family Melittidae; genus Macropis; species Macropis europaea. The sequence continues at coordinate 24,624,642 of OU744345.1, forward strand.
TAGAAAAAGTTAGTAAAATTTTGACTTCCAGATTTTCTGAAATATTTGATCATACCGGTTTAAACATTCAATCTTTTCACGCCTGGAAAGTTGAAAGTTCGAAAAGCTAGTAAACATGTATGATTTCGAAATGTTATAATTAACTGGATAAAAAATTTCTAAATTTTCGGAGACTGTACGTTATCAAAAACCAACATTTTATCATATTTGCTAACATAATTTTTTTTGAACCTTTTGCAGATTTCGAGCATCTTCGTTGACCTTTCCAAATGTAGTCTGCAGAACATGATCTCCAGATGAAGGAATTTGCTCTTCAGCATTCGATTCAAAAATTTCATCGCACCGAACAGCGTTTGCAACGTCTACGCCACTAACAACAGAACTAATAACTGGTCCAGATTCAGAAAACTTTACACATGCGATCTTTTCAGGCTCTTGAACCACCAAGCGCTCTGAAGAAAACCCTTCTATGTCGTTATTCTTCTCCTGCTTCGTTTTAGACCTGTGTAGACTCTTTCTGCCGACTACCACATCGGAATCTTCAATATCAATATTCATGGCGCTTTGTTGTTTAAGGATAGAAGTTGGTAGGCACTCTTGAAGATCCTTAGAAGCTTCCTTAGCGGTGTTGTCCTCTTGAAGCATCGAGTTCCTTGTGTCCTTGTTCACAGACCAAACGTTCCTTTGTGAAACTTGGAGATTTTCATCAACAGGGTCCTGACTAGACAAAATGGCAATACACACTCTCGGTAGAATCGGTGGACTGTTCCTAACATCTTCTGGTAGTATGTTTTCAAAGCTCACTGGTAGTCGAGGCGATAATTTAGGAGGTTCAGGAGAAGAACCTGAAGAATTGCTCTTAACTGTCACTTTATTTGCATTATGTACATCTCCGAAAAGATACCCGAGTTCTGTTCGAGTCTCCGCATCATCGTTGACATCTACCACTTCACTGGACATCAACAAGGCCGCAGAAAGCTTTCCGTGAAGTTTCGTCAGGTTCTCGATCTGTTTTTCATAGCGATTCATTGCTTGTCTCAACTTGGTGTTTTGTTGAGAATTGGAGTCGTCAGATATTTGCTTAGACATCTCTAGAGCCTTTCTTCGAAGCTCTCGGAGCTTTTGTTTGAGTCTGTTCCGCCTGTACTTCAGTTTGAAATTGTCCAAGGACGAACTATTGAACAAAGGATTTGTGTTCTTTCCGTAGATCCTTTCATTCCAGTCGGTGGTAGCTGAACTAGACGAAGGCCCAGGTGTTGTCCCCGTAATTATTCTATAATTCGACTCATGTCCCGTTTCCTTGGTCACTTGGGAGTTTCTATAGCTCTCCATTTCTATCGAAAAGAAGAATACTTTGAGGGTAAAATTTGTAACATATTACATTTTCCAAGATTTTAGTACAAGGGAGTCAAGTAAAATGATACAAATAGATACGATTTTCTTCTAAACAGGTTTGGTGCAGCATCATCGAATTCTTGATTGAGTAATCTAGCATGAGTTCAAATTTCAATAATTTTCAACGATCCGTTTTACAGGTACGTGCTCTATAGACTCTATAGTCTATTTCTGTCGGAACGTGTAGGTGAACAACAGCAAACAATATGAAAAAGTCTTGCTTTCATCCTTACCTGTTCGAACGACTTTCTTCAGTCTCAAAGGAGGCACTAGTTTATTGTTCTCTTTTTTGGTGGATGAAACAATCCTAGCACACTGGTCAGTACATGTATTTTGTGTTCCTCCAGTTTCATTAGATCCACAGAAGTTTTTTAGGAATTCTTTAATGGAGCTTTCAATGCAATCCCCTTTATTTTGACTAGAATCAGGTTCTTGGGACTTCCCTTTTTTCCTGTTCTCCTTACTGCCATCCATCTCGATCTCCAAATCGTCGGTGCTCTTTCTTTTGATCCTACTAAGGCTCCCAACATTTGAAATTTGTGGAACTATGTATTCTACGGAGCAACATGATCTCATGTACGGTTCTTGGTCTTTAAGGTTTCTGTTCTTTTCTTTCGGTGTCTCTTCATTGATCGATTTCGCTGATTCTACCTCGACGACGTCCAATGTTGTGGGTTTCGACAGGATCGTCAACGAGGAGCAATCTTTTCGAAAAGATCTTGTGGGTACCAAAGGAGCTGGTCTGATGGGGAGAGAACGGTTTGGTTGCACTGGAATCAAGCGTGCCCCTCGATCTCGTAGTGCCGTCGTTAGGCTACCACTTCCAGTGCAATGCAATTTGTTCGAACTGTCTGCTAGCATGATCCGTGGCTCTAAAAAGGAATATTAATTATTAGTCTAAACTTTAAAAAGTAATCATAATAATTATCGAGTCGTCCCATAAGTAATGCAAAAATTAGGTCCTTGAAATATTCTGAATAACTTTCAATTAGTTGTACATATTTCATCGTTTCTTACTACCATTTGTAATCTGCCAATTGAGGAGGAATGAATTTGTTCGCCGCGGGATGTTTTTTTAAGTAATTATTATGCTACCTGTGTTCTTAGTTCGTAAATTTGTCCAAAATCCGGCAGCAGAATATGTAGAATTGAATTTTCGAGACGAGTTTTGAACCGTTCAAACGTTTCCTGAACTTCGATTTTGAGAAGATCCTCGTCAAGCTCATATACAAGATTGAAAGCACGTTTTCGGAATTTTACAAACGACTAACAATCTTGCTTCAGTGTGTTTCGCTTACACTATTGTCTTTCTTGATACCAGTAACGTTATGAATCGATTACACTTTTTGATAAATACCATTTTGGGGGACTCTAAAAATTTTCCTATTCCTCTTGTGCTATTCAACGTTTGCTATGTTGCTGAGAAAACTGCATCAATTACATGCGTATTTATACTTGAGTTATGTATTTCAACTATTAGAGCTGACATTGAATATTAATTTTAGTAATTTTCACATTGCTTATGAAACGTTCTAATAATAACAGAACGCTATGAATGTTTTATTAATCAACTGTTTCGAGCCAGACGTTTAGGAAACTGTCTTTTTTCGATAGGGGATACTCTTTATCGATCTCACACGGAGAATTCCTGTCACGTAACTTTTTTCTCCTTAACACTTTTAGCTGTTCAATAACTGTGTAGGACAACTATACCCGGTATAACATTGGTAGAGCAATTTTCGGTACCAGCCTCCTCTTCATTCACATTGGTCAAGTTCTCCATGCTGCAGAAGCTCTTCAGCATCGTCTGCTTCCACGTATTCTTTTCATCGGCCGTCAGGTCAACGAAAATAGGTCTTTCTCTATCTCCGTCTTCACGAATCTCACCTTCTATGGCAGAACAGTGGATTCTCCCTTCTCTAATAAAATCTTCATGCTTTTTGGGATTCTCTTCGTCTTCAATTGAAGCCTTGTGAATGATTAGATCTCCCTGCATCTCACTGGAACTGCTGATGAGGCACACGCCTTCCTCGTCGTCAAAGTTAGTTGAATTTCCTTTGCAACAGAGGTGTTCAATAGCTTCTTCTTGCTCTCCAGTTTTTATGTGACTCGAAGAACCTCCAAGAAAGGTCAAGGACGCGGTCTTAGGGGATTGATTGGTCCTCTTGCAGATCCTGTCGTCCCTGGAGATCATCACCTTAGGCCAGCAGCTCTTGGCGTACAGATTTGTCGATATTTTAGGCTTCTTTAAGTGGCTCCTGGACCTCTTCGACTGTTCGCTTGACTGATCACCGTCGCGATCTTTCATTTTTTCAATTCAAGCCAAGGTTCGCACCTTTTTCAGAGACGCCGTTTTGCAAAAAAAGAGGGTACAAACACCATATTTTAGAACGAACTTTCTGTTTTGTTAGAAATTATATCAACGTGGGCGTTATGATTAGAGATAGGAAGATATTAAGGCGCCATAAGACATTGAATACGAGTGTTTCGATCGACGCATCGCGAAAAAGTGAATTGCTGTGCGAAAAGCGACGCAATCTCGTGTGTTCCCTCTTCTAGAAAACTTCTTATTATGGAAACTACACGCAATTGGCTGACTATAACGCAGTCGTGTGGCGCAGACCGGGGATACAATGTTTGAGGGAAAGACGACAGGGGTAGTAGACGATAGAAATGCATTTTTCCCCTTTACTATACTTGACTAGCCGTCTCTTCAAGTAATAGGAATTTGTTAAATTGCTGTGCAAGTCTCTTGAGGATATATTCTAAATTGAACTATACTTTTTAAAGAATTCATAGCCCTACCTCGGTCTTAAACCTGACACATAGTCTTCATTTCTAATTGAAATTTTTTAACTCCAGTAACTATTTCTTAGGCAGAGATTACAAATTGAAATGTATTTTCTGATGACATGAAGCCATTCACATTATTGATTACTCTTCTTGTACATTTTTCTCACAATTTTAGCATAAAAAGATGTTATTCAAAAGAATTTACAAGTTAAGCAAGAAATATTGAAGAAATGCAATTAAAATTCTTTCTAATCGATAGATCAATCCTGTCGTTTTATTCTTATATAACATTTTTAATTTTAGATGAAGTTTTGCAAATTAAAATATCACATCATTCCATAAGCAATGTCGTTTCTATAGTTAATTTTCAGTGCAAAAAAACAAATACATACCGTTACTTTTAGTCATTGACATATTGACCATTACTTTCCATAACAATACTCCATCTTTTGGGTAACTTCTTTATTCCTTCTTCAAAAATCTTTCTGTTTTGAATTAAAAAAAATTCATTCACAGTTGATTTTAAATGATTACAATTATTGAAATTTTTACGAGTTACAAAACTCTGTAATGATCGGAATAAATGGTACTCGGTTGGCGCAGTCAGAAAAATATAGAGGATGTATATTTAAAACTTGAATATTTTGAACAGCATTCGTAGCTGTCATGCCCTTTTTAAACTCATACAGCATACAATACTGCAAATGAATTTTGCATACGTTAATTTTTTCAACGTTTTTTAATATAGAAGATATAGATCTGAATGCTTCGAATGTTCTGCTTAGACTACAGAAAGGGTGTCCTTTTAAAGGCATATTGTGAAGTTTGTATACGTACATTGCATAAACAAGATATCTATTGGGTGGAGTATAAATAACTTCCAACATATAATAGACTTTTTATTCTTAAAAATTCAAATAGTGCAACTGACATTAGTTTCACATCCGAAAGTAACAGCCTACGCTACTTTTAGGCTGGTTACAAACTAGCTACGCTTGAAACATGGACATGCTGCAGAAGTAACAAGAATTATTCTTTAATGAATTATTGTAATAAATTGAAGAATACAAATTGAAAGTTATTTATGACTCAACCTAATATGTTTATTTGACGTAGGAGACGAAGCGACATTACTTATGGAATTACCAGACATATTCAATTAAAATCGCGTTTCAGGTAGAACTTATTTCATTGATCGTTCAACTGATACTAAACACTCAAGTACTGACATAGAACTCCCTATATTATTGTATTTTTAGTTATTCAAGAAAAACTCCCGTCGCAGAATCGACAACGGAAAGGAACTTTTATTTCTCGACGCAACGTCGATCAAGAAACCTATCTGGAGAAAAATGTTTTTGCATAATTTATTGGCTCCATCGAAGGGTTCTCTAAATACACTACCACCCTCGTTGTTGCCTAAGTGTAGGTGTAGTTGTGAAATTATAGACGGTTCAAACGAGTTTCAGAGGGACTCCCGAGATCGAGCCGGCGAGTTCGAATATTCTGCGACGTCTGGATACTATACTTTGCTCGAAACACAAACACTTTGCAGACGACTGACACGGGTGCAGTCATATGCACATTTTCCCAGCTGAGGAAACTCGGCGACAGTACACACACACAACCACAAAAGGGGTGAATCACCCCACTGACCGGCTGGTCACTTCTTCATCGCATGAAAAATAAAATAAAATTTGTTTCGTATAGCTTCCATCAGCTTATACAATATAAAGAATTGTTTACAACTCCGGCAATATTAAATTCTTAACCCATGTTTATTAGGACCTTTTTCCCCCATTTTGCGAATACTATCTGCCCTTAATGCCCTGCACCCTTTTTTAACACCCTGTACAATGTTCAACTAAACACTTCTTTTAATTTCATACAAAAAAAAAACATCTAAGTGTTCTCTTTTTTTTTCAGAATTTCTGAAAGCTTAACTAATCTTAGCGTAAGTGACGTTAAGAAGAATATTTATTTGTATAATCGAAGCTTAAACCAATCATAATCATGTTTCTTTTTTTAATGGAATACTCTGTATAGCAATATAACGACAATCGCTTATTTATTTTAGAAAGAATAAAAACAATCAGTAAAAGTAACTATTAATTATTTAATATTAATCCATTCTTCTTATTTCTGCCATTTGATGGTGAACAATCAATGAAGTGAAACATCCTGTACATCTAGCGGTTCGAAAATGATTCAGAAAGAACTCACAGAGTTTGAATACTCCAACAACTTTTGTGTAAAGGTGCCGTATATTACTATTTAAAGTTGTATAAATCGGATAGCAAGGTTTATTTAAATTTCTTTCGATCGAAAAATGTTTTCCTGAGTCACGTGACAGGTTCGCGTGATTTCCATATCTCAAATGATTCACCCTCAATTTTTCTCCTCTGTCATTACTTTGGATACGTCCAATTTCAGGAGCATGTTATAAAAGAGAACTTCATGAGATCGTGGAATCCATTCGAATCGAAAAATTATGTGAACACTTTTATTTTGTCTCTCCCCAAATATTATCCACGATTGCCTTTTCTTAATGTATGTTTCTTACATTATAACGTTTGGAGTTGATCAAAATCCTTATACAGAGAGCGTGGATTTATTCAAATTAAATTTTAAGTAGTGCAACTTTAACTGGCGCTAGAAAATATCTATTCTCGTATTAGATGGTACCATCAATGTCATTTTTGAGTATTTTTCAATTTCTTCCTTTTGTATTCTTTATAAGTAAATAACGATCATATATGTTTGGAAAATAATTTTTTCCAGAATTAGTATGTTCTTTATTTCTTCTTTTGAATTCATTACAAAACAAAGGACACGTACTTTATGGACATAATTTTTTATAAAAAATAAGTTCTGCTTTGTGTTTTAAAATAAGTGTTTTACTTAATACTTTCGGGAATCGTCGGAACGTATCACCGACTTGTAATTATCGAACAAACAAACGATCACGCATTTCTATTTGGCGTCATCTGTTCCTCCCGATTGCTCTAACCGTATGTGTCGTTCGGTTAACATTCAATAATAAGTATACCTTTAGCAAAGCAGTGTAGAAACAAAAACGTCTACAAAACGGTTCTTAAACAACTAGAATAATTTAAATTAATTTAAGTTAAGTATCTAACTACCGTGATATCTTTACAGGAGCTCATAAAAATCACAAATGGTGGTGCAAACGGCGGAAACGATGTCGAAAACGAATGTAGTTTGCGTTTTAACACCTAAAAATGCAAAGCAGCGAAGAAATTCGAAATCAGCGGGACAAATGAGCCCAAAACAGGCCAATAATTCATATAATCGCTTTGCTGAATGTAAAAGTAGTCATTCCAAACACTGTTGTCCTTATGACATGAAAGGGGTACTATTATCTTTTAGTTTCGATAATAAATACTGAGAAACTTTATTAATAATCAAATTTACCCAACAGATGCACAAAAAAGGATTGAATACCAGAGTTAGGATGCAAGCAACACCCAAGAAAAAGAAAGTATTGATGCAAAAAAGTTTAACAAATAAAGAGTACAAAGAAATTCAAGAAATTAGTCATAAAATGACGAAAGAGGAACAAGAAGAAAATCTCAGAATAGAAGAAGAAGAAAGACAGAGATTAATCAAAGAAAGTATTGAGAGACGAGAAGAATTTCGCAAAATTGACATGCAAAGACCACGAGAAAAAGATAAACAGCTGATTGAAATTGAAGAAGAAGCTAGGAAGAGAGCCATGTACATCCTAGACAGAGCGGAGAGAATGAAACTGGAACAAGAAGAGGAAATCCAGAAATGTAACAGAATTATTCTGGAAACAAAGTGCAGGGCCATTCGAGACGCACAGGTATATCAATAGAATAATTGAAAACGGAGTGATGGTACGTAGAATCTGTTTCGTATAGATAGCAGAAAAGAAGCTGATTGAGCAGGAACTAGCCGAAGACGAAAAACGTCTTAACGACATGATGGAAAATGAACGAAGATGGGCGATCAGGGAGGAACTGAAAACAGAACAGGAAGTGGCAGCAAGAAAGCAGAAGTTTGGTAATAGTTTGAAGGACCAAATAATGGAAAATGAGGAGCAAAGAATGCTTGAATTCGAGAAAAAACAGCAAGAGAGTCGGTTGATCAATTTGAGCAACATTGCTTGGCAACAAGCAGAAATAGCGAAACTACGAAACAAAGAATCGGAAAATGAAAGGATCAGACGCGAAATCGCCGAAGGAAATGAACAATTGAAGCATTTCAAGACCATGGAGGAACAAGAGAATAAAATCATCGACCATAGGTGAATACAGAACAGTCACTCAACGATTTAACCCATTTGCATCAGTAGCGCATGTATGCGCGCAATTTTCCTGGTTATTGTCACCAGAGCGCATATATGCGCGCAGTACTTAGATGTAATAAAAAAACGAAAAAAGTTGGTGATAAGGGCATATTTTTCATTCTTCCGTATGATGCAAATGGGTTAAAACTAACAGTACAATTTTATTTTTCAGAATACAGGAATACCAACGCCAAAAGGAAGAAAGAGAAGGAAAACTAAGAGAACAACGTAAATTAGAGCAACTGAGAAAGGAGAGAGATAGAGCAAGATTAGCAGCACAAGCACTGCAGGCTCAGAATCTTCAAGTATTCAATTAGTATCATATATTTTACTATGTACTAAAAAAATCCTGTTTACCATAAAACTGAATTTTCTAGGAAAAAATTGATGAAGTGAATGTTGCAAGAGTTCAAGAAGAAGTGGAGCGAGAATGGAGGCAGAAAGAAAAAGAAAAGGTCCTGAAAAGATTAGAAACTCAGAAATTGTTGACTGAAGAAAGACAAAAGCAAATAAATAATAAACGAATAATGCAGGCGATAGAGCTGGAACGAGAGAGAAGAGAGTTTGAGAAAATCGTTCGCGTACAGAAAGAAGCTTTTTGTCGTGAGCAGAAAGAGCTTGAAAAGAAACAGAAACAGACTCTGATTCATAGAAGTGAAATTTTAAAACAGGTACTAGTTTGTTTCAATAACAGTGGCGCATCAATGGAAAATCCCACCAAGTCAACCATAATTCAATTCCCAATTATACTCACGATTTCTTGAATGATAGCATGTATTTTTGTTTTACAGATGAATGAAAAGGAAAAAGAACGTATAGAAGTGAGACAAAAAATATTCGAAGAAGGTTTAGCGATACGAACGGAAGCAGAAATACGAAAAAAGAAATTACGTGACACGATGGAAAAGAAATGCCAAGAAATGAAAAAGAACAAAGTTCCCGAGATCTATATCAACGAAGTGAAGCGAATGATTGAGAACATTTAATGAAATTTTCATTCATCCTGTTACTATTTTATCCTGCTTCAATGAGAAAAGTTTAAGTTATAGTAGAAGAGAAATATTCGCATTATTTCCATAACATGACTACATTAGAGTCCCGTTCAACTACGTCTTCTATTTGCGCTGTTGATTGACCAGTACTGCAACAAATTTCGTCCAAACTGTAGGTCCCCGTGAAATATTTATAAATAGGATTGTTCTTCGTTTCTTCATTGCAGGGAGATCCTGGCAGATATATCGGATACTATAATAAAAATACAAATATAATTGAAGTATTTTTCTAAATATTATGGAGACTGTTTAAGAATTACTGACTTTATAAACTCTTCTAATTAGACCTTCGATTAACCCAAATTGTACCAATCTTCTTTCATTAATTCTTAAATTTTGAGGATTTAGACGTTGACATAAGTCTCTCATGCTACTTCCATGCGTCATGCTCGCGTACATTCGGTATATGTCCCTAAGATAAGCCGGTTGTCTAGCTGTAAAAAGAGAATAATACTTTTCAATATTTTACTTCGTTTTTTGAACTGCTTTAATTGAAAGTATAAATCTTACGAAATTTAGAAGCATATGCTACACAACGTTCTTGCAATTTCGTATTTTCAGCTAGCTCCTTCAGCTTCGAAGTTGCAGCATATACATTACTATACTGGAAGATTGGAATCAAAGTTACGACTCCATAATAACTGGAAGTAAATTAAAAAAATTTTGTAATAGTAGCACAATTAAATAAGAAAATTAAGTTTGATTCATTAAAATCAAGTGTTCATATTTAAATGCTTACACAAGGTTCTGCACACAGCTTTTCACCAAATTGTTTTCCACATCAGCTTCAGCAGCTATACGAGCAACATGATTGAATCCATCAATGTATGGCAATACTTGTTGCGTAGTTAAGTCCCACTGATCACTCTGAAATGCTTCACGGCCTTCCAAGAATATTGGTACCTGATGATCAAGAACTGGTTTCGGCTCAGGTGCTAACTTTATCACTTTCAAATGAGACGTCATCGTCCCCTCTGATAAAATATTACGTTTCATATCTCTTGAGTCTGTCAACAACTACCATGTTCAGTTTCAATTATTTGTACCTGTTAAAGTGCACATCTTATGCATGTTTAGATCCTGCATTACTTGCCGTAGCATTTCTGCCAATCTAGTTTTATCATCTGAAGCTGACAAAAAGCAATTTTCAATTTCCAGAGCCATCTAGAACATTAAAATAAATTTAATGACTTTATTCATTAGAAATTTAGGAGAGATTTTAAGGATTTTACCAGAAAATCAGAGACTTTCTTAACAACTGGCTCATAGTGAACTGTACGAGCTCCTGCATCGCACACAAAACACAAATTAAAATAAAATGCATTCCTTGCATATTTTTTGTCATCAATTTTTACTGGAAATCCTAAGATTTTATAGTCCTTCAATGTTCTACAATACATGAAAAGCTTTGAGTGTTTTCAGAATTGATTTTTGAAATATTGTACTTACACTGTTATAGTACTGCGTTGCAATTGGGCCTTAGGTATGATATAAACGCTGACATTATCAAAAATATCTTTTAATATAAAGTTATCTGGGACCTAAATAGAAATTTAAGTTACATTATAATTTTTCATATAACATAAAGGAGGAAGTAAAGTATGTAAGAGTTGTGTGACCTGACAAGTAATTTTTGGGCCCACTATAGGGTGAAATTCTGAAAAGAATATGCATCTTATAGGATCCTCTTGACCTCTTTCCATTTCATTTTCAGCTATTGTTGCCATTTTTGTTTTACTTGTCAACTGGACTGATCACAAGAAATCTGAAAGTAAAGTAATGTATAAATTAATTTTATGTTTTAGTTAAATACCTACATTTCTTGATTCTCAATCACAACAATACAACAATATATCCAAAAGTACAATCATACATCTTTAAACAAATGAATACAATTACACTATTCATTCTATTATTTTAAATACAAACCTATTCTACTTAGTTTCATTGTTGCATGCATTTATAATAACAACCATAATTTTGGCTCATTATCACTATATCAAAATGTATATAATCTTCTTATTGGAACTCACGAAACTGTAAACACAAAATGTATACGGTAAAAATTCGAAATTCTTAAGGAACACAAACATGTTAATTCGATGGATAACATTTTTAACCAATGTTCGCCGAGTGTAGTACATATATACGTTTTGAGTTGACGAAATACAAATCGTGTGTGAAACTAAAAAAGAAAAGTTATTTATGAATGAGTTAGAGAAAGAATGATTGTGCGACATAACCTACGAGAGCAATGAAGAACAAAACTATAAAGTAATCCATTAGAGTGAGAGAGACACAGCATATGAATGGCCGATTATATTCTAAGAAAAGAAAAGGAAAATGTGATAAACAAAATGAATGTAGTAATTGAGAAAATACATAACAGCAATTAACATTTCTCCATATTGGTATTGGTACGTAGTTTATAATTAACGTAATTTATAATTATGCACTATTGTTTAAACATAGTAACCACTCTGTATCAATGTTATAAGTTGACATATGTTTACACTGAAACATATATACTTATTGTCTTAAACTTTATAATTTGAAGTTTTTGTTGTTAGTAAGTCAGGTGCACATGAAATATTAATTTGTAGGGCCAAATCCTTGGACTAGGCTTTAAAGTTGTCTGGAATATTGTAAAATGTGTCCAAATGATACTTGTCAAATTTCGGATCCCTCAAAATGATGTACTTCCAGTACAAGATTTCTCCAATTAGTACTATGAAAGCTAAAAAGTAGCCAGCTGTAATTGCTATGAAAGCACCCTGTAATTTGTGAAGATTCACTAATGCCTTCTCTGATTCTTTTTCATGGCGAATCTCTGTGATCTTAGACCATTCCATCACATCGCTGAGCCACTTCTTAACTAATCCGATTTCAATTACACGCCTAATCTGAAACATCATACTTTGTAATAAATATTTATTTCACATCCTTTTATATAAGAAAAGTTAGAGTACTATGATATCAGTGTGTGGTTTTAATGGAGAATGTTTCTCCAAACCAATGGCTACAGGCATATTTATAACACACTCTTCCATAATATGTAGATTATGCTTTAAGGATTTGTTTTCTGTGCTCCTGTTCTCGTCTTGTTGCTTTTCGAGTACCTGTTGCTTCACTCTGGCATGCTGTAAGAGATAAGAGTTTTCATAGTAGCAGAATGATCCATTTGCTACTTTTTTGATAGCTTCTTGTTCATGTTCAATTAATTTGAACTTCTTTCCTATTTTTTGACTGCTGAGGTCAGAGGACATTAAGAAGAATTCTTTGCTTTCTTCAGTCCAGCCTCCAACTTCTATGGAAGTCTTAGCTAGTTGTATTAAGGTATCAATCGTAACTCTATAATCAATACAAAAATCAGTTAGAAAACCATCAAGTATTACTAATTTAGTGTTGTACCTTGCAACTGGATCTGCAAGAGTTGCAGTCATACTAGCTCGATAAGCAACTGCAACCAAAATGCTATAAATCCACCACCATCCAATTAGAACTCTAATTGCCCAAGGGTTTGGCAAACTGGGCAAAGAAACTTGAAAGAGCATACTATAAGTGTATAATATGCTATTCTGTATCTCAGTAAACAAATACAAGCCCTTTATGTCTCTCTTTGCCATTGTAGTACATATTTTGCTCTTGTACAGGCTTATATGCTTCATATATGACAACGAAAGAATGTAGAATACTGCTCCTCCCAAAATAAGAGTCAAAATTAATGCGATCCAAGTATATAATCTGAAAACAAACATTCATTTTCAAAGATTTTATGTAAGTTTTATTTTTTTTTATTACCTAAATGGAAGAATTAGAAGCTTCCAAGAATTTTCAGTTAAAGATTCTGGTGTCAAAAATGTTAAACACTCTGTGTTGTATGGTATAGTGAGGTCAAAATAGTTTAAATGATGCAGGGTATAATGTAAATCGCCTAAATAGAATGCAGCTCTGCCTCTTATGGCCTCCTTTATAAGACCTGTATATGTTTTATTTTCCCCTTCGATACCCCACTTTTCAGAAGCTATATTATTTGGCCTGTAATACTTAGGTTTGAAGTTCATTGCCTTGGATATAATCTGTATTAACTGCAAAATTCATTAGCATAAATAAAAATGAAAAACAATAGTGGTTTAATTTAATATGTACTTCAAACTCTATTCCCAAAGCCTTTGTACAATTATTGGGTCGTTTGTTATAGTAAGCTCTTGAGTTTTCTGTTACTGCTGGAATGTGCTCAAACACAGCTACCCTAAAATTACAATTAATTTAATTAATTATTGTAATTGTAGGTTTAAATAGCAGTTTAATTTTCCTAGAGTACCTTAAGTGTTTCTTTTTTAAGTTTGCTGTTTTTTCAATGAAATGATTATAACCATATCGCAGTTTGCCTTGATACCAAGAGTCTATGTACTTTGTCGTAGTGAATCCTTTCTTAAGAGCTGGAAAGTGTACTGTGTGCAAGTCTATTTTTTCTCGGATTATTCTTTCACCAGAATGGTTTCTGTATTTGTTATATTGATGCACAAAGACTACATTTATTATTCTCTTCCAAAGGTAGTGCAATTCTTGCTGAAATAGGTGATTGTCATATAAAAGTAAGAACAATCCTCGAGTGTTGATCAAGCGTTCCCTGAAATATAGCACATGGGATTTAAAAACTCTAAACACATAAGTAAAAGATCTAAAATATCTTAAACAGAATAAAATACAGAATCGAAACATGAATATAAAAGGTTTTTACAACTGAACAATATTTAGTACAATATTGTTGTTTCAACTTTTGCACGAAAATGAGGATTTCATGTAAATTTATAACTAGACAGACAAAATTCTCAGAAAAATTTGTCTTGGAACACAAAACGTAAAATCGATTCATTCAAAGTTTCAATTCAGAGTGTAATTGTTTATACACCTTTCAGTAAATTGTAAAAATTCTGAAGTCAGAAGCCCAGTTGCAGTTAGTATCACATAAGCACTGCATCCAATTGTTTTGCTCTCAATTAAAATCTTTCTAATTCTTTTTCTTGAATGTAAGAATCTTTTCTTATTACGCAGTACAATCTGTGATAAGAAACATAAATAGAATTAAAATTTAAAAATAGGAAATTTTGTACGAAATTTAATTTTTAATCTTACCTCGAATTTCGATATATTCGAAAAGCCTTCAATTTGTTTAATATCGATAAATCTTTGATATACAGAATCGGTAACAAAAACAATGCAATTGGTACGATCCACCATTTCTTCTACGATTCGTTCGATGACCAATTTTAAATTTCTTTCGCACTTTTCGCATTGATACTTTTGGAAAAAATTGCTGTAGAATTTAGTAAATGAATTTCAGTTTAAGATGAAACTTTATTAGTGACTCAATTAAAGAATATAAAGTTACAAATAACAGATTTTACGTATTAGCTGACAACTCAAGCTTGAGACCTGGCTGTAAATTAATAAAACAATAACCAACTTTCAATACAGATAATTAATTTCAATACATTTTTCTGATGAATTTTTAGGTGGCTTAAAATAAAATAATGCTATTTAGTAATTCTTTGTTACTACAGAAAAGTCTTTGTTTGTTGAGTTATCGGGCAATATTAATCGTAGATGATGTACGGACTTTCAATTTGAAACTTCTGGTTCCTGATCTTTAATTTTTATGATAATTTTTTATTTCTAATATTGTTTTATATTTTTGACTTTGAAGTAAATTAGGATTTTAGATTAATCAAAAGAAACTAAAGTTTATGAGGATGCCTAAGTAATTAAGTATCATTAGGATTACTAGAATGAAAGTGAATGAAGGGGCAAATGAGAGGGCTCGGGAAGGTGCGCAAAGGCCGGACTGGGCCCCGATTTACCCTATAGGTGTCTCTATGGGTACAGTGAAGAAGTGAACGAAGAACTAGCTGAAAGAGCAACTCGGTCAGCTTTGGAACCAGACCCAATACATGAGACACGCGAAGGCCCTCGTGAAGGGGTCTAAGAGTCTAGGTTCTGCAATAAGCCGCCTGGAGAGGTCGCAAATACGGTTACTCGTAAAAAAGGCCACGAGTCATTGCTGCACGAGGAAGCACTTGGTGCGCCTTGATATCCAACAGGAACCAAGGTGCCCTAGATGCAGAAAGGAAGATAAAATCCGTATCCTCCTAATTACGCAGTGCGAGGGAATGGAGGTTCAGAGACAGTAACTATTGGACATTAACCCCTAACTACTATAGAACGTCTGTGAGACCGCTCCAAATTTTCATTCATTCCTATGTCCCTTCCTGCATGACTTATCATCTTCTCACGCCATGTACGTTTCAATTAGAGTGTAATGTTCAATCAGGCTTGGGTCGGTTTATTATTAATGTACAAAGCTAGAACAATTGGATTTGATCTTTATTCGGCACTTGTATGTACGTAATAACGCAATAAACATTAGCGGTCTGTGCGACCTCCTACAGTAGTTGCGCAAGTTTCAACGTCTGTAGTAGTTAAGGGTTAAATCTGGAGAACATAGCGGTGGGTAAACTCCTGGTGCACGAGGGCTCGGCCTCAACGGATGCCTCATTCACTGAGGCTACCCGCGCGGGTTCGGGGGCAATAGTCCAATAGAACTGACTTCTGATTTCTCGACAATGCCATTAATAATAATAACAACATTAGGATTTCTACAATTTTCGATTCTTAATTCTTCACTTTTAGACACCTAATTTTTAATCCCGGATTCTGCTAATTCTTAACTTGTAAATATTTTAATTCCTCTATAACTATCAGTTATTAATTTTATACATTTAGGATTCTCCATTTTTTTAAATACTTAATTCTTACAAATACCTTGAATTTTAATTTTAATTTATATTTCCTATCAAATTCAGTCCGCTATCAAAGGGTCTAGCCGAATAAGATGGTCAAAAGTTCCCTTAAACCAACTTCGATTTGGGATGGGTCATTTGATAGCTTATCAAAAAAGACCAAATTGTGCCATGTTTGAACTTTGTACTTCGACGTGGGGGGTAGGTAAGGGCAAAAATTGAAAATCACGTTTTTGCCCAATTTCTCCTATACTATTGCACGAAAAATTTTGAAAAAAATTAGAGACATTTCAGATATCGATGTAGGATAACTGCACCTAATATGGAACACCTAATTTTAAAAGCTTGCCAAAAATAGAGACATGCTTCTTTTTCACTGAAACCAACGTTAAAACACGACAAAATTAACATATTTTCGTATGTTAATAGTTAACTATGCAAATGTTTGTGTCTTGGGGTCATGGTAAAAATTGTAAAAAAAGTCAAACGCCGCGATTTAAATAAATGGTACGTAATATGGAACACCTAGGGAATTTGTAAAGAAATCTTATAAAACTTTATTTTTTCTACGATAAATTAATATTTATTTAAATGCAAAGGATAAATAAACAAATATCTTGCATTTTTTTAATTTATATTATAGTATGTTAATTTTCTTCGTCTTCTACATGTCGGGCACGTGAATGACACATCTGAAGCACCACATTCTTCGTGACCCAAAAGAACACAGCAAATACATTGGACCCATTGTTTACCATTATTGGCACTTCTGTAATTGCCACCACAAAATAAACATTCTGTGTTATTATCATCAGTAGCAGCATCATTAACATCATCATCTGATGATTCATTATATGTTATCTCTAATGAGTCTGTATCAGAATCGTCGCTTTTTCTTTCCTTTTCTGTTTTTGTCTACTTTTTGAAAGCGGAGTTTTTCTTAGATTACTATCATTACCATTACAATTTTAATTTTACCATTTTTTTTAGTATCATACTTTCCTTATCTCAAGATTTTTTTTTATTTTTTTGTGATGCAACTTCCATTTATTATACAGGGTGGACCACGAAGCGTGAACAGTTTAGATTATTCTGCTGTTAGAGGTTCGATCGGAAGTGTTTTTAGCTAAAATAACATGGTTCAAGGAGAGCTTTAAGAAGATTCTACCAAATTTTTTGTCAACCCTTTTTGTCCAGAGTTATCAAGGTCACCTTCAGTTTTTTATATGTAAACTTACAATTTTTCTACACCCATCTTGTAGGAGATACAGAAACGAATTCGGCAAGCATCATAACAAATATTTCTTTCTGACAAGGGGAAGGCACAGGTCCTGCTCTCGCTTTTGGAACGACAGTATGTGGAGGTCGTAGTACCCGTGTAGTATAACAAAACCCTTAAGGGTTTCGTTAGAATGGGCCTTCGTTTTTGAGATATTTTGAGTTAAAATTTTTTATGTACCGTGTAATCCAGATACATAAGAGGTACATTCAAGCAGATTCCGTAGCTACTAACACAGTAAGAGAAAGACTGAATTAAGTGAATTATTATATAAGTCTTAAGAATAATGTTAAGCTAATTCTACTTTTTGTTTATTTAAAGTTTAAAACATTGTAAAAATTGTTATAAAGCCATAAATAAACATTTACAAAACAAACGACGGTAGCGTATCAGCTTGTTACGCAGCCGGCCCGGGTTCAAATCCGCAGTGTGTGAACAATTTTTTTTTCTTTTTTTTTACCAATTTTTAACAGGGAAATATATTTGTTATATATTATGTATTATATACTATGTTACATATTATGTAATCGTTGTGAAGACTTACCCACAACGACCACATTCGACCATTTGTTTGAACAGGTATAAGACTACTCTTACGGTCAAATGTGTCTGCTATCCTATTTTACCTGATTGACACTCTCCGGCGTCAAAACTTTCGGTATGAAGAATTCACAGAGGAAAATATTTTCACAATAGAAAAGTATAAAAACATCCGTCAAAGAGATGATTAGAATAATTTGTTATGTTATTAATGTATTTTTAACCTTAAAATTTGTGCAAGATAATATGTAACATAGTATATAATACATAGTATATAAAAAATATATTTCCATGTTAAAAACTGGTAAAAAAAAGAAAAAAAAAATTGTTCACACACTGCGGACATGAACCCAGGCCGGCTGCGCAACAAGCTGATACGCTACCGTCGTAGCTACGGAATCTGCTTATATGTACCTCTTATGTATCTGGATTAAACGATACGTAAAAAACTTTAACTCAAAATATCTCTAAAACGAAGGCCCATTTTAACGAAACTCTTAAGGGTTTTGTTATACTACACGGGTACTACGACCTCCACATACTGTCGTTCCAAAAGCGAGAGCAGGAACTGTGCCTTCCCCTTGTGAATCTAAAAAGACTGAAGAAAACTCCTAGCTCTAAGAATTTTGCAAGCCACACTCTTGTCCACTTTCTAGAGCTGTTGATAGATCAGTATTAGTCATTATTGACTTGAACTGTCGCCTACGTCTTGTAAGCATTTCGTTCTCTACCTTGGAACACATTTCAATTGTAGATGCATGCTTAACCATCAATGCAGACGTCATAGAAAGAACTAAGCAGTCATTTCTTAACCGTTTATGCGAGTGTACTGCTGCTAGTGGACACCATTCTGAGCATCGATTCAATGAAGGTAAATGATATTTTTTTAACGTTTCTTTGCTTTAGATGAAGAAGAAATACTTTTTATGGTGATTGCCGAATTCGTCTCACTATCTTCTAAAACAGGTTTTGGAATTAACTGCTCACGACGGCTGATTTTCGGAAGCAACGCCCACTTTTTCCCGCCGCGCGTCTTGGCCCCCGCGACGGCCCTAGTGCTCAACTCGTCTCAGGCCCGTACTATATGAACCGCACGTGGCGCATTAGGGTGACACTCGTATCCTGTGTCGCCCTAATGCGCCACGTGCGGTTCATATGGTACGGGCCTGAGACGTGTCGAGCATTACGGCCGTCGCGGGGCCCAAGACGCGCGGCGGGAAAAAGTGGGCGTTGCTTCCGAAAATCGGCCGTCGTGAGCAGTTAATTCCAAAGCCTGTTCTAAAAGATGGGTGTAAAAAAATTGTAGGTTTACCTATAAAGAACTGAAGGTGACCTTGATAACTCTGGAAAAAAAGGATTGACAAAAAATTTGGTACAATCATCTTAAAGCTCTCCTCGAACCATGTTATTTTAGCTAAAAAAACTTCCGATCGAACCGCTAACGGCAGAATGATCTAACAAGGGGTGCTTCAGGACTGGCCCTCGCCGATTTTTATGAAATTTGGTGGGGTGGTAGGTGTATGTCTACAATAAGCGTAACTATAATTTTAGCCGTATATGGCCAGCCAGTTTTGAGAAAAGTACGTGTAAAGTTTGGAAAAATCACATATTCCCACATATTTGCGTATTGAAACACTGCATTCAACAAGCGCTATGGCGTAGCGGCAAGTTTACGAGACTTCTAATTTTTTGTCCCAGGTTCAAATCCCGTCGCAGATATTTTTTTTTTTTTAAGAAATATTGCATCCTACGTTACAATATGGAAATGTAGATTATTCTATGCAATTTTTCTTGAAATATTTATTTACTCATTATTAACAAAACAGTTTTATGCTGAAAGTCAAAATATGTACGTATATCTGCGGGGAAATCGATTTCATTTACATTATAAAAAAACTCTCTACCGTTAGTTAACTTTATCCACTTTTATTTTCAGGCAATGTAATGAATAGAATGTATTCTTTAGTAAAAGTTCTAATAAACGTGTTTCATAAATAAAAATATTTGCAGCCTGAAAATTAATATTACAACGATCGGTACGAATTTTTGACACCGTTACGGGTTTTGTTTTTAGAAGACAATTACAGTCAATACCTTATTTTTCTACCTGACGTTTTACAATGTGAGTGACATTAATTTCCCCGCAGATGTACATAATTATAATTGTTCATGCATGTAACCTTCCTTTGCGAGATATTCGTGGTGTAGTTTAAATTTGTTCTAATTATTTTTGTGATAAGTTCCAGTCAACAGTATGTACAGGTAGAGAATAAAACTGTATTGCTTACACATATACTTCAAACTATACGTACATATTTTTACTTTCAGCATAAAACTGTATTGTTAATAATGAGTAAATAAATATTTCAAGAAAAATTGCATAGAATACTCTACATTTCCATATTGTAACATAGGATGCAATATTTCTTAAAAAAAAAAAAATATCTGCGACGGGATTTGAACCTGGGACAAAAAATTAGAAGTCTCGTAAACTTGCCGCTACGCCATAGCGCTTGTTGAATGCAGTGTTTCAATACGCAAATATGTGGGAATATGTGATTTTTCCAAACTTTACACGTACTTTTCTCAAAACTGGCTGGTCATATACGGCTAAAATTATAGTTACGCTTATTGTAGACATACACTTACCACCCCACCAAATTTCATAAAAATCGGCGAGGGCCAGTCCTGAAGCACCCCTTGTAAGCTGATCACGCTTCGTGGTCCAGCCTGTATAATATTAACGAGGAACATGCACCCAATATGGAACGTGTTCCAAATTACGTACACTCAACGTGTTCCATATTGGGTACATACGTATTTCGACAGAAAAATAATAATTGTACTAAGAAGAAAATAAATTTAACGGTAAATTTCTTTTGATCACTCAAAAACAAACATGTTTAATGATAAAGTATGCAAAAGTAATATTTTTTAACTTATCATCACTAAAAAATTTCACTATTTAACTCGTTTCTCAAAAACTTTTACACTCTTTCAAACACAATAATCAACTTCCCATTTAACGACAGACTTCCAACTGACGCTCAATGTCAATATGATTGTCTTGTATCTTTAACGAAATATTTTACATTGTTACCGATTGATTTTGTTGCTTACTTTCCGAGATATTGCGGTGTTCCATATTAGGTGCTGTTCCATATTAGGTACAGTTACCCTACATACAGTAATGTTTCCCCTAGTGTCCCAACTGGTTGTTCTCTCTTACTGCCCTATGTGTTGTTCCTACGCCTATGCCGGAATCAGTCAAGTGTGTGATGTTTGTAACGCGATACTCGGCGGCGGTTCTTTTGATGAGAGTTCACGGCTTGACAGTTCATAATATAATAACATAACTTTTTTAATGTTACTTTTTTTATCTGAAAATGTTCTTAACATATTCGTGAGACTTTTCTGATTAAAATAACATCAAACATGATATAATTTGGACCACACTTACTTATCTCATACTTATTGTATAACTCATTTTACTCTATTTAGCTCCATTATCGCAATCATTTTGCTAAAAAATAATAGAAAAGTTGTGAAAAATGAAAAAAAACTGAAAGAATTTTTTAAATTTTTCCGAAAATTTTGCTGAGCTGAAAGATGTAATTATTATTCAACACATATGTAATCTGCGCTACAAGCGTCTGATATATTACAAAAACGTGATGCCGGAAAAGTACATAAAACAGACTCCGCCGTAAAATGTTGGTTGTTTCCTCGTACTGTCCGACAAATGTAGGCTGTTATCCAGCATCTCCCGTAAAACGTAGGCTGTTCCCTCACATCATATGTAAAATACAAGCTGTTTCCTCAGAATGTACGTAAAATATAGGCTGTTATTCACTCATATTTTTCGTGAAACGTAGGCTGTTCCCTCCTACTGTCCGAATAACGTAGGCTGTTCCCTCGTACTGTCCGACAAACGTAGGCTGTTCACTCGTACTGTCCGAAAAACGTAGGCTGTTACACACTGTCACAGGCAAGCTTATGTATTCGACGGACAATGTGTAGAGATATTTCATGTATTTTGCTAGCAATCCGTTTTCGTAATTCATTCGAAGCGATAATGAAATGAGTTAGTCGATAAGTATTAATAAGTAAATGTGATTCAAATTATATCATGTTTGGTCTCATTTTGATCAGAATAATCTCATCAATATGTTATAAACTTTTTCATACAGAAAAAGTTAAAAATAAAAAAGTTTAAGTGTCGCCTTTATTATAACATTTAGTACGCGGGTTTTTAAATCTCTCGGGTGCCTCGACTCTCATTCCATCCTTCTCTTTTATTCGCTGTCCTTTTCTTTGTTCGGCGAACATTAAAGGCGAGCTGCGCAGCTGGAAATGTAGTCTCGGTGTTCTCCTACTGTCCCAATTCGATTCCGAGCTGAGGGACAGTAGGGGAGACATTACTGTATTAGAGAATTTTTTCAGATTTTTAAATTGAAAATTCAAGTTGTAAAAAAGAAGGCAAAAAAATGCCGGTTTTGTATTGAAACAGTCGCAGAATTAGACTTATATTTTTACTGGAAGTAGATATTATTATTATTATCTTTGCAACTTTCGGTTTCCAATTTTCAACATTCAAGGGACTTTAATGTTGAAGATACGAATTACCAGAAGAAATCAAAATTGTTATTTGAATTTATATAAATTGTCCGATTCCTGATTTATAAGTAGAGTAATATTGCTTATCTATAATTATACCTTTCACCAGCAACGAGAACGATTTGCAAAAACACTACAACGAGCATGCTCGCTCGAGTTCATGCACTTGAATACACTCGATTGGAATGCAACCATCGACCACGATTCACATTAACCTTTTCGGTCCGTTCCGTTAAATATTCGATTGTCATTCAATATTCAGTAATTCAATTTGCGTGGAAATCACACTGGACACCTAATCGATAAGGTAAAATGCAAATTGATCCATTGATTGTATTTTTTTTTTTCATAAATAACCACAAAACACCCTGAAAATTTAATGAAACATTCTGAATGCAGTCGAAATTTGCGCGAAGTTTCAAATTGCCATGCAGGTGATTCTTTACTGAAATACAACTGAAAATTAATGCATAATCAATTTTATTCGCATATACATATATTATATATAATAAATTCTTTAAGAAATTACAAAAAATTAACCGAATTAATTGATTTATTATAAATTACATCGTTTTAAGATTCCATTAACAATTTATTGTTGCCGATTGAAAGAATAATTACAAAAAATTAATCAAATACACAGACAGTAATTTACATACGAAAAACACTGCTGTTATTGTTTAGTCCAACTTATACTAAATGCAAATAATTAAAAGAAGTAGAAATTTTCATTGAATATTATAACAATGACTGTTGCTAACAAAATGGTGATGATTATTTGAGTTACCTGAGAAAGACAATGATTGTATAGCTATAATCAATAAATAACATAATAAGGAACATTACGTTGGATTTAATTTCGGATTAATATGTTTACTTTTCTATAAATGCTGAAATGTTTTTAAGTAATTAATTTTTTAAGTTTGATGTTACAAATAATACTGGCACAATAGTAAGAGATCACTCGTTACTGTTGGGATAGCGATGCTTTTATTTTTAGATTTTAACCCTTAACTACTATAGAACATCTGTGAGATCGCTCCAAATTTTCATTCAATTTTATTTCCCTTCCTGTATGAATTATCATCTTCTCATATTATGAACCTTTCAATTAGAGCCTAATGTTCAATCAGGCTTGGTTCTCTTTATTATGAATGTACAAAGCAAGAACAATTTGTTTTGATCTTTATTCGGCACTTGTGTGTATGTAATAACGCAATAAACATTAGCGGTCTGTGAGACCTCCTATAGTAGTTGTATAAGTTTCAACATCTTTAATAGTTAAAGGTCTCGACATAATGGTTTCAACGTCTTAAGTAGTTAACCCTTTGTCTGCTATCGGTGCCTATAGGTGCTTGACAAAGTCGCTCATCGTGTATTGTCGACGCCCATGAGCGTTCGGTGTAATTGCACAATGTGTGTATACTATTGCAGCTCAGCCGCATGCATCACTCGCCTGGCTCCCAAGTAGTCCGCAGTTAAAAGGTTAACGAATGCTACTCGGCCTCGTGATGAGTAGAGTACGATATCATTAAAAAAAATTTAACCTTGAATTTCAAGGTCAAGGTCAATTTTGCGGCAACTTTTTTTAACAAATGTCCACCGATCCAAAGGTATAGAATCACGCTATTGTGGTCGTGACATACAATTTCCACGTACCCTGTACAGTGAGTCACGAAATTATTGGGACACGCAGGGAGTTACCAGGGATATGAAAAACAAAAAGATAATGAAAGAACATTCTGTATTTTTTATTGAAAAAATATAATATTTAGACTTTAAACTAACAAAATTATAAAAAAATAACAATACAATTATCACTTACAGTTGTCAAAAAACGAAGTGACACAATTCCGGGCACTAAGTACGATCACAAAATTATTGGCACATATTGTAAAATTAATAACTTTATTATAGTTCATATTTCGTGGGGCATCCT
This sequence comes from Macropis europaea, assembly GCA_916610135.2. NCBI lineage: Eukaryota > Metazoa > Arthropoda > Insecta > Hymenoptera > Melittidae > Macropis > Macropis europaea. Next base: position 24,649,393 of record OU744345.1, read on the forward strand.
TCTTGTTTTATTACGTTTGCAATTTCTTTAGCATTGATTCTATTATTTTTTTAAAATAATCTTCAATATTTTGCCATTCTTCCATTAATCTACTTTGCAAATCCGTTTTGTCAGCGATAGAATGTTTACGTATTTTATTATCACGTCCGTCCCATATCATCTCAATTGGATTGAAATCCGATGACTGACGAGGTGTATTTATCACTTTTAGACAGTTATGCAACAACCATTCTTGTACAATTTTTTATTTGTGTTTGGGGTCGTTATCTTGGTATAACTGAAACGTGTTGAGAATACCGATTTTTTCGGCACCTGTTTTTTAAATTATTGTTTAGAATGATTAAGTACATCATTTTGTCCATAGTTTCCCTAATTAATTCTAATTCTTCTACACTATAATAACTTATGCAAGTTCATACCATAATATTGCCACCATCGTGTTTAACCGATGAAGAAAGATTTTTAGGATGCATTTCTTCGTTCGATTTTTTCCACACTTTTAGGTGACCTCGGGCTTATTGAAAAATATTACATTCTTCCAAAACTCTACAGGTTTAGAAATAAACTTCTGGCTACGCGACCATCATAAGAATTCTTTCGCAACATTCTTCGGAGTGTTTGTTTAAAAACGGTTTTATCACAAAAATTTTGAAGAAGAATATTAATTAACACGTTGAACGCCACAGTGAAAACGGCCATACTTAATCAGACACAATATAATTTACTATTTCGTATACCGTGTGTTCATTTGAAAACTTCAAGTCTAAATATCTCGAAAACAACGCATTTTCGGAAAAATGTTAAATACGAAAGTTTCACGGTTTGTCCCTTTTCCTTTTCCCAACATGGTAACGCACTATTGAAATATATTTTTTTGTTGGATTTTAACTATTCACTGAGATATTAAATGAACGCTATGATGGTTTATTTTCGATAATATATTATCTATCGCTGCGTCATCGCTTGATTATGTATTCCCGAATAACTTTGTTAAAGTCCACACAAGTAGATCACATTCATGTGTCGCATATCGTTCGCATGTGTACAAGGTTTCCTTATCAGAATCTTCATAAAAAAGTAAAATCCACACCCTATGAACTGCAGTCATCAATACTACTTGGTCATAACAGTTGCAGATATCGCTGAGACTGATGCAAATGAGAAACATGATCGCAGACTTGCCTAAAGGGCCTCTAGAAGCTTTCAGAAAGCGGTCAACATTTGATTGGAAGCTACTGAAACTGAATCTGGAAGGTGAAGACTACGTAAAATTTCAGGTACCTCAAAAACACATCGACTACATAAGCTGTGAAACAATATTTCAAGTGTTTTTGTTACAGAAAGTTCTGTGGGACTTCATTGAGACAACACCAGTGTTCCGAAAACGTCACCGTCTCACTTTAGATGAAGAACGAAAGCTTTGTAATGCAAGAATACGAGCCTTAATAGACAACAATATCGCGGTAAATAGTGTTCACAGTAATTAACATGAAAATAGTGATTAATTTTAAGTGAATTGAAATGTAAAATTTACATTTTGTAGCATCCATTGAGTCATACTCACTGGTTTAATGCTCTCTTTCAATATGATGCCTCAATACCAGTCAAAATGGGTGTGATGCACGGTATGGCACCCATAGCAATTCTTGCTCTGGGTACTGAACAGCATTATGACATTTCAAGTAGGATACAAAATGGACAAGTGAGAATATTATGCAACAAACATTGTTATTGCCTAGATTATATTTTGTAATACCGTCCCTTCTTATAGTATATGTGCTGTTTTGCTCTAACGGAAGTGTCTCATGGAACAAATGCAAAAGGGATGAGGACAACAGCAACCTATGACGTTAAATCACAGAGTTTCATACTGCATTCTCCAGATTTTGAAGCTGCAAAATGCTGGGTTGGTGGTTTAGGTAAATACTTCGATAAGTATACTAATTCAAAATCAGATAAAAAAGAGAAATTTGTGAATTTTCAGGGAAGACTGCTTCACATGCAATCATGTTTGCTAAATTGATCACTCCTGATAAAAAAAGTCACGGTTTGCACACTTTTGTGGTGCCCATTAGAGATCCAGACACCCACCTCCCTTATACAGGAGTAATAGTTGGGGACATGGGAGAAAAGATTGCCCTAAATGGGTTAGACAATGGTTTCGTGATGTTCAATAACTATAAACTTCCTAGAAAGTACCTGCTGAATCGAACAGCAGATGTTACGGAAAACGGAACGTATGTGACATCTGTAAAAAATGAAAACAAAAGATTCGGTAAGAGTTCAAGTAGACTTGAATAAATTGTTTTCTTTGATAGAAAATTAACGCCGGTCCTCATACAGGTCTAGAAATAACCCAAATATGAAAGAAATTGAGGCAATTTTAGTCGATTTCGAACACAGACAGAATGTAGGTTCAAAAATTCTTCCAGGTGTTTCTTTGGGTGCGTTATCTTCTGGTCGCGTCACAATCACGTCCTTGTGTGCAAACTTTTCTTCCCTGGCAATGGTTATCACTGTTCGCTATTGCGCTGTTAGGAAACAATTTGGACCATCAGAGTCTGAAGAATGGCCGGTGATAGAGTACCAAGCACAGGTACCTTACTATAGTAGACAAAACATTCATCAAAACAGAAATACAATTAAAATTTTACGTGAACATATAGCAATGGCGATTGTTTCCTCACTTGGCAGCAACGTACGCGATGAAAGTCTTCTCAACCACTTTTATACGCAAGTTTTCTGAGTTTCAAATGAAACTTCTGTCCGCACAAAGTCAAGATAACATTGGAAACGAGGGAATGGAGATCCATGCACTGTCTTCAGCGACCAAACCACTGTGTTCCTGGACCAGTCGAGACATTATTCAGGATTGCAGAGAATCTTGCGGAGGACACGGTTACTTGAAAAGTATTCAAATCACTTAATGTACCTCTAGTCTTATAAACTATAGCACGACAGTGTCGTTATGCGAGTATTAAAAAAAATTATAACTTTTGAACGATTAAAGGTAGATTAATGGAACTTGTATTGAAAAATAGTAAAAAATCGGTGCTTTCATATTATACACGGTTTTTGCAGTTTACGATTATTTTACAGGATTTATAATCATTTTTTCGATTTTTTCAACCCAGAAAAATTCATATTAATCGTTACAACAAGAAACAGTACTATCGAATTTTAACAAACAACTTTCTCAGCCATACTTTATTCAATAGTCTTTCAGATGATATAAGTTTAATGTGGGATAATTGTTCGATTACGTGTTACAGCGTTTAAATCGCGTTAATATTACTTCTAGAACCATACGAAAGTTTATACAACTTTAATTTCGAGAACCATTAATTTACTTCACAAGTAAGTATACTCACTAACCGCCCATAAACATTCTCCGCACGGACAGTAGTATTCTAATTAGCGTTTTTGTAAATGATCAATTGTCCAACATTTCACTTATGTCATATGAAAGAATATTGGACAAAGTATGGCTGAGATAGTTTTTTGTTAAAAATTCGAATAAATGGCTATAAATCGGGTAAAATAACGATAAACTACAAAAACTATACATAATGCGAAAGCTCTGATTTTGTATTATTTTTCAACGCATACTTTGTCAATCTGTCTTCCACCGTTCAAAAGTTATAACCCATTTTTAATTTTTGCGGAAAAGCATTTTCACCTCTCGTCACACCGCCCCTTGTAGGTCGAGGAGAAAATTGATAATGGGAATACAAAAATCTATGAACACGTAAAATTTAAAAAAAATCCATGGGGGGAAGGATTTTATCGATTTTTAATCCTTCATTTTTTTGTAAATAAATTTACAACTTTTTTATGCCCATCTTTTAGTTGATATTGAGACAAATTCGGTAAGCATCATTAAGTATTATACACAAAATGTACGCACCATACAAAATTGTCGTGCTTCTACGCTGGAGTTAAACATAGTTTTTTGCTTATAGACTCTATAAGTGAACACGTTGTTATGGAAGCAGCGCTTTGATTCAAAGATTGACTGTAATGAAAGGGTTGATATCAGATTACTTCGAGACAGTAGTTATTTTAATATGGGATCACACAAAAATGAAATGCAATACATATTGTTCAGACGAACTTTGTCTTCTAATGATACAATACTATTTAATGCCATTACAATTTTTTTAAAAAGTATTATAAAAACTGCTAACAACAGAGATAGCATAAAATTAAAAAAAATAACCATTTGAATCAGTGCCTTAAACAAAAGTGAATTCTACTGTTCATTAGCAAAATCAGTAACAGGAATAACTGAAAAGAAGAGAAAGGTCCATGTCCCGTGAACGCTAATATAATTGTATTTTTTCTCTATTTTATCCGTAATACACAACTCGATGTCGCAGATGTGTCATCGTTTCATCGGTTATTTGTGATAATTACTTATTTCTTGCTGTTAGTGGCACGTCTGGGAGATTTGAGAGCTGAAAATGATGCAAATTGCACTTACGAAGGAGAGAACAACGTCCTGATTCAACAGGCTAGCAACTGGTTGCTGAATCAATGGTCCAACATGTTAAGTGGAAAACCTGTTAACTCTACGATGGGTACTGTGGATTTCATCAACGACGCAAACTACATTTTGCAGAAAAAATTCTCTCATTCAACCGCTCACGAAATATTGAAATTAGAGAGTATGAATATTTTGCAATTCGTACACACTTACTTCGTTTCAAAGACTGTTATCATAGTTTATTTCTAACAGATTTGATGTTGTCTCTTAAATGGCTGAATTGCTACTACCTAAAGAAAACGTTCGAGCAAGCTCAGGACTTGAAGAGGAAAGGCTACGACGAGTTTGAAGTCAGAAACAACACTCAAGTTTTTCTGGCTCAAACTTTGTCTCTATTATACGGACAGGTATAAATTAATCAGCCCAAACCTAATCGATTTGAATAAAAACTTCATTGATACCGTTTCACAGCACGCTGTGATGAAGTTCTTCATCGAATACATAGAAACTACTTCCTTCAGACCTGAAGAACGCAACGTTTTGACAAAATTGTGTTCTCTTTATGGGATGGTCGTTCTAGAAAAACGACTAGGTGATTTCTATGCAGGTGGCTACGCAGAACCTAATAGCAATATGGATAGTATTTTACGAAAAGGAATTTTAACTTTGTGTTCGGAATTGGTTCCTGAAGCTGTGGCTCTCGTCGATGTTTTAGCGCCGCCAGATTTTATAGTGAATTCTCCTTTGGGAATGTCTGATGGCGAGGTAATTAATTTTGTGCTTCACCTTTTTTAGTCGCCATTTTTCATAATTTTGCTCCGTTTTCAGGTATACAAGCATATTAAAGAGTGGATTTTTAAGGACAAAGAGAACTTCGAGCGGCCTGAATGGTGGAAAGACATATTAATATCTAAATTGTAATATCTATACAACATGTAATTAAAATTTTATATTTTTTATATTATAAAGAATTGTAAGAAATACAGTAATAAACAATTTATTCGCTATAAACATGTATATAAAATGTAGTCTTATCTCAATCTTAACAAAAATGTAATCTTATCCTCTCTCTATATGCAAATACGCTTATATTGATTAACACGTCAACTGCCGCGGGGAATTTGCCATATATCTTGCCAGGCGACGTTTGCCAGAAGTCGTATGACACTAGTGTTTGAAATTTAATGCTCTAGTAAATACTACAATTTCAAACCTTATATTGTTTTAAATATACAGTTAATTATTTAGTAAATAAAAGCGACACCCTTATACGGATAACAAGATCCCTGGTAAAAGGCGCGTGTCAACCATACATGGGTGACGCGCCACAGTAGTGCGATGATTGATTAACTAGGCCAATGTTACAACTCTGTATGGCTTTTAGTAGTTAACAGAGATTGATCTGCTTCAGCGAACCATTCATTATAGACTGCTTGTGGTTCTATCATCCAAAATTTGTGAAAAGATATTGGTTCCTGGGAGGCAAGATAAGCAGTAGCATAATCAGAGGGCCGTGCCTGCAAAAGAAATACTTTTAAACAGTTTGAAATTCCATAAATTGGTTACATCCTTTCATGTGTAATGCAGAAAGTGCTAAAAATAATGCTAATTTCTTTTCTCTATGAAATTTCTCAAAACTGCAATAAACAATGCAAAAATAAGTACGAATGTAAATTTACACTTGTGTAATGGTATACAAAGTGTTATTCATTTTGAATCACTGTAGCCTAACTGTAGCAGCGCTACCAAAGTGTTTACTAATTTCAACGATTTAAGCATTTGCAAACGCCTTGAAAAAAAAAACGGCCAAGTCTGGTCAAGAGTTGGGGCATCTTATTTTATGAAGACAATGTTTCTCTTCTTTTTTTTGTACCTAACACAGCATCGACTGCTAAGATCATTTAGCCGGGGAATCTACAGATACAGTTGACACCATATTGTCAACAGCATCACAGAAGCACTAAAGACGGTCACCCATTTTAGTGCTGATCCGTGGCCATCAAAGCTAGACAATGTTCAAGTACAAAAGGCATTAAAAAAGTTTAGAAAATTCAGACGAAAAGGGATTTCATTCCTTATATTTATCAGAGTATTGCTGTTAATCAATCTGTACCACAACGGGTCACAAGTGATAACATGAGTTCTAGTTATTGAAGTCAATAAGATTTAGATTGATAAGAATAAATTGAGGTCTAATAATTTATATAATTGTCATGCTTGTTTATACAAGATAAGCCAGTACAATCCATCCTCGCTCACCCTGTATTTCTCATGAAGTGAAGCGCTGTAATTTATTTTGATTTTTGTATAAAAGATCTTTATTTAAAGAAAAAACAATGATAACAGATTTCTTGTAAAAACTATTTTCCATCACCCTTCATGGAATAGTATTCGGTATGTAAAGAATCTGATTCATAAAAAGTTGATTCTCAGAATCATTCAGTAATCAAGAATCATGCTATCTTTTTGAGAAGCGCGTAATAAGACGTAGATGACCATAGCTCGTGAAAAATTAACGAATGGGATAGCCTATAATACGTTGCAGTCACACGTCCAAAGAACGAATATTTTCTTGACGACATTTGAATCGAATAGTTAACTGTATAGCTCTGATACTGCATTACGAGGATCCGACTTAATTTCATGGAACTGCCGTAACCCGCGTAGGTAACGGGTTACCTCGTATATGAAAGAACCAAATCCTTGACTATACCGATGATTAGAAAGAAAACGATTATACATAGGCGGTACAACATTCGGTTATCAAAAAACGAGAACCGACTAGAGCCTATAAGTGTGCCGTGCCTCGCTACGTAAGGGTAGGCGAAATCGGCCAGTTTACCGTATTCCAAACAAACATAGCACCTCTTTTGAAACCTACGATGATGTAAAAAATAGTGAAAGATAATTAAAGATACGTAGATAATTAATAGTCAATGATAGACACATAATGAAAGATATTCAGATGATTAACAGTCATTGTGAACCTTGCATTAATTTCTTGCATTAGAATATCAAGTCAGATTCGTAATCTACTTTGCGAGTCAAATATGAAACACACATGAAGCGTTCGTGAAACAGTTAACGGGCTAAAAGTGATAAAAACGATCCACACTCGTGACTAAAACACATTGAACGTAATTCAGCGCCTGGCTATAGCACATGTCGTCACAAATTAAATCGTAAGGCAACAGGATAATTTGATTTTTGCATTATTTGCGGAACAATTATTCTCATATTATCTAATATTTTCATCAGGAAACATACTTGGTGGAATAATGGCGAATGCACAGGTTCCACTCCAATTCGTTGCAAACAAATACCAAATAAGTACATATCATCAGGTGTTGTTGGTGTTGGACATTTACATTTTTCTGATACTATCATATCATGCACCAAAGACGCTGATATCACAAGTCCAGCGCCACCAGTTAAATAATCATAGCCATAAAGACTATCCCATACACGAAAACCATAGCGTTCTCCAATAGCAGATGGATTCTTCCAGTTATAACAAGTTAATAGACGCAATAGACGTACTACGCTACAACAAAATTGATAAATGAGTAAGCTATAACAAATTATGCAGTCTACAAAACATATCTTACCTAAACAGCGTGTCGTCATCGCTAATGATCAACCACTTTAAGTTTTTTTGTTTTAATACTTTATCAGCTTCCACCAAAATGCTGTAAGTCTTTGCGCAGTGTCCTTCAGTAGTATTTGGTACGACAAAAGCATCAGGAACATGCTTATCTATACTGAAAACATGTATGTTGCTTAATCAGTGAATGACTGCTTAATTAATACTTTGACGGTCATATTTTTTGCGCAAAAACCTTCACCCACTATCGGATAATTTACAAGCTCGCTCTGGCTCTATGTAAAGAGACTAATATATTACTAAAACTTATAATATTACACGTATACATCTTTATTACTGGCAAACAAATTTATCCCAGTGAATAAATTCATTGAATTCAGAATGACTCAGAAAGCTCTTCATTTATGCAATTGTTAGCTCAGACTATTCATTATTTATGCCTGATTCTCAATTTTTTAGATCTCGAAAACAAAGTTTCAGATTGCAAAATGGGAAGGAACTTTTCGATTGTTTTTGGCATGAACAACCTGCATATTTCGGTTTCTAAGCTATTCTTGGAGCACTCTGTGTACGCAAATACCAAAATGCATATACGAGGAACATAAGAAGCTGTGCGAGCAAATTCATATGTACACTATCGGCCACATACAGCGAAAAGTTTAAGCATCTTCTGAAGTAAAAGGTATAATGGCAGCAAATTCCTAACATATGTAGTATTAATTTGTTGACCACTCGCTCGAAAACTTTTTTAGATAATGATCTGAGGAATCGGCTTGTGTAAGAAAAATACATTATTCCATGTAAGAAATGTATAGTTTCACGTTTCTAGTTCACTGTTACACTTAAGAAAAAGATGAGGTCATAAAAAGATAAATAATTTTATACTATTGAACTCTTACTTCTATTACTTTTTTTTCTCTTCAACGAACCAAATATGGCCAATAGTATGCCTAACACCGTCTGATAGCCGCTGGCAGAGTGAAGTAACGCATGTGTAACAATGCCCGTCAAAGTGTTAACCATATACTGAATTATTATACCAGCTGAATCGCTATAGTAACCGATATTAGATGCATATTTCGCCCATGTATTTCTGATTATGGGCATTCTATCTTCGTGATACTTCATGCAGGTTTTCACAGCAAAGTATACTTCTTGGGGACTTATGGATGGGCTCTGAAAATAAGGATATTAGAATACAATAAATTGCAAATTCTTTAGTGTAATAATAATAAGAATAATATTATCTTACACAAGGATGAAAAGATTTTGGATAAGTAGCACAATATGAACCAGATACTATACAAATTTCCGGAACATGGGTCAACTGAACTCCATTACCAATTTTCAATGCAAATAACGCGAATTCGTAAGACGCGTCTATCGAAAAGTCGTCTTTTGGCCTATAGTCTTCAACAATTTTTTGCACCATGCTAAAAAAATATACAGTTTGTCTGGAATACTTAAAAGCACATGATTTTTTCTAGATTATACCTGTTTAGCAAAGCAGAAGTTATGGCAAAGCCAGATGCTATGTGTGGATACTTAAACTTCTTATTGTGCTCTGCAAAGTGATGAATTATAGTCGGTTCATGATCGTATAATGCATGGCCAATCCATAGATTCTAGAATGTAAAATTACACTCTACAAGCTATAAGAACAAAATTTCTAAAAACATAAAAATTAAGTATTCTACCTTAGTCTCCTTAAACTTTGACAAAATACTCAATAATTTATATAGTCTAATTACAGTACTCTCCACACAGAAGAAAAACCATTTTGAATTAGGATACATATCCGACAAATGATGTAAAAGAGGTATTATGATCCATGATCCATTGATGTTCAATTCATGAGTCAAGACAACTTCTGGAGGGTCCTGAAATGAAAATTAAACTGCAGTAAGTAAGAAATTCAATTCATAAAGGACAATTAAAAAACAAATGTTGAAAAATTGAAATCAACTTATAGGGTGTTTTGTCCAAAACATTTTTTTTTTCATAAAGTAATATAAAAATATGTATTGAACAGAAATCGTTTGTTTAAAATTACAAATTTGTTAACAAATACAATTTTCTTCAGTTTAATGGCCTTTTAAACACTTTCAAGATAACTGTATACTTTTATTATCATATTTTATCAAGGTAATACAAATGAGATGTTATTTCAAAGAAAAAACATCAATGACTTTGAAATTTAAATTTTAAAGTGTTCAAGGGTAAAACTAGCTCTTGGACATTTTTTTTACAATGTTAATAATGATATTGAATGTATTCAATTATATTATTTGAACATCACACTCTATGTGACTATTATTACATTATAACACAACTATTTTTATTTTGTAAACAGAAATTAAGTATACACTAACTTTGTCAATGGCATCAGATTGTTCAATTATTCCTTTCTTTAAAATGTCAGCATGTGCTGCATGATAACCTTCTTTTTGACTTAGTACCACGATAACTATATCTCGGGGACCTTGTACAAATATAAACATTATTTTATATACTCATAATATTATAATACAGTCAGTAAACAAATAATTATTGCTTACAACTTACTTAAACTGTTGCTGTCAGTACTTTTGGAAAGTAATGCAATCACAAGAATACATGTTGTACGTAGAAACGACATTGTTGTTTAACAAAGGTACAAGTGTCTACAGACATGAAATTCGCAAAAACGAGTTAAGAAATCGAAGATTTAGATAGGTTCATTATCCGTTAAACTTACTGATAATTTTTTTATTTGTATTTAAATATGATTCTATTCGAATTAATTATAATTGTATCGTGTGGAGTAATATAGGTTCTCCAATTTTTGTTATTGCAAAAGTTAGTTGTTACACAAAGATGCGATAAAATTTTATACTGCCGGTTTTGTGTACAACACAGACTAAACACAGGATAGATCTATCATCTTATGGAACTTTATGTCACCACAGACGAGGTATACAATAGACCATTCATCCAATGTATTTCTGTGTTACATAGATAGGGCGCTGGGACCACAGACGAGATATGGAATAGACTAATCACCTTATGGGACTTCGTGTCACACGATCTGAAATACCGACGGCGCCAAAAACCAGTGGTTTTTAGCGCACTCTACGATTTAAAACGGTGACTTTAGGAATTACATCGGGCGGACGGATAGAGGTTGGTTAGGTAGTAAATGCGGGAAATGAGCAACACATACATATATCTTTATTATTGTTTCTAATACATATATCGTTTAAAACATTACTGATTTGGTACAGTTTTATATTATAATTTTTCACTGAATCGAAGAGTTCCGATCGACATGGTTGGACGGTCCGATGCAGTCCTCCACAATTCTCGAGTTTTTGGCGAAACGAAAAGAGATACACCATTCTAACTAAAACCAGCGTGTTCGGCATGAAATTCTGCATAAAATATGATACTTTCATTAATTTCGAATCACTGTTCTCCGAGCTAAAAATTCCTAATCGAGATATCTCGATCGGCTGGCTAGACTAGTCTGACGCAGCCCTCCACTATTTTTGAGTTTTTGGCGAAACAAAAAGAGATACGCCGTTATAACTAAAACCGGGGCGTTCAGCGTGAAATAAATATTCTCTACTTTGATTATTTATTCCTTTTCGATTCTTTCGAGTCAGAACAAAAATCTGAGAGCCTATCGTAGTGTGTATCTAACAATAAATCGAACAGGGGAACCCTACTTAACCACAATTTTTCAGTAAAAAGCCTACCTAACAATATATTCAATTGTAAGTGAAAAAAGGCAGCCCTGCCTAACAATATATCTCAGTAAAATTTTAAACAATATGAAGATGTTCTTCTTTCTTCTTTTAAAAAATGCCATGATGTTTGCTGAAATAAATATTCTGTATATTGATTAGTTTATTTATTCAGATTCATTGATTTGAAATTAAGAATCTGAGAGCCTACCTAACAACATATTTAAGTAAAAAGGGAACAATGCCTAATCGTGTACATAAGGGAAAAGCCTACCTAGCGATGTATCTAATTGCAAGTATAAAGGGCAAAGCATGCCTAATCAGGTGTTTGCTGAAATAAATATTTATTATAATCGATTAAATTATATACGCAGAATCTTTCATGTGAAATGGAGAATCTAAGAGCCTACTTAACTCTTCATTTACTTCAAAAGGTGAAAGCCTACCTAACGACAGATCTAATATGTAAACATTTAATAGAATATTTCTTCTCTCGTCAGTTCAAATTCTTCAGTCTTCTCCTACTTTGTTGTTACTATCTGATTAGTTAACAACTAAACAAATCTTGAGATTCTTCTTTCTTCAGTCCAAGTTCTTCTTTCTTCTTCCTACACCAACGTTGCTATCTGAAACATTCTCTAAATTGATTAGCAATTAATTACAAAAATCTTCGGATTCTTCTTTCTTCAGTCTAAGTTCTTCTTTCTTCTTCCTAGACCATCGTTGCTATCTGAAACATTCTCTAAATTGATTAGCAATTAATTATAAAAATCTTCGGATTCTTCTTTCTTCAGTCCAAGTTCTTCTTTCTTCTTCCTACACCAACGTTGCTATCTGAAACATTCTCTAAATTGATTAGCAATTAATTACAAAAATCTTCGGATTCATCTTTCTTCAGTCCAAGTTCTTCTTTCTTCTTCCTAGACCATCGTTGCTATCTGAAACATTCTCTAAATTGATTACTCATTAATTAAACAAATCTTTAGTCCCTGTTTTCTTCAGTGTATTAATCCCACGACAGTCTCTGAAACATTTTCTCTGTTGATTAGTACTTGTATTTAATATAAACCTACTACTGTAATGAAATACCCTTCTTATGTTAGCAAATGAACCCACGATGATTCTGAAACACAAACTGACACAAATTTAGCAAAAATGCAAAAGATATTACATCTTACGTATTTTGAATCCTAATATCTTTCGGAATCCTGTTTAAAATCCTATAACAGAAACTTAGTCATGTGATTAGTACGCTGTAAAGGGAAGACTTATTAAACACGTAAAACTAAAATAGGAAAGTGAAATGAAATGAATTGAAACATCGTCTCAGTACTAAGATAAAAGAAGAAAAAAATCAGGGATTATTTAAATTACGTTTTACAAATATTTAATGCACGAAAAATTTCCCGAAGTAAAAAAATATAGGTACAATCATATATATCACACCCGAATATACTATGTATTTATTTAATTATTTTATCTCTTTTTCTGAATATTCAAAATTCTTCAATTTTCATGAATTTTTTCCCGTTCTCAGTTTGAACATATGTAAATGGAAATATTCGAAAATTTCCGGGCACTTAATGAAAAATTAGAACAATTACATTTTGTTGCAATATACTGTATTTATGACAGTTACTCAAATCAGTGATGAATTGTCATTTATTATAAAATCAGGAAAAACGAACGATCGCGATTTTAATAAAAAAAAGATATCTTTACCATCGATATGTGACCATCGATTGTCATTTATAATTTTAATGTAATAATAATGCAAGCTTTTCATATTTCATATGAATCAAAAATTAAAAAATCTCGCGATCAAACTTTGATTTAAGCAAAGTAGTTCTGAAAATTTATAAATGTATCTACTATTTTTGCAAACTTTAAAAATTAGAAGCGAAAAGATCTCCCGAAAAATTTTCCTGCTCCAATAACGAAATTCGTCACAATTTTTAATAAAATTTAAAGCGACTTTAATATTTAAAAAAAAAAATGAAACTTTAAAATGTTCATAGGAATATATATGTCAATAAAACCAAAAAATTGAATCTGTTGAATATTAATAATACTATGAAAAATATATGACTTTATCACAAGTGAATATATGTATATTTTTCAGCAGTATTTCCTTAACAAACCCCTGACCTGAAAAGAAGCCCTGAAAAGGGCTACTTGAAAAAAATATTCATAAGCCAGAAGGGTATATAATCCACTCATTTTAAGCAAATAACGCGAGAGTAGTGTATGCTTCATTTCGCAACTCTAATTTATTTAATATGATATGAAAAATCTGCCGAGAGCAGCCCTGAAAAGGGCTGCTCGTTGATATTCGCAATTCTAATTAAAAAAAGCAAACGCGTACACTCTTGTGTTTAATTATTCGCAACACTAACTCTATAAAATCTGTCGCAGTTTACCAGACTACGACAAATAAACAAGCAGCTATTTTAGCTGCGTGGGACCATATAAAAATGGGCCAAAGGGGACCATACAAAAATGGTCCAAAGGGGACCATACAAAAATGGTCCAAGGGGGATCATCAAATTGTTCCAGCAGGTCCCAGTCATATATTTGGGCATTTTATTAAACGCAACTCTAATTCTAAACGCGATCAATCGTTTCCGCAACACTAATTTAAGGACTTTAATTAATGTATGAAAAATAAAAAATCGCGATCAATCATTTTCGCAACTCTAACTGGACAGACTCTGATCTGTCTATAATGATGAATAAATTACGAAAATCGCGTGTCATCGATAACGCAACACTAATAAAAACCTGGAAACTCTCATACAGAAAAAACTTTTTAAATTGTCTCAAAAAGCAAACGCGATCCTTCTTTGGTCGCAACTCTAAAGCAAACGCGATCAGAATTGTTCGCAACACTAAACAAACTCGATCAGAATTGTTCGCAACGCTAAGACAAATGCGATTAAAATTCTTCGCAACTCTACAGCTAACGTTACCTATACTCTTCATTTGCAAAACAAAAAATCAACGCGATCTGTATTTTTTCGCAACGTTAATACAAACGCGATCAGGCATACGCGACACTATTGAAAACGCGATTTTGCCCAAGGCACTGTGTGATGGGCCATAGTGCAATAGCCATAGAAACAAACAACTACTACTACAACTACAGGCGAGCATAGTGACAAAGTAGTAACCATATAATGACCATGCATCGTTGAGAGCATCGGATACTCTCAAGGATGCACAATCATTCGTTGCAGTCCTCTTCGTGGCAGTTTGCCGGGCCTCTTCGGCTCTCAGCCTTTTCTTTCTTCGGGCTCCTGCCCCCTGAAACCTTAACGAAAAAGAAACTCGCGGAACTAGAGAGATGCTTTGTGGACGATCAACATGATCATGGAAGATCTCTGATCGTCGCACGTGCAAAAGCATCTCGTGCAAGGAAACGAGCGTTTCGAACCTATCCTTCCGACCGCGTACGCGACTTAAAATTAAGTTCGAAGAGTTCACTCGAAAATCTGAGCGATTTGACCATGCTGGAGCATGTTCAAATCGCGACAGGTTCATCGTGAACACTTCGCCCCAGGTGCAGGTTTATCACGTGCGAAAAGGAGCCTACCCGAATCAGAGAATGTGATAACCTGCCCTGGCCCTACCTGCTTACATCTAGCACGCACACCAGAAAGAAGCTACCTACCTACCTATCCCTATATTTAAAAATTGGCAAAACTCAATCGCTCCAACACACATCGTTCCATAATTCTCATTCATGAGCTCGGGTGCAAGAGCCTAACCTAGGGAGAACGTCACGCGGGACGTTCTCCGACACCCGAGCTTGTGCAACAACATTCACACTCTAAGAAATGTACGTACCATTTCCTGAAATCGACTGACAAGCGCAGTGACCATTTGGGTTTATTCATAGAAATTTTGTATAAATAGTAACTTGTGTTATTTATAAAAACTTTTTACTAACAATGAGTGAGAATTAAAATGCATGGCGCTTACAAGGAACAACGCGTTTCATCTGATATTTGTTCACCGAGTCGGTATAAATGTTGTAATTAATAATAGCATGTATAAAATAGAGAAAATAGACTTTTTTAAAGCCACGTAAACCTCACAGCCTAACCACACACACACATGTGAGACTTACGTGGTGCATGATACACTGACGCTTGCCAATCGCTTAAAAGTTTGATTAAATCTTAGGAACTAAGTTATCGTGCCCATTGCTTTCATCCACCCAAGTAGCACCTGGGCACGTGAGTGGGATTAGGCAATGGACACAGAATTATACACCTGAAAATCCTGATCTAAAAGCGATGATTAGTAAATAAGAGATCTAAGCGGACTAGTATTCTTTCATTTAATTTCTCTATGAAAACTGACTCGACTTTTAATCATGAAAAAAATTTTATTGAGAAAAATGACTCGACTACTGAGAATTTTATATGAAAAATTGAAAGACTTTATGTAAAATGACTCGACCATTGAAAAATTTATATGAAAAATTGAAAGATTCTAAGCAAAATGACTCGGCTATTGAAAAATTTATAGGCAAAAATGACTCTACTTAATCAAAAAATTTAATCTGAAAATTGAATAAAATTGATTGTACACAGAAAATCCTCGGGCGTCTCGATATCAAAGTAAATATCGTAAGATGCAAAAGTAACTCAAACTTCTTACTTTGATAACGAAATCTACCGGTCTCGAAGCGTCCTTCTTGTACATATAATTTAGTAATGCAATGCAAACAATTGAATGCGAACGAAAAACAATATAGAACACGCGATAAGTATCTTTATCTCGATACCGTTAACGTGACTCTAACTTGTTTCAAAGGAATTGCAAAAGTAAAAACAGTGAAGTCGTGGGGTACCCGACTTCACCAATAAATACTAGTTAATTATCGAATACAAGTCGATAATTAATTTGTATCATAGAAAATATTCATTTGATAAGCTCTACTATATCATTTGATAAACTCTACTATATCATTTAATCAACATTCATTTTGATATATTCACGCGAAATAAATTTAATTTTAAAACGCGACGAACAAGAAGACCCTATCCTGCTCTAATAAATAAAACACAGTCGTTGGGTTACTACCACGAGTTGATCTAATATCACTACTCGCGGTCACTATGTTCGCCAAAAACTACTATACAACCAGTCTCCGTGTCGATTATCGGACCATTCGTCCTACGACATGATGGAGACTGGAGGAATAAAAAAAACATCATGCGACTCACCGGAGAAGAAATGACTACCCTGCTGCTGAAGTCATCAGGCCGACCGGATGGTAGTCCTGAACAGAAAAGGAGCAGAAAACATTACATTTTGCTTTCTAAAGTTTCAATGATGTTCATAGAGAAGTAGACAATTATTTTGATGCTTACATTCTTCTCCAATGAAGATCGCCCGAAACCCATCACATCCTCTCAGTTGTCAGGGTAGTCGCCAGGGTCGTCCTGAACAGAAAAGGAACAAAGAATTTATAGTTAATCAGAATACACGACAATTCAATTTGTAAAATCGTCTATGTTATTGATACTTACATCGATCTCTCTAGGAGATCGCCCGAACTCCTCTTCAGGGAAGCACTGACTCTACTCTCGCGATTAAAAATAAATTATTGATACGAAGCAACACTGACTCTACTCTCGCGCGAGTCTATTGTGTAATCAAAAAATTATTCGGAGTCACTTGGCTCCTCTTAGAAAATGAAAACTGAAAAGTTGAACGAGGCAGACACTGACTCTACGGCCGCATTGCGCGCGGTCACAAAATTTGCTGAAAATAAGGGGGTGGGGTACAAAGAAACAACAACAAAATATTCTTCTTCTATCTTATATAACGTTCGTTAAGGAAATACTGCCTTTCATCGACTATTAATAAATACGATACTCAGTCTCTCTTATTATGGAGACGTATTAAGTATGTAAAAATTAAAATTTCAATGAATAAATTGTAACAAATTATATTTAAAAATATCATAGTGAAGATTTTCGTTATCAGAGTTGTAAGCCTGATAATATTCTATTTAGCGAAACTCGAACTCGATGTATAAATTTTTAAATCTGCTTGCAAAAGTCAAAGTTTGCCAACTAATTATAATTTGAGTATTCTTGAAACGCGAAGTTAATATCTTAATTCAAGATCGCATTAAAAAGTAATTACAAATGAAGATCGACTGTCCCATACAGACTGTAAAGATATACAAATTATTTAAACGCAATTGAAATTGAACACGAAATCGCGAACGCGTTGCAGCAAGTTGCAAGTGATTTAATTTTCCATTTAACGCAAACACTATTGTAAACAATCTCATGAAACTTCGACTCGATTGTAATGAAGATTGAAATTGATAAAGAAAAATTTCGTTCCGATTGAAGAATTTCACGACGTTTAAATACTACTTTGCATTATTAGAAATATTGAACACAAAACTCGAGTTCGTTTTTTCTTGTTTAAGCTTAGTACTGGATGACATATCATGCTTAGAACTAATGAAGGTTATAGAACAGTAAATAGAAAATATATAGATATTATCACCTGATTGTTGCGAACAATTAAACGTTACCAATTTGATGAGAAGCTTCGTTTGAAGTGGCACTGTTTTGAATATCCTGCTCCAGATGTCATGTCGATTGTAGCGCCATCTTCGTTGGAAGTGTCGCTTGAAGTCTGCGACAAAAGGAAAATTCAAATTTAGAGCAAACATGTTACAAGAACACAATAATGTTACAATTAAACAATCATATCAATCGAAAGTACTAATCAAAGAATAATTGAACTGAGAATTACTATATTCAAAAGGATTGTAATTTAGTTAGGTTAGTAGAAAGACTGAAGTTATGTTAATGTCGGAAGTATCGATTAACCATTTACCGTGGTTGTCAATTTTTAGTTAACGATAAATAAGAATGAAATATTATTACAAATGTTATAATGTTCGATTAGAATATGTGACAAAGCGTTATAGTTTAGTCAGAGAGAACGAAAATAAAATTGTATGTATACCGGAAGTATACGCGAAAACTGTTGGATCAAATTCGGTATATCGAGTTAATCAACCACGAACAGTACCGGAACATTATTAAAAATTATTATAACAAGTTAATATTTATTTCGAAATTGTTTAAATGTAATTAAAACAAATGAATAAATTAAAAAAAGAATCAACCAATAAGTATAGCAGGTTAAGCTATTAGAACCGATGCTCAATGCGAGATATCGAATTAATGAACCGCCAATAGAACCGGAATATTATTGAAAATAATTAAGACAAGTCAAAATTTATTACGAAATTGGTTAAATGTAATTAAAACAAAGGAATGAATTAAAAAGAAAACATTAAGTAATATGAATACCGGGTTAAGTTATCAGAACCGATGCTCAATACGAGATATCGAATTAATGAACCACGGACAAACGCGCAAAATTATTGAAAATTATTAAAATAAATTAAAATTTGTTTAAATTTAATCAAAAATATCATGAACGAATTAATAAATCAACGTAGTAAGTGTACCGGGTTATGTCGCGAAAACCGTTGGTTAACGTCTCGGAATATTGAACTAATTAATAATAAATAAATGTGAATTAATAATTAATTACACAATTAATAATTAAAGAAACGCGGTAATTTATGATTCGTACACGATTAGATGATAATTAAATGTGAACGCGTACGTTTATGCGAGAAAGTAGTCTACACGCGTAATCACTTCGACGGCACAGAGTCAAATGACGCTCCCACGAAGACTTGGCGCACGCGAAATGCGCGGCGCAAGAAGTGGAGAATTTTGCTATATAATATGATGAACTATTACTGATTTTAAGAATATTTACAATTTTATTTGTTGTTCAGTAGTTCGATACATCGAATCTGATCCACGTGTTCTCGTGCTTCTTGCCGGTACATACATAATTTCATTTCGTCCTTTTCGACTAAATTTCAATGTTCTAAAATATTATCTGCATATGTTATACATTTTTACGATGTTCAAGGGTCTAAATATTTCCAACTAATTATCAATAGTTTATATTAAAGCCTACATATTTATTGCTAACATTTCCTTCATTTTTACAACTGAGTTATTCAATTAATTGTTAGAGTTAGTCTAAAATTTCGAAGAATATAAGATTAGAAATTATTTAATATTTAGAATGATATCTTTTCTAAAATAATATTTTAGATTTTTATACCTTTTCTCCAATTAAAGTGGATTTAATAACGTTATGCTATCATACCTCATTGAACTGCAGGCAGACTGTTGGCTACTTCAGCCAACATTTTTGCTTGTGCATTGTTTCTGACTTTCGGGATTCTTGGAACGACAGAATCGGATATGTGCAACTAAAACTTTGATACATCGATTTCAAGGCTAATGCAGATGCTATTTACAGATGTAAACAACTGTACAGTTTTCAAACACCTGTTTCCGTACTAAAACTCTTCATGCGTTATAATAGCTTATTTCGTCATAACACACCTATGTATGTATAGATTATCAGTTATTTCACAGATTTTTATTATTTTAAAGTGGGTGTCGTTCATGTGACCCGCCATGGAATTTATAATTCTTACCACAGTAAGCGCTACAATCTGTTTTTGTATTCTGTTGGTAACGTTGGGTGTGACACGAAAATGGTAAGACGGCTCGCGAGCCCACCGAACGTGTGGTACAAAAATACATTGGATGACAGGTCTATTCTATAGTTTGTTGTTGGTGCTACTTTTCACGATGAAAAATACTTATAATTATGTTCACACATAATATTAATTACAGTTATGTAAAATTAAATAGCCTATAATAAGGTTAAGAATGGTATACATATGTCAGGTACAGATATTGGAAGAAACGAAATTGATTGCAGAGCTATTATATTCCAAATATGAAAAGTTTATGACTGCTCATTTCTATATTATACATAAATATTAGTACAAAAATAAGTGTTTGTACTATTTGTGTTTAACTTAAATTTTCTCTGGAGTACAATTTAAAATTAGTACGTTTGAAGAAAACAAATAGTATTCAATTAACAAAATTAAAATGTTTAAAGTCAATTACTCAATGTTTGTTTTATGCTACAATGCATTTTATCAGTATACATTTATATTACTTTCATTAAATAATAAATAATTATTTTCCATTCTTCTTGTTGTGTGGACAAGATTTAAATCATTTCCAATTGCTTACTTATAATTTTAAATTTGTGTCAGTGCAATGAAATGTGAACATGTATAATAGCACACTGTTTTTATTTTCAATTACTTATAATTAATGTATTTAAGCTGGAAAAATAAATTTGAGTGGATAGATCGTACATGAAACCTTAAAATCTATAAATAAAAATATTTACTAAGTAAAATTGATGTCTTTTTAAGTATTTTGTAAGTATAAACAGAAGAAACATATTGATTTTTTTTCTACTTATTGATGGTATATTATAAAATAAATATGCAATAAAGTATATTTTATTAACAAAACAAGTATGTTACATACGCCCTTTTTTCTATGAAATTTTATTAACAAATTATTATGGTTTACATTCTTGGTGATAAGGTTCTAAAGTTCGAAAATCTCTCCATGTTGGAGGTAAAGCACTGTGTAGATGCTGACCACAACGTTTACAGGGATCACTGAATAAATTATTCAAGCTATGAAACCAGGTCTAAAAAAAAAAGGAGCAAAAGTATTGAATAATTTAATTCTGTGCCCTGCCAAGATACACTCATATTTTACAAACTTTTAGTATGATTTATTTACCATAAATGATCGAACAGCCAATTCCGGTAATGCAGGTGAATAAAAGTGTAACATTGCAGCATGAGCATTTTCCGTTACTTTCCTGAAAACTTTGTGCCTAGATTCTGTCCATAGATCCATAGTTTCTCCATAACCTTTCACTACTACCCATTCAACCATTAAACCTTTAAATGCAATTACACCTTTCAGAACGTGTCCTAATGTAACATGTAATACTGCATTTGATGCGAACGGCCTTGACACAGATACTGTCATATCATTAAAAAGTCTGTCAAATGTGGCTATGAGGGAATCAACCTGCCTATAAGAAATACAAAACATTCATTAACAATTTCATTATAAGAGTACATAATTTTCTACCATAAAGTTTATCAATAATGCAACTTACTGTTGAGGAACATTATGGTTACTTGTTTGCGCTCTACCCCTTTTTCCTCTGCTGGTATTATATGATCGTTTTAAAGAATTCTGACTAAGCAATGCTTGAGCAACATTACTATATTCACGAACTTTGTCAGTCCATTTGTAACTATTAACAAGTGTACTATACAGTGCTTGTCTCTC
This sequence comes from Macropis europaea, assembly GCA_916610135.2. Lineage (NCBI taxonomy): Eukaryota > Metazoa > Arthropoda > Insecta > Hymenoptera > Melittidae > Macropis > Macropis europaea. The sequence goes on from OU744345.1 coordinate 24,671,530, forward strand.
TTGAGTTGTCTCTTGACTAAGATATGTGGTACTTGCTAAATTAAAAGGACCTGGTGGTGGATTCAAACTGCTTACAGCTTGTTCAACATCCCTGTACGCAAAAGTATGTAATATATTATTTTTATAATTGATGTGCTGATTGAATATAATATCCATACCTCAGATTAACATTTACAGTTGTTAAAAGTTCTTGCAACTCTGACAAATATTTATTTTCCTTATTTTCCTCTCCATGTTCAGCACGTAGACCATTTCCCAAAGATTCGAACACTTGTCCAACACTCGAACGTAACACTTTAATCGATATTAAAGCGGTTTGCAATTGCTCCATTTTTATCGTTTTTAAAATGTGAACGTGGTACTTTTATAACAAATTATAGTAACGTTTTTGCATGACACAACAAATCTCCTAACCTCAAAATATAAACACACTCCTTTCGCAGATTTTCAAATATAAATAGATACGTTAATGCTTAAATAATTCCTTAAATATATGTACAATTGAAAAATTTGTATAACAGTTACAAAAGTTTTTACAGCGTCCTTTAAAAAAAGCAACAACAATTTTGGCCAACTGACATGTTTACTAATATTCCTTCAGAAGCCACCAGAGTGCTCATTTACGTATTACTTGGAAACGAAGCGAATGCGTGAACGCCTATGGGCGTCAGCAGCACACAGTGAACGGCTTTCCATACCGCAGATAGCGCCATCTCTATCAGAAGCCCGGAAATATGTAGCGACGGGGCAATTGGCGCCATCTGTGAGAGAAACCCAGAACTATGTTGCAACATTCCATATGGCGCCATCTAGCAAAAATTACCCGATTAGTTACAGAAAACTCCGCCAGAGGCGCTACGAGCAACACGTCGTGATACAGTTCCAGATGGAGGCAGAAGATGGCGCCAATTGCACAGTCTCTACTTAGTTCCGGGCCTTTGGCAGAGATGGCGTGACATATGGTATCGGGCGGGTCGAACGCTGGTTGCGGTCGGGCTTGTGGTAGCGTGTAGCGAGCTACAGTAAAAGTTGGATAACTGCCCGCATCGACCTACGGTATAAGTGCCCGCTAGTCATCCGCAGCACAAAGGGAGAGGTTCCCCGTAACGCACCCAGAAGTTCGACGGACGGATAGTGTAATCTGCTCTTACCTCGAATGCCAGTGAAACAACATTAATTCAAGGATGAAACTTTTTTAATTTTTATTTATTTTAAATTAAATTTTTACTAACGTATTTGTGAGGCTTTTCTGGTTAAAATAAGACCAAACACAGTATAATTTGAATTATGTTTACTTATTGATATTGATTAAGTGTGCCACGTTGTAGGTTTAAATTATAAACCAAATATGCTTCAAATTATATCGTGTTTGGTCTTATTTTAATTAGAAAAATCTTACAATTACATTGGTAAAAGTTTCATTTAACAAAAATAAGAAATAAAAAAGTTTTATGTTTGCATTAGTATTGTCTCCCCGATACGTATTTTTCGCATTCTTTTGTGTCTCGGACTTCTTTCTCTTTCACTCGCTGTCCTTCTCTATGTTTGTCAATAAACCGAACCTCGGCTCGAGCCGTGTCTATAATTAGAATCGATTCCCCTACTGCATAATTGCCCGCCTTGGCTTCCGACTTGCGGGCAGTTATCTAACTTTTACTGTATTGCAGCGAACGCCTATGGGCGTCATCAGTACACGGTGAGCGGTTTTGTTAAGTGTAGATGACAGTGGCAAAGGTTAATATCAATCACAGACGAGATATAGAATAGACTAATGTTACATCTATACTTTGGTATACATCATTTGTCACATAAAAATTCAGCGAACATCATATACACTCATTTATTCAGACCTGTTTGATAATTATAAGATTAATTACAATATTATTTATTCTTAAGAAGATCCAGAATATCTCATTCAAATTCTGCAATAGCAATGCGCAATGCACTTGATAGTTTAATACCTTTTAATCTAGAACGCTTATTAGTTTTCATAATATGCATAATCGAAAAACTGTTTTCACACATTCAAGCAGCTCAGATTTTTCCATTTACTAAAATTTACTTATGAAATATGTGCAGTACTATTCAGGATATCCCAGATTTATCGATCACACTGTGTTAAATTATGTATTTTATGGATAGAAATAAGAACAAAATATCGTACTGTTTGTTGAGAAAGATAAAAAATGTTTAATAAATATGGATGGAGGGTGAATATTATTCGAGCTGTATTCAATTTTGTGTTAAAAAACATTATTCACGCAAATGTTTATAATGTGCATAGTATTGGCTTTTCTATTTACCTTTACTGAAAAGTTTTTATTCAATTTGGTGAATACTTTTTCTGAACATCCTGTATAAACATAGTAATTTAAAGGTTTATTAAAATGTAAAAAAAAATCTGAAATTTGGAAATATGAAATCGCTCTTATTTTTGATGCTGTATGTTGCGCTTCCATTAGTATTTTATTTTATAATGTCGACCTTTGTTGTCAATACAAGGCTGATATCGTTGTGAGATTGAATCTACTTAAAAATACAATTGATTTCACATTACAGATGCCGAAAATAAAATGAATGTTTGTGGATTCTTGGCACAGATATTTATATTGATTACCTCCTATGACCTTAAGTGGAAAATTTGTGTCAGCGCTTTTCAGATTTTTATTTATATCCGTTTAAAAAAAGCGTCAAATTTTCTAAGATAGATCCCATCTCTTTTTATTTCTATCCACAGAACACACTGGAACATGTACTTATTAAATATATTCAATTTAAACGATCGCCCCTACAAACATCAACTTTACACCCCCAAATTTTTTCTTGGATCAAAACTGAAGTCTAATATAAAATTAATGTGCGTTGATTTTAGAGACATTCGTTTCACAAAGAGACTAAAGTAAGTAGACTCCATAAATGTCTTTATATTGAATAAAATTTCCAAAAATATGTTTGTAAAAATTCGACTGTTCTCAGACTGCTCGGGGGTCTGTACGATTTCACATATACACATACTTTATGAAATACACATTGTATTTATAATTTGTTAGCAAACACTTTATAATACAAACTTTAAGTATTACAACAAATAGAATTATTTACAAAATTCATAGTCAGTGATAGTCTATCAGTTCATGGGTCCTTCCACTTATTCCACACCACAATTCATAGGGATACTTACCCGTATATGGCCGTGTGTTCCTTAGTTCTTGAATGTATTTTTAAAAATACGAGTTTTACGGGATCGATCGCGGGGCGAAAAATCGATGATACACGAAAATCAAAGAACGTGAAAGAATAAGAGGCAGGAGGAGAAAAATAGAAAGGGTGGATAAAGGGGGAGGAGGAGGAGGATAGACATGGAAGCTAGCGTGAATATTTTTACCCAAGCCTGTTAACTACACTCTGTTATTTTATCTCACGTACACAGTTTTTCCACCACTACTACGCCGCTACGCAGGAATATAAGTTTTAAGGCGTGTTTTGATAGCGTCAGGGTGTGTCAGCCAGGGCTTCCTACCTAATGGATCACTTCTTCGTTTATTCGTTCGTACTTTTTGAAGTGTATGACCCCATGATACCGGGAGTTTTATCGACATCATAGACTCTCGGGTAATTTCAATTGTTTCGTCGTTACTTTCAGACCCTCTCGTAAGTACACGATTAAACAATAAACAAAGCTACGCACTCCCGGTGAAAAGTTTCCAACCACTTCCATACCTTTTGATATGCGTACGTGTATTAACAGAAACTGACAAACTTTCTAAATTTTTATATAAATTTAATGTAACCATGAAGGTTATCTTTTTTAATCAATAATATCAATAATTTTCATAATTTTTTACTGCTTCTATTAGAGCTTATTAGGTATACTTTTAATATTTTATATGATCAAATAAATAATGATTGAATCTATGTGTCAACCCATCGCCACGGCGTTCAACGTGTTAACATTGGTGACACGAGCCAGTGTAGTGGCTGATAGCAGGATAGTATATACCTTCCGCTTTGTTCGAGTGTCGCTCGGATGAAACTGTAAAAGAGTTAATTTCTTAGTTCTATAATCATATTTTCTGCATGACTCATGCAAAAGTCTTTTTCTCATAATGCAAACAGACATATCAAAATCAAATCTGCAACACCCGTGAAGCTTATGTAAGTTTAACCCTTTGAGGATGATGGACGCATACATACGTTCTAAAAAATCGTTTACCGTGTGCTACGAGTCACCGAACTGGTCCAGCCACAGCTGTTTATTGTACGCAATAAACCTATGTATTACAATGAATTAACACTTCAGCTCATTTCTTCAAAATATACATGTTTCGTTACATACTTTGCAATTTTAGAGTACTAAAACAACTGAACAATCGACATACTTATTACCACCGCAGAAAGTTTCAGCACATGGTGTACGGTTCTTCCTGAAATTTTTAGGGCTCAAGAGGTTAAATAATTTTACTAATTCTAGACCTTGATTTGACAGTTTCTTTAAGAAAATTGATCTCATTAAATACGCATTTTCAGCGTTATATTAATAAGACATTTTGTTCGTCTATTTTGCCACCCATAAGAAGATCATCTTTTTCGAAGATATCCAGTATAATACAAATTTTGCCAATTCCTTAAAATTGGATTAGGTTTCATAACAGCGTCTTTGCTGAACCACCCTTAACACATTTATTCATGCATGTATCAGCTCACTTCATGAGTGATGTCATTCCCTATCATATAAAACATATGTTAAACACATATAAGAATATTATTCAATTTCGTTTTTTTAAAAATTGTACTGTTTATCTGGTGGAATGTGAGAGCTCTAATTTATTTAGAATTTTTCGATGAAAATTTGAACTACCATAGCACAGACGTATTGCTAACAATTTTGTAAATAAAATGAAATTTTACTGTAAAAATATCATAATGGGATTTGTCACGTTCAAACTTAGTTGTATTTACCTACTATTGCCTATGTTGGTAGCTGGACAGCCTTTTAGCCGACAAAATTGATTAAAAACAATCTGAAATGAACTGTTTTAAAACAATTAAAATTTGTTTAGATGGAATCAAAGAACAGCAGAAGTAAATATATTATATATTATTTTAAATAACATATTGTATGTTGAATAAGGTCACTAAAATTGTATATTATACACTACGATATTATATGTATCTTGTATTTTATTTCTGTAATCCACTCAGAATTCTCGAACGTTTCTGTTTTTGTATCTTTCGCAACTAGTACCTAATAGGAGTATTCTCCCGTACATATTTAAATAAAAAAAAAATTAATATTCAACATCCTGGTAATTAAAGTAGTTGTAGCTATTCCTTTATTTACGTTTAATGAAGTAATATTTAAAAACGACGTTGCTTATAGGATGACCTGATACATAAAATTTTCTGTTCACAAAAAAAATCTAATGAATTTTCGTGTAATAAAGACGATTAAACAAAAAGGTGTCATGCTTGAACGGTGTGAAATTGAATAGCGGAGGTGTTGCGAAAAATTTCGATGACAGAACGATGACAATTACACAACAGTATCGTTCGAAAGGTGTGAAGACGAGGGGATAAAAGCGGACGCGTATTTACGTGAAACAATATTTTCCTTGGCTTTAAAAAGTCGTCGACGGAGGATTCCTCTCTCTTTTTCTGTTCCCGTGCGCCTTGACTGAAGGAGGTACGCGAAGACACCGTCAGTCGTCGACTTCCTCCCTCATGTTTTTGACACCAGTGTGGATTCCCAGTTACTATTAACGAAATAGAAATTTTATCGCCGTCTGTTATCGAGAAAAAGGGGAACGGACCGGTTACACAAAGTTCTTCGCGATAAGTATTATAATAATGAACTTAAAGGTAATGAAATTCTGAAACTGTCTTACGATTAACCCTTTGAACTCCTTTGTCGAGTGTGACTTGACATCGATTTTATTCACAGGTACTCCTATGTCGAGTCACACTCGACATTTTTAAATTGCCAATTTAAATATGTATTATATTTCGCAATATTTTTTACCTAGGTAAGCAATATTACATGTATATGACCTTTTTTTGTAATAAAAGAAGTCCTTGAAGTGTTCAGGTACATGATTGTTTGTACCTAATCGGTTCCTATTAACCAATTGTCTTTTGAAGTACGTTTCAAATAAAACACTAAAAATAATAGGGCGTTATTGAAAAGAAAATTTAAAAAAAATCGGAGTTCAAAGGGTTAAGTGTTAATCGATTTTACGGTTTATATTCGATGCTTGCAAGAGGAAGTCACGACCTGGACAGGCGCTTTTTTATTATATCGGCGAGATAAAAATGTAGAGACTGATGAGTATAAACGAAACTTTGAATTTTAAGGGTTTCTGGACAGCCACTATAACAAGAATCAAAAGATTAAATTCTGTGGTACAATACTGCTTAACCCTTCGGCTAAAGCTCCCTCACAGGTCGCAGAGACGTCTTTTTAGCTGTCCGGTAAAACCCTGATTATTTGAACATCGGTTAACTTATGTCAGTCACAAGCTGAAATTTTCATTAACGACACTATGCTCTTAATTCTGTATCACTACGTATTTTACACTTTAAAATAAAATCATTATTTTTTTAAGAAACATAGTTAGAATGTGAGTCATACTGTTACGAATTACAGTTCGGATAATCGAGGTCCTACTGTACACTCGCAAGGAGAGGGCTCGAGATGAGGCTGCTGGATTTTGATGCGCTTTTACAGGATAGTACTTCAGGTGGATAATTTTAATTTTTTGAACTACGGCACACCAAACCGAAAAATCTGAAAAAAATTCAGGATATTAGTAACCATAACATGTACTTACAGTAAAAATATAAATCTAGTTCCGCGACTGCTTCAATACACAACTGGCATTTTTCTGCATTTTTTTGCGTTTTTTTATTTTTTGCAAGTTGGATTTTTAATTTAAAAATCTGAAAAATTTCATAATATGTGCTTCGACATCTGAAATGTCCCTGATTTTTTTCAAAATTTTTTATGCAATAGTATAGGGGAAATTGGGCAAAAACGTGATTTTTAGTTTTTGCCTCTTACTACCCTCCAGTCCAAATACAAAATTGAAACTTGGTACAAATTGGTCTTTCTTAATAAGCTATCGAATGGCCTATCGCAAATCGAATTTGGTTTAGGAGCACTTTTGACCTTCTTATTCGGCTAGATCCTTTAGGGGCGCTACAAGAAAAGGTTGCTCATCACTGGTTCGGACTATTAACTGCAGACGATTTTGACTTATGCGACAAGCGTTGAAGTGGACGATCTGTCGCAATGTCACTTAAGGGTGCATTTCCACGTGGTTACATCGATCATAAGATTCCACCTGATGTATGCGGATCAATCGATCCGTGATTGCGTGTGTTCCGTGTGGGCCGAGATCAGATGACAATAAGCCACTTGTGCTTTCCATTGAGAGATAAACAAACCGAATCGAACAATTTGTTTTTGTACGCCACCTAAGTAGTCAACTATCTGGCACGCGAGTCTTGCGGAGAGGCGCATAGGAGTCGCAAGACAGCCAGTGAAAGAGACGAAGGATAGGGGAAAGAAAGAAACAGACAATGAGGGAGAGGGGGGGAGAGAGACAGAGGTAGAGTGAGAAGGGGCAGAGTGTACTATATTCAAAGCCAAGGCGACAAAATCAATTATTGTGTTAAACAACAAGCCATGTTATGTTAGGTTTGCCAAAATAACCAAAACAATGCTGTGGATCACAGTGTCGGTTCATTCAGTTCTTCGTCCCATTCCCATTCAGGACTCCGATACATGGAGTTACAGATCATTGACTTTAATTACGCTCTCAAATGACCTGTAAAAGTATACTTCGTTTACATGTCTCAATTTTTAAATATCGAGTTACTAAGCGTTGATATAGATATGATCTTGTTCTGATTCGTTATCGAATCTAATCTGATCGAAAATTAAATAAAATAATACTTAATCCTTTCGCTGTTCGAATCCACGCGAGAGTTAGACTGGTATGCCAAACTCCAAAACGTGAATTTGGCTTTAAAATGAAGCATACATAATAAAGTGTTTTTTAAAATGATAATCAATATACAGGGTGCGACATGTAACTGGAACCGCTTCAATAATTATAATACAGAAATACTGATTGTAGGAAAAATTTGATCCGATAAATGTCTCATAGTTCAAAAGGTGTGACACAGTGTATTGTTCAATTTTGTTCTATAATGCATGTGATTTCATTGATTCAACTTCTTGAAACGGATCACAAGTAAATATTGCCTGATTTATGAATCCTTAAAAGATTAAAATTTTTTATTTGTTTAAAGAAAATAGAAGCCTTCCTTTTTAGAGAGCTGTCGTCAAATTTTACACAGCTCACCTTCAAGACCCTACAAACCAGTTATCATAGATAACAGGCAGCAGTGTTTCCAAAAGTGGGTTCCACGAGATAAGGTATTTTTTAGTCGAATTTACTGAACTCCAAAAAGTAACAACATTCTTCGCATTAATCTTCGTTTTATTCATTTTTTTCACAATAATTAGAAAATAACACTTAAAAACAGAGTTGTTTCCTATTTCAATGTTTCATTTATTATATGATTTTTATATGAATGAATTCTCCCTCTAACACAATTTTTGTTTCATTTAATTTCTTATAAAAATTAGGGCGGCGTAGATTATCCGTAAAATAGAAGCATGAACTTCTTGATTTTAGGAGAATTTTGTAAAGATTTCGTAACAAAATAAGTTTGAGAACCACTGCCATAGACAATACTTATAAACAGTTAATTTTTGTCAAAATTGTTTAGTTTACAACGTCAATTCATAAGAAGATTTTGTTCATCTTGCTTCAAGCTTTTAGTTAAAAAATATATTTATAATACACGCTGCAGCCTAAAATAACTTTTCTGCTAACAAGATCTTGTGAGACTGTCCGCAGTATTGTGTCGATTAGAAACGCGTTCTAACCAAAAATTTTAACTTTTCGAGTGCTATGTAGGACTGTCTTTTGTACTGGCACGGAAGAAGCATGTACAAGCCAAATGCAACAAACTCAAATTAAAAACAAAAAAACTGTACTGGGTGCTAAGAAAACCGTCTAAACTGAAACTAGAAAGCGAACTGCTAATGTGCTTATAAGATCATTGTAAAACCTATCTGGACATGTCGCTCATTTGCTGCAACAACGATACAACACAAAAAGAAGGATTTTAGGGAAAACGAGTTTGAATCTTTCGAATCACTGCAATTTTTTAAGAATATCTGTCCTCGACAACCGTTCTCTTGTGGTGAATACCAGTAGAAATTACAAACAAAAATAGTTATTTCTATACCAATAACTTAAAAATGGCAAATTGATAGTTGTGTCCTTGTTGCAGCAAATGAGCGATATTTTCATAAAAAACAAACTTTCTTTTTGAATAGCCGCCATTTCCTTATTTTTTGAAAAGTATTCAAAAATAGTAAGCTACATTGAAGAAAATCTATTTGTATTTACGTCGTGACAAGAATTTTTTATTTTTTTTATTCCAATCACTTTCGGTGTTGAGTGCCAGCTGACAGGGTCAGACATGACGGTAGACAGTGCTGCATAACTCTGCCATTTTGTAATTTTAAATAATACATATGTATGAAAATAAAATTCAATGTTGCCTAACATCCCCTACAAGAATGCCGATGTTTTACTCAATAATTGCTTGAAAAAAAAAATTTCAAATTTACCTCTCTTTTTAGGATTACAAGGTGGTTTACCCCTTTAATCCCTTGACATACAAAGACGTCTGGGATACGTCATTTGTTTATTACGTCATTGTAAAGCTCATATAACTATTACGTTGAGGTATATTAAATAATATTTTTCGAAGCATCGAGTTTCATTTTATGTGTATATCAAAGGGTTAAGCGTCACATCGTATTCTGTATCGTCTACCTGTGTGGCATTGTCACTAATTACTCTCATTTTCATTCGGTGCTTCTTCATGGTTACGGTTGATCCCAGCTGATCGAACTCTCGGAACCCATCGCACGTAGCGTTCACGTAGAGAGGGAGAGCCGCAAGAACGGACGTTGTTATTACAGATGCCACTCGTTCGGGATCCCGGGGTATATTTCAGGCACAAAGAAGCCTCCTTCCAATCCGGAAGAGTGACGCCTAATTTTCGGGATCGCCCGTCCACGGTTTTCTCGAAACCGTGCAAGCCAACTGCGATACCAACGAACTAACGATCGTTAGAAGATCGATGATTCGAAAGAACCACGAGTGAATGATAACACCCACGTCGTTGGGGTTTCAACGAACCCTGGCCCGCTATAGCGACGTCCTCATCGATTGTACGTCCGTTTCCTTACGTCGACGATTCGTATATGTGGAGATCCACGATGAGATATTTCATGAAATTTTCCACTCACGAACTAAAAATCTCAGTAACAAAGAAATATAAATAGTGGAAACTAAGTGTCCAGTTTTATGAAACGAATGACTAGACTGCGGATGTTTATGCAAATAAACATTTTGAGACTTAAATATTATTTAGTTAAACGTAGTTACCGAAATGGGACAATGATAAAACTATATTCTTCGCTTGAAATGTCTAAAAATTTGTTTTTTATTTTACTTTGCAAAATGTGCATCTTTCAGGTACTTAAATATGTTACATCGCATAAAGAACCGCAGTCTACTAATGACTCACCGTGTAAACGTAAAGAATGGCCTATCTCATACGAGACATTCAATTCATCAACAGCACGTGAGTTTTTTTGTTGTTTCGTGATGTATTTATATCGTGTGGATTTATGGTAAGTAATATTTATATACGTGACTTGCTAATTTAATTACAAGACCGTTTTGCTTTGAATATAAGACGCTATTATTATTAGTAATTATTATTTTTATATGGTAGACCAGAATATATTATTATTCGTTTGAAATACTTCTGCGTAAATAGTTAGTTTAAATGAATTTTCATATTAATTATACTATTTTCTAAGCTACAATATGCTGCTGCTGCTTTCTTTCTTTTTATTAACCTTTTGACTGCGAGATGCTTGGGAACAAGGCGAACGCGGCGTGCGGCCCATCTACAGTAGTACATAGTGAACCATTGCACTGAACGCCCATCGGCGTCGGCAGCACACGGTAAGCGACTTTGTCAAGCGTATATATACGCCTTTAGCAGTGAAAGGGTTAAATACCATATATCAAACTTAAAATAAGAACAGACACTTCCAAAAGAAAAACCAACTTGAGAAGAATCCACCTTGAGCAGAAGTCATTCACTACTATAAGATATTTGGATGAATCGTGAAAACAGCAAAAAATTCAAACCTGTTTAAGCGAGACAAAAGTTTGCCGTGAGATGTTAGTTGATGAGAGATGACATTAAGATTTATCCTACGCCCTACACAGTGAATGTTCAAAAAAATTTTAATATATGTTTGTTGAAAAATCATACAAACGTTCAGGAATATTATTCCAGAATTTTACCGTGGTATTTATAAAATTAAAAATGTTATGTGTATTTCTAGCAAGTCTGTTGAAACATAACCCGACAATGATCTTGAAAACTCGAAAAAAAATGACCTTGAGGGAAAAAACATGAATCATAATATTTGTCGTTCTGAACCAAAGAACTTTGTCGTGACACATTTTTTTGTATCGGCAAAAGTAACGAACATATTAAGGCGCACAAGATAAACAAAACGACCTATATACAGGGTGTTCAATATGTCTTGACCATCTGACATGTCTGTGTTACTTTTGACAGTACGAAGAAATGTCCGAGGAAAAGATTGCACATAAATTTGTAGTAAAAAGTTTTTCCTCAAGGGTACTTTTTCTACGAATACCAAAAGTATCAATTTTTTTAATGGAACCATATGTTTTGTTTATATAACATATTATCTGGTAACGAGGAAAGTTCAGTGATTAATAACATCACCTTCAAATGTCCTTGAATATGAACAATTTGTTCTGAACAGAAGAGTCTACAATTTATGTCTTCTAATAAAACATTTTCTTTTAAAAAGATCAGGTATGAAGACGCTTTCTGCATTTTGCTGCAATTAATGAGGTTCTGTTATATCAATTTTCTCTTGTCTGGTCATGGCTGTTACGGAAAATCCGGGAGAGGAATAATTGCGTGGAGAGGCGAGAGATGTTTTCTTACGCGGCGAACGAAATGGAACGATCCCGTGGCGTCCATACAGGGTGTCATCAAACGAAAGGACACTAACCTGAGACCTAATCTACAAGATAATTTACTAGTAACGCACAATACCACCCATAATTATTGGAACAGTACCGAAGATTTACTTCTCCGTCAATGGAAGTCGCAAGTAAGAACCGTACAACTTTTGTTTCTGTTTGCAATTTTGTAGTCAAGTTATTAGCATACTCTTCATGGCTTTAACGAAGTGTAACCATAATAAAAAGAAAGATTAGGAGGTCCTGTTGAAAGAATTTCGTTTATGTATCCTTGATGATCTGGCCTGTTTCATAATGTAATTATTATCTGTTACGAGTACGAGTACAATGTGTTGTTATACTTTGAAGGTGTAATTCGATTGTAGTCATTTATCGTAGGTATTTCTTGTGGGCAAGAATTATTAAAGCTGATTCTGGCAGGGGTTGCATATACACATGATACTGATTAAAAATAATTACAAAATTATACCTAATAATTAATGTTAAATGTATTATTATAAATTAATACAGAAGCTTATAGTGACAAGCCAGTTAATATAAAACGTATTTTATCGTAATTATGATCATTATTTTTCTTAACAGTCCATAGTATTTTAAATATTGTTTCAAACTATGTACTAATTTTGTACATTGGGTTGTTTTTTTCTTTTGTACGCATGGTCTACACGCAGTTGTGTCACAAACTTTAAATATATTTACAATTCCGGTTAACATGTTCCTTGCGGACCAGGTAGATCTATCCCGTCTGGCTTCATTGCCGAATTGCTTAACTCGTCTGCACATGAATGGGTAGGTCTAACCCCCCCCCCCATCTCCCCGGGACCCTTTAGAAGTGTTTAAAATCCATAAACATCTATTAATATTAACCATATGAGGATTAGAAACAAAAATTATATAGATATAAAATAATAAACAAAATCTGTTGTTTGGAAGGGAATATGGATTTTGAAATTCCGCGATGAACGTGTAATATCTGAACTTCTATTAACCCAATAGCAAGAATTTTTAAAGATACTGACAATAAACTCTTTCCAAATAAAAAGATCACATCCGTCTGTAACTGAAACAGCTTCAACTCACCTTTCCGAAAGAATAACTTACGCCACTTTCGAAACAAAGGACTCATCCGATGATTCTCAAGGTTTCATCGCAGAATCGTTTCCATCCTCGATTAGAAGCATAGGAGAAGAACAGAGGAGAGACGGAAGCCAAGTGAAATCGAGAAAGAATAGAAGAATGTGAGAAAAGGAGCGAAATAAGAAGTGAGAGGAGGGAGTTCGTACTGAAATAACATTGGATGATTGTGTTATTGTCAACCCCCGTGCTCGCGCCTCCACGATTCTCCCCTTCTCTTTCACGTTTTCTCTGCCTCCTCTCTTTCGCCCTGTCTCTCGAAGCCGCGTCTTTCTTCCCCTAGACCGACCTATCCTAGCTGTGGCTTAGTTCAGCGAGCAGAATGTAGGTGCTCCCGGATAGAATAGACGGAGCTGCCAGGAGGGATGAAACAACACCCCGTTCCCACCGGCTCTCATCTCCCTCTCTCTGTTCGACATTCTGGCTCCTCGCTGCGTCAGCCTTTCTCCGGTCCCTTTCGCTCGCTGTCTCCTATCCAGTTCCCTAAATGCGGCCAATAAAAACAACACCGCGCCGCCACGAGTGCTGGCAGAAAGATCGAGGATACGGTGAATTATAAAAATAACAGTGCGAAACGATCGAACAATTGGCTGATTCAGTGGCCGCCTCGTGAAAAATCCCCCATTCACGGCCGTGACAACTGTTCACCGCCGCCTCCCTCCGTTGTTTGTCTTTTTATTGTGCCCCGACGGGCGAAAATTACAGAAACGAGAATTGAATAAACAGCCGGCTACCCGTTGGACATCTTCGGCCAAGTGCCGAAGACGGGAATCTCCCTTGCATGGAGTTCTTGGATGAGTTCGACGGGGTCCATAGAATGCTCGAAGGCGAATTGAATTTTTCCTTTGATCAACCCCTTCGTCGCGGCGGAATTCAGCGGAAGGTGGCGATCGTACGCGATTTTCCTACGGGGTTTTTGATTTTTGCACCTTTTTTTCTTTGTTTCGTTGGAAAATTCTGTGATTTTTTGGCAAGCATGTACTGTGGTGTATAAAAGTTTCCAGACGGTTCCTTTGTTTTGCTTATAAGAAGGAAAATTATAATGAATTTGAATGTAGGGTGTAAAATAAATTAGAAGTGAAACAAATGAAGCAAGTATCATCTTACCTCTTCTTTTCCGAGATAGTTATAAGTTTAATTACAGTGTTCTCGAAGCATGGTTGGAAAATGAACTTTTGGGAAAATTTTGCAAGTTACTGTATACGTATAGAGTACACAGGGTGTTTCCTTTAAAACAGACTACCCAATTGTATTTTATTGTTGTGGCGATGTGAAAGTATTTCATAGGTACATAGAATGAATGTAACCTAAAAATGACCTTGGTATCCATGATTAGTCCAATGTAATTTTAAGGTCATATTATCATACATGATTAAATACTTATGTCAGCTATACCATATAAAAAAAAATACATTATTTCTATGTAAATCTATGAAAATTAATCATCTGCATATTTCAGTGAAAGCTAGGGAAAATTTGAGAAATTATGTTGTTTTAAAAATGAATAATAATTATAAAAAAAATATCAAACACGTCAGGTAATTCTAGTGTTTATGATTAAAAACGACTTTCCTTTTCTTATATTAGATTGGCAACTAAACTCGCAACCTTTTGAATTTTTTCACCTCAAAGCTCTTGCAACTCTACTATCACGCAGTCAAAGAATTCTCGAAACTATGGCGACGGAACATTCAATCTTCAAATGTGAATAATTTGAATAAAAAATTAGTCCAAGAATTTGACTAAACGTTTTCATGTAAAAAGTTTCGAAGGTTGGGTTGTTAGCAACCCTAACTAGCGCAGTTATTTGTCAACCCAATACTCATTCCCTTTGGTCCCAACGATTACCCTGTTCCCGTCAGCATTCCTCAAATTTTCTCCCAGTTTTCGCGGCATCATCTTTTTCCCTTTCTCCCTGAATTCTTCTCCTATCCCCTTCCCTTCGTATTGCACGCGAGTACACGGACGCCTACTCGCCTCGGCGAAGTCAAAGAGAGATAAAATCTATAAATATGTGGGAGGCGCACGCGACCCATTCCAGTGTTTGTTCAACCAGGAATAACCTCCGTTTCTTCATCGTACGCCGAACCCCGAGAAGAGGCTGGTTTTGTGGCTTGACGCAAGCCTAATCCAGGGTGATGCTTCGTTAACCACCTCCAGGCAAACGACTACCAAAAGATGTTCATCTCGTCGCGGCTCCTCGGTTCGCCGCGTTGTTTTCAGCTCGTGCCGCAAATTTGATGCGGCGATATGTTTTTCTTGACGTGGCCGTGGATGAAATGCGACCCACAGGAATTCTACAAGCAAAAAAGTTCCCTGGTTTGACAGAAACGGCTGCCGGATTAACACTTTCACTGCCAGCCAATGGGTTGGTGATTTAAATGCCCAGACCAGCTATTTCGATTTATTAAACTGAACGTTATATGATAGAACGTCGATTATGCGAACGTCGGTTAACACGTTGACTTGCCTTGGGAGTCACCGGTGACCGACGCATTGAATTTTAACACGTTGAACGCCACAGTGAAAACGGCCATACCTAATCAGACACGATATAATTTACTATTTTTTGTACAAATCGTAAAGGAAAGAAAGATTTAAGTACTCAGTCGTATTCTTCTGTTACTTCATTATTGTTTCAGTATGAAGTTTGCTCAGAATCTTGCGACAATCAATAATTATTTAATTCAGATATATTTGAGGTGTCGGTCACCGGTGACATTAAAATTTTGAGTAGAATTAATATTGTAATAAAAATAGAAGCTCCAGACTGTGCAATTCAATAGTTCCATATTTTATTCTTCATGCTTTGTATTTGAAATGGGATATTATAGTATGTCTGACCAGGTATGAGAGTTTTCACTGTGGCAGTCAACGTGTTAACGGAAAAGTCGATTATCCGAATATCGGTTATTCGAAGAACCGATTGTCGGAACACAGAATGGGTCACGTATCTAAACTATGTAACAATGTTTAAGGTGAACATGCACGATGAGACAGAAATTTTATGTCTCACATGAGACTTTATAGAGGGTGAGACACGTAAAGCGTGACAATTGAGTACTATCGAAAATATTACTGATATGAAAAACTTTGTTAGGAAAAATTAGTACTTTTAGTAGTAGTAAGTAGTAAGTAGTAGTGGTAGTAGTAAGGTGACCTTCAAATCTTCAAAGCGTCTCCACCTAGAAACATTTCGTTTGATCCATCTTGGCCCACTTGAAACCATCCAACTTTACTTTCATCCAGTTTTCTCTGCAGACAATAATATTGACGTAAATCAAGATGATAATATCAGATAACCCACCCTTTGATTGCTATGGTCATTTAGCCAGGGGATCTACAGTTTTAGGATTGTGATATGATTTATATACAATTTTGTTCAATAATCAAAAAAATAAAATATAACCGTTCGCACGACAGTCAACGTGTTAAAAATGTCAGACTAAATTATGAGCTTTTTAAGTAGACAAAAGCTCATGTGTAGAGAATATCGTATGCTCGTATAGTAGAAAGAATCACAAAGTCTTATCTAATGTAAGCCACTTTATTCAGTACTATTAAACTGTATGAACATAATAATTCTATCAACATACTCGTTCTGTATTTCTAATGGAAGTAATTCAATACTTTACAGCATAGGAGAGGTCACGGTAATCTGGTTACCAGTTCCAATCAACTTTTTCTTGGTGAAGCAAGAATGATAATAATGGAAGGTCTGTCTAAGCATTTTTGCAAACGCACAGTATTCACAAAGATATTTTAATGTTAAAAATACTTTTGTTAAAGTTTGTTGTATTCTTATATTATCCATTTGTCTCATAAATATTCGATTGCGGACGTTTATGCAAATTAGCATATCCAAGTATGTAAGACATATTGATCTTGAGAAAATATGGAAATAAAATACATAATATTGATGTCTGTACAAGACCAGACAATTGTTCCACAATAGTTTACTTTGTGTTTATATTAATTCATGAGTGTATTAAAGTATCAAAATATGTATTTGTATAAACATTCGCCGTCTAGTAATTATCAATATTTATCGTTATTTCTACCAGACATGAGCACTTTTGACGTAACGTTATTTAAAATATTGCCTCAGGTAACATATTATTCTATTTCATGGCCGCTTTGCTTTTAAAATACATTACACGATTTAGCATTTTCATTTTAATGAAATAGTAGTGTTTTAAATTTCTTCTAAATAATTTTTGATTTTATGCCGTGACTATTTAAACTAAAATTTTATTATTTTATTCAAAGTTATAATTTAAGACAAAAATCTGTTATTGATTCTTAATGAGGTACCATTTAAATGAAGTATTCGAAATATAAATATTGTTCAAGGCGCTTCAATCCTATAAACAAAAAATTATTTTATTTTATAATGGTTACTTACTTTGCACTTACTTGTGCCAACTATTTTATAATATTTACAACGAAATTAATTTTTGTGTTGTAAATAACCTGGTCACGTTAATCGTAATTGTGTTTTTTTAATTTTCCTACTGAACAACTACGAAAAATACTTATAATTAGATTCAACGTTAAAATAAAGCAAATTTATAATATTCACTGAAATTATTTTAACCGTTATTTCCTTTTGAATATTTGAAAGGAGAATAATGAAATTGTACACCATTTAAAATTGCTGACATTTCAAATTTTCTGTATTTTCAGAGAACGCTATTGAAAGTAATGAATTAAAATGGTATTTCAATTCGTTATTTTTCTGTTTCATTTCAGATAATGGTTGTAATACTTACTGGCAATTTTTTAACACCAAGAAAGTATATACTTCTATAAATTCATAAAAATGTGTGGTAATTTGTTTACTGAGACATTATTGTTAAGAATAGATTTTTAATCATATTTCAAAAAATTTCTAAATGTTAATGCTACAGGAAAAAATTGTATTCTCCGTGTATCTATGAAGTACATCCCCCTCTTAATTACAATATTTATATCAAATGTGATTATCATATTCGAGAATAATGTAATAATCGTCTGCTCATTATATTTCACGTTTTATTCTTAACTATAAAATAGTTTCAATAGTGTCTGTAAGTGAAAGCTGTGTACTCATCAAATATTAATTATCAAGTCAACATTTCAATATCCAAGGAAGATAAATATTTCTGATCATTGTTTAACAATAGAAAAGCATATATCACTGTTTAGATCTTCTGCACAATTTCATAATACAGTCAAAGCTATCATTTATCTAAAGAATTCTTACTTATTTTACACCCTTATTATCAACTCATATTTTCTATGAATGAACAGGATTTCAGTTTTTTAGGGTCACCTAATATCCGTCACTGTCCAAAAAGTATTCCAAGGAATGATTAAGGTTCCCGGTAGACTGACGACTTCGACGGAAAAGTGACGCGCTTGCCGAGCTTCCCAGCGAGCATCACTTTAATGGAGACACGTGTCCCGTGTATTTTAGATCGTCGGTACATCAGGCCGCGATGATGAAGAGAACGACGACGTTCGAGGAAGATTGATGAGGTGTGTTTACCGCTAACTAATTCTCGTCTGCCGGCGGTTTGCGTTCAGCTAACTAACTTTTGCTAGCGGCGGACCCAAACCCTTCGAGCGCCCCAAACTTGCGCCGACAAATTGTTCGAATTCCACGACCGGCTGATTACGGATGGGGTCGAGAATATCGTGAGCCATTCGAACGACTCTAAATTAGAGCTCTTACTATCCAGAGTACTCGAAATACTCGAATTTGTTTTCGAAATCTGTGTCTGAGTACTCGAGTATCCGGACTTGGGTCCGAGTATCCGGGTCTCCGGATTCGGATTTTCTTTCTTAATTACTCAAATATGAAGCTTTTTTTTATTGAAGCATTTGGAACCTCAAATGAGATTCATTTCAGCTATATATGCACGGATATAACACCTATACATTGAAAACACATGAACAAGCAGTAATGTATGGAAGAACGATTAACATTTCTGCCACACAATATGATTGATATTTTGAATGTTAGGATCATTAACAACTCCTATACGGACAAGTGATGCTAATATGAAGCTTTCTTTATCAGAATTTAGACTAACGAAAGCAAGTTTAGGTAAACGATTACGATTAAACAATGCGAAAATTGGTACGTATATTAATATTTTACTCACAATTTGTAGCAATGTTGAACTACAGAGAAGTTTAAATCAAAATTTAATAACAATAGGTAACTATATTTTAACGATAACAATAACACTTATATTAATTATTGATTAAACCACTCTTCAATTACTCTTCATTCACGCGGCTATACCCCAGAGCCAAACCCTCCTCATTCCCACGTAAAATTCTGTTACTCCTAGAAATTGTGCATATTAAGGTATTAACTTTCTATTTTGATATAGACAGACAAGACTACAGCACAAATTGCATTGCCGCTAACATGTAGTTTATTAAAGTAATTTTTATTTAGCAGTCCTCGCACGTTCTTGTACACCGTCTTCTTCCTCGTTCGCATCGTTCTTCACTTTTTTCCATCACCCACACACATGCATACACACCTCGCGTGCATCTATCATACCAAAGACACAAGTTGTCTCTACTTTATATGTATCTAATTTTATAGGAGACTGTTTGATACTGATATTTAGTATCCAATAAGCACATCAGAGGGTAATATGAATGTATCCGGATATCCAAACCCAAATCATACGAGTACTCGGATATCCGAATCCAAATCACACGAGTACCAGGATATACAAATTCAAATCACACAAGTACCCGGATATCTGAATTTAAATCACACAAGTACCCGGATATCTGAATTTAAATCACACAAGTACCCGGATATCCGAATGCAAACCACACGAGAACCCGGGTATCCGAATTTAAATCACACAAGTACCCGGGTATCTGAATTTAAATCACACAAGTACCCGGATATCCGAATGCAAACCACACGAGAACCCGGGTATCCGAATTTAAATCACACAAGTACCCGGGTATCTGAATCCAAATCACAGGAGTACCCGGATATCCAGCTTGAAATCACATGAGTGCCCGGATGTCCGAATCCAAATCACACGAGTACCCAAATATCCGAATTCAAATCACACGATTACTCAGATATCCGAATTAAAATCACATGAGTGCACGGATATCCGAATTCAAATCGCACGTGTACCCGTGTATGCGAATTCAAATCAAACTAGTACCCAGATATCCGAATTCAAATCTCACGAGTACCCGGATATCCGAATTCAAATCACATAAATACCCAGATATCCGAATTCAAATCGCACGAGTACCAGGATTACCGAATTCAAATCGCACAAGTACCTGAATAACCAAATTCAAGTCACAGGAGTATCCGGATACTCGCGTCTAAATTGAATAGCTATGCGGATATCCGAGTACTAGAATATCCGAATACTCAAGATTCCGAATAACAGTCAGAGTCCTACTCGAAATTCTTCGCCACTATCTAGTGAAACTATGACGTCACTGAGGAATAGGAAAGTCTACAATATCGCGTTTGCCATCTACTACTTCAGTTTCAACATTATCGAAGAACTTGAGAAATTATCAGGTCATCCCATAAATAATAAATGGTTGTTTATTCAGGGAAATTGCAGTTTAAGGTGGGTTCCAAACGGTATTACAAATTTCATTATGTACTGTCTATTCATCTTTACATGAACAAACATATGTGACTCCTGATGGTTACGCAATGATTTACAATTTACTCACCCTGTACACCAGTATAATTTACCATAGTAAACCAAAGTAAATATTGTAATACTAAACACAACACATTATTATGAAAGTTATGATCAGCTCTAGGACATAATAGGGTGTTCCAGAAAAAATATATTTTGTGCCGATTTGTATTTTAATAAAATATGTAAAACCTAATATACAAGTCGAAAGCTTCTTTGGTACCGAATTTAGTGACTCATTTCCATGTATCTAAAGCTTTGTTGTTCGACATACAGGGTGGAAAACTATATTTTATTTATTTATTATGTTTCAATGGGATGAATCTTATAACATATTACACTTATTGTATACTCAAAGGGTAATACCCGTTTAATAAATTTCAATTTCAATGTCAACATACATGTGCAAAGTGTGTGAAACTGTGGTTGTGAAATGAAAGGTATTACACTTTAATATCTCTAAAATTTAACGAGAAACGAACTTTGGTTTTCTAGTCACTGTTTAGTATAGAGGATGGCATTATGTGAAGCAATTAATTCATTTCTAAATGGAGCCATGAATATCATTTCAAGGATAAATTGATTTTTTAAATGACAACGTTTACCTATTAATAAGTACAGCTATTCCCAGTCTCATGACGAGTACTTACAATTACGATATTTTTTATAAATTCCAACTTTAGGAGCTTATTTATAGCTTTTGCTTGTATAAAATGTAACGGTATGGTCATCAATAAAAATTCCGAAATCACCGTTTTTCAATTTTATTAAAGCAACACAACAATTTTTATATTTTGAGTGATCTCCGTGGCTATTGATAGTGGCCTCAATTCTTGAGGGCGTACTTGAAATGCAGCGATCTATGCACACCTTTCTTTCCGGTGTACCATGCCATACTTCCGGAATATTTTGCATAAGGACATCTTTAGTGGGACTGGATCTTTGGCAAACTAGGCGTTTTAGGATGAACCGTATATTTTCAGTCAGGTTTAAATCAGGAAAATTATCGGACCAGGATAAAACAGAGATACTTCTGGATTGGACACATAATTCAACAATGAAATGATTCCACGTGCACGAAGCTCACTTCATGTCATTAGCAACGTTCCAAACAACCTAACAGTGCAACATTTATACTTACAAAACTTTACATAATCCGAATATTTTGCTGAGAATGCAGCAAACGTTTAAAATTGAGAGTGCCCATAATGGACTGGCAGGGTACTGTAAATGGATGTTGTACTTAGGTACCAACAGAAGGGTTAATCAACAATATAAGTGACATTCACAACTGTTCTACTGGTTCCACTAGACATGATGATTAAATAAATAATTGAATTGAATTGAAACCCATGCGTGTTGCGGTAGGTCAATGTGTTAATGAACAGGACTGAAAGTATTGAGTGCGTTATAGGATTACAGGAAGGTGCACAACGAATTCAGCGTCCCCAGGAGGGGAATCGCAAATCAGAAAGCGGTCACTCGCCCCTCCCTGCATCGCAATTAACGTAAAATCTTTCATGCAGGTCACAAGGAGGCTGAAGTGCCGTTAAAAGCATAGGAGGGCCGACACGAGGATGGTCCGCCATTCTCGACACCTGGCAACAGCCAATGGTAGGATAAAGCAGACAGGAGAGAGCTTTTGGTCCTCGAATGCCACACCCTTCATTGTGACCACATATCGACCGAGTCTCACGGCTTGGGGCTGCGTTCGTTGTACTAATTGTAAGTACTTGCCGTACTTGTACGCGCATGTGTGAGTGTCGTTCCCACTACGCACACAACTCACACACGCACGCGTGCGCGCGTGCGTGTCTAGAAATGAATCCACCCCACTTTAGGTTTCCGTGGTCTTTCTGGATCTTCGTTTTTAGGCGATTAATCGGCTCCGTGGTCGCTAAGAACCTTTGTAAATGTACTTTTATAAATAATAATATGTACTCATGCACGGAGTGTTCCGTTCAAATCGATCCTCGCGAACGTCTTCGAAACCGTTAGTGGTATCGAAAATTTTTGAAACATGAATGGAATGATTCTGGGGGGGACTAGATATGGTGTTAGTAGTTTCTTTGTGAGTGGAAATGTAGCGAATATGTAAAGGTCATCTTCGAAAAATCTTCAAAAAATTGTTAATTTAGGAAATGTTTTGATTACAATTTTGAAATTGCTACTCGTTCGCGCCTAACCTGAGACTATTCTGCGTAATAGAACCATTCATTTTTGTAAGAGGCTAATCGATGCAGTTTCTTCTTCTCTATAAAGAAGTGTTGTTATGTTTCTGTCAAAAAGCTGTTAGTTTTGGAGATATTTTGATTTTAACGTTGCGAAGTAGTACTCGAGGACTCTAACACAGAGAACATTTTATTTTAAAGTAATATCGTTAGTTTTTTAATTTCCTAATGATTGCAGCTCTTCGTTCTGAATAAAAAAGTATTAGGGTTGTGACAAGAAATTGTTAGTGTTGGGGATATTTTGATTATATTTTGAAGTATTGTAAAATTAAGTGTTTCGTAACTAATACTATTAGCACTATAGCTTAATTTAATTACATAAATATTAATCCTCAAAAATTCTGAAAATTAGTAACACTGTGATAATAGTGTAAAATATTAATGATACTATAGAATAGTTAAACATTCTTTTTCACTTCATGATCTATACTGAAAAGAGCAAATTGTGATGTGTCTGACGAGGTATGACAGTTTTCACTGGTTTAGGTCACGTTAAACTGTTGCGAGTAATTAAGGATTAAAGATTCTTTAAATGATTTGCAATAAGATAATGTCTTGTCAATTATGACCTGGCTACCACAAGTTCCAGATCTACATAACACTGATCAGGTTTAGGCTCTATTTAAACAGGGCCAAGCAACAAAAACAAACTGATAATATTAGTTTCAAAGATTTATTAATGACAAAATCTTTTCTCATTACAAGTGGTCCAAGACTTTTGCTCAACACTGTAGGCGCAAATTTCCTCGCCATACATATTCAGCATTATCGAAATTATCAACCTTTATAAATATAATTCCCATTGTCATGACAATAATCAAGATGTCATGTATCTTCATTTAATATTTTTAAAAATCCATTCAAAAAGCGCAAAACACAATGCGTTTCATATTGAATCGCAAAGTATTTCACCCACAGAAAGTGTTCACACTGAAATATTCGGCACTGAAATTAAGATTGAAAATAAAATTCTCCTTTCGAAGTGAACACCGCCATACAGAAACATCAGAAAGCAATCCTAACTGAATTAATTCACAGCCCGAACCGCCAGTTCTACGCAACAATTCACTTGTGTCCACGGTTTCTGACTGGCTCTCTTGGATTAACAAACGGTAAATACGAAATTCGTGTACTGCCGTGAGGTATATAACTGTACCAGCTCCTGCGGTCAGGTTGGGGGCAATAACCATCCACTTTAGCTTCAGCATGGCTTCTATATCGCGCGAGAATGCGGAGCTACCCTAGGCAACCCTCGAATAATATTTTGATATCCCCCGCCCAGAACTTTTCTCCTCGTCCGATCCGCCACATATCAGCGGCAGGAAATTATTTTTCACACTACCGTACCCTTCGCCACTCTCCTTCGAAATTCTCGTGTTTTTCCTACCGAAGGGAGAGACGGAAACCCTGCTCGCCACTCCCGTAAATGACAGTTCATTAACGCGTCGTCTGCGGCTCACGGAATATTTCGCGTGTTAACGCATTGCTGACCGGAGGAGTATCAGCTCGTTTTTCGTTGGCCGAACTTTGTTCACCGGTGGCAAATTCAAATATGTTAAACTGGACATTAGAAAATTGATTTACACTGCCGTTCATAAGTCATGGGACACTTAACAATTTCAGCTTTACGTTTAACTTAAAATTATTAAGCACCCACTATGTTTAATTAAACGATTATTTACAGATGATTTATACTGAATACAATTTCTAAATGTTAAAATATATTGAAAATTATATATATCAAGTTTAAAATTTGCTCACTAATGTATGCTCCCCATTTCGGGGTGATAACTCGAAATTTCACCCCTGATAGTCTTTAAGGTTTAATTGAAACATTAAGAGTTAATTGAAGAGTACCATGGCATTGATTAACAATTATTCACTCAATTATGTCAATAATAACAGACAAAACAAATTGTACGATGACTTTTGTGCCAACCTATATTTCTTTACTTCTTATTCATCTATTTTGTCTAACATCCATCTTCAATTAATTTCATTTCCATGTGTTTCCTTTGACTTGGAACACCTCTAGGGCCACCGTGGCTGCGTAACACGGTATGCAGGTATAGGTGGAGACGAAGATTGCTGCAGTGGACTGGACAATCCGGCCTAAATGTTATTTCATGCGACAGAGATTGCTTCTTCAGGTAACATACTCCCGCCGAGCTAGAGGTTGGACCTGCACGAGAGGAGTTCGTCAAATATGTATGCGGATAAACACGGGGAAGGTTGACAGAAATAATATCCGCAGGTGAAGACGATTGCACCTGTCGGCGTGGATACGAAAGGAATTTTCTGGTCAGTCGACGGGGACAATCGACCGATCACTATTGTTCCGGTGCATCCTAACGTATCAGATCAGAAGAAAATCCATCGTTTCATAATTAAAGACTGAAGTTTTTGTTGCCTTCGATCGATGCCTTTTCCTTGGAAAAGAACAGACGTGAGAATGTAAATAATGAGTCTAAACGAGAAATCTATAATTTTTTTAGAATTTTTTTTTATTTATACTATAGTTCATAATTATTTGAACGGCCCCAAGTTATGAAAATTTATATTTTAAAAAATAATTTAATAAAATGTAAAATATTTATAATTTAAAATATAATTAGGTATAATGTTTTAAAAGGAAATGATAATTTTATTTCAGTCTTATTATTATACTCTGATTTGAATAGAAATTTTTAATATTTCTCTAAATTTGATATTCCACTTTAAAATGAGAGTTCGGAATGAAATGGAATTTACCTATAGCTACATACGTTTCGAGATTTTTAGTTGTAGCACGTCTAGTAATTCTTATGGTCATGAATTTTCGAATGTATTTTTTATTCATAAAGGAATTATAAATCTGAGTTTATAAATCTGATTATAATCTATTATAATTTAATTATAGCCTATAATAATCTAATTATAATTATAAATTTGAAAGAATTATAAATTTTACTCCACTAAAGAAATATTCATCTGACGGCATTCCGTTATAGTGGCACATGTAGATTTTATAATCATTGAAAATGTACTTCTTTAGAATATTTTCATTAATAAAAATAACGATTTTTTTGTAACTCTTCCACATGAATCATCATTAATAATGTAACGATAATGATTCTATACTCACTACCTGTACTATAATTTGGTGTTAATACGAATTATGTTACAATTTAGAATACTAAATATAATTTGAAGATACATATTAGACATCGTTGTAACGTCGTAATAAATTAATATTGAATCTGCCATTACTAACTTTATACTTCATGTTTTGTGATAATTCTATAATAAAGCGTTTTTCGACCTATCTTTGCATAACATACTTTTCTTGTTTCTGCTAATAGAGTATTCAGGCAGAATTTGATCGTTTAACTCTGGTACGCCCTTTATAATAAATCCATTATTGATTTATAACAAAAGGCTGTTCGTGCAGACATGTCTCCACACAATTACACGAATCATCCACATCGATCCCTCAACATCCAAATCCAATGAACTGTTTACACAATCACGTCACTGGGCTCCATCGAATCACAAAGGGGATGAAATTTGTGTCGCGTTCATCGCACCGAATCGAGCAAATCCGGCCGAGGAATTTCTTCTTTAGCCGACAAGTGCGAGGTTTGCGTCAATGCCCGTGGAAAATCTTTTTCTGCCCTTCTCCTTGCACGAAAACCTGCCCAACGGCATGTAGCGATGGGTTTGAAACGCTTTCGATCGTTTTCTTTCATTTTTATCTCTCCAGTCATAGTTGCAATAAACAGTAAATCGTAGACACACGAAAAACACGTCATTGCATTCGATAGAAAAACAACTTTCAAGAAAAACCACATTTTTATTGGAACATCTCAATATTGTTCAAAGCCATAATTTTTAGTGGGTAGACAAATTTTTTAGTAAGTAGAAATTAAAATAGTTTCTCTATTGATTTATTTTACTTACTATCTCGTAAACTATTGCCAGTGTCTCACGCTGTCGAGTCTCATATTTTATTAGATTATATTTAACATGTATTATACAAACTTATAAGACTATAAACATTATTATTATGATAAAGAGAAAGGTTCCTTAAAAGGGCTATTTTGATTTTAACGGGTTAAAGGCATTTCGTAATAATGCTTCATGAAATAACAAAAATATGGAAGTAATTGAACGAAATGTACAACGTGGGTCGCATGTGACCCACGCGGAACGTAGACTTAAACAAACACAATCATTAACCTATTAACCAGGTAAGACGAGGTAGCTCGTCATTTTAAAATGCCTCTGCAGTGTGTATGACGACTTAACACGTCGTTCGTCTTTAATGATTACACTGATAGAAAAGGTAATAAATGTATAGGTATAAATGTACTATTTATTTTTTATTCTCATTACAGTGAAGTATATTTTTCAATATCTTTCGTTTCCTTTCATTTATATTAATGTACTCCAACCAACAACTACCATTTATTTATTTAGCAGAGGTGAGTTAACGTATTACAGAATTCATTGCAAGCATGAGTTACCTCGTCTGTACTTGTTTTTCGATGCACGAGGAGCAATTTTAGTCTGCAAATAAAAACTGGAGATAAAGGCATAAGGTTGGAGGAAAAAGTAGAAGGAGCAGATAATGATAAAATACTAGAGTGGCTAAGTAGTTTAGAGAGAAAGAAGGAGTGCGTAAGACAAGCAGAGGGGAGTAAATATAGTACTAGAATACAAATGAATACCAGTGATAGAGGTGTATGTAAAAAGATAAGGTGTAAGTAGGCATGTGCGATATAGATTAGAGAATGTAGTATGAATGGATGAGAGTGGATAGCTGTTGTAACCATCCCATTTTCTAGCCAGCAGACAGAAATTAATAAAATATACATACATATATACAAAATTATTCTAAGAATTTTACTAAACGTCGTCACGCTAAAAATTTCGAGGGTCTCGAATTGAGTTGCCAACCCAATAGAAGAAATTGTACGCCCATCGCTAGGTACAGGTGCCACGATGCTGCAGCGAATAAACAGAGATAGAAGTCCTATTGTGAAGGGACGATGAAATGACCGAGAAATCGTGGTAGACTGATGTCTTCTTATGAGATTCGAGCATAATGGCAGGGGAACGCACGGGGATTTCGATTCTATTCAGTGAAATAAGATCGCGTGCATTCCACGCGAAGATTTCGGCAGGACCACCGGAATGGTTCGATACTCGCTGATTTCAGGATTCGAAACCGTGCAGCATTCGCAAGCATTGTCACGGTCCTAAAGAGATACACTTTATTCAATCGAGTCTCCACCACGGTGGTCCTCCGTCATTTCCTTTCGCGACATTTCCTTGGTACTGTTTTGTACAATTTCATGGAAATTTCGCTGTTTTTGAAGAAATGTAACTGTACGAGGTGTTCTGGAAGAAGATACGAATATTTTACGGGTAGATTCTGGTGCTACTCTTATCAGGTCATTCCATAAGTATTGCCGTTTCCTACGGTAACTAAATATTGACGTCTTGTTTGTGCGATGAATGTATACAAACTTCACAACGTACCGTTGAAACAGAATTCTGTACTCTAGCCGAAGATTCGAAGCATTCAAATCTGTATCCTCTGTGTTAAAAAGCGGTAAAAAATGAAAGTAAGTAAAATTCATTTAGGGGATTCTATGTTAAAATATTCAAACTCGAAGGTTCAAATATTTTTCTGATCTTGCACAAACCGATTATCATTTATTCCAATTATTACAGAATTTTTTAATCGGTAAGCACTTCAATAATTGTGACCAGTCAAAATGAAGTGTGAATGAAGTTTCTAATTAAAAAAGGGAAGAATTTTTTGAAGAAGGACTAAAGCAGTTACTCACAATATAGAGCAATGTTATAAGAAGGAATGGTCTATTTTTCGACTATTAAAAGTAATAGTAAATACTTACTTTTTTGCATTAAAGATTAGTTACGAAAACAACATTACGTATGGGATGACCTGACACATTTGATTCTTCAATACCGTGCTCCTTCGAAAACAAGCAGTTTTGACCTCTTCGGCAGAAATACAGCCCTATCCATAAGTATTAGGATACCTGCTGATCTCACACAAAAGGTGTATTTGATCCAGATTATAGAACTTTCGCTTGTTTTATAAGGTCATACTAAGAAAAACATATACAGTAGGACCCCCGTATCCGCTAGGGTTAGGTCCCAAGCCGCATAATAGCGTATAATAGCAAACACTATTTTAACATATATTGTACACGCTGTACATACCTATGATAAACTTTAATACATGAATTAAGCACAATAAGACATTAACAATAAAATATAACAATTATAATAATAAAAAATATATGAATAACCCAAGTGTCGTGCACGAGATTGCAGCACGTTACTCAGAACTACGCACAATGTTTGTTGAAGTATAAATTATACATTATAAGTTGCGCGTTACACATATAAATGATGCATCAGTTTAAATTATGAATGTATATCGTATTTTTGGAATTTTCTATGCAATTTTTTCGGACCGAAGACAACCGCGAATATTTAATCAGCGGATACGGGGGTATCACTGTATTTAGATACATGTATTTACTATTTATATAATTAATTTTCCCATTTATTGCACTTGATTTATTAAAAATAGGATGAACTAGATCGGAAAATCCGAGAGGTTAGCTGAAAATCCGAATTTGACTTGTGAAATCATTCACAACACGCATGACACCAGATAATAACTGACACAACAGATAACCTATTAAAACGGATGCCAAAACGGATACGGAGGGTAATGAGGGATTTTTATATAGCGACGCCTGGAAGCCTTAACTTCTTATCCGCTAATTTGTGCTTCTTATTGGGGATTTGAGATCATAGGTGTTACTAGACGTAGGAAGAATAGGGGTTTTTCTAGGAAAACCTGGAGATACTTTAATCCCTGTATATGTATAGTCGAAAAGACAGTTTAATTTTATTACACACTAGCATGCCCTGAACACGGCTTCGCCCGTAACTTATCTGCGTATAGAATCAAAGTATTGCTTTTATTTTTCTTTGTATCCTTCAGCCGGTCAAATTCTCTTTCGACCGCGTGGGCGCCGAGGTTTGCCACCTAGCGGCTGTGCGTGAACTATCCCCCTGTAGACGGCTCGCCAACACGTCCACCAAAAATGGACCCATGTTTTTTATCTTGATATATTATTTATTTGGCGATAAAATATAGCCTGTGACACTCCAGAGAATGTAAAGAAGCTATTGTGAAAATTTCATGACAATCGGTTTAGTAGTTTTTGAGATTTTTGCGAACATACAAACAAGCTCTGTCTCTTTATTATAAGAGTAAGATGACTGGTGAGACCTCTGTTGTAATATAGAATGTACGAATTCTTTATAATCTAAGGTATCAAACTACATAATAATTCTTTAAGATTCTAATTCTTTATAGTCTAAGAAAGTGGTTCTTAACCTTTTCGAACTCAAGAAACACTTTTAATTATAAGGAAAATTTGCGGAACACCAAAATCACTAAGGTCATGAAACTAACAACAAAATATGCATGAACATACCTGTTATTAAAAAATAAAGAATAGAGATTACATAACATTTCACTTTCATAATTTCGTGGAACACTTGTAACAAGTTCGCGGAACACTAGTGTTCCGATTTAACGTTTTAATAATTAACTAATAACATTTCAGGTTTATGTACTTTTTCATAAGTGCCCTAATACTTATGGACGGAGGTGTAGATAGAGATTAATCTTTGGTAGTTTCAGTGTTAACACATTGTACGTGCGCGAAATCAAAAGATACATTGTAGTTAACGCGTTCCCTGTCACGTGGACCGTTTTCGGTACACGCATAATTTATAATTTGCTCACGTAACTACCAACCCTTATGAAGTTTTGAGTAACATTCAGGTTGAAATGATAGTAGAAATAGAAAGTGTAGTATCATAGATAAACGTTTCTAGAATCAATCACGTGTTTTAATGAATAGCCATTTTCACTTGTCTGTCTAGATACGGAATTTTCCACTGTGGCAGGGAACGTGTTAACACTTTGAATGCCACGCTATATTTGCTGAAAATGACAAAACTTTCTAAATTTTTATCCAAAATAAATATAACCATAAATTCTATCTTTCTTAATCAATAATACCAATAACAATCATTTTTTACTGCTTCTGTTAGAACTTATTAGGTATATTAACGATTGAATCTATACGTCACCCAGATATGGGTGACATGGCACTCAAAGTGTTAATAGAACTACCAAGAATCTCGCATGGTCTGTGGTGGATGATTTTTCAACTAAACGGCTGCAGCGAACGCTTTCAGATTCTCACGAGGAGACGAACGAAATCTGTGCCGACACAATGAATCAAGTTCACACGTTTTATGGATCAACCGTGGCGGCAGGGATGAAACTAATCC
The DNA here is from genome assembly GCA_916610135.2 of Macropis europaea. Taxonomy (NCBI): domain Eukaryota; kingdom Metazoa; phylum Arthropoda; class Insecta; order Hymenoptera; family Melittidae; genus Macropis; species Macropis europaea. Next base: position 24,703,180 of record OU744345.1, read on the forward strand.
CCGAAAGATCGAAACATCGAACGAGTATCCCTCGGCTGTAAAATATCTTGTCCATTACCGCAACTTTGCGGCGGTGGTAACCGCTCATATACATATCAGGCCGCGTCAGCCGAAACATACCGAAGTCGTAAAGCTCCCGTGCACGCGGATGGACGGAAAAGAATTCGGTGCCTAATTCGAGATGTTTATCCAAGCGGTGTTTCAGGCCCTCTTAATTCATACGCGCTGTTGTTGCAGCTTAGCCAGCGCCAAATTTATTAAAATCGTTACGACGCCCCCGCTCTACGGATGCAGCATAGCAAACGGCGTCATTATTAATGTCGATAGAACGAATGCGTTTTCCCTGCACCCGCGTCGAACAAAATGAGAACGGAACGTCGGAAGATTCCAGAGCGGTTCATTGAAATTTTCATGGGATAATAATCTGGAAATAAGCGTATCTACAGCGTATTTTCTATATCTTTATCGCTTGAAATATTTCTGATGTTATCGATCCTATGAACAAATGTTTAATACTTTCACGGTTCCATTGGTCACGCTAGTTTGTACTCAGGGGATCGTCGAGTAAACAAATAATTAATCAGTTATAAACGAATCAGGTTTGTACGATATTACGGTAATTTAAAGCACGTAAATTGTATATTGTGAGACGCTTTTATAGTTGTTTCTGTGTATGCGCTAAGTGGACAGTTAATATATTAAGGGAAAAATTGCACTGTTCGAAAAGCGTATACAATGATAGGGGAAAATTTTTCAACAGGGTCATTTTTTGTTAAAGATTCCAAGGTCATAAATATTTTTTTTAAATAGAACTATATTTTTTTATTCACTTAATATTAAGTGAACTGCTATCGATGCCAGATGTAGTGCTATTTAACCCTCCGTAACAGACTGAGTCGTTTTTGTCAAAGCCTAATTTTTGAACTGTTCTAGACTTTTGGAAAGACTGAAAAAATTCTGGGATACTTATCAAAGTCTCTATTAAATTGTGCAATAGTTCGCTACGCCAAATGTTTAACACGTTCAATGTTTCACAGCAATCACAGAGAGAAATGTACAGGAGACTATATTAAAGAAATCACTCACGAATTCTATACATACCAATTAAATAACGAAACCAACCTAATTAAAAACATAACAAACATAAGGTACCACGACCATACAACTACAATAAACTATAAGCTTCCATACCAAAGTTTACCTACATTTTATCAAAAAAACATTAATAATAAGCGCAATTAGGATAAATATAGTACACACTTGATTATAGAACAATATAAGTAAGCTAGGAAACAAAGTGAATTTGTATGTTCGTATTTGTGTTTTATGAAACAAGAGTATGTTTGTATGCATATCAGAATTACATACAAGTAATATTTTCGTTTTCAAGAGTCACTGTGTGAACAGCGTAAGCCAATAATATAAAATTATAGTGAAGACAACGAAAAGGAGAGCTCCGAAAATTGTAGGGACTTTGAAAAAACCAAATGTGATATATGTATATAGGATATCCCAGTTTTTTCCGGCCAAACGTTGTCAGTATATTCTATGAATATAAATTAGAAAAAAATGTTATATAAAGATAAGTCATTTGAAGCTTTATTAAAAAGTTATAACGTTAAAAGTTACAACTATGTTACAATGGTATGAAATCTACCTAAAACTGTAAGTCCCCGACTAAATGGCCATAGCAGTCGATGCTGAATTACATTCAAAGAAGAAAGGAGAAAAAGAAGAAGAAAAAGAACATTTGAATCGGTGAGTTGAAGAGCAGTGCAAGTCCAAAAATCACATTTTGAGATATTTAAAAATAGCATCAGTTTTCGTGCATCATCAACACCATTGATTTTATAGTGCTGTTCCAATTTAAACACGATTATGCTAACCCAGATGAAAGTTCATACATGCCTAACTATGGCTAAACTTTGTTTATTAATATTCAGCAATTAAAATAATACCATTCGACTTACACTGTTTTTAAACTCAACCCACTCTTTAGACAGGAAATTTAAAAAATAACAGTATTAAAAAAAATATTTATTAAGATGCTTTAAACATAATTGAAGTAGAAATTATTCAATGAAAAGTGATTGTAAAACGGATTGTTGAAACAGTACAAATCCATGACAGATACTGTTTTTACATTCATTAAACTGAAGAGACTACTGAAAGACGAGTATAGGGTACCTTTTTTGCACTGTTTTTGGTCCCAAAATATAGTTCTATACATCTTATATTTAGTTTTGAGATTGTTTGAAAATGGCTAATTTTGGACTTGTACTGTTCTTCAACTCACCGATTCATTTATAAGTGAGAAACTTCGAAAATGGTATAGTAACATGTTGGAAGTCTTCGAGGTGTCTGAAAGCGGTAGCTATGCGAAGCCGAGACTGTCTAGCAACGAAGAAAACGATTTAATGGTCGACGACTGGTGTTCGGACGGTGACGTGACGTTCGAATGCAAGCTGCATCATGTCAGTGCGAAAGGAAAGCCTCGACGAGCACTCAACTATTTAGACGAGCGAATGAACTGCTCTTCTTGTTGTCCACGATGAATTTCGACGTTCCGTGAATGAAATACTGGCTGGTCCGCACCGCATGGCACATCCCTGAAAAAAGTGATTCCCTCAAAAAAAATACGTTGAAAACATGGAACAAAATGTTGTTCATGCGATGCCTTGTGTTAGAGAAAAATGATTTTGAAAGTTTATTATGTACGTGACGAACAGTGGAGTATTTACACCGAAGAGCTGGCCGAAATTATTTTACGACGTAAATCATATATTTGCGCGATAATTAGAATGCAGATGTTTATGCAAATATACATTTTCAAAGTTCTATATTTTTTATATTATTGTTGATACAGAAATGAAACTCTGATAAAACTGTATTTTGTTCTGTGAATGTTAAAATAATGTACTTCTTATTTTTTCACACATTTAAATGTGCGTTTCTCCGATATTTAGATGTGTTAAATTGCATAAAAATCCGTAGTCTAGTGATAATCGTTTAATTCATGCAGTTATGTTATAGATTTAGACACTATTGGGTACAGGTCGATACATTTATATTTTCAAAAAAACTTTTTGCAAAACTACAGATTATTTTGCTGGAACTAGTATACTTTTCGACTGTTTTCTGCAGGTCTTGTTTTCTAGCTATATTTAATTTTATTAGTGATTTGGGGTCGAGGTGTATAGGTGAGGTCAAATGTTTTTTGTTTCGGTACATTAATTATGTGCGTAATAGCGAAAAGACTTCTCATTTTGTTTCTTTATATCCCCCACTATTAAACAAAACATAAATGGGATCTCATATTCCGTACACTTATTCTACTCAAAAAAATGAGCCTCAGGGCTTTGGGGACTACCTTAAGAAGGTTCCCAAAATGTGTTCACAATCATCGTGAAGTAGAGACTCTTTAAAAACAAAATACAGTTGTTACTATGGTATCTTATATTATCATTTTCATTTCTCCAAAAAAGTTACTTACATATACACTCCCACTCAAAAGGGATACCTGCGGTTTTTAATGAAACTAGTATTTGGTGTAGATTATAAACTACATTTACTACGTAATATAAGTATGTGAGGATGTTCAGTGTTACCTGTACGATCTAAGAAAGATTAAATCGATAATTTAATTATCTGAACTAATTAAAAATGTATTTGTAATCCTTCAGAACATGACTTGTAGGCATGCCTGGTGATAATTTCTAGTATACTCTTTTCCGTTAGCTTACAAAGATTTCATTGTCTTGGCAATTATGGAACATTTTGGAACGAGAATGGAAGAATACAGCAGAAGAAAGTTTAAAAAAATTGATCGTACAGATGCAAAAGGTAGTGGAGAACGTGATAAAAAAACGTGGCGGATACTTCAATGAAAAGAAAATATAAGTAGTCTCTTACATTTTGGTCAGATTTTTAATATCACAGAATACTTTCTTTAGCGTGTAAAGTTTAAAATGAGATAATAACCCTTCACATCTTTCAACGGTTACATCGTTTTTTCCGGACTTGAAACCAAGTATGACAATTGTCATAAGACTTTTAACCCTAGTGCGGTCTTCGGGTCTTTTTCGCAGTGACGATATTATAATACATGCGACTGGTTATTTCAATGTTTCCGTAGACCTCTTATATTATAAAGTTGAAAATATGAGTTCCATACATTCGTGGCATTTTTGACCCAAAGACCTTGAGTGTATAGTCGAACGGAAGAACGTACTAAACGGCAGTGTAGGGGTTAACATTTTTTTGAAGCACCCTGTGTTTGCTGGAAAGCGGAAAATACGTAAACGAGTTGTGTAGGACGGGGGTGGAAACAGCGTAAATAGAGAGCCCTGTGAAATTGTCCGCTGTTCGAGGAATCGAGAGTGCATCCGATGTGCAAATCGGTTTACCGAGAGGTCCCCTGCCGGGTCGTGGTTCCACCCCCATAAAATAACAACAGGCATCGTTTCCATGGGCCGCATTTTCAGCTCGACACCATTATCTCTGCCGGCTGTCGCGCTACTGCGAAGCTCCTCCCGCAGCTTTCGCGAAACAATTGATTCAATGATTCTTTTTCGCAGTCTCCTTGCGCGAAATTCATTCTGCAACATTATCAGTGTTAACCCTCACCCGTACTTCGTGTCAATTTGACACATTTTTCACACAAGAATGCGATAAATGTAAAAAAGCGGTGTGCAAGGCATATTTGTGAAAGTTGCGAATAATCTTATGCCTGAATATACTGAATGTACAGACATTTCAATTTTTTATTTTGAATCAAAGAATTTGCAAATTTAACTGTTTATCTTTTCATTATATTAACCTCTTGACATACAAAGACGTCTGGGTGACGTTATTTGTTTCTTATGTCATTTTAGACATTGACGTCTCCGAGACGCCAAGAATTATACGCTGATTGTTATGAAAAGTTCCATACTCTACAGGACTATTAAGTTATTTATTAATTTGTTACTTAATTATTGTTCGTTAATATTGTCTATTAACATTGTTTTATGATATTTAGCAATGTAAATATTCTGTTTCTTATAGAGCTTACATAACTTTAAGTTGAGCTATATTAAATGGTATTTTTAGCACACATCGAGTCCTATTTTATTTGTATGTTAAGGGGTTAATGTCGTTATGATTAAGTCGATTTGGCACCAAGGGACAGATTCAGTTAGGAAAATGAGGAACGGATGAGGGTTAACACTTTCAACGGCCATCAGCGCAGGGTTGAATGGATTCAAAGGAACTCGAGAAATATCAGTTTCTTCAGAATGATGCAAAAAGAAAGTTTAATAACGGAATGGAATAAAGAATACATTATAAATGTCGTTCAAGACTTTCATATGACTGACTCTTTCGCTCGTCTGTCTCTGATCTTCTAGTTTGTTCATTCTCGTTTGTTTTCACTCCCACAATTAAACACGCTATTATAAGCCTTAAACTGCGTCTACACTATATAACATAACAAAGTTATAAAACTTGTTAGATAAAAAGAAAGAAAAATGTTATATAACATTACGTTACTTTTCGTGTTGTACAGGGTGTTCAGAAAAGAGGTCTAAAAGTTTAGGTGCTTATACATAGTACTCACCGAGCGGAGTAAAAAATGTCCGACATAGGTCCTAAAATCAATCCTTTCGATGAAAAATACAGGAGTATATTTTCACATTTATTACAGATGTTCGATACGTCTTTCTTCCATTTCAATACAAAACTCACATCTGCGGATCATAGATCAACGTATATTTTCAGATATTCCTTCCATGTCTCGTATTGTGATATGCATTTTCTATTCGTTATTGTAAGTCCACCAAATTATTTCTTTTCGTTTATTTGTTTATTTTATTTTTTTTTAAATCACTCGGTGAGTACTACACTATCAAAATCACGTATATGTGATAGCGGCCATAAAAATGATGAGACCAGGGAGTTGAAACCAAAATAATTACGATTTCGGTTACGGTTAAGTAGCTAACTGTAATAGGTATAGAAATTGAAATTTGAAACTGAAGAAAATGTAGAAATTTACAGTGAAGTTTCCTACATATTTTATTTGCTTTTTTCATGTCTTTCCTGTCCATTGTAATACTCACTGCGGGACACCCTGTATATGTGTACTGAAATCTATTAAGTAAATCTGTGAATATACAGTGCTATCATTACACAAAGAAAAAGAAATATAAAAGCTGTAGATATTCTTCATCTTATTCTTACATTAACCCTCCATAACGCCATGTGACTTGGAAGTTACATACCTGTATATCAATATATCTATATTTTTTAAGTTTTATTTCGTTTATTTATCACTGTGTACAATTATATTCTACGACTATACTGCCACCAAGGAGACTGTTCATTTATTATTATAAATATATCTCTCGATTCAAACTTCATTATTTATTTTGATCATTTACTTGATGTATCATTTTCGTTATACGCAAAAAAATTCCGTGTATAGAGGGTTGAGAATATCTTTTAATACCTTGACCACCATGTCAAATTGAATACCGTTGATCAACTAGTAAATTTTACATAGATCTAAAATTTTACATAAATTACTTTCTTACAATAACAAAGCAAAGGAAGAATTTCTTAACAAGTTACAAGATTCTAGACATGTACCTGGCTGCTATTAATTTATCACATATCCTGGTTAGGCACCTACTCCAGGCAGAAACTGAATTCTGTAATTTCGATTTATTTTTACAAGAGGAGTCGCTTTATTCTCGGTTGCAGCGCGATTAACTGGGACACCGTGTATTTAAGCACGGCGCCAGAAATAATCGGGTGGTGGATAAATGAATGTATACAAGGGTTGCGGCGCACTGTTAAGGAAAGCCTTATCAGGGAACGGTACGCGTGGAGAACCGCAGGCATTTACGGGTGCGCTCGGTACGGCAGCCAGGAAAAGCCGAAGGGAGGAACGTGCGCTTATGCCGGCGGTGTTTGTTCAGCCGCAACTTCTCTAAATCTTTTGTGCAGCACGGAGGGTTGCTTGCGGTTGTCTCGTGTACAGGCTGCTACATATGTGTCCGAGTACCTATGTGCCTGCTTAAATGCTCAGGTACCACGCGTAAACCTTCGCCGAAAGAAACGGAACGAAGACACTGCAGCCGGAAATTCTCCGCGCGCCTAAAATAAGAAGAGGACCTTGCTCGAGTTACATGCACACGCAACCGAAACCGATTCCTTCCGAGTTGAAAATGCTGTTGATTCAGAGTCGGCGAATCCAACCCCCATGGATTTTCCGAAACGTATACCCCCGTCCATAATCTATGGAGCACTTATTAATTTCAGGTTCACATTTAACCACTTGGGTTGGTATTTATAAGATGACTACGTGGGTCGTAAGGGTCAATTTAATACGTAAAACCGTTATCAAAGTGAGAAGGTCAGACGAGTGGGGCACATGCAATTCACTTTTAGCCTGAAATAGCTATCGCGTGTAAGAGACGTTATGCCTAGTCAGGAGGTCGAAAAAAAAAGGAATTTTTTTCAGAGAAACGTGTGTATATTTTTTTTACAAAAGTTTCTGTATTCAAATCGGTATAGTTTGCCAAAGTTTGTGTAAAAATTTCGTGAAAAAATATTGATTATTAACGACGCAACAGCCGATGTTTAAGAAGCCTTCAATTAAAAAGTGTTTTGCGGTAACCACTGCTGTTTGGAACTGGATCATCTAAAATCTAAAAGTCGTGAAAATTTTAGTTAGTACATTAATTTATCTAGTCTTTAATCGTTTGAAATTTCGAAAAGTTAAATTGTAACAATATGACGGTTATTCAAAGTTAAAGTACCGTTTTCCGTCTTAAAAAACGTTCATTTTTCGTCCATTAACGCACCCAAGTGGTTAAATAGACAATTTTTACAATTTTTAAATGTTAAGATATATTCAAAATTATATAAGGGTGTTCCATTTGAACATTTACTGGCAATAATTCCCCGAACTATTCGTGATTCGGAAAAATGTTTCAAGTAGGACTTACTTTGTTTCGTGGGGGGCATTTTATGATGGTCACAAATCTTATCTAGATGCACGTGCCTTCGAGATTTTAAGGTGACCTTTGTTTTTTTAAATGGAACTATATGTTTCGATTTAGGTAAACGCGTAGCCCATTCCGTGACGAATTCATTGACTTAGAATGTATTGGTCTTGCAAGGTCATTCAAGGTCATTTATTGCCGTTCAAAACTTACCTTCATTGAACGGATGTGGACGGACTTATAGACGGAAGTGTATGTATGTTAACGTCATCGGTTCCCCTCGTCAATTTGCTTCTAACTCCACGGATGTTTCGGAAATTTAAGAATAACTCAGAACTTTTGAATGGTTAAAGATAACTTGTGTTGATAAATAGACAAAATTTAGAGCTTTCTATTGAATGTACACTTGCACACTTGTAGATTTTGGTGTTCAGTACCGTTTTCTAGCATTCCATATAGGAGATCATAGTTTTTGATCAAGGAAAGATATCAGATTGATATAACTTTTATTGATATATATTTTGACATACTTTAAAATTGATTTTGTGTAAGTTATACGCATTTTTCTGTTTATGCCAGTTTCGAACAATTTATAAAAAACTGAAACCCGAAAAATGGTCACATTACAGCCTAATGTCTTAACTGAAACTCCCATATGTTCATATGAAAAGCACAAAATAATAAAGCGTAAAATGGTAAATCTATCTCAACGGTTAGCAATATGTAAAAATAAGAACAAAATGAAAAGCTGTACCGTAGACAAGAAAATTATTAAATGATTTGAAATATGCACACGAGTATTCACTTATTTAATTCATGCTCTCGAAGGTAACAAAAAACAGTTTCTTTACATTATGTCTTAATTTTTGTCCTCGACAGTTATATCATTTCTTCTAAAATATTAAGTATTCAATATACTACGGATGTTTATGCAATTTAAAATACAAAACTATTTAAAGAAACCATATTTAAACGCAAGAAAATATAAACAGTACATTCTTTAAACATTTCCAGAACAAACTACAGTTTTCTCAAAGTTTCATTATTATGACTGCATTAACATAAAAAATATTGAACTCTAAAAATGTATATTTGCATCAACATCCCCAGTCTAGTGACCAACATGAAGCATTATAGTGATAGTGTACGTAATCACATCTGCTTTTGATGCTTCACTGTTATGAATCGAGACTGATTGACAAACATCGTAACCAACACTAACTACCTTGAACAATAACTACAATAACTATTATACCTTGAACATCCTAGTTTGGACGTCTCTGCAATAGCTAGATGTTGGTCCATGGTGGACGATGTCTATAGACTATAGAGAATCACTCTGAATCCATCAAGTTAATCGGAGACGTCCGGGAAAGGGCCGAAACGTCCAATGACAAAGTCGTCGGCTCGTCACCTCGTCACGAGCGTTTAGCTTCCGTTTCGTTTGGTCGGAACACAGATCGGCTGTCTAAAAGACACGAAGCAACAGCCAAGACAAACCTTAAATGCTTGCTAACCAAACAGTCGGAATTAGCCGCGTTACCCGCCCACGAGGAAACCGGTGCTCTCGCCGTTTACTCCTCTCTATGGCTATTATCTTCTCCGATGCTACGTTAGCGTGATTATTCGTGCCCAATGGCCTCTGCTTTTGTAAAACACCCACAACGAACAACAGCGTCCACGATTCCTTGCTACGTTGCATGGGAATCGTCTGGGAGGTATTTTCGATGTTAACCCTTCGGATACAACACGCTACTGCGGTGGATTTTTCGGACGAAACGCCACTATAGTGGCTCCCCTCTAATCGTGAATGATATTTTGAGATGCATGCAGTGGCTCTCGTATTTACCTTACACTAACAATGGGAGACACTGGATAAAGGTAGATCACTTGTTCTGATCTCCCTTTGTTTCTTCAGGGTAATCGCCATACTTACCATAGTGGGAAGAACTCTGCTGCTGACTATCCTCTTCGCCTCCACGAAAGACATTTTCCGTCTGCATGTGAAAATTGGGAGACAAAAGCAGCGTTATGCAATTGTGTAGTATGAGCCTAAAATTGAATCGTTTGTTATTGAAATGGCCTGTGTCTATATTTTAAAATTTTACACCAGGCAATAAATACTTCCTGATTCATGTACTGGACGTGAACCCTTTCATCAAAAAATCATATTTTTAACTGCCTGAAACTTTGTACAGAGTGACGTTAGGAATGAACCCTTTCAGTTCTAAACAGGGCTAGGCATCTACAGTTAGAAACACGCATAACTTACTTTTCCCCAAAATACAGACATACTCCCTTTCAATAATAAAAGATTCAATTATAAAAGATGAAGATCGAGATATCAACATGATGAATGCGATATGAAATTGTACGTATGCTCTTACTCCGAAATATATCATGTTTATGTTATATTTTTGTAGTCATTTTAAGTCTATTATATGTGAATAAATGAAAATGTTGTAACTTAATCAGCTGTTACTTTGTGAGAAACGTTGAACTGGATGGTATACAGGGTAAGACTTTTAAAACAGACCATACAAATACATTTTTAATTTTCGTAAAAGAAAAAAGGATTCATTCAGGAACAAGTGTCCCACACAAAAAGGATGTAATTGTTTTCTTTGTATGTCTGAATTTTTTATGGCAACTTTTTATTATTGACACGTTCCATACATTTCCGACTGCAGATTGATAAATTTGCATTGAAACTTATAATTTTATTTATCGTTTTCATGTTCAACTGCTATTGCAGAAATTAAATGAAAACTAAATGAATATAATAACAGTATTATATCGATTAGATTACACCGAAATCGTTATAGTCCTAACCAATACTTTCTTATTGGAATAATAATATTCGAATAACACTCGAACTATAAGCCAAATTCTTTAAGTTCATCGTTACTTGTTACGCTACATTTCCATTTAAGATACTGTACAACATTTCTTCTTTCATTAAGAGAAACTAATGTGCTCACATTCTTCGACTGTAATCTGCTTCTTCTTGCATTGACTATGTTTCCAGCTGTAAAACAGACTCTTTCAGCGGAATGAATCTTAGCATGATTTAATTTCCATCATTTTAAGGGATGCGCGCTATGTTCAATCCTCGATTAATACTATCTTAATTAAATATTAATGTTCGATTACTCCAATACGTGAAGTTTATTTGTAATATTCGAATGTCTACAAAACATTTCAATTATTCGTTTAGCTCTATCGAATACTTTCTTATTCGCACTATAATATTCGAAATTTATTCGTGACATTCGAATGCCAATAAAATATTTGAGTATCAAATCATTCGTACAATTCCAGTCTAGTGAATACTTTCTTATTCGAGTAACAAAACTCGAAGTTTGGATGTCTGTAAATTTCAATGGCATTCGGATACCTGTAAATTATTCGAGTAGCCCCAGATCTAAGCCAACCTAGATGCACCAGCTAGATTTTTGGAGCATACGATGAATCATTTATTGCATGTTCGTTGATTTTTCACGTTGAAAGGAAGATGGAAAGGACGGATGACAGGGAGCGAGAGGAAACGACCTGACCCGGGACAGTCTGGCAGTAGATTTATTTCCTTAAGGCAGACAATGAGGAAGGAAATGCGGCTGATACGTTTTCAAGAAAAATAAACGTCTCGCGGTCGTGGCATACGGAAGAGCACGGAAGGGGACAAACTTGGATTTCACCACGTTTGTTTTCATCTGAAACGAATCGGACGCATTATAATGTTACTAAACCCTAATCAAAATAACGGCTGTCCCTGCACGAGACCCTCGAGAGGAGCGTAACCTACCGTCGCTGTTTTATTACTAAAAAAACAGAAGATCTCTGGATACGGCTTGACTCGATGCAACTTAATACTATGTATTTAGGAGGACTACATGTGTTAATTGACGCAATTTTTGTTTTTCATTATGCCTACAACTTGAAATCTTTGAGACCTTTCTGCCAAACCTTTCATAACCTTTAACCACTTGGGTTGGAATTTAATCGACGACTACGTAGACCATAAGCGTATATTTAATACGTAAAACCGTTATCGAAGTGAAAAGGACAGACCATGAGTAGGACACGTACAATTCACTTTTAGCCCCAAGTAGCTATCACGTGTGAGAGACGTTATTCCAGCCCAAGTGCTTAAAGTATCGATAAAATTTATATAGATAAACTATATATGCACTCTATCTTGAAAGTAGTATAAGTAACTTTTCTAGAAAGAAATGAGTTACGACTACAAATTCATGAATTTTAACTCGCTTGAATTCTGAAAGGAGATGTTGAGTCGCAGATCGGTTGTCCCTATTTTTGGATCAATTCAGCAGCAATTTCTGAGCAAACGACTAGATTGGGACATACACTTATACTTCCTACGGCGCTCTTTATTTTCTTGATGAGCTAGATACATTGCAATTTCAAAAGATTGAGCCTGAATCTCCAGGTTGAGATCAACTTCGAGACAATTGTTTCTAACGTACGTATCATTAATGAAAGAGTGCAAAATCATTCGTGCAAGCCGCGACACGCCCTGTTGTTCACACCCTGTACGCAGTACCAAACACGCTATGAACAGCATTAAGACATCGACTCACTGTCTCCTTCGTAACGAGGAAATCATGAACCGTACTTCTCGTTCCGCATAAACCGCTCCATAATACGGCCGGCTAAATCTCCACGCAATACGGTGGCATAGAGGAACGTCGAAAACCCACACATCCTGACGGGCCGTGTACGTGCAGGCGAAACTGCGCAACCCTATCTCATCGAGCCAACCGCAGAATATCACTGCACATCCAGATAATCCCGCCGGCCTATTGATATGCTGATGGTGAGACGTGTCGCGTGAAATTGCCAGCCGGTACGCATTGTTCGGCTTGAATTCCGCCTCGGCCCTTTTCAACTTCGCACCCTCGTACTGGCGGATTCAATCCTATCGGCGCCAGGCAGGTTTCTCGTTTTACCGGCAAAAACGAACGATTCCGACGCCGCGGATTCGCTCGATCGAACGCCGGAATACGCTGGAATTGTTCCAGCCGCGGTTACGGGCAAACTAGTGTTCAATGAATTAACCCTCGCCGCACTGTTCTCGGGTCTATTCGGACCCAGACGCAGGAGACTCGCTTCGGCTGCTCAACACTTGACCATCGACACCAATCGTCGTTTGTTTATGTTACAGCAATAGTGAGGGTCACTCGCCTCGAGAAGTTCACATTCTGACAGCATTCTGGTGGAATAAATATTATTGTTTCGTAACTTTTGTATTATTCAATTATACTGTTACCAAAACTTCCCTTAAAAATAAAAACAAGTACGATATAATAATAGAAACTCAGTCGAAAATGCTTATACAAGCCAGAATGGGCTATGGGTCCAAACGGACCCAGGCATCATCATCCGTGCGGTTGCCCGAACCGTTAGTATTGCGAGGGTTAATTATTTGCACGGGTGTTGTATACGGGACAAGGAAATAAGATACTGAGACAAGAATACAGAGTGACCAATTTTAACCCTTTGCAGATGAATGCCGCCGCTACGGCGGCAAACAAATAATTTCGTTATTTTAATCACCGTTATTTTTGGGGGGTTTGGAAGTATGTATAACAAATTCCTATACTCTCTGTAAAGCTGCAAAAAAAGAGAAAAATGAAGAGGCCATGACACATCTACAATTTGTAAAACGTTTGGTAGATCAATTGGTAGACGATTTTCAAATGGTAATACGATCCAGGGGACGAGTTTGCAGCGTGAATGGATCACAAGACTAGATAAACAGCTACATGTACGAAAATGAAACAAAAAAGATTGCGTAGTATGCTCAGGCAGAAAATTTGCAGGAGGAAGACGAGAAACAAGTTTTTATTGCGATACATCCCGAGGAACCTTGCTGGAGTGTGATCGAATCGTGATCGGACCGAGACCGGAGAGTGACTGGTAGTGTGTACACGTACATTTGAAAACACGGGAAGAATATTTGATTGGACCGTAATTTGATCGATAGTGAGGATCGAGCTTTAGAACTACCACACCAATTTGTAACAACACCTCTACACAACCTCTAGAAACACTGCAAGGATACAGTCACGAAACTTTGGATCGAAGAATGAAAAAACTCTGCTCCTTCACATATTTTGTAAACAGTCGACAGCTCTTTCAAAGTAGACACTTCTCAAAATTTAGTCGAAAGGAACAAACATAACTAATAGAACTAAGATCAACCACTCTAGAGTCACACACACTCACCTCATTATCAAGATTAATCCTGCAACATGCGACCACTGCAATATCTCCATAACTATAAAACACATACTACTACATTGCTCTAAATTCTCAAACCATCGAGCAACCAATCCTCAATGGTTGTCGCTAATAACCATATGCTGTTGGCGCGACATTAAACTCGTAAATAAAAAAAAATAACTGCAGATTCATCCGTGACTTTAGTAAACCAACTAAAGTCGAGTCGATCATTGTCCCTCGATCACAGCGAACGGTGTGAAGTTTATTTTTTATTCCCGATCTTTTGGCGTTTGAACGGTCGATTGTTGACACGATCGCGTCCCACGAGGTCCGACAGAAAAGAAAAAAGAATCGGGTCTCTCGCAACTCACAGGAAAGTGGTAATGCTAACCAGATTAGCTTTTTCTCTTAGCGGATTTGAGAAACAGCAGACTATGCATCGACGTGTTTGTTATCTTTATGCGCGATCGCATCGGCCCCCGTCCGCGTCATATTCTCGCATGAAAACGCGTGGAAACGGCGCACCGTAAACCCGGACGAATTACAAGCTCATGGTAGATACGATGCAGAATTGCTGGATACAGTCAAGCCAAACCACGGACACTCTGCAGAACACCCGACTTGCACAGGCGAATGCAGAAGCCCCGGAAATTTCTGATTCTTCTGCACCGAGCACGAATACCGTCGCACAGTGATCAGTTTTCTCTTAAAAATGGGACAGAATGTTAAAAAGCAATTTTATTAATTTACCCCTTTGCAGTCCAAGCATCTGTTGATACGATAGACCAGCAACTCCGACATAACTAATGCGATGATGCAACCAATATTGTTGCAAGCTGCTGCAAGCAAATGTTAATTTTCAATGATTCGTATTCTAAGAAAACTTCATCCAGATAAGATATTTACTCTTTACTTAGTTTTATGTATTAAGAAATATTTCATTTTTGACGTGGTTTACAACAATTAGTAGATAAATTGACAAACCGTCGGAGTGCCTAGGAGCCACACTTGGAGTGTAACGGTTGACATTGTCAGTGCCTGTCAGGCATACTTGGAGTGCAAAGGGTTAATATTTTCTACATGAAAATGACAACACTTTTACGTTTACAGATTTCATAATGGCATTGTATCAGTATGCACTTTTTAATAATAGCAGCCATCGAAATGTGCGTCTCCTGCGAGCATTTGTTTATGAACTATTGTCTTTGAAAGTACAGTAGGTACAAATTGTTTTTATTTAGAAAATTCGAGCAAGTAAAGATGTATTCTGATTTGATAAATACAAAGTTTGGACACACTGCGATGATTATATTCATAAACTATATTAAATATTGTAGTAATAGTCTTGTTAAGTTTATGTATTTCTTTTGTTTGCTATAACTGTTTTCTGATACTTCAAATTTATATTTGTAAGACTATAGCTTAAACGCCCTCGGTACCCCAGAACAATTTTAGTTTAAAAAGGTAACGCGTGCTTACATAAAGGAATTTAAAGGTATTTTACACAGCGAAACATAGCTCCGGTCTTGTTTTTTTTTTAAATAATGATAATCCCGCATAGCTAATCATATAGGTATAGTAGGACTTCGATCAAGTAGATGCACTTCTATCGAGTGCTCTTCTTCCAATCGGCCGACTTTTGGAGGAAGCCCAAGAAGCTAGAATTAAGGATACGAAGAAGATTCGGAAATTGCATTTTCGTTTCCCGGGTTGCAACGAATCGGGATCTCCTAAATATCCTTCTTATTTCATCTGATCCTCTTAACACTCCCATGCGAGAATTGCCTAAAAATCGTTTCCACGCTTTATTACCAGAAATTAATGAACTAGTGGAACCCCCAAAAATCCCATCAAGCAATACCAGTGAAGTTGGTAGTTTAAAAGGGAAGATGGAAAGCGATGATGATAACGAGGTAGAGAAAGAAAGCAGCGAAGGCGATGAATAATTTCAGTAAGATAAAATTAAACGCTTTTAGCCTTCATCTGTCCCTCAGTTGTCCAACTTAATTTGTCCCTTGGTGTCAAATTGACAGAATGGATGTGCAAGGCACATTGCTTTTTTATATTTATCGCATTTTAGTGAAAAGAATGTGTCAAATTGACACAAAGGACGGATAAGGGTTAATGAATTCAAATAAATTAATTAGATCTCTTAGTAAGTTTAAATAAATATGTTAATACTATTTCCGAGTTACTTTGAATTTTGTACTAAAAATGATGTCAAGCTGACCACTGTTTGATGGTACCGTTTCCGTCTGTCCAAGTTTAACCCTTTCGCGAAGGATTACATCTTTTCAGATATCGGATATTGGAAATTCTACTCTATATCATATGAAATAATATTGACATGTCTTAATAATTCTAAAACGTTTTCGACATTTGCATGAAATTTAGTCAGCGTCCTAGAACTTTTAACCCTTGCGCACCGTCCAAATAATTGTTACATTGGAATCGTTCGAATAAAGACTTGAGGATAAAATTAGGTGACGGGAATGTGTTAATCTACTAGATTATAATGTACACTTTGACGACCGCTGTCACGTACACGTGATTTTAGTAATTTAAATGAAACACTTGCAAGATAGATAAATAAACATATCTACCACTGATAACAAATCAATAATCAGGTACTAAGAAGGTGGAAATTGTAGGATATTCAGTATAAAGAGAATCTTGTAAAATGTTTTGTGACTTAAAGATTCTTGCAAAATGTTTTGTTACTTAAAGATTCTTGCAAAAATGGTCAAACATAATTACTATTTGCACACCTTTTGCGGTCGTCAAAGTGTTAATGAATATAAACTAAAATTAGTTTATATGTTCATCGTGAACAGCAACAGAGTGATCCTGACACGTGTACTTTTTGCAGGTACAACAAAGTGTGCTCGTGTTTCTATTGGTTGTAGAGAGACGCAGAATACATACAGCGGAATCTCTTAATATGTACTTCTTGTTTTTTTCTATTACTTCATCTAAGGAAGAAGTTTTCGGTATTTTATTACTTTCTACTACTTTATTACTATTTACTATAATCTTTGCAAATAATCTTTTGCATGATTTTCTGAATAATTATTTTACCAATAGACCATCATCCGAAGAAAATGAGACCGAAAAGTTGCAAGTAAATGAGTTATACCAACGGTCATATCCTTGAATAGGAAAAAATGACTATTACATTTTTGATTCCGTAAGACGTGTAGAATCATGCTGTGAAAGAATTTTTCGTTCCCGATGAGTAACAAAATTCGCCTATTATTAATATTCTTCTTAAAATTAGTGTCACCTAGAAACCGTGTTATATTATGTTTTATAAAAAAAAAATCTGTGGCTCTGATTGCCTCAAGTAAATCCACCAGAGAGAAACCAAAAATAGTTCAGACCGCAAAAGATGAAATAATGCTAATACCTGGCACTGAATCAGAGGGAACTTCAACTGTGATTATTGACTAAATATTCCCTAAACAATCAGGTAGTCGGCAGCTCGAACTTTTCAAAATTAATTGCTAATTAGCCAGGAGGATGAGGATGGGTGACGAGAGATTCAAAGACATTTACTCAGCAAACAAAACGAGCAACCGATCGATTAGGCCTCGCGCAAGCTTAATTAAGACTCTATTAGTCGCCTTTCGTTCCGTCAGTCAAAGTGTCGAGCAAATCAGACAGCCTGAAGAATTTTCCGGGCTCCGATGAAACGTCGGAACGATTTTCAGCCGGTTTTTCACCGGAGTTTTTTGTGTTACCGTCGTCAGGGGCGCGTATTGGTTTACACGAGTTCCTGAGTTCGGTAGTCCCGAGAATTAAATTTCATCGTTATGTAAACATCGGGACGGGACCAGACGAGAAGCATAAGGAACCCAAAGAGACTTCCGCGGGTTAATCCGAACGGGTGATACAGTTGCTCGACGTGGACTACGTTTCTTTTACGCAAGCTTCTTCGCACGGTAAAAATATCTGTGTTCCTCTCCGTGGACATCCGCCTATTCGCCCCTAACTTCTAGGAATCCGCGGTCACACGCGAAACGGAAGTTTATCGATCATCATTGCTTCCATCAAAAAGGAATTTCCATCTGTTATCATTAGACTACCAATTTTTATGCAATTTGACAGATCTAAATATCTGACAAACACACATTTAAAACCATGATAAAATTAAAAGTACGGTTTTCAAACGTTCTCAGTACAAAATATAGTTTCATCGAAGTTTCATTTCTATGATAGCAGTAACATAAAAAATACCGAACTTAAAAAATGTATAATTGCATAAACATCCGCAGTCTAGTTATCATGCTATTGCTTCTTCTTTTATTCATTTTTAATGTCACGTGAACGTTCATAGGTTATTACTGACCACGTTACATTATCAGTGTATTATTATCTTCTGTTTTACTATATCGTAGGATATGTATGGTACATGACTTACTTATAGATATATAATAATAAAATACGATATTGGAATACGATTTTGCAAAAACTATTACAGTTCCAAAAAAAAATTTTTATTTAATTTTATTTCAAATCTATTTGCTCTCTGTGGAAAATAGTGAATTTAATGCACACATTTATTAAAGCCTATTACTTTATTATCAATTGTTCCGGTAGTTAACACGAGTGTCAACTAGTAGTGCAAGTCAATATTTATGTACCCCGTGCTTGATATTGCCCAAACATTATGTAATTCATAGTTTATAATAGTCAAATACTAAAGAATATCTTCCTTTCATATGTATAGTGTATTGAGAATGTGCATGTTTGCATTTAATAGCTAGAAAAGGAGATATTTTCCTTTGATTTGACTAACCTCGTTAACAAATCTGTGAAGGAAAAGAACCAGCCAACAATACGCAGAGTACAAACAAAAGCAATTGCTCTGACATTTACACCCACGATGCATTGCAATGAAAGTAATTATAAATTTTCACTGTAGAGTGAATAACCTTTCAAACAGCGCACTATTAAAACGTATTTTTTTAGTAGAAAGCTTATTTTTCGTGACTGAAAATAAAAGTGTCAACAACTGGTACACTGTCAACTACTGGTACATTTACGTTACATATAATGTACCAAACCGACTTGCACAAACTCAGATATTGTTGTTATTTACTCTTAAGAAAAGAAACTGTAATAATTTTTTAATATCTTGAAAAAATAATGTTAACATGATGAATGGTGCAGTAAAAACTGCCAGACCAAGCCAGACAATTAATAATATCCTATGGTCCTACAGTTACTAGTTTACATATGTATGTCATTATTATAATATTAATAATCTTTACAAGTTTACACAAATGGGTAGTTAGTGATCGAATTAACACGTTGAATGCCAAAGTGATGCCAGCCATACCTAGTCAGACACACCACAACTTGCTTTTTTTGGTATAAATCGTAAAATTACAAAATTTATAATTATTTAACCTCATAATTTATCATTAACATTATTGTATTAGTAATATTTTCAGAATTTTATAAAGATCAATAATTATTTAATTTAATTGAATCTATGATGCCAGTCACTAGTGACCCCCATGGCACTCAACGTGTTAAACTTTACTTTTAATTTTTGTTATTGACTGTGTAGTCATTAGTTTATATTATTTTTATGACATCAATGCTTCTAAAACTGTACCAAAAATTATGCACTTGATGCATTGAGCGCATCATTCACAAAGCCATCAAACGTGAAGGTTGGGCCCGCGTTGAATGCAGATGAAGAAAATATTAATCATTTCATTTGTGATCCTTGTAAACATAAATTTGGAATGAAAGTCTTCTGTTCTAACATTTGATTGTCTTTTTACTAACACTATTAATCACTTAGACTTAACACGTTGAGCGCCGCAGTGGAAAATCCCAGAACTACTCAGACACGCGAAAATATCTTTTTATTAACATGTATCGTTGAATATGTAAATATTTATTTATTTGATAATATACTTCTTATTTTATCTTATCATTGTATCATAAATGTAACTCAAATTTTCATTGGGGTAATTAGTTATTTGACGAAATTAAAATTGATAAGTGGGCCACCGGTGGTGCACGCGGCGCTTATTAACGTGTTAAAAATCTACTAACCAAGTACCTGGTCGGTACTGGGCGACAATTTTTCAGCCGCTACAAATTATATCTTTTTTATTTTTGCTAATTATCAATTCTTATTATCAAAAGAAAAACAATTTCCCTCCTTCTATGACGAACTATTTATACTACAACTCACTTTCATAAATTTGATTTTTACCGAGACTAGACCAATTATAATGAAAAAACTTGGAGTGGCCGCTACTGCACGACTCTCCCCTAATTGAATGTTATAATCAAATGTAACATTTCACTATTCTTATTCCAAATCATGTGGTTGGCGTGAACTGTTACTCACTAAACATACACTGCTAAAACTTAATACATGTCGTTTGCCATTCGTTCCGCATTTGCTTCCTCATTTACCAAATTCGACGGAAAAAATTCACCGTTGTCCCATCTGATTCTTATCTACCTGATAACGTCTGATAACGTTGTTCATAATGTTCACGATATTATTACAACGCTCAGTATCGTCAGGTTCCAGACAAATAAATTACACAACAAAACGATGGTGCCGGTTGCATTTCTGGCCAAACATTTCCATGAGTCAATCGTTATCAATCGTTATCAAGCTGTTAACAGAACAGCTTCGCGGTCGCGGGGAAACCTTCGGATCGTGTGGCCTTGAAATCGTAGCCTTCGAGTGCCACTTAGCGGAACGATTGTTTGCAGAAGGCCGAGTGGCATGTAACTTTTTCTGCAATTCCCAGGGCGTTCGTGCGTCACAAAAGAAAATCTGCTTTCTTCTTTTTAGCGGAGCATTGACGCAACCCGGACACCGCGGAACCCTCGAAATTCCCGGTTTATTGTTTCTACGAAGGAAAAAAAAGCGTTCACGCGGCCATATCCACGGCACTCGATCGCATGGGATAGGTCAAGGCGGAGTTTATTTGGAAAGGCCTCAAAATTTCTTAAACGCCTCGCGAAAGGTGCTTGTCAGCGAATCAACGCGAAGCAACATGGAAATTATTATGATCGAAACCACCGGTCCGTTTTTCACGGTCTTTTTCATTCGATCAATTCCGAATCAACTTCGTTATTAACACGAGATCCACCGACGATTAACGTGCACCTAATTCATCGAAGCGATAAAAGTGACACGTTTTAGAAAAAATACGTAATTCAAAGAAATAATGTTTATTTTTCACTGGTTCATTCGGTGTCAGTTCAAAGTAAATGCAATAGTCGTCAAAAATAAATCGTACATGGCAAAATTGCGAACCTGTCACTTTGACTGCTTGGTAGTTGTAGTGTTAATGCTTATCTATTGACGGAAATAAAACTCTTTATTGCTGAACAAATTTGTTTTACGTTGCTAAATAGTATTCTTTTGTTTCACACCAAACGAAAACATAATATTTTGTAATATACAGTATAAGTATATAAGAATATAGCACAAACCGATTGCCACGATATTTTAGCCGATTCTGATAGCTTAACAAAAAAATGTTTCAAACGAAAGTTCATTGGTATTAAGTGAAGAATTAATTTTTGTAAAATAAACCTTTGGAAGTATCCTTTTCCACAAAAAGTTGAAGTCATCTTGTGTTTTCAAAATAGCATTATTTATGTTTCTTTTCTTATTCTCAAAGTACATGAAACAAACAATTCAGTAACATAATACCATGTATTATTTTAATTATCTGACCTTAAAATAATTTTATTTATTTGTAAAGTACAATCCACGACTTGGTCGCGGTTACATAACAGCCTTAACAGCGACACCGAATTCAAACGGAAACAAATGAATATACCGGGTGCACCACTAAAGTAGGATATTTTCAAAACGCAATTATTAAATAAATTTTTTATTTCATCAAATTCTTTTTTATATATTTTTCAGACATAATAGGCCATTTTATTTTTTAAAAATAACACTTGACAGGTGAGCACCATTTCGATTCACCCATTCATCTAATCTTGATTATGCACTAAATAATAAATAAGTCAAATAATAAGAACAATAAATACATTTTAGTACAAATGCACGTAAACATACATGTGTATACACGTGTACACATAATCACGCATATTTATCTATACCTTACATGTTCCTCATATAGTAATTAGTTTTATTAGTGAATATCAACAAATACGTTTCATAGGCACTATTTCAAAAGATTATCGCTCTTCAAACATGTTAATACGTACAATGCAGGTATAATTGTAAAAAGATTGCATTTTTACCTAGGTATGGCCTTCGATCGAACTAAAAGGAAATATTTACCTTGATTTTTGGGAAAAGCACTAGGACGCATATGCAAGACATGTATAAAATATTCACAATGTATGGAATATGCAATATGTGCGAAGTAAAAAGTACCTACACGATTAAAAGCATTTAACAATTTAACATACTTTTTGGTCTCAATTTTCTATGTTCCTTCCATGAAAATATGCATTTGCACAAAAGTCCTCTAATTATGACCACAAGCGTACGTTCTCGAGTCGACTCTAATCTGGTTACGAGTCAACATCATATTCACCCATCGATCTTATTAAATCGATCACGGTCTGTGCGAGTGCATGGCGGAAATGCGTGAGTTATCAGATTTCGCGAAACAATAAACCGTGTTTGTGAGTCACTTCGCAAGTGGCTGGCATTTTGCGTGCAAGGTTGTCGAGTGAATCGATTTAATTAAGCGATTCAAACGAACTGACAGAATTAAAGAAGAAAGTCAGAAGTACGTTCAACAATGAACAGCCGACATTGCACAAAAAGAGAAGCGATCACGATATTTTTATATAGGGTGGTAAAGAAACGGTCCAGGACTTTAAGGACAGGCAGTACTCGCAAAATGAGGGAAAAGTCATAATAAACATGGGTCGAAAGATTAACACGGTGAACGCCACAGTAGAAACTGCCATACCTAGTCGGACGCGATAAAATGTAATCTTTTAAATATAAATCGCGAAGGAGGGAAATATTTTATTATTTGAACGTGTAGTAATGACCTTATATTATTGTTATAATATTAATACTTCTCAACATTTTGTAAAACTTACTACTTATTTAACTAAAAACAATATGAGACGCCGGTTACCGGTGACCGCCACGGCAGTCAACGTGTTAATATCGTCGAAATCATGAACAGTTCTCCGTTTCGCTTAAAACAAGTGACTTGTTCGCTTCTGATGCTCTCCCACGGCATGAAAACAACAGATTAGGATGTACTCCTTCCATTTATACACACGGGATGCTTCATAACGCGGGGTGATCATTATGCATCACCAGACACTTGTTATTTACATATACCCGCGATCAGTGAACAGTTACAGACAACAAAGTTTCCACAGTACCTACAGTAGGAATGACACCGTATCTCAGCTTCCGGAAAAATTAAGTTTAACCCTTTCGCTACGGCAGCGTCCGGGCAAAAACCGACAATACGGTACGGTCATATATTTTTCCAGTACAAGGAAAACGTGAAATTTAAGTGCAATATTTTATTTAAAAAGCCATGGCGGCTGAAGATATGTCAGGTGATCATGATTTTGATTAAAACTCTTTCTTTGGGTAATTGTAGCGACTATAGTTGCCCGTAGTAGCGAAAGGGTTCAAAGTTCTCTTTACCTCTGTAAAGTGCGGAAAATGGGTAAACGTACTTATTGAGTATAGTAGAACCTCGATTATCTACATACTGGTACTTCGAAAATTAGTCACGTTATATCAGGTACAAGCTAAAATTATTGTTAATAACACTGTATACTTAATTTTGTACCACTATGTATTTTACATTCTAAAATGAAATAATTATTTTTACGCGAAACATGGTTACAACGTGAGTTAACTTGTTACTAATTACAGTTCAGATAATCGAGGTCCTACTGACTTACATTCCTTGCACACCCATGAACGTTCTCCATTACAAACATATTAATGCCACAAGCGTTTAAGAAATCCCATAGCTCTCAAGCGTTTAATTTTCGTTATCTATGTTTCAAAATTTGTAACATATGCCTGTACCAACTTAATTGCACTCCTATTATATTCATTTTTTCACTGTATGTATTACGTAATTAATATTTATTATCGATTGCATTGAATTGATTCTGTATGATTCGAATAATTAGCATTTACATAAATTTAGGACTTGTTGAAAATGCTGCTACCATCATCACGTATACTTTGTTGTTCGATGCAAAAGAAGGTGTACTGAAGCTTTAATTGCTTGAAGATTTGTGCGATACTGTTTCAACATTTATCAATCATACGAAATCAATTTAATACCAGCAATAATATAATATTAAATCATATTTAAGTGCTTGAAATATTGATTCAGCCCATGCCGATGATGCCGATAGGCGTTCAAACGTTGTACTTTATAAATACACTTGCTAATCTTCCGCACGGGGGTATAGTACACGCACATTCAGTGAACTATTAATTTTTTCGAAAACGGAGTGACGTGCAAAAAAAATTCTATTTTACACTTTTAATTTATTTTCTACCTAGAATGACCTTCTACTCGGTTGTACAACTCATTTCGGCAAATCCTGTATATACAATAAACAATTTTTTAAAAAAAAACCACTGACTCTCGTCCGATCGGCGAGGTTAAGCGTTGCTGTACGATCAGCGCTAAGATGGGTAATCGTCTTCGGTGCTCCAGTGTTGCTGTTGACACATGCTGGTTCAGAACCAAAACCTGCAGGTCTCCCGGCTAAATAACCGTAGCAGTCAATGCTAGGTTACATACAAACGTGAAGAAATCAGATGAAAAAAGCTTGACAGAGAAGGACACGGTCTTATCAAACAGATTATAAGGAAGGTGCGCTGCGGGGAAAACGTTCGCCTCGGTGAGCGACGAATTTAGATAGAACGCAAGCAAAAGACAATTAAACTTCGGTGGAAACTTCGAAAGCGTTTCCTGTAGCCTGGGGCGGTGGCGGGACGAAGGGGTCGAATCGAAACACCTACAGTAACGTCGTTTCATTTAAATGAAAATTAGACGCCGCGGTCGCGTCATCGATTTTTCCCTTCGTGCTTTGCGGAATTCTCACGAACGACGGCCCCCAGCGATCATTTCGACGGTCACCTCTACACAGAGTGTTTCCAAAAAGTGTCAAGAGTCACAGCTATAGGGGAGGGTGATACAATAAAGGGTGGCAGAGTATACTGCATAAATTTATCTGTAAATCATATAGTATAAATACAGTGAAGCCCCCGTATTCGCTGTTTCAGTAACCGTAACTGACTACGGTTCGAAAAAATTAAATCGATAATTTCAGGAATACAGTAAAATACTCAAATTTAAACTGTGTACCGTTTCGGGTAACGTAATGAAATTTCAATAATAGCCTATCGCTATGTCACAACGTTTACATCATTCACCTCACTACGTCTCATCATGCAGGCATTGTGTCATCATCACATCATTACACGAAGAAGATGAGGTTTGAATACAATACAATAAATATTTTAGAGAGACTACATCACATATCTTTTATTAAGGATATGTCGATATTTATTTTGGAAGTGGCATATACAGTGTGTTTCACCACCCCTGTTAAAAATTTTAAGGGGTGATTCTACAAGCCAAAATAAGACGAAAATCAAGAATAAAAAATTCGCGTCCGAGGCATCATTTTTGAGTTTTCGATGTGTAAAAAACGGGCTAAAAGCGCCTGTCCTGCGGCAGCACTCCATACACGCGCAGTGTCTGCCATCGCGCGCCAAGATCCTCGTACAGAGTGCTCGCTTATCGATGTAACAGAAACTATGGCACACCATACGATGCGATAAGACACTACATTCTTGCGACAATTTATGAAGAAGCACACACCTTTCGTTGGCGGCATTAAACCTGCCTACTTGAAAAAATCCACAAGGGCATATCAAAACCCGCCTCACGGGATTCTCAAGCAGAGAGGGGGAATGCAATTTCTAATTGACGATTTTGTCCAAAAAAATCACCCACACGCGCTTACACACTCACCGCGATTATTGTATTCGCAAGTGTCATGTGTACACGCATCACGATTGTCCATTTCATCACACACACGCATCGCGATTATTTCATTCGCAAGTGTCCATGAGAATTACACGCACTATGATTGTCCCCTCCGCGAATGTCCACAAAAAAATGTTCAAAGCATGCACAAAATTTTGCACCTGAAAACACACGCCAGGCGATTGTCCCGTTCGCGGGTGTCCACTTAATCACACACATACGCACTGCGATTACTTTACCCACGAATGCGAGATTACTTTACTCACGCACGGAAAAATACTACAAACGAAAAAAATCTAAAAAGCTAAAACTAAGCCTAACACTGAAAGTAAACTTAAATTGAAAAAGAAACTGCTTTCTACGCGAAAAATATTTCCTGCCGATTACAGCTGTTTTCTCGTTCGCAATAGCCACCAAACTGAGGAGACCTTGGACAAATTCCATTCGAAATTCTGGCGGATATTAAACTTCAATTGATCCAGTAGCAAGAATTTTATAACATATTTTGTTTTGATAATCGTCATATTTGTTCGGATATATTCGACTGCCACGATTCACGGAATTGATGATCATGGTCACGGAATTATGAGAACTTACACCGAATGAGCGTTATCAGGGAATTTGATAAATCATCATCAGGTACGTTTTCTTAAGATAACGTTCCTTTCAGAGTCCCGAACACTTCCGCAATTTGCAAAGCCGCAGAACTCTGCTGAAGGTTAACCAAGGTTAAAAAACATGTTCTAATATATCGTTTCGGATTACATATTACGTAGTATATAAGATCGAAAACTTTCTAGCCTAACCCTGATTTACAAGAGAAACATTTCAACTTATTTATTAAACGTAGATTAAACAACATGTCAGTCATTATTGAAGAGCCACCAGGCCAGAAACTTTCGGACACTACTACGTAGATTGTTCTATATAAAATAACCGATTTGGTAGATATAGAAAGGTTGTCAGAATTTGCTAACATAAAAGTACTACGGAATGGCACTTGTAATACGTTCGCTAAAAGCTTGAAGCTTGCTGAAAATAACTGTATGAACGTTTCGTCAATTATTTTAGCACAAAATTGAGAATTGTTATGCAGAGCAAACAATGGATCAAAGTCGAATTCGAGTATTTATCCTTCCAATTGAAATTAGAAGACTGCGCAGCAGAGTGCACTTGTAAACTAATACAGCAGCTGGATGATGTACAGGAAATGAGTACACAACATGACGTGTTTTCAAATTTGCGGTCAGAAGATATTGTAATAGATTTAGGGTAAATAACATTGTTTTCGTGATTGGTGTGTCTAGTGTTGCAATCCGTTGCACATGCAACGAGTCAACCGACCCTGACGTAGGAACAAAAGATGATTGTTTGTTAGGCTTCGGACGAATTAGTTTAATTTCGTTTTTGCAAAGCCTAGACCGAAAGATCTAGGGTAGTACCTCGCAGTTTACGTTATTGTTTACGTTTAACCGTAAATAATAAAGTACATTAGTAATAATTAACTCTACAATATGAACCTTTAAATTAAATCATGTGTCCAACAGAAGCAATAAATAATGATCAGTTAACACGTTTCCTGGCACAGTAGAAATTCCGTAACTAGACAGGCACGCGAAAATGACTATTTATTAGTACACATGGTGAATTGTACAAATATTTATCTATTTGATATTACATTTTCTATTTCTACTATCATTTTAATATGAATGTTACTCAAAATTTTATAAGGGTTGGTAGTTTTGTGATCAAATTAAAATTGATGAGTGTACCGAAAACGATACACGTGGCAGGAAACGTGTTAAGGAATATAATCGAGTCTAATACACATCAGACTGTTCGAAATATTGCACATAAATTAGATTATGCTTTCTTTACTTTTAACATTGCCAACTGGTCTGCACATTTCAAAAGACCGGTACGTTTTGACGTACCAAAATACTACCACATAACTTAAACTATCTGCAATACAATTTTTACAAAATCAACTTACGCCACTTTCAAGTTAAACATGTTTGCAATTCTGGCTAGTATTTTACTTTCCATTGACCCAATAGCAAGGATTTTCAGAGATATTAATAGTACATGTTTCGTAGATAAAAAGATTATATTATTTGTAACTGAAACAGCTTTAGCGCATTCTTCCCGAAAAGTGACTTTGCTACTTTCAAAATAAAAGGTTAATATATGATGTCAAAGTGTTCCAGAACTAAAACATATTGGGTTGAGTCATACATACATTCCAATTTATCTTCTAAAAATTTACTGATGATTTATAAAAGGATGATTATTGTTACTTCTGCAGCATCAAGATTGCATCAAATATGAAGCAAAAATCAGTAGTCCAAATATACTATATGAATTTTTAGAAAGAAAAAAATTTGTTACGTGTCGGAAATTATGTATGACTCGACATTTTAAAGACACGCTGAGGTGATAATTCGACTGAATGCATAGTTTTATACATACTTTGCAATAAACACCCGTGCCCGACCTGTGCAGTGTTCGGTAGCACACTGTGAACGATTTTTCGGAACGCATGTATGGGTTCATCGTCCTGAAAAGGTTAATAAACCGGCCACTTTATCTGCAACGGCCTAATACATCGAACTTCGGCGATAAAAACGCGAATACAGTTGGAGAATCTATCGGTTCATCAATGGCGGACGTCTCGGACGCTTTCGCAGAAGTGAAAAGAAAAAAGTGGAACATCGGGGCGATCGAAGATATTTTGAGAACCTGGATAGAAGTTCGGGGGATTCGTGAGGAGCAGAGAGAAACGCCAAGATGGAAGCCGAGGTGTCCTCTCGAGTGTTTTCGCAAGGCTGGAGTCGAACCCTTGGAAAAACAGACGCCAAATTGAATCCCTCGCCTATAAGAACGTGATGTCTCTCCCTTATCTATATAACTCTACCACTCGAGCCTTTTCCGTCCAGGGTTTCTCGAGTTTCTTCGACCACGGATTACACACCTATCTGTATTTTCGACACAAAAAGCGTCATCGTGTATCCTGTTACATCCTGCCGATAGTTTAGACGAAATGCATGCTGAAGCATAACGAAAACGATTATCCCCGCCACTAAAATAATGGAATTTTAATGGAGTAATTTTTGCTTCTTCCTTACTGCCACGAGAAACGATACAAATTAAATAGTCAAATTAATATCGGTTAAAATTAGGTGATTCATCTAATGTTATTTCTCTATAGTAGAGGCACGAAGTACATATTGGCAGTTTAAGGTCGTTTCTTTGATTATAAGTTATTGTTGACAGAAACACATGTAGATATTCGTTGATGCGATAAGTCATCTAAACTGATTCGAGAAATATAATGATAGAAAAGTGAGATTTAATTGATGATATGATACGACGGAAAAATGTTACAGTGGCCCTGAACGGTTAGTATTGATTGTCTCTGATATAGTGGGGTAAGATAGAATATAGTTCATTAAAGCTTACAATTAGGATAAACATAGGTTGCTCCTTTATCCCCATATTCAACGCCTATGTAAGAATAGTGCGCTTAATTTTGGTTTTTATATGATAGCCAGTATTTGTGGTGCCGCCACATAATTTGTGTAGTGGAGACATTTAGTATTTTTCAGTACCACTACAACTAGTCTGTTTTCGTGGAAGTAGTATAAAATTTTGCCACACTTTTAAAGTAGGCAGTAAAGGTTGTGGGCTCTCTACTCCACCTTATCTCATATGATGGTTTTGAGAAAAAAAACAGCTGTATGTGTTGGACAAGACATAAAGTTATAGAGTTATTTTCAGTATATTTATACTGTCATAGTATCATATGAGTCTTATGGCCGAACGTGGCAAGTTTGAAAAATATCTAAGAATTTAAACAATTTTTATAAATCGCCTTTATAATGCCCTTTGTTTTCTTAATTAAAACTTCTCTACTTGGCATTTCTAATAGATTAAATTTGAATATGGACGACTGACCGAAAAATGTTTTTTTTTTCAATGCTGAAGAGTCACTAGTAATGAAATTCTAGAAAGTGAAACTATAGACAATGTTTTATTAGTCTGTCAATCCACATTTAAATTACCTTACCACATTACAGGTACTGAAGACATTGATTCAAGCAGGTCATTATAGTACCATATATTTGTTTAAGGAACTGTTAAAGTAATAAAATTAAACGTGAGGTTATAGTTATGAAACGAACTATATAGGGTGTGTCACATGAACTATTATTAATCAATATCCTGTAAATGGAATGAGACATTGAAAACATCTCTTCGGTACTTTTATAGTTTCGGGGGCTCGTTGTTTGAAAAGTAACTTCTTTAGAATTAGCTCAAGATTACCTTTATTGTTTCAAATGGAATACTGTATGTTTTCCTCATGGTTATGCAAAGCATATGTGCTAATGTATCATCTTGAAGTGACCTTAACTGCTAAAATTACTTTATCCATCGTCTAGTGTTATCATTGCTATAATAAGGGTCCAAAATGATTTCTATCGACTTCTGAACACTTTCGTATGTTCTCGTTTGAATGTTTCTGCGTTTTTATCATGTTTTTTGCACTCTTCTAACACTGCGAACATATCGAACTCGTCTTGAAAGTTAGGCATTTTGAGGAAGTCTTTTTCTCACCAGTCGATAGACAACTAACTTGTGCCGGGATTAGTGCAACTAGCACTGCTTGACTTTGAAGAAAGGTCATGAGTACGAACAGACTGCAAGTGATCAACGCCAAACAGAGGCGAACACTTCGTGACCTCTTATTACTTCCGAAAATTAAGCATCAATGAAATTGACAAATTTCGCCGGTTAATGTTACTTCAAGGTCCTACACCTATCAGGGAATATAGTGTTCCATTTAAAAAAAACGAAGATGACTTTTAGATCTGAACAGCTACTCCTCCTAAACAAATATCGAATGCCACAAACAATGCGCCCTTTGAAACCATAAAAATGCCGAAAAGTTGTTTTTCGATATATCAGTCCATTCAAGAGATATTACCTTCTTACAGTTTAAGTGTTGTACAGTGTAGAAATGGAACTGAGCTTCCTAATTTTGAAAATACAACTTTCTGAGTGTGTAAATGAATGGAACACGGTTTTCAAGGGTTTTAGTGTGGACGGGAAGAAGTCCAGCGAATGCCAAAAATGCAATACGTGGTACTTAGGATATCGTACGAAGAAAGTACGAGCTGCGTGAAAAATATTTGCAATGAGTCGGTTGATACGAAACAGTCTCAGTCATCCGGAGCTGCTACATTACTCTTAATTCGAATTATTTGAATACTGATCAAGCATCTGAGCATTCGTAGTATGCAAATGTAGTATAGACACCGAAAGTAGGCACTTCAAGGTCACTATCCATTTACTTAAAATCTGCTTTTTGATATCTCAGTTCATATAAAAGATATTGACTTGTAACAGTTTACGTGACTCACCCTGTATACAGGAATACGTATACACTTAATTAATTTTATCATATGATCTACTGTATTAGTCGGTCAGTCGTATCACGGCCGTATTTGGATAATCATAACCTCATTACTCGGCAATTAATCGTTCGATCGATATCAACCGTCCACATCAATATTCGTTTATCCAGTTTCGATTAAACAGTTATATAGGATGTACGATATAGGATTGTACATGTGTGCTGTTTGAAATAGCACACGAAATTTTTGGCTATGATCCTATGTTATTATAGTTCGACTTTCATAGAAAACTTCGTTATGTACGTATTTCTCGTACATCCCACCATAAGCACAAGTGAAATCTCTGTTAAATGAGACTGAACATTATATTTGTGTTGATTTAACGTTTATTTATAGGTTAATCGTAGATCCAACAATACATTAGATGTACAATAATAACTGACAAGTGTATAGTTAGAATTAGGCTAGATTAGAACTTTTGCACCGATCTAAAATTAAATCTTACATACGCGAACTGCTAATCTGATTGATTTTATAAGTACATATTGGCGTTCTGCTTCATGTCGAAGTTTAATCAACGGCAGCAATTATACTGTACTGCAATAAACAAAAATTAGAAAGAATAACCAACTGTTAATGAGTGGATTACTTCCACTTATAAACAGACTACGATATTTAAGGAAAGTTGAGGTTATTGATTTCGTACAAATTTACACAATGATAGTGCTTTGTATACAGATTATTGTGTTAAAATTGTAAAACCCAGTTATCAAGCATAGGTATTCAGGAAATTAAGTTTGAAATGTTAAACGCTTTCTTCTGTTCATTGACATTATGTCTGTAGAGTAGTTATAGATAGCAAAATTAAAAAATTGAAAAATAAAGAAGAATATTAAATATTGTACCTAAAGATAAGTCTATTTTGATGAGATGACGAACACGTTATTGTCGTTTATTGGCATGTGAAGTTTGTACAACCCTAACTGGCAACTTCGATTATGGCAAGGACATCCAGTATTAACAGTCCAAGGTCATGAAGTTCGCCTGCAAACTTACAAACTTTGATCACGATTATTAATTTTAATTCTAATCCACTATACTTTAATCATCTTTCTTTTTCATCCGTCCATTAATTTGACCACACACAAAATGATAAAACGGAGAAGTTGTATTACAGATCGGGGAATGGCCTTGAGCGGCGGGATATCAGTGTCCCTAACAATAATTTGTCATTTTAGCGCACGCCTCGTATTAAATTCGGCCCAGTATAATTTTATAACTCTCACTAAATCGAATTTCGTATTATTCTTTCACACTAATCGAAACCTAACTGTATACCGAACTCCCAGTGTACCGAAACAAGACATCTCTAAAAAATTCCGTGAAACCTGTCACTCTGCCCCTCAGAACGAACACTTTCAGACCGAACGCGAATGGATTCGAGGCACCACGTGGTCGACTATATCACTCGTAGTTCCACCGTCACCCTAGAACCGAGACCTTTCTATCCTCCTCGACCTCGGCCATTCCCTCAATTCTAACCTCCGATTGAACATGTTATCCGACGGCGGCGGAGTCACACGTAAAAATTTCGCGAGCTATCGGAGCACACGGGGCGACGGTCTCTTCGTAGCTTCGGCCCTGCGCGAGCCTATGTGGGCGTGGCCAGTCTAAGCTCGCCGGCCGATCGTTGGCAACGTGGCCGCGGAGGGTGTGGCTAGTCGTTTGGCCGCAACGGGTCGCGCGATTGGTTCAATCTAGTGGGCGACAACGCACCGCCGCTTACGACCAATCAGATTCGTGGAATAGGCACGAGCGGCGGGCAGTGACGCGTTTCCCTGTGATTTTTCGGGAAGAAGCGGCACGGACGTCGCGCAGCCGTGCTGTTCGAGTCGGGACACTTCGGTTGCTCGCCAGGCCCAGGCCCCAGTGTGTTTTTACTCGGGGTTGAGTAAACTCCGGCCTGTTGTGTATCATAATACGCGTGCACACGCGGGTTTACGGGTTAGCCTGGCATCATCGACCACCGGATGCAACCCTCGTTTCTCTCAAATCGAGTGCACAGATATTCCGAGACGGTGTCAACAAAACATCGTTAGCGTTTAAACCGGCTAACGAACTGCCGGAGGAGTCGATAATTCATCGAACGTTCACCGATCGGCTATGACGCGCGATTCGTTGTTAGCGCGAGTCTGGTGACAGTGTTGACTCGCCGCGAGCTCGTGGAAGCGTCTAGTGAAATTCCCTAGCTGTGAAAAAGTGTGATCCGCGGAAGTGACTGATCAAGGTCAGTGAGTGAATCTGTTGCTGAAGATGTTCACCCTAACAGGACAACATTGAGGGTATATTTCGCTGACAGTGAACACGCGTCACGAGTGATCTCTTAATCACTTAAAAAAGATTACTTGTTATCGAACGGGAAGGGTCCAATCAGATCCAAGACAATGCACACGTTGTTCAGTGAACAGAATGCCTACTATCGTCACGCGACGGCGGTTCCCGTAGGAATGGGAACCCCGTCCTACCCAGGAGTAGGCGCTGCACCAGGATATTACGAGCAGTATCGTTATGGGGGTTACGCGACGGCAGCTGGTTACCCTGTCTCGGGTATAACTCAGCAGCACATCCATCATCCCGGTAAGGACATGGTGAAACCTCCCTATTCGTACATTGCCTTGATCGCGATGGCCATTCAGAATGCACCAGATAAGAAAATCACCCTCAACGGTATCTATCAGTTTATCATGGAACGATTTCCTTATTACCGCGAGAACAAGCAGGGTTGGCAGAATTCCATCAGACACAATCTTAGTTTAAACGAATGCTTCGTGAAGGTGCCCAGGGACGACAAGAAACCTGGAAAGGGTAGTTATTGGTCACTGGACCCGGATAGTTACAACATGTTTGATAACGGCTCCTACCTGAGACGTCGTAGGCGCTTCAAGAAGAAGGACGCGCTGAAGGAGAAAGAGGAAGCGCTAAAAAGACAAGGTCTGGTAGCCGAGAAACGAGGACAGGATGAGGCTAAACCGGGTAGCATCGTAATCCCTCCGCCGTCGGACGTATCCTCGAAGAAACTAGCTACCTTGGATACCGGTCTGTGCAAACCGAAGCGGGAACCGTTGAACGACACTGGAAGTCACTGCATGGCTGTGCAAGCGAAGTATGGCCTTCACAGTCCTATTCAGGAAGCGAAAACCACGTCCACATCGACCACGGTTGCGGTGGCCGGTCAAAGTGTCATACAAACAGCTCTAGGTGGTCACCAGGTGCATCAGCCTCATCAGGTTCATCAGGACGCTATTCAGGATGTCTCGATGGGTCTCGATCCAGCTAGCTTTAGCGTCGACGCTCTGATGACCTCGAGAGAGAATAGCGCTGCTCTGATGACCAGAGATAACCAACATCACCACCCACACGGTCTTCAACATCCTCATCCTCACCCTCACTCGCACTCTATCATGACGAGCAGAGAGTCGATGGGTGCGGGGGTGGTGGTATCCAGGGATCATTTGTCGTCAGTTGGCACGACAACCACCACGACGACGGCAGCCGTCGCGGCGATGATGGCCACTACCGGATATGGAGGACACGGTAGCACCGTCTCCAGGAACAATGGTTCACCGCCCGGTTCCATGTACGCACCTTACTGCACGCCCACCGCTGGTTACATCATGGATCACGCAGAATATAACTCGAGAAATCATAACCCGGCTGCTGGACACTCGCAGTGGTACCAGGAAGCGGCTAGCCCCGACACCGCCGCCATTTATCAGGACACCCAATCGCCGAGCTGTCAACTTTACAGGTAACTGTCTTGTGAGCTAAGTGCGTTACCTTTCTGTTCCTGACTGTATGCCTTCATAATCGTTTATGGGAAAATGAATTAGAAATCGTGAATCGTTTGGGAATAAATAAAAGTAGAATCTTGAAAAATTTACAGAGCAATAGAAATTGTTATGTTCGTATGAGCATCCACGGTTTAGGTACCATTTACTTTGCCACCGTGTTTTGGAAAAATTTGTTGGAAGACAAATTTTTGTTTCCTGCAGTATTATTGAATATTTGTTTATTATAATATACGTTTATATGCCAGGGGCAAATGCGAGATAAAACGGTGGAAAGAAATGAAGATTACAAGTTAATTTTATTTTTTGGTATCCTCCAGTAGAAGTGTTCTCTGAACTCATAAACCTTGAGTAAATAATTGTAGTGCTCTCAAGAGAACGACACTACAAAACAATTCAGAGATTCTTAACGGACGCAATGAAAATTGTAAATTTTTCTGGAAAATTTTCAGATCCAGCCCACCTACTCCTCTGTCGACTAGCGCGGCACCGTCTCCACCTTTGTACCACAGGTACTACCAAGACTGCAACACTGTGAACACTAGCGGAAATCTACCGATCACGTTGCACAAATACTGAGAATACCGGAATTCAAGGT
Organism: Macropis europaea; assembly: GCA_916610135.2. NCBI lineage: Eukaryota > Metazoa > Arthropoda > Insecta > Hymenoptera > Melittidae > Macropis > Macropis europaea. Next base: position 24,739,306 of record OU744345.1, read on the forward strand.
CTCATCACAGTGACCTTGAAGAGCACCACCTCGATCACTATGACCCGAGCTTGGTTTATGTGAAACAAGAATGGATTCCCTCCACGGAGGAGCTCGCCAAAGAGTGGAACTAGATAAGTTTTCGATTACCGACGATATTTCGCGGAAGCGACGGTGGTCTACGTTCGCGACCACCGTTCGAAATACGATAAATAACTGTAGATACGTAATTAACGCCGTTATCGAGAGCCGTGAATGTATTTAAAACGTCGTAGATACAGCAATGGATGTTAACGAATAGAAGAAATTAGCGACTACGTCGAGAATGAGCGTTTACCGTAAAGTATTCGTTCAACGTAAATGGAAGAATAGCCGAGGTATGGAATATTAGCTGTTCAAGGTCAGTTCGTTTGTAAATTACAGTATACACATCTGTCAAATTTACAGTTTTTCGTATGCTTAACACTTTGACTGCGACGCTGTATTTATCAGGAGCGTCATATTTCACAACTTTTATGTGAAATGAATATAATTTCAAATTATATTGTTATTAATTTCATTTATACTCTTCAAAATTTCATATTGGTTCCATTAGGCCTCAACAAAAATATTTATTTATATTCTTGGTAATTAATTTAATTATGTATTCGATAGTAGAGTGGTAGTCAAAGTGTTAGCTTGATAAGTTATATAAAAATTTTGAAAAATAGAATCATAGCAAGGTTAAATTAGAGTAATCGATTGATGTACTGTTAAATGGCCCTGAACGGCCAATATTGTCTCTGCTATAGGTAATTTTTATGTTGATTACTACTGTGACTCGAACGAAACAGGTCCTTGTACTTTTTTTTTATCGATCAACGAGAACGACAAAAAAATTGAAGACGCCGCGATCCTCTCGAACGCTAGTAAAGAGTTCGAGTAGCAAGCTCGATATTTTCAGATCGTTATCGTGATCAACGAACACGTGTCCTTCGTTTTGCATGCAGAAAAACCGAGTACACGTGTGTGTCCATGTAACACGGTCGAAGGAGCGGCGGATTGACAACTAACCTCAAAGTGGTTAAGACAATTACGTCTTAAGGCCATTTTTCTTTCCTCAGGCCACAGAGAAAAACGTCAGTCGGAATAACTGAACATTTTAAGCACCGTTCTTAACACATTCACCGCCAAGCGCATTTTAGATGATTTTCCGTTCACATTATTTGGAATGAGAATACTTAAATATGACACTGGATTATAACATTGAATTAAACATAAATATTGTACGTAATATTACATGCAATATTATATATCGTTTTACTACCACCATATTCAGTCTTAATCTTACAAATGTAAGCAATTGCGTATTATACGCGCGACGGTGAATGTGTTCACGCGAAAACTTCTCGTAACTATTTTCCACGCTTCAACGTGTTGTGTTTATCTCGTTTCCGGGGAAATCGAAACATTAAATTGTTCGGCTACTCTGGCCTTTTCCGCGGCGCAGTTTCATCAAAACCTCTCCGATAGTTTTGTTATTGCTCGTTCGACAATTCTACCGCAAAGGAACTTCGTGTGTTCGGGTTTGAACGAAGCCGAGCGTGTAATCGCGATCAGAATCGTTCATTAGCGAACAAGTGGAGCGAGATGAGCCGAGAAAACGGCCGTGAATATCGATGATCGTGTCGTCAGCTGAGCAAACAAACGCAGGTCTTTCTTGACCTACGATAATTTTGTCGATTCGAGATTCCTTTTTTGCACAGTATTTTCGATTTCGTCACCGTGCAAACCGTTGAAAATTAAAACGACGGGAAAACATATCCGTGTGTCCGCGGGCAAGGATTTTTCGACTGAAACAAAATTGTGCTACGATCGATCGGCTTTTAAATGAACTGATCGTTTCGAGCACCGTTGTCCATGCTCGCTCGTTTCAACAACTTTTATACTGCCGGTGTTTTCAATGAAACGTTGCAATTTGCGTGTTCATTCTTCACGGTTGCTTTTACTGCCGTATGAAATTGTACTTCGCGCCTTTTTTTATTCAACCTTTCGTTTCGTAGTTACTAACTCTGGATCTGCACATTGGAATCATTTTTTGAGCTTATTCGAGCAATTTCTCTTGTTGCTCTTTAATTTTTCAGCTTAACCCCATGCCATATAATTTCGAACCACACCCGTGTTGCAGGTTACAGTCTGTACGTTGTAAATATGAGTTTCACTTGAATATGAATCGTTAAAAATTTTATATTACAGCACCCTTGCCTGTTATAGAATTATCTAAAGCAAATTGTACGTGGCCACAAATATTCTTTCTGCATCTCCCCTTATAACGCTGTAATAAGCCGAAGCGCTAGATAGCCGTTAAAAAAATCGTAGGACAAGGGGTTAATGATTATATGAGTTTTGAAAAATTGGTTACCGTATATCACGGATTACTGTGTTTATTAAAATATACAGGGTATCTACAGAGTTAAAAATCAAATCTTATCAATATATTCTATGAGTAAAAAATGTACAAACATATACCCGCAAATGTTTCATTGAAAAGTTATAATAAAAATATTAAATATAAATTAACGAGGTTTAATTTAACTTGAATTTTATTTAACAGCGAATATTTTCACATTTATCTAATTATTTTATGAAACTATGGCTTAGTGATTGAGAATGTTGAAAATGTAAACGAAAACTAAATAATGCATTCATTGGAATTAAATTCATAGAGAACTAAAGTTTGCTTTTCCGAATGACTGATAGGATGGTGTGGTACATACTTTGAAATGAAATAATAATATAATGATCAGTGAAAGCTACTTAATAACATAATTCACACATAAATTTGCCAGATATCGTGAAACCTTTCTCACAATATGCTATATTTAATACGTTTATTGTAACTTTTGAAGGAAATATTGATGCATGTTTATACACTGCTTGTATATCATTTTTTTACCAATTTTTTTCGTAGAACATAGTCGTATAATTTAATCTTTTAATTTGAAAACTTCTTGTATATGCTTTGTTAAATACTTTACACTTTCACGTACTGAAATAACTGAACAATTTACATCGTACGTACGATAATAATATATTCGGTTTCATGCATGTCCTACCACAGAAAATTTCAACACATGATGCATGATTTCTTCTACATTTTCAGAGCTCAGAGAGTTAAAATGGTACAGTCTTAACGTTTATTTACAGTAAATATTAACGGGGGGGATCTATTTACCAAAATTTTGCCGAACACTTATATGCGTTATAAACATGAACCAGCGTTGGACACAATTTTTTGCGTATAACGAATAGCCAATAAACTTTTATTCGAGATAAACAAATAACGGGTGTAGACGAATAATTTTTATTTAGATAAGTATTTATTTATTATTTGTATTCCTTGCTATTCTCGTCCACTGTTATTCACGTAATACTACACTCAGCAAATAACATTAAGCATTTATGAAAATAAAACGAAACTATTATTTTTCATATTATTATGTGAATAATTTTGGAATAATTATTAGCATAATTTATTCAGATGAACAAATGGAATAACTTAAAATTCATTTGAATAATTATCTTATTAAAATATTTATTCAAAACAATTCAAATAATACCGAACTCTGACACGGACCTTACAAATTAAAATCTAATTTTTATAATTGTTTACACAATGTGCAGTTCTGCGGTTATACCGACTCTAACGATTTAGAATAAATTGTATGATATTAGATTGTTGCAAAAGATTTTCCGCTGTTCCATGAAACTTCATTCTAAATAAAATTACTGATGCAAAATTTGTTTATAAAGTACAACGGCTTTCTTTTTACATATAATATAACGTGTTGTTGGAAATCTGTATTGCATTTGATTTTTTTCGAATTTTCGTAATTCCATTTTGATCGTAACCGAGGAGAATAACAAACCTTTTGCACCAACCTGTAACGTTGTTCTTCGCACAGAGAACAAAGTCTATCGTATGAATGTGACGAGAAAATGGCGCAAATTGAAATCGCGACGTTCTCGCGAAGGAAACAGGAGCGTTCGAAACGATGAAAGTTTCTTCTTAGATAATTTTTAATGTAAAATGGGACAGTCGCGTGACATTGTTCATTGTATAAAAAAAAACGATCGTTTCGAAAGTCTCGTTCGTGTGCATTTATTCGTGACGTCATTCCTTGTAACCGATGCAGGTGATTCGGTTGCACGAGATTGGTCGTTCGACGAGAGCTGCGATAATATAATTTATTGATAACGGATCATGTGAATATAATAAACGATTGCAAGGGAATCGTGTCGTAGATCTCTGCGTGTATATTGCAAAAGAGTATATATATATATATATATATATATAAATATTATAAATAGATATAGACTGTATAGATGAAACTATATATGTATAGACAGATATATGTATATATATATATACATACAAAAAAGCGTATTAATATTACGATTAATATTAAATAATATTACCGCCGCTATTAACGTAGGATCAGTCGTGCGAATAAATGAAACCTTACTAAATAAACGTAATGAATCACTTGAAAATCCCTGGTGTTGTTCTTCTCAAGATATTAGGTTCTTCCATAATAAATATTGGATTCGTGTTCGACTTTGTATTAGAATTAAAATAAAATATAAATTGCTGAACGAAATAACAGATCTTTTCCATCAGTGTTCTAGTTTGAAAGTAATTCGTTTTCCTAAATGCAACGAATTCTTTAAGGACATTTTCGGGAAGTTTCTGATCACGAAAGGTTTTCTTCCCGAGAAAATTCTTCAGATGTTTGGAAAAATGATAGTAAGCAGTAAGTCTGCCGGATACGGTGAATGAAGCACGGTTTTATGTCTCGAGTGATATAGCTTTTGAATAGTTTAGGTATAAAATGTGCAGTTGAGCACTAATGGGACGTAGATCAAATTCTATCCAACTAATTAATGGAGATTGCAATTGACGTACTTTTTCATGAATTTGAATCAGTTATGCAAGTATTCTTCGGCTGTCAGCTTTATCGGAATTCAATTTATAATGAGCAATCACCGACAAATTTCATCACAGCGAGCAAAACTTTTTTCTGATGGAACGATTCTAAAAAGCGAGATTTATTATGAAACAATCTAATACCATAACGAGTTTTCGAATCCTGATTTTTCTTTTTCTGCTTCTGTTGATACTGTAACGAAGAATCGAACGGTGTGGATCGTTCGTTATTTTTATTACGCTCGCGGAAAACTTGTCTGCGAAAACGGGGAATGTTTATTGGTCTTGTGAAAAGAGAGAGAGGAAGAGAGGAGTCGTTTTGTAAAAACAAAGTACACTTCGTTACATTTTTCGATTCTTTCGTAACGATACGTAACAGCTACTTACAAAAATACGCGGATGACACCGGCGCGATATAAACAGCTGCGAAAACAATAGGACTTTTTCATTAACCGCCGACCCGACAAAATTAATTCCGTCGCCGCCGCGCGAAAAATTGTTTCCCAACTCGACGATGGAAACGCAAACAGTCGGTCGAATCCGATTAATAAACAGCCAAATTTCGCGAGATAATTTGTTCGGGTTAAACGGGGAAAATTTATTTATGTATTCATGAGAGAAGTATTAGGGCATCACGTAAACAATATCGTTTTTTGAACTAAAGCCTTAAGCATAAAATACTTTCGTATAATAAACCGAAAAAAGTCGCGAGAGAATTTATTGGATTTAAGCCGGGAAAATTTATTTGTGTGGGGAATGCCAGGACATCGCATGAAAAATGGTTTTAAAGCTAGCCTTAAGAATAAATGAACTCCTCCATTTCCAAGTTATTTAACACCTACAACAAAAATATGTGTTCGGATTTTACTGCATATTAATCATATGATATATGTATGAGAGTTTCATGAAATCATTTTTACATTTTGATAACGTTTAAGGATTAATTAAATGTTATACAAAGGCGAAAAGATGACACACTTTATGGACCCTTCTATTGTGTTCATATGAACTTATAGCGATTGTGTCTGGTCATATACAGCTTTTGACAAAGAATATACATAGACATAGAAAATGAGTCCGCGGTTCTGTCACAAAATATATAGGTGTAGATATGAAATGATTGGGGAACTTGAACAGATATAGCTTTATTCCATATGTTATACGATGACGGAAATGTAATTAATTCTAATGGACATTATTATTAATGATTCGTAAACATTTTATGCACCAATGACATACGATGTTAACTGCAATGTTCTGTTTTGATGTTACTAAAGAATTTAACCCTATTAAATAAGTAAATATTTTTTGCAAGCTTTTGTAGCAATCAAGAGAACATGTATTTTTAACAGAAATTATAAGTGTCTTTTTCTCTAACAACTCAAGCTTGCTACCTGAGGACAAGATTAATTAAGCGACAACAAATTTTCAGCATAGATGATACATTTCCCCGATGAACTTTAAGGTAGCGCGAAATAAAATAATATCTACTATTTAGCGCTAAGAGTGTATCAATATTTCTTTGTCACTATAGTAAACTCTTTGTATGTCACGCCTTCAGGTACCAGGCTTGATGAGTTAGGCAGTAAAGTAATCGATGACAGAGTATGTAAGTGTATGTTACAATCAATAAATTGAAATGATTGGCGCTTCGGGTACAGTTGATCCTGAGGCAGAGCTTTACCTCTGTATACAGCTCTGCCGCACAATGCAATACAAATTGATAATATTAAATAGTTTATTAAAAGTAATAATACAACCTCCTATATATCATCGAAATATTCTTCACGCAATACTAAAACAGTTAAACGAGCTGCAGACGAGCACAAGCTATTCATAATCTCTCAACACAACCCAACAAGTTAGCCACAATAATGACGTTTTGTATCAAACGATCGCTTAGTGGGAAGCTACTATACTGGTTTTCGTATTAAACGATCATTTCGAGAGAAAGAATTACAGTGACATTTAGTCTTACTTGATTGCGTAATGGGAAAGTCTCTATAATGGCGTTTCGTTCCATACGATAATACATATTGAGTTGAACGAAAAGTTCGTGCGTTTTTTTTCGATGAAGTTTAAAGTTTCTCAAATATGTATTCTTGAAACACTTCATTGCCTTGGAATGACTGCAAAACACGATATCTGGGTTCCGCATTTGCTGAGTGAGAAAAACAAATTGGATCGAGTATCAAAATGTGTTTCATTAAGGAATCAACAACGAGAGAAGGCATTTTTTAAACAAATGGTCACATGCAATGAAAAGTGGGTGTTCTATGTAAATAATATTCGAAAAAGGTTCTAACCAGGAGAAACACCTGAACCTACCCCAAAGAAGGAATAGCATCAAAAAAAGCTTATGCTTTGCGTTTGATGAGATATGGAGCGAATAATTTATTATGAACTTTTGCAACCAAATCAGACCATTAATTTAGAAGTTGATTGCGAACAATTGACACGAGTGAACGCATGCTTGACGATAAATCGTCCATGTCTCGTGAACAGAAGAGGAGTCGTCTTCCATCAAGACAACGTTCGATTGCATGTGAGCGTTATGACCCCCAAAAAATTAAAGACCTTAATTGGGAAATTAAGACGACCATCTCCCATATACGCCGAATTTAGCACCATCTGATTCCCATTTATTCATATCGTTGCAAAATTATTTGAGTGGAAAAAAATTCAAAAGCTATGAAGAGGTCCACAACGCCCTTTGAGACTATTTCTCATTCAACCCGCGGAAACTCTAGAAAAATGAGATAGAAAAGCTCGTGGAACGTTGGGAGATAGTAATAGAGACTAACGGAAATTATATCATAGATTAAATAAATTAGTTTCTATAAAAATAATATAACGGAATTTAATACAATAAAAACACGAATTTTCTGTTCAATCCAATATAATTGAATCGGTGTACTGAATAACAGTACAAGTCCGAAAACCACATTATGAGATATTTGGAAAAATAGCATCAGTTTTCGTGTATCATCAACGCCATTGATTTTATAGTGCTGTTCCAATTTAAACACGTTTATGCTAACCCAGACGAACGTTCGTATATGTCTAATTATGGTTAAACTTTGTTCATTAACTTTCAATAATTAAAATAAAACCATTGGACTTGTACTATGTTTCTACTCAAGCCACTTTTTAGTCCGGAAATTTAAAAAATAATACAGTAGTAAAGAAAAATATTCATTAACTTGCTTCAAATATAACTGAAGTACAAATTATTTCATGAAAAGTGATTGTTAAACAGATTGTGGAAACAGTACAAATCTATGACAGATACTGTTTTTACATTCATTCACCTGAAGGGACTATTGGAACACGAGTATAGGGTACTTTTTTTGCACTGTTTTTGGTCTCAACATATAGTTCTATACATTTTACATTTAGTTTTGAGATTGTTTCAAAATGGCTAATTTTGGACTTGTACTGTTCTTCAACTCACCGATTCAATTGGTGTTACCGCACCTAGTTAACTAAATCAGAGACTCAATTCTTTTTTTGTTTATGTGCTGGCCAGTGTAGGTAGCGTGCGTGAAATCAAACAAATTTTATTCCTCGCCGCCTTTCGAGCGCCACTTTCTTGCTTCTCCCGAGCAGATCGATTCTGATTATTTCGAGTCGCGATCTGCGAAACGTTGTTTCTTCTCATCCGCATCGGCGTGGGCGGTAATGGAAAGGTAAGAATATCTCGCAACGTCTGCTCGCGTGTTCCACCGAGATATTTGCACGATCGAACGACATCGATCGCTGTGTAACCCCAAAAGAATTTTATTTGAACCGAGAATCGTCAGTGTTTCAAGGGTTAAACAATAAACGTATTCTTCCCTCCGAGTGTGTTAACACATTATTGACCGGAGACGTATTAATACGACTTTTGTTACCAGAACGTTATTGACCGGTGGCGTAGTCAGACGTTTTTAGAGAGTGATACAATTAAAATCACTGTGCGAAGTTGTTAGAGCTTAAAATTGATAGTGTTCATTACATAATTTATTATGGTGCTTATCATTCATATTTTGCCCCGCTACTTTTTTTGCCAAAAAAATTATTGTTTATTTACTCACACGCGGGTGTTTCAATATTGACTTGTATGAAAAATAGCCGGCCATAGCCGTTAGTTTCTGCAAAGATCCCCCGGTCAGGAATGTGTTAAAATACTTTGGTTGCACGTCACCAAGGGTGTTGCCACGTCATATATGAGTGACACTTACAAGTTAGAGGGAAACGGGGACGGCATAATTTCATTTGTTGGATTTATTTAGTTTTATTTAATTCCTATGATGTTTTGCTGTACGTACAGACATTGAAGATCGCATAAAACACTTATCTGAAAAAGAACGTGCGAAAGTTCGGCGTATAAGTTACTCTGACACGTAAAAGACGACGACAAAATCGGTTTCTAATTTTTTTAACTAGGGCGCACCAAACCAAAAAATCTGAAAAAAATTCAGGATAATAGTAATGATAATGTCTACTTACAGTAAAAATATGAATATAGTTCCGCGACTGCTTCAATACAAAACTGGCATTTTTCTGCATATTTTTGCGTTTTTATGTTTTATAACTTGGATTTTCAATTTCAAAATCTAAAATAATTCTGTAATATGTGTCTCGATATCTGAGATGCTTTGATTTTTTGTTTTAAATTTTGCATGCAATAGTATAGGAGAAATTGCACAAAAACGTGATTTTCAATTTGTTCCCCTTACTACCCCCCCCCCCCCCCCCCCCCAAGTCGAGATACAAAGTTGACACTTGTTACAATTTGGTATTTTTTGATAAGCTATCGAATGGCTCATCCCAAATCGAATTTGGTTAAGGGGCACTCTTGACCATCTTACTCGGCTAGACCCTTTAATTGAATTTCTTCCAATTATATTTATCACTATAAATTCACATCATGTAAACCCATATTATTCAGAAGACGCTATCATCAGTTCAATATTTATTCACAATAATATTTTTCATAATTTTATCAATATTTGAATTAAAAAAAAAGTACATTCACACATACGTATCAATAACTGCGAAAAAGTTAAACATACATCAAACATGTTCGTTTAAAAAATTACGTGATCTTGAGTTTCCCAAATATATCCCTCGCGAGTATAAAAGTTTTTCAAGCAAAGACGCGTTGCAGTTTAAACAAATAACCGTACGAGCGTCGTAGAACTTCTAGAGGGAACGAAAGTATCGTAAACGTGGCGAGGAACAAAAAATTGATGACCAGCACAAACGGACCGATGATTTAGTAGGAAACAATGTTTCGCTGGGCCGTCGGTGGTTTTCGCTCGAGGCGGGATTTAAACTGCATCTGCCGAAACACGTGCTCCGGATAAAGCCGGGCTTTGGAACGTTTCGTGCCGCCAATCCGTTAGTTCAACGAAAGCTAGAGTGTATACCTATCGACCAGTTAGCAGAATCCCTTCGAGCACGCGTCAGTCTATTCGGTTCCTCTCTCGCCTTAAGGTCTCCAGTTTATGGAAAACCCGGGGTCGAGGATCTTCCAAAGGTATAAACGTGTTTCACTGCACACGATGTCCGTACTATAGAATTTCCCTCCGATTTTACGCGTCTACCTACAGTTCCGTGAAAAATACCCTTATTGCAGTTCCGTTTCAATATTGCACTTCCTGCAGACCAGTACTCATTGTCAGCTGATTGGAATACAGGGTGATTTAACTGTTACAAGTTGTAGCTCTTCTTTCAGTGCAATTAGAAAAAATGCTAGAGGAAAAAGATGAATGATGGAAAGGGTACTATATTTGTAGGACTATATATTTTTTAAAAAGTTGTCGAAAAATTATTAGTTCACGAGATATTTTAAATAAATGTCTTGATTAAATGTGATGCTCAAACGTTTTTGAGTTGTTTTCATAACGGAATTAAGGTGATCTTTAGTTATCGTCGCACAGTGTAGTCTTATCTGTTCTTTTAGGCCTTGTAAAGAATTTTTTTTGATGTATTTAAAATATCTCCTGAATTAATCATTTTTCGACCACTTTATTTGAATAATTGTTTTCGCATAATGATGAGAATTCCATCTATGCAAAAGAAATATGCATTTCCATTTAAAAAAATAATTCAGTTGTCACATGCACACGCATCGTTGCACTTGCAAAAAATATACGATCCTACAAACATAGTGCTCTTGTATCATTTATCTTTTTCCTTTAATGTTTTTTTGTAATTGCACTGGGAGAAGAGCTTTGAATTGTTATAGTCGCGCGGACCATCCTGTATATTAACACTTTGACCACCCTTCTATAGGCGGCGTTTGTTAGATCATTATTTATCAGTAGACTGCGGATGTTTATGCAAATATACATTTTTAGACTTCCATATTTCGTATGTGAATGTAGTTAAATAAATAAAACTTCAACAAGACTGCATTTGATCATTGTAATGTTCAAAATATATAATTCTTATTTTGTTAAATTATGAAATGTCCATCAAGCACCAATCTGGACATATTAAATTACATAAACATCCGCAGTCTGTTTATCAGGTTATTCTATATGTAATGTGGCTTTTCGTTTTACATAATCAATCCGAAATAAATATAAATAAATTGGTGAATTTTTTGCAATATTGAGTTTATTGTGTATATGCAAAAATGTAAGTGATATTGATTACATAAAATCAGTTTCACATGAATTTTACGGTTAAAACAGTAGAAAGAATCAGAGGGCTCCATAAATGGTGGGTCAATACATTGAAAATAATAATCATAAATAAAAGCTAGCTCCAACATGAAAAACTTGAGGTATACTTCCACAATTTTAAAATTGCTGATAGGCTCAGACATATAAATAACACCTGAAACAGTAGTATCAAAAAGTACACTGATGCAAGAAAATTAGAATATGTTACATAAATGTAAGTGCAGAGTGAATGACTATATGTTACTACTAAATAAATAATAGAAGAATCACAAACGATTCAAGCGTCTTTGCATGTCGCATGAACAATCTACAGGGGTGGGTGGAAAGTAACCCAGCCACCGGCAGACGAAAGTTAACACTGGATCTACCGACGATTGACGTGCACCTATTTCATCGAAGCGATCAAAATAACACCTATTTTAGAAAACATACGTAATTCAAGGAAACAATGTTTATTTATATTTTTCTTTAGCTTCATTCAGCGTCAATTCAAAGTAAACATAATAGTCCTCAAAAATAAATCGTACATAGTAAAATTGCAAAACCAGTCATTCTGACTGCCTTGGTAGTCCTTGTGTTAACACTTTGAGTGTTACGCTGTACTAGCTGAAAATGACGTTTCTAAATTTTTATACAAAATTAATGTAACTATAAATTGTACCTTCTTTCATCAATAATATCAATAACTTTCATAATTTTCTTACTGCTCCTATTAAACCGTATTAAATATATTCATTAATGTTATACGTGATCAAATAAATAATGATTGAATTTTTGTGTAACCCAAATATGGCTGACGTGCCACTCAAAGTGTTAATTGATGTTGGCAGGCAGTCTGTCAAAGGTGGAATCGAATTAGCGATCGATAGTCGAAAGTGACGGGCGTCAGAAGTGGTATTTGCGCGGAATGTAAACTCTCTGCTCGGTGGCTCGGCATTAGCTCTAAACCGTGCAAACACTGGCGCCGGTTCCACGCGAACAAGCAGAGGGGCAATTTTAGGAGCAGTGGAAATCGAGGGTGCAAAAGTCACTGAGCCCCGGTCCATCGTCCTCTATCTCCACGGCAAACACTTAAAATTATCCGCCCTGTGGCGTGCAAATACGTCGTGGAAGATGCACAAACTTTCCGCTCGAAACAGAACCAGCCTGCCAGCCCGGAAAAACCCAAGCTTCGCGTGTAACACGAGTCTTCAGCGGCTTCCTGTCGATCTTCAACACCATATTCTTCTTCACCACGAATGGACCGTGACATTTACGCCGGGAAACAAGGATTGTCTCCATTGCACGCGTCGCGTTTTCAACGGTGTTCAAATTCATACAGCCTGAACCTCCGGGGACTGATTTTCTGCTTTCTCTTCTGTGTAACCGACGAGTTTCTGATCATTCGGACGATACGATGTCGTCTTGCTATGGAAATTGCTTAACTTTTGAGCGTACTATAAATTCGAACTGCAATTTTCACCAGTGCGTTCAGTATGGACAGGGAAATATAATGTAAAATATAATCATTTTTTTTATCATCGATAAAACAAGCCTTACGGTCCATCTTGGTGGCGCGAATGATGCGAAACTTCAGACGCAGCAATATTTAAATCATATTTGCTATACTAACAGCTTTTCGGCAGAAATATTCTAATATTTTTCGCTGCATCAATTATCCTATTACTAGAATTAATACGGGTAGTATTTCAGGAAATTGTAATCCAAATATTTGTTAAACTAACAGTCTTTCGACACAAGCGCCCTAATACTTTTCATTTTATATTAAAAAAAGACGAAGGGTAACTTTATATCTCCGCTACGCCTCTATCCATAAAGGAACTATAGGCACCACCTCCCTCGAAATCGTTCCGCATTTCTCTGAAATTGTGTCCGCTATCACCAATAGTAGGTGCCCCAGAAAATTTCTGGGGTTGTCGCAAATTAGAAACGGATATGTTTTGCACACTTTCCCGTATTTTTAATTAGATAAATAATTACCGTCGGATTCAGTAACTTTTTCCCAACATGATGAAAGTTTGTAAATTCCACTTGTATAGAAATTGATATTGTTTTACTCGCAAAACTGCGTGGTGGCGATCTTTATATCATGATCGAATGAACCTTTTTATTAGTCAAATAATTTTGCAGTGATACAAATAAATGGTAATTTTTTGGAGATAAGTCAGGCGAATATGGTGGATGAATTAAAGTTTCCCAACCAAGTTTAGTAATCTTGTGCAATGTCTGTTTTGCAACATGCTGTCTCGCGTTATCCTGAAGGAACAAGCACCCTTTGTGATTTGCTGATCCTGGTTGTTTCATCAAAAGTTTTTGTTGCACCCTTTTGAGTTTCGGTTTAGATGTGGATGGACCAGGAACGCAGGTGATAATGTGGTCGCTTTTTAGTTTCATAAGTCGTACCCATCTTTCATCATCTGTCAGCAAATGATTTTCACCCTTGTGGCGAAGAAGAAGCGAAATGCATGCATCAATCCAATGGCGTTTCTGGTCGTCGGTGAGCTCGTGCGGTTCCTATCTTCTATATCTTCAATCCTATAATAAAGTTTCCTTAAAAAACAAATTGAACCCTCCAAACTGCACCAGTAGTTCACACATCAATCTAAAAAACTAGTATTTGACAGGAATGAACATGTGCATGTTTGCATTTAATATCTACAAAAGAAGATATTTTTCTTTGACTTGGCTAGCCTCCTCAACAAATCTGCGAAGGAAAACAACCATCCAACTGCACGCAGAGTACAAACAGAAGCAACAAGCGCACTATTCTGTAACATTTTTTAGTAGAAAGTTTATTTTTCGTGACTGAAAATAAAAGTGTCAACTATCGGTACACTGTCGACTACTGATGCAGTTACCCTATTTTCTTTATGTATAGACGGTGAAATCCTCCAAATAAATATTATCAGGTAACCAAGAAAGTTCATGCTGTTTATCGGTGTTATTATTTTCAAACTGTACCTTTGCCCGCTTTATCAATTAAAAGAGTGGTTATGTATGCTTAAACGAAAGGTTATTTAACTGAGAATTTACGGGTGTATGTATAACTTAAGATATTTAATCATTTAAAGTTTTAAAAAACTAAACTAATTGTAAGTATGACTGTCTCAAAGTCAATTATTCGGGCTTGTTTACTTTATCAATTCAAATTGGGCACCAGAGCTTCTGAGGCCGCACGAAAAATATCCTCCGCATTTGGAGAAGGTACAATGAGCGAACGTTGTGGTCACAAGTGGTTTTTTAAATTCTTTTCTTTTTTTAAGAGAGGTGAAGCACTTTTTTAACACCAGAAAGGACAACTTTTATAAAAATGGAATAGAGAAGTTATTAGATCGTTGAAAAAGGGTAATAGAAGCTGACGGTGACTACTTTTGTGAATAAAATATTATTAAATTCACTTTGAGTATCATTTATCTTTACTCATGAAAACAGCACGAACTTTCTTGGTTACCTAATATCATTACGAACGAAGTATCAAAATTTCATTGCAAAGACTCTCGTTACTCATTGAACAGCCTGCGTTTGATAAGAGGAGGCCCGCGGCTTCATACGTCGGTTATAGAAATAAATAGACACTTGGAAGCAGCTCGTAGCGTTGTCACAGCAGCTGGTGACGGGACGGAAAAAAACGTCACTTTGGATGGAAGAATATTTGTCGTAAAAAGCGTTGGAAAGTTTGACGACGTCGCCGCGAGGTTCCCACGTGTGGCGTAAACATCGCCGACGGAAAAACCGACGAATTATTTCGGCGGTCGGAACGGCGGCGTGCACGCTCCTCGCTCCTGCGTTTCCTTTTCTTCTCGTTTTCTCTTCTTTTTCGTTTCTTCCCGCTCTGTTGCGGCCGTATTAGCGGTTCGCGCAATCGTCAATTTCAAACAAGAAAACGAAAGAGAAAAAAGTTTGGCCGCCGGCTTACTTAAACAAACAGCCCGCTCTACGAAATGGACGGAGAGAGACCGTGAATCGGACGCGTAAACCTTCTTCGTTACGTCTCGCGTATAGCTCCGTTTCTTTTTTCATCTAACAAGCGGCCGGTAATTCGGTAAACGACGTTGAAATTTTATTGGACAGCTTGAAAGAAGAAAGTCGTGGTTAAAATAGAAATTATGATAATTCCTTGCTCTCTTTTTCGTTCGAAGGTTTCGATGATTTTCATTTATACGGGGAAAAGGAATAGGATTTATAAATATGAGGTCCGTTCAAAAATTTCGTGGACTTGCTTTTTTAAAATGTGTACAGTTTATCTGGGAGCTATTGGTCCCTGTTACCCTCGAAGTATCCTCCTTCCCTATTGATGCATCTGTCTCAATGATGTTTCCACTTTTGGAGGCAGTCATGAAAAGCTTCTGTTGAGATTGCTCGCAGCTCCGTTTGCGAATTTGTTTTATTTCCTGAATTGTGTTAAATCTTCCCCTTTTCAACTTTGATTTGACTATTGGGAATAAAAAGAAGCCTGCAGAAGCCAGATCGGGGGAGCAGGTAGGCTGGGGAAGAACTGTGATCCTATTTTGGCACAAACATCGCGGATTAACGACGCTGAATGCGCGGGCGCGTTGTCATGATGGAACAACCAAGACCTGACGCGCCAAAGCTCCGGCCTCTTTCTCCTGGCATTTTCTGTCATGGCATGAGCCAATTGAAATGTTGCACTCTTCTACTAGTTCCCGCAGAGTCAATCAGCGATTAGAACGCATAAGGTCATTAACCTTTGTGACATAAGAGGTGCCCGTCGATGATGAACGTGGTTCATCGTCAATGGACTCAAGATCGTTTTAACCCCTTGCCGTACAATAACGAGTCACACTTGTGACACAGAATATGATTGATACGTTACAAATACCAGCCCAACTTTTGTGCCAATTCTTTAAAGTTTCTCAGTACAGCACAAGTTGACCTTCAAAGGATTCTTAAAAGAAAACTGCATGTGCCGATAGACGCTCCTCATTTATCACGGCACTCTAGGACTGGAATAGCAAAAGTTTGTCACACGAAATCGTTGGAAAAATCGTACGGCAAGGGGTTAAATCGTTTAAGCCACTCGTGACAATGAACAATTTTTACATTCTCTAATTATATTTAAGTGCAAAGTGCAATGCGGCCGCTTACAATCTTGACACGAATTTCGCGTTTTCTATTCTTTGTTGCTACTATTAATTAATTCATTTTCTTCTGAAAGTTTTTCTTCTCCTAGTAAAGCTTTTATATTCGGTGAGTGCAAAAGTTCTGTCGGTTCTGCATTACCTACTACTAGCTTTGTTTTATTAAATTTATTATCATACACTAAAATTCGCAATGGCTCTACAAAATAATTACAGATGCCCTACTTTAAAATAAACGACCCAGTTTAGTGAATAGGAAAGTAATTTCATTATGATTTTTTCATCATTTTATTGTTTCACCGTGATAATGCTAAACCTCATACTGCAATGATTACCCAGCAAGCAATTAGGGTGTTTGGATAGGAGGTGCTACCACACAAATTTCGTATTCTCCTGATATCATTCTAACACATTTTCATGTATTTAGGTCATTGCAAGACCTTTTAAATGTCCGAACATTTACGAATGAGTAGCAGGTCAGACGGGCTACTGATGACTATAGACCCTAAGGATCAAGAATTTTTAACAAGGATTATTAATCAATTGAGAAAAAGCTGAGAAAGAGTCGTAGAATTAATTCGACAATATATGGACGCATAGAAAATAAATTAAAATACTAAAAACAGTTGTCATGCCTTTATTACCTAAATTCGACAGAACTTTTGCATTTACCCAGTATAAATATCATCTTCTGCCCCAGATAATCTATTATGACCTATAGAATTATTCAAACAAACAGCGATAAATCCAAAATATACACTACGTATCACATTATGCCATAACTTATGCATCCAACGATATTACAATCTGGGGTTACGCAGCGATTTTGAATAATGCATTTCTCTACAAGAACCTTAGGAAGCGCAATATATTACAATCGTAGTACAACAGAATCTTAATTAACTAAAAACGTTCCCTGCAGTGCTTTTACATTGAACACATAGGTGCCGTACACGGGGCAAGATGGGGCGCATCTATTTGCACATATCACACACGTACGCAAGATCTCTGTTTTCGCCTTCTTCTCCGACACATGCACAGTGAGCCCAACCTTCACATTCTAAACACTGAACCCACCCTGCTGTTCATTCGGAGAACAAATTGCTACAAAAGATACATTTGGCATCGTCGAATTTGAAAACGAGCAACCAGGAGTTGCATCATTTTGGTTTGCTGCAGACTCTGAAAATGTTGAGTTTCTAATTTCTTCGGTAATTCTTGAAGACATGAATTCACGAACCATTTTATCTAAAAATTATCGTTTATGGAAACGTCCCCATCTTGCCCCAAATATTACATCGAGACTAATTGAATGATAATATCTTTATTTGTTCACGAATAACATTCATAAGCACATAAATAAATGTTTCATACCTTAAGAAATCGCCTAACTGATAATATTCAAGAAATAATATGATTGAGAATTGTTACTTACCTGCTGACGTTCAAAAGATGGTAGAAAATAAGAGCAAGATCGTTAGAAACAGAAAAATCGTCACTAAACGCATAAAGTCGCTATAAAATGTTCTGTAACTATTGGTGTCGTGCAGAATTCAACTGTTCTTTTCTTCTGTTTATTTTCAGTAACATGGAAGTAAAGCAACGCGAAATAAAAAATAATCTCGTCTTGCCCCGCTACCCCGTCTTGCCACGCCTTCCCCTACACGTATACTGCGCCGTAGAATGTAATAAACTATATTTATCCATTTTAAAACAAAGACATTCCTTCACTCGTGTCCTCTGCAACATGGTACACTGATTGAAAGAAAATTAAACCGAGGTACTGTTGTGTTTTACTTGTTTATGTAACGGAGGTGCAAATGTGCCCGGGGTGCCGCGCAACGTAGAAAAAGTAGGGTACCCATACAAGGGTTAATCGTTACTGCGTGTGATTTAATTTTCCGGAATATTGTTCGCATAAAAATCAAAACGGAGGAAGCAAGGGATGGCTGGAGGTTGGGGGAGGAGCGTGAAAAGAGAACGAACGTACCGTGAAGAGTGAAGAGAGAAGGTGAAAGGGGGTTTCGCCATCGTCTGCTCGTCCACGGGAAAGACGACAGGTGTTCGTTTCCCAGAGACCCGCGGCAAAACTCGAAACTGGAATCGCTGTTGGAGTGCCACGACCTAACCTCTGTACACGTAGCTTCTACGGTACCGGTTGTTACTTGTCCTTTCTGCTCCTTCCCAACTTCCTCCTCCGAAAATGTTCCTTCTCGCTCGTGGAAATCAATGGTAAGCTTCTTGCGAAAAAAGCAATCGGGGAAAAAGGTCAAAGAGAACGGCAACGAAGAATTCGAAGAATTTGTTCTCGTGTTGCTGAAAATGCCAGGATATCTCATGAGTAATGTCGCTTTTAAATGTGACTTCGAGCGTAAATGATTCAACGATTACACTCACTTTTATTTGTACTCTAATTTAACGGCTCTCCAACTTATTTTTCAACGAACTTCTATAGTTTTAAAGCGATTCATTTTAAGTATATTGCAACCGATTAGTATCAACTAAAAAATTGTTGAGCCACCTGAATGGGTAGTAGCTGATACGTACAGCAAGTTTTCGGTGTTTATAATGTTACTCAATCGCCAATATGACATTTTTCCACCGAAAACTGTTTCCAATTTACGAAATAGTTGGATACAGGTCATTCCTGTGAAAGTCCAAATTTTTACTGAAAAATTCAAAACAGTATACACACCTGGTATTCCATCACGTGCGCATTCAAATTTTTATTAAATCAAATCGAGCATTCATACTTATATGTTTCATACGATACAGTACATTACTTATGGGATGGCCTGATAGTTTCGTTTAATGTCTCATAAGAAAATTAAATTCTGTGAAACAAATAAATAAACAGCACTAGAAATATCATAAACAATCCAATTTAAAACGTTAATTCACGTCACCTAGGCTGACACGCGTAAGTGGAATGGACTGTTAGCTCCAGCAAGAAAAGGCAGAACGGGTGCAAAATGTTAAAATTGTTCGGATAATCGGTCGTTTGCAGAATCAATCGTTCAGATAATTGGCTAATGTTCGGACAATCGAGGCTATACTGTCTTTAACGATCTACCACGGGCTTGGATTACACATGGAAAAGAGTGCGTGGAAATGGAAGAAAGGGAACAGCTGGAGGAAGCCCGGGAGCGTGATGGTGGATAAATAGAATTCGATTTACATCCGGCAGGGTGGGACGGGGTTCGAGCAAAAGTGACCAAAAAATTGCAGGGCGTCGGAAGATACGGAGAGGCGGGAGAAAGAATAGGGAGCGAGATAAAAACGGACGTCGAACGGGGCCAATTAAAATTGGCAATTACAAAAGGTACTCAGATGGGCAAAAAGAGGACAAAGGAAAAGCGGCGAGCGGAAAGTGGAAAGAAAAAAAGAAGCGGCGGAAAACGGGAAGAGAGGCAAAGTAACGGGCTTGGACCAATGGAAATTGGCTGTCGTCGCTGTGGGACGGAGGTTCAACGGAATCCGATGGTATTCGCGAGTACAGATCGATAGTTCCTGGATGTGGAACTTCGCAACCACCATCGTGAAAATCGCTCGAAAGCGGTTTATCGGCGGGAACGTTGCTGTGGCTCGTTATGCGTATCTCTGTCGAGAAAAATATTTGTCGAACCGAAGAACTCGATTTCGAATTCCGCTAGTTATTATTAAACGTACCGGTTGCCTTCGAAACCGTGGGAGAGACGGGGATGCGACGCGATAAGTATTGGGTTGGTGCATATGAAACTGCTGCACAGTAGTCCCAAATCGCCAAAACGAAGCCAAAACATCAAAACGTACTTCAATTTAGTCAAAAATCAGTATTTCGGGTTTTTTCGGATCGCTGATTACGAATCTAAACCTTAAATTTTTCAAAATAAAATTGCGAAACCAACATGGCGGATATGTCTGTTAAAAAATTGTTGGTTCTGCTCGAAAATTGGTATTATGGTGTTTGTTGGGTCGCTGATTACGACTCTAATCTTAAAATTTTATAAAACAAAATGGTCGATCCAAATTTTAACAGTAATTCGCGTTGGAATTGTGGGGCATTTATAAATGAAGATACATAAGTCACAAACTATATTGCGTTTATTAAATTAAATATTCACAAACAATAAAAATAAGAAATTAAAATGATGCTATAATGAATCATCTGACAAGGGGAGGGCCTCAACTGTACCACTTCGATTTTAACGATCTTTTGTAGGATGATAGAATACATATTTCTAATGATATACGCAAAATATTAGCCGTAGTTACTTGATAGTTTTAAAGATATAATTAATTAAAGTTACATACCTTGTTATGTACTATGAATATAGACATACGGTTGTCAAAGACGCCACGGCGATGTGGCACGTTGAGTGGCTTGTAAATCGGAGGTTCAGCGATTGAATCCGATTGAGGTGTAAAGTTTTTATTTGTTTTTCTTTTTTCTTTTCTTCTTCTGTAATTTTACAAAGAAAATTCCGTTCAGCAGTTTGCTTACGAGGTTCTAACGTTTGTAAGTTGGGGTACGCTAGTATGGGGTCGTAATTAGGACAAGTTTCGTGCATGTTATGACCAAGGTGGAAAGATGCAAATCTGAAAAATTTGTGCTGGACTTTTTTTAAGGATGCAATGTTTTTAACGCTACATGGAGACCAGATAACACTGCAATGTTCAGGTGAGAACAAACTATGGATGTATAGAAAGTGTTCAGAGTTTTAGGATTACTGAAATTAGATGCGAATCGTGTATGTAACAAAGCCGAGGGAATTACTCACAGAATTGATTATATTTCTATAATGTTGTAAAGAAGATAGTGTAAACTCTAAAGTGACACACAGATCATGTTTGCTACTAGTAGTAATTAAAGAACAATGGTTCAAAAGATATGGAAAGTTTATGTTGGTCTGCTTACGTGGGGAATTCAGAATGGAATATGTTGTTTTTTAATTAAATTGTTTTTAGTGACGTGTGTTCTTTTTGGGCTGTGCTTCCTATACGCAAAGTCTGGTCTATGCACGGATATCCGCTCATCCAACGCACTGTGAAACACCCCATAAAGGTGCATGTTTGGGGTTGCTTTAATCTGCGTGGGTTTGGCTCTTTCTGTGTACTCACAGAAAATTTTAATGCGTAGAAAATGCTTAAGTTGTACCAAGGGGGACATCTACTAAAAAGTGGTTTAAAAGAAGTAATCATGAAACTTCAGGGGGATAATGATCCAAAACACCGAAACAGAGTGTACACAAATTAGATGATGGAAGGGACATCGTTATGATGGATTGGCCATCTCACTCACCAAATATCAAACCAATAGAAAATGTTCGGGCATTTATGAAGCAGGAGTTTCTACGAAAACGTATTAATAGTTCAAGAATTTAGTATATCTAGCATATTTGGAAAATATAGCGATCGTTACCCGCTTCATTTGCAAAAAATGTGGAAAGCATACCGAACATTCCGAAGCTGGTATAACCGCCAGTGGAGGAAATTGGACTTATTATTAAGAAAGATCGCAACAGTATATCAAATATAGTTTTAAAGTATGTACAAATTTTGTACATGAGTTACTTTGATTCCACGTTCAACAAATTTCTACTGTTTTCAGACAATTCATTTCAGGTGGATTACAATCGATTAATATGATTGAACTTTTGGTCAGCTAAAAAGCTGTAAAGCTACCAAAATAGGTAGCAGTTGGTAAGTAGAACTAATTTCCAGTGTGACAAACGCCATCATACTTTTCCATCAAAGTTGTATCTAATTTACAAAATGTTGCTACAAGATCTACAAGTCTTACAAGACTTTGCTATGGTAATCTAAATTTTCATCGAAAAGTACAAAACAAGGTAAGTCGGTTACTCACATTTCACCGTACGCAAACTACAATTTTTATAAAACTGACACTGAAAGTGATTGAAATCTTAAAGTGTATGACCTTGAGAAAAAATTATCCTAGCCACAACATTTACCCCGTCGAATCAAATTTTTGTTCCTGAGACATTTTCTCGTAACAGCAAAAACGCTAGGCGTATTTTAGATTCTAGTCTTGGGTGACACCCTGTATGAGTGAATCCATGCTAACAATAAGTGTCGATGTCCATGTATAAACCATCTCCAATTTTTAAAAATTTTTATGAACACAGTTTTTTTGTGTGTATAACAAAATGGACTGTCTCGTATCTCGAAATTGCTTAAACTGATTAAGTTATGAATATCAGAAATTTAGGATAAAATTTTGCTTTAAAAAATCATAAGTCGGAAACTATTGCAATGGCGACGTGGAAGGAACACCAGTTGACTTGTAAGACTGTTAAACGTTACTAAAAAGTACAATGCCTGAAACAAACTTCTAAGTTTATATAAGCAGTGTTTTCTGTTCACGAACATTAGCCCTCTGTAGGGAAACTGCGTCGTTTATACCCAGGCCTAATTTTTGGACTGTTCTAGGCTTTCAAAAAATCTGAAAAAAATCTGAGATACTTATCAGAAACTTTACTGCATTATACAATCGTTCGTTGCGCCAAATGTTTGAAACTGTTTTCATTAAAAATAAAAATCCGGAGGAAAATCCGGGAAAAATGGGAACTTCGCTGGAGCCGTTATCGACTTCTGCTTACGGAGGGTTAAAAAATCTCTTTCAATTACTCCCGTGTCTTGTAGACGATGCAAATTAAGTGAGAAGAAGTTTCTTTCCGTGAATGAAACATAATAAAACTAATGTTTCCAGATCAAAAGATCATATGAATTTGTAAGCGAAACAGCTTTAACTCATTTTTTCCCGGAAAAATGACGTACGCCATTTTGAAAATAAAGGGCTCATATATCGTACGAGCATGATCGTTATATGCAGGGCCGACGAACCAAATTTATACCGCCCTTTTTCGCAGTTGCTTGAAGGGTAAGGGCAAAGGTAAGGCCCTTTTAAAAGTACCGCCTGCGGCGATTGCCTCACCGCCTCACCGCGCGCCGGCCCTGGTTATATGAATATTTATATAGACGTTTTGTTGCACTCAATCGCGGTTTAATTCGAAATAAAGTAAACAACGGTGCAGTTGAAAACGCAAACGTCATTATGACGTTAAATGCTAAATCGGTTGAGCGAAACGTTTCCAGGGACGTTGTAGTTGCATTTACACGTCACGTAATGGCAACAATTTCCACATTTTCCCAGTAATTTCGCGTTTAATTGGCACACCTACCAACACACGGTGGAACGTCGATATATCGATGCATCGCCACCCTACCCTTCTGTTCTAACCGTCTATCTCCTTCGGCCGTAACGTGGCCACGTTGTTACCCGAGGCTATCCTGACACGTGAAACGTTATTATGGCATGGTAATTCGAATTTAAAATAGCCAATTAATTAACCACGTTCCAACCGATCTCGTTATACCACGTACGACTTCACCCAATTACAGTACGTTTTTGAATACTTTATGCCCGATTTAAAGGTCGCTTATAATGGAGAACAATGTACGAAATGATAGCTTTAACTTTACGTCGATACGTACCAGGTCATCTTATTAATAACGTCGTTTTTAAATGTGGCTTCATGAAACGTCAACGAGTTAACAAATGCCGTTATTCATAATTCTCAAGATGCGGATTATTAATTTTAGTGTCCTTGTTAAACTGCCTCAACAGTTTTTTGATACTGTGTTCAACAAGTTTCTATTGTTTTAAGATAATAAATTTATGAAGTTGAACACCATTTTTATCATTTACACAAAATAGAAAACTTCGAGCATAAATAATATGGTGCCTCAAAAATATCACTCGAGTGCAAGTCTCGTGTGGCACACGAAATTTCTGTCTCATCGTGGATCTCCACCTTTAATGTTCGTACCGCAGTAGACCCACATTTTCGAATGAAAATTCACCACGGAAGACTGTCTTCCATGGGCCACCCGCAACGAGTGCACCAACGGGTCCCCATAGTCTAGCCCGTACTACCCGTGGTGTGTTTACAAAATTACGGATGAAATGTAAGCATTTTTTCACGCTCTCCACGCGTGTGGGTCCACGTATGATCGTACGACTCGCGTATACGCGCAGCGTTTCACTCCGGGGCTAATTTTAGGGTGTTCAACCCCCGTACGGTATGTTGCCTGACATCGCGCCTGTTTACACGCCCGTACGTCCCCTCGAAATTCTGTCACTGATTGTGAATGCCATTAAACCATCGAATGAACTGCACTTCTCGGAATTGCATCGTTACTAAGGTCATCGAATGGTTTCAGGACGTACCGGGTTCCGTTTTTCCTTGTTTAACCCATAGACGCACACTTTTTCTTCCTAGATCGGCCTCAGAAGCACACACTTTTTGTTTTAAATGTTCCTTTGTTGCTACAAGAAATTGGATGAAAAGACAATGATTATAAGGGTTAATTTACTTTAGATAACTAAGCTAACTGCGAGTAACGTTATTACGAAGCATTCGTGAAAATGACAACGTCAATTAAAAACGCGAATACAGTGGAACCTCGATTATTCGAACTATACTTGATAAAAGGATGACTGACACTGGAACTGTGCTTTGCATAAAAATTATAACTTCATTTTAGAATATAAAATACATAGTGGTATGAAATTAGATACATAATATCACTAATGATAATAGTAGCTTCCAATTCATAGAGGAAGACTAATTTTTGGGTGACTGGTGTTTCGATAATCGAGGTTCTACCGTACAATTGAATTTGTTTTATTTAACAACAAAAATATTTTATCTTATAAAGAAACAGGTTAAATGAAATTAACAAGTTATATTTGGTATTAAATTTGTTAATAAATAAATAAGCAAATAATAAGCATAATTAGTTCATTTAGTAAGCGGATCATCCGATATCACGAAATTTAAACATTTTGATCGTCATTTTTTCGAAAGGTTAGTTATCCAAGGTTAATACGATTTCTATTAGTTTTGAAAAAAGAAATGATGACGGTTGTAGCTGTCATTTGTTTATCAGAACGAAAAGAAAGATGTGGTCAAACAAAATTATACATGACGGCTGTAGCCGTCATTTGCGGCAATGGGTTAGCGCTTCGCCTGCCACGCTTGATCAGCCTAAGATGACAGACTATCAAAACTTGTATACGAAGTGAATAGAAGCTCAGATTCTATATTTTGTAATCAGCCATACTGGTGACTTTCATAATTATTCTGTTGATTCTATGAGGCCTTGTTAACCTTTAACTATGCACGTGCTTTATTTTTTGCACAATCATAGACGCGCAGTCTCACAGACCGCTATATAGTCTTAAGTGTAATTATAAAACTAATTAATGTATTGTTATTATAAGTTTTGATATAACAAGGGGTGCGTTTGAATAATTAAAAAATTATATTAGAAAATCGATATTTATTATACAGGGTGTCCCAGGTTTTTACCGATAAACTGTACCAGTATCTACTATGAGTAGAAATAAGCAAAAAATGTTATAGAAACGAAGAGAAAACGTGACCATTTGGAGCACCTTCTATGAAGGTAAGCAGTTGCGAATGATTGAAGCACAAAAATGGCTATAACTTTGAAACAAGGTCAAATAGAACATACGGTTATATGAGCTTTGTTCATTGTTTCTGTGTCTCCTGTCCACTCCTGAAGTGGGTCCCACATGTTATGATACACCCTGTGTAGGCAGAACATCGCACGATTTGGCGTGTTTCGGCCGGGAAATCGGTTCGGTGGACAGGGTTCGTCCGAAAACCGATCCGTGAAGCAGTAAACATTTCCGTTTGTGTCGGCGTCTCTCTTTGGGCTTCGTGTTACGGCATTCACGGTCGAGTGCAACCGCCACGCGTGCATAATGGCGTGCAAAGAGGAGGCCGTGGGCTCCAAATAGCATTAAGTCATTGCCGGTGGCCAGTCGTGCGAGTGATATCCTCCTGTCGCCTACCGATTGTATTGTTACGCGGCCATCGCGCGTATGCATTGTATCGCGGATGCACCTTCAGGCCGGTCGATGCAACCGGGGATCCTCCCGGCCAGAAAGATACACAATAAGAAAAAACACAGACAATGAGCCCCGTTGTTTCGAATCCGTGCTCGAGATAGTCACGCCGTATTTGCTCCCGTGAGAAGACATCGCTGCTCGATCGACTTTTATTTTTCACGTCGGATTAAATGCCAGGCTGCTCTATTCTATGAACTCGTCGGTTGCTTGTTCATCTATCATGATGAACAGTTGCATTGGCACGTATGTGTTATAAGAGTACATGTGAATCCAGAACAAGGACCGATACCGCTTAATTTTTTGGACTGCGTAACTTTCGGATGTGGGCTTTTAGTCTGTTTCAAATAACTCATGTTAAACTCATGTTAAGTTGTTATGTGAAGAAGAAAAATAAGTCGTGCATCAAGTGTTGTCACCAAAACAATGGTATACCCTCGTGAACCAGTGTAGATTTTAACCAAAGAGTTACGCAACGAAGATCTCGTAGCAATAAAGGGCTAACCTTGCAAACCGTGAAGGTAAAAGAGCCCAAAGAAAGTGTAAAACGTTAACGAGTGAATTCCCCTTGATCGTACTTCTATCCTTTCATCGAATGGTAACGTTAAGTAAGAAATTAGTCGAAAATGGATCAGGACGAATGGTTTCCTTGTTGGTCGAACACGATCCCCTGGAAAAGATCATCGTCCTAACAAAGGGGCGAGTGTACACACAGGGGTATTCAGCGATTCCACGGTAAATCGAGCGTTCCTTAACCATGGGTCTGGTGTACCCTTACGCAAGCCCATTGTAAACGAGTGCCTCCTGTGGTGTCACGGTAGAACGGCAATGGAACGCAGGTCGTCCTATCTGGGAAATGGCATTACCAGCGGCCTCATAATGGCTCAATCGGTGCGTCGTTGATGCGGCTTAAAGTTGAAACGGAATCGAACGATGCTGTGGAATTTTTCCGGTGGCCACGGTCCGACAAATCGTATAAGAAGAAAGCAAACGAATAAACTTGGCAAGCGAAACAACTTGGTTCGTTCTATCTATCAAGGCGATGCAAGACAAAAGGGATCACATGTAAGGAAAGTTGAAGCGCGATGCCGTCTTTTAACACTTTCACGGCCATCTCACCCATATATGGGTGCCACTTAAATTCAGTTATTATTTATTTCATCATTTCTAGTATTTATAAATTTATTTACTGATGTTTAATAGTGCCTATAAAAAAATTACGAATATTTCTAATATTATTGATTAAAAAGATTTTAACTTGAGATTATATTTTCTTTGTATAAAAATTTAGAAAGATGGCCATTTTTAACCAATACAGTGCGGCAGTCAACGTGTTAACCCGGCAGTGCACACGCGAACTTCTGAAACATAAGTATCCGCGTGGGGTGCTCATGGACCCTCGATAAAAAGTAACATTTGAAGAGTAAGGGGAAAGAACAGGGTATGTCCATTTTTATTCTGTAGCGTTCAACCTGAATGAAAAATTAAAATAATGTAAAAACAATTATATTTTCGCTAATTTTTTTCTGTTGTCTAATTGAAGTATAACTACATGTCATGTACAATACAGTTACATTCATTGGACCTTGTATTTTTACTGACGCACTACAATATTAAAAATTGATTTTCTGAATGAAGCTGTTCTGTAACATTCCTTGTTTTTTCCAGTAACCTTCCATTTATTGACTACGATATATAGAAATCTGTGTGCTTTATGACTCTTTATGAAAACTGAAACAGTATAGATCTAAAAAAAATATTGACATTACTATAGAACAAAAAATATTAATAAGTAAACAATTTATAAATTAGTCGTCAGAGCAATCATCTCTTCTAGGAGCAGAGGGCTACTCCCACGTCTGTACTCCCGGGTTAAAGTTCACTTACAATATTTAAAAAATATCAGACTTCAATCTTATCTTTGGAAACGGCATGAACTTTCAGATAGATTAAATGAACAAATAAATACATGTAGGGGCAAGAACTTCAGATGCACAACTAACCTCTATGAGCTTTTTCGAGGATTAGCAAACGATAACGCCAAAATTTGTATACATAATGTATAAAATATAATATACAGGATGTTCGCGTTATTATGAACCAGCATTTTCTCGTAACTGGTAAGTATGCGGAAAGAATGGAATAGGAAAAAGTTTTACGGTGTTTTATAATAACCAATGCGATAGAATACGTCAAATTTTTATATTTACACTTAGTGCTACGCCACTAAGGTATCCAATCCTCTACTAATTCAATTTCCCTAAACGCAACACACTAAACGGCTGCCGCCTATGCAATATCTTTTGGAAATCAAAGGTGATCTATAATTTTTTAACTGGAACGCTATATATTTTTTTACATTATATGAAATCGACTGTCAAGACGAGTTCAACCATGTGGTATACAATAACCTTCACAGTCATACAAGACCAGAAATTTAATTTAAAAAGTCGTCATGCCTAGTGATAAATCAGGTGACCATGCAATTTTTTTTTCGTTGATCGACTGTAGTACCTATAGTGTCTGTACCCTACCTTTTAGTATCCACAGATCGTTACGCGGCGGGTGACTATAGTCGCCCGTACTATCGAAAGGGTTTAAAGCATTTGTATGCGTTGACAGACGCCCTCCACTTATTAGAGTATTCTAGGACTTGAATAGCGAACTTTGTTGCACGAAATCGTTGGAAAAACCGGCATAGTGTTAATTACTACATATTTAATACGTTGACTGCCACGGTGGTCACCCCTAACCGGCGCTTGTCTTCTCAGTGGGGTCCTGGTGGTCATCCGTGACCGGCGTTACTACATTTTTTAGAATGATTAAAATGAGATGAATGTCATGGATTAAAAAATTTTGAACAACGTAAATAACTCACGGGTGACCACCAGCGAGATAAACGCACTATTGATAAGGATATGATCTTATTTAATCATATTATGTAATGTTTTATCATTATATACTTGGAATTATGAAAATTCTATTGTGGCCCCCAGGGCAAAACATATGAAACTTGCGTGGCAGTCAACGTGTTAATAAATATATGTTGGGTGACGTCTGTGGCCATTAATCCGGCGACAGTGTGGTGGGGTGTGATATACCCCACAATTTTAAAAAGTAATATTACTTTCTTAGTGACAATGAGCATGCGCGATGCTGCTGGTTTCCTGTACCTTCTTCCTATACCACGCTCTTTTGTTTCAGCGAGTCTTTACTGCTGTACAGTTAAGGTTATAAAAGAAAAAAACAACTTGTTTCGAGAAGGAGGATGGTTAAGACTGCTTAATACTACTATTATGAAGTATAAGTTTTCGAAAATTTTTGTTATTATTAATTTAAGTATTTTTTGGATTAGAAAAATCACTTTTATCGTTTAGTAATGTGTTTCTGGCTAGTAAATTTAAATTTAAGAAACTATTGCATGATTGTCCTTAAGATAACAACATCTGTATTTTTCATTACATTTCAGAATAAAAAATAATTTCTAATTATTTTGTGCATAGACTGATTGAATATGAATGAAAGAAGTCAGATTTGATATTATATTAAGAGATTATACATACAGAATGTAAATTTTTGAATAAATTGATTGGGGTATGTGACACCCCACTACACAGGTTGTGTTACGTTTTCCCATCACACAGTCGCCGGGTTAACTAACAGCGAGTGCCCGGTGGCGGATTACTATAATCACCGTTCGTGTCGAAAGTATTAAGGTGCTTCTTGCTCCAGTCTCTCATACTTTTCTGCCTGACAAAAGCAAGTGTTCGCGAATTAAACATTTATTTGAATTCCGCTTGCTCTTCGCCGCGGTCAAGTGTCTCAGGAGGCGTGAATTATTCCGCCACTATTTTTTCAAGGAACGCCAGGCGCGAACGTAACGGTAATAATCCCTCGGTAAATTATTATGTATTAATGCTTCGAGTGAAAATAAAAATAATCAGTACGGGGATAGCGCAAATACGCTTCTTGACTGGAGCAACGGTTATTATCGAAAGAGCTACACACGGATAAGAGGTTCGATAGGGCGGTACAGGCGATGACGGTGATTTAATATTTTTCTTGTTATGAGTATAAGCTTGCCAGTTTATTCTGAAAACAGCGGCCAAGCACCGGTTCGTGTCCTCGCTGCAAAACCACCTGCACGAACGAAATAACCGTCGCATCTGTATGGTCGTGCTGTTCTGGATCTTACTTATTTACTAACATATTTACCGATTCGCTTTTCCGGATTTTCTGTTATTCCGAATGATTTCACCGCATGATCGAGCGTTGCCCAGCCTTGAACGATTCACCTGGTAACACGTAAATCCGGACATTAAAATAGAAAAAAATTACGAATTCAACCCCTGTGAAAGGTTCATTAATTGTCCCATTGGAGCCTTTGTCGTTAATTTGACCTCAGGTTAAAATTAAGTAACATAATTTTATTAATCTACTAGATTATAATGTAATTTAATAAATGCAACTAATATTAGTTTGCATATTTATCGTGAACAATAACAGAGTGTTCTTGACGTATGTACTCTTTGTGTGTACAGGATGAGGCATTTAAAACAGGCCAGCCAACTAACTTTTGTAACTTTCGTGATGGACAAAATGTTTTACGTGAAGTGAATGCTATTTCTCAAACTCTGTTCGACCAATATTGAGTTTAGTATTATACCACACCATGAAGGACTTCAAGATCTACAATTCAGGTTTTATTTACTGCAACGCAAATTGAATTAGCGATGTAAACGAATGAAATAAGAATTATAAGCCTTCAAAAGTTTTAAATGAGAAACTTGCAATCCACAGTTGGCCAGGACTCTATACAGGATGATCCACGTAATTGTTACAAGTCACAGCTCTTTTCTCAGTGCAATTAGAAGGAATTGTTAGAAGAACACGATTAATGATTCAAAGAGTACCATATTTATAGGACTATATATATTTTGCAAGTGCAACGGTGCCTGCGCATTTAACAATTGAATTATCAGTTTCTAAATGGAAATTTATATTTTTTTTGCATAAATCGAATCCTCTCCTCATTCTGCGCAAAAAAGTATTCAGGTAAAGTGGTTGAGAAATGATTAGTTCACGAGATATTTTTAATAAATAAAAACGGATTCCTTAAAATTGTTTAGAAGATCTAAAAGAACAGACAAGACTACACTGTGCAACATTAACTAGATATCACCTTAATTCAGTTATGAAAACAATTGGAAAGGATTATATGAAATCTGTAGATTGCTGTGGGGGTGCGTTTGAGTATCACCTTTAATAAAGATATTTATTTAAAATATCTCGTGAAGTAATCATTTCTCAACCACTTTACCTAAATACTTTTTTGCGCAAAATGGCGAGAGGATTCGTTCTATGCCAAAAAAATTTACATTTTCAATTAAAAAGGTAATTTAATTGTCAAATGCACAAGCATCGTTGCATTTGCAAATAATATATGGTTCTGTAAATATAGTACTCTTTGAATCATTCACCTTTTTCCTCTAATAATTCTTTCTAATTGCACTGAGAAAAGAGCTGTGACTTGTAACAGTTGCGTGGACCATCCTGTGTTGGGACCTGGCCAATGACCGTAGCAGTCGAAGCCTCAAATGAAGGGTAAGGAGAAAAAACAGGGAACGTCCATTTTTATTCTAAAGTGTTCAACTTGAGAAAAAATTAAAATACTATAAAACAATTATTTCTCTGCTTATTTGTCTCCTGCTGCTTAACTAGAGTATAACCTTATGTTATAAACAATACACTTCAATTACTTGAACCTTGTCTCTTTACTGGTGAACTAAAATATTAAAAATTGATTTTCTTAATAAATCTGTTTTGTAACATTCCTCGTTTGTTCCCCTTACTCTTCAAATAAGCAATCGATCAATTTTTTGTGGATTCGCTCACTGAGAATGATAATGGATCCGTATGAATTACACGCGTAAACCGTTCAAAAACACCTTGCCGAAAATCGTGGACCAGTATAAGCGTTTTGGGAACAACGGCGAACAACGAGAATAAGAAAAAGCGTGTTCTATGCGTCTACGTGATTATTTCGAGAAGTCAAGGCGCCGAGACGCGTCCGCGTGTCTGACGGATGCCGCTAACGAGCACCGTTGACGATTGACAAAATATTCTAAGTGCCTGACCGAGCATAAGTGTGCCTGACTCTATAGCGTAGAAGCATGTAATTTCAAATCCGTGGCCATCGCGCGGAACAGAAATTGACGTAAAGCTACTAGATTGTCCCATACAAAGTGTTAAGTAAGTGCGTAATATAATAGTATTTTAAATATATTTCCAAGCTATGTACAAATTTTGTACATTAAATTGTTTTTTTTTTTTTGGTAGATATGACACACATCTTTGTGTTTGAAACTGTAACTCGTCTTTCCCAGTTAACCCTTTGAGCCCTGAAAATTTCGGTAAAAGCATGCACGGTGTGCTGAAATTTTCCGCAGTGGAACAACGTGTTAAACTGACTATTTCATTATAATAATGTGTATGATGTCAATTGTTCAGGTGTTTTAGTGCTCTAAAACTGTCAAATACGTAACGAAGCATGTATATTTTAATAATATGAGCTGAAGTCATAATTCATTCGAATACATAGCGGGCGATGAACAGCTGCGCCTGGGCCAGTACGGTGACCCGTAGCACACGGTGAACGATTTTCTGGAACGCATACATGCACTGTCGTCCACAAAGGGTTAACAGGTCTGTTAATTACTGCCTGGCATCGTCATTCGATCATCAAGGCTACGTACTTATTTTTTCTTTTTTGTTGAAAGCGAACAATCCCGAGAAATGGACAATAGAAAAGCGCAAAGAAGTCGGTGTTCCTGGAGCGCAGAAGGTGTTGAAGTAGGTATGCCAAGTTAAATATACGCGTAGGATGCGAAGGCAGGACAAAAAGCACTTCCTCTTGTCTGACGAGTACACTTCGAAGACTAAACGTAGGATGCGAGAAGGCGAAATAAGAATCTGTGTTCCCCACACGAAGTGCATCGCTTTTTTCCCGTTTCATCTTCCTTTTCATCTTTACTATTTTCATTATCACTAGACTGCGGATCTTTATGCAATTTAACATGTTCAGACATACGCAAGATGTACATGTTATAAAGTAGCTGAAATAAAAAGTACGTTTTGTGACATTTAAAGCGTAAAATACAATTTTGTCAAAGTTGTATTTCGTCAACTACATTAAAACAAAACTATTGATATCTAAACTTGTATATCTGCATACACATCCGCAGTCTAATTATCATTATCAATGCTACCATTCCGCATATTTCGTTACAACAATACTCCATTACCAAACGGATGTATGCACAATGCTCTGATTTTTCACTGTTTTTCAATGCAAGTTCCGTTAATCCGGTGATGGCCACGGGAGCTGTGGTCTTTCCTCACTCCAAGTCCATTCCCTTGTTTCAATTCCCTCCAGTTGGCTCCTCGTTCCCCCTCGGTCCATCATCATCACAGATTACAGCCTGTTTGAGGGGAATGGACCTAGAGTGGGGGAAGGCCGCCGCTCTGGTGGTCATCACTGGTGATGAGATAATCCAATGCACTTCTCAAACAGTTTTACATTAGTAACCCAATATAATCAAACCCAACACAACCCAATCATTTTAGAAACAGTTTTATATCAATTATCCATACATTACTTGTGTACGTTTCTCAAGATGTATGTAACAAAACACTATAAGGAAGATTCTGGGACATGTACAAATTAAGAAAAATAATGCAAGTATTGATTCGGGCTGGGACTGCTTGTCGAATTCATCTCTGTTCGAATATTTCAACGATTTGAATATAATTTGAATACTATTGGAATACTTGGATATTTTCGAATATTTGAGTATATTCGGAATTGGAATATATTCGAATATTTTGTACACAGATGAAATATCTAGGTATGCAAAACTTTGCAAATTTTCTTTTCTTTTAAAATATTAAATAACACTTCTACTTTGGTAGAGGCACACTAATAAAATTCACACTGTTCGGCTACAAGCAGTTTCTTCTCGCAATCACTATTTTTCCGGCTGTAGACAAGAAGTTGGCTGTAGACAAGAATCTTTTTCCTCGAAAGAAGAAGTTGGAATGTTTAAAAAGTATTTCGCAAATTATCGATTAATACTTTCTTATTTAAATAATAATATTCGAAGATTATTCGTATCATTTGAATACCTATGAAATACTCGAATATGAAATTATCTACGTAGCTCCAACTCTAATGAATACTTTCTTATTCGAATAATAATACTTTCTTATTGGGAGAATAATATTCGAAGTTTATTCGTAGCATTTGAATACCTATCAAATATTCGAATATGAAACTATTCATGTAGCTGTAACTCTAACGTATATATTCTTTTTCGAATAATCACACTCAAAGTTTATTCGTAGCATTTGAATGTAGCATTAAATACTCGAATATGAAATTATTCAAGCAATTTCGGTTCTAATATCGATAGCCACGTTGAGATCAGAAATCTGGATCCGTGATAAACACCGGCTGCATAATCCTATTCATCTTGGACACACACCTAGACTGTAACCGCCTCTTGTTGATGCTGGCAATGAGTTATGTTGACACAACATGACTTGTCGTGGGCGTCGTTGAATATTAAGAACATATTATGACAGACAGCGCGTGATGTACATCAAGAAAACTAGATAGCCGGTGAAAAATAATAATGGCTCACCGGATCATAAGCCGTGCGACAAGCAATTATAAAATGATCAATTTTGGAGTTGTATAATGTTAGCTGTACTTTTAGCAACACTTTGTCGATCTCTACGCTTAAGCTTGTTTGAAGTCCATCGATTCCTTGCACTTGCCAGAGCAAGCGACTCCGCTAATAACTCGGATCTGCGTGAATCTCGACGTCTATCGAAATCAAAGATCTCCTTTGGAAAAGTCGATATGTCAATAAACAACGTGTCAATCGTATTTCGCATAAACCTCGCCATGTTTCAACATGAACGGTCCTCTCGTGAAACGGAGCGCGGCGCAATATCAGTAATTACAAGATGTACAGCACGACAATTTAATCGTGGACTCCGGGGGCGTGGCCGAAACAGAGACGCGATATTAACGGGAACAGAGTACAACCTTGTAAACTGACAACGGATTACTAACTGTTTAGTAACAATTCGGTTGCGTTGGTTCGAACACTATGGTTGACGCTGGTCGCGGACTCGAAATGAATTACGTACGGTTATTATAAAACAAGACTAAACAAAAAAATTAAAAATATAATGTGAAATTATTCGCAGTGTTTACACCGCGTTAAGGTTCAGAGCTTCAAAAGTTTCTCAAAAATCGTAGCGCGTAGTATATCTTACTATAATAAGAAAGAGAGTTATATGCAGTATAACTATTTCACTATATTACTATACGATTACTTCATTACATTGTCAGTGTGCCAGTTTTACTATATTGCTACGTTGTCATTGTTGCACGACGTTACTGCTACTACTGTACTATACTGCCAGATTACTATTGTCATAACTAAAGTATTGCTCTATTTTATTATAGTAGACAATACTCAAGTATTCCTACTATATTGTTTGAAACACCACATTATCACTGACAAATACTATCATTTTTATTATTGTATCGTGCTGTTACGATACGTAGCTACACAATACTGTCACTGCAATGCTATAACATAAGTCACAACTTCTATTCTGCAAGTATAGCCATTACTATGTATTATTATTACAACTATTCTGTAATAATATATGAGCCCTTTATTTTGGAAATGGTGTACGTCACATTTCCAAAAAGTCTTACTATTATAATAAAGAGATAGAGTTTGTTTGTATGTTCGCAAAAATCTCATAAATTACTAAACCGATTGTTATGAATTTTTCACAATAGCTTCTTTACATTTTCCGGAGTGTCATAGGCTATACTTCATCGCGAAATAAATAATATATAGAGATAAAAACATGGGATAAGTTTTTGTCGGCGTGTTGGCGAGGCGTTCACGGGACATAGTTCACACACAGCCGCTAGATGGCAAAGCTCGACGGCCGCGCACTCGAAAGAGAATTCGCCTTCCTACAAGATACAAAGAAAAACACAATACTCCGAATTCTATACGCAGAAAAATCGTGAACGAAGCAGCATCCAGGGCATGCTAGTGTCGAATAAAATAAAAGTGATCTGCGAAACGATGCAAAGTTAATCAAATCCTACCCACGTCAATCATTTCTAAGACTCTTTCACATTTGTAAGGACTTCAAGTGAATAGAGATCGTTTCACTTTTTTAAAACAATAATATTTAATAATAACTGTCAATATCCTTGCTGTATGTTAATCGCTCTGTCAATATATGTTACTGTCACAAAGTCTCAGGGGAAACTCACGCTCTGCCATCCACTTGACGCTCGAATCTGACTTTTGATTTTTAGGGCCTAGGAAGAGTTCGACAAAATTGTTGCACGCATCGAGTCGCATTCGTTTAGAACAGAGATCTACATATTTTTACCCAATGTAATCAAACGCAATCCAATTATTCTTAACTCTTTGAGGACGATGGATGCATATGTGTATGCGTTCCGAAAAATCGCTGACTGTGTGCTACGGGCCACCGTACTGGTCCAAGCACATCTGTTTATTGTGCGCTATAAACCTGTGTCTTCGTATGAAATATTACCTCTGCTTATTTTATTAAAATATATATGTTCCGTTACATGTTTTGCAGTTCTGGAGCACTAAAACAAACGAACAATCGACATTATACATATTATTATAATGAAATATTCAGTTTAACACATGTTCTATCGCGAAAAATTTCAGCACAAGTTGCACGCTTTTTCCCGAAATTTCCAGGGCTCACAGGGTTAAACCAGTTTATCCATCTCGATTTATCATTAGGCAGTGAAGGATTAGCTCGAAGCCGTACAAAATAATTCGAAAATGGGACTCATGGGCGTGATGTGGTTGCTATCGAATGAAGTACCTTTTATCATCACGGTGCTACCATCGGAGGTGTTACCATTTTTTTAGAACACGAAAATCGTGACACTCAATTGTCTTCTCTTTCTTCTTTTTTGTATGTAACGTCCGGAGAACATATCACTTTAGGTGGATTCCGAATATCATGCATCACCGATTTTTAACCTTTTTTATCTCATGGGACACATAAACTAATTACTAAAATTCTACGGCACATAAAAAAATATATTATATTTTTTAGCCGATCTGACAAAAAGGTATCCTTTTTTGACTAAGTTACAAAAAAATAATACTTTTTTTCGTTTTTGCTCCAAAGTGGAAATAAGGTAACTATTTTTCCCATTATGCATTAAATGACATTTAATGATATGCAAAGAGAATTTCGTCCACCTTCCTGTTTGAAAAATCTGTTTAAAACCTCCTGTATTTATGTTACTTTGTAATAAAAGAATAATACTCAAAATTATTTAGAACAATAGTTAATTATTATTTTTCTTTGATTTAGATACCTTTAATGAGATATCTGACCTTGGCGTTGTATCAGTATGTCAACTAAACTGTAAGTTTTTTCGTCATTGGTACACGATTGTTATTTGTAAGCATTGCTGCCACACCACATTAACTTGTATTAAAAAATTTTAGTCACACTTGTGGACCTCTCGCGGCACACCGGTTGAAAATCGCTGCCATACATCAACAACATAGAAGTACTCAAAGTTGGAACGAACCGTAGCCACCAGCTCGATTTCTAAACTGTAAATCACAGTCAGTATCAACTCTTATGGTGATTTATAATAGTTGGGGGATTTACAGTTTTAGATGAATTCCGAATTTATCGATAACAACACAGATGCACTGAACATTAGGAAAAACCTTGGCCAGGGAATGGATTTGTGGGCTCATACAGGTGAAATCGTACGATGTACTTCTTCTTTGTATGTAACCCAGCATCAACAGTTACGGCGATTTAGCAGAGAGGGCTATAGTTTTAGATGGATTTCGAATCACCATGTGTCAATAACAACGCAGAAGCACTGAAAACGGTCAACAATCTTAGCACTGACTGTGGCCAGCTGTTGTTAAAAATCCAATGTCTGATTTTTCGGCACGTTGCAATTATTTTACGGTGAACGGCTAAAATCGTGTTGGCTAGAATCCAGAAATTGTTTCACGATGACTATAGTCGCTTGCAGTAAGAAAAGGATTCCTTTTTTTAAAAAAGTCTACATATGTCGACTCTATAAAGTAATCTGTCCTCCTTAGTTAAAATGTCCTACGAACCATTATTTCATTTTTCAAGATATTTCGAAATATTTGGAGTTCGACACGTTTTCTACATTTTTTGCAAAGTTATAATATCCTACGTGCTTTGTAGGGATGTAGAAACAATTTAATTTATTCGTCCTAACTGTTTTTCGTATGGTTTTTAATATAAATTAAAAAAAAATGAACAAAAAATATCATACAAAATTTCTGTTAATAATTAGTGGTTCGCATATTCGAGTATCGAAACATTTGCGTACATATAGTGGTGTGCAAAAGTTTCCGGACACTTCATATTTCCAATCGTGCTTTAAACAATTCATAATAAATTTAGATATACGTACACATTAAAAAATGAAAAGAAGGATCACGCATTCCATCTTTATATTCTGTTTGACCTATTTTTCAACATAATGTCAGGTTAAGACACAGTTTATTAGTCATAAACAAATGTAAGGGTACAAAATGTACTGCCCGGAAACTTTTGCATGCCACTGTAGTTCAATAAAAAAATCGCATGTTAATAGTGTTCATAGTTCCCCCAAAAAATTCTCAAAAATAGACGATATTCAGGACCGTCAATCTGTATGTACCTCGAGCCTTTTGTATCGTTTCAGTACGACTCTAAAAAAAATGCAATTCGCTGCGCTTTGACATGAGCATGTTTTCATAGGTCCACGTATGGAAATCAAAATTTCTACGGCTGTCACTTTGTAAACACTTCCGACGGTCGCAGGCGATTTTCTTGTAAAGAGAACAGTGCCAACGCTGGGTGGTTCCGCTATCAAATGGTTGAACGCCTTCGAAGACGAATGTCTCTCGTCTCTTCCCCGATTTCATCCTCTCATCGTCACCCCTTTCTCCTTTCCACTTCCTTTTCCTAGCCGGGAGCTTTCAAGCCCCATTACCGTCGCTTTGAAACACGCCACAGCGGTCCAATGAGCTTTTTTATTGCTCTATTATTGGCCCCGGCTCGAGGGTCTCGCAAAAGATTGCCGTACACTTCGGCAAAAAGCTGTCTCGTCTACTCGTTTACAGTTCTAACCTCCTGCACGGGCAACATCTTCAATCTTGTCGTTACAGTTTCCCGATCCACCGATATATTCCATTAGTAGAGTAAGTGTACTCAATATGAGACTCCATTTATGTTTTCTTTAACACTGTGAGTGCCACGTCACCC
Source organism: Macropis europaea (assembly GCA_916610135.2). NCBI lineage: Eukaryota > Metazoa > Arthropoda > Insecta > Hymenoptera > Melittidae > Macropis > Macropis europaea. The sequence continues at coordinate 24,779,377 of OU744345.1, forward strand.
ATATTTGGGTGACACATAGATTCAACCATTACTTATTCGATCATGTATAATAATAATAAATGTACCTAATAAGATCTAATAGAAAAAGTAAAAATATACTAAAAAGTACTCATATTATTGATTAGAAAGTGTAGAATTTATGGTTATATTTGATTCGTCTAAAAATTTCGAAAGATTGTCGTTTCCAGCTAATGTAGCGTAGCGCTCAAAGTGTTAATAGCGGGTAATACAAAGGAACAAAGTTAAAAATCTTTTCGTTATTACGCTCATAATTTGTTTATTCGTAAGTAAGAATAATATTAACGGGATATAAAACATTTATTAAGAAATGAAGAAAATATTAACGAGTACATATAGTTTTCAAAAGGAGTTTCTAATATAAGTCCCTGTCATTTTGAAGCAACAGTCTTCCAAAATCACCTATTTTTTGCTTTTTTAAGGAAATTGGGACGTACACAATTAACGTCTCTGGCCCCGCAGTATTCATGAGCCCTTCTGTAACACTTGGTGCATTGAACTCACTGTTCACTATCATAATCATCAGAATAAAGACCGGAACAAAATAAACATTCTGCGTCGTTGTCATAAAATTTTTGATCCTGAGCTATTACAAGTGAGTTCTTCTAGAATGCTATCCGGTTGGAAAACGAATTATAAACGTTGAAATTTCCGCTTTTGAATAATAATCAGGGCTTTCAGCGAACTATTAAAGCTGAAAGCAAGCCGAATCATCGTGTTTACACAAATGCAACATGGTTTCTCGATCACTCGTTTCCGGAACGAGGGTCACACCTACCCGGCGACATTTTCCTGTTCTGCTAAAATCGGTGGGCGGATCGTAACCAGGAATCGTTTCCGTTGCTCGTTAACACCTCACCATTTTCTCGAAACATCTATAACAGACCGTGAAAATGTTCCTTTACACGATGACACGATAACTTGCCACTCATAACACGTAATTACCGACCTTTATGTCAGCGAAACTTCAATATTAAAATTTGAACGTTGAAAAGGTGCTGCCGCACGAATTGGCTAACATCAACAAAAATTATATCTAATGGACGAACACATAAGTGAAAAAAAAAGATTCCCGCCGGTCGTAATTAACATCCGTTAAATTTCAAGGGCCAAAATGGCTGCATCTACGGAGACCTTTCAGAAGTGGGTACAGTAACATTTATAATTATTTGATTAGTTTTTTAGAAACTATATGAATAATATATAGCGCGAGGCATTTAAAACAGGCCTCCCAAATAACTTTTTCATTTTTTTTGAGAGGAAAAAAGTTTTTCAGATGACCGCTGCTTGGTTTCGAGGGGAAAGCTGTGCAGTGTGATTGTTTTTGCTGTATGTCTGAAGGACACGATCATCAGTACTTTTTTCAATGAAATGGTGTATATTTTCTCTATATTTTAATAGATTGTGTTAAGGGAAATATGACGATCTAGATGCAAGGTTATTCAACGTAATACAAGGTCAATTATGAAAAAAAAATGTATGATAGGATTGCGATTCTCAAGGATAGTGACTGAGACCAGCTTTTGACGCAGATATATTTATGTCTTATATCGCCAGAACTTTATATTTTAAATTAGAATAGACTATACTGACAAGGGAACATACCGAAGTGAATTTTTTATTATGGGCCGACATTCACGTGGAAAGGGTGAAAACAACCCTCAAAGTTGAGGGTGAGAAACATATTTGGTCGACTATCTTGAAAAATACTAGAGCTAGAAGAAAGACGTAAGTTGCAAAATTGTGTATTATTTAAAAAGGAGTGCAGCTGTGCAAACAGATACCAAAAAGCTCTATTTGTTTAAATAAAATACTAAAATATAGCATTTTTGGTTAATTTTTCCGGCCAAATGTTAATCTGTTTTCCTGTACATTTTTCTTTTGTTTTAATGACACACTGTTAAATTATATTCTGTTATCAAAGATAAAAATAAATAATTTTTATGTTAACAGGAAGGAACAGAGCAATGATATGCAATTCAGAGTAAGCAAATGTTATTTGTGGTATAATTTAGCACCATTTCAGGTTTTTTAATAGATATAACATTTCCACTACATGATATCCTTGAAGAACATTTCATTCCTGCACGGTTCCAAATATTCAGAAGCGTGACAATTCTTTTACAAACATTCGAACAAACTTTGCGTTTCCATAAGTTTTTCTCAATAATTACCTGCAGTTTCTTCGTGTCCCTTTAGAAGGGACATTCGAGTTATTTGCTACATTTACAATGTCCCTTTAGAGGGGGCAGTCGAGTGCAAAGGGTTAAAGAACTAATAAAAAGAAAAAAGTAACAAAAAAAGCAGCTCAATTATGAATGGAACTGTAGATCCTGTGTTGAAGAGACCCCACACCAGGCCCTCAGAAGGCGTCAGACCTGTCGGCGGTGGGTGGATGCGTTCCTGAAGACGGACGGCTTTTTTACGTGACGCCAGACGCTCCTTGCGCCTCGTCAAAATGTCAACGACTTGACCGATGGATCGACGAACGATTCTCGAAACACCGTCTGGATCACGCTTTCGCATAGAACCCCGTGATCGATTGAGAATCTCCGTGATCGAGGAAAGGGGTATCGAGTGTCTCCCTACGTGCCTCGCCTCTATTTTCGGAAATTTACGATTCGTGGGCGGCATTAAATACCTGCGCATTTCAAACGCTAACTGGGTGTTTCTTAATTTATAAACGAGCAAACTGTCCCAATACGATGTACCATTTTTTTCTTTTTTTTGTTAACTCCAATCATCTTTACAATTTGTCCTGAAGGGACATTTGATAAATGGTTCTAACGGGCTTTTGTACTTAGGTATAGCACGTACATGCTTTCTCAGTAGAAAGTATCTGTACAAATAAAAATTTTAAGTGCAGCGTTTTACTGTTGAAGAAGAAAAGTTGTTGGGGTGTCTTTTGTGCAGTCTTCTGGGTAGGTTGACTGTGTACAGTTCATCAGCTGAATCGTTAGGATGATTAATTAATCTAGTTTTATATTTGCTACTTAAGCGTATTATTTCTTCTGCTACTGCTCTGCTTTTTAGGTCTTTACGGAGTTCGTCATTTCGCACGTACCAGGGTGCGTTTACTATCGTTCTAAGTACAATGGACTGTAATGCTTCTAGTTTTACTATATGACTTTTAGCAGCTATGCCGCGTAGCTCGATACCATACGTCCAGATGAGTTTGATAATTGTTTTATATATTAGGAATTTGTTGTCTGGACTTAATTTTGTATGTACAATACGCGTCAAAAATGAGGTATAAATTATACAAACACAAGTTAACAGTCGAACGGCGGAGGTGGGCCAATTTGACCCGTATTCTGTCTGTTATAAGACGACTCATATATTGTTTATATCATCGATGTTGCACTGATCCCGAAATTGCACTTTATCGTTTCGTCTCGCTCACTCGATGTTTTCATTGACTCTCTTTGTCGCATAATAGACCTAAAGAAATACATACATACGTTACAGAGTAGGAACTTTACGATGAGGTGCAAAGCAATAAGCAAGTATTATCACAAAAAAATAATCATTTAATATTCATACTCTGGAGGACAGAAGATTGGTGACCGATTTGCTTTTTCTTTTTAAAATCATTAATAACTACTCTAACAATCCTAGCCTCCATCATTTGTTGAACGTCAATGCTCATATGCATCACTTTAGACATGCCCAACTATTTCGTTCCCCATCTACACCTCCAGATTTGGGCATTCAGATCCACTATATAGAATTTGTAATTTAGCCAATAGTTTCAGCGTTAAATTTAACTTTTCTTTCGGCTCTCCTGATACTTTCAAAAACAGTGTTTATAAATCGCTATGTCGGTTTATGAACACTCAAACCGCGTTAATTTAGCGTTTTCACTATTACTGTAGTATGTCTAAAATGAGTTGTTAGTCTATGCTGTAACAGTCTTTTTCATGTATTATGTATACTACCTATCTCTACGCTTTCAATTATTGTCCAAAAAGGGATTTTCCCGTATACTGAAATAAATTAAATTAAATTTCATTTTTCTGTCCGTAGTAAACACAATAATGAAAATAGCATCTCAGAATTACAGTTCGCCCGAAAGTTACAGCAATTTACACAACAGTTTGCGTCATATCGTCTGTATAATCAAAAACCCGTGGGCCACATGGAAATTAAATCTGAAAATCACACCGTTTCGGAGGAGTGAAACAAGAAACACACTGTATCGTTCTGCTATCAACGGATAGTTCCCTTCTTCCGCCGAGTGACAAAATCAGCTCACCTCAGACTCTTCGTAGTTCCCGGAATACTTTTCACCGTTGGAAGAGGAATTCCAACGGATCCTGAAGAGGCGAGATACAACCAATCATCGCCGTTAATCGAATCAGTAGACATTCTTCCCCTCGTAAGATCGCATTGTTTACGCGACGTGGCCGTGTCACCTCGTCTCAGAATGAGATCGCATAAATAGCCGTACGGGCCTCTCGCTCGACGCTAGTCATCGCACCGGATTCATTGTGAGCCACATCGAATTTCTTTCTCTTTCACCCCGTCCCTCCTGACCATCCTATTCCCACTGTTCAGACAGGAATCCCTGCAGTATGTGTCACTGTTGTGACGCAGCAACACGAACACGGGAGGAAGGTAGCAACGAAGGGAGGATGCGAGAGAGCAGTCAGCCTCATTGTGCGATCGAAAAATGACCACACGGATTTTTCTCTCGGTTCCATTGAGCCCTGGAGAGGCTCGAGAGACTCGAGTCACTCTCTCCCGTTTCTTCCCTGCACCCGTTCTCCCCGTCGGTTCATTCATAATACCATCGTCGAGTGGAGGCCCGAAGTGGACCGGATGGTATTTCGTTTTCTGACAGGCCAGCGTTGATCCTCGTTCGAATTACGAGTGCCCGGGAGCTGGGGTATTTTGCTTATAGTATAAATAATCGGACCGATAGGCGGGCCGGGAGCCGTCGAATCACTGACTTTTCGGCGATAGAAGGTCGCGATTCGTTCGCTTCTGTTATCCTCGAATATCATTATTCATCACTCTCCCCGTTCACTGCTGCGAAAAGTTCATCTTGTGACTGCGGACCGAATGCTAGTCTTGTTGCGTTAAATACTATACAGTCACCCCTGAAAGAATTTGGACAAGGTAAACAGTCGTAAAGAAATGTACAGTAGAACCTCGATGATCCGAACACCTATTACCCGACAACTGATCATCTTATATCAGTTATAAGCTACAATTATCACTAGTGAGACTATATACTTAATTCTACATCACTGTATATTTTATGTATGTAAAATAAAATTATTATCTTCATGCAGAATATAGTTGCAATGTGAGTCATCCTGTTGCTGGCTACAGTTCGGATAATCGAGGTCCTACTGTACTTTTATTGTAATCCATTCACTGTTGCGCGCCAGTATTATAGCTCCCCGCTAACGAGGAGAGCTCTCGAAGTGGTCGTCTCAGACTTTAATGAGCCCTTTTATGTTGATAGATCATGTTATTACGAATCTATATTACGAACTCTATACACGGTTTTAGGCGCAGACGGTCAATACTCTATAGTTTAAGAAATATTTAATGTAAAAAGAAACTCTGCGTAGCAACTTTGCGCCTAGCCGACTACTCTACGCTCATGTACATACTTGAAAGCTGTTGTCACAGCAGAGCAGACAATCCCTATCGGAATTTTGACATTAAATATCTTTTAAACCATTGCCCCTCTGCGACCAAAATCATGTATAAGGTGATCTGGAGAAATGTCTCGAGAAACATTTAATGCTTCCATATACAGTGGATGGACAAAATAATGGAAACATTGCTTATAAGTCGTGTATTGTGTAGTTGAGATTAATTAGCAAATAAACAATATTTTGTTTTAGCTAGATTATATATATACGCTGTGCAACTGTCTCCAGTCTACAGTTTGTCTGTGGACAGCGTGCTGTTGTGTTAATTGTGAATGATGCTGGACTTTACAGATTTTCAAAGAGGGCAAATTGTTGGTGCCTGTCTAGTTGGAGCATCTGTAACAGAAACCCCTAATTTATTGGGTGTAGCTAGAACTGCCCACTCTTGGTTTGAGGAGCACGAAGACGGAGTTAAGCACCCAATCCAACCTACCTTGGCCAGTATAGTACCAGGTTTTAACATTATCGAGCCTCTATGGTCTGTTTTGGAAAGAAAAGTTAGGGCCAGATATCCTCCTTCAGCTTCTCTAAAAGAACTTGAAGAGTTTCTGCATGAAGAATGGTATAATATCCCTTTAAACATTGTTCAGGATTTGTATGATTCCATTCCCAGGAGAATTCGGGCTGTATTAGACGCCAGTGGTGGTCCTAGATGATCAAATAAAGAATTTTCGTAATGTACGAAGTGTTTCCATCATTTTGTCCAACCCCTGTATGTACAGTAGAAGCTCGATAGTTGCAGTCTCGATACTTACGAGCGAATCTCGTTCGTTGCATTCCACCAACACACGGCGGGGATGGTCGTTTAATTACGAATAAAGCAAATCAAAAGTAGAAGAAGAAGCGTAGATTTTAGGCTTCTCGCAAGCGATTGGTTACCTCGTATGGGATATTATACTATTCTTCATGCAGAAACTGTTCAAGTTCTTTTAGAGAAGCTGGAGGAGGATATCTGGTCCTAACTTTCTTTTCCAAAACAGACCATAGTGGCTCGAGAATGTTAAGGTCTGGTGACTGTGCTGGCCAGGGTGGGTGTTACCCTCGTCTCCATGCTCCTCAAACCAAGATTGGACAGTTCTAGCTATACCCAATAAATTGGAGGTTTCTGTTACAGATGCTTCAACTAGACGGGCACCAACAGTTTGCCTTTTTTGAAAATCTGTAAGGTCTAGTATCATTCACAATTAACCAACAGCACGCTGTCCACAGACAATCTGAAGACTGGAGACAGTTGCACAGCGTATATATAATCTAGTCAAAACAAAATACGATCGCAGTGTGTATAACTTCAAGACTACTAATCTCAACTACACAATACAGTAAACTCGCGTATAACGCGAATTCCTACAACGCGTAACGTATTAACCGCGTTGTACGGGAGTCTACTGTACACGAGTTGTAAGCAATGTTTCTATTTTTTTGTCCTTCCCCTGTATTTTGTATTTCAGTTCGCAGTTGTTTCCGGTATACCGAAGAATTCGTATCCAAGGTCTGCGTTTATTTGGCTTTTTAAAGAGGCGGGCCCGTCTCGCGACTTTTCAATCGTCTCGACACCATCGACGATCCTCGCGACATGGTGCCGTGCCGTCTGCGAGGGTACGGGATTCCATTGGAATTCATCCTTTCCTCGTCAAATATTTGCTTTCTCGCGAGGTGCTCGAATACGCTCCGAGTCGCCCCGTTGGTCCCTAACGTTGACAAGGAATGGATATACTAATGCCCTCTGGTATTTCAGAACTATACCTATAGTACAGACACCGAAGGCATCTACTTCAAGGTCCCTTTTCTTAATCAGCTGAAATGCAGCAAATGTGGAGCTCCACCTTGAAGGTCTTATAATCTTAAAAATTGAAATGATTGTGAAATATAATAGACATTGTATGCTAGGTAAAGGAAACAGCACTTGAGAGAATTAAGAGGGGGACTTACCTTGAAGAGCCTAACCTCTGCACCACTACAATAATACCACATACCAAATGATTCACCTGTGCTGGTCTACACATAGTGTGTCCAATTTTAATCGAGGAAGGAAAAAGGCATTTTAACATAAAAATCGTTTTACTACTAAATTGTGCCATTTGTTGTATAGAAACATCACACATTCATAGTCAAAATTGTGTGAAGACGATGTTGCGTGTCCTGTCTGTTCGTGGAGAATACGACTTACAATCTTTTGGATATTACAAGAGTCTGAAGCAGATTGGAGAAATGTTGGCTTCGTTATTCGGAAAATGACTGAATTTGAAGATTGAAAAAAATTGAGAAATATAGCTTGGCTATAGGTGAAGTTCAGCAACTGTGGTGTGTTCTCGGATTTTATTGGGTATGGGGTAAACTTAATTCAAGGATCGAGAGGGCAAGAGAATCATTGAGTAGGACGATTCTTGGAAATGAGAATTATTTAAACACTTAGCAATTTTGGGAAATCAGGGAAACCTTCACGCTGATTGTTGGGTGTAAATGAGGATGATTGGCAAATTCTAGTTCTTCGTAATCTCTCCTTTATAGACTGCTTTAAATTCTGCACATGTACATGAATGGTTCCATACGGAACAGACGAGTTAAATCTTGACGTCTTCAAATGACAACTGAAGTTAACTGACAACGTAAAACACCATTTCGGTTGTATGGTCCAGGTTACACAATATCCGTTCTCATTAACTTCTGCTGTCGAATCTACAATAAAATTAACGAATCTGAAATGCTGTCCGAATTTCAATATTTTAGAGTGTGTAAATCTACCAATTTTTCTTCATAATTTGTACAATGTAAATTAATTTCAAATAATAGGTTGCAACAAATTAGATGTCTTAAAACAAGCTGGCTATATTTGGTCTCTGTTTAAATGATATAATACTGCAGCAGCCAGATTCAACAATATTCTGTCAACAATTAAACCTCATCCTGCTATTCATGGAGCAATTCTCAAGTAATGAGTTAACTCCTTCTGTTCAGCGAGCAGGTTAACGGAGAATTAAATAAACTGAACAGTCGATACCGAATGTTCCGGCGGCAGAAGAAAAGATAAAAGAAACGTAGCAATAATAGTCATTTGGTTAGATCTCGTCGGATATACACGACAGTCGAAAATCGTATTTTTACTTGTCCCGTTTCTTCGGGTAACTAGACGGCTTGGCACCTAGCACGGTGCTATCATCGGCTGGCTGGCAGCTATTCTACTTCCGGTCGATTCGTCGATCCGCGGAACGTTTTATCGTTGATTTATTTCTTGTTTGCTTTCTCTGCTCGTGCGGACACATGGCGAACGATCGATTTATGTACGCCTATAGAGGGACGAAATCGAGAGATCGTCTCGACGGCGATCACGACACGTCGAAAAAGCAGGACACGCGGTTCGCGTGTTGCGTCACACGTGCCTGCGGATCGTTCTATTCTCAGAAATTCATCGACGACAAAATGCAACGTTATTTCAGTCGATCGTGGCGATTAATCTGATCGAGGAAGTAACAGCCTTGAGGGTTATGCTGCTGTAATTTTTTTATTCAATAATATCAGCAATCAGAACTACGCGATGGCGTAGGACCCAGTTATTTGAGGCTTATGCGTGGTATGATGAGGGCACTTCCAATGAGGAGACCTCTTTCCTCTCACCTGTGATCGATTGGCCAGAGTCTTTTCAATCTACGGTGGTTTTGTTGCTGTAGGAGTGGCTGCACATGGGGGTTGGTGTGTGTTTCTTATTTGTTATGGTGTTTCACGCTTCTACTGTAAAATTGTGTAAAAATTGAACATTTTTTTTTATTCTTTTAACATGTTGACTGCCACGGTGGTCAACCGTGATCGACGCTACATTTTTTAGAATGATTAAAATAAGATGAATATCATCGATTAAAAAATTTCGAACAATGTAAACAATTAGAGAACATTGTGAAATACAGAGTGCGCTATTCAACAACTAAAAATTTTTATTAAAACATAATATTTTATAAAAATTAAATACGACGATGTACTATACCTAGAATTATGAAAATTCTATTGTGGCTCCCAGGGCAAAACATGTAAAACTTATGTTACTGATTTCTTTTTTATTATTGCATTTTTGCCACTGTTTTAAATGTTAAGTTTACTATTATTGTCAAAATACCTTAAAGAAATTTATGTTAGTGTTAAGAGTGAATGGCGAGCGGAGCTATGAAAGACCCTGGAATATCTAGAATCATATTATTGTAAATCTGTGTATATGTACTATTGAGAATCAATAAACAATCATTATTATCATTATTATTAACATATAAAACTTGCGTGGCAGGCAGCGTGTTAAAAAATAGTTTCAAGTCTTAAAATTGATGTGCAGAAGGTCCTATATGGACATTCAGAACATTCTTTGAGGTATGGTGTTTACAGTGAACTTGCACAGTGTGTCCAGTCTCTGGTGCGACTACTGCCGAAAAAAAAGTATAAGACGCCAATTATTTTGTGTTTTTATGTTTATTATTCAAAATATACTCTTTCCGAGTCAATACAACGTCGAAGGCAGTTACAAAATTTTCCGAAGCATTCACTGTACTCCGCTTTCGGAATCACCTTTGAAACTGCGGTAGAAGCCCTTTGGATGTCCTGAATGGTGCCACAATGCTGTTTTCTCATTACCAACTAGAGTTTTGGAAATGGCCAGAAATCACACGGAGCCAAATTTGGCGAATAGGGGGAGTGTTTGAACGCTGTGATGCCTTTTCTAGCCAAGAAATCGCTTACAATCTAAGATTTGTGCGCCAGTGCATCTGTTGGATGACCAACAACCTTTATTTATGACTACGTCCAACTCATCGTCTACACTGAGTCAACTTGTTTACGTGAAACTCTCCAAGCTGAATACTGTCTGCAAACGAACGCTACCCTTAGTCATTAAGGGCCAAGTTCGTCTAGGCTGATCATCCATACCCCTTCCCTTTCCCTAAAACATTACATATACGCCTAGGAATTAGCGAATTCAGACAGATTCTTGTGCAACGCCACAACGTATAGCAAAATAAACCTCTTCTTCGATTTTAAAAGTATTGTACTCGATTCCACGACACGGAACCCAAAGCTGTTTTTTCGACGAGCGTCAATAAGGTACTGTTATATTTCACCTAAAAACTAGTGATGCAGATACGCTAGTGCCTTGAAATTTTAGGTGGTCATAGCTGAAATGTCAAGCTTCATAACACTATAATTCATTAAGACATAGCGCTGCAGGAGAAAACAAAATCAGTGGCACCAGAGCCTGGATAGTTCGTCTATGTAGTACCTACGCGTAGGTGCACGTTTCTAAACTTTTTACGCGTATTTCTCGAAATTATGTTTTTCGAAATGGGGTACATGATGTATTAGACCACGATTAACGGATTGTCCTGAAGTTTGAAACACATGTTCAGGAAAATAGTAGTTTTCTTTTGACGGACGGTTCTTTTTATAACATTTTTGCTTTAGAAGGTATATAAAAATATAATAGCACATCATTTATATGGAATCCCTGACAAATAACTAACGCCATAAGGAATATTAATGGAAAAAATAAGCTCGAAATTATTAAGACCATCCAAGAAACTTACACAGATCTTACTGATAAGGCAAACACATAATCTTAACGTGGATTCCCTCGCACCAATGTATAGCTGGTAACGAAAAAGCTGACTCCTCCGCAAAAGAAGCAATATCCGTGCCGTCAATGGAAATCACAAAACAAATCCCTTACGAAGATCTCGTAAATACAATACAAGCTTCCGCAAGAGTAGAATGGAACAGATTATGGAGTACGACCAAAAGAACAAAAATCCACGATACAGTACAAGATTTTTACCAACCAATACCGAACTGCAACATGAGCAGGAAAGACATGGTAATTATGACGAGACTTAGAAGTGGCCACTCCAAAATGACTCATAAACATTTAATTAAAAAAACGGAACTACCTATCTGTAACCATTACAACCAAGAAATGTCGATAAACCATATATTATACGAATGCAGAAAATTCCAATTTCAAAGACGAAAGTGTAAATTAAAACCAAACACGGCCTTGACATCACAGGATCACATAAAAGGTACCCTACATTTCCTGAAACTTACTAACCTGTACTATAAAATCTAATAACTTGAACTAAATGTAAGATAATTTACCTAAGTTCTTCGCTAATGACCTAGCAGCAGATGCAACGTAAAGCCTGAAAATTGTGAAAAACTTCAACAATCTTCTTATTATCAATTTTGAAAAAAACAAGGTAAATCTACTTCAAAAGGGAAGGAGTATAAAAGACTTTATAAAAGCAATTCGTAAATTATATAAAAACAAAATTGTAAAATAATCTATATGAAACGCATAATGTAACAAAAACGCGACTGTAAAATAACAGTAAATAAAGTACACCATTTAAGAATTCATATCATTCAAAGAATACGAACCTCTTCTAGAAAGGTGCAAATTTATCGAAGTCGTTAGACTATATCCTGATTCATGAATTTTTAATCAAATTACATCTGCTGAAAGTTTCATTAACAAATCGGCTATTTCATGAGCAAGAACCTAATATTTCGAATACCTTAGTCAGTCTCGGGAGTTAGTAACCGGCACGGGTTCCAATTCGCGTCTGGAAGCAAGTTCGCGGGAAAAAGCGGGACGGAAAGGAAGAGGGTGAAAGGAAGCGAGAGAAGGAGGACGTTCTGTGTTGGTTTTGGCTCGAAGCCTCATTTTGGTGGCAGTACGGATAGAAATATCGACCGCTAAAATAATTCGACGACAAAGAGCGGTGATCCAACGACAGGTCGGCAGACGGGGATCCCCCGATTGGCGGGCTTTTTAAACCGTCCCGCTCTCGAAAATAGTTCGACGAAATTTTCGGTTCGCTCTGCGCGTTGTATCCGATGAAAGGCCTCTGTTTTATGGGTCGCGGTTCAATCGAAATTCTGCGTGTCCGAGCAAACGAGTAACAGAATGCCTTACAAAATGAAAGTTTAACGGTACGTTCGGTCTGATATATGAAACCCCGACGATGGATTCTTCTCTGAAAAGCGTCGTACGCCACAAACGACACGGTATCTGAGAATTTGCAGTGACAAATTCCCGTTAAATGTACGCAGAAGCGAGTGGCTAAGATAGGTACCCTTAACGACTTTTTTCAAATCATATACGATACCGTTCACAAGCTCTAGGACGCTGGCTATTTTCAAGAAAATTCGATTTTCATGCATAGCAATGTTACTACAGTTGGTCACAAAAGTATCCAGCCACTTAGGTACTAGGTTGGTGCAAAAATAATTGCGGTTTTTGTTATTTTAAACTTTGATGCTTATTATGGGATAAACTTTTATACAACTATGTTCATGTAATATACCATTTTAAAGCACGAAATTCGATCTACTGATGTATGCTAATGGTTTTATTTTTACTGTTTATTCTTGTTTATTTTAGGCTGTCAAATTAAAGATGGAAAAAAATGCAAATTCGAGCGATTTTATTGTATGACTTTAAAATGGGAAGTAAAGCAGCGAAAACAACTCGCAATTTCAACTAATTGTAAGCATTTTGGTTAGGGGACCGTCAACGAACGTACAGTTCAACATTGATTCCAAAAATTTCGTAATGGAGACACGAGTCTTGAAGCTGTTTTCCATAAAACGATTCAACAAAACAACTCGAAAGATTGCAAGAACTAAAAGTTGACCATTCAGCAATTGTTCGACATTTGCACCAAATTGGAAAATCGAAAAAGCTCGACAAATAGATATACTACTTTAAAGTTGGTGGTTAAAATCCGCAATTATTTTTGCACCAACCTAATAATAATCGAATTCTGTGTAACATTATAGGTTCGCAAACGAAAAACTAAATTAATGTCTATTTTTAACGAACATTTATGTGTTTATTTTACAGTAATGTATAACATTTTTTAAATAAAGCAGAATCTATAACAAAAAAATTATATTTTAAAGGAATAACCAGAAATGAAGATCAGAAAAATATTCGGCCATTTATTAGTACAGTAGAAACTGATTAATTCGACGTTGGTTAATTCGAAACGTTGGGTATTTCGAAGCTGATATAATTCCCCCTGAAATTCTCATTTCAGTCAATGTTAAAAAGTGTAATTTAATTCGAATTTTTGAAGCACAAGCTTGGATAATTCGAAGCTCGGATGTCACACGTGAATCGTGTTATATTTTGAACAATTCATTAGTATTTTATATATAATTGTTTCATTGTTTACTCAATTGTTTCCGAGAATCAACTGAAACAAATTATGCGTGACTCAATTTCAATGGGTGCAGTTGTCTATTGCGTCCATCAATTTATATGAACTATTTTTATTTGTAGCATAGCCCGATATTCTTAACTCCTTCTTTCATTTTTGACTCAGTCAAATTCTTGTTTATGTTATCTAATGTATGTATAAAATATAATACGTCCGTATTCCTGTTTATTGTGAGCATGTTTTATGTCTTCTTTGAACTTGCTGTATTCTACATCTATGTATACATTATGCAGTTGTGCTACTTTCCAATAATTCGAACTTTAAATTCCCCGTGGGATTTGAATTAAAAAGGTTCTATTGTATATGTGAAATTGAAATATAAACATAAATTTTAATATTTTAATTTCTCATTCGTGTTGAAGATGATTCTTGAATGTATTTATATTGTAAATTTCATATTTTGTTAAAGATCTCTGTAAATGGTTTCAAAGGTGTTCAATGGGATTAACAACAGGAGATTGTGCAAGATATATACATATATGTATATGTAGCTTGGAAAGAAAGGGCCAATGTCCAAAATTATTGCATTCGAGGTTTATGCATGATTCACATAAAAATCATGAACGTTATCATAGAAAACAGCCACTGTCCTTCCACTATTGCAACCAAAGTTAGATACATTCTCAAGAATCTAACGTGTTGTGTGTATTACAATAAAAAAGTACCAATATGCACCTTTCCTTAAGAAATTGTAAATTGGACATTAGCCGCTTTTCTACCACGGTAGAACATGTAAATATATTTTAAAATGTATAAAGAACCCACCATTTACGTACGAATCTATTTCAAACTCAAATCGGTCGCTTCTTATTGTTAGCGGAACACCATGTACATGCAATTCTTCGCGTCTCAGACGGAATAGAAACAAACGGATCTTTCCTCGGGACCCGCTATAAATTTTCGTTTATTTGTCTGCATTCAAAGCTTGAATTTACACGATTTAAGAACACATAATGCTACGTGCCGAGGAGCGCCGATTCAATTTCCAGAGTTACGGTGATTCGGAGCGCGTATGTGAGATGTCATCGCAGAAAACAAGATTTCCACGAGATTCGTGATCCCGTGGTTTCCGGATCGACAGAGCGCACGGTGCTCATCCTCGCGTGAGTTTGAAACTCCTCGAATCTCGTATAAATTTTCTACTAGCTCCCGGTTTCCCGGGACGTACCTGCAGCGAGATGGGGACGAAATTAATTCTCGCTTAATCTCCGGAGGATGACTATGAAAAACCATCCCACAGTCATATATCAAACGTTCTTTTCACTCGAACGACGTGTTCCTTTCGTCATTGGATCGACCGTAAATACATCTGTTAATTTGTAATCAATCTTATTATACAACTCGTTCTGTTTATCTTGTACACTTTAATATCTCCGTTATGCTTAACGACAAAAAAAAATGTATCGGGAAGCAATCGTTTGGTTCGAATAGCCGAATATTTTGATAAACAATTTTAGCGTGACTTCTGAGTTTTCAAAATCAAGAATACTCATTTACAGCAGAGATAGCCATCCGGAGCAAGCCCTGGCTCCAGCTTACCCCCACTCTGCGTCCATTCCTCTCACATAAGTTGGGTTGGGTATGACAAGTACAGTTTCTCAAAGAACAACACGTAATAAGAATGATTACTTTTTTTATACATATATGACATCAGTTTTGTCTAAAGATTACATTTCAACTTTCTTATTATATGAGGGGAATGGACGCAGAGTGGGGGTAGGGCGGAGCCAGTCATCGCTCCGGATGGTCTTCTCTGGTTTACACTGCTGACGTATTTCCGTTATCGCATTGTTGTAGCTGAGAAATCGAATTCAAGCTTTTATGATATGTTCACCTTCAAACGATCTTCAATGGAAAAAGTTATGATACTTTGAGGGAAATATGAAAACTGACACTTTTTTTGGTTGATCCTTTGTTTTTGATTTTTTTCAGGTGTAGCATTAAACTATTTACTGGTGTATATACATTTAATTTTATTTATATACACAATTATAAGATATGATTAATTTTAGGATCTACGTTGATTAGACATTCTTTACTCTTCCCGGTGAGTATTATGTCTAACCCCCTAAAGTCTTACACTCTTTCCTTTTATCACGCTGAATATCACAAGTACCACTCGTTGTTATAAGGCAAGGGGTGAGAATCATAATCAGACTGTAAAAATTGTAGCTGAGGGTGTAGCTATAAAACTAAAGTGTAAAAAATGAAAAAAAAAATGAGGATTCCTGAAATTAATTTCTTTTCACCGATCGAGGGGATCAGCGGCGAGAGATGGGCCTCGACAATGGCCAGGCAAAACGTCAAATCCGTTGGAGGCTGCCGATCGGTCAGCGACATCTAATAAACGAGTAAATAATTTCGGTCACGTACCACTAGCGGGTACAATGACAATGGCAGTTCCTTAAATAGGATTATATTAAGCTGTTTCACGAGCGATGAATGGCGAGTCAAATGGAGGATCGTCGAGGATGTTTTGGTAGGCGCGACTACGTGAGCAGTCGATGGCAATGCCGATGTGATGTGCCACCGCGAAGTATACCGGCACACGAAGAAGAAGAAGAAGAAGTGGAGGAATAGGGTAGTTGACAGGTGAATGGTCACGGGCATCCTCGTGGTCCCTTGTCCACGAGCTTTCCCACGTCCTGTGGGTCTACTTACAATCGATGTCTTTTCGTTCCTCCTTTCTTACCACTTTTCACGCCCCTTTTCTGACCTTCGAAACTTTGCGCAAGTTCTAAAGAGATTAGCACTCAATAAGTAGCGAACTATTGTACAGAGACCATGCAATAGAGGAGGGTGACGATTTTCTTATGTACTTGTGATGTCTCGATCTTATTTTTTGTGTGTTCTGTATTCCGGTTGATCAATTGTATTTCAAATAGTCGCTACTGTCCGATAGAATTAGCACACTTGTCGGTTTTCAGGACGTGTACACAGTACGTAAGAAAAGTCAGTCAACACGAAAGTCTAGAATAGTTGAACTCACACGGGGCATTACCCAAGTGTCAATCGCCTATCTTGTTGGAATTTTTGTGGGTAGTAGTTTTCAGAAAAATATTTGACCCATATTTTTTTATATCGGCAATCATCCATATCTACAGGGTGAAAACAGCCCTTGAAGTTGGAGTTGAAAAACATATTTGACGGTGTATCTCAGAACCTATTGGTCCTAGAAAAAAAGTTTAAATGTACGGTATGCCTATTTTTTAATGCTGAATTGAGTTGTATAATTAGTTTTCCGTAAAAGTAATTTGCTTAAAAAATATGTTAAAAATTAACATGTTTTTTCAAATATTTCTGGTAAAATGTTACTCAGTTTTTATGAATTTTTGTATACTTACCCTATAGACCTTGCCCAAGAATATGGATACATCAGAATTTTCAATTTCGCTCTCGTAAGAGATATTATTGCATGTAAAAAATTCGGAATGAAAGACATGTTTTCTCCAATATCTCGAAAACTATTTGGGTAGACAAAAATGTTTTAGATAAAAGTTGTGTATTTTTAACAATAAATTATCAGTTTATTTAACCCCCCGTAAGCAAACTGGATCATTTGCCTATTGTCCATGCCTAATTTTCCTACTGTTTTAAACTTTCAAAAAATCTGAAAAAATTCCGGGATACATACCGAGGTCTCTACTACATTATACAATCGTTATAGTAAAAGTTTGGTTATACTTCTACATTTTGAAGGAAGGTTTTGTAATAAATTATGCTGTTATTATGTTTGGTTGGTTACATTATTTTTTCAATATTTTATTAAATAATAATGAAAATATATATACACATACATACGCTCTCGCGGTAGGCCGGTCATGGGTCGGGTCAAAATAACCCAGCATTCGGTGCGTGGGTTAAAAACGATGTTAATTAGTGGGCCAGGCAGTGGCCGTCAGATTGTTAACATAATTGTACGTTGCTGTAAATTCGTCAGTTTCGAACGCACTTAGAAACCGCATTCCTCGACACGGCATAAGCTTATCGTGCTTGCACGAATAGAGGCATATCATTGCTAGAAAACGATTAGATGCAATCGAATTCCAGGATCGGTCTGTCGGCAGAGTTTACACTCGAGCCTCTGCATAGCTTTGCTATGTTAGGTGGGCCAACATAAGCAAACTTCTTGAGACGAGGCACATGTGGCCAACAATGGGCCAAATAGCGTAGAAGGTTACATGTGTAACGTAAGATAAGGACCGGAACCGGATGCCGGGAATTAAAGACAAAGGTTCTACCGTAGAGACGTGAGACTTGGAAAGGCCGACTGACGGATAAATTGCTTCTCATCTTTTTCCCTTCGACACGTTGTTCCGTTTACCGAGTTCCTTGCGTCGAACTTCTGGAGAATTTAACCCTTAAGGGGTGGTTCCGGTCTATAGATTTAAAAAATCCTATTTTTTATTTTATCTTTCGAATCTTCAACCTTTTAAGAATACGTGTTTAAAGGGATCTTTTGAAATTCGAAAAATTCCCGAAGTTGTAGGCATTCGAGTAGTGGCCAGTGCATGGGTACAAAGGACCACGTAAAACTTGAACCCTCTATAATTGGAATTCTTTTACATATGATGAAAACGGTACATCCATACTATTAGAAGTTGTGACATGAATAATGTGAACCACTTGTTCCATCTAAATTAAACTGATTTTCCTTGGTGAAAATAACGCTTCTACATTTTTTTCAATACATTTACTCTCGTATAAAATGTAATCGAGTTACTTTACGTATGGTGCTTAATAGTAAGTGTCATTTTAACATTCCCTTTGAAATGTTTATTATTTCTAATTAACGTATATTTTTGTTTCGCACGATTTTTATTCCTTTTTTTATAATAAACAATTTCTTAAACGAACTGCTAATAATTCTAAGAGCTTCTTCAATTTTCATAAAATATGTACCATAAATGAAACAATAAATACTATGCACCATTCTAAATTTGAAAAACAGCCACTGAGACCAGAAATTTCGTCATAAATGCAACAGAACTTGCAGTAGAAACAAATTTTGCATCATAATTTAAATTGGACATTAAAAAATTTCTTTGTCGACGAAATCAATGCACAGTTGCGTGCAAAAGTTTCCAGGATAAATTAATAAATCAGTGCAGTCTTTCTTTGAAAAAGGATAATTGAAACAAATTTCGTGTGACATCAGGTAAAAAAATAAGTCGCAGAAAAGATGCAGTTAGAACGTAAGATCTACTTGTTACATTTAAGAATATTCATAAATCTGAATTTATGACGAATTCTCTAAATTGCAAATGTGGACTGTCTAGAAACTTTCAAACGTTACTGTACAGACATAGGAAAATCATACGAAAAATATGTAGCATTATGGATGAGGAACAAAAATTTTGTAATTAAAATTCTCACTACTTATTGAACATTCCACGTATCCAACAACACCGTGCCCATGGTTAACCATTTCGGTTGGAATAACGTCTCTCACACATGATAGCTACTTCAAGCTAAAAGTGAATTGCACGTGTCACACTCGTGGTCTGACCTTTTCACTTTGATAACGGTTTCACGTATTAAATAAACGCTTATGGCCCACGGAGTCTTTGACTAAATTACAACCCAAGTGGTTCAAAAAGAACCCTTTAACACTATTTAAAGGAAGTTTCTGACGCAATGTAGGAAGCAAGGTTCTGCAAGACTGTACTAATACTAGGCGCGTAGTGTGGATCTGTGAATATTCAAACGCTATTATCTAAAAAGTGGTTGAAAGCACGAAAAAATTATATATACAGAAATTGTAGAAAAGTTATTGCTCTTTTAATATTATTTGAACAAAATTTCGTTAGGACTTACCATTTTTGAGAAATTCTGTATATTCTCCAAAAACATCTATAAATTGAAAACTTTAAGACCAGATCGGTACCCTTTCCTGTTGTCTGATTGCAATAAACTTTTTCAGAAATTATTTTTTTATGAAATGGAACCATACTAGGGGCTGAGAGTAAAATAAATCGGATGTTCGAAAATAAGGGCCACCCTACTGTAGTATACGTTGGGCAGAATAAGAGCATTTCTTGAAACGCCATGTTTTGGAGTAAGTACAAAATGTAAAACACCAAAATAAAAAAAAATAAAAGCAAAACCAAACCAAGCAGGGTTCTACGGTGTCAGTCTTCAAATCATCGAACCTAAGAGCCAGACCTAATGACTCCATTGGAGGCTTCACACGTTTCTACGATTCCTCGGTCTGACAGCTGGATGTCTGTTCGAATATCAGGTTATACTGTAACGGTATTCGTTCACTTTCTGGTACAATGATAGCATTGTATCCCAACGCTCCGAGAAATTCATCTACAAACCCTCAGGAGTACATATTAACTTGTCAAAATTATTACTATTTCCTGTTATAGGCGTCAACCTGTTGGACCACTGTACCAAAATTATATTCTTACGTGGTATAAATGTTAAAGTCTTGCCTTATATGAGATACTTTCTCTGCTTTTTATGTTATATTTCCCCAGGTTACATACCATACATACGTTCTTTACGACCATTATGAGGATCGAAGGATTTCGGACATCTCCGTATAAAACAAAACACAATCATGTTCTGCATCAGCGAAACATACTCAACGCGCATATCTTATAAACTGAAAATGATCAGTGGTTCATCGATAAGTCGATTAATCTGAATGTATTTAGGGAAACTCAGGGCAAAGCGGAACATTTAAGTTTTAATTAAACATACAAACCCCAAAAATAAAATAAACAAGAATATTTTTTTACCGGATTATAATGTGGACTCTTATCTTAAATCGTCCATAATATGAATGCTCTATCACTTCGGACACTGATCCAATAGCTGTTTAAAAAATGCTCTACAGTTTTTCCTCTTTGCCCCACTAGCAGGGTAAAGTGAAATTTACTCAGGGGTAAAGTAAAAAATAAGTCTTAAAATAAACAATTCATACAAATCAACTATTGATAAAGAATAAGAGCTTATGAAAAACAAATGAAAAGACTGTTTTCGAACAAACTTAAAATGGTTTTAAACTTAAGATAGAAAGTTAGCCTACTAGAGTTCCTCCTTTTACTTCTCTTTTGTGGAGAATACTTTCGTCTTCTATCTCTGGAAATACAAAAATATCGTGATACTGTCGATAATTTCGCATAAATTTCACAACAAATGATTCATTGTGAGTTTCATTTCTCTTCACTTCAGCTAGAAAATATTAAATAAAAGCAAAAAGAACAATTTCATTTTGCCCCACAGTTCGATGAAGGAGAAATGTTTAAATACAATGTGAAAATAAAAGGTTAATATTTTTGTTTATGTATTAAAATGAAGCCAATTTAATACACTTTATATCATTTAAGTTATTAAACTGAAAAATTAATACACGTAGAAATACAGTGGAACCTCGATTATTTGAACGCGGTTCATCCGAAAATTCTTCTTCTATGTTAATTATAAGGTGGAATTATCATTAATGGCATTGTGTACTTTATTTTGTACCATCGTGTATTTTTATATTCTAAAGCAAAAGTATTATTTTTGTCAGAAACATAGGTACAATGTGAGGCATCTTGTTTCTGATTGCAGTTCGGATAATCGAGGTTCTACTGCAATACGTTACGTATATGATTTAAGAAATAACAATTTTATGCATGAAATCCTAAAATTTGGTTTAAACATACTAATTACGTTTATTCACTAACGATTCGAGTCAGCCATAATAATGGCTTCTTTTTGTGACTTAACCCATTCGCGTCATATGACGACCAGTAAGTACTCACACGAACTTATTATGCTCAGCACGCAACACTGCATTGCTTGATATAAGTTCATGTAGTTCAATGCTTAGCACACAGAAAAGAAAAAGAATGTAACTAAAAGATGTGTTGTGTGCCACAGTAGGGGTAAAAGCAGTGAAAGTTGTTGGTAGTGCAAAAAGTGTGGTGTTGCTCTTCATTTAGAAGAATGTTTTGAGATTTACCATACATACTCAACAATCATACTATGAGTATTTAAATATGATTCCTCAGTCATCTCTGAAGGTACTTGAATATAACATCAATGGGTTAACTACTATAACAACCGTTGGTTAGGTAGTGCTACTAGTAGGTACTATGTAGGAAGTAATATTTCATACTAACAATAAAAATTAATTATCATGAAAAAGAAACAAATGCAACGACAGAGAAGTAAATTATGAAATGACGCTGAGTTCCAAATTTTTCGTTTAATAGGTTTCCATGCTTCCGGATACGCTGATTTGCCAAAAGCGAACGGAGGCTGTGGCCAGCATGGGGCTCTCAGATTTTCGCAGGATTAACCGTAGACTTTCATAGGTTCGAGGACGCCAGGAAGTGCTCGTGTGTCGGATTGGCCAGAAGGATTAAAGGCAGGCCCTGCGAGCAAGGTGACTCGCGAGGACCACCCGTCGAGGCCGTTTAAAGGATTATCCTCGGAGGTGCCATCGTGTCAAAACACGGGCCCTCCGAGAATGGTTTGACTTCGTCGGCCGTCGTCACGGAACAATCACTGCTGATGGAACTTTGTCAGTCGTCAGTCTCGTCGCTGGAAAAACTAAGCAAGGTTAAACATTTTTTTTTAACCTTTCTGTTGTCCTCGAGTCTACATGACCTGATCACGGTCTGTAAGCCTTTACTTGTGGAACATTTATATTGATATGCTTTTCTTCTTTGTTTCAGTAAACAATTTAGGGGTCAGGTTTGAAAACAGCGGGTGGAGCTGAGTCTATGTTGTAGAATGTACGAGGGATGTTTCCACAGTTCTGGGAATTGTGTTCTAAATTCTTTATTTTACTTATTTTCGTCTATGTTGCGTTGTAGTTTTTTAATATAACCCCCGTTCGTATACACTTGTCCTAGTGCAAAACTAATTTTTTTAGACCTCCTTTGAAGAACTTTTGGGGAATCGTAAGGGATGCACATTTTACGGAGTCAGTGAAACAAAAAATGTACTTTTAAATATTTCAACCCCAAAATGCAGTTCTGACATAGTTTATTAAAAATCCTACAAACTGAAGTAAACGTCTTTTGAAATTTTCCATTTTTCTGTTACGTGTGCCATGTGCATAGCCGCTTGTATATTTGAAGTCACATGTATTATTTTGTAATATATTGGGGTGTACACAGAATAATATTCAGACTACCAAGTTTTAATGCACAGGTGTCATTGTAAACTTGACAGAAGTTCGTTCTAACAGAGCTACCGCAATACACTGAGCTAACTTAACACATTGAGCTCGTACAATGTGGATACCGAGATTCTTAAAGGGATTTCTGATTCACCCGGAGTTTCTTGAGTAGCATGAAAATACAGAAAAGGGCCAAAACAAATGTCAGAGGTTGACATTCGAAGAAATTTTGCAATGTTAGAAAATGTTGGTGTATGATTCAGTTGGTCCTAAATAAAGTATTTTCAGGAGGCTAGTACATTACAATTTACATTTAATTAATTAAATGTATCTTCTTTAAACCGCAGATCTCTAGCAATATTTTCGAGTATGCACAACTTTCTTTCGAAGGAGCTCAACAATTTCATTATAAAAGATTGATAAAGTAACTTGCATTAGGTGGAAAAAAGTAACGAAAAGGATGTGATATGAGCAGCGTCCTGAAAGTGGGACCCAGGATGAACTTGTGCTTTCTCGAACCGAAGAAGGAACAGACGATCGTCTTTCCGGGCTGTTTGCTGCAAGACAGCGTGGCACCAGAGGCCAGAAAACTCCGTGCCGACGTCCAGGGTGGGCGGTGACCTCTTAATTAACGGCCTGACGAAAGGCAGCGACAATTAATACGATACCAGCTTCCTTCCAGGCTTTGGTGAACCCTCCGTCCAGCTTGCACGTGTGAAATACCAGAAGACGATATTTGTCATGGTTTTGTCACACGATATTTTTTTTCTCGCGCTCTCCGCTTCACCCTGTTGTGCGCACGCAAAACAATGCGGTGATTATACAAACAAACAATGCCAGGTACAAACAGATCATCACTAAACGATGCATTGGTATATACTAGATTATGTCTGTTCGAAAGAAAATGTTCTCAGAATAAAACTTACTGAATTGAATCCAGAAGTGTATTTATTTGACTTCTCTATTCCTTTCATGACGATCTACAAATTTAAACAAGCAAAGTAGGAACCTACATAGATCCGATAATTTCGAAATTGTGATATTTAACTTTTTGGGGTATACATTATTTTTAGGTTCTTTTAGGTGGACTCATCTCCAAGAAGCCCAGCCGTATAAAAAGATTTGATTTTCTGTGAGAAAATCTTCTATAAAATTACTTTACTTCGAAAAGATAAAATGATTTGTATACCGGATGACCCAAAATGAAAGGACACTACTGTGGGATTCAATGTAGCATGCAATTCTGTGTGAAAAAATATACACTAGACATACGTCCGTAAATCAACAAGTTATTATTACAAAATTTTGTAATAAATGAAATTAAAATAAAACTTTGGAATAGTAGTAAACGAAACTCATCGACATTGTTTCCTTAACCCGTAATTGCAGACCTGGAAGTATTGTTATTTGAACACAGACGTGCGGTCTCAAATTCTGCTGTGTTAATGTGCCAATTAACACCCTATAAAGACTTCTTTGGCTCTGTTTCTAATTTTTTCCGTGATATAAAGGTGTTGTAATTATATTCCTATAGCGAGATACTTTAAATTACAGCTAATTATGTTTATAAATTGGTAAATCTTAAGAAGGGTTAAAATATACTGAAAATTTGCAGAATGTGAAACGTCTTACAGGCCGCATGTCTGTGATTACGGGTTAAAATGATAACGATTTATTTTGAAAAGTTGCTCAAAGTGTATTCCACTTTTTTCTGGGTAGTTCCGATACCTTTTTAATATCGAATAAACATTTTAAAGCACTTCTTGCAAGTCTTTTATACGACTACATGCTTCTATTACCCTTACAGTCAATTCTTATCTACTATCACCTGGTATTAAATAAATATCATTTTTTAACACTTTCGCAGCCGATATAAAAAATTTGAATACAAAACTGCTTGCTGCTAGGCCCTGACATTAAAATAAGGACAAAAACTAGGCTATTTATATTAAAATATCTAATCTGCAACTGTTTGTTATTTGAAATTGTAATAAATTTACCTCATATCAATTATAATATTAAAGCAAATACTAATAACGGATGCCATATAGCTGGAACCGCATATTCACAATGGTAATTTTGTGTTATTGGCCAGTCGCAATTATAGGAAGACATAGCATGTACTACGTCATCACCAACTGGCTCCAGCTTACTGAAACCGTGCTATTACTTTTTTTGCATAATAGGGATTCTTAGACGAATCCATCAAGAAGACGCTGAAAATTATTCAGACCTCAATAAATTGAAGATTGACAAAATTGTCAGTTCAAGAGTGACCGGGAATGATCTCAAGATCTGGGCGTTTCAGTTTCAAAAACAGCTCGTTTATGATTAAATAAAGTGGGTTAGATCCCTCGATCGTTCATTCACGTCCTATCGATCTCCTGTAGAAAGCGGAACTCGTTATCGTTCCTCGAGAGACTGTGGCAGCCTGTCTTTTGGCTTAACGAGTTGTGCTCGTGAACGACAGAAAGTTCGGTCCGTGGTAGGTGCAACATGAATATTGTGTATCTTTCGTGGCATGCCCATAATGGGGCTTAATGGAGCTGACTGTCAGCGCAGAGTTTCTCCTCGTCTCGGTAGCAGTCTGTGACTGGGCAATGTATGCCCGGTAGCCGTACTTCCACCATTGTTTGACAGGACACGTCCGTATACACGTGAACACACCGCGTGAACGGTTATCCTGCGGTGCAAGCGCCCATCAAAAGTGTGTTGATCGAAGAAGGTGCAATGAAATGCACTGAAATGCATGGAACTGCGTTGTCTAATTAACGACAAGCGGCTTGTGATTAATAGATCGTTTTATGATCCCAGTGGACTGATAATTACAGAAGGACACCCCTAGCTAGCAAACTCATTGTCAGTTGCAAACAATTAATTGTTAGTGTTCAGAAAGTCACATTTGGATGAAATGATCTTTGGTAGTTCGTGAGTGGTACGAGAAGTAACGCAAATTAGAAATATAATTTTTTGGTCTGTAAACTTAAATTGAATCATCTGTGTCGACTGATACCGCTAGTTGAGTATCATTAAGGCTTGAAGTGATGACAAACATAGTCGTCTTTACATCATCAGCCTTCACTCTCACTGTAAAAACAGAAATATATAAAACTATATTGTCCATTTCACGACGACCTCGTTACAACAAATGGATCGTTTTAAGTATCTTCTAGTGGAATGACAATTATAGAGGGACAGTTCATGCTACCAATCTCAATTGCAAACAATTAATTATTAGTACTAAAAAAGTAAAATTTTGCTGAAATAATCTTTGGTCCTGCGTTATTGGTATGGAAGTAATACAAATTAAAAACACAATATTTTAATATTCATATTAATTTAAACTGAAACTACAATAAGTCATTTACATCTTACCCTGCTATAGTATGTGGTTCTTCTAGTGTCAATATTATGAAATTATATTTCAACAACTACTCAACAGTGGCACAAATGAAAACTGTGTATCATTAGGAAGAATAAAGTCGAAGGATTGGCTGGAAAATATATGGAGAAGGATATTTCCCTGTTAACCCCTTGCCTGATGATTTTTTCAATAGCTATCCGGCTTGAACTTTATTATTCAAGTAGTCTAAGGGTGAAATACGGGAAAAATATTTATCAACAACGTACTATTTAATCCTCTGAAAGTCGAGGGTACTACAACATTTTTAAAAATTCATATTTGAATGAAACTCATGATTGTAACACACAGACCATAAACTGCATCACGTGAGCGACTGGCTATCATGGGGCAAAGCGTTGAAAGAATCTACTCCTTTCAGATAAAAGAAAACTTATCACATTTGGGTCACATAATGACTAATAAAGCAGAAGCCACTGTGAAAACGAGTGACGGACGATTTGAAGTGTGAGCAATTATACGTGCGTAAAAGTTATGAGGCTTTAAAATGTTCGATTCAGAAAGTAACCCAAACATGGGACAGCTTAGGGTATTTCTGTTCGAGACCGTCACGCAGGGAGGGAGATTTCGGTGGTTTTTCGTGACAACTCGCGTGTCCGCGTTCTCATTCATGATGTCTCAGCTAAATCGCCTCTCGTATCCTCGACGAGGATTCCGAAAACGGTTCAGTGTTTTCTCAGGCAGTCGGCAGGGCCTGCCCCGATATTGGCGGCTCTCTGTTTTCTTAAGCAGCGGGCCCACTTCCTTATTGCCACGCCCGAGGGAAAAAAAGGAGGATAGACAGCTTTCGGTGCCACGCTGTCTGCCAAAGACGGCATTCTGCAGCCGTGGTGGCGAGTGCAGTCATTTGTCTCTCTTTCCTTCGTCGGAAGTATTTGGAAGATCTTTGGTATAACTCGGTCAAGTCCATCGAGAATATTGTCGAAAGTTCTTCCTCCGTTCGCCGTTTTCTGTCTGCTCATACTGGCCTTCTACTATAGCTATTTTGGTTTTTTCCTGCAATTTCTATATTTTTTTCATGCATTTAATAACCCATTCTCTGCCCGTGCGCTGTGTGAAGCGCCCCCGCTGCTTTCCTTGGAACAGCGTACAGAATTGGAATTTTGGAAAGAGTTATGTACAGGGTGTTAAAAACAAGTATTTAATGGTTATAGAATAGATGGTATGGCTTTGATACAACATGAGAGTAATCTCAAATAATGCCATTTTTAATCAATGATGTTAGTACCTCTTTACAGTTTTTTACTGGTTTTATTAGACCTTTTCAGATATTTTTACTAATACTATTCGTGGTCAGGTAAATAACAACTGAGTTTAAGCGTCATCCATATATGGGTGACATGGCAGTCAAAGTGTTGGTAACTTCATAAATGAATGGGTGTCTAAAAGAAGGGCGCGTGTTACATTTCATAAAATTTACAGGAAAACGTAAAAACAAATCGTTGCTCACTGTAGCAATTAAAGAAGCAGCTGGTGTAACATACGCCCTTCTTCGACTTTGAAAAATAAATAATAATCCAATAATGAGAAAGTAATTTATTAACCGCAAACACAAAATTGGGTTAAAGAAAAATTCAAACAAAATTCCTTGTTCCACAGAAAACACCTTTCGAAAAATTGGTAACATACGCCCTTCTTCTAGACACTCATTCAAATATTCTTTGTATTTAAAATTGCATCAGATGAACTTTATGTAGTACGAAGGGGACCAAATGATGCACTGTTTAATTTTTTAGTATTGCTTACAGTTTTTAAGGTTTCAATGTTACCTTCAGTTTTTTAAAAGGGACAACCCATGCGTTTGAATGAAAATCGAAAGGAGGTTAGATGCTGGATCAAAAAGTATTATACCCTGCTGGACTTACAGTGATCGTCGTTGAAGATGCTAGCAGCTGTAAATACTGCAGCGTGGACCGTATTTCTTCCGCAGAACGTAGTCTTAGGTGTTATCATCTAAATAACGGAATTCTAGCTTTGATTGTGGTTCTGCGTGAATCCACCTTCACATCGTTTTAACAGATCGTCCAAGAAAGCTATCTTTTCTTGCGAGCAAAAAAAAATTGCCTTGAAACAATATCACCGTTTCATCCGGATCGCGAGGAACCTTTGCATGACACGAGCCCCGTATCCGTCGTTGTAACTTCGCCAGGTGTTTGAATTTTGATAAATCGCTTTGACATAATATTCTATACGCTCGAAACTTTAAGAAAGTTAAAAATAAATTCGATATTTTTAAACCGTCAGGGTAGTGTATCAACACGCTTACATGGATCTCCAGATTCAAATTCGATTCTCCATCCAAGTTGTAAAAATATAACGAACTGAATGCTTTTCTTTGAGCCGTTATCATCGTTAAAATACAGACGGTAAGGGGAGGGGAGAGAATATCATGAAACAAACATACATAGCACCAGTCTGTTCGCAGAACACCGAGTAGGTGTCTGTTGTTTTTAACGACACAAGACACTTGTTACAGGCACCATTGAACAATTCTAAAGGACAAACACGCGGATGCAAAAACATTTTCTCAACTTGTTTTGTTTCTTTGGAAATCTCAAGGTTACCATACATGTAATATTCATTTTTTTTATCTTTTGGACAATATATTACAGAATTTCCGACTCATTCCAATGCTTCGCGGAATCAGCTTACACAACACAGCAGAAGCAGTTGGATCAGAGAATCTAGAAACGAATACGTGTGAGAAATACAAACTTTATTTATTTAACACTTATCAACGTGTAAACATTACAAGAAACACGACCGCAAACACTACCGCAAATGCTATTATAAGCGAAATCGCAAACGCTATGATAAATACATAATGTTATTAACACACGATATCGGTACCAAATAACAACCGCGCTCTTCTATTACATCGATTTTATCAAATCACCCTCCGATCGGCATCTGTCAAAATCTAGATTCTAGAACAGCGATTTTCAACCGGTGCACCGGTTAGGGCATCTTGGTTTGCACACTTGGGATTTTTTATATTTGTCCATTGTTCGTTACACTGTGCGATGTGCTATGAGGGGTCAACAAGTGTGTCCAAGTTTTTTTAATACAAGTTAATGTAGTGTGACAGCAATGATTAGAAATAATCATCGTGTACCAATGACGAAAAAACTTACAGTTTAGTTGACATACTAAAACAACGCCAAGGTCAGATATCTCATTAATGTATTTAAATCAGAGAAAAATAATAAATAACTATTGTTCTAAATAATTTTGAGTATTATTTTTTTATTACAAAGTAACATAAATATAGGAGGTTTTAAAAAGATTTTTCAAACAGGAAGGTGGACGAAATTCTCTTCGTATATCATTAAATGTCGTTTAATGCATAGTGAGAGAAATAGTTATTTTATCGCCACTTTGGAGCAAACACGGAAAAAAATATTATTTTCTTTTGAAAATTACGTCTTTCATAATAATGCATTTATAATATTGTAAGACTATCCGTTTACATAAAAATAAAAATCAATGAATTACAGCACTTGCTAGAATAAATTTAGTGACGATAAGACGTATCCGTAGATTCACAACTCGAAAGTAATAATAATTATTTTGCCATCTTCAGTGACCTTGAATGATCTTTAATGATAGCTTGCGGAAATTGTCTCAACACCCACTATCATAAAGCAATAAAAAAAATACAGCATTCCATTTAAAAAAGTAGTGATGCTCTTGAAATCTCCTCTACGCCTGCACCAACGCAAAAAATATTTACATCACAGTATGTCCTCCTCCATGTCATACAAGTTTTATATACAACATTTTTGCAAATTATTACAAATAACAGAAATATTTGAGATGGACACAGTTATTGCCCCACCCTGTATACATTTTAATAAGATACCCCGATGTAATAATTCGTATAAATATACACATTCGTATGGTCCACAGAGCTGAAGGTCTGAATTTTTATGAACATCCATAGTCCAGTTGGTCTATCGATCGCTTGGTCTGTGTATATTATTGGTCGATTTAGGATTCTATTGATCAGCTATTGACACCTCGTAAGTGGACTATGGATGTTATGAGGTATTGCTGCAGTGTCAATAGCTGATCAATAGAATCCTTCTAAATCGACCGATAATATAAAGCACAACTTTCGACTTCGCCATCCCCTAAAATCCACCATTTTTATACATATACCGAAGGGCTGTCCAGTGGGCCAATGGTAACGAGGCGTTTCATCTCCCCTTCGTATTTTCTGGCGAGGACTATCATGCAGGTTCAGGCCGCGATCGAAGAAAGGCGCAGGTCGGCGAAGAAAGGGGTGGTTGTACGGGGTGACGTCGAGGGTGGAGACGAGGAACGGAGGCCACCCTTCGAGAAAGGAAGACAGCAACAGACCACGAGGAAATATCGACGAGGGGGATGGGTTTCTTTGTTTTGTATGAAAACAGCCGCGGGGGTGACGGACTGTGGCATCAAACCAAACTGAATATTGCGTCCGCACTTACGTCGCTTCCGTGGACACTCGGATACATGGAAGCGTGCAATGGGTACACGGATGGAAAGGAAAATGGAAGTTATTTAGTGCATACGTGTAGGTTCGCATTCAGGTGAACGAGAAAGGAGGTGGAATGCCGGATATCAATCCACAGAACACACTGATCAGTTCAAACTTAAAAATGGCACAGTATGTTAAAAATCAGTTTTATTAATTTAACCCTTTGCATTCCAAGTACACTACCGTCCATAAGTGTTCGGACACCTAGCAAATTCAGATAGATAGCGTATTAATGCTATAATAATATATTAGGTTGGTGCGTATGAAATGTCGGATTTTTAAGTGAATATATAAAACTGCATATCTTTTTTCAAAAGCTGTTTATTTAATTAAAATATGCTCCATTTGCTTCAATACACTTTTCCCAACGAGATTTTAATGCATAGATGCCTGTCTTAAAGAAATTCTGATCTTTCGAATCAATAAACTCTAATATGGAATTTTTCAGGCTGTCTTCATTTTCATACTGTTTAGCCCGTAAAAACTGGTCTAAATGTTTAAAAAAATGAAAGTCGGTTGGCGAAAGATCCGGTGAATAACCTGGGTGCTGCAAAATTTCATATTTTAATTCATTTAATTTCGCAATAGTTTTGTACGACGTATGCGGCCGAGCGTTGTCGTGGAGAAGTATTGGGCCATGCCGATTAACAAGTGATGGGCGTATAATTTTCAATTTTCAAACCAACGCTGCACTTTTCGATCGTTAACAGTATTCTCCCCAAACGCCTGGCTTATATTACGTGCAGCTTTTGCAGCATTATTACCAAGTTTATACTTATATAAAAAAATTACACGAATATCGGTTGAATTCATATCGGTATAAAATTCAAAACAAATAACAAAAGGGAACACTTTTGAGGAAATCTTTTGTTGAAATGTGACTCTGGCAATGGACAGCACGACTATAAACGAGGTTATGCCAAAAACAAAAGCATAACGAAAACAGGGAGACAAACGTTCGCATGTAAAGAAAAACCGACATTTCATATGCACCAACCTAATAATTACTATTATTTCGGTTTTCGCTACTATTTGGCTAATGGAATAGTTTTCTCTGGTCAACACTATAATAGCGACACGTTTTTCTGTCGATTATTCCTTTCCTGAATTCATGGTTGTGATCTTTAGCTCTGTTAAACTCAAACTAAAGTCATCCTAAAGCCTGCACCGTCCTGGTCCCCGTTTTGCCAATCTTAAGTGGCCAACTCGGGTCAGAAATAAATATATTAAATACACTGCGATGTGGAGAGAGAACAAACGGGGGATAAAGTCTTCTAAAACTCGATCCCTCCATACCACTTGTACATGTATGAACGTTTCTGCTTAACTTTCGTTATAGCAATTTTATCAACATTATTTGTTAATAAATAGTGCTTATCTTGTTCAATAATAGTATAATATTTTTAAAATAGTATAGCAAAGCAATAAAAAGGCTATATTTGTAAAATCTTTGAGTGATGTTCCGCAATTATGTAAGTGTCCGGATAATTTTGGACGATAGTGTATATCTGTCAGGCACTGACAATGTCAAGCGTTCCACTCCATGTATGCCTCTTAGGCACTCCCATGGTTAGTCAATTTCGTCTACTAATTTTTGTATAGCATGTCAAAGATAAAATATTTCTTAATACGTAAAACTAAGTAAAATGTAAATATCTTATCTCGATGAAGTTTTCTTGGAATATGAATAATTGAAATTTAACATTTGCTTGCAGTAGCTCGCAACCACATTGGTTGCATCATCACATTAGTTATATTGGAGTTGCTGGTCTATCATATCAAAACATGCTTGGAGTGCAAAGGGTTAATATTTTCTACTTAAAAATGGCAACACTACACGTCTAGGTTTACAGATTTCATTATGGCATTACAACATAATGCATTTTTTGAATGTATGAAGCCTTCTAAACGTAACATTTTTCATTCAACAATTTCTATCGAACATCAGTTGAAAAAACTAATATAATAATACATATTTCTATGTGCTCGGTCCTGTCTACACGTACATGGATTCCGAAAAAATCGTTTACTGTGTACTACGGGCCACCATACTGGTCCCAGCGTATGTCTATTTCACATTATGAACCTACAGGGGTTGGACAAAATAATGGAAACACATAGGATATTAAGAAAATTTTTTATTAATATTGTGTAGGACCACCATTGGCGTCTAATACAGCCTGAATTTTCCTGGGAATGGAACCATACAAATCCCGAATAATGTTTAACGGGATATTATACCAATCTTCATGTAGAAACTCTTTCAAAGTTCTTTTAGAGAAGCTGGAGGAGAATATCTGACCCTAACTACACAATACGCGACTTATAAGCAATGTTTCCATTATTTTGTCCAACCACTGTATGTAGTTGGACAAATTATTACAATAGAGTATCTCATTAAAATCTGTCTGTCTTATTAAGTATTTTGCACTTTGAAAATATTCAAATAACAAAAATCGACATTGTACACCTCCATCCATAAGTCATGAGACGTTTATTAATTTCAGGTTTACATTTAAATTAAAACTATTAAACACCTCCAATATTTAATCAAACGATTATTTACACTCAATAGAATTTTAGAATGTTTTAATATACTGAAACTTATGTATATGAAGTTTTAAATTCTCTCATCGATACACGCTCCCCGTTTCGCGAAGATAGGACGAACGAACTAATTTTGGTAGTCCTGCGGTGACTTTTTTTAACGTTTCTTCCCAAATTTGTGTCTAGAATCATTGTAAATGTGCCCACAGATTGGAAAGACAAAATAAAAGTCGCCGAAATTTAATGCACCGAAGAAGTGGTCTAAAACCGTACTATAATTGTTTCAGGTTTGTTTATATTAATTATAACAAATTATTAATCAATCGTTAAAAATACATTATGTCAATATAAATGTCTGTAATCCAGGTTTATTAAAACGGTGCACACGGTGAACGTTCTTCTTCGACCGTCTCGAGGCTGAAAGGATCAATTACGCGAAGAATTACGTTTTCGAAAGAAGCCACGACTAACGGAAAGTCAAGTGTTACGTGTGCCTAGTGAGCAACATAATTTATCCGACATCTGCAATTAAATTTCGTGACAAATCGTCGCCTTGCTGTACCGACAAATCACGCTAATCCGTATCCTCGTTCGTCCTCCAGGCATTTATCATTTTCCCCGGTAAACTCACCAACCACATGTGTGCCGAAAGCACGCTACTGTGCTAATACGTTTTGTACAGAAGAGCTGGTAGTAGCTTATCCTCTGCTACATTTCGATATTGTTAAATCACCAGAAAATTCATCAGATACTTATACATCTGATGAATCCTTTTGATTATTGGAAACCTGACCATTTTCGAAATGAAATTAACAACATGAAATATAATTGAAATATTCATTTATTGTTACATAACAATAGCAAATAGAACGCCAGTTGAGCATACAGGATGAGTCACCAGACATTATCATTTGATTTACGTCGATATTATTGTCTGTACAGAAGAATGGATTAAAGTATATGTATTTGCATGGTTTTAAGGGCGACTTAAAATGTCAATATTGTCGGTTACTAATTCGTCAACACTGTCATAGTGTGCGGAAAGAAGAGAAGGCGGTGAATTAGGTGGTATTTAAACAGTACCGTAAAGATATGTATTACCATCAATGACTGTTTTTATAAAGAGCTGCTCAACATTTTCACTAAATGGTTTTACTTCATAGCAAACAATGTCTTTTCTTATCACAATTAACACTCCATCGCCACTAGGAGAATTACTAGTGTTAGGGTTTGTATCACACCGAAAAGTAGAATAATCGTAGATGTCGATATGGTATTGTATAGACAAGTTTCTGTCAGTACAGTATAACCTCGATTATCCAAACTGCACTTAGTAACAAGATTACTCATATTTCAATTATGCTTCATGTAAAAATGATAATTTTATTTTACATTATAAAATACGTGGTGGTGTAAAATTAATAACACAGTGTCACTAATGATAATGTTAAGTGTATTATTGGGGCCGTAGCGGCCCCTGTGCAACTAGTTTGAAGTTATTTTTCATTTGAAGTTATTTGAATATTATTATAATTACATCTTGTATTAGTAGAAAAACACATAAAACCAACGATAATTAGAATTCTGTTGGTGCAATAATTTTGTTCTGCTAGATTGCCGAAACATCACAATGTGCAATGCTTTGATTTCAAGAAAAATGATTTTATTATAGATTCACTTGTAAGTATACCTACCCTCGTTCGTCCTCCACACACTCATCATTTTCCTGGAGGAACTCACCAGCGAGAAACGAGTAGGTCGCGCGACTTCCACCCACATGTGCACCAAAAGCTCCGTATGGAGGGAGCAGAGATGTTCGCGGCGCGAAGATGAGTAAAAAAAAAAATAGAAAATCTAGAAGAAACGGTATCGAGACGTAAATCAGAAGGCAATTAAAATTAGCGAGGCCTTCGAGTTAAACGGCCGGTTACATTCATCTGTCCACGGCTCTTTGATGAGTTTTCCCGAGAACGCCTCAGTTACCTCGAACTTCTGTCGGTTTTTCGGCATTCGCAGCTCGAGGTTTACGCGTATCCGTTGTCGCTTCCCTTTGATGTTATTCGCCATCGAACCCTCTTCCTCTCCACCTATCTCTTTCTCCTTTCGTCATCTACACGGATCTTCCGAACTTCCTCTATTTCTACCTTCTCTTACTCCAGATACGCTTCCATGTAATTCGTTTCGTTTTCCCTGAACAAGCTACAGTACCCTGCCACTCCATTATGGACACCTTCAATTTT
Source organism: Macropis europaea (assembly GCA_916610135.2). NCBI lineage: Eukaryota > Metazoa > Arthropoda > Insecta > Hymenoptera > Melittidae > Macropis > Macropis europaea. The sequence goes on from OU744345.1 coordinate 24,815,173, forward strand.
CAACGTTTGCTGCATTCTCAGCAAAAGATTCGGGTTACGTCAAGTTTGGTAAGTGTAAGTGGTGTTAGGACTGATACTGCATCGATACTATCGACACCGGTATCAAAAAGAATCGATATAGCTTCGATATTTCTACGAAATTATTGATACCTGTTTAATACCTCTCCGAAAATATTGGTACCGACTTGATACTTCTAAAAAAGTATCGAGTTCATACTTTACGAAAATATTGAAATTAATGCTATAGTAACGAAGTAGGAATCAATGCAATCAAATTTTTTAAAAACTTTATAAATACTGGAGTAACTATATATTGTATTTAGTGTCTCGTAAGCATACAATATCATAATTTTTTAATCTTAATTTGTTTTTAATAAATTATATTATATTACTTATCAATCTCTAAAAATTCATGCATTATAGAATATTTTTCAAGAATAATATTTTACTTGAATTATTCCGAAATTTTTTAAGATCCGGAAACACAATTAGCAAAGAAAGGATTAGACTAAAAAACAATAATGTAAATGAAACATTATTCCTTAACAATATTTTATTTTAATTACTATTGTGCAATAGTTCAGGCAATATTACTAATAAATAAACATATAAGGATTCAAAAATTATGATACTGGATGTTTGTGAGCACCCAAATTGGTGTATTTATTGTTGTATTCCCAAAGTACTTGAAAAATTCGATTCTTTTGTTCAGGATATCGATACCTTCTTAGTTGCCATGAGACTGGTATTAATTGGTATCGTTCCAAGAGGCATCGGTATTGAAAATAGATACCGAGTATTCGAGATTGCGATACCTTTCAATACTTCCGTCTGAATACTTCAGTATCGAATTGTTTAAGTATCATCAATATGTATCGAATCAGTCCCATCAGTATGTATGAGTTTTGCACCGTTCGGTTGTTCGCTACATGCTAATAATCATTTATTTATAAACTTACTGATTGTTTTTATAAAGACGTAGTAAGCAATAAAGAACTTTATAAAAAAAATGTTGTAGTACTAGTAGTAGGGATACAAAATTCATGCAAGTTTCTTGTACAAGTCTAATTAGTTCATTTGAAAGGAGTCCTGATTTTATTTGCTAGAACAAAGACAGCTTCGTTCGCCTATTTAGAACGTTTAATCGACGGAAATTCCGTTCCGGCGATTTTGCTAATACGAAGGAAGTCAAGATTGGGAGTTTCCAGATCAGATCGAAGTTTCCCTAATAACGACGATTATCCGACGGATCGACTGGTGGCGTTATTCTCCTTTAAGCGGTATAATCCACGGATTGATGGAGGTCCCTGTAAACGGCAACTTTCCCAATCATCGTCGAACACTTTCCACTTTTTTCCCGGCTGAGCGACTGGTGGTGGTGTTGTTTGACGTGAAATCCGTAATCCACAGGTTAATCTAGACCCATTTGCGAGTTAATCTAGCCGCAACGTGAATGGTTGTCTTGACCAGTCTTTCGGATCCCACCTGTCCCTTCCCTTGCACGTTCATACCCGAAGGTGGAGATAAAAGGCCACGAGACCGAAGGAAAAGGACGACCTCGTCGACACGAAGGACTTCGGACGGCTCATCGTTGTCTCTCTCATTCTCGGTGTTTCTAAGTCGTTCCAGATGGCTGGGACAGAAGCTCACTCGTGGCAACCACCTACAGGGTGGACCCCCTTCTAAGCCGAAACAAATGTTCACCGAAACCAAACACGAACGTTCATGTTCGGCTATTTGCTGATAACCAGCTGGGAAGACGGAAGACACGCGAAACGAATGTGACGCGTAATTATGAAACTGATACAGTAGTTAATCGGTTCGATTTTTTGGTTATAGTAGATATTAGAAAAAAATGAAATTCAGGACGTTGAAGGAAATGGACACGGACTCATGTTTCTTCTTTTACACAATTGTCTTATTAATCCATTCGATTGTTGGACGAGGCATCTCGCGAACTGATTTTTTTATTTCATTTTATTTTATTGTTATAAACGGGGCGGCTCCTTTTTTATACATAAATAAATTGTCGAATACTAAATAAATTTATGTATGCATTAATAATCTGTTCCGTATCGGAGAGCTTTCAATACATTTACTTTGAATAATGCGATGGAATCCCCCACCCATTTTTCACCAATTTCATTCTTTAGACGAGATTCTTGCGACTCGACGTCGTTTACTTGACTTTTTGGACAAGATATGTCGCTTGTCTTTTCATTGCACTATTTAGTGACGATACAGGATATTTTAGAATTGTGTTTTATCAATAACAGAAGAAAAAACAGTATACATTTTTTAGAAAAATATTTATTTTATTTTTCTTTTACGCGAAGGTCGTTTTCGGTCGCCTTACATGCGTCATTCAAGCTCACGAAATTACAATCATAGTGAAGATAGCCAGATTAGGCCGATTAAGATCATACCTCGGCCTGGGAATTAGCATACTATTTTTTAATATAAAAGTTATATTTAATCATAAGTTATATATTATATAATATAATATTTAAAATATATAATTAATATAATAACTATATATTTAATACTAATATAAAATTAAAGGTGTACGTGTATTACTTTATATATTTGCAATAATAATATATTCAAATAAATTATTTTTCAAATCTATTATTATAATGTGTATTTCGAATGTTTAAAGAAGCTATATGAATTTTTTTAGATTATTTTTAACGTTTAACGACCCAAGTTTATGGTTTAGAGATACCAGACATACGTTTACATAGTCCTTATTCAATATTAATGTGTTAATGAGTTAATGTTCATTACATCGTATTAGATTGTTACATAATGAATGTCGGATTTTTATGTCAATCGCTGACGGTGACGCCAGTGTTCGGTTGTTTGTTAATAACCAGCTAGGAAAACAAGATGCATGTATTGGACACGCATCGATACTTCCGTCAAGTTTGGATCCGACCTTTATGCGATAGTGATTGATATCGAATCACATAAATCGATCGAATATCGATATTATCGATCGGCATCATTCTCAACACTATGTGGCGACGTGCAAGAAACGTTTATTTTTACTGATAAGGGCGCAGGTGCAGGCTGCAATTCGGGTATGACGCAGCTCGATGCAGATTAAAAATACTCACCACAGAAATTAATTATATGCTCGATGCACAGAACGTAAAATGTTTTGAAAGAACTTTTACGGAATGAATGTACGTTACATGCGGCCTAAAATAATTCTTCAAGTTACTATGTGCGTTCCCTTTCAATTGCAAAATTATTTGTTAGTCTCATAAAGAAAACAGAATTCAGAAACTGCGATGTAAATAGTGCTCATCAAACTGAATAAAAAATGTCTAACAAGCGCGGATCGAAAATTAATATTATTCGACCTGTAAACAATTTCGTATTAAAAGAATTGTTTATATGTATACATATCACATCCACCTTACTCACGAGACCCTTCCTCAACAAATTATTATCTCTTCCGCTATTTAAAATTGTTTTTAAAGAATCAAATATTTCGTACTCGAGAAGCGGTAATCGCAGCCATTTGAAAAATTAATCGAGACCGAAAACATTACTTTTTATAAAAAAGGAGTATATGAGTTGGTATCCCGTTAGGAACAAACAAGCCATTAACTCTATTGGTATATATTTTGATGAAATAAAGAGTATTCTTTTGAAAATACCCCGTTTTTATTTCGACCTAAAAAAACGGCAATTTCACATGGTAGAACCTAATACAAATAACCATCTAAATATTGTAAAAATGTGTATTTAATAAATGTTTAATATGGACATTTAACTGTATCGGTTCTTATCAGCTATCGAGTTTGAGTTTTCTGACAATATCAGTCGAATGACAATACGCAAAGTTTTTATCGTTGAACGTTTAGATTTATAAACGCGCCCTTAACGCCGAGATGAAAGGGCTGTCGATGAAACGAGAATTGTGTCGTTCGAGAATTGGGCTGAAAGTGGTGCAGGTTCGTCCTTAAGTGGCGACGTTCAACTCGAGTGTCAGAACACTCGAAGGATTCCGTAAGTGGGCACGGTCGAAATCGAATATTTAGACTCTTCCTGACGTGTGTGTACTCGTACGTTTTCCATTTTATTGCCAGCCATGCTAATTGTGACGGTTCCGCAGACATTCCGATTATTTTTTCACTACGACCTTCTCTGCTAACAGCCTTGTCTACGGCATCACCTTACGCCGCAGAATGGAACTCTTGAGATGGTTTCGACGAAATTATCCCTAAAGCGTGAAGTGGGCCAGTTTCATTCTCGATTGCCTGCGCTTTTCACGATTTTACGACTTTCACGAAGGGATCGTGAGAAATTGGCCACGATCGCTTTACGAATTTGGAACCGGGATTTGAAGAGGCGGAGGAGAAATATTTCACGACGGGCAAGTTCTTGTGGCATATGCATGTGTAGTTTAGACAGAACTGATATTGCTCCACAAACCGAATAAAAATATGTCTAATAAATATAGATCGAAAAGTCAATATTATTCGAGCTATAAACAATTTTCAGAACAATTTTGTTAACTCAGAATTGTTTACAGTTCGGATAATATTTATTTTATAACGCATGTTATGAGATACTTTTTACTGAGTTTTTCGAGCACTATCTCTACCCAGAAAATACTGTATACTTTTGTCACCCTGTACGTTTGCCTGATTATTTTATTATACATGTACTATTATGGTTATTAATATTGTACAAATTGTTAAAGAAAGTATTTAAGGTTAACAAGGTAAATAGCACTCAACAAATTGAATAAAAAAAGTTTAATCAACATACATCGAAAAGACGATATTGTTCGAATTATTTTTTTATTCAATTTGATGATCTTCATTTACTCCGTAAGCCCTAAATAATGTTTTATAAAGACCCTATATAAATTCGTTCAAAAATTATATTGACCTAACCTATTTTAACGTTCTTTTGACATGTACGAAACAGCGTAGTATCTGACAATTTCTCTTTCATATTACTAACAGCCAATGTAATTCAGTGATAAAATAACTTATTCTTGAAACCATGCAAAGTTGCAAAACATTGCACAGTACAAAATCATTACTGACCTTCACGCATTTGATACGTTTATAAACAAAAACGAACATTTAATTAAACATAGCATTAATTTGAATACTCGCAACATAATGTTCTAAATAAACTTAACTTTCTCCTGATAACTTTAAAAAAAAGTGAAGGAAAAATAGAGGAAGGGTTATTTCAGCAAATGAATTCGCAACACGGCGACTGAAAAAAATGTGTTTGTCAAGTCATTACGTGTTTCTATTGATATGCAAATTCCCGCGCGTTAGAGTCGCATCGGTATTGAAAATCGGCCCATCGATCATTATGGCGAAAGTTTTGACGGACATAAATTTTGTATCGCGAACGAATTATGATTCGTCCCGTCCGTAAAAATGCAAGAAGAAACATGACGAGCAAGACCTGTTTCGGTCTAACTAACCTACCTGTTGTGCCAAGGTCACGCGGAAGATTCAATATTGATTCAGAAAATATACGAAATCAGTCGGTGAACAGGTTGGGACAGGGGGTTCGAACGATGTTTTTATTTAGTCTGGGATAAAGTATTTAAGAATTCAACTTCACGTATTACGCGTAGCATCACGTAACATCATCCCTGTTATCAATACACAATTTCCTTTTTTATTTCAAAACGCGTGCACAAAAATGCATCTCGATTTTTCTAATATCGTACGATTTCAAACTAACGCAATTTTTCAATTAATTACAATAGCTTTCGGTTCTTCCTTTGTATCGGATGAAGATGGCGACAATTTTGGAGATAATTCGTATGACATTAATAAATAATCATTAAAATACATGTGCATGAGGTATTATGTCATCATTGATTTAACGCATTCCCCTTTTCGACATAAGTAGCGACATCTAGGCGGTGAATATTTGAAGCTGTAACGAGACAAGAATATCGGTAAAGTAGTAATCTATCGGTAAATCTGCGGATTGAGGTTGAAAGTGACATTATCGACTGTACAGGACACATCTTTTTCTACCTTATCGACTAATGGCGCTACTAAACTATCGTACCGACTATAAATCATGTAGAATTCAATGCACTGTAAAATTCAAATTGAAGTGTCTCCGCCTTTCCACTAACAATTGCAAGATTCCTCTCTTCAACTTTGACATCAAAGTAATCGCAACGTTTATAATTTGATCGAATGTTCTGTATATTGTTCATATATTATATGGAAATAAAGATCGTAGCTTATGTTATATTGTAGTATTTTGTACTTATTTTCCAAGCACTAGAATTATTGATTGCATTGACGTGAGGCAGTATTAAACTCGCCTTCTTTATCATCGGATTTTCCCGATTTCGTTGTAGGGTTGCCAAAAGGGGGACGCAAGGATGACGTAGGGACGAAGGATACTTTTTTGGTATCGTCTTCCCGCTGGACGGTCCAAACAGATGGTTCACGTCCGAAAGCTCGTAACGATACTCTGGCTTGTAAACACAAACGAGCCGGCAAAAGTATTGTCGAATCTTCCGTCGTATGACGGCCAGCATCTTACGTGAAAACCGTCTTAAACATTTCCGTCAATAGAAGGGGTGGGAGGTGGAAGAAAGTGTTAAGATTTATAACTTCCGGTTCGTCGAAGAAAATTCTTAGAAGATGGCGTTTGGTTCGCGAGGATCCGGATCGTTGCAGATCATCGATTTTGTATCGATCGACGCACGAAATCGAGCTTTGCGTATTCACCGGATATTCGAAAACAATTTTCATGAAAACGAAGCCTTGCAACGAGCAGTTTCATTCTTTATTTTCGACTTACTTTTGAACAAGGAATCACTTACTTATTGCGGATGCATTACGATTTCTGACGAATCGATATATCGTTTTTGCCTAACTTAACCTTTAAATCGCGTAGATTCTTTAACAACATTCATTGTGTGCCGATCGATTTAATCAAGGCAGAATGTTTACAAAAGATTTTGTCAAACTTCGGAGACATGTAATACTCACGAATAGAAGTGAAAAATGTTTAACCAGCATAGGTTCAAAAATTAATTCTTTAAGCGCTGTGGATGCTTGATATATTGCTATGGTCTCTGCGGAGAACGCTTATGGGCAATCGGGTAACGTAAGTACTTAATAAGTCAGGTTACCGAGTTTTCGCACATAACATAGGGTTGTTTTGTAATCTTGTCGGTCTTGTTGAGATTTATGTACACTTAAATCACTATTCAACAATGTAAAGAAGAATTTGGAATCATTCGAGCACGTACATAATTTTATCGCATATTGTTGTTCAACGTTATACAAAGGTCACCTTGTTATAGGTCATTGAATTCGTCTTGGTGTTAACTATGAGGTCGTATCGAGAAAAATATACAGTTCCCACCAACAAAATACGTCAGGCTGCGTTTACATTGGTAAGTTACTTGTACCAGTAATTGGTAAGTGGACTAGCCAGGCTAGCTACTTGTTCCAGTTACAGGTACAAGTAAGTTACCAATACAAACGCAGCCTTATGCACTGTAAAATCACTAAAAATGGACACCCTGTGTTTTCCCCTTACCCTTAACCCTTCGCTACTACAGAACGTCTGTGAGACCACTTCAAATTTTCATTCATCCCTATTTCCCATCCTGCATGACTTATTATCTTCTCACGCCTTGTACTTTTCAATTACTCTAATGTTCAATCAGGCTTGGGTCTCTTTATTGTTAATGTACAAAGCAAGAACAATTGGATTTGATCTTTATTCCTCCTATAGTAGTTGCGTTAGCTTCAACGTCTATAGAGGGTTAAGGGTTAAGTTGAATATTGTAATTTAGATGGTCGTGATGGCAGGATTTGAAAAATCGCACGGAGTTACTATCGATTCCGTGAGCCAGGCCGCGGTATGTTCACGGTGCCCGGTTTCTATTCCGGTAGGCCGAGTCTTTTAACAAACGGTCGTTAATTTTTAACGATGCCGTTAAACGTCGGATCGGCAAGATGGCTGCAGCTGTAACACTCTTCGTTCCAGTTCGAACGATCGCGACGAGGGTATATCCTGCGAGCGTAATTTATGCCGCAGATTCCGCGATATCTCCTCTGCTCGTTTTGTATTTGCACTCGTCAGGCAGTTACCGCGAGATTACAATCATTCGCTATATCGTTCATAATCATTCGAACTACACCAAATTCGAATTCTGTCCTCCAAGATATTAGCCATTTGCTGCAACATCGACACAACCCAGAAAGAAGGATTTTAGGGAAAACGAGTCTGAATGTTTCAAATCACTGCAATTTTATATGGACAACCGCTATGTTCTCGGCAACCGCCCTCTCGTGGGGAGTTTTAGAAGATCAGTTATATCGTTCTACCAATAGAAACTACAAACAAACACAGTTATTTTTATACTAATAACTTAACACATTGTTGACCGGAGGATTTTTGCTGAAACTAACGCCCGTGGCCGTCTATTTTTCATGCAAGTCAATATTGAAACATTCGCATGCAAGTAAATTTCGTCATTTTTTTAAATTTTACGGTAACAAAATTGCGCTTATAATGTACAAAAGGTCAGAAATAAAAACTAACAGGGCAAAATGTGAATGATAAGCACAATAATGAATTGTATAATGAACACTTTATCAATTTTAAGCTCTAACAACTTCGCACGGTGATGTTAATTGCATCACTCTCTAAAACGTCTGAATATGTCCCCAGCCAATAATGTTCTGGTAACAAAAGACGTATTAATACGTCTCCGGACAATAATGTGTTAAAAACGGCAAATTTTTAGTTGTGTCGTTGTTGCAGCAAATGAGCGATATGTACAATAAAATAAATTTGAAAGCAATCGATTGATGCTGATTTTGACTAATTCTAAATATTATTCTACGTTCTGATTGTGAGATCGATAAAGTCACTTATTGTTTTTTAATTTGTTCAGGTTCAATATTCAGTGGATTGCCTGAATTTATGTCGGTGCGAAATATAGTTGGTCATTATTCGAATTTCCCCGAAAAAATATTTATCTGTAATAATTATACGACGGAATTCTTTTTAGTCGAACATCTTATCCGGATAATAATTACTGGTTATTCGTAATGAATTATTTTCGTTATTCGTGCGCGTAATTCCTCATTATTTATACAAATAATGGATTCTACAAGAACAGTTTGTAATCAATTCTAAAAACAGTATTCGATATACATTAATTCGACGTTTAGTATATTTTCGTAAATAAGATATGCTAATTGTTAATTATGATATTATGAAAATAATAGAGGACGACGATAACAAATAATTTATCCGATTTTATACGAAAAAATTCGTATTCGATTAAAGCTTATGCAGTTGTGGCGCGTAAAATTTTAATTGTTATTCTGATTCGTTATTCGACGACCGAATAAAACTCTGCCCAATTATGGTACGAAGTAGGGTTGGCTACTTTTTATTTAAAATAACAGTAATACATAGAACCGATAAATAGTTACTAAAATCAAGATAACAAATAAATATCATGAAAATAAACTTTAAAATGTTATTTGCTCGATAAATTGTTTCTGAATGAATTCGAACATATTACTTTCTACATAATTTATTTTTACATTACTGATTTGTTAAGTTTTTTAATATATCAAATAGCAGGACAAAATAACAAATACTTCTACAACTTCTCGGTGATCGAAATCGCAAAGAAAGAAGTTTTCATACCAAACATAAACATTTGTAATATTAATAAGTACTGACAATGAGAAATATGTTTAAAAGGGATTTTGCGATAGAGTCCACAACATGATTGAAGAATGCCGTACATTTTATTTACTTTAAAAATTGAATAGCAGAGAAACAAATTCTAAAGAAGATGACGAATATTTAAATAAACCAACTAACAAATACAGTACTAGTCAAATAATATTATACAAATAATTATTAATATATTCATATTAATTTTAATAATAAATGATATATTCTATAAAATAATATACATTACTATCAATAATATTTGTAACAATCAAATTACAATACAAGAAAAAGAAAAGATAACGAAAATGATAGAAATGTTAGTTGAATGATTATTTAAATGGTGTTTATCCCGATAATGCCCAACCTTACGAAGCTATCCATCACAAGTTGACTTCAGAACTCCTGTCGAGGTAGCTGACGAATTACAAGCACGCTGATAGCCGTACTTACGGGATTTAATCGTGTACACAAGTATCCATGTCGTTTTTTTCATAGCGAAAGAAAAGACAGGCGAGAAAAAAGATCGGAAGGCCCGGGACGGAATCTCAGAGAGGTCGTGTCAGAACAACCCCCTACGGTAGTCGAGATCTAAACACTAAAACACTGGATTAAGTGGGGTGCACACGTTAGATAAACAATTGGGCTCCACGGAGGTGCAGCCAGGATTGTGACAAATTTCTTCGCAGCAGGAAATCGTCCATTTCTGTAAAAGTATTATTTTTACATTTCCAACAACAAATCTTAATATCAATTCTTCGTGGCCCAGAATATAAACTAAACGCAACGAAACGTTGAAAACGTTGGAGAGGTACTGTACGTTACAAAAGTATCGAAAAAGCTTCAACAAACATTCTATAATCCATTTGTTTTTGAGGTATATCCATTTTTAGTTGATAATTGTTTTATTAGGTTGAGTCATGCATTGATTTATTTAATATTTCATTAAAGATCCATATAGCATTGGAGCTAGTAAATATTGTATTATTATATGTAGTTTCGGTACCTATTGTACGTTATATAGTTAAAATAGATTTATCCTTTAAGTTAAGAAGAAAGAATAGTATTATGGTGTTATTGTCAAAGAACCTCCTTGTACCAGACATATGATTTGATATACAATAAAGTATTATTATATTATTATATTTCATTAAAGAGTAATTTCTGTTGCTTCCACAGCATGTCTAACAAGTTTCAGGTTTGCTTTCTGATATGAAATTAAGATCAGATGCAGAGATTTCTGAAAACATTTGAAATTATGTACAAAGATACAAATAATTGTTATCAATTAGTCGATATAAAACTGTTTTCACCTTGTAATATAAAAATGTCACACAAAATGATTTGCATCTTAATTAAAATATCATGTTTGTAACTGTGGCTGTTCAAGTGATCGGTACTGGATACAGGATGTTCCATTTTAAGTCTTTGTCGGCCGCAAATATTTTGTGAAAATCTGTTGCCCTGGCCATTTTCACAAGGCTTTAGTTAAGTAACAAAACATTCTATGTTGTTCATCTTATATCGATTAGCTTAGAATTTGAATTTTCCGCGTAGTAAAATTTATTTAGGAAATTCATTTCGTTCTATTTCCTGAATCTTGTATTTTTGTTTTCAAATAAACATTGTATTTTATTTTGACTGGTGTCAATTACTGGTTCATGAACTTGTCAACTAGTAGTTCTTTAGAAATGTGATGTGTCAGCTACTCGTGCAATTTGGAGGGTTCAGTTGTTTTTAATAAAATTTTATTATAGGATTATTTGTCAATGCTACTGAATTCGATTCATTTAAGAACAGCTGATGAATCAAGTTATCCACCTACGAATCAAGTTATCCACCTACGAAATTGCTTACTAAAAATAAAACTCTGTGATACTAATTACAATAGGAAATGAGTCTTATAGTGTCAACTACTGGTATGTACATTTGCCCTACTTGGCCACTGATTTTTCTTTCAGTGATAGATCCGATCATTTATTTGTTTTAGGTGGGTATTAATCAAATGTATAAATCACGAATATGTGATAGCAGCCACTAAAGTGTTAATATGTCCACGCGAATATTTTTGGAACTATTAGCAACGGAGACATGAAAGTCACCTTTGATTTTTTAAATGGGATCACACATTTTTTATACATACATTAACCCTTTGACCTCCTAATTTTTTTTTAATTTTCTTTTCAATAACTCATTATTTGAAGTGTTTTATTTGAAATGTACTTTAAAAGACAGTTGGTTGATAGGGACCAATTAGGTACAAACAATCATGTACCTGAACACTTCAAGGATTTTTTTGTCACAAAAAAGGATCATATACATGTAATATTGCTTATCTAGGTAAAAAAAATATTGCGAAATATAATACATTTTTAAACTGGCAATTTAAAAATGTCGAGTGTCACTCGACATAGGAGTACCTATGAATAAAATCAATGTCGAGACTCAGTCACACTCGACAAAGGGGTTCAAAGGGTTAATCCAGTGATGTCCACCTGAGCTGCGGCCTTCCTCCACTCTAGGTCCATTCCATACGCGTACGTATTGGAAATGACCTGTGTGCGGGTGCTGCATCAAGTCGAAAGCATGTGAACAAACGCGGTGACCAAATGCATGTACGAAATCTCACCTTTATACACTCTCCTACATATCCAGATACGGCCACACTAATACAATAACCAGAATGTGCAACGTAGCGAACGAATGTAACAGCCGAATAGACATCTCATTATCATTAAATAACTTCAAAACTTCTTTATATCGGATACTACAACAATAATCTGTATATTGTAAAAGAATGTGTGCTTTGTCATGCGAGGGTATTGTTTAACTGCCACGTCATCCATATATGGGTGACACTTCGATTCAACCATTATTTATTTAATCATTTCTAGTATTCATAAATGTATTTACTAAAGTTTAATGGTACCAATAAAAAATAATGAGACTTCCTAATATTCTTGATTAAAAAGATTTTAACCCTCTGTAACGCCATGTGACTTGGAAGTTACATACCTGTATATCTATGCTTTTTAAGTTTTACTTCCTCTATTTATCACTGTGTACAATTATATTTTACGACTCTGCTGTCACCAATAAGTTTGTTCGTTTATTGTTATATTTATTTATGTTTATATATCGCGATACAAATTATACCATTTATCTTTATCATTTACTTGATGCATCATTTTCGACATACGTAAGAAAATTCCGATTATAAAGGGTTAACGTGCGATTATATTTCCTTTGTACAGAAATTTGGAAAGTTTGTCCTTTTTAACCAATAGAGTGTGGCCTTCAAAGTGTTAAAATGTCTGTACAAAAAGTGGTTTTCCCGTTCATAGGAATAAATTAAATTAAATTAAACATGGTAATTTTGCTTATCCTGACCTTCTCGTTCGAACGAAATCGAACGGGTAAAAATGTTAGGAACCGATGTCCCGGTGGCGTCGGTATCGTGAAATTCGAGCTTTCAAGTAATATCGCAAGAAATCGGGCAGCTTCCGATAGAAACTCACGGTATAGGAGAGGGACTTGCGCGGTTTCCAAAATAGCAGCATCAGCGGATAAACATGTCTTATTTTGAGAGCTGGTCTACCCTCTCGCTTCCTCTTTCGACTGCTCCACTGGCGAGCCTGATCTTACGCAAAAGAAACACTATCCAGACACTGTACGCCAAGGATGGACTGGCGAGATCCAGGGGGATCGACGGTACTCGAGGAGGGCAGGACGAACGCGTTCAACGAAAATTTACGAGCTACTGAATAGATCGATCGAGGTTGATTTGCTTCGCGACATTCGACCCGAGGACCGTACTTTTCACCCTGCGAACCTCGAGTGCCGATTCCATGCTCTGAAGTGATGAAAACAGTCCACCCACTGTCTACGACGTCTCAAGGATCTCCGTGGGAAAACGTGTTGTCAAACAGAAACGACCTGGGTGGCAGTACTCCGGAGGCAGCGTTCCTCCATTTTAATTTCATTTATTTTATTGTATCGCTGTCAACCCTTTTGTATCATACAATGGTGTACAGGATGCCCTGGGATTTTCTGACAAACTGTGAGAGCATACTTTATAAATAGATCGAATAAAAGAGAAAATGTTGTTCAGAGACTGACTGTGATCGTGGTACAGCCATGAAGGGAGTGATTCAAGTAATAGTCATTTAATATGCATAATTAGACCGCGGATATTTATGCAAATACTTATTTTTATAGAAAATAAGTAAAAAAATGGGACCGAGACAGAAACATGTAATGTCATTAGAAAGTTCAAAAAATGTATTTTCTATTTTGCATACGTTTTGCATAGTGCATATTGTATGCATATTTTGTACATACTCGTTTGACTGACCACCAAGTTCGGAATCGAGTGATAAAACAATTGACAAATAAGTTATTAACCTTCGAACGGTCGACCGTTTAGCAGTGACGCGGGAGGCCGATGCCGGGTCATTTATGATATTTATGATATTTATAACTTACATTGAATAAATACAGTTTCTTTATTCGCTATCTGCACAATTTACACAAAAAAAGTGGTACACTAGAATGAGAGAAATAAAGGAACAATACTCTGGCTGAGTTTGGAAGAATGCATAGTTGTACCGAATCGAATTTCTGACTACGTATGCATACATAAGAGACGGGTCAAAAAAGACCCATTTTCTCGTACTTGTTTGTGGATTTCCGAGTCATAAATACTCACGCATTTTTTGTGTATATTTATCTCGCTCCGAAAGAACTGATGAATAGGTGAAGATTGCAAATATTTTGCATATTTTTATATGTTGTAAATGCATAAACATCCGCATAATTTTATGTTTATATAAAATTTTGTGAGAATCAATGTTTACCGGTTCTCGAGGATCCTTTCTTAGACGTAGTGCAGAAGCAACAAGAATCATTTTTTAACAATTACGGTACAAAGAGTGACTATAGTCACTCAACACTCGGTACGAGCGAAAAACCACTAACGTAGCACCAGCGAGTATTTACCATATAATAATAAAACGATCAAATGTTGCTTCCTTTGAAAATAAGAATATATGAGCCCTTTGTTTAGAAAGTGACATAAGTCACTTTTCCGAAAAGAAATGAGTGAATAGATATGATATTTTTAGCTGGAAATAATTTATTGTCAATACATTTCAAAATTTTTGCTATTCGGTCAATAGATGTTTAGGTATTAACTGGAATTGCAAAGTTATTTATTTGGAGATAATATTAGTCGACTTTGCGAACATTTTATTTTATACAGATTATGTTATGTAGCCGAATTTTGGTATGTTAAAATGTATTATATCTATGAAATTTGCAGCTATGTTGGCAAAAATTTAATAGCTTATTTAAATTTAAAAACAAATATGGCAGAAATTTTTCGACTACATCTTTTGTCAATTGAATATCATAGTACTATACGAATTATTATCGTAATATCCTGCTTTGAGACTTTCATTGAATTTTGTTAAATTTTTAAATTGAGTTCATATTTGACATGGACAGCAGTGAATTTCACGCTGTTTTCATTGTTTTGAAATTGAATATGCTCGAATGCGAAAATTTCTACATCCTCTTTATGCCTCAAAGTTATCGGCCACCGATTATCATTTTTAAACTGGAAAATATTCCAAGAATGAGCAGGAACTAACATCAGTCATTGAAGAGTTTATCAATTCTAGAAATCAGGAATTTGGAGAAAATGGGACTTATCAGCTACAGAATCGTTGAGAAGCATGTATATCTGGTTATCCTATAAACAATGTTGTTCTGTAATTCTACAATAGACGTTAAATAAATATATTATTCTATTTTATTTAATAAAACTTTTACTGTGCATGTTATGGAATGTGGAAGCTGTACTTTTATTTTGAATTATTCTATGAAAATTGAATCATCATAGTAAAAGCGCGTTGCCAACAATTTCGCAAATTAAATGTAATTTTAATGGAAAAATATCTCGACAACGTTTGTAGAACGCAATCACTGCATTCTCGAATCGTGTTAAACTTGCTAACTACTACATATTCAGGTGAACCTACCATTTTTTATTTGAAATAAATATAACGATATTGCTCGGTTGAAATCAACTAAAAACGAATTGTCTTAAAACAATAAAAATTTTTCGAAGGTAGAATGACAAAACTGTTTAAATAATTAATAATAATATAAAAATTAGTGGTCGGTGTCCGGTTAAATGAAAATGACTATAACTGTTAATGTAATTACCCTTGAAGGCACATTTAAAAACGACACAACTATAGAGTGGAACGATCCAATGGAATCAAGCGAAGTTTTACTTTTTAACAATTTGCGTGCCACGCTGCACTAGCTGAGAATGATAAACTGTCTAAATTTTTATACAAAATTAATATAAATTGTAAAAACTATAAATTGTACCTTTTTTAATCAGTAATATTAATAACTTTCATAATTTTTTTACTGCTACTATTGAACCTTATTTGGTATATTCATTAATACTACACATGATCAAATAAATAATGATGATTAACACTCAGTGTTAATTAAGTAATTTTTTTCTAAAAAAATGGCAATTTCATCATTATCGTGCGCTTCGGACTTTTTATACATGCCAATTTAATATAATGTTTTGATGTGTTATAGCTGGTTGACTGACGATTGTAAATTTAAAAAAACACAAACGCACAAGGCGCCCGGTATGGCAACCACGTGCAGCTCCATTTCACCCCCTTCGTCGACGAACCGTCACGTTGGGGCAACAAAAGAGCAAAGAGACAAAATTGTTTGTCTTCGATACAATTTAAGACCAAGTCAAAACAACGACCCGTTACGAGAGAAAAGATATCCGTTTCCTAAAAGGAAGCCGAGCCGTTTTCACGTGCACTGCGTTTCGTCATGTCAACTACAAATGTAGCATAGAATTTCTGATCCTTGCCTTACGATTCATTTTCAAGCAACTTTGCCCATTCAAGCTGTTTAATTTAAGACAATTCTGTCCGTGAAATTGTTGTAAGGAACATTCCATTAATTCATTCCAATAATTTAACGCTAGTGCGTTCTTCCATTCGACTATACACTCAAGCCCCGAATACATGGAACTCATATTTTCAATTTTATAATATAGTGAGAGGACTAAGGAAACCTAGAAATAGCTAATCGCACGTATTATACTGTGATAATAGCGAAAGTTTTTTAAATAAATGAAGACGTGATGGGTCAAAAAGACGCGAAGACCGCACTAGGGTTAAGCCTGCAGATAAACTAAATAAAGAGTCAAGGGATACGAATGGCGAACTTATTTCGTCGAACAATACAGTAGAACCTCGATTATCCGAATTGCAATTAGTAATAAGATTTTATGGTACTTATAGTTCACATACAGTAGGAGAAGGGGGGCAAGACGGGGAAGCTAAGGAAAAATGCAAATAAAGTAATAATTTTACCTTTTGAGTAAGTCTTTATGAATCACAATGCAATCATAATTTAACAACCTAGTATTTGGCGCATGCTTTGGACGATATTAAGTCAGACTTCTGAATTATTAAGCTTTACAAAAAAAATGAAAAATAAAACCGTCTTGCCCCTACCGCGGGGTAAGACGAGGTACTGAAAATGAGGCAAGATGGTTTGTCTAAGTATTCTCACAATCGACACAAATATGTATTTCTGCGGAATTATTTGCATTAACTCCTGCACAGGAATTATGAGGCCAACATCCACAACCGTTTCTTCATATCATTTAGATATTCCACAAGTTCCCCTTCTTCATTCTAGGAAAATACAGTCTTAATTGGCCTCAGGTAAACTGATAGTCACTTCCTCTTCTTGTTTTAGTTTCTTAACATAATGTTTCAATGTTGTCTGTGGAATAGAATATTCTGGGGCAGCTTTCTTGTACCCCATTTTGTTGTTCAAAACTTTATTCACAGCTTCTTTCATAATTTCTATTAATCATTCTCATCTTCTGATTCTTTTCTTGTAAGTTCTGACCATTTCACCAATTCCAGCTAAAAATCATGAGATGTATTTGTATTAAATTATAATAGAAAACGATGACATTGCTTACTATCGCATGAATAACTATGGGACAGGAAATTATGAGGTACCCAAAACAAAGTTCCCATCTTGCCCCAAACCGCAGTTCTCTAGAAATTAATATATTTGGAAAACAAATCAATGCATATTCGGATTTCGAATATCACACATTAAAATAAATGTGTTGAAGATTATAATATAAGAAAAACAATGGACTTACCGTTCTTTAATATGTATTTATTACAAATATTTTTATCGCACAAAATAAGATCGACTTAGTACGAAAACAGTTTCACGATCATAAACAAAAAACATGTTCTCCTCCCTCGATGTCGCCGACGTCCTGATTGTTATAACTGAATGGTTTTCTATTGGTATATTCGTCACGTGACTAGTACCTTTCGATTAGCGTGTAGGTACGATACCCCATCTTATCTCGCTACCCCATCATGCCCCATTTTCCCTATCCTGTTACTCCATTACAGGCACCCTCAATTTTAAACGTTTGCTGCATTTTCAGCAACATATTCGGGTTATATCAAGTTTGGTAAGTACAAGTTTCATACCGTTAGGTTGTTTAGAATGTTGCTATCAACTTGAAGTAAGTATATCTGTTTTATCCTGACTCGGTGATTCTCCTGATTTAAACCCGATTGAAAACATATGGTTCATCCTAAAACGCCTAATTTACCAAAGATCCAATCCCACTAAATGTCCTGATGCATAATATTCGGGAAGTGTGGCATGGTGCACTTGAAATAAAGGAGTGCATAGATCGCTGCATTTCAAAGATTCTCTCAAAAATTGAGGCCACTATCAATAGCCACGGAGGTCACGCAGAATATTAAAAATTGTTGTGTTGCTTCAATCAAATTGGAAAACAGAGATTTCGGGCTTTTTATTGATAACAGAATAAAAACCTTGTGATTAAAGTACTCATAAAAGGTTCGAATCTACTTTATCAAGGTTCGATTATACTTCGAAGTACCATTTACATTTCTCAATGTATTTATAAGAAGTTCGAACCCATCTCGACTAGATTCGAGTCTTCTCAATAGTATTGCTTCCCTTTTTCAAAGTATTCATGAACTGTTCGAAACTATCCCGTCAGATTCGAACCTACTTATAATATACTTGGACCCCATCTCTAGGCAGGGTACTGTATCGCTGATTTCTCATTTCTGTCATTCCGCGGTATCCGGGTCCGTGACAGACCGAAAACGTAGGATTGAAGGTGCGACGGAAAATGTAGGGTTGAAGATGCGACAGAAAACGTAGGGTTCGTAACGTGCAGCCACGATCAGCGGTATAAAATTACGGTATCGTGTAAACAGAGAATATCGTCGGCGCGACTGATGGCCGCTTGGGTGGCCGTCAGGGCCTCACGTGTTCTCCACAAGCAGCGAGACTCTAACTTCAGCCTCTTCGAGCACAGCCAGATCGCGTGAATCGCTGAAGAATTAACCCCTTGCCTCGTACGATCCTCCTGACGACTTCATGCCGTACAATTTATTATTCGAATTTCCCCGTAATTATAGATCAAGAACGGCTGATAGAAAACGGTAACATGTATCAATTTGCTTTTGGCCATTTTCTTCTGGAGACCAAATGGAGCTGACACTGAGATAAGAAGTTTTTAATTCTGTATAAACGGATTTTGTGGGTTGCTTACGGAAATAGAATTATACAACAGGTTTTATAGCTGCATTCGTGAATGCACTCAAAAATGTAGGGTTCCATTTGGCAAATGAAATCGATCATCATATCGATGCTACGATCCCACACATAAAAAGATTGGTACTGCATTTATTGTTGGCGAGATATCGATATCACTCAATACCCATTTTGGCACTACTCGTATCAAATGTCAATACCATGCACTTAAGCTTTTGATACGTATCAAATCTTTCAAACAATTACTTGGGAATCGAATTGCTTAAAACTTATGAGAAAGACTGGTATCACGCCCAGGGGTCGAAAACAGTCATGATATCGATTTCGGCCCTTGAAACAGTTATCCAGGACCGTATTCTAAATAACTGTTATGAGGAACCGAAATTTCCTGTCGATATCGGTTTCGATTACGGTCCTCATATCGGTCCTCATATCGATCCTAGGACCGTTTTTTTCGGTTCTATTCCGGTCCTGATATCGGTCCTAGGATTGTTTTCTATCAGCCTTACATAATAAAGGTTATATCGGGTTTTATGTTGATTGTAGAATCGTTTTCATTAATTTCTATTCTTTTTATTGGTAAAAAAGTATAAAAATACATATTCTTTTTAAGAGAAACATCAATGACCGTGGAGTCTGGAGAAACATGACTTTAAGAAAAATTTTTTATATGTTTTCCTCTATTTTTCTATTACCAGAACCAAGTGTAAATTATTATACATTTTATTATTTTATACTTTATATAATACATATGTATGTATCCTTCTTTTGTGAGACAGAAGAACTTTATTTCTCTGTTGTTCCAACGCCGCCGCCGCACCGGTGCGGCGATTTGCCGCAAACCGCCCGTCTGAATCCGGCCGAAAGAACATAATATGCCGATTGGTGACATAGGGGCGGTACCGATTGATGTCGCAACATTTGAAATGTTAAGCAACGCAATGCGACGTATCGATGATTGTAATATAAAATATGAAACAATTCAGAACCGATATGAGGACCGATATAGAACTGAAACGAAACGGTGCTAAGACCGATATGAGGACCGATATAAGGACCGTAATCGAAATCGTTTTGGACAGGTATTAACTGTTCTTTTCGGGACCGTGTCTCGCCTATCGCTATTGTATACTTCTCAAAATCATTGAATTTAAATTTGAAATATTTGTTGATATTACTAATTTTAACGTAATTGCTAATTATAGCAGTTTACTTCTGATAACTTTTCGAAGGCCAAAGCAGGCCTGTACTATAATAATTTTTATTTGACTTTTTAAAACGTATGAAGTCTCGGAATTCGTTATACAATATCGACAATAAACCGGTTGAGATGCATAAGCTATAACAACGTAATGAAATCGCAAAAATTTAACTTTTCGGAACATAGTTCGCTGATTATGCTTGAAAATCATAGCACCATAGTGTATTAAATATGGTACAACATGCAGCAGGGTTACGATGCATGTTTTACATAAAAAATTAATGAAAATTTGGTTTGTGCCATATATGCGCACACCATGCGGTAAGGGGTTAAATTGAACAGTGAAAGGGTTAGTCCAGTAACGAGGATAAAATTTGTTCTTCATCAAAGAGCAGCGAGTCTGGTTTACAAAATCGTGCAGGCTCGGAAGTCCCATTTCTTTGCCACTCTCAGAAAGCGAATCACTCGAAATTAAAATGGCCACCCCGCCGGATGTAAACAGACAGAAAAGTTCGTTGCGTGCACGTGAAACAGGCTGCCGCAATGTCTGGTTCCGGTCTGCGGTTTTCCTACAGGAACACGTGCGACCAAAACGGGTTTTCTTCGGGTGGTCTCGGTCGTTCGAGACCGTGTGCCGCGTTTTATCTTAAAAAAACCATCCGGAACTCTCGCGATCGAAGGACAGTCGCGTTGTTTATTAGAACAGGAACAACGGGACGTAGGAACCCTTTGAAGGACACCAGATAACCTGACGACGCTTATTTTTTCTTCGAAGAACCCATCGAGCGAACAGTCACGATAAGAATAATTTTGTTACAACGTACGGTAAGATCGAATAAAAAAGAAAAGGAAAAACAGAATACAGTAAAACATCGATTAGCCGAATATCGGTTATCCGAAGGACCAATTATCGGAACACGGAGTAAGTCACGTACCTAAACTATGTAATAATGTTTACATTCTGGAACACGTGTCCTTCTTGCTCCAAATACCCGAGTTTAGTGTCTTGTCTGAGTTCGGTGCATGTGCATATCATTTGAAACCGATCATAATGAATTGGAAAATTTTACACGCACTATACAGGGTGTCCAAAAAGGTCGGAGTCAAACTTATACTACGTGTTAATGAGGCCAAGTGGATGAAAAAAGTTTATATAAACTTATGTCCGAAAATGCTTTATTGAAAAGTTATAAACGTTCAAAGATTTACTATCAAAGGTTTATGAAAATATGATAGAAACAAAGACCAGCTTTGGGAATGTATTCAAAATGCATTTACTACTATTTCTAATACAGTAGGAGTATACAAAAGAGTTCGACAGTCATTAGTTCGACGAATGGAAGCCTGCATTCTTGCAGTAGGAAGAAATTTCGAAAATGTTTTATAACTGCCATAACAATTAATAAAAATATTTGAACGCTTATAACTTTTCAATAAAGTATTTTCGTACATAAGTTTATATGAACTTTTTTTTACCTACTCGACCTCATTAACACGTAGTATAAGTTTGGCTCCGAGCTTTTCGGACCCCCTGTATGTGCCCGGATTTGAAAACTGTAATTACGACGATATTCAGGAATAGTTGGCAATAGATCAGAATTATCCAGGATATAAAATTATGAACGATAATGACATTGTTTTATCCATTTTTGATGAAAGAAGTGATGAAACAGATGGAGACATTGCGGGATCATGTAAGTACAGTAGAACCTCGATTATCCGAACTGAAAAATAGTAACAAGATTACTCGCATTTCAACTATGTTTCGTGTAAAAATACTAATTTTATTTTAAAATATAAAATACGCTGCGGCATAAAATTAAGTACATAGTGTCACTGATGATAATTTTACATAGATTGTAATAGAAATGATGACCAACTGTTGGATGATCACTGTTCGTATGGTCGAGGTTTCACTGTACTACTATCACACTATACCGTGAAGCTGAAAATGCATGAAATATTATATTAACCCTCTGAGGACGATGGACGCATATATGCGTTTCAAAAATCGTTTATAGTGTGCTACGGGTCACTGTACTGGCACAGGCACAGCTGTTTGTTGTACGCTATAAACCTATGTATGTACGTACTCGGATGAATTATAACTTCTGTTCATTTCATTAAAATATACGCGTTTCGATACATATTTTGCAATTTTAGAGCGCTGAAACAACTGAATACCCGAAATCATACACATTATTATAATGAAATATGCAGTTTGACACGTTGTTCCACCGCGGAAAATTTCAGCACTTGGTGCACGCTTTTTCTCGAAATTATCAGGGGTCAAAGGGTTAAAATGGGCAAAAGCGTAAAAAGAAATAGATGCACGACTAATATTTATTTTATAAGAAATCCAAAAGTGGCTATATCAAAAAACGATTAATTTACTTTCTATATTTCATTTACTATGTACTTTTTCACGCAATGAACATCCATGTTTGAAAGTTGTTTTATGACATGTTTGCAAATTTGGTTCTTCTAGTCCGATTGTCCAAAAACTGATTAGCGGAACCTGTTTATCTCCCTATTAGTTCGGATAATCGACGTTTTACTGTATAACGAAGTCGATTATCAAATGATCGCGATAAGCTGTCTGTCTCTGCGAGAGATTCTTCGTTAACATACTTTCTCCTCCTTACTAAATCTTTAGGGGCCCTTTAGTTTGCTCCAAGAGGCACTTGAAGCTGTCGCAGAAAACGTCACGGGAAAATTTGGAAGCAGTAAAATAGTAAATACGACTGGGCGCCATAATATACCGAGGGTGGTCTCTGGAAGAGTCGAACACTTCACTTTCAACCCTTAAGGCACGAGGTTCGCTGCCAAGTGTTTCTGAATGTCTGAAACAGTACTAAAATGTCCCTCGATTTCGAAAGCCCTCAACGACTACCATTTCTAATTTCTCCGAACTGCACGGAGATTTAAGGATCGACGATTCGTTTAATAAAATTTGTCCCTCCGTGTCGACGGCCTCTAGAGATATCTAGATCTCTTGTCATTGGTAAATAGAATTAGAGATCTGGAGATGTTGTTTGATTCACTTCTAGATTTCATAGACCATAAATACATATGTAGGTGTATTAAATGCTGTAGGATTTTTGTTTAGATTTTTAGGAAACTTTCGAGATTTTACACTCTGCACATTGTACTTCTCCCTTGTCGTTCATCTTGAATACGAATCGACCATCTGATCTCTCCTTTATTATGTTAAATATAGCTATATGATAGAAAAAGTACAAAATATATATGTAATTCATTAATTTTTGCCTGCCGGCTATAAAATTGGGTTTGGCTTACAAATACATATTATTTCCCATTCATCCACCCACACCTTTGTCTTATTCCATTTAGACTTAAAAATTTAATAAAATTAGTAACTTAATCACTTTATAACATTTTAAATTTATCTCAACATATTACTTACATTTAATACTTTGATTGCCACCTATTTTTGGAGATCGTTTGATTTCTTTTTTTTCATTCATTCCACTTTTGCACCATCCTCTCTTTTTCCTTTTTCTCCAAAGTTCTTACAAATTTGTTAGCCAGTTTACTGCGTTTTCGCTATCTGTTCCTGTTATTACGTTTTTATCTTCCATCGCCCTACATTCTACCACCCAGTGCTTTACATTCCTTAAACCTTCCTTACATGGTATACATTTAACAATTTTACAATGGTATCATTCTAGATATTCCAGGAGCATTCATAGCTCATAATTTAACACTAACATGTACCTACTTCCTTATAGCATTTAGGCAGTAAATGTTATAATAGTCCTAAAGTTAAAATACTGGAAAAAATACGTACAACACAAAGAAGGCAGTAACAATGGCAATAGCATTAACCCCTTGACATGAAAAGTCGTTTGGGATACGTCATTTGTGTATTATTTCATTACAAAGCGTACATAATTGTTAACTTAAAATACATTAAATAATATTTTTTCAACGCATCGAGTTTCATTTTATTTGTATGTCAAAGGGTTAAGTCATTCCTGTATACTATATATACGGTGACCATATCTTTTTGGAGAAAATAAAGGACAAATCAGAAATTGTTTCATGTTTAAAATAAATTTAATTTTGATACTTTTCACAAGAATTAACTTTTTTTAATAAATCAGGTTTGTGTTTTAAAAATTCATAAAACTGTATACAACTCATGTCGAAGTTGCATTTGGTATAAATGCATGCTTTCAATGTTTCGATTTTTAATTGGGATTTTTCACTGGTCGACATGTTGTTCACTAATGAAAATACTCGTTCAGTGGGGGCATAAGATCCAGGGAGACATAAGCAAAATTCAACGATTTTTAAAATATTTTTAAAGGATATGGACCGTATGCTGGTTGCCAATGTTCAGTTTACTATTTCAATTCACAAAATATAAGACAAAATGGCCATTTTAGAAAAAAAATAAATCTAAAGGACAGAGCAGTGAAATAAAGGACTGTCCTCTTAAAGTATGGTCACCGTAACTATATGCTATACACTATGATATTATCACTATGATAATAAGATATTATGTATTGTTACGTTCAGCTAATACAGTCTGTTAGTAAAAGTGTCAAAGGTGCGTTCCGAATTTTGTTGGATTTGCAATGTGTGAGAGAGCAGTGGATGAAAGTATTCTAGCATCCTCGTTGGAGCCAAGAACACTCGTTGCAGGGATCCGGTTCGAAGGCAGAGACAAGATGGCCGTGACGCTTCTCTTTCGTCGGATCGTTCGCCGTAAGGCAAACAAACTTCTTGAGAATTCGTGGTCTAGAGAACACGGGGGCATGATATCGTCGGACACACGTTGCACGACGTTAAATAATTGCCCTTCTAGTGCTCCGCTGCCAGGTTTTCGTTTTTCACTGGATCCGACTATCGAAACAGATCATTGGAGGAGAATACTGACAATGAGATTTGCTATTCTTGTTTTTTAACGTCTCTTCATTTCTTTACACTCGGAATATATCATTTGTCATCTACATATAGTGGATTCCGGTTATTTGGGACACATCGGGACTAGATAGCGTCCTTTGGCCTGATTAAGCGCCTGCCCCAATTATGCAAAGTATCGCATAGGTAAATACAGTAGTTAAAATGATATTAAACAAAAAAAAACTACAGCTTAAATGAGTAATTAAGTGTTTATTTAAATATTTTTAGAATAAATCAGAACGAAGTATCTAATATGTATATAGATATTCTTCGTGCAGAACTTTCTATTTTCATTCTTTGCCAATAACTATCAATATCATTAATGGACCGTTCGCAGATACGCACGTTGCCCTGAAAGTCCTCCTAAAAAATCCAATCAAAGCAAAATGCACAATATATTAGGAAAAATGAGTGAACATTAACGCTTGCTATCTTCTCATAGAGTACTGCAGTCATCTGTCCCAATTAAGTGAAGAAAATTAGGGCTATTTATTCGATTAGATTCTGTTCTTTGAGCTTTGTCCCAAATAAACAGCTACCTCGATTAGCCGGTGGCTCAAATAAGCGGAATCCACTGTATACGAAAGTATTGAACTTCTGATTTCTGCTGATTAGACATTTTTTACTCCACTTGGTAAGTACTATAAGCACCTAAAGTCTTAGGCCCTTTTTTGAACACTCTTATAAAATCCATTATGAATTGAGTTCCTGATAATTGCAGACTCTTCTATGAAAAGTTTAGTGATAATGAATCCATAACGGATGGCATGTTTAATTTACAACTGAAGTACTCAGAATTTCGTGTGACGAATTTTTCAGACCAGAGATCTCGAGGCGTGAATCAAATCTTTCGAGGATCATAATAAAGTCGAGCACGTTGAGGCAGGGGGCTTGATAAGGACCAATCAGTTTCGTTCTTTCAGGCCTATATAGTTGTTCGAAACGTTGTCACGTGCTTCGACGAATAAACATTTTAGTCCCATCGACTGCGATTGACGAGTCTATTGACAAGCGGATCATTATGACCTAGCTACGGTGACGAGGAACTTTGCGATAAGAGGATTTAAAACGCCCGTAGAATAACAATATGGTGCGGGATCGATACGCCCGTACACCGTAGGCCATTAATGGCCCACGACCAACTTCACGTTTTGGCCGTCAGCAATAATAATTTTCAGCAAAATTTATTTTCATTATTAAGGGGAGGTTCCGGTCTAGAACTCTCTAAAATAGATCATTTTGAGGAATTAATTACAAGAAAACTACGACACATAATTTGATGAGAGTTTTTGCATTCTATTAAAGACGCCTTAGATCATAGAAATTTATTTTTTTTATTTTAATTCAACATTGTAAATGACGCTAAAGAGTTATTGAATTCGAGGCCTAAAAAAAAAATATGCAAAACGATGGGACGTTTAGCTCCTAAAACGTTGGTCGGAGATAAAAATCGAAGCCGGATTATTAAAGAGCACAGAATTTTCTGGAGGGTGAACATTTAAAAATTAAAAAAAGAAGCAATAATAACAAAATGGCGAGAATTCAAAATTTAAAATCGTTTTCTTTCTATATTATCTATCCTTTCAAGAGCATTAAAAATACATATTTTTGAAAATTTCAAAATGTTAGGGGTTTGCACCCCTGACAAAAAGTATTTTCTTCAAAATAAAAAAAAGTCGCAACTGGATCGATTAATAACTTTTCGAGATATTTATCCCACCAGTTTGAGAAACACTGTTTCGAGATAAACGCGTTTAAATTGTAAATTTTATGTGATCGGCTGTACCCACGCATTCGCCGCCACACAAATACCTATAACTTTTGAATTTCAGAAAATCACTTTAACCTCTTGACATACAAAGACGTCTGGGACACGTCATTTGTTTATTATGTCATTGTAAAGCTTACACAATTGTTAAGTTGAGATATATTAAATAATATTTTTTGAACGCATCGAGTTTCGTTTTATTTGTATATCAAAGGATTAAACACATATTTTTAAAAGGTTCAAGATTCGAAAAATTAAAAGAAAATACAAATCCATTTTTTGCAAGTTCTAGACCGGAACCTCCCCTTAAATACTCTAGTATCCCGGCTGTTTTGATGTGTTTGTACCTTTCATTGTAGCTGGACTGTTCTATTTTCCCATATTACACTTGTTACTGTACGCCGTTGTCTCTTCTTCTCACAAGGAATCGTATTGGACCGTCCCCTCCCGATTTTGATGAAATTTTGCAGGTTTGTAGAACAGCCACAAATAAGAAATACGTATTTTTTTAGCTGCGGATACTCAAGTTTAAGGGATGAAATCACCCCCCAAAAATTGACACCCTCAAGGCTATCTCGAAAACTATTAAAGATGAAAATATACTTCAAATTGCAAAGTTGTATACTTCTTTATGTACAATAATTTGGTAAAGAAGATTTCCAAAAATAATTAATAGTTTCCGAGATAGCCATGGGGGTGCCAATATTCAGGGGTGATTTCAACCGTTAAACTTGAGTATCCGAAGCTAAAAAAAAGAGGCCCCTAATTTTTGGCTATTCTACAAACCTGCATCATCAAAATCAGGAGGGGACAGTCCAATAGCCTTCCTTGTCAGTCTCTCTGCTATCTCTTTTCCTTCCCTTCTTAAGTGGTCAATCCCCGCTTGGCTCATTCCGTTCCTTTTTAGATAGTCTTCCCTCTCTTTCTGGCTTTCGGTTTTATCTCTACCTCTCTCCTTTTTCTTTAAGCACTCTTTAACAATTTTCCTCCCAAATAAATGAATATAGCCTGATAAAAATGATGAGTATAATGGAGAAAGTCTGTTATCTGGTCTCGCAATCAGTGATCGCGAGTTCAGTGCCGCTGACTCGATTCCTGCAATAGCTGGTGTCAGGAATAAAATCTCTAGAAAGTCAGTCATAATTTCAGGACAATCAATGATGCAGAAGTTCTATAGAAACGGAGAACGGGAGGCGGTTCTAAACACGGGCGGAGTCTGACGTCTCGTTGGACAACAGGTGGACCAATCGATTCAGCAGGCCTCTTGTCCATTTCGTCTACGGAGCATGTACTCCGAAATTGTGTAATTCAGTGTAATAACGTTCATAGATAGTCGCTTTTGAAAATGCGGTTGAAAGATACAGGGAAGCCCCAATTAACTCGGCTAATTTGTTCTGTGTTATTCGAGACTCATGATTCATAGAATGTTGGAGATTGAGTTCTGTGCTACTGAAAACTGTGCAATTAAAGACTCCAGGTCCACGTAAAATTGGACATTTGATTCTGAGGATTTATTAAAAGAATATTGTAAATAACAACACATTTTGAGGATTGCGTTCAGTGCTATTCGCGATTTAGTGTAATTTAAATACCGTGTTATGCGAGGGAAGTTTGTACTTCTTTCATCAAATGAAAATACAAAATGTTGTATCTACAATTGGCCGAGCTTCATCGTGTGGTATAGTAACTTACTTATGATATTTATGTGGAGTGGATGTATAATTTTATTTGATTTTCGTAGACAAGTTAAAAATATTGTCAGCATTATTTTACAGGTTAATTGAACTAAATAAAAAATACTTCCCCAGCATAGGTCCACAAAAACATGAAGCATTTTATATTTAATCTTATAGACTCAATATTCACCGTGTAGAGTATTTCGAACTTTTTATAGTATTTAACACCTTGTTGAATGATCAGTCATTTGAGTGATGTGACCCTGTAATTATGTTTAGCAGTGTTAATAAACTATTAAAATTGTAAATACAGAGTAGCTCCGAAATAAGTGATCAAATTTTAGGTGTGTATTTTAGTCAGTTTATGGATGAAAAGAGGTCATACAAACATTTGTGCAGAAATGCTTCCTTTTCAAGTTGTAAACAGATTTTATGTGCCACAATTTACCAAGGGCATCTCAGAAATTCGTATAAGTTAATAAAAAACAAATATTGGTCTATTTTTTGTTTTAATTTCTTTCAGGAATATTGTCACATATGTATAGCTTAGTTCTTTCTCAAAATCCTCAGTTTTTCATTTAATAACTATAAATTCGCATTGAATAAATGGATTTGAAATGAAATTATTTTTTTCCAACACTAATAAATTAATTCTTGAAGAGATTCAAAAAATGACTGGAAGTTGACTTAACTAACGTAAAACACAACACTGTTGTGTTTAATATTATAACTGATACAGGAAATGATACTAGTGTAACGGCACACTAGAGTACGTACTTGTATATTAAATCTGACTAGGCATTCTTGCAAAAATGTATAACAATAAATAGTGTTATAACTCGAAAAGTTTTGCGTTTTTGGACAAATGATTCTATGACCTTTTTGCGTCCTTAGCGTAAATAGAATGCGAACCTAAGAGTTGGTCACTCACATTGGAAACACTCAGTATGTTGCTGTTATTCAGAGTTTCGAATATTTTGCTGGTGTTTATGCAGTTAATGTTTCCGAGAAATGCCTTGTAAACACTGCTTGCATTGTTGCATATTCTTCAATCTGCACTCAGATAATCCAAACACTCGTATGTCTCTGTAGTAAGAATGTTTTGAAGCTCACAATGCAACCTCATTTTTAAGCATTAAACCTTTTGTTTGAAAGTTTTCCACTATTAACATGAGCCAATGTACAGGGTGTTAGAAACGAACTATGCAAGTGCTTACGGGCACATAGTACTTCACAAGCTGAACAAAAAGTACTTATTAAACATAGATCGCAAAATTTAACACAAAATTATTTACAGGTCGCATAACATACATTCTTCCTGAATATTTTTTTTAATACCCTGTATATTCGCATGATTACTATCATAATTATTAATATTATACTAGGTAAGAACGTGTTAAAAGAAAGTATTAAAGACTCACACGGTAGATAGTAGTCAATAAACTGAATGGTAAATGTCTAACAGGCATACATCAAAAACTCAATATTGTTCGAGTTATAAACAATTTTCTTATCAATTTCATCAACACAAAATTATTTACAGTTCGTAAAATAATCATTTTTCGATCCATATTTACCAGACATTTTTTATTTCGTTTGACGAATGTTACTGCTTTATAAGTCTTGAATACTGTCTCTAACACACTGCACATCTATCCGCATGTATTTATCATGTAGCCTAAAATTTACTTCAATCTTCGTTCCCCTATATTTCATCGTCGATGGAATTTCCAACACTGACAATTCGATGCGAATTATTCCCATAGCTGTCACCAAGATCTAACGTAATAATGACAGGAACGATAGTTATGCAATCTTTGTCATTACAATCCCCCGTCGAGCGATCAGCATGCTTCATCGCCGTCCGGAGCTTACGGTCGTCAGGCGTGACGGAGCCAGCCGCGAGCGTTCCTGATTGGTCGACGCGTCGAGCTTTAGTGCTGTACACTGAGCTGCTGCCAATGGGACGGCGGGTAGCAGCCTCTCGGTTCGCCACGCCCACCAGGCGGAAATCTCGTCGTGACGGCGTGACTCGCGTCATCGCGACATACTAAGCTTCCACCGGCCACGGAGTTCATCCCGGGGTCCAGTCATCCGAAAACACTTAGCGGCGCATCAGCGCAACGTCCGCCAAGTGGCAAGTCTAAATAATTGACCCCACCGCGGCTCAGTGCAAACAATTTACACCGAGCACACGTAAATAACGACCGCCTCTTCCTCCTGATTGTGATCGCGAGTAAACGCGTGGCCGCCACGCGAATCCGTCCGAGCTGTAAACAGGAAATAGGATTTTAACGAGGACGCGATCGAGTGCAAAGAACCGGCGGCTCGAAGTGACGTTACACAAACACTATATCGGTACTCCAACGTCGTACTTTTTTTGAGGGGCCAGACTATATGACAGTTCGCTACAGTTTCATAATCTTGAACGGTGTATATTAATTGAACTCGCGGGTGTACTCCGATTCGGGTGACCATTGTGTACGAATTACCATTGTGGACACAGAAGAATTGTAAGCACCGTCGAACGAACGACTTAGAATGTTTGCAAACGCGTGACGAATAATCGAGCACTTCATGGAACAGACAGTGATCGTCCCAACGACTCCTCGCGGAAACACGAACGAAAGCGCGAGGATCGCCATGAAGAACGAATCGGAGGCGAACCTGCACCTCCAGGATCAGTCTACCATCGCGCATGCCAATTCAACGCCCATCATCCCGCGAACTGGTTTATCCATGACCAGCAATCTCAGCCAGGAACAGAGTTTGGACCCGTTGATGTGCAACCCGTCGAGCACGGAATTACCCAGGAAGCCCGGGACCCGTCGCCAAGAGAAGCCACCCTATTCGTACATAGCTCTGATCGTAATGGCGATTCAATCGAGTCCTGGCAAGAGGCTAACCCTCTCAGAAATATACTCGTTTCTTCAGCAACGTTTCCCCTTTTTTCGGGGTGCTTATCAGGGTTGGAAGAATTCGGTGCGCCACAACCTGAGCTTGAACGAATGTTTCATCAAGCTACCGAAAGGATTGGGGAGACCGGGAAAAGGACACTACTGGACGATCGATCCATCCACGGAGTACATGTTCGAGGAAGGAAGCTTCCGTCGACGACCAAGAGGTTTCCGTCGCAAGTGTCAAGCCTTGAAACCTCAGTACCCTCAATATTTTACCGGAACTGGTCCGGTTGGCGTCCAGGCACCTGGCTACGAAAACTTAGCACCTGGAAGCATGGAGTACGCAAATGGATACCAGAATCAGTATCAGAATTACCAGGAGTACGCGATGTACGCTCCTGGTGCAGCCGTTTCTGCAGATTGGGCTTACCCGGAGGCAACGTACAAGACCCCACCCATAGCAGAGGTTACTTACAAGACCACGGAGGTTACCTACAAAACCGGGGAACCGTCTGTGTATCGAAACGGTGAAATCGTGGCGTTCAAGAGCGAACCTGGTTACGTAGCCAGGGGTCAAGACCAATTGACGTACCGGGCGACGGATGGGTTCTCCGCGAAGGATCATCAGCAACATCATCCGGAAACGGTTTACAAAGATAACGAGACCATGATGGCTTATAAGTGTCCGTCTAATCCTACACCTACTACCCAGACACCTGGACAGGATTATTATGTTGGATATGGGCTCGGTGGGGTCAACAATGCTGGATCCAACATGAACGTTGCTTTGCAAGGAATTTCGGAACAGACTGGCAGCAGCAGCCCCGTAGGAAATGTTAGTTCGCCGCATAGCACTTGTCAAACACCTGTAACGGACAATGGTGAGTACACAGCCTCCTTCATTGCTATTGTATTCAGGGCATCCGAATTAAGCCTCTCAGGGTCATTTTTTCGTGCACAATACAACTTCTTGTTTGATTGCAAAAATGGATGTATGACTGAATGAGAAAGACTAGTAAGTTACTTGAAAAATCAAGATTGTATTAAAAACTGGGACGTCAAGTTGCAGTTAAGCATATGACCCCTCACTGGCCTTTGTTGTTGGTCTGACAATTTTTCATACAAGTACACATTGGAAGTTGTTCAGGGTGGTTCTAGAGTATTATGATATATAACCATTGTGCGCAGTACAATTGAATTTATTCGTCTGAATAAAATACTCTAATTTAAAAAAAAGCATTTGTATAGTATATATACTTTTTATCCGTGATAGGTGCGCTCAGTTCATCAAAGAGTTAATACACATCAACGGGCTACGTGTTAAAACTCGAAACCTATTCAGGGGTGCTCAACCCCTTGGCGTACAATTTAATTAAGATTATTTTTGAATATGAATACCATTTAATTTACTTGCGCCTGTCGGTGTAGATACTTGTTGAAAAGAAAACATGTTTCAGTTTTTAAATTGAGTATTTTAATAAAATGCGGAGTATGTTTTTGCACACAACTCTACTTTATTAGAAAGCATTATAAGAGACTACATTCATGAGGATACTATCACGAGCCAAACTCGTCATTTGACTCCAAGGGGTTAAGGGGGTATTCTAATGTAGACAAGCGTTTTCAATGTGATATTTGGGAATTAATTTAAAGAAAATTATAAACCCTAATAAGCTGACGTCTTGCATATATATTTATATATGTTTAAAGTAATAACACAAATTTTTATAAAACATTTTCGGACGCATCGATAGCGTCCGTCCTAGTCATCCGAAAGAAAAAAACAAAATGCCGTTGTATTCTCCATGAATGTGATTATCGTTCGAACTAAAATAAATTATGTAAAAGGAATTGTCAAAATGACAGTGCTCTAAAAAAGAAGCTTTGATTTTTACTCAACAATTTTTATTTCTCGTATGCCGGAAAGATAATAATTTTAAAGATATCAAATAGTTTTTAGTTCCAACCATACCTTGAAATTTAAGTACTCCACAGGTGTTTTCAAAATTTCAAGTCGATCCGCCCAATAGTCTCTGAGGAAAATGTGCGCCCGGTAGTTTTTCATGCAGCCACGTGATAGTATGGGCGCCGTTCTTTATTCTTTTATAGGTTTGAGAATTTTGTGAATTTCACCATAATATTTAGGAAACACATTTTCAAGACCTAAAACTGTAAAAAATGCAAAAAAATGGATTTTTTTTCCGGTTACACTAGAATACCTCCGTAAGGGTTGTTCTTACGTTTCCTTATTATCTGTGATTTGGATGAGTATTTCTTCATTGGAAGAATAATTAACGAAAACGAGCGAAAGATTCAGCTACACGGTGACACGATGTCCTGTGAACAGAAGGTAGACTATATTTTTGCTGAAATTGCATCCAGACGTTGTTCCTCAGACGAGATCTTGGAGTCGAAGACAACAATGACAATTCATGACAGTCGGGGGGGCCATCTGGAAAATCAGAGACAGTTTACGACCGTGCAGGCGCCGGGCACCGTAAAACAGAACTGTCGGTTACTTGTTCAGAAAATGTCTCATCATGTTTTTTTTACATTCACGCTATTGTATGGCGGAATGCTTGAAACTCCGGATTATCCAACTTAACATCGATCTTTGTTCAGAATTTTGTTCCACAGGGTGCGGCGGAAAACGTATTACATATGGAGATAGGTTAACCCTCTATAACGCCGTGTGACTTGGAAGTTACATACCTACATATCTATATACACCTGGGACTCTTTTTACACGGTGGATGCGTACTGTGTAAAAAAAGACGTGAAACAATTGATATGCAACAAAGTATAAAACTGGTGTTAAACTAAAGCAAACAATAGAAAAGGCAATTTAAAATATAGAACTGCATTCGATAACAACATTGTATTCAATAAACACATGAAAGAAAAGGTAGTGTTGGAAAATCAACAAAATATTTTTCAAAAAAATCGACATTTTATTCATCGTCACTCTCTATTATATTACAACGAATACGTTTTGTTATTGCTGGGAAAAATCACATTCGTCGCTCGAAATATACCGTGTCAAAAAAAACCGTGTAAAAGTGAATCGTGTAAAAAGAGTCCCAGGTGTATCCATATTTGTTAAGTATTATTTCGTTTATTTATCACTGCGTACAATTATATTCTACGACTATACTGCCACCAAGTAATTTATTCGTTTATTATTATGTTTATATTCTGTGATATGAACTTTATCATTTATTTTTATTATTTATCTGAAGTATCATTCTCGTCATACGCAGAAAAATTCGGATTATAGAGGGTTAATCTCTTGTTAAAAGATAAATCGACATTTTAGACTGGATATGTTTTTCTGTAGAACGCTCCGTTTTTCGAGAAAAATGACCATGAAATTCCGCCAAGTGCGCAATGAAGCTTGTATCTCTAGCATAGATCGTTGATGCTTGATCTTTATTATTATTGTTTGCACTCAAGGTCATACAGTGATTACTTGTGTTTGTATTTGAAAATAATCCATATTAACAGAACTTCCTTATGTGGTGTGTAGAAGAGCACAATTATGCATTCAACAGCGAGGTCAACATTTATAACAATTTATTTATGCTAGTATAATGTAAAATTACTTCATAATCTGGCGTACAAGCATAAATCAAAGCGATCGTCTTTTAGTCGAATTTAGTATAAATCTTAAGTTTATTTTTA
Organism: Macropis europaea; assembly: GCA_916610135.2. Taxonomy (NCBI): domain Eukaryota; kingdom Metazoa; phylum Arthropoda; class Insecta; order Hymenoptera; family Melittidae; genus Macropis; species Macropis europaea. Next base: position 24,850,747 of record OU744345.1, read on the forward strand.
ATATGGAATTACCTACGTACATGTTACAATAAAAACATGAAATTAGTAACCAATATACATACACTTACTCACTTTATCAATAAAAGTGTGAAAATACAAGATAATTGATACTTTTACTATCTAGCAAATGTATGCAATTCCTATTGTACTTAATTTTTTAATAGTGTACACAAACAACATGACCTCAAAAGTATTCAAAGAAGACCAAGTACTTTGCAATGAGATTGGCGTTCAGTTTAAAATAGTTTATTAAATAAAAAAAGTATAAAATTTAATCAATAAGTCACTTATTAACCAACTCTGCAATACCTTTGCTAATCTATCCTAACTTTAACAATTCAACCTTTTGTTCCTTTATTTCAGTTAAATAAAGAAGTATATTATACACAGATGAATTAATGTACAATTTGTTTATAAGATAATAATAATGCACTTAACAATGAATTTGTATCAAATTTATGATTTTACTAAAGTGTTTTAGCAAGTATATACATTTGCTATAGTAGAAACTATAATTAGGTCGCTCAAAATCATTTTCTGATCTGTGGTACAACTTCTCTTTTTTATATGTTACGTATAATGAAATGAATATATAAATGAAAAAGAAAAAAGAACAAAGTGTAATGCGTTACGGCCAAAATTACCAATTGTGTTAAAAATTTGAACTCATTTTCTTGGTCGAGTCAATGACCTTAAATGTCTACTACATTTCTATATTTTACCCAAAATCTTAAGTATTTGTTTACATTTATCAGTAGGTATATTACTAAATTTCTCTCTTTTACTGTATCGTATACAGTGGTTACCAAAGTTTCCGGCCAGACTATAATAACATTACTATATGTGTCTAAAAATACGTATTATGAAAAATATTTCCAATCGTGTCACTATCATCGTTACGTTGCCCCTTCGAACAAACGATACAAAAAAATTCCATAAACAATGAATATACGTCTATTAACTTCAAATATAAAATTATTTGGTCGAAAACTTTTGATAGCCAGTGCGTATACAAAAATTGAATCGTTTATTACTGAAAAGACGTACGTCCATTTTTTAAAATTTGACACCAGGGAAAACTTCATCTAATTTTCTTTGAAATAATGTTTATACGGTTTTTTTCAATCGATAGGAGATATCAAAAGACATTTTTTATTTTATTTGTTGGGTCCCATAACCCGAAGTTTGGGTTACCTACAACAGCTTAACCCCTTACCTCATGATTTTTTCAATAGCTATCCGCGTTATAATTGTTCAAGAGGTCTAAGGGCGAAATACAGGAAGAATATTTATCGACATGTACAATTTACTTTGGATAATCCTATGAAAGTCAAGGGGGATGTAATATAAAATTTTGAAGAATTTATGTTTGAGTGAAACTTAATTTATAACATATCAACTATAAGCTGCATCACGAGTGTGACTCGTGTTTATAGAACAAGGGGTTAAACGCGTCTGTTAATTTTCCCCATAATATCGACATACGCCCTTTCAATAATAAACGATTCAATTGTACGCCGATTCGAATTTTAGTAAATTATTAACTTGCATAGTACCGTTTGGTGTTACGAGTGTAAAAGAGTGGATGGCACAACCGCTTCCTGTTTGAGCAAATTGAAAAATCAGTTCGGTTTAATAATATCGTTGAAAGTACACTTCGCGCGGCACCGACAGACACGAAATCACCGGAGTTGACAGGACCTATTAGTCGGGGTGACATTCCTGTCACGCCCATGCGAGTCGCGAGGTCGTAATTCGTAACTCGTAAGTTAACACGTGTAACACGCCGTGACATGAAATCGTGACACGCTTCCCGTCAGATTAATTTACCGTGAAGACCCCGTGGTTAACCGGGGACAACAATTAAATACTCGTCAAACGTCCTCCTTCTTTCTGCACATATCAACCCTTTACCGCATGGTGTGCATACATGGCACAAACCAAATTTTCATTAATGTTTTATGTAAAATATGCATCATAGCTGGACTGTAGAAGTTTATGCAAATATACATTTTTAGAGTTGAATATTTTGTATTCTAATGCAGTTACAGAAATGAAACTTTAACAAAACTGTATGTTGTTCTGTAAATGTTGAAAAACCGTACTTTCTATTTTTTCGCGGTTTTGAATGTGTATTTTTCAGATATTTGTGTATGTTAAATTACATAAACATCCGCAGTTTAATCAAAACCCTGCTGCGTGTTGTAGACTATTTAATATACTATGGTGCTATGATTTTCAATAATAATCTGCCATCTGCTGATTTCTGTAACAAATTCCGAGACTTTATATATTTTAAAAAACCAAATAAAAATTATTAGAGTAATTTACAGTGTCTGCAGATTACATAAAAAGGGTTACTTTAAATTTTCATTTGTTAGTTTTAGTATAAATTGCTAATATAGTTTTGTGCACAGACAGATTTTTGTAATAAATAAACGATTTAATATTGTTACAAGTTAACAATTTTTTCAATATTTATCTCATAAAATATGCACCTTCTTATACTTAAAAAATCATAAAAAAAATCATGCGGTAAGGGGTTAAAAGATTTACGAAGAAAGGACATTATTCACTGACACCCATTGCAATTACCCTCAATTGACTTCCTTTAACCCTGCTGTTCTCCTCGGGTCAATATGACCCGAAATGAAGATTACGTTTCCGTAGGTACTATATTTTTAAATATTTCTTTTTAATATTCAAGGTATATAAATAAATTTTGAAATAACTTATTCTTAAGAAATGTAAAATTCTAAAGAAGTAAACGCAAAATTTAATATTTCATTTCATATTCAATTTTAATAGTCTTCATTTCGGATCATGTAGACCCGAGGAGAACAGCAGTTATAGTTGCCTTATTTATTCTGATATTGGCAATCAATGTTGTTTTTGTACACCAAGTATTGTATTATTTATTCAACAATAAGCATTTGTAATTAAAGAAAGCTATAATTCTTACTGTGGGTCTTTTGTATTCGCAATTATACAAGTGGCTACAAATTGTACTCTCGTGCCCATAAATGTTGCAAAAAGGTCTTGCATGATAATGTTTTAAATAATTATGTTTAAAACATTGTTCAACTTATAATGTTTTGATTTTCTGTACATTGTGGACTACACTGATACATTCTTCACGTTTGTGTACGTATTTTTTCATCAGGTTTCAAGTGGTCACAAATGGTACATTTACCCTCTGTCTCAAGCTCAATATTTGCTATTTACTTCTTATCTAATTTCGTTCATAAGCAGAAAATTTCGGATATAGAGTCCTTACAAGAAAGGGTATTGGACCGTCCCCTCCCGATTTTGATGAAATTTTGCAGGTTTGCAGAATAACCAAAATAAGAGACACGTATTTTTTTTACCTGCGGATACTCAAGTTTAAGGGGTGATATCACACCCTGAATATTGGGACCCCAAGACTATCTCGAAAACTATTAACTATTTGTGAAAATCTCCTTTACCAAATTATTGTACATAAAAAACCATACAACTTTGCAATTTGAAGTATATGTATATCTTTAATAGTTTTCGAGGTAGCCTTGGGTGTGTCAATTTTCAGGGGGTGATGTCAGCCCTTGAACTTGTTGGCTATTCTACAAACCTCCAAAATTTCATCAAAATCGGAGGGGACGGTCCAATACCCTTCCTTGTTAGTGTTATTAGTTTTGAATAATAGCTGCCTTCCTGTAAAGAAGTAGAAGGAAATACAAGTTTGTTTATGGTCGTCAAAACACAGATTGTTACGTAGCTTCGCGTTCGAATGAACTGATTTCGTGAATGCAATGATGTTCACATTATGTTCGATGGCGTGATAAACAAATGATCTTGGGGAAGAAAAATACACGCCTTTTTGTATCAGCTACCGGTAGTCGCGTGCTAGTAAAGCGAAGTCTCAAATCGCTTATCGCGTAAACATTTACAAGTGGAGTAAACAAGATGTTCTTTAATCTAAGTACATCGACCGTGGCACCTCAAACACATAGCCGTGTTCGTTTATTAAACCACTTCGCGAAACCAGCTTCGGTCCACGAATTCGTAAAACATCTTGAAGCAGAACACGGTAGCAGAAAGAAAATGGCAGGTTTCTTTTAAAGACATGAATTACAACCTTTAATCGAACAAATGTTACTATTATATTATTATTAAAATATAAAATATGCACACGATAAAACGTATTCAAGTGAAACTGTTATTAACATTTTTATATGATACATCAAATTGAAAATTGGCACTGCAGGAAAATCGCGACTTCCTCGTTGACAAGAAGACTAACATTACGTAGCTATTCTGACACAGAAAATAAAATATATTAATCAATAGGAAGCTTTTGGGTATTGTTTGACATAGACTTATTTAAAAATTTTAAATACTTTTTGAAAACAAAAACATTGAAGTTGAAAAAATTCAAAAGTGTTTATTTAATTAGAAAATGACTATGTTCTGCGATGAAGAGTACTTTGAATAGTTTTGTCTACATAAATCAGTTTAATCGGTGGAGTATATTCATAATACTTTCAATTTTATTTATGTCACCTGACAGTTTGCAGGCAATATTCTTCAACAGTTATTACTAGACTGCGGATTTTTATGCAAATATACATTTTCAGACTTCAATATTTTTTCTTTCCGTGTAGCTGATGAAACGCAACTATGGTAGAACAGTATTTTAGGGTTGAAATGTTTCGAGGTACATTTCTGGTTTCACTTACTCTATAAAGTGTGCATTCTTCATGAAATTGGATATGATAAATTGCAGAAAGATCCGCAGACTAGGTATTACTAAATAGGGGTTCAACAGGATTTGTACCCTAATTTATCACCATCATCGCAGCTAACTTCATCAGGGATCAAAGACGTGGTAACAATGAAGCTAGCCTTTTCGTTATTGCGTGCTTTATTGTCTCAATCGATTCTTTTCTTGTGAAGTATGCTTATATCCTGGCTAGCACCTTAGTTTCCTGGAATAGGATCTTGCATCCTGTAGTTATTTTATACTCAGCTACTGTCGACTGTACATAGCTCACTAGCTATGTCATCACCAGCTTGTCAGTCTGGTATACATATGTACCTCTCATATTCTTTCAGACGTGTGCCAACGTTCCTTCCTGTTTCACCGATGTACATATACCCTTCCGCATGAGCGGAGTATTTTGTAGATCCCCGACATGGATAGTTGCGGATGTGGGTCTTTGGGAAGCGGGAATATTTGACCAATCTTTTTTTCGTGGATTAAATACTGTTTTAATATTTGCTTTTCTGAGAATTCAGCCGATGTTGGATTTCCCCTCCTAAAGACCCACATCGATAACTATCCACATCGGGGATATACAGAATACCCTGTTCATGCGGAAAGGCATACATCGGTGAAACTGGGAGGAACGTTAGCACCCGTGCGAAAGAATATAAGAGGTGTACCAGACTGGGCTACATGCAGTCGGCAGAAGCTGCGCATAAAATCACCATAGCACACAATATTCTATTCGAAAAAGCCAAGGTGCTAGTCAGGACAACGGCATACTTCCTCAGAAGATATCGAAAATCGATTTAGATCATACAGCGTCCAAATAATTTGAACAGAATATAAACTAGCATATGCAATACCCCACCACTTCATTATGGACACCCATTTTTTTCTACAAATTTCAACTTCAGGAGCTTATTTATAGTTTTTGCTTGTATAACATGTAACGATATGGTTATCAATAAAAAGATCGAGATCTCTGTTTACCAATTTTATTGAAGCAATACAACACTTTTTAATATTTTGTGTGACCTCCGTGTCTGTTGATAGTGGCCTCAATTCTTGAGGGCATCCTTGAAATGCAGCGATCTATGCACTCGTTTATTTTCGGTGCACCATGCCACACTTCCTGAATATTTTGCATAGGGACATCTTTGGTGGGATTGGATTTTTGGTAAGCTAGGCGTTTTAGGATGAGCCATATGTTTTTAATCGGGTTTAAATCAGGAGAATTACCTGGTCAGGATAAGACAGAGATACTTTCTTTCAGCACACAGAATTCAACAATGAAATGATTTCACGTAGACGAAACTCACTTCATGTCGTTAGCAACATTCCAAACAATCTATGGTGCAAAACCTCTACTTAACACTTTGATGGCCGCCGTCACGCACACGTGATTTTATTCATTTGAATAACACCCATGTAAAATAAATAAATAAATGAATATAACTGTGACTGATTACAAATAAATATTCAAATATTATTAAAGTAGAAACTTTACAATATTCACCATACAGAAAGTATTATAAAATGTTTTGTAATTGAAGGATTCTTGCATAGATAGCCAAAGACAATTAATATCTGCAAAATATGTGCGGCCGTCAAAGCATTAACAAACTTGACATAATCCGAATATTTTGCTGAGAATGCAGCAAACGTTTAACATTGAGGGTGCCCATAATGGGGTGGCAGGATACTGTAAGCTCTATCTGGAACACCCTGTTGTTAAATTTGAACGAATCAACGGAAGATATTGGAAGTCGCTGAGCCAGAACATGAAACTTTCGCATAAATAGACAGTAATTAAAAGACTAGCTTCATTATTAACTCGTCCTTGACCCTTGTTGAAGCTAGCTGCAATGGTAGCAAAATGTTGAGATACCTACATCAGTGATATCTAGACTGCCGATCCTTATGTAAATGTGCATAGTTAGGTTTTAATATCGTTTCCTTTCAATGTAGCTAATGAAATGCAACTATGACGGAACTGTATTTTACGGTCTAAATGTTTAAAAGTATATTTCTTATTTCACTTGCTTCATACAATGTGCATCCTTCACATAGTTGAATGTGTTAAATTGCATAAAAATTCATAGTCTAGTAATATAAGCATGATTTACCGGGCCGTAAAAGCTTCAGATGTACTGATATTCTTAAATGTTTGTAGAATTTTTTAAGCCAAAAAATTCCAACCTTTTAAAACCGATTGTGCCTTCTGCTCGCTTAACCAGTTTTATCAACTTTTATATAAATTTGTTATACAACTCTGGCCCAAGTCTGGCCATGAATGTAAAATCGCTCTTTTGACTCATCAGTATTATTGTACTCCTGCTAATATTAAGTCTGCCTAATCGAAAGGTCGAGGTAGTAAAAATAAAAGAGGGTCTACCCATTATTAACATTAAAAAGAATGTTATAGTTTTGTACAATTATATATATTTTCTTAATTTCCAAGGATAGCGTCTTATAATTTTGTCCAAGTGAAATTGTATTACTCTTGTTTCAATTAAAACTTTGTAGTATTATTCGTTTAATTTATGAAGATGCTAATTCAAAATAAATGGTTCTGTTTTACATGCAATGTTTAACACTTTGACTGCCATGCCACTCACATATCAAATTCAATCGTAATTTATTTGATTCTGCATAGTGTTAATATAATATATTTCATAAGATTTAATAGTACCAGTAAAAAAAATTATGAAAGTCTGTAATATTATTGATTAAAAAGGATAGAATTTGAGGTTACATTCACTTTGTATAAAAATTAGAGAGTTTATCATTTTTAACTAACACAATGTGGCAGTCAAAGTGTTAATGTAAATACAATATTAAGCCCACATCCGGTGACTATGAAAGTAGTGTAAATCAAAAAACAAGAAACATTGGGTTTTTCTCTTATTTTCTGTTAAATCGATTTATATTTCAATATTATGAGAGAATTTTTGAAAAATAGTCGTGAAATAAGCAATGATATGAAGGAGTCACTTTCATAATGAGCCGCGACAGTTTTACGTTCATTTCGATAGTGGTGTAATTCATTTGTTCTCTGTAAGTAATCCAAATGATCGTGCTTTTGGATTGATAGAGATGGAAATAAGACAGAAGAATTACTCATATATACCAGAAGAATACCGAATTAATATCACAATGTCGTAAAAAGTCCACATTTATTGTAAGTCATATGACACAACGAATTTTTTTTGACAAACGAGTTAGAACAAGCGGTAACAAGAAGAACAAACAATACCGAGGGACCGTCTGTTAGTTGGTTAAAGATACAGTGGATACGATTTCTGATGTTTTGCAAGACATCAATGTATAATGAAGCTGAATTTTCTGTTTTACACCTTCCATCAAAAGTGGGAACGCCGAAATTGTATTATAATGTACAATTACCTGCAAGAAAAATATAAAGACATAATGAATTTACTAACTTACATTCCACGAATTCAACACGAATATTTTGAAACCCTTAGAATATCAGAGACTAAAAATTTGGTTGTTCAAGCAGAAATTAATTAAACAACATTACAATTATAACATAAATAAATAGATATGTTTGTTTTTAACTTGTTTCGTATGTAAAATTCATTAATTTTTGTTATCGTAAGTCACCAATTAAGGTATACTGTTAATTTAGAAAATGGTGTAAGTCATTCAAGCGTTTACAAAACACATATTCGTACAAGTTACTTATGAAGTTTTACAATTACAGATAAGTTTCACATTAGATGAGCATGTATTTTGTGAAACATTTTGATCCATAATGGAGAAATATGTTTTAGTACGCCCAAACGCAGAAGTCTAAATATCTCGAAAAGAAATATACATGACTTACACCACTTTCATAATCACCGACACAATTGTGTCCAGCAGTACATGTTTATACGTTCTTGTATACCCGTTAATGGGGTCATTTACCTTGATACTAGGAGATTGGCCAAAAAATTGGCGCTTAACGATCTCTATCAACAGATCGTTCTCGTTCTCACACACAAGTTCTAAGTACAATCTATTCCTTCTCCGCCTCGATACACCGAGGAATCGACAGGGGATAAACGTGCCACCCACGCACCTTTTCGACCCTCTCTCTCTCTCACCCCTACACCCATCTCCTCCTTCCGTTGCTGGTCTAGCGAGTCAGTCAGCAAAGTGTAAACGAGATCAATCCGCAGCCGTCTCGGTGTAGGCCCCGGTTCTCCTCTTCCTCTTTTTCCACCACCGTCCCCGGGATGGTATTTCTGGAGTCGATCACTCTACTCGCGACTATGGCTCGTTGTCGGTGCTGAGGCACCAACACCGCCGCCGATATTCTCTCCGAGAAGATCGCTTCTGTGCTCTTTTACTGGCATCGTTTTCGATCGTTCGCCGCGGTGCCGGTGAAAGAAGAAAAAAGGAAATCGCGCGAGCCACATTGCTCGACGACGGCCAGTAAAACTTCGGATTCGTCCGTTTCTAGACGGAACGAGAGGGCCGGGGAGATTTTGACTGACGGCACTGCCATTCCGACCACACACGACGCCGTTTTAAGATCCTCGTTACACTTCGACCTGGAATCGAACCGAAATTCCCATTGCTGCAGAGATGAATTACGATTTCTAGCAGCGCGCATGTGATCTATTCAGTTCTTCTTTCTTACAATTGGGATTATTTTAAAAGTTATGAATTTATTTTATTTTCTGCGACACAGCACTTTCATCCCCTCCCTCTTTCTTATTTTGTCCCCTGTGGACTTTGGGAAAAATTGAAAACGTCCTCATGAATCTATAAATGTGTAAAATTTTAAAAAATTCATGGGCGGTTTTTTGTCAGCTTTGAATCAAGTTCTTTGTACGCAACGAGAGCGATATGTTCAACAATTTGTAATTATTCAGAATAAATGCAGCAGCAAAGTTTACAATATTACATTGAATTATATCGATCTTAATTAATTGCAATTTTCTCAGAAACGAACGAATACAATTTTATATTTTCCAGTTGTTGGTGCACAAGAGCTCACATCCTACACGGTTCTACTAGAATTACTTAGCCACCCATTATATTTCTTTCTGGAGCACGTAAATTCATTTTCATATAAAAAATTATGATTCCATTTAAAAAACTCAAGGTGACTTCAGATTTACCAGGAAAACAAATTTGGTCGATATGTTTGTTATCGTTACATGTTGTCCAGTCAACACAGATACATTTTGGTTCACAAATTTGTTTTATTACTTTGTTGCAAATTCTTGAAAAATCGTGCGGAACGTTATATACAGTGAATACTCTATACAGTTGTCCTAAATAAGGGGCCACTTTCTGAGGACGTATACATGCTTCTAAGGAGTTGATATTGATCCATTCTAAATAGTACACGTATTTTTTCGTTAAGTTGCGAAAGTAAATTATACAGAGAAGAGATGATGCTGAGGAAAACATGAACGAGAAAAAAAGGGGAAGAGAAAGACAAAGATGGAGTTGAGACACGAGTGAAGTGCACACTTGAGGAAGAACTACTTGAGAGCTACCGGAGTTTCAGATTTATCGTACCTATACTACTACGACTGATTTCGTATCGCAAGATCTTTTGCTTTCATTTTCTCGTTCGTTGCGGTTGCATTGTGTGTGGTCTCAGACAGTGAAATTTCTGAAAAATTCACTCGTTCAAGGACATGCCACTTTAACTGCCACTTGAATCCCCTTTATCCGCGTCCTCGAATGTGCTGTGCCATACATTTACGAGAGTGCAATTAGAATAATATACAGGCTGCTTTGAGAGTAAACTGACAAACTTTTTCAGCATTTTGGAGAGGTCTAAATCAAAATGTTCGTACGTACTACAGGTCTTAATACACATATTATCAGTTTATCAAACGAACAGGTTCTACACCTATCTACATGCAGTAGAACGCGTGTTCCCTTCTTTTACGCGTATTTGTTGTGTGTCTGATGTTTTAAAGATGTTCAAACTGACAGGCTTCCACATGTTAAATAAGTTATTTCACATAATCTTAGAGAACGAAATTTGAAAAGTTCAAATCTTCTCTGAAAGTGGTCATTTAAATAACCATTCCAAACAATCGACATTTTTGAGACTGGAAATAGTCTGCATGCATCTTCGTCAACCTACTGACAAACAGGTTAAACGGCACTTCTTTCGATAACAGATAAACCGTGACCGGTAACACGCATACAGTGGCTCACGAAAATATTCGAACGCTTACATTTGCAACGTTTACCCTTTGAACTCGTAATTTTTTTTTAATTTTCTTTTCAGTAACTCCCTATTACTTTAAGTATTTTATTTGAAATGTACTTAAAAAACAGTTGGTTGATAGGAACCAATTTAAACAATTTTGTTTACTAATTGTATTGAAAATAGCATTGCAACTTTGCTAAGATCTGATATCTTGAGGTAAAAAAAAATATTGCGAGATATAATACATATTTAAACTAGCAATTTAAAAATGTCGAGTATGTCTCAACGTAGGAGTACCTGTGAATAAAATCGATGTCGAGTCACATTCGACAAAGGAGTTCAAAGAGTTAATAAGCGAAATATGTATGATAAGCTTAAGTGTTTAAAACATTGTGGTATCTGCAACAAGGCAGAAGCCTCAAGATTATCTCATAAAGGGACCTTACTATGAGATACCCACCGATTTCTTTTATCTTCATACATATTTTAGTGCCGAACCTCTCATGTAATTTGCCCTTTTAGCATGGCCCGAAACTCCATCATTAATGGGCAATTCGCAATGAAAAGTCATCAGTTTTTGCGTTTTCAATATAGGCCTTGCTTGGACAGGTCAATCGTAGCAATGGCGTAGCGCAGTACACCTCAGCGGCTCGGGTTCGAAATCCCGTCCTGCTTCATTTTTTAACATGTTGAACGCCACAGTGAAAACGGCCATATCCAATCAGACACGATATAATTGACTATATTTTATATATGTATTACTGTAAATATGCTGCTGTATCGTATAGATCACGCGGCTCGCGAGCCGCGCGGAGCTCTCGTCTCTACAGGGTGACACGGAAATAGGTGGCCAAACTTTGGTACCGTATTTTACTGTTCCTAAGGATGAAAAAAGTCTTATAAACATAGGTCCGAAAACTCTTCCTTTCCGAGATATAGACACTTTTTGCTTATATCGAAAAATTACTAGCATAGTTGTCAGAAGTACAATTACAAGTACTGTTATCATTTCTTTTGCTAGAAGTAAATAATATGTTAGAGCATGTTATGTTTACATTGAAAGCAGCATATTTCATAGTAAATCGGTATGTATCTAAACAATGCGAAGCATGTATTGTTGCAAAAGAAAATCATTTTCAGCAATTTCTTTATGTAAGTTTTAAATATTCCTACAATACTCCATCATAATCGGAAAATGTCTATATCTCGGAAGGGAAGTGTTTTCGGAGCTATGATTGTATTATTTTTTCGTCCTTAGGAACAGTAGAATACGGTACCAAAGTTTGGCCACCTATGAACGTTAATAACGATTCACGTTAAAATCTGTCTCTGTATTAAACACCCTTTAACTTCCCTTTATGCTGTCTTTTGTCAGGTATGTCTACAGATTTTTCCTATTCTTTCTTCGTAATGGTAAATTCATTTAATAATTGCGTTTTGAAAATTTCCCACTTCACTGGAACATCCTGTATAAAAAATAATTATTCTTATTACGTTGCTGTTTCTTGCGAAATCGTACTTATATACCGATGGTTACCAACGTGGACAACGTTGTACACCCAAATCAGAACCTGTCTGAGGGGAATGGGCCCAGAGTGGAGGAAGACCAGAGTAAAGGTGGTGGCTAGCCAGCTGACTAGTAGGGAAACTGACTGACTGATAGTGGGGGTCGTGCAGCTCCCGGCGGAGAAGTTCGTCACCCCTGGTTTTGATTATGCTTAATTATTGAAACAAACGCAGACTATACGACAGTATCTGTTGTGACGCAACACTTGTGTGGCATGTGCCATGTCCTGGAAGGTTTGAAAGTTTTGCTAGGGTATCAGCAGGAATGACAACTGACAATTTCTCTTCGTTGCCTCTGGATGGGACTTAAACTTACGAGTTCCAGGACCACCAGGCCCGCGAGTTCTTGAAAGGACACAAGTGCCTTACGGAACGTTTTGTCTCAGCGTAAGAAGTTCATTCATTAACTATCACCATTACTTTCACTTAGACAGGTTTGTGAAGGAGAAATTTTAACCAATCAAGGGTACTGTTAATTTTCCAGAGCTCTACACGCTGAAACAGAACTTTTCACACTCTTGCCCACACCCTCGATGTCGCAATAGAAGTTCATTGACACTGGAAGAATCAAGAACCGAATTTAACTGAGAATTAATCAATCACATTAAAACTTAGCACATGATAGACCGCATTAATTCGCGTAGAGCCTATCACCTGTAATCAACAAGCTATTGAGTTCGTAATCCAAGTGAGCAAAATTATACGATCCGACACGACTGCGCTACACTATCAGAAAATGGAATTTATACTGTCCAACTGGAATCAACAACGAAAATACCTTGAACCGTAAAGGGTTAATAATACACGTTGAGGCGATAATTCCACCGAATACACAAGTTTATAGCGTGCATTAAACAGCTGCGACCCGTAGCAAAGGGTAAACGATTTTCCGGAACGCATGGGTGGGTTCATCGTTCTTAAAGGGTTAGAAAGCTGGAACCATCCATATGTGAGGGGGTAAAAGTTATAGTGGTGTAGTCATATAATCCTCACTTTAACCCTTAACTATTATAGAACGTCTATGAGACCGCTCCAAATTTTCATTCATCCCTATTTCCCTTTCTGCATGACTTATCGTCTTCTCACGACATGTACCTTTCAATTAGAGTTTAATGTTCAATCAGGCTTGGGTCTCTTTATTATTAATGTACAAAGCAGGAAGAATTGGATTTGATCTTTATTTGGCACTTGTATGTACGTAATAACGCAATAAACATTAGCAGTGTGTGAGACCTCCTATAGTAGTGTAAGTTTCAACGTCCATAGTAGTTAACCCTTTGAGGCCGGAACATTTCGGGGAAAATCGTGCATCATGTGCTGAAATTTTCCGTAGTGGAACACGTGTTAAATTTAATAATTAATTATAATTATATATTTGATGTCGATTGCTCAGTTGTTTTAGTCCTTTAAAATTGCAAAAAATGTAACGAGACATACATATCTTTTAATGAAATAAGCAAACATGATAATTCGCCTAAATACATAGGTTTAAAGTGTACAATAAACGCATTTGCCCAGGCCAGTGCGGTGACCCGTAGCACACGGTGACCGATATTTTTAAACGCATATATGCGTCTATCGCCCGCAACGGGTTAAGGGTTAAGAAACAAAAAGTTGTGTATTTGACTGATTGTATCGCAACGGATTGAATATTGAAATGAGGTCTTATTGTAAGTAGTTGAAACCACTTTTTCTTTCAATGAAGAAACTATAGATTTTATCTATGCACGTAAGTCAAGATCTTAAAAATGTGACTTGCACCACTGTGGCTATCACCCCCGCATGTGTATGTAGGAAGTGAAATGTGAAAATATATGAACGAAGCGCAAGAAGATTGTATGTGAAACATGCATCGCGTGACAAAACCTTGATTTTAAAAATAGTGTTCCTTTTCCACTTTCAAGTAACTATGAAACTTTTGCTTCAAACTAATTCGTTTTTGTAAAAAAATCTTTGCATCGTCATTTTCCACCATCTTCCTACGTGTACATTTGTAAAGTCATACAAATAATCCTTCCTTCTGTTTCAGGGCTAAAAATGCAGTGTTCGAATTCGAATAGTTCCGGAGGTGGACTGGTCGACCGTAAACCGTCCTACTTTGGCCACCCTGCCGGTTCGGTCGCCTTGAGCTCGTTAAGCTCTCTAAGCTCGCTCAACTTGAGCAACATCGGCGGCTTAAGCATATCGAACATACCTGGCACAGTTCCCTCGAACGTTCATCACACGACGACGACGACACCGACAACGATGTACTACGATCAGATCAAGTACAGCATGTGAAACGTGGCGATCCATAGACAGAGAACGTACTATTATAGAACTATTGTGTCGATCGAACATTCGAAGCGGTGCGATAACGGAAAAGTACACTCACGTGCAACGATGGCGTCCCGGTTGACAAGTGGTGTAGAAGGAGACCCTAACCATTCGCCTGATTCGCTCGTGTTTCTAGAGGGGAGGTTCCAGTTCAGTACCCTCAAAGATAGGTCATTTTTAGGAATTAAAAGAAAAAAACTACGACAGGTAATTTAATGAGAGCTTTTGCATTTCATTAAGGTTATCTAAAACGCCCTACATACGATGATACTTGCCTCGAGGCCAGGTGCTATTGATACAGGATCAAGTGTGAGAGTAGGCAGCATGAGATTGATGACGCCTCACACGAGACCTGGCCTCGAGGCATGCCGAGAGACAAATCTCATAGTGTATAGGACGTTTTAAAATATAGATATTTACATATGCTTTTTTAATTCTACATTGTATATGTCATTCAAGACTCGTATTCGAAGCCTCGAAAAGTCCTCCAAAACGGTGGGGTGTCTAGCTTCTAAACCGTTGGTCTGATATAAAAAACAATGGCGGGTTATTAAAGGGCAGAGAATTTCCAAGGGGGCTAACCTTTAAAAAGGCTAGAAAAAATGATTTTTGACAAAAAGCCGACACCCAGTTTAAAATCAGTTTTCTCCATTTTCTTTCTTTTTGACGCCTTTGAAAAGTACAATTTTCTGATAATTTCAAAATGTTAGAAGTCCCTCCCCCCGGGTAAAAATTATATTCTTGAAAATAAAAAAAGTCGTAATTGAATCGATTAATAAATTTTCGAGATATTGATTCCGCCAGTTTTGAAAACTCAGTTTGCAGTTTTCGTCGCTACTCGAATGCTTATAACTTTAGAAATTTTTGAAATTTTTGAACCAGAACCTCCCCTTGCCCTTTGCCCCGCACGTATGAAACTCCTACGCCGCTTCTTAACCGGGACGCCATTTTTGCACACGAGTGTAGTTACACAGATCCGAATCTTTCGCTTGAAGCTTTGTCACGAATGGATCTCTACTGTTCCAAAGAACGAGTGCGGTTGTATATGTATAAGTTGTATAAAAAACGATATCGTGTGCTGAAAAATCGATTAATAACTATGCACAGCGAGCTTCTATTTATATTTATAGTTACCGATAAATGTTATTAATTTAAGTCCGTTGACGCGAACCAAGTTTGTAGAATTAAAACGTTCTTTGCTAAAAAAAATACTTTCTCTGTTCTTTTTTCTTGTCTGGACCATATTCAGGTTACGCTAATTCGATGAGAATAGCTATCTACGTTAAAGTTCCGGGTAATGAACAGGTAAGGTATATTTATACAAGGTATCTCAGGGTTAAACGATCAAGTTGTGCAAATGTGTTCTATTTGTAGAAAATGAAAAGGGTTTTATATAAATACAGTGGCGTGCAAACATATCCGGACGGTTATACTACCGGCATTAACACTAATTATTGGATTCAGAGTGTTTATGTAAATATACAGTTTCCAAACCTAAATATTGTTTGTTTTAGTCTAGTTAAAGAAATAGGGCATTCACAAAATTCTATTTTGATATTTAAATGTTGTAAATTGTATCTTTTATTTCACTTGCTTTAGAAAATGTGCATAGTTCACCCATTTGAATACATTAAATTGCATAAATATCTACCATCGACTAGTTATGATTTGAAATAATAAACATAGTTTAAAGAAGCATATTAGATAAACACAAGGTGACCGTAAAGTACCGGACAATTTTTAAAAGTTTATAATACGTAAATTACATATGACCAAGAAATAAAATGTCTGTGAATTAAAACTCTTTAGAACGTTATGGACACTCTGTATTCCCATCATAATCTATTAACACAGTCCTTGTTATTGCTTTCTTCATATTTAGTGTTTTTGTTATAACTTTGTAATTCAATGTTTTTGGGTCTATGTTTATATAACACTAGCATGCTCTGGATGCGGTTTCGCCCGCGATTTTTCTGCATATAGAATTTGATATACTACGTTTTTTTTCCTTATGTCTTGTAGCCAGGCGAATTCTCTTTTGAGCTCGCAGACGCTGAACTTTGCCACCTAGCGGCTGTGCGTGAACTATATGCTCCCTATGGATGGCACGTCGACAAAAAATAGTCCCATATTTTCTTTCTCGATATATTATTTGTTCCGCGATAAAATGTAGCCTATGACACGCCGGGAAATGTAAGGAAGCTACTTTGAAAATTTCATAACAATCGGTTTAGTAGTTTTTGAGATTTTTGCGAACATACAAGCAAAATTTGTCACTCTATTATAATAATAAAATTTTTTTCTTACTTCCACGTGTCGAATGTACTGACACAATTTGGTCCTTTAACTTTGGAACAACATGTAGAGGTTGATAACGTTAACATGTACTAACTATAATCACCGATAATGTACACAACCGAACGATGCAAATGGATAAATATTAATGACGTCAGATTGATTGTGCGCTGACGATAAAGCATTTGTGGATAACAAAGTTCTTTCCCAGGCGTTTATTTCTTATCCATTGACAAATTCCAAGAACGTTTCTGGCTCATCAGACAATTTCGAGCTTGGCATCATCTCGCGTGACAACTAGAGATGGCGTGAACTGCTAATTGTGAATCACGAGTGATTCGATCACATTCGTTCCTAATCACGGTGATTTTCCACAGTGATTCGTGATTTTTTGTGATCGTTTCTGATTGGTGGAGAACGTAATAACAGTTCTTGGCACGCGTCACATAACCTGTATATTTTATATTAACGTCATCAAAACAAAAATGCGAGTTACATCGTATAAAGTAAAAGAATAATGAAGAACAATGAAGAATAATGAATAAATTAATGTCTAGAAATTACAAACATAAGTTTAAGTTTAAATTTCTTTAGACCTAATTCTACAAAATATAAATATAACTCTACTACAAAATAATACATAATATAAATACATAAAAACATTTATAATTTCTGTTTTTTCTACTGATTTTTAATGTAATTCATTTTCAAATCATATTGAATGTGTTTTGTTTTAAAGAACAAGAATTACGATCACAGTGAGCAAATTCACTCAAGATAAAAAAATCACGATCACGGTCGTGAATGAAGTTAAATCACGATCGTGATCGTGATTCTGCGATCACTGTGATAAATCACTGTTAGTGATTTTACACACCATCTCTAGTGACAACGTCATCCTCCTCGCTGACGCTTCCTACAAAATCATTTGACCATCCTTCCTCTTGTACAACGAAATTCATTAATTTAAATAATCTTGAAAAAGCTACAACACTTTAAGACACTGAAATTGTGTGTTTTCATTTCCTATCATACGGGATGACCATTTGGCCGAACGCTTGTGTATCACGTTTTCCATCTAAATACACCCTCGATTTCATGCAACCACATACAAAAAAATCTAGTGGGGGTAGATCAGGCGACCGAGCAACTATCAGTATTTCTGTCTATATCTCGAAAACGAAGACGAATCGACCCATGTTGTGTATAACATTTTTTGCTCAAAATGACCCCCCAAACCTGTTGACAAAGTTTGTCTGTTGAGATCTGGAACACCCTGTAGATTCAATAACAGTCTTATACAATAATATTTTATTCTCTAAGGATAGTGGGGACTTTCGTCCAAGTAGCCAGTACATTTCTTTTATTTTATGATCTATCTGTTTCCGTTTGTTTACTATATGTTCCTTCCAGGTAAGTTTGTTGTCCAAATGGAGACCTAAATATTTTATACATAAACCGAAATCTAAGTTCCTTATAACCGTTATTCAGAATAAAAGTTCTTCATAACTGTTTCAAGAACAGAAATCGATATCATAACTGTTTTCAACCCCTGATGGGCATAAATATGAAAAAAATGTTATATAAACATAGGTCGTTTGAAGCTTTATTGAAAATTCATAACAAAAATACGAAATACGAAGGGAATAGTAACGGGCTAATACAGTGATGGAGTATTAGTTGCTCCTAAGAGTGCCAGGCGCATTATAATACCTTCAACGATCTCACAAGCAAGTCAGATAGCAACCACAATTCGCATAAACAGACTAGATACAAATATCGCAGATCTATTCCTCCATTGTATTATAGTAACCGCAGGCTCATTACAGTTCCCTTCGGATTTCATATTTTCGTGATAACTTTTCAATAAAGCTTCAAATGACGTATCTTTATATAAAGTTTTTTTCTTATTTATACTCATGAAATATACTGACAACGTTTGGCCGGAAAAAACTGGGACACCCTGCATATTTTTACTGATAATGAATATGCGAGTCCATAAAACAGTTTGTATTTTGGATGTTCAAAAAAGATGTATACTGCATCTTCAGCACTTTACGACCATATTTACAGCTTAGTTTGCTCAGTAGAAAGTTACGTTTTATGTTAAATAAATAATGAGATCATTTCTAGTATACAATAATACGTGAAAGTTTGTATCGACCAACTCTTTCAACTAGTGAACAACTTTTATTTTGCTTACCGAAAGAATGAAAGAAAATATCATTACGAACACGCAGAGTAATTGCAACCAGCTATTTGCAATACTGTTTAATAAAAACGTACTCAGACGCAAGATACAGGAACCAATAATTGCTCTAAACAGTGTGCTTACGATTAGTGGCAGTAGGCTGATTCTGTGACTTCCAAGTTACATGGCGTTACAGGGGGTTAATATCCTACGATCGGTTTATACTTTATACTCATAGGTGGCTGCATTTTAAGCTAGGTTTCATTTAAAACCGCTCAGCCAGGTCGTGACCTCCCCTTGTCAGAAAAAAAAAAGAAACTAAAAAACTCTGAGCATGAAAGATTACGCTGGTCCTTCGAAGGGCGTGGAAGGAGCCAGTAACTCCAGATCCTTCGTAGGAGGTTATAAAAGAGATAATACGACCGTCAACGATAGCTCAGCCACCGGTAGCGTGCAACAGATTTCTATTGAAACAGCTTGTTGCCGGCCCCTGCCATAAAAATGACGAACACGTCGGAGGATCCTTTCGGGCAGCAAGGATGCACTTATTTGAGTAATATGGACTTCCCTCGGACCTTCTTTCGGTCACGTGTTCAAATACTGCCGGTTCTTTTGAAGCGGTTCATATAAATCACGTGCTACACTTCTTCGCAGAAACGTGGCCCGATAATTGATCCTGTCATGTCCCGAAATAGTAGTGACACTCGATCCAGATCTCATTATCGCGGTCAAGGAAGAGAAGCGAGGAACGTGCTTGGGAAATTCACGGATGAATCAGGCGGTTGCAGTCGTGTCCTAAGCCTGCGCTTCCATGCAAGTGTACAGTGAATATTTTTATAATACGTTTACTGTTTGCCTGTGGTAGAATACATTAGGTTGTTGTACATGAAATAGTCGATGTAATTGATATACAGGGTATCCCCGTTTTTTCTGGCCAAACATTGTCAGAATATTCTATTGATGTAAATAAGAAAATAATGTTATATGAAGATAGGTCATTTGAAGCTTTATTAACACATTGTTGATCAGGGGATTTTTGCAGAAACTAATGCCTGTGTAAATAAACAATAACTTTTTTGGCATATAATGTATTTATTTAAAACTTTGTACATGTCTTACTAAAGCATTCTAATATTTGTTTAGAGTGTGATAGGCTGTATAACAAGCAACTCTGTGCAGGGGTACGCAACATCTATTACAAATATTCCGTGTTTCACTGCGCTTTTCTTTTGAGGAACAGACTCTACACTTCCTGGAGGCACTTTTTTTAGTCGTGTAGATATTATTTCCTCTAAGATATGTTCCTTTATTTTTCCTGATAGTCGACAAGGTGGACCTTTGCGGGGGACTCTTTCAGAAACACCAGAAGAAGGACCAGGTGCGAGATTACACTCACCAGAACGCTTGCGGTTACTATAATACGAAGCAGAAATAGATCAGCGATATTTACATGTAGGTACATGGTCTGTTTAAGCGAACTATGTTTGCTATCTGAGGTCGTTGAAGGTATCATAATGCTCCTAGCACTCCTAGAAGGAATTATAATAATACTCCATTACTCCGATACCGTTCCCTTCATATTTCGTATTTTTATTATGACTTTTTAATAAAGCTTTAGACGACCTATGTTTATGTAATATTTGTTTCTTATTTATGCATATAGAAGGTATAGACCGAAAGTTTAGCCGGAAAAAAGTGGGACACCCTGTATATTGAATTGGAAACAATTTCTGTATTATAAATGTAGAAATGCAAAGATATTATAATGTATAGAGAGCACGTGGCGAGCTAACAAGTCGGAGAGCAAACATAAACCCTCATCCGACCCTCACTTTCCCAACTTAGTTCATTCTTTGGTGTAAAATTGACACAGTTGTAACAAATCAATACAATAAAAAGATAAATAGGTAAAACACTAATAGGTAAGTTCTAATAATATGATTCTAAAAATCTTTTTCCCAAGAAAGAATAAGTGTAATTAATTGTATCTATATCTCGAAAATCATTGATTTTAAGATCCACGTTTAATATGACGTTTTGATTAATTTACACCTGTAGAACACGCTTTGAAATTTTGTGACATGACTTAAGACTCGCCCTGTGTACTTGAATAGAGGGGAATAGAGGGAGATAAAGGGAATAGAGGTTGTCGTGGTGCAACCGAAAATGGGTGATTCTTTGTACAAAACTAAATTGAAAATACAAAATGAAATTTGAGAAAATGTGTTTGCAATATTCGCTCGAAAATATAACTTGCTGGGAATTAAGAAATCGTCGCTTAATAAGATAAATAAATTTCTGAGAATATCATAACTAGCTGGAACATAAGTGATAATAAACACTTACATAACCTGTAATTCTTCAACTAAATAAACATAGAAACCATTTAAAATATAATTATTCATCAAACCGTGCTATAAGTAACAACAAATGAGTTCCAATTAACACTTATCTAACTTAAAATAACTTACAATAAACAAATGTAATAACTATTTCAAATATCATTCACCAAACCGCGCTACAGTTTATAACAGCAAGTGTACTTTTAAGTACTTAGCAAATTTAACGAATTTTTATCAACAATTTCTTCGAACTCAAAGCCTTTTACAACAAAATTTTATTCTACATTATTTATATTTTACCAACGAACTACTCCTTTTTAATTGCACCAAGATTTCGGCTGGACCCTGTGTACTCGATAATTTCATTACAGAGTTGTCGCAAAGGATAGGTGAAGCTTTGTTTCGATTCATGCTTCAGCATCTATCGATAATTTCCTCGAATCATCTCAGAGAATCAAGAGGTCATGATTGCTTATGTAATAAATTGAAGAACGCTATATGAGATGGCGAATCGCATGTGGTGTCGGCTTACACGAAACAGATTCATAACCGACATTAATTTCGCATTAAAATTTTTCTTCAAGCCGAACCGGACCATGTTGCTGATCCTGCTCAACGATATCACTGACTCCTTCCTGCTCTACAAAATTGTCTTCAATTACAATAACAATTAACACTTTGACTGTCACACTGTATTAGCTGAAAATTGCAAACTTTCGACATTCTAAAAAATTGTACGTATTGAATTACAATAACAATTAACACTTTGACCTCCGCACTGTATTAGCTGAAAATTGCAAATTTTCGAACATTTTTGTACAGGACGAATATACCCCAAAATAATACATTTTTTAATATCAATAATATTAGTAAATTTCTTAATTTTTCTGTTGGGCCCATTAAACTTCTTTAGATATATTTATTAATGTTATACATGAACAAATGAGTAATAATCGAATCGAAGTGTTATCGAAGTGTTAGTAGGAAAGAATTTTCGCTTTTAGTTTTACATAAACTGAAATACCATTGCATAGTGATATATTTACAAGTAATTCAATAAAATAGAAGCCTTTATATTCATGTCTTTAACCCTTTCAGCCCTGTGAACTCTTATATGAATGTCGAAAAAACGGTCAACGTGTGCTACGGTAAAGTATAGTCTGTTTCTTTATTATAATAGTAGGATGGCATTCCAGAAAATGTAAAGAAGGTATTCTGAAAATTTCGTAACAATCGGTTCAGTAGTTTTTGAGATTTTTGCGAAGATACAAACAAACACTGTCTCTTTATTATAATAGTAAGATAAGATAATCGAACCAAATATCTCTGGTGTCTTTGGCAAACATTTGTAAGCAAGCTGCATGTTGTATTTTGTTGTCTCGTTAGGTGAGATGGTTCTTGACCGATTTTTATGAAGATCACGTGATGGGGTTACTAAATCGGTACGAAAAGAGCCAGTTCTCGTTCACGTTGTCCGGAATGCACGTAAATCAGATGACGAATATGCACGAGGTGTAAGAAGAGTCACTCAATGATGCCGTTGACAGGCTATCTCGCTGTCTTCTGGCCGTGCTTCTTCGATTTCACGTTTCTGCGATACTTTCTCGGTGAACTATAGCTCGGGAATTCCCACAGCACGATCGAAAGAAGGAGAATCATACTCCAACACAGCCTTCTGTGTGTTTGACAGGATCATTACCCAAGAAAATTCAAATAAGAGGATTATTTAATAATTTAAACGAAAGATTCAAGTAAACATTCAGTCACGTTAATTTCTATCGTATTATTTGAAACATGCATCCTGATATACACTCCCGCTCACAAGTCATAGCACACCTACTAAAATTTCCTAAAGACCTAAAAAATGATTGGAATCGTCAGCCAGTCTTTTTTCAAATTTAATTTATTCAAAACCTTACCAAAATCATTAATAATATTTATACCTCCTTTTTGCGTGCATATCCTCCGTGTGCCTTGAGTACCGCTTCTGCTTATTTTGACATTCTAGCAATTAGTTTTATTATAATTTCTAGATTAATATTTTTCCATTCTTCTTGCAGAATAAAGAAAATTAAGAAAAAGAAAATTCCATCTACATTGACTATAACGGAACGTGTTTTCAACACTTTAAATACGTTTTTCATTGTTTATGACATTTGAACAATTAAAAATTTTTTTTTGTTGTACTCAGCTAATATTGAACATATATCCGTAAGTATACGCAGCAATAAGGCTATATAATTTAAATAATTTACATTAGATAATTAAAGTTTGTCAAAACGGGTAAGTGTCCCATGACTTTTGAGAGGGAGTGTACAAGAGTCTTTAACATAGCAGCCTACTTTATTCACGAGTATCCACTTGTAACAAAAGTAAGGGTCAAGTTCTACCGTGCATAAGTAGAGATAGAGTCGTGTTTTAAGATTATTTTTAATCTGACACAGATATGCGAGTAAAAATTTATGATCGGGCTTTGAAAGTGAATAGGATGTGAAGTGAATAAGATCTTGCGATACCGCAATGCTTGAAACCAAGAGTATTCATACTTGTGAACAATGATAAAATCATAATTTGCTTCCCATTGGCTTTGCTACTTTGTTGTCGATATCGGATATAAATGAGAGAAATAAATTGAATAAAAAACTACGTATTAAACAACGTATTAAATTTTTCCAGTTTAAATTGTTGTATTGGGTGGTAACGTTTCTCTAGTATCAGAGTAGAATGTATGCCTAGATAGAACGGATTACCCCTAAATACATATATTTCAATGTATACTAGAACGAACAGATGCTATAAAGAACGAGGTTCTAGGACCAATTACGTGCGTCCTAGTATACCCCACTGTAGTTACATTTATAAATTCTCTTATTGGAAATAAAAAAAAAATCTTAGTACATTCAGACATAAGATTGTTCGCATCGTTCATAAATAATAAAGCGATGTGCAAGGTATACTGCTTTTTTACATGGATCGCATTTTTGTGAGAAAAATGTCTCAAATTAAAACAAGGAACGGTTTAAATTACGGATTAAATAACCTCTATATATGTTTCTGTTAGCACATGTAGATTAATCTACTTATCGATCAACCACTGATCGTTTTTATTCTTAGTTTGTAAGATACACGTGATGCGTCGCTGATGCAAAACATGATTATGTTTTGTTTTATACGAAGGTGTCCGGAACCCTTCGATCTTTTCCATTCTTCTCAAAATGGTCGTAAAGAACGCATGTATGGTGTATAACCTTTGGAAATATAGCATAAAAAGTAGATAAAGTATCTCACTTGAAACCTGAGACTCTAACAGTTTCTGTAATTTGTCTAACAACAAGGTTCTCATATTTTTTTCTAAACAGTCGCTACTGAAACAACCTATGTTTTGCAACAATTCCAAGAAATACTGTTACTGTAATTTCAATTTTCAATATCTGTTCGAGACACACGGTGCAACTGTCCAAAACAAAAACAGCCCAGCCGCATGACAAATAAGTAAGAAAAGAAAATAACGATGTACAAAGAACGATGGTGGAACGTTTTCTGAGAACCGAAGCGTACGTGGACTTTTTAAAACGGCGATCTGAAGAATTTGGAAGACTGCATTATCTCAAGGCGCTTTGGTATCGGAGCGATCACGCCGAGAGGGGAAGTGACGGAGGGGGCGGGAACCGAAAGAAAGATGAACGGGGAATAGTGAAAGAGGGGGTACGAGAGGAAGAAGGGGTTCGCTTTAAAATAATAAACTGCTCGACCCGATGCGAGACTAGACGAAGTCGGAACAAACGGTTCGCGTGACTTACACTGCACAGGCACGAAGATTAAAAGTTTATTCATAAATTAATCGTGGAACAGGAACTTCCATTATCCGGACTAACAGGGGAACGTGGCCGATAAGAAAATTTTCCGAACCCACCTGAAACTGTAAATCGTCCAGCTAAATGACCATGTCAGTCGATGCTGGATTATACGGAGTGTCTAGTTTTAATATTTCCATCGAAATAAGCATAATTATGATTTTTATTGACGGATAAAAACGTTTGGATAAGTTTCTCATAATTGTATTGACGTTTATAAGTAATATGAGAGTATAAAGCTTCTAAAACCATTCGATATTGTGTTAAACACTTTTTCTATCGTCAAGTATCACAATACTATACAGAATATAGGACCGCCGGGTCATTTTGACCCAGGTGAATGACTTTGTTACTGCTCCTTAACCATTTTTCATATCTATTATTATAATCTTTTCATATCTATGTATATCTATACTAAACGTTTAAAACTCTAAAACAAAAATAATAATTACTATGTGATAAAAAAATATAGTATTCCTACCGTAATAAATGGAAGCTTGTAGTAAGGTGGAAAAGCTTATTTGAATTAAGTATTTCTTTGTAAACAACAATAGCAGATTGTCTTCTGCTGAGAATATTTTCCATGTACTGTTCCGTTAAAATTTTCACATCTTTTAACAGATTTATTATCACATCTGTCGTTAACTTCGCACCATTTCCGTTTTGCTTGAATGTTGTCTACATTTGGCCCAAGGAGATATTTATCTAGATTTTCATATAACTGAAAAATTTGTCTCATATCGATACAAATGCAAGTAAACATGCAGATAAACAAAGTTAGAAAGTTACAAACGATAATACTTATCAGTATCAAAAATATACTTTTAAAAAGTTGCGAATGGGTCATTTTGACCCAGACGATCCCTCTAGTGTTAAATGGTAATGCCACCCTAGTGTCTTGTCTTTCATGAACTACCTGTGTGAATCTATAACTAACCAAAATAAGCACGATATCAATTTAGAATAATTTTAGTCGATTTCGAATATTATCCTTCGAGGATGTAACATTATTGCAAAGTTTTCTTTGGAAGTACAGACTGTATAAAATAAATAAATTTGGAATATTCAGGAAATCATTCACACCAATTGTTCACAGATTTAAACAAAAAAAGTGTTTCGAGTGTTCAAAAACTCAACAGCATTTCGCGTAAAAAATATTACCCACAAATAAAGATTAACATGAGCTAGTAGACTCTAAGCAATAATAATTATAAATAATGACGAAACATATTGTAATTAGCATGACTGATTAATCGCTCCGTAATTAAACTTCTGCGTATTTTTAACTTTTTTTCGGGGATATAAATTCCGTACTCGGTCGGTAATAAGATGCAGTGACTTTCAGACAATGTCACTTCAAAAATTCTTCTTCCATCTTATAGAATTTATTCTCTATTTTCAAATTCACTCAAATTCTTTTACTTGGACTTTAAACTTCTTGAACCAGTTTTATTACCAATTCATTTAATTGAATTTATACTTCCCAATTTGAATTGATTTACGTTTGTTCTTGCCAAGCAATCAATAAAAAACATACGAACAAATATTTCTTACAATTGAGAAATATCACAAATGAATAAACCCGTTTGGAAACAACGAACGAAAGAAATTCAGTTATTTAGTTTTTGATAAAGTCGATAAAGTAGGTATGTACAGAATCTAATACCCTTATTTACTTTCTGTACAATAGATGCCGTTACACCGAAATGCTCGAAGCGTCGTTTTTAGGAATCCTGCAATCAATTACACAATGATTTTTAATTATGATATGGATACTTCTATTTAACAGAAAATAATAAATGAACCGTTATTCTACTTCCTCTATTCGAAAATGTCGTTTGAAGTAAGTACATTTAGAAATGTTGTGGTAGGCGTTTTTCTATGTCAAAAAAAATTTGTCGTGTTTATATGTGCGACGACGCGCATGCGCAGTTGGGTATTAATACGGACGTCACCAACAGATCAGACTAGTAATAGTGGACAGCCGGCTACTGCGTTCGGAAGTATTCTTAAGTACATATTTTATTACTAATATTCAGTCAAAAATGGAGGAAATACTAAAGAAGTTACTTGTAGCTGATAACACGTCGATACAACAGGTGAGTTTAAAGAAGTGACAGTTAATAATTGCACCACATTTGATGTTGTCCGAAACACGTGTTTCCCTTGGTTATTAACCGTTTTAAATATGATACGGTTAAAGCAGTTTTTTAATGGTATTCTCAGCGTAGATTTCAATAGACAGCTCGAAACCTTGCTTGAGCATCTACTTGGAAAATATTTGCGATGTACTGTTTATAGTTCCTTTTCTATTGTTGCTAACTTTGATGTTTTTAGTATGCATACTGTATGAATTTCTCAGCTAAATAAAAATAAGTACGTGCCTCGTTTATATGTATGTACTGAATAAGTACTTCAATGAAGTATTGTTTTCTGAGAAAAGCATGTGAAAAAGACGGAACACTTATGCAATATTTGAGAATAGAGTTAGTATTAGTTGATTTGTTGACAAAGGCGCTTTCAAAATCAAAGTATTTTGAATTTATGCAATTCATAAACTGAATGTAGGTGACCAACGAATATACTTATGCACATATGAAATATATGTTATGCTGGGCAGAACATTTCTGCGAGCAAAGATATATATGTCTTGTATGAAAAATATGACATCATCTTTTAGATATTTATAACTTCTATTCAATTGTAATGCATTCTTTGATCACTTTGCTTCATAAATCTTTTGACTAATTTCTTGTGTTTTATAGTTCAGTCTAGTTTAGATATGAATAAAATACAAAGTAAAACATTGTATTAATGCTTACAGGGAACAGCGGAACTCAGAGAAGCTTTTAAAAGACCAGAAAGTATAGTAGCATTATGCCAACTTATTGTGTCTTCAAAAAATTCTGAGGTTTGGGCTTGTACAATGTATTATACAACCATGTGTATTGAAATTGTATACAACAAAGGTATAACATTTTTATAGATAAGACAGTATGCAGCTGTGTTACTTAGAAAACGCTATGGTAAAGGAAGACTTTGGTTGAAGCTGCCACCGCAGATACGTACTGAATTTAAGTCAGTGATTTTACAGGTAAATAATATAACTTTGGTAATTTTTTGATACAAAGCATCTTTTATACAGAACACATATGATTTTTACAATCTCTTAGGCACTGGTCAATGAGCCAGGAAAATTCGTGAAAAATGCAATTGCACAGTTGGTAGGTGTAATTGTAAAACATGAAATGTCTAACAATGGATGGCCAGAAGTTCTACAATTCATACAACAATTGGTTACCAGCGAAAATTTAGCTGATAAAGAGGTATAAAGGAGATTAAATAATTTTTAAAGCCTGTATCATCTTTGATATATAGCATAGTTTCGTTGTAGTTGGGAACATATACTTTGTCAATTATGACAGAAGTTGCACCCGATGCATATGTTACGCATGCTGCATCACTCGCTGCTCTTCTGGAACAAACATTGAATAGTTTACAAGATTTAGGAAATCCAGTAGCATATTATGTTTTACAAATAATGAAAAATCTCATTCCATTAGTGGAAGATAATCAAATGGTGAGTTGTACATAATCATTAAAAAATATTCTAGCTACTAGTGTTGTTCATGATAATCTATTTTTATAGATGGTGAACGCTTATCATCAAATGATGCCACAAGTAATGACTACAATTCAGTCTCTTACTGCTACTCAAGAAGATAAGGCTGTTGAGTCTTTTGAATTGCTAGAAGAGTTATGTGAAAATGCAGTTGTAGTGATAGCTCCTCATGTGAAACCTCTCGTCAGTATGTGCCTTGCTATTGCTGGTAATAAGTCATTAGATGATGCCCTTAGAGTTAAAGCTGTTGCTTTTATTGGCTGGTTAGCTAGGACAAAAAAGAAGGCAATATTAAAACACAAGCTTGTTGAGCCCATTTTAGGTAAGTTATATTAACACTGTTAGCAGATCTCTGTTCACGTGAGAAGGTGTAATTTCCTAATGTAACTTATAGATTTGTTATTCAATCTTATGTCCACGCGACCCGAGAATGATAATGACGAAGTTTACTTTAGTGGTGATAACGAAGACAATACGCCAGTCACTTGTGCTACTCAAACCTTAGACTTACTTGCACTTCATTTACCACCAGAGAAATTAATTCCTCAATTGGTACGATTTGAAATATTTGTTATACATTTTTCTGTAAGACACTAGTGTAACATTTTGTTTTCATACCACTTCTATAGTTGCAATACATAGAACCTAGTCTTCAAGGTATGGACATTTATGCAAAGAAAGCATCATATCTTGCAATGGCAGTGTTAGCAGAGGGTTGCTCAGAATATATCCGCACCAAATATTTAGAATCATTCTTGCGTTGCACTTGTCAAGGAATTACTGATTGTACAGCCGTCGTACGCAATGCTGCACTCTTTGCTCTTGGACAGTTCTCTGAACATTTGCAACCAGACATTTCTCAATATTCTTCTCAACTGTTACCTGTATTATTTGAATATCTCGGTCAAATATGTGCTCACATTAAACAAGAAAAGAAAGAACCACCTTCGGTTGACCGTATGTTTTATGCTTTGGAAATGTTCTGCGAAAATCTGAATGAAAGTCTTCTACCATATCTACCAACATTCATGGAAAGACTTTTTGAAATTTTGAGCGCGGATACACCGGTTCACGTTAGAGAACTTTCTTTAAGTGCCATAGGTTCTGCTGCCTTGGCCAGTAAAGAACACATGTTACCATACTTTGAAAGGGTTATTTCCATTCTTGATAGTTATCTTTCGGAAAAACAAAGTGAAGAAACCATGTGTCTTCAAGTACAAGCAGTTGGTTCGTATGCTGAAAATTTTATTTTATATTTTACTTAAATATTTCACTTATACATTACAATAAATTGACATTGCAGATACTTTGGGAGTAATTGCAAGGACAATAGGTGAAAAAAATTTTGCACCTTTGGCTGGTAGGTCCCTTAATTTTGGCTTAAATCTACTGAAGGAAACGGAAGATCCAGATTTAAGAAAGTCTGTTTATGGGTTGCTTGCTTCCATTAGTACTATAATGAAGAAAGAAATGGCAGCTGTCTTACCAGAGATTGTTAACTATATGATAGCAAGTATACAAAGTTCAGAAGGCATAGTGGTATGTACCATGAAGAGAATATAGATGCGGAAAAGTTAATTCGTCATCACGTTCGTTCGCTTTTTGTTAGCTTCATTTTAAGGATGAGGAGACTTCGGCCTTTCCAGTGTATGACGATCTAAGTGAAAATGAAAATGACGAAGAAGATATTGAAAACACAGATGACGAAGATGACGATGACGATGACGATGATATAGCAGGTTATAACGTCGAAAATGCATACGTAGAGGAGAAGGAAGAAGCTATTTTAGCCTTGAAAGAAATTGCAGAACATACAGAGTAAATTATTTACCATTTGTATATTAATTTTTATGTTTTTAATTGTGTAACGTTTATGTATGAATATTATTTTAGAGAAGCGTTCCTGCCATACCTTGAAAAGTCTTTCAAAGAAATTTATAAATTATTGAATTACCCGCAAGAAGATATTCGTAAAGCGGCCATTGATGCTCTTTTACAATTCTGTATAAGTTTTTCAAAAATTAATACTAGCGCAGGAAAGGCGGCTTTACTAAATGCTCTCTCTGTGTTTATTCCTAAATTGTCAGAATTAATCAAATTAGACGAAGAACGATCAGTAGCTATTAGCGGCTTAGATGCGTATTCTGACCTTTTGAAAGAAGTCAAATCGGATGTTCTTGTTGGAGAAGGTCATAGAGATGCTATAATGGGTCGTGTCAAAGATGTTATGTGGGGTAAATATTTCGTACAAATTTATTACATTTGCAATATTTTAGTAATTATTGTACATGTCCAAAATGTTTTATTATAGGTAAAACGGAATGTCAGGATCAGGAGGAAGCGGACGACGTGGAAACTGAAGCGGAACAGGATGAATTATTGATTGAATGCGCTGGTGATGTATTATCTAATTTTGGAAAAGTAATTTCTCCTGACGACTTTGCGATTTATTTCCAAATTGTGTTGCCTATGCTTTTAGAACGATTGGTATGATTCCACATCTACATGTTTATTGACTATATATTACTCATTATTACGTTTGTCCATTTTTCGTCTAAATAATATTTTCAGAAAAAGAATAAATCTGAAGCGCAAAGGTCTTTCGCGGTTGGCACAATTTCAGAATGTTTCGCAGGACTACAACACACAGTAGCTATGTTCGTACCTGAACTTCTTCCTATTTTCTTGAGACTTACAAATGATCCTAGTGCCGAGGTGCGTAATAACGCAATCTATGGAATTGGTGAACTTGCACTACATGGCAAAGATGCAGTTTATTCGTATCCTTGTAATATATTATGTCAAACATTGGGAAATATTTATAATTTGTATTTCAAGGAAATGGTATATTGAAATATTCCTTAACAATGATTTTGTAGTCATTACCCTGCTATCTTGCAAGTTCTGTCAAGTGCAATCGCTAAAGAATCTCATGCAGGAGCTCGTGATAATGTTGTGGGAGCAATTGCACGACTCATCATCGTTAATTACTCAAACATACCTCTCGATCAAGTGTTCCCAGTTTTTATCAATCAGTTGCCATTGAAAGAAGATTTTGAAGAAAATAAGGCAGTTTTTAAAAGCGTATTAACGTTATATCGAGCTGGTCATTCCATTTTACAACCGCATATTCACACGTTAGTAAAAGTCGCGGTTAGTGTATTGCACGAAGATAAAGCTACCGACGACGGTACGTCATATAACATTCTTTCATTTCTCTACATCTGTACTTACAATATCTGTATTGTATTATCAGGAATCTATTTTTTTCTCTGCAGAGGTAAAGAGTATTGTCATGGAGTTCATAAAATCTGCACAACAAGATTTCCCCAATGAATGGAATTCGGTGTACGTTGAGCTTCCAGCAGAGGTTGCGACAAACATTCAACGTGTGTTTTCCTAGATATTCATGTAACATCGAGAACAGCGATTTTTAATCGTTCCATATTGGATGAAACCTGCAGACTGATATGTTTGATATAAAAAATATCTATTCTCGTGATATTCACGATGTATCCCATTTTTTAAGTTATATGTAACATACTGATATTTTTCGCACTGGTTACGCTAATTTACACTCTTTTATACAAGTGTCCACTATTAAATGTTTCTTATAAATCCATCAATCATGTTCCGCTTGAAGTTGATGGAAATATTTTATAGCTGCTAACGAACGTAATTAAGTAAATTAATGGTATTACATATATAGGGTGTTCCGTGACATGTGGGAATCATGTTTGGGATTGCTTCAGCACATAAAAAAAATAAAAGTTTATACAAACATATGTCCTATTTGACTTTGTTTTCGAGTTATAGCGGTATTTTCGGTTATTTGATTTGTAACAGAAAGAAATGACGTTGACAGACTTTTTTAAAGATATTTTTATGAAAATGTAATAAATCAAAAAGGTAACAATTAATAACAATAACTAGGAGCTTAGCAACAACATGCTCAAAGATTTTAACAGTGGCCTCCTTTGGCTTTGATACAGAGGTGCAAACGCTCCACGAAATTTTCGGTCACGGATTGCTTTAGCAATTCAAAACTTTTGTGGGGCTTACCACACGCTTTGATCTTCAATACTGACCAAATGGAATAATCCATCGGGATTCTTTTTTAGTTAAACAACCTTCATCTGTCGAAAGAATCTTACGGCACGAAACCCGCTGTAACTCGAAAACAAAGTCAAATAGGACATATGTTTATATAAACTTTTTTTTATTCTTTTGATGTGCTGAAACCATCGCTAAAGTGATTCCCACATGTTACGGGACCCCTGTATATATGTATATATAGCTTCATAATGCAAGAGACTATTGCAAAAGCAAACATTTTATGCAGAGATACATATACCTTGATTGGTGATAGTACGATAAATTCTAGTCTATTAATACTTTTTTTCTCTTGTTTTTTTAAATGCATGAAAATTCATCATTTAATTTTAGATTGCTTAACTTACGTTGAACTAACAAAGTTGGTCAAATAAGAGCACGTAAATCACTGATTTAAAATTCTGATAGAACTGCGCACTTCGTAAAAGCGTAAGAAACGTTATTCATGTGAGCGGACACTTCGGTCGTTGTGTCTCATGTTTGTTCATAATTAAAGATGTAAAAAAGCATCGCATGTATACATTGAACGTAGGTGTACTATTTCGAAAATAAAAGTTGTTGCACTATTTCCTTCTTACGTACTTAGTTTGCCCTTAAATTGCGTTATTAGAAGTATATACGAGGGCATAAATTTGCACGCGACTTTATCAACGTTGATATTATCTTAAGGATTATCACGCAACTCAATATCATCATTCTGAATCATAAGTCGGAAACACGAAAATTACTTTAATCAAATTACCGGATTATTCATCGACATCACGAATAACACCTAAATCCCTACAATAAAAGAATCACCATTCGAAAATATAATTTGAAAATATTCGCAAATTGTATTGTGAATGCTTTTAATGTAAGTCGCTGACAATATTTTACCCTGGTGTGGAATTCTTATATTATTAATTAATTTATTTAAAGAGAGAACCTTCGTCTCGAGGTTCTGGATCCAGTACCTTATGCTGCATATGTAAATACTACACATGATAATTGAAAACAAATATTTGTATATACAAGGTTGTCGAAAGAATCATACTATTTCATTTAAGAAATTACTGATGCCCTACATAACGTCGAAAAAAATAATGTTGAGCAAATACTTTCTACTGTATCTTATTTGCCCTTCTGAAACAGTTTATCTTTCATTATAACAATTTTCTGACTGACAATAAAACATATTTAGGGGGTAGATCACTTTGTAGGCTTAAAAAAGTAGGTTAATTTAAAATTTTTGTTGTTCGGGTAATTATTGCGTAAAGTATTGGGATTTTTTATGGGATACTAGGCACATGCATTTTTATTAAAAAAAAACACAAAATTGGGGAGTTATACAACATTGTCTACGGTTGTCTCTACATGGCAGGAATCTGTGAGTTGGCACTAAACATCGAAACCAATTGGAATATAAAAAATGAACAATTCTTATACCAACTTAAACAGAAATAGATTCTCTTCAATGTAATGTACGATTTTTTAATAATTTTAAAAAAAGGAAATGGCGGCCTTTTAAACCTGGGTGCCAAGTCGAAAAATAAGGTTTCGAGAAAAACGCGTCCATTTAACCTGCGTGACGTGAATTCTTTTCACTGTCGTAACTTCGCGAATTATTCGAATTTCAAAAAATCTTTTTACCACAATATTCTGCACATATGAAGCTTTAAAAAGAAACGTAGAAAAAATTGTTTCGATTTTGAACCCACCGAGGTAGGTTACCCCGTTATGACCATCCTGTACATACGCGACGGAAACAGGAGTCTATGTGCGAGCGGCCACATCAGTGGCCTTGGGAACTGGCAGTTACAAATAGTGTACGAGAATACAGACTTAAATTAGTATTAAACTACATCTCAGAGAGCATCCTTTTGAAAACATGAAAAGACATAACAAATAAATTGGTTGTTGAATCAAACGAACAATGTGTAAGGATGTAAATGTTTTCATCGAAAATTTCGCAATTTTGAATAATAAAATTTATAGTAGTGTCAGGACTTCCGGCGGTCTTCGGTCGATATCGAGCGCTGTTCGATGTTATCGATATTTTATCAAGAAACGTAAGATAACCGAATAGCTTGTATTTCATGAATTACCGAACGTTGGCCTCCTCGACAGAACATGTTCGACCTCGATCAGTGAACAACGTAAGCCGCAATCATTCTATACGTTCACATAACAGTTAACGAAATCTATTGTGTGTTATGAGAAGAAGACGGAAGTGTTCTGTGCGGAATGCTACACGGTCTACGATATAACCAAATATTGCAATTGTTCAGGCGAAATTTTGCTTTGGAGAACGCGTGTATGAAATATCGGCGTAAGCTGCGGTCGTGAACAAAAGAAATCAGTGAAGATTTTCAAAATTGATAAAAACCACAGAGCACTACCATAATGGGGCACAGTAGGTATTAACATTGCTATGTACGCATTTCAGACCTAAAAACATACTCCTGGGAACAATGAACTTGCGGACATTAAACGTTAGATAACAATTAGAGCGAATAGGTATAATTCGATTCTCGAGTTGAAAAGGAAAATTTCGAAACCGAGTAGTAGAACATCCTTGTCGAGGAGATCGGTTTTCCTAGGCGACGAGATGGAAACACATCGAAAAGTTACTAACAATAAGTGATCGAACTGAACAGGTGCACACACGTGCTTCGAAATGATAATATTCAAACATGATGTCTGTTTTAAAGCCATCGCGGGTCCCTCCGTTGCAGGTTCAATCAGCGGGAATTCGATCTTAATATCGATACGGGGATAACATTAACAGGAGGTAGTGTGTGAATTGTACAGGCGAAAATCGCGGGACAATGACATAACGTGAACAATGAAGGAAAGAGATCATTGTCATTGATCGAACTAAATTCGCGTTCAGGTAATCCAGAGATGTTCAAACCTGGCTCCGGGCTGCTGAGTGGTTCCCTCACTTCGTGTCCATTCCCCTCACACAGGTGTGGTGATTGTCGGTGAGTACGATTTCTCAAGATCCAGTGACGTAGCAAAAATAATTACTTTTTATGTAAGACATCAGTTTTATCCAGGGATTACGTCTCTACTTTGATAAACATCATTGCCATATAGAAACTCAGTGGACAGTTCGATAATTTAAAAATTAATTATAATATTACTTATTTTGAAGAAGCTCTGCGGTATGTAATTCAAAGTCAGTTATAGCAATACGCAATGCACTTGATAAGTTAAGATCGTTTAATCTAGCACGTTTCATTGTTTTCATCACATTTATAATCGAAAAACTGCGTTCACATGTATGTAAATACGCGAAAGCAAACATAGAATATACAGGATGTCCGAGAAAGGTTGTACAATCCGAAAACTGTAGATTCTTCACGCCAAAATGAATCGAAATGTTCTTTATCAATTTGTAAATTGCGGCTTCGTTTTCGAGGTATAAGCGATTGAAAATTGGATGTTCGCTATGTGCGCATGCGAGCCACATTACGTGCAGCTAATCACTCACACGCATAGCGAGTACTTAATTCTTTAATTGAATAATAATAATTCTAATATCATTGAAAGCAAAGCCGCAGATTGCAAACTGGTAAAAGACATTTCGATTTGTTTTGACATAGTTTCTGTATTGCATAACCTTTTTGAGACATCCTATATTTTCAAACCGAAATTACGTAATTTGAATATTTCTCCGCGGGTAAGAATTTAGAAAAGCTTCCCTCTGATTGTGTGTTTAATAGAAAGTATGAATCCGCATGTAAATTACATAATTCCACTTGCAAATCTACATTTGTATTTTATATTTTAATTTGCGAAGGTTGGAGGAAGAACATTAGATACTTCTGCGTTAAATCAGAAGTTCTAAGTCGAATTTTAAATTCTCTGAATAACTCTAATATGTATTCCTAAAATGCTGACAATTTCACTCCAGGAATTTTTTAGCAATCTTTTTGCAATATGGAAAATGTGACGGGTCTTCTTATCTAAATTCTAGTAATTTGTAGAGTATTGTCTATATACACAGTTCCACGGTTGGCTGGAAGAGCATTCGGAACTGAAATCTTCCAGCCAGCCGTGGTAGAGCAAGTTGTCATCGCCTTTTTGAGCACAATATTTACGAGCGTAGTTCAAGAAGCGATACTCTGGGAGGTAGACAGATAGAGCATCGGCGAGGTTTCAGTCTGTCGCTGCTGAGCAGTGTTTTCGTCGATATAAATGAGTCACCGTATAACGAAAAATCAAACTTTTCTACTTTTTATAATACATTGATGAAAATACTACAAATGAATAGGTGAGGTTTTTCCAACGGAAATGAGCCTAAACACGACCTCACTCGGTTCATTTGTTATTAAAATTTTGCATAAAGTAAGATTCGATAGTCGAAATGTCTCTGATAACAAATAGTCCGAATGAGATCGTTTTTGTACTCATTTTAATTGGAATAACTCCATCTATCTATTAATAATATTCTCAAGAATGTACAATGAAAAGCAAAAAATTTTTTATTTCCGTTATAGAATGGCTCACTCTTCGTACAATGTATCATGTTTCTCAAAAGTTTTAACCCTTTCACTGTGCCGCCGCCAGTAACATGACTTCGTGGCCCGGCTTTGGAGGAGCAAGCGGGATATGCGGTAGGGATACGGACCCTTCCAGCTAGCTGTGTCGAAAAGCAGTCCAGCCAACCGTGGAACTCTGTAGTAATTACCAACCGTCTGAATAAATGAGTACCTATGATGTTTACTGAATTTGCAAATGGAAAGTAATGTATATCAAAGTAGAGATGGAATCTCTGGATAAAACTGATGTCATAAGTAAAAAATTATTCTTATTACGTGCTGTATCTGGAGAAATCGTACTTACCGACGATTACTACACGTGCGTCAGGTGAATGGACACGGAGTGGGAGAACCATTCGGCACGTCGCAGCCAGGTTTGGACATCTCTGACGTGATCGAAATGATTCGTAAAACAAGAGCTCCCGCGAACGTACAGTTCAGACCTGAGAAATAAATATTACTTCTATTTATATTTATAAGCTTGAACATTTTCAAAATAATGACATTTGAAAGACTGTCAAGTAACGATTTATTTTATTCGTTGGTTTCCTGAAATACAACTTTGTCATTTCATTTGAAGAAACAATTTTGAAAAATATAATTATTGTATTAGATGATTCAAGATGGGATTTTCTTATTCTCATTCAAATATTTCTTAAGTAAGATATTTACATTGTTATAGAATATTGCATATGTTTGAAGTTCAATTATTTTATAGTAAAACAGGTTGGGTATTCGGGTACTTGCTTAAATAAAATATTATTGTACATGTTAATGAAAGAATAGTTACCACAATATACATGAGTGCATACATACGCAATTACGATTAATTGCTTAACAATTACTTTGACACAATGCAAATTCATAGTATATATCGAAACTATTTTTGTGATATTTCTTTGTTTTAATATTTTCAATATGAAATAATTGACTAGTTCATTAATAATTTTCATATTTGGAAATGAATAAATTTTGTTCAAGTCTATTAAAGTCGCTCACTTTGAAAATCGTCTGCTGCATCTCCATATCTATTTATATTAATAGACTTTTTATATTCATAAAAATATTTGATTTGCACCTGCTATAGAGAATTTTGTAAAATATTAGTTAAAAATTTGGATGTACCTAAACAAACAGCCTGACGTTAAAAGTTGTTCGCCTATAAAGCGTGAGAATTTCTTCCGCTACATGTAGCCCACTGTTAAAAAACAAATATACACACACACATAAATTTCAATTATATGAATGGAAATTACTGGTTTACCAAGCTTTTCAAGAAAAATCTACGCGTAAAATTGCAAAGACCATAAACAGAAGTCAGAGTACAGTAGGGTACATTTTTAGGAGACACAATAATAATAATAATCATACTCGAAGCAGAATAAATAAAAGCGACAGAAAAGTGACACGTTGACTACCCATTACGAGCTAACTCATAAATAGTAGGTAATTCCACAAAAAATTATAGTTTTTAAAGCTAACTCCAAGCATAAATTTACAATTACAATTTCGTATATTTGTAGAGATATTGGTCATTACTTTCAGTAGTCTTGTTTCTTTGATCCATTCTTCAAAATGGTTGGTCTTCAGTCCAAAATTCATTTTAATCTGATTTTAAATGACACACTATCGTAGGATACTATTGTCAACTATAAGCTACTGTGCAGTGAGTTCGGAGAAAGTGTTTCGCGTACGCGTAACATCATGACTAGTTTTACGACCAGGTGATACCCCGTTTCTGTTTTTTCATTCGTTAGGAGACTCGAACCTGTCGTTCGACGACCTTCCCACAACGAGACGACGGAAGTCATAAAGCGCCGTCGAGGTCCTTTTCGTGCCATTGAGCCGTATGAGTTAGTCATCGATGATCGAACGGCTGCAACCCACAGGTACAACCGTCCATATACACGGTGTGTTGAAATTCCGAACATTCGACGACGTTGCCACGTAGGAAGCACCGGCTTTCGTCTGATCGCCGAAGTTAACCCTTTCGCTGTGGCGACCCTGACATAAAAGCACGCACTGTCTGCGGCCTACTTATAGCAGCAACTAATACTGCACACAGAGAACTTCTCCACGCATTATAAAGTAAAAA
Source organism: Macropis europaea (assembly GCA_916610135.2). Taxonomy (NCBI): domain Eukaryota; kingdom Metazoa; phylum Arthropoda; class Insecta; order Hymenoptera; family Melittidae; genus Macropis; species Macropis europaea. Next base: position 24,890,598 of record OU744345.1, read on the forward strand.
TTAATTTATTTAGGAAAACAGAGTCTCGAAGAAATATAACCCCAGAGCGTCCTTCCGTTCGACTGTACACTTAAGGTCTTTGGGTCAAAAATGACCCAAACGTATGGAACTCATATTTTCAGCTTTATAATACAATTTGAGGATTAAGGAAGCACACGATCATCCAAACGCATCTATTATAATAGCTTTAATTATAGAAAAATAACGCAGTTTGACCAAATTGTTTATTTATAACAGGTTTTACATATTTGGTAACGGTGGTGTTTGCATATGAATTTCTTCCCATTCGGATCCCACCATACAATGATTAATTTTTTGTTTTCGGCGGTGAAACTATTCTGGCCATTTTATGCTATTTATATCTTTGCTTTCGATTATAGTATCACCCACTTGTTTGTAAGATTTGACCATGATTGATTTCTGTTTTTTTATTGTGTCTCGTTTACGTTGTCAAAAAAAACACAAAGACCTTACGTGTAACAACTTTTGTTATCAGCACGTCATATGAACCCAGACAATAAACTTTTAATATAATGTCAAGGGAACAGAAACAAGCATATTTATACTAATTTCATTGGACATCTTTGATAATAAAAACAGTTTAAAAAAAGAATTAAGAAAGGGGTGGGTGGAAAAAGACCCGAAGACCGGACTAGGGTTAGAACAAGTACTGAACGCCTATAACAGCCGATAGTATACGATGAGCAGTTTTGTTGAACACCTATAGGCGTCTGCAGCATGCGTTGAGCGATTTTGTCAAGCATCAACAGGTGCCAACAGCAATGAAAGGGTTAAGCTACTCTGGACACGGTCAGCGATAAAGGTGGGATTTCCAGTACATGCGTCTGGACGCATGCTTTCGACTTTATGCAGCGCCCGCACACAGGTCATTTCCAATACGTATGCGTGCGACGCATACATTTTGTACATTTTCGTATTGTATTTATGAACATAAATATAAGTAAAGAATACTTTACTTGTTCTTTTTCAATTAATTTCATATTTCTCTCCACACATTTTCTTTAACTGCATAATTTTTGTAATCCTTATTACTGGTATCATAAAGGACAAGGAAATGTGCGATATATTCTATCAGTTTTTCGTCCTCCTGTGGAGAAAACTGCAATTTTGTCAACATTTCTTCACGCGTTTTCGAAACGGATCGCAGTGCGTTGCGTTTAGACCAGTGATGGCCACTGGAGTTGCGACCTTCCCCCACTTTAAGTTCATTCCCCTCCTTCCAGTTCCCTCCATTTCGCTCCTCATTCCCCAGGGTCAATCGTTGTCCAGATTACAGCCTATATGAGGGGAATGGACCTAGAGTGGGGGAAGGCAGCAGCTCCGGTGGCCATCACTGGTCTAGACTGCTGCTGAAGCGGACGATAGCAAAAGTGCTCGTCTGACGCGGGCGCCACAGTTGAAAATTGCTTATAAGAAAACAGAAGCATACTTCTCCATTGTATCGGACATTTGCATCTGACGCGTGCGACCAGACACATATAGGAAATCCCACCTTAAGATGCGTGACTGTCTTCAGTGCTTCTGTGTTGCTGTTGACACATGGTGTTCGAAACCCACCTAAAACTGTAGCTACTCCGGCTAAGTAACAATTGCAATCGCTGCTAGGTTACACACAAAGAAGAAATTACGAACACACTGATTTCTTTCTTGCTCATTAACACGTTCGCTACCACGTGTCAGATATGTTTGATGCACCAATTCTCAGAAGTGGCTGACGTCACACATCTGTGACCGCGACAAACCTACCAATTCCTTCAGAATAACTAGGTACACGTACGTAAGCACGAGACATGTATAGTATGGTGCAAAAGTCTTAGGTCACCTATGTTGTATTACAATTTTACATTCTGGCCGCTAAAGAAAGTACACAAAAGATTTAGTATAAAGGGTACCAGCTGGGTCCAGGTTTTTGACGCATATGTGACTTTTGCATCGACAGTACATAACAATCTATGGTTGGCGTTACTCGAACGTTGGTAACGTTCTCTGCAGGTGTATGAACTGTCATGAATACGTAAATATGCCTCGGAAATCGAAATGGGACACCCTCAGATTTCTATTTGTAAAGAAAGTTAAAAAAAGAAGTTAATAATGAAATTCCAACAGCCAAATAAAATATGAAACAACGTATACAAACTGCTATCTCTACAATAAATACAAACGAGATACAAAGTGTAATATATTCCATTGTTGGGTGATTTTGAGCATTCATCATTGCTCAAGGACATCGCTTCAAACACCTGCTGTAAAGTCACTGTACGCATTTTAAAACAAGGTAAACAGAAGAGATAAATTCTGCACCTCCGTAAAAAAAGGGCCAATGTCCAAAATTATTGCATTTGAGTTTTATGCACGATTTACATAAAAATCATGAACGTTATTGAAAAAAAAAGGCCACTGTCCTTCCACTACTACAAGCAAAGTTAGATATATTTTCAAGAGGCCAATGTATTATGTGTATTACAATAAAAAGGGCGAATGTTCTCTTCTCAAAAAATTGCAAATTGGACATTGGACCTTTTCCTATCAAGATACAGAATTATACTTATTAGAAAAAAAAACTTACACATATTTATTACAATACTGAAATGACCATAATGATTAATTTTCTTCTATCGCTAAAAGTAATGAAGTCTTTTAGTCAACCTCGTTTAAAATGATTTCAAAAAGTCAAAAAACGATCAATCAATACCAAGCTAGTCGCATAAATAATGCGTAGAAAATTTAAACATCTGAACTATTGGAGAGGTGACACTTCTTAGAATGAAGGACTATTGTAAATATTGTGTTCGAGTAGGCGGTAACAACTTACCTTACCTCGGTTGACTGGAAGTTCTAGGTCAGTGATCTGCAACCTTTTCACTATAAAGGGCATCTCGAACGATTAGCTTATAACAAAGGGCACTTGGGCCATGTTATGGAAAAACCTACCAATCCTCAATGATCTGAAATTTAATAAATTCAGATTGAAGTTTGAATAACTATAAGCTTCAAATGAAGCTATAGCTTGGCAATTTTAATAATTTTAATGTAAGAGTTGTTCTATAGGTTAGAAATTTGTTGTGAAATAAAGACATTTAGCATACTTTTGGGCGGCGGGCACCTTGAAAATGCTTCGCGGGCCCCGCGTTGCCGACCCCTGTTCTAGGTCCTGAATGCTCTTCCAGCCAACCGAGGAACATTGTAATTGCATTCAGTTCAATGTGTCTTTGTGATACCAAAGTCGAAGAAAGACATATGGAAGAAATTAGAAGAAGGTTAGAAAGAAATTAGTTCTGAAATATTAAAACCCTTGATCGAAAGAATGCCGCCAATAATTCATTAATTACTTATTTTTCGTAAGACCTTTAACATATAATCTGAATTATGCATTCCCCACATTATAAACAATTAATAAGTGCAGACTTTATTTCATAATACAGGTTGTTTTATGTAGTAAAGTCGTCTACCTCCTAATTTCACTAATTCTAAGTGTCCGGTGACTTATGAATGCGAGTGTGCGTACGTGTAATAGGTTATTTTGAAGGATTGGTGTATTCGTTGCTGTCATGATCATATATGTATATGACGTCGTTCTGTCATAAGAATCAGCTCGTCATGTGGCAGCAAACGTGTTGATCTGGAATTTAACCAAAGATTCTGGTGTTTCTAAAACTTTGCACGAAAGTGTATCTAATACTTCGCTCAAAGTGTTCGGGACAGTAGGGGTAGGTCAGAGAATGTGGGTTTTCGTTCGTGAGGTGGTATGCCCCTTTCACGTTCCTTCTTTCGCCGATCGGGGTATAATTTGTTATCATTTGTATTTAAATATAGCATGTGCTCAATTATTGCGAAAAGATCTGACTCCGTGTCCTGTTGAGGGGTATTCTTCCCCAATTCAGCTTCTCAGCCAATACTCAGAACGTTCGGAGTCGTAGCGATGGGTTCGAGTATATCGCAAGTTTTACAAACTATTACTCAATTCAACTGATCACAAACTTTTTCTACTATCCCATGGTACTAAAATAATTACATAGTGGCGTTCACAGAATCAAGGTTGTCCTGATATTTTCCAAACTACAAAATTTACATCAAAAACATTTATTTCCATCGGATGACCCCTTCTAACACAACAAACTTTCTTGTACACATTTTACTTCTACTAACTACGAATCAGAGTTTCACACCAGGAGCTAGTTTCTGTGATATATCTTATACAGGGTGTCTACGCAATTGTTACAAGTCATAGCTATTTTCTCAGTGTACGAGATACTTTAAATAAATAAAAAAAATTGTTTAAAATTCTTTTGATCTATCATAACAGATAAGACTACACTGTGCAACAATAGCCAGAGATCATCTTAATTCCGTGATAAGAACAATTGAAAAGCGTTGTATGATATGCGTAGATTGCAATGCAGAAGCGTTTGAGCATCACCTTTAATAAAGACATTTATTTAAAATATCTCGAGAACCAATCAGTTTTCGACCACTTTACTTAAACCTTTTTTATGCAGAATGACAAGAGGATTTGATCTATACAAAAAAATATACATTTCTATTTAAAAAAATAATTCAATTGTTAAATGCACACGCATCGTTGTCCTTGCAAAAAATATATGGCCCTACAAATATAGTAGTCTTTGAATCATTTATCTCTTTCCTGTAACAGTTTTTTCTAATTGCACTGAGAAAAGAGCTATGACTTGTATCAGTTGCGTGGACCACCATTAACCCATTCGCTGCCATGATTCCCATTTGGGGATCCCGCGTACTTGAGGTTATTAAGTCTATTGGAAGACAACTAAAATCTATTGAGTTACAGAACAATTTTCGAAAAGAAAAGTTAGCGGTTAATGGGTTAACCTTTTGCACTCCGAAGGCCAGCTGTACTGCCCAGGCACTTAGAGATGTTATACTCCTACGGACAGTGTTACTGCCCTCATTTTATCATTTATAAACAAGTGTTTATATGCGTTCGTTCATCAATGTCATCGGGTGTTTATACTTTTCTATGTTTATTCTACTCTTATCCTAATTCGTAGTATATAAATTTTAAAGTTTGAAAAAAAGTCGTGTAATCTAACAAATTGCCAAGATTTTTTCGTGGTCATATTGTGTAACTCAAAAATCTAAGAAAAAATTCCTTGAAGTTGACTACCAACGTATAGCCTAATTGCTTGGAGTGCAAAGGGTTAATACACCTCTGGAACTTTTCGATTTCAGTTACTCCAGCGATTCGCGAAAGCCTTCCGATCGAACGCGAATCGTTGTCGACGAGCACCGGGCGTCGGAGGACGAGCTGACGATTAGGTACGTGTAAGTGGACGAATAGAGGTTTCGTGTTCGAATTTTTGTCGACACCCTGTACGTACACGCATGTCGAGTGGCTGATGCTGGCCGAGCGTCCTTGGGATCTCCACCATGACTCGAATCGAAAAGGAGCCGTAGGTGTACGACCCGTGTCCGTGGCTCGTTGTACCTGTCAAGCTTACCATGCGTTCACGGAGATATCGGTAGTGGAAAGTTTCGTCAGACTAAAGTCGTTTACTGAGCGCGACGGCTCACCGTGCGGCTAAAATCCTACGAATTGTCCGAGCAACGTGTCTACACAGTGGAAGCGTATAATTCGTGCGCTGGCAGCGGGCACTGAGGCGGTGGAATTACAAACGGTTATTAAATTATCAGGAGGGAGGGAACGATACCACTTCCATGATTTTGGTAAGTGATAACGATACAGCGTGTTATTGAGACGTATATTTGGAGAATGGCCCAAGAAGTCGGATATTAGCCTTTTAACCGGGGATGACGAGTTAACTCGTCATTGGAAAATGCTTCTGCAGCGCGCATGACGACTTACTCGTCTCGAAACTTTAGAGATTACGCACATCTACTAAAAATCAACATGTGATTCATTTTTTATTATCACTGTATTGGTACGATGTTTTAGCACTTTTTGTATCGGCGAAACAAAAAGAAATGAATTAATTAATTTGTTTCCGCACTTCTTCTTCTCCGTGCATACAAAGAATATTTTTCACTGAAATTATTCGTTTATCCGTCGAAGAGCATCTGTTTTTGAGTTTCTTATGGTTATAATTGTACCAGACACAAGTTACGACGTGTCGCATTTACTACGGGCATGACGAGTTAACTCATCTTTATAAGTTTGTCACGACGCGTACAGAGTGCGCTTTTGGAAAATGAGCTCCCCGGTTAACAGGACTGATCAAGTTTGAATGATAGAATGTTGGATTGTATGTATCTGTCTCTTTCTGTCGTGGTTTATTTTTTCTCGCGACATTTTGAAAATTACAAATGTAATTTTGTTTACGTTGAATTTTCGAAAATGTCGCAATCATGAATTTTTGAGCGAAGAAGTTTTTGATGAGTTTTATGCAGATATTTTATCTGTTTGCCCGAGTGACACGTGTAGTAGTAACTCAGAAGACGATAGTTCTCCAGAGTATGAGCCCTTTATTGTCAGAGTGGCATAAGTCACTTTTTTGTTATTTTGAAACATTTATGGTTCTGTATTTGAATGTTTCTATAGACATTATTGCTTGTCACAGAGAAATTTATTTGATATTTGTTGTCTCGAGTATTTATAATTATTCTTCGACGAATATTAACGAATCAACCTTTTTCCATACTAGGAACGTGACATAAGCCATTTTCAAGATTAACATGTTATTAGAACTAAAGATTTATACTGGCGTTACTAACGTATACTTCGTAAATTCAAAACTAATTAATCATAAATAATGGATTCAGTTATGCAAATGTACATTTTTCGAGGTATTGTAAAAAATAAAGTTTACTCACGGCCTATTCTAAATGTTGAACACCTAAAAAATCGTATCGTGACAGGAACAGCTAAAACAAGTGGAAACCAAATAAGTAATGTCATAAATAATTTTTATGATTTACAAAGCGTGAACAGGGTCGTAGATATAAGAAAACGTTTAAAGGTGCGTATTACTAAGAAAGTTGAAATATCTCGTAAACTGTTTAGTTTACGATCATATCACCATAACACTTTTATACGCAGAACGATCCAGAGAATCGATTTATGCAAGAAAAATTATATAGTTCTACTTAAAGAAAAGGTACAGTTGCACTTTGCAAGTGCATCAATACACAATAATGTATAAGAGTGGTACAGAAATGTAGAACATACAGTACCATTGATTTTTGTCCTGTGACATTGTTTTCTATCTCTTACAGTTTTAAAGATATAGCTCCGCCCAGTTGCGTGAGACACCCTGTATACAAACACCTGTTACGATGAAGTCACTACCGTACGTAGCTATAATTAAGACAGTTTTCAAAAATCATGTACTGGTATTCAGAAAACCACATTTATTAGAGTAATTCTTCATAGACAGTATTGCTAAGATATCTACACACATAAATTATTTTTGTTCTGAATCCTTCTTGAATTCATATTTTTGAGAATTTACTTCTCTTTCTAATTCTATTCATAAAAACGATTGCACGCTTGACGATACAGCCGATTTTCTGATGGCAGTCAATTTTTTCAAAGGACAAAGGAAGCTCACGGGTAATCGGTTTGTTGCGGCGTTGAGGATTGGTTCACACCGATGACGAAATAATCAGGCTATCTTCGGTTGACCCAGTCTCGTAACAGTTTCTTTCTTTCACTGAAAAATTATTAACAACAAGTTTCTTCCACAAGTTATTGTAATTACTCGCTCGATTAATCGCGTGATTTAGCTGGCGGAGTAATTATTCGGTTGATAATACGGCGACGCGATTATCGTACGATCGCCGTCATAGCTGCGTGAAAAATTTCATCGTTCAAAAGGGAATGATCGTAACGACTCGTTCGATTGGCCTGATCCATTATATGTAGAATGATTGCGCCGTTTCTTCGCGCGAAAACATTCTGACGACAAACAGACCAATAGTGTCCTTTCCGTGAAGATCATTAGTACAGTGGATCGGTCGGTTTTGGATGTTAAAACGATCCGGAAGGACGTTTGTTAGGAGTATCTGCATCATCACTCGCATACGAAGGTGCAAAAGCAGGATGTAATTAATATTCGACGATTAAAACACGTCTGAATGAAACACGCTCAGAGGCCGATGGTTTTTTTCTTCTTTTAATTATTCATGCATCGTGATTCCTTTCGCGTTTCCTGACGAGTTGACTACTCCGGGAGTCTCAGGTTCTCCCAACCGAATTGTGTCAGCTTCTTTCTAGGGGCAAGAACAAGAAAGTAATGTTGTATAGGATATATCGAAAATTTTGGTACAACCTTAGGAGGTAATTCTTGATTTGAAAGTCAGTAAAAAAAGTACAATGAGATTTGTTTATACGATGCTTCGTTTTAGAGAAAATCAAATTTGAATATTCGTTGAGTATATTATGATTTGGTATATTTCAGTGATGACCACCGGAGCCTACAGCCTTCCCCCACTCCAGGTTCATTCCGCTCGCTTCAGTTTCCTCCAGGTCGCTCCTCGTTCCATATGTTCTAAGTATAAATACTTTTTACAGTATTTTTTTTCTTTTTTTCTTATTTTGACCTGTAGAATCAACCCCTAAAATATTTGCCAACTGTCGTGAAACATCCTGTATAGAATGTATACAAAGATTGCTATCCTGCAAAAATTAATTATAACAGTAAGACTTGATTCACACTGTCGATCAAATCACGGTCCGTTTTCGGTCCGATCAAATATTATTCCACTGTTTCGATTGTATGTGCTGACACTACGAGTAACACTTAACAATGCCCCCTTCATTCCACCTCTCTCCTGCTATACCATTTTGCAAAACATAGTTTCGAGAAGTACGTGTTTCAAGTTTCCTCTCTAAACGATATACCTTTGAAAATGTTATAAATATGTATCCACATGGGATCATTTGCACCCTAATTTTAAGACTTCAAACTGTTTTCTAAGACAATACAAAAATGTTCGATTTTTTTCAAATTTTACAGTAGAATAATTCCTTATAGCGGAACTATTTTTACAGCACGAGGTAACTCGTCTCCTCCAATTAACAGGTTGAAACAATATGTTATAATGTGTCTGTCTATGCATCACAGTTTTTACTGTGGCATACTTTTATTTAAATAATGTCGAACCTTGCTTTTTAATCAGTGTGTGTCAGTAGTAAAGCGCTTCGATGTCTGACGGGGTAAATAACTGGAAACATGGGTAGAAAAACGTTCACGGTTATTGACAGGATTTAATTCATGGATGCATACATTATTTCCGGTAACGAAGGGCACTCAACCGTGACAAACCAGACACAACGACAAAGCTTTTGTCTGTGAATATTATTTGCACAGACGTCTGCAACGTGCAACCAAACTTTTTCTAATTCCTGTTTTAAAGATTCAATTTAACGTGAAAAATATTATAAATAAGACTGACAAGGAGAAGTCACGACAATGGAGGCGCCGATTTTAGTAATTTTCTTTTTCATGAATCTAGAAGAAAAATGAATAGACTCGTGTTTGTGCGGTTTTATGTATGCGCATTGTTTACAGTGATATTTATTAAAGAACCGCTATATTTACTGACTCTAAAAGTGTAACAACTGCTATAAATAACTCTTATCGAATAATGACGTTATATTTCAGATATTAGAAACTCACCAAAAATTTATAAAGGAACAGGACAGATAAAACTTATATGGATCCCCAGTCATGTGGGAGTTCTGGTAACGAAATACCGAATAAAACAGCCAAAGAAGCCATAAACAGATACTCTGACAACCAACTAGTGTTAATTATTTATTATTATTTATTGATACCTCATTTGTCCTTTCGGTCTTTGAGGGACTTTGGCGTTGTACATCATCTTACATTATAAGTAACAAATATAAAAATAAATAACAAATATAAATATGAATTACACTTAAATTAAACATTACATAACACAACATAAACATTAAATTGAGCCTCAAACGACTGGCTGAACATCACATAAAGTATTTCTTTTAACTTAGCAATTTAGAATTATCAATAAACAACCAGCTAGTATAACTTATTCATTGAAGACTTGCTAAAAGAGACAAAAAATAAACTAATGCTTCAATGGAAAACTGAATGGAAGTGAACAGCTCCTTCTCATATCAAAAATATTTTCGAGAATTTTTTCAAGAACCATAAAACGACCACTGCATTACCTAAAAGAGATCAAGTAGCTATATCATGGATCAGAGTTTGTCATTCCAAAGTTATATATTCTCATCTTCTGACAAAAGAACCAGCCCTCTGTGCGATGAGTGCACTCTGTAATTATAACGGATCATTTAATTTTAAACTGCTCTAAAAGTATAACGTGTGTATGTTCTGCTTCTAGTCGTTAGTAATCACTGCAGTTGATGCGACTTTAAGTTCCTAATTAAAAAAAGAGAAGACGATTGAACAAATTAAAGTGACAAAATTAGAATTTTTACAGATTATATATTCAATTTTTACTTAAAATATTTATGAAATTAGTTGAAAACCACGGCTCAAGGAATAGGTACCGGTGCAGACCGAACCGAATACTGTCATCGAAATATCGTGTCCACCGTATGGAATGCGTGTTTTAAGATTCACATCAGCTACGTGCCTTTATACAAAACTTGAATCATGGTCAAACGATCAAGATCTCAATGCCACGAAATTAACAAGAAACAAATCATAGATCAAGATTGACCGAGGATGAATCACGATTCGAAGTGAGCATCTTCCAAGAAACTCGGCTCGTTAAGGTTAAAAAAAAAGTACTAGTAAGCTGGTTTTAATGAAGAAATGTCGAACATATATCTGATAGAAGAAATCTTCTGTCATGCCTAGACTGTAGAAGTTTATGTAAATGCATATTTTACAGGAGTGGATTAAACAAGTGGGACTTTGAGAGAATATGTGTCATCATTGGAGGATCATAAAAATATATCTTTTATTTTGCATATTCTGCAAATTTCCTGCATATACAAAATTTGTTAACAAATTGGCGTAAGTGACTGTTAGAACTTGCTCAACCTTGCCATTGTAGACTTTAATTACAAGAATGTGGCTTTGTTGTAACGACTGGCCATTACCGTGACATCAGCAGTCGGTGCCCCTCCTGTGTGATCGACGGCTACCACCACGTAGTACGTATCATGTGATGTTGAAAGATCATTTTCGGCGTTTAAACTGATTTTTTCGAATGAACAGCACCAATTTTCAATTGATAATGTGAAAAAAACTGTTGTTGTTTATTGTAATCTGAATTATATTTGAAACCTGATAACATATAGTATAATAGTTTAATAATAATAGTAATTTAATAGTTTAATATGTTAAAAAGTTTAACAGTTTCATATGTTAAAAAGTTTAATATTTTAATAGTACAATATCTTGATATTGTTGTTGATATATTTCTTATAATAGTTTATATAATGCCCATATACTGTAAGTATACTGATAAATATAGTGTATAACAAAATTATATAAATTTTCTAATCACTACAGAAGTGCGTATTTACTGTATTTATCCTGCATATATTTCGCATACATCTTGCATGTACGTTGCATATTCGCTGCATATTGTACTTGCATAAACTTCCGCAGTCTAGTCATGACAGCGAATTATGTTTGAGGAGGCGCCAAAAATTCATTAAAGTTCTTTACTCCGTTCATCAACACCTGTTATTTAGATTTAGTTATTGTTTAATTAAACGATTATAATATACTTTTATCCCCTTTTTACGCCTTTAGGGGTGAAATTTTAAAAAACCGTTAAAATGGTTCCACTGTATTAAGATTTAAGGTAAGTACTCCTAATATCGTCTACCAAATTTCAAATCGTTCTGAAGTACTGGCTAAAAGACATTTTTATATCAAATTAGTCTAAAAAAAAGAGACATTATTCATAACGCTGTCAATAAAATATGTCTCTTTATATATGTTTGGCTACAACTTCAGTCCGTTGCCGATTTCTGTTAACGCTTTTTTTTTCGAAATATTACGGGTAGGCGATATTACGTGCTAGGCGATATTAGGAGCACTTACCTTACTGTATTCCGAATTCTATACTGAAAAAAATCGCAAGCGAAGCCGCACGCAGGACATGCTAATTTTGAATAACTATATTTGTTTAGTCGTCTAAACGTTTCGTTGTCATTCTTGTACGACAGTTTAAGATTCTTACGGAAAATCTGTACAAGTAGAGAAAGAAGGAAGCACATGATCAACGAAAAGCGAAGAATTCTCGTGAAAATAGAGCAGGAATGTAAATCGTACCAAGAATTAACCAATATTGTTAATGAAACACCAACAGCAAACTTTAAAATAGCAAATGCATACAACACAGGTGGAAGAGTATGATGTTTATCTAGATCAGGACGCCCCAGAGTAACACGTACTGGAGTAGATAAAAGAATATTGAATATTTCAATATCATACCCCTTTCTTTCTATACCAAAGATTCGAGCAAAATTAAAAAGTGAAAGAAAAAATGTGTCGTCTATGGAAAGAATTAGACGTTGATCGTCAGCGAAATATTGAATAACGATTAAGTTTTTTCTTATGAACATATTTTAAAGAATTTGAAATTTTGAGAAAAGGTTCTGTATACTGACGAATTGATGATTTAGTGAGAATATTGGTAAGAATGTTCCTTTCGAAAAACAAAAGTGAATTCCTGTTACATGCATGCATAAAAGCAGAGTTGCATATTACTTGAATGAGTTATTTAAAAATGATGAATCGAATAATAAATTATTTTATTTCATTAGACGTTATTTTGAAATCCTTACGTGTTAGTTACTTTTAACAAGCAAAGAATTATTCCCTGAATTATTTCATTAGTTGATTATTGATCGAATATCTTTTTATCTTAGTTTGTATTTGAATAAATAAGTGAAATCATTTTGCAGATTATTTGTGTCTTCATTTTGACTGCGTGTAACGCGAAAACAGTTTGACTCCAATAAATGTTTCACACAAGATCAGTTCTGAGGGCGAAGATTGTCAAGTAATAAAAGAAAAATATTACCCTGCAATTCTGATATACAATATTGCGTTTTATACATAAAACTTTAAATTATCTTTCATGTTCTTTCACACAGTTACTTAAAATAAAAAAATTATTTTGAAGTCATTTATTTGGATGTGATATAAAACAAGTTTGCTATTTCTACATTACTTTTAAAATATAAATGACGAAGTATTTGAAATGATTCATCCTTTGAAATATTAGGTATCTTTCTCTTCATATTATAGATTATTTTTTGTCCAAGTCCGCACAAAAGTTATCTGTGAAACAACAGAGATGAGTATTATGGTTGGGGTTGTATTCATCATTTGAAATAGGAAGAATAGTAATACCAAGTGGAATAATTAGCACCCAAGTACTTTAAAAAATTTCGAAATAACATCCTCAAAGTTCTATTCACTGTCCTATTGAGAATACATGGGCTCTACCAAAATTTAAAATATGGAAAAGAAGGGTTGAACGCATTGAACAATTAGAATCGTTAATGGACAAAACATAGCAAAAATTCCCAATTAAAAAATGCAAGAAATATTCACTGTCCTTGCTTGATCGATTACACAAAATAACATTCCTACTGCTATTAAACTATAAATTTTACATATGTTTACACATTTTGCAAATAAGTTACTAATTAATAATAATCTATCATTTGTATGATTGCGAATTATCTTCTAAGACACACATACATTATTCCATAAAATTAAATAATTTATAGAATAAAAATACATTTCTACTAAAAACACTCGTTACTCAGTTTTGCCTCTGCTACACATACTTTCATTTTATTTTCAGTAGCGACGTGGACGATCGTTTCAACCGTTGTACGCGGATCCATACGAAATCGAAAGGAATCGGCATCGGTATGCAGAACGAAAAACCAGCAGAATGAAATCACGAACCTGATCTCGTTGAACGAATACGATTTATCATCAGGGAGCAACAAGTTCGCGCACACTCAACGGCTGGAAGCTCGGAAAAAGCGTGGCTGTGTTGTTGATCGTGAAGCAAGACAGAGGGAAGTAGGCTCGAGAGCAGGGAGAAGGGAAGGTTTCTGGAGTGGGCCATTTCCCTTATCACGATAAAGCGGTGCTGTAACGGTAGTGCTGTAGAGCCAGCACGATACCACACGAAGTCCAGTGCCGGGGAGTCGCTTCAGGGTGAGTCATTTTCACGCACGATCAGTCTCGTCGTGGATCGTAACCACGATGGATCGAAAAGCCGCGAGGTCGTCGCCATCATCGTTCTCTTCGTTGATCGTGCACCTCTGATCGGTCTGAACAAACGTGACGTCGACTCGGGATCTGCTCTCGAGGAAGATGGACGTCGAACTGGTGACCCGGGCGTCCTTGGACTCCTTGCAGCAGGTGGACGATGGCCGAATTGTGTCGCCCAACAGCCTTGACGAGTGGACCTGGTCCAACTTAAGAGTGAGTGCGCTTTTCTTTTTCTTCGATGGACAATCGGTTCCATTGCTGACCGTTTACCGTAGCTGACACGTTTATGTAAGAGTGCAATGTTGGAATGTACCCACAGGTCGTTCGAACACGTTGTTGCAATTAAGAGCAGTGTTTTTCTCGTGGAGCATTTAAAAATAACTGTGCGCGGAATGGTGTTAAGTAGTTTTCGAAATGATTGAAACCTAGAAAAGTAGGTACATAATTAGTGGAAATTTTAGTCATAAAGTATCCACAAACTACGATAACTTCACTGATACCAGAGAGTTACAGTTGATTAGACTTCGCCGGGGGAAAAACAAGCGTAATTTTATTCTATTACGTCCTCGCTAACATTTGTTTTTTGTTATTAGTAGCCTGTCTACGGTAATTCTGCTCATTTCCGTATCATTCTAACTGCCGATATAAACACCTGTTTTCGTTTAGTCGTGTTTGTCGCGCTCTAAAAACAAATTCCCACCGTTAACGATAATTTAATTATAAGGATAACGTTAGAAAGGATCAGGAAGTTAGTAGGAACGCCGACGAATTACTATCGCGTAAGTCGAAGATTTCCGAGAAATTGCAATTGATTATCGGTGCGTTCGGTTTATCAATTGAAGTAGATCTCTCGGCGACTTTTTGATTGCCTGTTGTCGCGAACAGGAAACCTGAAGAGCAGCGCCGTGCAGAACTAGATTACACGAAAGAATTGCATTTTTAAGGAACGAGTACGTGAACACTCTATTCGTTATAAATATCGAGCTTGTATCAACAGACGTTCAGATAACCGTGACAGAAAAAATTATTCAATCTCGATCACGTCCTTCGCCGTAATCCACTAACGTGGAATCGAATTGATATCGAGCCGTTCGAGTCTATAAATTGATAGCAAATGGACCTCCAAATAAACGATTGAACTTTCTTATATCTATAAAGAACTTTACCGAACAAGCAGCGTATATAGGGTATCCCAGTGATGGTGGTGCAACCGAAACAGAGGTGATATTAGTTCGAAATGATACAAAATCACAGAAATGTGACATTTCTGATAAAGAAGCCCTGGGAAACATTCTCCAACGGAGAGAACCCAAATACTGCCATTTCGATGAACCTAAGAAAGAAATGAATACAGTGAACAATTTTTTACAGTCTACTCTTTACATCCAGTATTGGTCAGACAGTGTTAAGGAAACTAATGTTTTGAACACTTATATGATTATATCAATACAAAACAATTCAATGGATGAGCCGTAGCAAGTAATACTACAGTCGCTAATAACCTTTAGCAGTTGAGGCGATACAAAAAAAATAAAGTAATGCTACATCATGTTACCCCGCTGACTGCTAACAAAGCCGTTCGCGCGTACTGTCGACGCACATAGGCGTCCGGGGCAATGGCTCACTATGTACTACTGACGTTTGGCCGCACACAGCGTTCGCCTCGTTTGAAGTGGCCCGTAGTCAAAGGGTTAGAGCGTGTGGTGGCACTTCGCGATCTTGTCAGCAGAGGGATCAGTAGCGCACGACTTTCCCGCAAGTCCTCTTCGACCGTCCTATGATTCCTACATCTAGACCTTCGACCTGAACCTGAGTATCCCTCGTCTAAAAGGCACAGGCCTGCTAGGTAGCCTTACTGAAGAGTCCACTAACAGGCCCCGGACGAAACGCTCTTTCCTCTTTCCTCCGTCCATCCTTTTTTTCAATTTCTTCCGCAGTGTAAAATCCTGATTTTACCAAATAATTAATTAAATCAATACCAAATCGAGTCACAAAGTGCAATTGTTAAATTTCAGGATTGTCTAGTGAAATATTAACCCTTAAACTGTAAACGTGGGTATTTCATGGCCGGATTAGTTCTAGAAACTAGTAGGTAGAAAACCTTTTTCCCCCGCCTAAAAAAAAGTTAACTTTTATGATAACCTTCATTTCGAATGATTAAAGATGTTATATGAATTATTGTAGAATTTTTTAAAAACTATTACCCATTGAAAACTTCGCAATAAACGATCAGACATGAAAGACCCACGTTTACAGTTTGAGAGTAGCGTAAAAACGTTTGCAGTATAAGTGTTAATTTGTACTTTGTAAAAGTTTTTGCTTTTTTTTGCACATGTATTTTGTTCCTAGGTGAATACTTTTGCATAATTATATACGTTGTACACTAAAATTTCGTTTCCTCTCAAACTATTGGCAACACGTTTTCTCTATCATAGTTCTAAAGAGTATATTAGATACTTTCAACTTCCATTGGTATATTGGGTGCACGATTACTTTTTTAACCCTTTCTAGGTTGGTCACACATTTGTCCATGGTATACCTTCCGGGTTCTTTCAAAGAACCTTATATTTCAATAATAAGTATATCGCAATAATCCCATATTTCAGTCATGTGTTAACGTTATGTACAAATTTTGTGATTTTGTCTAATTGTAAGTGTCCAAGTAATCATAGTACAACAGAGCAAAAGCCAATTCCTCATGGAAATATAAATTGAGAATATAAACCACAAGTCCACACGAAGCTTCGCTTTTCTCAAAAACTAAGCTTAGATGTTCTTCAAGTTCATGTGCACTTTATTAAAAATCAAATCGCTTTCGTATGCAATATCATTGTCCAATATATTTCAAATTATTACATTCAGTTTCGATAAGGTATTTCTTTTGATCAATTATGTATTATTGAATATATCGACTTTGTTGTGGACGAATTTTTACTTAACAAAATAAAGACGAACAAACTGATTATAAAATGTTCCAAATCTGTCTGTTGGTTCACACATATCGTCGGACATCATCTCACATGATTTTTATTTACGAGGACACATTAAAGCGGTCATTTTTGTTAAAAATAGTTAAAATCATTTCCACCGATATCATACACTCACTTAATATTATAATTTAAATGCGCCCTAACGTGGATCATCAATTACTACATAACTTCTTCTAACAAGGATATAAAGCCGCTATATATCCTAATTTTAATGACTTACATTTAATTACCAACTTATATCATTAATTTGAATAATAGGGTTTCCAATCTTAATCGAACAAGTCAAACTCACATATAGAAATTTAAACTTCAGTTTTATTTCTTATTAAAATAATCGATTTCAAATTATTGAACGTTCAAGGAATCGTAATTATATAATTTATTTCATAAGTTAGAGTCAAATTTAGTGACGAAATTAAATCATAATTTAAAAGTATTAAATGAATAATTATTAATTTAAATAGATTATGTCTCTTAAAAATAAAATATTTACTATTAAATTAAAAAAAATATATACAGGATGTCCCATTTGAATCTTTACACGAAATTATCTCTCGAACTATTCGTTATTCCAAAAAATGTTACAACTAGAACTTACTCTCTTTCGAGGGAGACGTCTCATGATGGTCATAAATTTGATCTAGGTGGACGTGCTTCCGAAATTTCAAGGTGACCTTTGTTTTTTTAAATGGAACTATATGTTTTCATTTAGGTAGACGTGTAGCCCATTCCGAGACAAATTCATTGACCTATAATATGTTGGTGTTTTAAGGTCATTCAAGGTCATTTATTGCCGTTCGAAGCTTATCTTCGTTAAACGTACAGAAATTGTTCCTTATCTCCTGTATTCGAAAGGACGACCTCGAACATCAATACAGTGATTTATTCTATCCCTAAATGATCAAGAAGTGTAAGTAAGTAGGACACCCTTCCCACCAAGGTCTCCGGATTTAACACCTCTAGATTTTTTCTTGTGAGACTTTATAAAAGATCAAGTTTATCGGGAAGAACCCACTACCTCTGATAATATGAAGGATCGGTTTAGGGATACCTGCCAAGAAATTAATTCTACAGCATTCAAGAGGGTGAAATTTACTGTATAATATTAAAATTAATATAAATTATGAAACATAAAACGCCGAGTTATTGTTAGTTAACTACCCACGTATTCAACAACGTTCAAAATCTATTCTTTAAAAAATTAAGCATCATATCCAAAAATTTTATTCTGTAATTTCGACTTACTTTTGTATGAGAAATGGCATGCTCACGTGTGTCTCGACTACTGCGAAACCCTGTGCAGTTGTTGATTAATTTCGCAGAGCAGATAAACGATGATTTTTCCGAACGATGTTATCTTTCGTAAGTTTGAAAACATTTTGCAGTAGCGCGTTTCCAATGAGACACGTTATCGAAACTCCTAATCTCTCGGTACAGGAATGCTAAATATTTTCAGATATCGACCCTTAAGTTACACAGTAGTATCGATTCTATTCAGACTTATCGTTGTCTGTATCGGATTCGTGCCAGTCGCGTCAGAAATACGATGTCGTCTGCAGAAATAAAACCTGCCAATTTACGTATCTTCGCCCTCGCTTTTAATTTGACGGCATAGGAAACACGTGTCAAAGATCCACCAATTTCGTTTTTACCTTTTGCGTGTTGATTCAATTAATTTATATTTAATCGATTTCGAAGAAAGACCATGAATGCCGATACTCGAGAGATGAGGGATTCCACGCTAACTTAACCCTAGTGCATTTTTCCGTTCGGCTATACACTCAAGCTTTTTGGGTCAAAAATGCCCCGAATGTATGGAACTCATATTTTCAATATCATAATATAATGAGGGGACTAAGGAACATAGAAATAACCAGTTGCATGTATTCTAATGTCATCATTGCGAATGTTTTTTAAATAAATGAAGGCGCGTTGGGTCAGAAAAGACTCGAAGACCACGATAGGGTTACATTTAATGAAATCTTGTGAATACTTTAACTTTTCGTGTTGTGAATGCCAGAAGTTTGGTGACCAATTCTTTTGGTTAATCGTAACTCGGAAAGTAGTATAAGTATTGACCTAGAAGTGTAAACGACCTTATTTACCCTTTGCAGTTCGAGCATTTTTTTATACGATCGATCAACAACTCCAACATACTTGTGTAGTGTACATTTTTGAAAACCATAAGTTTTGATTTGAAAAGAAGAAATGATAAATGTTCATGAATTTGACATGCTGGGCTATGATGCAAATTACAAATGTCCTCATAGCGGAGCCAATGGAGTTGTGGAACATATTATTCGTGTCCCCATAGCCGAGTCAACGTAATGCAAAGGGTTAAACTATTCAATTTTTTCTTTTATCACTTATCTATGTTCAACTAAACAGCGCCTATAGTTCTTGTACATTTTACGGTTGATCTTGTACAGTAGCCACTCGTTTATTAGCGAAAAAGTCGGGACACCGATTCGCAATAAACCGAACAAGTGCGACGATACGCAATAAAACTGGTCCAGTCTATCGATTCGCAATGGACGAGTCACTGAACCGATGTGTCGATTCGCAATAAACGAGTCACTGAACCGGTGCGTCGATTCACGATTCTGGACCAGTTCATCGATTCGCAATATACATGTACAAGTCACTGGAACGCTGTGTCGAGTCGCAATAAACGAGTCAATGATCAACTGCGTTCAGTCGCAATAAACTGTAACCATAGCGGTAATAATAGTCAAATATGTACTATTCTTGAAAGATATAAGACTTTCTAATTGAGTCGGTGAGTTGAATAACAGTACAAGTCCAAAAACCACATTTTGGGATATTTGAGAAAATAGCATCAGTTTTCGTGTGTCATCAAAACCATTAATTTTATAGTGCTGCTCCAGTGTAAACACTGTTATGTTAACGCAGATGAACGTTCATACGTGTCTAACTATGGTTAAACTTTGTTCATTAATTTTCAATAATTAAAATAAATCCATTGGACTTATACTGTTCTTCAACTTATCGATTCAATTATTATACAAAATATCCCAGAATTAAACAGTAGAATAATAAATAAAATAAAAACAGTAGGAAGAAGAAGGAAAGGTTATTTGATCATTGGTTCAAAAACACTTTCTCGCAAAGTTATAAGAAAAAGAAAATATCTTTTCAATTGCTCCTTCGAAGGCTGAATCAATTCTCCATTTGAAAATGCGCAATTTCGAAATTATATAAATAGTTTGGTAAACACTATAAAAGATGGCACACCTCTATTAATAGTTAAAAGAACATCAAAACTAACAATTTTCAGATATAACATTGTTAATACTTCTTTGTAGACGATGAAAAACTTGATCCGTCAGTGCACCCAAAAGCAGGGGGTACTATTTAAAAAAAGAACAATTGCTCTCTTCAGCTGCACTGATGCTCCAAAGTGCATAAAAGAAATATAAAACCTCTAAAATTATTTAATTCTGTCTTATGACATTGTTTCTATCTTCATCAACTTTGAAAATACAGTTCCGCACAATTGCGTGGGAGACCCTGTATAAGCTATCGCAGAATTGTAGGTGAAGGTGAGGCAAGATTGATCATTTACGGCTTTACTTAAAATAGAACAGTAATCCTGCTCATGTGGAAAGGTATACATCGGTGAAATTGGTAGATACATTAGCACAGGTCTGAAAGAACATGAGAGTTGCACCAGACTGGGCTATATACATCGGCGGTAGCCGAGCGTAAAATAACCACAGGACACGAGATTCTATTCGAAGAAACCGAGGTGCCAGCCAGGACAAAGACACACTTCCCCGGATAATATTGAGAATCGATTGAGACCATAAAGTACCCAAATAAGGTACCACATAAACTCCGTCTGGAATACCCTGTTGTCATTCTTCTTGACGAATTAATGAAAAGAACTGGTGATCGATGAGCCGTAACATGAAGCTCGAGCATAAATAGACAACAATCAAAAGACCAGCTCCATTATCAGCGCGTCCTCTACCCCTGCATTCCTAGCGGCAATGCTGGTGAAAGTTGGCGATACACCCAGAAGCCTAATCAGTAAAAATAAAAACCCGTGGGGCTAAGAAAGTGAAATTTTAATAAAACAATTCTTGGTTCAGTTCTATTACTATGAGAATTTATCGAAACTAAAAATGCAGTTCTATTATGTTCGAAGTGACATGGGCTAAAATGATAGGGGATGTATTGTGTTGTTCGGAAACTTCGTAGCGAAATTAAATGAAAACATGAAGATAAAATTTGTTTATAAGATGTACACTTTATCAAATAATGCATCGTATCTTTCAATTTTGCCGTCTATTTGTTAATTAAATGAATCTATTTTAAAACTGTTTCACTCTTTGCGCAAAGAATTGCTTCAAGTGAGATCAGAACCTTCCTGTAGCAAACGCTACGAACTTTTCGAAGAATCTAATAGTTCATAAAGGTGCCGTAACGAGGACACAGACGTGTGTTGCTTCTTCGTCTTCATTCTTCACAGTCGCATAAAAACATCGTGTCCAATTTTGGCACATTCGGCATAATATTCAACTCTATTCGACTTGAAATATACTCCCATGTAGTAGAAGCATACTACATCCTCTGTTTCACAATCTTAGTACTTCTTGTTGATGTTTTGACACATCTTTATCTCCCTTTATTGTTTGTTATGCACTCCCTCTGGTTCTGTTCTACAATTTCTTTCGTGTTCATATAGCGAGAAACTTTTATAGGGCCTACTTCACACGTCGATTTTGAGAACAACAAAGTTGTTGCTTCAAAAATATAAATATTAGTAAAAAGGTATCTTTATCAGAAAATTCGATAATTTTCCTTTATAGAATGCATATAATATACTAACAATTTGGACATTATGCATGTGTATTACGATCAAAAAGTAATCTAAAAGTTATATACAGTGTGTCCGGTTTAAACGTATACACTTCGTATTTTTTAAACTATTCATCATAAAAAAAAATACTTTATATAAAAGTTGCTTGATTCAAAGAGACACGCATGATGATATGAATAATTTTTTGTTTAAATTACTCTCTTACGAGGCTTTCTGGTCGTATTCGCATTTTTTAAATGGAGCCATACTGTTCCATTATAGACATTTTATTGAGCGTTACAAGATAAATTCAATGAATTAAGCGATTTATACTTTTGATCAGCTGGTTTCAAGAAATTGCGATTACAAAATTTACTGATTTGATGAAGCAGAGCAACCCGTTTGAAGAAATGTTGGAGACATTAAAGTCACGTGTTAGACAGTGCTTCTTGCAACAATTAAACGGATTTACAAGAGGACCACGAAGGCAAGGGTCGAAAATATTAGGTGCCCCAGAAAGTTCCTGCGGTATTTCCCGCGCGGTCAATTTACCGTTCTACCTGCAACTGCTTTTATTGTTCTACCTGTTTTCATGTTTGCAAGGATAGGGAGAAGTAACAATGAATCAGTTTACAGCGAGTATTCATTCGGTGCACTTCATATTCTCCTTCAAAGCACTGCAAAATGTCTGTATCTAATACCGTAATTCGTTCGTGCTTACTTTACGAGTATAAACTTGGAACTAAAACCAAAGAAGCTGCTAAAAATATCTGTTGAGCTTTCAGCATTAATACTGAGTCAGTGATGGCCACGGGAGCTCCGGCCTTCCCCCACTCTAGGACCATTCCCCTTGTTTCAGTTCGCTCCTCGTTCCCCCTTGGTCCATCGACGCCCTAGATCACAGCCTATACAAGAGCAATAGACCCAGAGTGGGGGAAGGCCGGAGCTCCCGTTGCTATCACTGCTGTGAATGAACAAACAGCACAAAAGTAGTTTAAAAAGTTGGAAAATAACAACGAACCTCTTGAACGCGAACTACAGAATGAACATCCAGGCTTTGTGAATAACGATAAATTACAAGATATTGTTATACATGACTAGACAGTTTCGAAACAGTGTACAGAATGGTAAGGCAGGTACTACACGACATCATCGGCGACCAGGAACGCCATAGAACTGCTGCATGCGTCTCACTTGTTCTTCTCTAGACCATTTGCTAACCCGTCATGAAAAATGGGTCACTTTTGAATATAAAAAGCGACAGCATTATTGGTTATCACCTGGGGATCCAGGTTCATCCACATCTAATCCCAAACTTCACAAGAACAAAATTTTACTATGCGTTTGGTGGACAACTGCTGGAATTGTTCATTTTGAACCGTTATTACTAGACTGCGAATGTTTATGCAAATATACATTTTAAGGCTTAAATATTATTTATTTTTAAATGTTACAATATTCATTTTTCATTTCACTTAGTGTATAGAACATGCATCTTTCACATATTTAAATATGTTAAATTGCATAAAGATTCGCAGTCTTGTTATTATAAAGGGGTCAAACTATTGCAGCAGATTTATATTCAACCCAACTCGAGAGGGTGCAGGATCAACTTTTCATGAAACAACCAAGATTAACAAATCGCAAGGGTGTTCTCTTCCTTCGAGATAACGCGAGACCGCATACTACAAAACTGCTACAAACGATTACTGACTTTGATTGGGAAACATCAATTCTTCCATCATATTCGCTTGACTTATCTCTAACAGATTCCATGAATTTTTATTATTACAAAATTCTGTGACTGATACAAAGTTTAAAATGATCACCATGCAATATCCGGCATCACACAATTTTTCGAATCAAAAGATATGAATGTGTATAAAGATAGAATTTACAAACTTCTGGGAAAAAAGTTATTGATTCAACTGGCAACTATTTATCCAATTAAAAAGTACGAAACAGCGTGCAGGAAATGTATCCATTTATAATCATCAAGAACCGCACGGACTTTCGGGGGCACCTGACAGGAACAATTACAATTGCAAATTTGGATCGATCGAAACGAGACGAAAGTAGCTGGCCAATTCGTTTATGATAATCAGTCAGAATGAGGTGAAGGGAAGGAGAGACGACGGTCGGGTGTTCGTTCGAGATTGAAGATCAATATTCGCCGGACCGAAAGGTTCGCCGCGAGCTCCAGGCGGGCGCACGAAAACGCAAGCGCGAAACACTCACGAAACGAGAGGAAGACGAGCTTTCCCCGAGGCGGTGTGTCGAAACTTTCGACTGAGGCTGACACGGTGCTTTTCATAGGTTGTTCGCCGTAGGAAACCGTGGAAAGGTGAGACACGGTGCCGGGCAGAGGCGCGGCTGCGCCCCACGATACCTCCTCCGGCTTTTTATCGTGCTTTAACCAGCCGCATAATTCACGGCAACCGCCGCACACACTCCGATTTTCCATCAGACCGCCGGTGACCGCCGGTGACACACGTTGCGAACACGCGGTGAACACGGAACAGTGTTTTATCAGTGACGTACACCCCGTTTTATCCCCTTAACCATGCGTGAACACCGGTGCTGACTCGTACGGATATCCTCTCGGCCGGACCCCCGGAAACCGCTTCCTTGGATTATACTTTTAAATTTAGTGGAACGATAACAGGTACGAGTGTAAACTTGATCTTGTTTTTTTTTCGAATCGTTCATCGCGATGCATTTCGTGTAAGGGATACGCGGATGTCTCTTTCTCTCTGGTACGCACCGAACGATGGCGTGTTTTTCTATCAAGGAATTGCGATTCCATATTGGACACTGCGTAGGAAATGCCGAAGGATTTTTCCTTCGCTCGATGTCGAACGGTATGGAGATGAACTGGAATTTTACAAGTAGCAATCGCGTTGTTCGATCGTGTTTTATTAGCGTACCACGCGTTATGGTCGGAGGACTGATAATCAGGAAGTCTGCTTCTTTTTAACGATGCACTGAAATGATCATTACACAATGATCATTAATAAGAATTGTATTATGCGTGCGGTTTTCTGCAACTGCGAGGACACTGATTGCTCTGGGATCTGATGGGAAATGCAGTTCTGAATGAAATGGTTCTGTTAACATGTAGGCATAAATGATTCCTCGAAATGTTATTATAGTCTCGCGAATAGATTGCGAATGTTTATGCGAGTATATATTTTGATCTTCGAGTATACATGTGCTTTAATATTGATGAAAATCATATCATATCTCAGAGACAATTTTTTTCGTGGTAAACGTATTACAGGATCATGGTTTTTCTTTTACTAATTCCTTAAAATGAGTGTTTTGCATACTTGAGTCTCCTAAAATGATGATTCATTAAGAAATTACGTTGAAAATATTTTTTACGTTCCAGTATGTGTTTTAATATGTTGTTATTATTGAATTAATTATAGTTTGGAGCTCTTACTATCGTTCTTCCGTTCCGTTGCATGTTTACACTTAATTTTATATTAAATTCTTTTCTCGTACCAAGGTGTTAAATAAACTCTTTCCCACTTTGGCTAAATATAACAAATGCATTAGATTATTAAAGATCTAACAGAATCACACGACACGAGAAGTAATCTAACATCCAAGGCATACAATGCAAATCATTATTTACTAATAATTTTTAAAAGAACGGATTCAGGCATCTTGTGTTCGCGAGTGTACCTGCATTTCGAGGCATTGTAGAAAAATTAAATTTTTTCGGTATACAAAATTTAAATGTATAAATTACAAAATGAAATATTTATTACTTTTTAGGTAGATAAACTCTTATGCGTATGAAAACACAATAGACTCGTATAATAGGAAAGAACTACAAAGTGTGTTTTATTTAGTGTTATTAAATTATAAGAACAAAGCAATTACATAAACAGACTTATTTTTTTGTTTCTGACGAAAGTAAAGAAACTACTTACCTTACAATGAAATGTCACAATAAACCATGGGACCTGATCCAAACATTTATGCAACTACACAGTAATTACAAAGATATTTTACCTTGACAATTATTTATACTACAGTTTTTTAGATTCCGATATTATACAGTTGTTTCATAGATATCATTAACCATCGACATTGCTACTACATAGTGTTCTATATCTTAATAATTAGTTTCACTTATAGGCATTTATTTAACAATTTTTTCCAGGATCAGGAAAACATGCTCTTCCATTAATTTATAGAAGAAAGTACTAATTTATTTATAGAAATATTATGTTTTAAAAATATATTATTATTGATATTTAAACAAATTTTTAAATGTTATTATTCCCTAAAACGTTTGTATCCATTTCTTTGTAATATTAGTATTAAAATGTGATTCTTATTATATTTGAATTCAATGTAAAGATTGTCTGTTTATCGTATCTTATGTCTTATTCTTAATTATACATTTTTTTCAATAATATCTGCAATGTAAGGAAGTTACGTTTATAAAAATTGAATGCGAATTTGATCTCAATTACAATTTATAATTATACGAATTATATCTCAATAGTCGGGGAACATGTTATAAAAATTCCTAATCTTGTTTTTTTCGATTTTACACAATTTTGTAACGATCTTGACATCATTGACCTAAAAATTCCATATTTATTTTGAATTGTCCTTATTACTTTATATTTTTTATCAATCAACGAAACTTTGGACGTACGAAGAAGTGTAGTTTTCATATTAACTTTTAACTAAGTTCCATAGTTTTCTTATTCAGAATTGCGTTTTTTATCAGATTTCAAACTAGTATTCTTATCGTTACGGACATCTTGTACATGAAACTCGTTGAAACAATAGAATTCAACGTTATCGCGTTAGAACATCAGGAACTCATGTTAATGTCGGTAAAATTTTTGTATTAAAAAATAATCGTGTGTAGGAATGAAGACATGCGAAGAACGCAATGAGTTGTTTGTTTTTGCGAATTCTCTTCATACTTTTCACGATGCGTTTGGAATAAGCTTTCCTTAATCCTCGGACACCGGATGCTGGAGCGGAGATGCGGGCTCTGAATGCCGGTCATTTTGATCCATAGTAAAAGTTTAGTTATATTTGTACATTTTGAAGGGAGGTTTTCTAATCAATTTTGGTGTTATTATTTTTATATGATTACATTATTTTTTTCAATATTTTATTAACACTTTGACTTTAACACTTTACTGACGACAGCAGCCTCAAATTTAATTTAATTAAATATGTATTGATTCTTATAAAATTTTTAGCAGTATTAATATAATAATAATAATGTACGGTACACATTATACAATCAAATATAAAAAAAAGAATGATTCCTCATAGAAAAATAAGTCGAGAGTGTAGAATTAAATTGTTTCCTACAAGGCTTTATTTACGAGAAAATTAATTTTGAATATTTGATGAATACACGTGTACAGTTAGCTGCGGCACGGTTCGTCGAGTGACATTTTAGGTAGTATGTAGGTTTGTTTACATGGTATATACGATTTTGCAATTCATGAAGTTCTGTCTCAAGTATGAGACAGATTTAAAGATCAATTAATTTTTTAAGTGAAGATACTGAAAATATCGAAGGACTTCGACAAAACATCTATGAGGCAATTCAGGAAATAGAAATATAAGGGATATTACATTAATAATACGACAAGCACAGCTGTGTATACAGTAAAAACCACTTGCAATAATTTCACACTTAAATTAATTTTCAAATATATCCCGTATTTTTTGTTATCACTTCTTTAACGTCACATAAGTTTTTTTTCGTCTCTTTAATGATACTATTTACAGATTATAGTTGTCTTCTTACCAGTGTGATTATTCCAGAGAGGAAAATGAAAGTTAAATTGATTTTCGTAGACTGAGAAGTTTTGGATAATGTAAGATCATATAGGTGACTGTTCAATTTGGTTTACACCTATCACAAATACGTGGGTCGTTTTTGTTTAAGATGTAAGTGTGGGTAATATTAGTGTGACCTATTCCGATGCACTAGATCAGCGATTTTTAACCTTTTTTATCTCACGGCACACATAAACTAATTACTAAGATTTACGGCACATCAAAAAATAAATATTATATTTTTTCGCCAATCTGATAAAACAGTATACATTTTTGACTGATTTACAGAAAAGATAATATTTTTTTCCGTTTTTGCTCCAAAGTGGCAATAAAATAACTGTTTTTCCCACTATGCATTAAATGACGTTTAAACGTCCAACTTCCTTTTTGAAAAATCTTTTTAAAACCTGGTTTATTTATGATACGTTGTAATAAAAGGTAATACACAAAACTATTTAGAACAATAGTTATTTACTATTCTTCTTTGATTCACATACAATTAATGAGATACAGTGTAAGTTCGATTATCTGAACACCGATCATTCAAAAATTCCTCTTCCAGGTTAATTACAAATTAAAATTATCACCAATGACACTTTGTACTTAATTTTATTCCACCGTCTACTTTTATGTTCTAAACCAAAATTATCAATTTTATGCGAAATATAGCTGTAATGTGAGACATATTGTTACCCATTACAGTTCAGATAATCGAAGTTCTATTGTATTAAAAAATCTTGGACACGCGTGTGGACTTCTCGCTGCACAGCTGTTTAAAATCGCTGCACTAGGTAGCTGCTTGATCTTTTCTTGAATGACTAGTATTTGCGATATTACTATAAAATAGTGTGAGGTCGGGACCTTCAGACCCATTCATACTTTGAGTGCCGCGTCACCCATACATGGGAGACAGATAGTTTCAATCGTTCTTTATTTAATCATGTAAAATGTTAAAAATATACCTAATCAGCTCTAATAGAAGCAGTAAAATAATGATGAATGTTACTGATATTATTGATAAAAAAGGCAGAATTCATGGTTACATTTATTTCGATAATAACAATAAACTTAACATTCAAAATACTGGAAAAATACAATAATAAAAAAACAGTAACATTGAGGCTTAGTGCTTGAAGTAGGTAACTTATTATATCTGATATGTGCGGTGGAGCAGCGGATTTCCATTCCTCTTCCCAGGCGTGTTCGATTATTTTCTTGGTCGTTGTTTATAGGTCGATAGAAGAAACTGTTCTGAACATTGGATCGGTGTTAGAGAAGGGCAGCTTCCTTTGCCAATTTATCCACAAGTTCATTTTTCTCTCTGCCAACATGCGACGGAATTCATATTAAAACTATTTTATTGCCTTGATTAATTGCTGTAAAATGAAAAATTGTGTACATTATGTAGAATTGTAAACAAATGTAGTATCTGCCTAGTATTTTGACTGTCATGTCGCCTATATTCACCCCTATCCACATGTATTAGGACACTTGTCAAAGTAATAAATCTGAATAAGGTTACGAAATCACTGGAGAATTCGCACAGAAATTCTCTACTACTTACTTTATATCACAAAGGAAATGTATATTGAATTCTACATCACAAATTTCGCCATGGAAATTAATTAAAAATCAAACCATTCCACTACTGTGGAAGAGCCCCCTCGATCCTTCATTACGGTTTTCACCAACTTTGGTATTGTAGTTAAAAGTTTCTCAATGAATTTCTCAACAAATGCGTTTCTCATTTCTGGTAATACTAGGTTTTGTCCCATTTCACTTGCAAGTGGCTTCACAGGCAGATTTTGATTCAGAGCTAGTTTGTCGCATTTTTCGATTGAGTTCATTCCAGATTTTCTCAATTGGGTTCAAATCGGGAAATTGGGAAGGCCAGTGCATGATTTTTATTTTACTTCTCTCTTGTAACTGTTTAAATTTTTAGCTAATTTTTGCAACAATTGAGTAAAAGAGCGGTTTTGTAAAGCGCCTATAGGCGTCGATGGCAGTCAAAGGGTTAAATAAGTTTCCATCTCTTAGAACAACAAATTTCTTCCTACACATTTTTCACGCTCCTAGATTACTGACTTTTGGCTTCTTAAAAAGGTCTTGTAGACACCGAAAGATGATAGTAATGAGTTCTTTATCAAAACTTTTCTAGCTTTGTCTTGTCAGAATATGACTCTTTTCCCATTGAACATTTACATATTTTTGTTTAATTGCTGCATTTAATTGGTCCAATTGAAAACAACACTTGTCTTAATTGAACATCTCATTATTTGACAGAAGCTTATAATAAACAGACTGCGAATGTTTATGCAATTTAACATAGCCAAATATCTGAAAAACGCACACTTAAAACCTAGAGAAAATAAAAAGTACATTTTTGAAACATTCACAGAACAAAATGCAGTTAATTCTGCATTAACAGAAGAAATATTGAACTCTGAAAATGTATATTTGCATAAACATCCGCAGTCTAATAATAACTAATTTCCTTCCAGTTCCACTAAATACAGAGCAGAACGTAACAATCGCAAACGTTACGAATTTTTCGAGCAGCTTAATACTATAATGAAAAGTGTTGTAAATTAAGTATGTGTGCATGAATTTGGATCACAGTTACATGTTTTATCTTTGAACATATTCCCCACACAATGCAGAGTATCTTATAAAGATCTTTAATTTAGTATGTAAATTACTTATTTTAGCTGTGAACATACTGCAGCTCGAATACACTCGTGACCTGTAGTTCAAGCTGTATTACTCGTATAATTAATTAATATTAATGAAGAAATTTCATAAGTAGATGAAAGCTTATGGTCTGATCTGATGATTAACCCTTTAAGAGCTATGAACGCATATATGCACCTGGCACATTTCTTCCGCTTATATGTTTGACACTAACAAAATCGTCCACCTTTCTGTTAAACATGTGCTCTTATGATCATATGATTTCCATTGTAACTTGAATACTCAAGATTCCATTTATACGTAGGGAGGTTCAAAAGTCCGTTTGATTTTCTCTTTTCGTGTCAGGTATGCGGCTGTGATTTGGGTGGTATGAAATTAAGAAAAAAATTAAACAGACTTTTGGACCTATCCTCGTATATTTTGTATTGGTTTTGCTTCAAAATTAACTTTAAAAGTTCAATGCAGAAAATGTTTAGCTTTAGAGTACTCTGTAGTCAAATGGTTAACACGTTGAACGCCACAGTGGAAACGGCCATACCTAACCAGACACGATATAATTTACTATATTTTATATAAATCATAAAGAAAAAACACATTTGAGTACCTGATCGTGTTCTTCTATTTCTACATTATTGTTTCAGTATGAAGCTTGCTCAAAATTTTGCGACAATCAATAATTATTTAATTAAATTAAATTTGAGGCGTCAGTCACCGGTGACTGACTCGGCGTTCAACGTATTAAACATTTCCTTTGTGATTTACGTTTCAAATAATTTATTCTGGCGCGTCTGGACAGGTATGGCAGTTTTCACTGCGACAATCAACGTGCCAACGCTATGTCCTTCGTGTGCTCTTTTCGCCATTGTCATTGGTCCAATTTGACAAGTTCTGATTCTAAATTCCTTTCGGAAACTAATGACTTGAATATACCTCCCACATCATGTGCTAAATTCAAATGATCTCGGGTGAAAGCTGATGAACGTATTACAAAATGTCCAACGGGTTACTATCGGCATACGATATCAATCGCGAAATAATTTTCAATACTTACGCATGCTATTTCATCTCGTAGACAGGTCACGCGATTTCAATGATAATACGATAGTATTTCCTTTTTCCTTTCTTTAACCCTTTGAATACTATGGACGCCTACAATACTGTCCCTAAATGTTCGAACAATATTGAATTTGTAGTAAAATCTAAGGATGAATACACAAGTACAAGTTGTTCAAAATAATATAAAAACTCTAGTTAATAATTTATGTTGGCTATGTTACCGTACTATGATTATGGTATTGCAAATTGTAATCACGTGACATTTAAAATAATACACCTCAGAGTAGCTATAATTATCATTTTTTTGAAGGACTGAAACGATTGAATAATTTCTTTGCTATCTGTCAATGCAGAGAAGTGCACAGAAGTGCTATAAGAATATAAAGCATCTAAAATCGTTCAATATTCTCTTATGAAACTTTTCTTATTTTCAAGTGTCTTAATGTCCATAAGGTCTGATGTGGATATTCGAAACATTCTTCGAGATATAGCGTTTAGACTGGACTTATGTACCTACGCGTAGGTAGACATTGTTAAACTTCATACGCGTATTTCTCAATATTATGTTTTCCAAAACGGTGTACAACACATCACAGGCTACAATTGATGGATTTTCTAGAAATTTAAATGCACGTTCACAAAAACAGTAGTTTCCGCTTGACGGATGATTTTGTTGATAACATCTTTGTTTTAGAAAATATATAAACATATAATAGAAATTTTTGAATGAAAAACTTCAACATCTTTTTTATCGTCAATTTTCAAAGAAATAAACTAAACCTCGGTCAAAAGGAAGGATGTATAAAAGAGTTTATAAAAAAAATTCGTTTTAATGTTTTACGAAAACCAAAATGGCGAAGTCGACCACCCACCCTTTGCACGGGAAGACACGTTTTACGAGAATTGTTGTATCTCGCTCAAATATTGATGTTTTTTAATACAATTTTATATACAGGAAGCTTAAGATACGTTGAAATAAATTGCTAAATCTCAAAACAGTCGTATTCATATTTCTTCTGCATTTTAAGCCCCAAAAAACATCCATTTTACAGGCTGGTCACAGTAGGATAATCCTTTACATGCGGATCAAATGCAAGGTTTCGATCGTCGATGTTCAGATCGACATTTATTTAGCACGATCGGTATCAAAATTAGCGTGCTTGCCGCTGTTAATATTGCTATAGAAAGTTCAAACAGCGATCACACATCGAATACATAATCTCACGTGAGCTTTCACTTTCAGAAACAGTTCAAATATAAGAGCCTAGAAAAACTGTTCACGGTTTACCAAAGGAGGCTTCACTATGGTTATCTGTCACTCTTCGTTTTACTGCAATTGGCACTCGGAATCACGCATTGTTTAATCCTGGTTATAATGGTAAGCGAAACAACATTACTATCTTCGTGAACCTGTTAACTGGCACATTTTTTCTAGGAACACTTACTGCTTGTATGTAAACCGAAGATAAACGAGTTAACGTGCCTTGTCCGTCACAAGGACACATTCTCAAATGACGAGTTACGTCATTCTCTTCCGTTAAAGATTAAGATATTTGCCAATAAATACTCTCTGAGCAATTACAACTCGTCTTGCTTATGCCAAAGCAATTTTCACAGGACGAGTTAATTCATTTTCCCCAGTTAACAGGTTAAAACGTTTGAGTTTATTAGTTTAACTCGCCCCTTTAAAGTTATTCCCTATTCGTATACTCTACCCTTCATAAATATTCAAACGACACGAAATGCAAACTCTATTGCAATATTATTAATATGCTCTGAAATAAAAGCATTATTTCTCAGTGAATACGGTTTTTAATATTTCTGTAACATTACAGTTCGAAGCAAACAGTGGAATTTATTTAGGGCTCCAATTTAAGATTATTAATTGAAGCACGCATATTGATTAATATGGTGATGGATTTTTGGTTGCATTTAGTAGTCATAAAAAATATAAATATAAGTAATTTTAGTCTTCCAAACAGTTAGTCTGACAGAATTACTTTGTAATATCGAATGATGCTTTTTCAGAGTATTGTAATGTTGAAAGTTTTCCGTAGAAAAAATAATTTCTTTGTACTTCTTTCGCGTGGATTATCACGAATATGTGTATTTCTCGTGCTAAAAATACAGTATTTTTTTCACGATAATCGTTTGAATATTTATAAAGGTTATATTACTATACATGTGTAACGTTGTACTAACAAGGGACGTTCGGTGAGTGACACACGACAAATTTTGATGTAACTTTGCACACTTGTTTATTGGACCACCCTATGAACGTTGCCGTATTTGGTTGACGCTACTTTTGCACTTTAAGGGTGAAATCATCCCTCTTATCCGAGTCGCCCCTTTTATTTATGCGCTTGTAATTCGTAAATTACAAAAGATATAGAAAAAACATTTAAACAAATGGTATACCGCGTCTAAAGATATTTTAGATATTTTAGGTAAAAAGAAAAATCTTTTCGACAACATATTTTTTTTTTAGAAATGTATTCCCTCCACCCCTTTTTTTCGGAAATTTTTATTTTTGTCAGATAAATAAAGACCCTTCTTATTCTGAGTCCAACGATGTATAACAATGTATAATTACTATAATTACTGTGTGTATAATTATCACTCGAATTTTGCGTATCTCGGTATTAGTTATTATCGTAACCGATAGACTATGCATAAGGAGCGTTTATAATAAAAAATCGGCTTGAGTCACTTACCGAACGTCCCTTGTAAGTGTCTAGAAATTATAATACTTTATATTCATATTCACTTTTTCCCTGAGAACTGCGCAGTGGAGCTACCGAGAAACTTTTTGAAATACATAATAAATAGCTGATTTTTCAAATTGTTAGATGTACATAAAGTAATAATATGATTTATATGTATATAAATGATTCTAATATGCAATCTATTATGTTCGATACCGTATCCAATTGTGTCAATCAATTTTCGTTTTCTATGGATGTACAGGATATCTCACAATGAATAAGGCAACCGAGTATTATGCAATTCTGCATGAAAAATAAATTATAAATAAAAATAAAATATTGTTGTTAGGCCTTTATTTTTAAGGGAAGCGATTTAGAAAATTTGTCATCAATGCGTGCAGTTTACTAGCAATGTTTCATCAAATCAAGGCCATAATTAAGTTTTTGTTGCTGTAATTGCTTTTTTACCGCTGCAAGGTAGTCAAGAATAGATAGTAAAACAAAATGTTTCGTTTCTGAGATATGTATTTAGTGCATTTGTAAATTGTCGGAACGGTACTACAATATGACTTGTCTTCAAATGTCAGATAAAAAGTAACAGGTTATTATGATATCAAAAATAACAATCGAAGGATATTTTAAATCTAATAGTAATCAAGGTATTATTTAATAAACAATCCTCTTTGTACAGGATTTTTTAAATAAAAAAATAGTTTAAGTAATAAATCGTGACTCTGGTGATGTTTGTAAATCCACACACGAAATAATGTTTTACTACATAGAGATCTGTAAACTCGAAACTTCAACAGAGGCGCATGTACACGATACGATTTATGCAGAAACAACAAATTTTTATTCTACATTTTTCATTAATTTTTACGTGTAAAATCACTCCCTGCTTGACAGTATTACTCATTATGAGACATCCTGTATAATGTATATATTAGACTTGGGCTTTATTTGAAATACCATTGTAATCCATTATTTGCAATAGCGTTATTTGAACATGTAGAAAATATCGATTTTTTGTATTTCATATATTAAAGGAGAAATAATGGCGATAATAGTTTCAATGAATATTGTGAATTTGCATTACTTCAAAAGTTCGACGTTAATCAGTAGATGCAGCTTCCAGAATCAAGAAAATTGAATAAGCAAAATTACATTCACTTTATTACCATATGATATAGAATATTCTTTTATTCATAAACGAAAAACAACCACAACATATCTATTCACTTTTTCTTGAACTATATAATAAAAAAACTTCAAACATATGAAATAGTTTGCAACAATATCTTATTTAAAAACATATTTCAATAAAGCTTGACACGTTCGCTATCACGGTTCAATTGGAAAAGTATCAATCATTCAATACAATGTATCTGACACGTGATAGTGTTAACAAAATATCCTTGTCTTCAGCTAATATAGTGAATATATTTTTGAATTGTTCCTTTGAATGAACTAACAAAATTGCATCTCACTGTCAGATAACTGTGAAATAAAATGAAACCATTAATTGAAGAAGTATTTCAAATATCATTATTTCATTACTAGACTGCGGATGTTTATGCAATTTAATACATCCATATTGGTGCATAATGGACATTTGATAACTTAGCAAAATAAGAATTAAATATTTTAAACATTTCAAAGAGAGACTGCAGTCTTGCAAAAGTGTAATTTATTTAACTGCAGGATTATAACAGGAAATATGGAAGTCTAAAATTGTCTATTTGCATAAACATGCAAGCAGTCTGTTCATTATTTTAAAAATATTCAAGCCTGCAACGTATTTGAAAAACGAATCGACCCTCGGGGCAAATACTTCAAAAGTGCCCGGGTTTAACGCGTATCACGTTGGGTATAGAGTTCACGTGTTTCACGTGATCAAACGTTCTGGTAATATTTTCCTTAGGTCAGCATCGAAAATTGTTTGCCGGACGTGGTTGTCTGCACCGTGGTGAGTGCGTTGCTCTGCCCAGTGATCGCACTTTCCTTCAGGTCGAAGATCATCGCTAGGAACACCTATCTACCTGTCATGCTGTCCTGTTTAATCGTGGCTCTCCTGGTGATCGGTGACCTGGCTGTTCCTTTGTATTACACCATCGCGTACGCCGACGACATATCACCGATAAGGTAACACCGATAACAAAATTACGATACACGCTACTCGAAACACACCGAAAACTGTTGATCCCCCCGCTAAATGCATGACCATAACAGTTGACGCTGGGTTATATACTAAAGAAGAAGAAATTGCGATACAACATTTACAGATCCGTAAAGCTTTTTCGACTAGGGTTGTACCTGTATCTTGGTAGAAAAACGGCCAAAAGTATTGCATTCGAGTTTTATGCATCACTCACATCAAAATCATAAATGTTATCATAGAGAAAAGGACCACTGTCCTTCCACTATTGCAAGCAAAGTTAGATGTACAGGGAGAGCCAGGACGGGTGGTACAAGCGGGCAAAAGCTGAGTCTACAGTGACTCACCAATTTGTTCACATCATTATGTTACTTTAATATTCTTCTATTTAACACTTTATACTGACTTACTGAGTTAAAATGTCTAGTCAAATATTTGATTTACTCTAAAAAGAAAATTCAGGTCTGAAAGGATAAAATACGCTTGAAAAAATTGTAGGTGGTTGGTCGCACTAGAATTAAGACAGAACAATAATAATGAAAGTATTTAAACAATTTCGTGAGTCACTTACATGCAAAGATAAGCGGAAAATGCGGAATAAAATTTGTTCGTATGTTGCTTCCTTTCCGAAATAATCGAATTTGAAAATTTGTCAAGCACGCATGCACTTGGCTAACTCTCGACGACCGATTTCGCTGTACATGACCAGTCCCAGTTGTTCTTATGTAATAAATCAATAAATGTCATATTAAAATTGCAAAATGTGTTACACATTAGTGTTATTCATAACACCATTGACGTTGTCGCGTCCAATGAAATCAAATTCGATTATTTCGGAAACGAAGCAATATACGAAAAAATTTTATTCTATATTTTCAAATTATCTTTACATGTAGAATCAGCTCTTGCCCAGTTGTACCCTCTGTCCTGGGTCATCCTGTATTTTCAAGAGGCCAATGTGTTATATGCATTACAATAAAAGGGGCCAATGTGAACTTTTTCCCAAGAAATTGCAAGTTGGACGGTGGATATTGGTCCTCTTCCTACCAAGATACAAATATCTATCAGGACATCCTTCTAATTAAGCAACAGAAAAAAAATAGCGAAAATATAATTGTTTTATATTACTTTACTTTATCTTTCGAGTTGAACACTGCAGAATGAAAATGGACATACCCTGTTCTTTCCCCTTACCCTTCAGTTGTAATTCAAATACAGATTGTGTGGTCAGTGTCAAACTGTGTCAGTTGGAAAATTTCTACGTCATCATTATCAATTACAATCGCAGTGCACGGATTATAGGTCGTTTATGTAACATTATTTGATATGATTTCTTTAATTTACAAAAGGCAGTAATGAGCGACAACTCCTAAATTGCATGTTATTAAATGAGTAATAAAACAAAAATAAAAAGAAAGCATTCCAATAGTGGCTGAAAATAAAATTCGACATGTTGAATTTCATTTGAATTTAAATTTAGAAAGAATTAATCATTTTCAAGTTTGCGTTTAATTATTATCACGGACCTTCGTATGTTTTAATGTTTCACTGTTCGACTATCCGTTTCTTAAAAAAATAATTTTTCTCAAAATTCGAAGCGTCGAAATAAAATTGTAGAATCTATAATGTAGTAAACAAATGTTCTGAACTCACAGAACAGATAGCTTATCAAACTGAATAAAACATGTTTAGTACACATTGGTCGAAAAATGAATATTAATTGAGTTGTAGACAATGTCATTTTGTCATAATTGTTCAGTAAATGATTTATAACTCCCGAAATATTGAATTTTCGAACTGTGTTTAAAATTAATGTTATATGTTTATAAAGAATTTTTTATTCCTTTTATGAGTATTATGCTCCCCGAGTTTTATTATTGTACATTTTTTTACCATTCTGTATAATTGCTTTGAAAAATAGTCATACTTTCATGAAAATAAAAAATTGTTTACAACTCCGACAATATCGACTTTCCGACCTATGTTCTATAGGCACTTTGTACTCAATTTGTTGAATGCTATCTGTCCTGGAAATCCTGAAAAAGTATGTTTAAAGCCCTGTGGGAAATGCGATTCATCGGTCGATCTATGTGGATTAGATATGTGGAGCTTCTATTTCTACGTCGCATCCGGTAATCAACTAATTGCGAATCATATTACCTTTCCGGCTAACGAACATCTAACCATAAACTTACTGCTATATACGTCTGCCTACGTCTGTTTTTCAGACCGGCTTATGATCATTAGACATTTTTTATTCAACTTCTGGAATGCTATCCATCCGGTAAGTCCTGAATACTTGTTTTTAAAATCCAGTAGGAAATGTAATTAAAATTCTAATTATGTAATTAAATAATTCGTCGATCGACCGATATGGATTAAATGTGTTACTTTGATTACTAAATCGCAATCGGTGAGCAACCAATTGCAAATCATTTTACCTTTCCTGCTAACGAACGTGTAACCATGAACTTACCGCTATACAGGGTGTCCCATTCATATCGATCCACGCGAATATCTTCGAAACTATCAGTGATATCGAAAAACATTTCAAACGAAAATTTAATGATTTTGAGGGGGACACAATGTGGTGCCAATAGTTTCTCCTTTCACCTCCGTCTTTTTAAATGAAACCACATATCTCTCCATATATTACACACACACACACACACACAATGTGATTTTAAAGGTGTAAAACAGTGATGGCCACAGGAGCTCAGGGCTTTCGCCACTCTAGGTCCATTCCCCTCGTTTCAGTTCCCTCCAGTTCACTCCTCGTTCCCCCTCGGTCCATCGACATACCAGATCACAGCCTATATGAGGGGAATGGACCTAGAGTGGGGGAAAGGCCAGAGCTTCCGTGGGCATCACTGACTTACAGAGAACAAATGAAGGGTAAGGAGAAAAAACCGGGAACGTCCATTTTTATTCTACAGTGTTCAACTTGAAAGAAGACTAAAATAATATAAAACAATTATTTTTCTCCTGCTGATTAATTAGAGTATAACCTCATGTTATAAACAATACTAAATTATTAGTACGTCATTTTTTCAGGCCGGCGTACGCAACGCACGCACTCTTGGCTTGTTACGTCTTCCTGCCTCTCACGGAGAATCTTCACGCTTTCATACTCGGGATCACGGCTACCATGTGTTACCTGGCGACTCTCTCGTTAATCACTTACAGAAACACGTTCGACTACACCAACAAGGTAAATGCTATTTAGATACACGTGAGATCGCTGAAAATTGCACGATCAAACAGATCCGCGAACTGTAATAACACCGCGATCATACGAGTCTTTATTTTCTGGATTTACAGATCGTCACGGACACGATATATCTCGTTTGCG
The DNA here is from genome assembly GCA_916610135.2 of Macropis europaea. NCBI lineage: Eukaryota > Metazoa > Arthropoda > Insecta > Hymenoptera > Melittidae > Macropis > Macropis europaea. The sequence goes on from OU744345.1 coordinate 24,930,426, forward strand.
TGAACGGCCTAGGACTGTACTTCAGGTTTATGAATGAAGTCGTGATAAGACGGTCGTTCCTCGATCGCAGGAAATGTGTCGAATCGACGCTGCGGTTGAATTACGAGAAGGATCAGGAAGTACGTACCGTCTCGTTGACACTGTTTCATATGTAAGGGAAGAACCAGAACGGAAAACAACTCGCTACCGATTTTCTTTCCCCAAACGCAGAACGCTAAATGTGTCTGCCGACTCACATATGACACTGTTACATATTTTGCTACATTATGTATATTTTGTAGGAACAACTCACGCGGAGCATTCTGCCACAACACATAGCAGCAAAAATAAAGAAAGATTTTAGAGACATTTTTAAGTTCATAGAGGAGCACAAAAAACCGCCACCTAAAGGTCGACCACGCAAGTACGTTCTTTTGTTTAGAATTAACATTTTCGCAGCCGGTGACGTAAAAATACAGCCTTTTGTAAGCTACCTTGCTACCTTACCCTGCAGATCTTAAAAGTTGTCTTTTTTTTCAAAACAAAGCTTCTTTAAAAAAATATATTATATCAGTTTAACTTATTTTGCGCTGTTATTAGCATTTCGGTTGTATCATAAATTTCGACCCACCTTGTATACACTGTTCTATAAATTTAGGGGATCATGTACTTAAACAGTTCTATCATCCAGTAAGAAATTCAATATGTTATAATTTCTTTCTCCAATGTATCATGTTTATACGATTTAAGTTACACACTAAAGTACGTTTAAATTAAAGCCTTTGAACTGCCCCCGTTCTCAACATACTCTCTACGATTGCTCATAGAATTTTGCAGACTGTAGAACAGTGTCAAACAATGAATCAAACAATATCGAATAAGCAGTTGCAGCCTGGATATTTTGAAACAAAATTATCCTGCTTCTTATCTTATTTTATTAACAGAACCCCGTAACAGCCAGCTTTAGATTACAATTATCGGACCCGACTGCGAATGTGCTAATCGATTACATTTAATTATGAAAACACGTTGTGTACATGGGAACGTTACCGTGTTCGTTTTCAGTGATTTATGCGTGGAGACCCACAACGACGTAAGCATTTTATATGCCGACGTGGTCAATTTTTCTGGATTGACGGTGACATTGCCGGTACGAAAGCTGGTTGAAACTCTGAACGATTTATTCGGTAGCTTCGACGAGGCGTCCGAAAGGCATAACGTTCTACGGATAAAGTTCTTGGGCGATTGCTATTACTGCGTTAGTGGAGTGCCCACGCCGAACTCTCAGCACGCTAAAAGCTGCGTAGACCTCGGTACAGAATATTCCAATCAACCTTCTATGCCTGTTCCTGCAAGCTGCTTGATTTGGTCTAACACGTTCCACATTTTTCAGGGCTGGATATGATAAAAATTATTAAGGAAGTGAAAGCGAGAGTACGTCGCGAGAGCGGGGTGGACGTTAACATGAGAATAGGAGTTCACTCGGGCAATATAATATCGGGGATCCTAGGTGCTAATAAGTGGCAGTACGATGTGTGGTCACGCGACGTTGTTATAGCTAATAAAATGGAACAAACAGGAAAACCTGGCAAGGTCCACATTACGCAGCAGACGCTGGATCTCGTGGACGCCAGTGAATACGATTGCGTCCCCGTGGAGTCCTTGAACGACGAAGTGCTGAAAAAGTATGGTATTCGAAGCTACCTGATAACACCCTCAGCTCCGGATTCACCGACCTCGCAGGTGCGTATTTCCCAGTGGCGTAGGAGGGCCGGCACCGAGAACACCCACTGAAAGATTCATGTTGAACAGCGTTCGAGCGATTCCTACGCCACTGATGTTAATCCTTAACCGTTCAGCGAACTTCCGTTGAGTGTTTCGCATCATTGACAGGCGAACCTTGTTGCAGAACAGCGAGAACACCTTGACAGTCACGACTCCGGACTCCCCGCCGGTGGCTAACAAGCATTACGTGAGATTTTATAATGTTCGATCTACCAGCATTAATTCCGGCTCGAGAAATAGTAGACGACTGACGACTACTATAAATAATCATGTTGACGTGTTTGCCGGTACTTATAGACGCCGGACGCATTTTATGGATTCATGTCTGCGGGATTATCATCTGATGCTCAAAGCTGCAGATGCGGAGATGGAGAACGCTATTAAGCAAATGCCTCTTACCAAATGGGAGTGAGTATAGCCCGGGACAAAATGATGGCACACCTCAAATGGTTATTCATTGAAACGTTATTTAATAATAGCACATTCACAGTTAGTTTACATAATGCCTCCTTATCATATGCGGAGCAATGCAACACCATCGTTTCTTTTTTAGCGAACTAGTTTATTATACAGGGTGTAAAAAAAGTAATCGACACTTACAAAGTACATCCTCACGAAGATTGTACACTAATTTGCGACTTCTTTTGACCACTGGAAGGTTTTCTGTATTATAATATTTTTCTAATGGCAGAAGAAGCATGCTGTCGGTTTCACTCTTTTCCAGACGCTTTCCATGAGTCATTGTTCAATTATTTGTCAAATACATGTAGCCATATTTTTGCTAGAACGATGTTCTTGACTATTTTTATAAATTGTTCAGGAACTACTATATAGTAGATAGTGTAAGAAAAAAAATTATTTTAAATGTGCTATTATTTTGCCCAGGCAAGTATAACTACTGTTGTCATTTCTTTTGCACGGTCCCATTGAAGTATATTTTGTATAAAGTGTGCAAAATATAGACTTTGTGACACTGTTTTTATAAAACTTGCAATAGACATGGAGTATGCTACCATTTTGTCCAGTAATGCGATGCTCTCTGTTATTTTAGCAACCATGAGGCACAGCAATGGAGTCTTTTATTATAATTTCATAATACTATTATACTCTTTCAGACAATGGTGCAAATGGGAGCACATAAATCCACTGTTCTTAACGTTCCAACAGTGGAGCTGGGAAATACCATTTTTAAAGGAACCGGACCCGCTTTTTAAATTTTATATCAGCTCTGCTGTTTTTGTTCTAATTTTCATGGGGCTCATTTACTTAGTACCTACGCTTTCTATGTTCGAGTACGTACTCCACGCGGAAATGACAATTTAACAGAGCAGATAAAATTATATAAAAACATACAATAATCAATTATTGGATTTTTAGATGGCATTTAAGTACGACGATCAGTTACTCGGTGGCGCTGTTATTTTTAATCGCTTTAATGCCGATAGTTTGGATGCACTTTGCGTGGAATCGGTACAAGGATCCACACGACGAACACGAAGGACATGTTCCGCATCCTCGCAATAAATTATTGTGCTTTCTATATCAAACAAGCGTAAAGGTGAATATTATTATATTTTTCATCGTACCGATTCATTTATCCACGTTTCACGAATTTTTGTGCTTCAGGTTGTTTGGAGTGCATTTCTCAGGACGGTACTGTACTTGGTAATAACTATAATGTTAGCAGCATGTGCTATGTTTGATATGATTGTGAGTTGACAGTGTGATACAAGTATAAATGTGACATAAAACAATTGAAAATATTATATAATTTTATGATTTCAGTTCGAATGCAAAAATGTAGATGAGCTTGCAAGCAACAATATAACGTCAAGCATATCGGGACCTGGCGCCTCCAAGCTCGAATGCATAGCTACACCCTGGGTAAGATTATTTAGTAGGTACACGTATGTTGTAGACTTCCCTCTAGTCAACTATGACGAATTATAGAACCAGATTTTTAATACCTCTCAATGGTTGTTTTTTTAGCAAATGACGCAAACGTGTTCCTTAGCCATCCTAACAAGTTTTTTGTTTCTGAGAGTTCATTATATCCTAAAGCTAGCAATAGGCATCGCGGTAGTGGCATTTTATTCGTGGAATGTTTGGGTGCATCGTTCAAATTTGTTTCAGGTAATCCTTACTGCCTGTAGCCTTTTAATTAATAATAGCCGCTATTGTTTTTTACTTAAAATTTTGTTCACAGTCGGGTGAAAGATGGAATCCGTATTTAGAACCGAAAATGGCGCACATTTTAAGCGTTATCTTCCTTACCTTTTCTTTGCACCTCATTGACCGTCAGGTGAGTTTTCAAGATAATTTTAATTGTTCTGTCTAATAACATGCTGAGCATGGATTTTATTGTTCATACGAATTAATTCAGGCGGAATACTTGAGCCGATTGGATTATCTGTGGAAACGCCAATTAACAAAAGAACAGGATGAAGCATTCCACACGAGGAATGCCAACAAATTGTTACTTCGTAATATCTTGCCGGAACATGTTGGTAGGTCGTTGTTTAAATAACGCGTAGATATTTCCTATAATAATATACAGGTTGGAACATATAACTGGGGTCACTTCGGAAACTTCACAAATATTAATTTTAGCAAAACTTATTCTACAAGAATATTGCATAGGTCGAAAAGGGTCATAATATACTCTTCAATTTTGATCTATATAGCTTATAGCTTTTAAGATTTCAAGGTCTCGTTCAGTCTTTAAAATAGAACGCTGTACATGTTTTTACCAAAATCAATACAGCGCTAAATGTTGAACAAAAAAGTGTTACATTGTGTTATCTATAAAGTGGATAAATACTGTAATATTTGCAATAGAAAACACATGTTCTGTTTATTATTAAGTAAGCACTTTAACTCATTGACTGCGGCACAATTCCAATGAAAACCATTCGATGTCTACGGGATAACAATAGCTGAGCTACAGATTCATTTCTTGTGTTCATTTATTTCATTTCGATTCGTACTTTTGCCTTCGTAAGCGCTACATTTATTATGTATTTTTATTCTCTCATTCACGCATTTATTATTTACTTTTATGTTCTAACTCAGCTCTCAATTTTCGTATAATTCAAAACTGATAACAAGTTCCCGAATCCATTATAATGGCCGTTCGCACGTAAGGAGCAACTTGTCTAGCGCGTACATACAATATGCCTTTCGATGGAAAATGTTTAATGCTACTCTTACCGAAGATAGACTTTAATAATGAGAAAACCACATGATTTCTATTCCAAATATCTCCGAAACTATCCCCATTTTCGCTTAATATGGTGTAATACTTTTTTTATTCAAATTCAACGAACTTTCGATTTTCATAGAAATATATAGGGCGTTCCTTGAAAAAAGTTGAAAATGATCTTGAAATCTTGAAAACTACAAGTAATAGTAAAAAATGGGCCATTTTCTAGCTTTACAACTTTCGCCTCGATGAATTTTAGATAAAGTCAATATTTGTGAAGTTATTCAAGTGGTCCAGTTCGTGACCCATCCTGTATGCGTGTACATATTTTAATTCATGTCATTTTTGTGCAGCGGAATTTTATTTAAATATGAATAGAACCGAAGAAACCGAGCCGTATCACGAAGCCCATAACAACGTGGCCGTCATGTTTGCTTCATTAACAGACTTAGCCATCGACGAAAGTAATATTTTAGTGGATCTAAACGAGATCATATGCGAGTTCGATAAATTACTATTTGAGCCGTCTTTCGTTTGTCGGATTGAAAAAATCAAGATTGCTGGTAAATAATTAAACATAAATGCTATGTAATTATTTCCATAGAACGTTATGAAAATACTACGGCAATTCTTTTAGGAACCACGTACATGGCAGCCTGTGGATTAGAAGCCAGTCGACGTGATTCGATGCGTACCACGGAAAGCGATGAAAACTTAAGTGAAAATGTAGTGAAAGTAATGGCTATGTTTGCAGCTGAAATGATGGCTGTCCTCGATAAATTAAACGCAAGAGCTTTCTACACATCGAAACCTTACAGGTGCGTTTATTTACGTAAATAGATAAATGTGTACTTGTTATTGTGTAAATGTTATTACGTAAACAGATAAATGTGTACTTGTCCTAATTTTTTACGTAGTATAAACCGTGTATGACCATGGCATAAATAATTGTTTAGATTGAGAATTGGAATATCACACGGAGAAGTGACAGCAGGCGTAGTGGGTGCTCAAAAACCTTTGTATGATATTTGGGGAGACGCTGTGAACATGGCATCAAGAATGGACACGACGGGTGTTCCAGGAAAGATACAAGTGAGACTAACTTTTTAATCGAAAACACTCTTCTTTGTACAATCTATCTCTAAACAAACATGGCCATCTTAAAAGAGATGTGAGGAGAAGTAATATGAAGTAAAAAATATCCTAAACAAATAATTTCGGAGACACACATTTAATGAGATAAATGTTATTAAAGAAATTGTCAAAGGCTCCAATGCTGGCAGTAGTAATGTTACGCAGACTCTGTAGCTTCAGTGTTGCGTTCACATTATGATAAATACTTCTTAGGTCATGCAGAAAACATTGCCATAAAATTGAAATTTATTCTGCAGTAAAGCATGCAGTTTAGATTGTGAAACTGCGAATCTCCATACCGCTTGCAAATAACGTTGATACCTTTAAAAGTTTCTTCAACAACACTTATATTCCTCATTGAATATGCATTTTCTACATTATGTTGATGGAACATTTTTTTACCCTATATTACCTCCCCTACTGCCTCCCTGGTGGGGACCATCTTTATTCAAGACATCATGCATATAATTTGATTTTTATGGACATGTTATTTTTTGCAGGTGACAGCAGAAACTGCAGCCGTCCTCGAACAACAGGGTGTGAAGTGCAACCTTCGAGGTAATACGTATGTTAAACCAAAGGGATTTGTAACAACGTATTTTGTGGGTATTGATGAGAAACGGCAGCTCCAAAGAGCAGATTCTATCGAGGAGACCAGTCTGTGATGAAAATGCTAAACTGATTTATAAGAAATCTATTACCTCGGTTAACAGAAACCGCATTTTCACCGAAGAATCATGTGAAAGGTGAGATATTAGGTATCTAGGTCAACACAAAAGGACAGGAAGAAACCAAAGAAACCACGAAAGACCAAAGAACTGACAAGAAGTGCTGACTACAGTTGTCAACTGTAGTTCTGTGTGGAATACCTCAAATTCTATTCAAGCCGTGAAACGAGTTTGTAATCGTCTATCCATTACCGGTATAGTGATAGCCAATGTTGTTACTGACTGGGAGAACGAATTTTAATAGCGTCTTTTTACAAGGAAACAGAACCTGATTTTATATGACCAATACGTATGTAAGAACAGCTTTGTATGTAACGGCGTGCGTTCTAGGTAACCCGTATCAGCGTTTTCCAATCTATGAGAATCTGTAAGTTCGCATAAGAACTGATTCGCGTGACAATTCAATTATTACATAATCGCCGAGTCATTGAATTTCATTATTTTACATACCGATTAATGTTGTAAATTAGTAAACTTTTGAGTCGCTCCTAACGTTTGGAAAACGCTGCTCTGAATGATGCACAATCCATTGAAAGTACGATATGACTAATCGGTGATGATGACACCGAGTCGAGGGTAATTGTTTGCTGACGACAATTCGACGCATAGTTATTCGAGAGATAATCAAAACAGATAAGAACTTTATTTATTATATCGATGCATGTGAATGACAATGACGTTTTCCTTTTTGTTCAATAGTATATTAAATTTACGATATATGTACCATGTCCGGTAAACGAAAAGGTAGCTAGTTCGAAATATTTATTGACGTAGGCTCTTCCAGGGTTACGACGCGAAAAGGCGAACGTTTTGGAAATTCTTCGCGTTCGGACATTTCCGTGGTGTCCATTTGTAACAGAAGAAAATTGTTGATGGCAGAAGCTGCTTCTGAATATCGAAAGTCAGCCCAGAAAAACCTGGACGTCTCAGCTTTCGTTCGTGAACAAGAATCATCGTTCGAATACGCTCATCTACGATACCATAATTCTGTTTGATGCATATAATTTCATTTCCATGGCACACTTAAAACTTTATTTTTGTACATTCCTTAGCGTTTTCGTGTTCGAATCGTAACGTTAAAGTCCGCTGTCCTCTTGAGCGCAAATGTTCGTCGCTATCATGACTTAGATATTTCTTTGTAACTTGTTCGAAAACGAATGTTATCCTGTACGATTTCAAATTGTACGTGGGATTTCTGTTTAATCGATAAGCTGCAACAATTCGTGCGATACCGTTGCGCTGCAAAACAATGCGCAGTTCCTGAATCGTTCGACAAAAATAACGTGACAAATTTGATTGATGGAATATATGTACACATATATGTACCTATCATTTTCTTGTTTCATGATTCTGAATTTATATAGACGCACGTTTCGTAAGGTCCCTACCCTGGTTGTAAGTAGACGATCACGAGTTTATTTTTCTACCAAGTATATTACCGGTGCTACGAGCGCTCCTTTATTTCTTTGTAAATACTTTTGTACATATTTTTTTAAATATTGAACACACCGACCAATGTGATTATTCGGCGATTCGAATTAAGTATTTATTACTTCGCACGAAACACAAATCACAAATCCAGTTTGTAAATAAACGAGAACATGGAAGAGCGTCGCAACACATTGTTCGCCAAAATGTTTATACAGTCGAATAAAGATCCATCAAACGCTAAAACCATTTCTATGCTGTTTGTTTCGTCATATAATATGTTTTACAACATAATAAAAACAGACAGCTGAAAAATTAAGACGATTTAAAATTTTATTTTAAAAAGATACAAATGAAATTGAAATGCTTTTATTTATTTGGAGCCATGTACTTCAAATTATATACAATATAATTTTTAACAAAATTATCTCATACAACATAAAACAACGACCGTCATGAAAGTGGAATAATAAACTCTCCAATAAGTTTGTCCAAAGTAAACAAAATTTAAATAGATTCATAAAATATACGAAAAAAAAACAATTAGATGATTCAAAATTTTTTCCTTCTACATCAATAATAAAATAATTAAATCTTATTCCACGTTTCCAGAGAAATGTTTAACTATACTTTTAATTAAAGAAAAAACTATTAATTTTAAACAAAAAGCGGATCGGGGCTTTCCAACATTCCAACTGCTATAATTTTATTACTACATAATTTTTAAATAAGTTTCCAACTCATATTCGAAATCGTTTATGTTTTCCAAATGTTCAACAAAATAAAAAATCGATAAGTTCAATGTTCTACTCATACGTTCTTCATTGAGATGCAATACTGACCCAATTTAACGAAAGTGTAAGATTTATGCAATCCAGCAATTATAAAAATTATAGGACAGAACACAGTAGTAAACCGAAGATAACAGGTTTCTCATAAAGCTCTTAGACTAAACAAATTTTAATTTAGCAGATGCTTCTATTATACTTGTACTATTAAAATATAAGTGGATATAAGTTGACTCTAAACACTATATTTCAAATAATTTTTTGAATATTCATATAGGACTTTTTGCAGATTAATTTTAAAACTTCAAACTATTTTTTAAAACAACACGAATTTTCGATTTGTTCAAGATCTTACAGTAGGATATCTTAATGAAATCGAATGAAAGGTGATTAAGATTAGTCATAGCTAGAGATCATAGAGGGTAATTACATTTAATTAGTATTAAAATCTTAATCCTTAATTATCATTGGCAATTGATTTTACAATTGTTAGTTGTGTTATGTAATTCTACAATTAAATCTCAAGTAATTACCTTCTACTATAGTAGCAACAAGTATTATTGGCCGGTCAAGGTCACTGAACACTCCCTGCTGGATTGTTTTATTATCTTACTATCATTTAATCATTTAATTTCTCGGAACTACTTAGATGTCGTGTTACAAAAATAAACACATGAAAAATTATAAATGTGGTGATTGCGTCTATTGTACATCGTAATCGTAAAAATGATCTTGAACGGTCAGTGTTTTATTATAATGCTATATACCCTCTCAACCACGACTTGAGTATTGGTATTAAGAAGATTCGTACGTCTCTGTGTATTGACACAAAATACTAATTTTTTACATATTCGTATAAACTTTAAACAGTTCACGTTGGAATTTCTCAATTTGACAAATTTAAGCAGACTGAGAAACTTATTCAAAACTTTAAGATTTCTAAAATATTACTAAATCAATCTATCTCAAACTTTCAGAAGTTATCCTACATGATCTATATATATACATGCGGTTTTCTCTATATTACCCAGATTTCTCTTTCAGCTTTTTGTTCCCTTGTTACTGCAAAGGATATCGAACACGATTTTCGTGAAACGTCGCAATTTCAATTTCAAGCAAATATCATTTTCTACAAACACAAACTTTCGCTTTATAGTAGTTTGTTTAATTTTGTTTCATTTTATTAAATTCATCTATTTATTAATTTAAAAAATTATCGGGGTTACCATCATACCCTGTGTTACCGTTCCGATGGAAGTATTTTGAAAATAACACTCTAATCATCATTTTTCACGCTTCGATCATTCGATTCGGATGAGTTCGAATACTTTCTTGAGATACCGTGTACACGCACGTCCATCTGAAATCGTTTTCTATGTATGTACATACGTGAATTATAACTGTCCCACAATTTTTTATTCGGCTAGCCGACAACGAGGATGATTTAGTACTCGCAATGGCCTCGTTTTTGTCGCCCGAACGTAACATTTGCCTGTCGGGACACGTAGAACCGTGTGTTACGCCGCGGCGGCTATATTCATTCAACACCCGCTCAGGCTTTATCGATTTATGTGAAGTTTTAGAGCTTCTCGTAGTGAACTTGCTTCTTGCCGAGGAACAACAGAAAGGTCGATGCGTGGAGCCTTTCCAGAGAAATCGTTCATTTTCGAGGGTAATCGCATGAGTCATCTGAGCGAACCGATCGCAATTTCGTTGATAGGAGTGGCACATCACAACAGATTACAATTCCGTGCCATCTTTGACATTCGAGCTGTCATCGTGTTTTTCGTTTCGTGAGCTATATATGTACTATTCCCGATCTCGCGCGACGAAACCGCGAACGGGAACGGTTGATTCCAGTTTTAATTGCACACTCGGTGTCATCTCCGAGACCAGCTCGCTCAGAATTCGTTAGAAAGCTACGAAAGTGATTCTCATTGCGAATTCTTGATCTGATGCGTTAACCAGCGAGCGGATTAACCTCCACAAGGAGGTTACTGTCTTTTTCGTAGAGCGAAGAATATTTCGATACCTGTAACGAAACTTAAATAGAAAGCACATCAACATGGATATCGGGTTTTCTTCGTACCATAACGGTGGTCCCACGAGGGAACAGGATTTTGGCAGACTGTCTCAAACCATTGGCACTTCGATCCTGAAGATATCACAAAATGGTAAATGTTTCAATTTTCTCTATGCGTATGGAATGGAATGTTCATGTTGATTTATATTCGATAGTGTCTTCCATGCAGAAGATGGTCAATCAATTGGGTACCTCGACAGATTCCCAAGAACTTCGGAATCAGCTGTAAGTTTTAAGCGATTAAATCTTTTGGCAACTGTTTCGCATGCAAAGTATGCCAAACGGTGCTGTCATGCTTTTGTTTTTATGGAGTTAACATATTTTTTCAAACATTATAACTAATGTAGATTCAATGAAAGATTGATGTATGAGGTGATTCTAAACCAATCTTGTGATTTAAAAGTGTGTTCTACACTTAGAAGCTAAGAAAAAACCCTGATAAACATGATTCTAGTGAAACATACATATTTCTTGTATCAGATAAATAGCTAAGTAAACAATTTATAATGACAATAATTTGGTGAAATTGACCTTTAAAATTTTTTAGAAGATATTTCACTCGAGATAAGAACGCATATGGTTCATACAAATAGGAGTTCCATCATATTTCAGTAATATGGCTACAAAATATCTTCATCATAACATTCATTGAAGTTGGACAAGTTGTTGAACATCAATTGTGTATCCATGTAGACAGCCTGATTTAAATCCATTCAACTTTTACTTATGGAATCACTAAAAATCAATAGGGTATAGCAGACCTGTGAACAACACAAAAGTAGAACATGCCTACAAAGTTTCAGACTATTCTTCAGAATCATCCTGTATCTACAGTTTTTTCGACTAATTTTTATGGATCTTAAAACAAGAATTGATTTTGTATGATGGTGAACAAAATCCTCAAAATTATAGTGAATATTAAAGCTTTCATAACTCTACTAGCACACATATGGGTAGTAGTTAATATGAGCAAGTACTTTATGTAATTTACTTTACAGACATCAAATACAACATTATACGCAGCAATTGGCAAAGGATACCAGTGTGCATCTTCGAGACTTAGCTATATTAGCTAATAATTCAGGTTCCACCAGCCCTGGAGAACAAAGACAACGTAAAATGCAAAGAGAACGTTTGCAAGATGAATTTACAAGCGCATTAAATTCTTTCCAAGTGAGTATATAAATTCATTTTATTTATTTGATATAATGTATTTTACAAGTTTCATGTTTGTAATAATAGAATTATTTATTCAGATAAATACATAGATATACTATTTCAGGCGGTCCAAAGGCTCGCAGCTTCCAAAGAAAAGGAAATGGTGAGGAAAGCTAAAGCAAATGCAGGTATTGCTCCATTTGGAGAGAAGAAGCAGGAGACGTTGATTGAATTGCAAGATAGTAGAACTCAGAAGCAAATACAACAGCAACAGTTAAAGGAAGAACAAAACTTGCGAATGTTGGAAGAACAAGAAGCAAGCATAAGGCAGTTAGAGGTAAATTTATTTATATCAAAAATCATTATTACAATTGCGTTATAGATTTTATTCAAATGTCTTTACTGCACGTTCACAGAGTAATATCAGTGATATTAATCAAATCTTCAAAGACCTTGGAGCTTTGGTGTATGATCAGGGAGAAGTTATTGATTCCATAGAAGCATCTGTTGAAAGGACGGAAGTATCTGTTAATGAAGCTACTTCGCATGTAAGGCAAGCGAGTATCTATCAGACTAAACTTCGCAAAAAGAAATGTATACTTATTCTTATTGGAGCAATTGCATTGTCAATATTAATCGGGATCATAGTTTGGCAGAGCTCTTAAAACGTTGCATGTTGTGTATGATATTCTCATATGAGTAGCGTGATGTTAAAGGTATAGCTGCATCTTAATCGCAAGGTACTGTACGTTAATGTACTTTTTGAAAAAAAGCTCCCGATTTAATTACAATTGCTTTACGAGAACCTGGAAAGCGTTAGTACTCTCAAGAAAGTAAACGCAAAGAAAAAACTTGCATCGACCTATCTTACTAATAACACTCTCTTGTAATTGTGATAATAAATGGTGCAAGATCTATTTTACAAATACGGTCTGCGATGGCAAGTCTAAGAATGTCCAGTCCATTTGTACGTTTCATTACTCATTGCATAATAATAGTGCATAAACACACGCATAAAAAGACACATGTACACGCAGAGGTCTATCAGTGGTGTAGTTGTGAAATAATATTCCATATGATTTTACGGAGTATACTCAGAGAGTATGGATATTCATTTTAATAATGCCAGAGTGCATTTTAAAATTTGAGTTCTGTGTGAATTGTATGAAGCAGTACAGTGTGAATGCGTTGGTATAATCATTGCGTAGTATATAAGCACGTTTCGAACGTCCTACAGATTCTTCTTATCGATAATATCGAGATAAACCATTATTAAAGATATGTGCAACAACAAAGAACATGAGTGAAGGATCAATGGAAGTTAATGTATTATATTTAAAAATGTTGATTTATTTTAATCGAACTGTAATAAACTATGTAAAACAAATTATATTATACCAAATTTAAACAAAATGACTACTGTATGGTTAATGTTAAATCTAAACTTTTATGGAGCTCTCCGAAGGAAAATCAATTTCTATTTTTCGTTGTATGTTTAGTTACTATTTGTTATTAAACGTATTTTGAAACTGAACCTTGTGTTTTAAAAATTTGGCTCGTATATTTCTTGTTGTTAGTCCAAATTATTCAAAATTTCTAACAACCAACATTATCTGAAACCATCTGTGGAGATTTATGAGTAAACATAAATTGTTCTTTTAACTACTTCATTTTTATTTTTTATTATAATTATTTTCCTTGAATTCATATCATTGAGTAAATATTTATTAACGACTAGTGTTTGTACAATGTATTTAAAAAAAAGTATTTTGAATGTGCAGGATAGATGGTGCTCATCAAACTAAATAAACATGGCCTGAGAAATGAACGTAAACAACTTCGTATTAAAAAGATTGTTTATAATTCAAACAATATTGATTTTCAACCTGTGTACGCTAAACATTTATTGTTCTGTCTATTAAGTACTATCCTGTGAGTCCTGAACACTTTTTCAACACCATGTGTAAAAAAAATGAAAGTGTGGCGGTATCAGAAGTTTCAAAAACGCCAACTTCAGATTATTAAACTCTATAAGCATTTCCACAGCCGACTCTAAGAGTCGGTTGTGGCATTTCCTTTTTTATGAGGTCAATGTATTATTTGATGTATTACATGATTATTCTGATTGCATCATTTATTACTTTATAATTTAAAATATTTAATCACATTGTATATATATTTTCAGCGTTATTCTTTCTATAAGTAGTGAGTTAGTCGAGATGTCTAGACGTATTAATTCAGGGAAGTAAAAATTGTAAAAAGTATAAATAAGTTCAGTAATTAAGTTAAATTGTAAATTATAAATCATATAACCTGAGGAATTGTTCAAATTATATTTTATTAAACATAAGTATTCTACAAAAGTTACATGCAAATATGGCGCGCCAAACTTCCATTCAAAAGGGGCAGACTTCAGATGAAATAGTCGCCGCAACTATCAGCGGGATAAGGCCAGCTGTGTTAAGTTAGCTGCAGTTAGCTTTGTATCGTTTGACAGTTTGGTACTGTTCACGGAAAAAATGAAAGTGTATTAATTATTTTTGTCGTAAATAAGCTCGTGATAGCGAACGGAGTGCATCAAAATAACAGAAGAGAAACACAAACTGGATGAGACGCTCAAGAATATAATGTTGAAGCACGTTTTTCTCGTAACGGCAATCATATTGATATGTTTGTCACAGTCTGAGGTTAGAACATCAGCTTCTGACGAAATCAAAATCCAATTGTTAGGATATATAATTTGTATGAATGATTTCAGGCGCAGTACGACGACAAACGATGCAAATGCATTTGCCCAAGCCTTTCTTCCGTGATAAATACGACGCAATCGTCGTTAGAACGGCAAACGTACATCATAAACGTTCCACCTTCTCAATGGTAATTAAAATTCCTTATATTTAATTATAGCACTTAATCGCCTGTGCGCGACACATGTGGAACAAATTCGGTTGAATATATTGATTTGAATTTTAATCCACAGCAACTGTGAAGGTGTTGTTCTGTCAAAGGTAGGAGATCAGTTGAAAGGCAAAGAAGAAATTTTTTGTTCAAGATGCGATTGCAAATATGAAAATAGAAATACCACTATCATTAAAGTAAGTTTCATTATTTTCTGGTTAAAACGATTATGAAATAATTGTTTCATTTTTGCAGTTCGTGGTGATACTTGTTATTTGGGTTATATCCCTTTTAGTAATATACATGTTATTCTTAATTTGCTTGGATCCATTATTGAATAAAAGAATCCATAAAGCTTCAACAAATATTGGTTATCACGAACATAATAATGAAGAGGTATGTTAATGTAGTGAAGACAAGAAAGTATGCATAATATTGATTTCAAAATTATATGATTAAAGGAAAATAATGATGTGCATTTCTAATTTTCATAGGATGATTCATCAATAGCTCCTGGAACATCTCATCCTATGGGTGAAAGAGGTAATGTTTTAAATCGTGTTGGTCATCAACAAGACAAATGGAAACGGCAAGTACGTGAACAACGACGTAATATTTATGATAGACACACCATGCTGAATTGAATTGTACAGTTTCATTTCTAGAGAATGTTAAATACAATGGATAATAATAGAAAGACTGTGATATTGATTTGAAGGCATTTACAATTTTGTATATAATTTCTTCAGAATGTTTTTTTGTCTGATATGTGCAGCAACTGAGTAAGTACATAATATGCAATAGATGAGCAAGAATTGACGTTCATGACGTTCATCAAATGCCAGCAAATCAAATCATAGTAACATGATAACATTGCACCGAACATATGTATACCTATTAACTTAAAAATTGATCAGATCTGGTGTATCAAGTAATAAAGTATTAAAAATGTGTTATTTTTACTGGTAAGTGTATATATATTTTTTATGAAACATTGTTAGAAAATAAATTAAAATATCTTATGGAGTGTCTTTTTGTGAATCATGGCAGGAGCAAAAATAATTTAGTACATGCAATTACTGTTTCTGTGATATTAATACTTGTAATATTTTGGATTAAATTATTCATATGAATACATATTCGATTTGCAGACAGGTTAATAATTGGAATGAAATTTAGCTTCACTGTATTCATTTTAATGTTATAGATAATTGAGGTAAAGAATTATTTAACAGATGTAGACGAATCTGTTTTTTTCAGTGCATCTTCAATCATGTCTTTGATTGAATCATATAACGTTAAAACTAATGCTCCACCAGTACCTCTAATAACATTTGAAAGTGAGCCTTTAAAAAAGGCACTGACTCCTTCTGTTTTGGCTGTTTTTATCCAACAATCCAGTGTATTTTTGTACATTATATCTGCTTTGCTAAGTCCTGATTGCATCATCATACGTCTTCTAACTGTATCTAATGGATATGATATTATTCCAGCTAGTGTTGTTCCTGCCTGTAGGAATGTTATATATGAAACGTATACAAATAGTTATAATGTAATAAAAAATAACACAACTTACCTGTGCAATTAAAAAAGTAATATGTAAAGGAGTGTTTTTTGGATCAGGAAGCATGTCTTTACTAGTGTCATAAAGGCCAAAATATGCTGCTCTGTAAATTATAATCCCCTGAACACTCACATTGAAACCACGGTATAAGCCAAGTAAACCGTCTGTTTTGAAAATTTTTACTATACAATCGCCTAAACCTTTAAATTCTCTTCTATCTGCTTTTCCGATATCTGCGGCTAATCTAAAACGCAATGTTATTATATGATCTATGGCTGAAAAATGAGTATACATTACCTTGTACGAGCAAAATCAAGTGGATAAACAAATAACAGGGATGTTGCTCCAGCAGCCCCACCAGATGCCAAATTACCCGCAAACTGTTTCCAAAATGCATCTTTTGGCACGCCTCCCAAGAACAAAGTTTTAAATTTATCTTTAAATGCAAAATTTAATGCTTGAGTTGGAAAGTATCGGATTACATTAGCTAGATTGCCCCTCCAAAAACTGAGAAAACCAGTTTCCTTGGGTATTCGTACAAAAGCATCCACCATACCTAAACAAATTTAAATGATACAAATATGAATATTACATTGATTTATAATTATAGGGCATACATACCCTTGTACCGTTGCGCCGGATCTATTTGTTTTGAAGTATGTTGTACTTGCAGCAATAGCTTTATTCTTTCTATAGGTGCGACTGCAGTTTTTGAGACGGCTGCAGATATTCCACCAGCTAAAAAATCTACTAAAAACGATCTGTATGCATCCATATTAGAAATTTTTACAGGAAATTTGAGGTTTTAAAGGTGAATTGTAGTACATATAGATAAAAATGTTTTCTGTTAAAAACCATAATGTTATGTAATTTTATAAATAGACCACTGTTTATTTCGGTTCAAAGTACATTTCCACATTGAAAATATCAGGAAAATTAATGTGAATTACAAGTAATTCACGTTTGACATGAGTACTTTGTGACGTTTTAGTTTGTAGATTCTATTGTTTTCTGTTTTTGTTTTTGACTTACGAGACAGGGTGGGTAAATTAGTATACAATAAATTTGATTTTAACGTTTAATCGTTTTACACAAATCGGATATTTTTTCCGTCAATTTAAGGCGTTACGTTGGTCATATAAATTTTGTTCATCAAAGCCTTCAAACATGTTTAAAGAACTAAGAGCATTGTTTTTCGTACAAAGAGTTAGATCACAGTAAATTCTACCTAAAATCGACGCAAAATATATTAATATATCTTTAAATGTACGAAGTATGACCAAATAGTTAAAGATATTTCAACTTTGGGGACTAGACATAGTTACTTAACATCAAACCACATTGAACAAGTGTTAAGTGTCAGCACTTCCATTTCTAAAACGCTTATACCCGTTAGTAATATCGATATAATTGGAGAGGTACGTATAGCATATTTAGAGGAATGTTTCGGCACATAGTGGCAAAGTTACATACGCATGGACAAAATCTGGACCACCTTTGGTCAATATGAGATTCAAAAAGATATATTTGCATATTTTTTCATTTCCGTTCTAAGTGCATAAAACGTAGGTCAAACTAAAAAGAATATAAAATCCTACTGTAATTACGACTAATTTCGTGGCACGAAAGTAATATTTAACTTTGATCAAATTAATAACACACATTCACTGCCTCTGTAACTTAGGCAATCATAGCTATTGCATACTATTGGAATGATGGAATATAAAGATTGTGCGGATCTATTCACAATTTATAATCTATTTTTGAATATGTATATGAATTTCAATTTACATTTCCCTTCAAGATGTTCATTTGAAATTGGTACTAATCGAAATTCATGTATGTTAATATCGACTGGCAGTGAAAGTATTGAATTTTGAATTCAACGAAATGTCATTAAGTTAAAACTTATAAACTGACGTTAATATGCAACAGCATATTTAAAATAAATGTATATATATAAAATACTTAGTAAATATGTCGTACAAGTACGGGTGTGGTCAGGAAGTATTCAAAATTCTTGTATTACATGTTTAAGCAGCATGAACGGACTGAAACAGAAAAAAAGAGAATTACGATTACGGTCTTTTCATGTTGGTATGTACCGCACATTAGTTTCTCTAATTAAGTACCTTCGCAATGTCCACGCCAGTCAAACTTTTAACTAAATCTGGTACACGTGTTACAATATTAAAGACTTCCTCGGTTAATTTTTCTGCGCCAATCTGTCCGGTTCCACTAGAAACCATTGTTATTTTCTTTGCTTGTGATAAAGGTGCTGCAACTTCGGCAGCAACCTATAAAATTCAATTCATAAAAATATGTATATCATATAATGAAAGAAAAACTGTAATTTGAGCGCAGTAATTACCTTTGGAAGAGTATCAAGCATCATATCTATCATAGCAGCACTCTTGTACTCATTCCACGCAGCAGCCTTCTTTGCCATTTGTTCCGCTTCTGCTTTAGCTTTTGCGTCAATGGCAAACGCTTCTGCGTCGCCACGAATTTTTATCGCTTCTGCTTCCGCTTCAGCCTCCATTACTAAACGCAGTTTATTGGCTTCGGCCAATTTTTCTAATCTGCAAGTAGAATCTTTATTAATAGTCTACTTGAATTTTTCCAGATTCGCATAACTTGCCTGAATTTTTCCGCGTCAGCGGGTCGTCGTACGGTCGCATCCAATTCTCTTTCGCGTCTCATCATTTCTTGTTCCTGTACCGCAATTTCCTGCCCACGTTCCACCACTTTGACTTGCATCTGTTCTTCCATGATTCTTTGCTTGGTTTTTGCAGCTTGTAACTCAAATGCCATCTCCGCTTCTGCTTTCTATGAAAAATGTTGTACCGGAAGAAGATTAATTATATTTAGTATAAAGTAACAGGTAAACGTAAAGGACCTACTTTAGTTTGAACTTCAACATCATAAGCGGCTTTCTTTAATTCGAAATCTCGTTGCGCTTTCGCGATCTCGGTATCATTAAGGAAACGAGCAGCCATTCTTTGTTCTTCAGCGATTGCTTCCCGTATCTGAGCGTCTCTGCGAGCCTGTGCTTCTCCGATTCTTGCGTCTCGTTTCACTTCAGCAGTTCGTGCCATTCCAAGGGCCTTCAGATATCCCTATAAACAATTGGTAAATATTTAACACGATACAGTTACTAAAAAGTGGCATTGCTTTACCATTAAAAATTTGGAATAACACACAATTCTGCGTTTAATTTTAATTTAGCCTGAATTATACAAAGGCAGCATAGAATAACAAATATCACATGTATTTAAATTACAGATTTGCATATGTATATAAACGATTTGTGCTACCATCAAAGCAAGCACTTGAAATATACTCTGAATCCTCTGTTATTTGAATAATAACAATTTGCACTAATATTGTCTGAACAGCTGTGCATTGGCATTGTATGTAGTGATAAAACAAAATTTGAACGTACCTTTGCCCCCTGCAAGTAGCAAAACAAAAATGTATTCAATATTTACAATATACAAGATTGGACTATATTAACTCACATTAATAAAAATTACTTATAAATATCATACAACCAGTTAAAGGGGGACTTTGATTGGTGTATAAGCTACTGGCACAGAGACATTAAACAATCTAAAAGCGCATACTTTTTACTATTTGTTTTTTTTTTATATTTCCCAGTATCAAAATTTTGTCCTGTATTGAATATAAAATAGATATTTCTTCTTAAAAAAAAGATAAACTTACTTCCTCATCTCGTATATCTTTTAGTGTATATGACACAACAGTAATGCCCATGTTAACTAGGTCACTGCTTGCTACTTCAAAAACTTCTTTACTAAATTTTTTACGATCCTTGTAGATTTCCTACAACACAGAAGTTAAGTGGATTAAACAAGACTAATGTTTGGCCTTTCATACTACTCCACTAGAACCAATACAATAGTACGTTTGTTATACCTCTACAGTCATGCTTCCCATAATTGCTCGTTGATGACCTTCTAATGTAACAAGTGCAATGTTATGTATCTCTTCTTCAGATTTCCCAAGAAACTGTTCACATGCAGTGGAAAGCATTTCTTCATTCTGTCCTTGTATTTTAACCTTTGTGCACATAAACGAATATTTTTCAGTAAATTACTGTAACTTATTGTTACATGTACATTCATAGATATAAATTAATGGTACTTCCTGTAATATTACCTGGGCAATTCCTGTTACAGATATTGGTACTCCTTGACATGTGTATACAGTTGGACTTTCTACTTGTAAAGTCATAGTGTTTAACGAAATTCTGAAAGACATAAAATATTACACATATTACATTTTATAATAACATGATTATTTAATATAACTTATTGGTAACAAAATTTGTGAACATGCGTTTCAAATAATTTAACTTAAATCTTTGTATTGAGATAATACAATATAGTTTCTTTGTTATGTAAATGTAATAAAAAGATATTTTGATATAATTCAAAATTTTCATTGTAAAAGCATAATGATTCATTTACTTTTGGACCTGTTGTATAATTGGCCATACAAATACTCGGCCCCCAGGCACCAGAAGAGGTTTGCTGTAGCAGCATCCTTGAAAAAATATATGAAAAATAATTCCCAAATAAATGAGGAAAAATAAAAAAATAACAGCACAAAAAATGGACAAATGTTATAGAATTTATAGGTATATTATGCTACCTATGAAAACAGGTTTAATAAATGTGAGTCTGTAAACTTCTTGTTTATGTTTGTACTTTCTGGTTATAATACTGAAATGTGACAAAACTTTATTGTACATGAATGACACATGCATTCTTTTCTCAAGTTAAGCACTTAATAAATTTGAAACATTGTCTTCTGTCAAGCTTTTTAAAAACTTCTGGTATGTACAATAGGTCTTGACAGCCCATAATTGTTTATTTCTATGTTCCTTATCTGATATATTTACCTAACATTTTCCAAAGCCGACATGTATGTCAGCTGAAACTTGAAATCAGTTTATCTCTGAAACAAGAAGTTTACAGCTTCATCTTAATACTTTTTTTACATTTCTGGTGCAGAATATGCTTGTATAATTTTTGACACTTGTTTAATCATCCTATATAGTAATAGTTGAAAAGGGGAAAAACACAAAGTATAAATTGTTAGTAACATAATATGAAATTAATTATGTAAAATGGACGGTATGACGGTCAATGAATTTTTCCACTTTATTGCGGCCTGAATCTTATAAATCAATTAATTGACAGAGTACTCCTCCCATGTCAGTACGTTCAAAGTGGGTACGAGAGAAACAGACCCCGAGAGAGAGACTATTTACATAATTACCTGAAACAACAAGGGCCTCATTCGGGCCGCAAGTGACGAATCCGAAACTCATGGCCCAAGTGTAAAGAAAAACAGTAACACTGCAAGTTTCAGAAGATCGAGTTTGAAGCGTAATCTCACTACAGCCAATTGACGTCGCTACGATGTCGTCATTCTGCGAGATTCTATCACCACAGACGAGGTATAGAATAGACCACTCATCCAATGTATTTTTGTGTCACGGCTGGAGGATGCTAGGACCACAGACGAGATATGGAATAGACTAATCACCTTATGGGACTGCGTGTCACACAATCTGAAATACCGACGGCGCCAAAAACCAGTGGATTTTCAGCGCACTCTACGATTTAGAACGGTGACTTTAGGAATTACATCGGGCAAAAGAACAGAGGTTGGTTAGGTAGTAAATGCATCGAAAAATTACTGAATAGACCTATCACCTGTTGGGACTTCGTGTCACCATCGACAAACTACAGAATAGACCTATCATCTTATGGGACTTCGTGTCATATGTTCTGAAATACCGACTTCTCGAAAAACCACAGGTTTTCTTGCGCCCTCTGCGTCTAGGGGTGGTGATTTTGGGAATCAAATACATTTCGACCACCAAAGACGGTAACGTCATTAAGTTCGTACTTGACTCCTAAACAAGGAAAAGGATTTAACCCTGTATTATAATAAAATATATTCTAAATACTGAAATACATCTTATTGCATTGGTAACTTTAATGAAGCTGATGGAGTTGGGTAACTCTTTGACATTCATCGATCTAATAATTTACCTTTGAAGAATTATTGAATTTGTAATTAGTTAATTTATGTCTTTTTGCTTTTTTTACTTAAGCAAGTGTACAAAAAAAATTATAACGAAGTATATAAGAAATTATAACGAAAGAGATTAAAAGTTAGATACATATAATGTAACTACTTCTTGAATGCATAAATAGTAAAACGAAAACGATAGAGATCCAATGGCACTGTTTTCATTATTCCTAGATATAAGGAAACAGTTATCTTACTTTTTACAGCACAATTGAAAAGAAGAGGGAATGAAAGCAGGTGTAAAATGAACGTGAAACATAAAACATAAAATTCACGCCAAATTTAAATACAAGAAATCGGTATTTATTCTCTCGCAACACTCGCTACATTTTTGAGGCTTTTCCTCGTGAAAAATCCTCTTGCTAAGGGAATCTGGGACATACACGCTTGGCCCCTTCCTAATTTATGGCAGGGTCCCCGTCAAGTGGCACGCGACGCTCTGGCCCTTGCAGCTCATGTGTCCCAATTCTTGACTTCTCTGGCACAAGCGAGAAACGGCACAAGATCCTTTACGCGAAAATCATTCTGACAGAGACAACAAAGTTTGATACTTTGTCTCACTTTGTTTGTCGTTCTCCGGATTTTCACATGTTCGGCTCGCGTAAGAGCTATGCTCAAATGCCTGTATTGAAGATGAATTCGCTTTTATGCCACAGATTTTCCAAAATCAATAGAGAGATCCATGCTTGCCTGAAAGAGCATTCAGGACCGAGAATTTTCGGCCAACCGTGCTAGAGCAAGTTGTCATCCCTCTCTGGGAGGGAGAGAGATAGAGCACCGGCGAGATTTCAGTTGGCCGCTGCCAAACAGTTTTTCCGTTGACGCAAATGAGTCATCGTATAACGAAAAATAAAATTTTTCTATTTTTTATAATACATTAATGAAAATAGTACACATGAATAGGTGAGGTTTTTTCAATAAAAATGAATCCAAACACGATTTCATTCGGTTCATTTTTTATTAAAATTTTGCATAAGACAAGATTCGATAGTCGGAATGTCTCTGATAACAAATAGTCCGAATGTGATCGTGTTTGGACTCATTTTAATTGGGAAAACTTCATCTATCTATTAATAACATTCTCATGAATGTACAACCAGGTGTCCAGTTTAACGTGCGGTATATACCCCTAGGGTCTCACCACACGGCCCCCACGGGCGTGGGATTGAGATACGCTCAATCAGCGCATTCGAGTGCAGGATATGCACCCAAACTACCAATCCGCCCCCGGATGACAGTCCAGGAAACGACCTTTGGTCGAGGCAAGGCCTTTCTAAACCTCTACCAGCTCTGCAGGCTGGCACCCGAGCAGTTCCGCTGCTCACACGTCGAGCGGCCCGAGCCAGTCTACCCCGCGATATGGGGTCTCCACTGCCACCACGAATCCAACGCCAATGGTCGGTACGGCACGGGGCGGAAACCCCGTCCGCGGGCACACCGACCCCCGTGGTACCAGTTTTCGGACCTTAGGCCCAAGTACAACTGGTCGCACTCTCGCGGGCCACTTACCAAGGCTTCGCTGCCCGCTCGAGATGCTGTCACATCTCCAAACCGACACGGGTGGGTCAGTTTACCGGGATCCAGCTCGGATGGGGGGGTCTCATGAATGTACAATGCAAAACAAACAATTTTTATTTCCGTTAAAGGATGGCTCACTCTTCGAGAAATGTATCGTGTTTCTCAAACGCCGCCGCCAGCCACACAACTTTTCAGCCCGGCTCCCAAGGAGCAAGGGCGGATATCTAGTAAGGATGCGACCTATGCAGCCTGTCGTGCAAATAAGCGTAGCAGTCTACCAAGCTATTCTGTATACTATTTGCGTACGATGTACAGCACATTCATCTTGAGTAAACCATTTTCGATATATTTTCTCAACAACACGAGAAATAATTTAAAATACATACTTTGTCCAATATGAATGTTAAAAAGGAAAACCTTTTCTCGAAAAACGAAAATTATGTGGACTGGCGAGTATCCTAGGCGACCCTTTGCTCACGGGCGGTACAGAAGAAGGAGCCTCCCACCACTCGCCTAATTCACTCTCGTTTCCTGTTTTCGCACGCAAGGAACAAGAGCGAGTTAAGCGAGTGGTGGGAGGCTCTTTCTCCTGTACCGCTTCTGAGTAGAGGGCCGCCTAGTGTGCTCGCCAATGTACGGAACAGCACAACTGGACAGGACCCCTGTGGGCCTGCAACACAGATGTTATTTCCCTTTTGTCTAAGGACTCTGCTGCTCGGGCCTGAAATCTTCGGAAGAGGAAAGTTTTTCTCGAAACAAGAAAAAAATTTCCACTCCCGGTTCTGTCCGCTACACACTCCGTACCTTTCAGATGCAAATCGTTTTGATGCAGCACTTCAGCGCTGAACTACGAAATTCTAGCTACGTGTTTTTTAGAGCGACGTCAAGTCTCTGATGAACGTTTAATTTTTTTCATTAGTTTTTCTCCTTAAGCTAACTTTTTTTATGTTTTAATTATCTTTTCAACGTATGTCAACAAAAAACATTCATGTATTTTTTTAATGCCATTCGTACGGGACACAAAATGACTAGTCTCCAAATATACGTCAATATTCTCATATAAATTGAAAAATAAAGTATGTACATATTTAAGAATGTTAAGCGTTCATTTTAATTGTTAATTGTTAAATGTGAATAGTGATACCTGAGTTTCCATATTTAGAAGAGAGATAGGAATTGAGGAAATATTATATTGCAGTTTATTTGAAAACAGGCCCAAAATTTTATGAGCAAATATTGTAGAACGTTTATAAAACTGGCTTGAAAAATCCAACCTTACCATATGTTATGAAAGAATGAAAATCAGAAAGCATATTTCGACGATTAATACATAATTTTGAATGGTTTACATTTTAAAAAATATGGGGACTCCAATTTTGTTTATATAATATTTATAGAAATAAGTACAAATTGTTTTTCTACGGAAATGTATTAGTAAACGGAATTATGCAACATATTTTTGGAGGTTAGTCGTAATATTCAGATCGTTTTAGATTTTAAATGTTCCCCGTGATATTTAATTTTAATTCGTACCAGTCGTAGCGTTGTAATCTTATTTTGGACTGAATCGGTAACGTTGGGTGTGACACGAAAATGGTAAGAGGGCTCTAGAGCCCTAAATTCGTGTGACACAAAAATACATTGGATGATAGGTCTATTCTGTAGTTTGTCGATGTTACGACTAACCTCCAAAAGTATCTTGCATAATTCCGTTTACTAATACATTTCCGTAGAAAAACAATTTGTACTTATTTCCATAAATATTATATAAACAAAATTGAAGTCCCCATATTTTTTAAAACGTAAACTATTCAAAATAATGTATTAATCGTCGAAATATGCTTTCTGATTTTCATTCTTTCATAACATATGGTAAGATTGGATTTTTTAAGCCAGTTTTATAAACGTTCTACAATATTTGCTCATAAAATTTTGTGCCTGTTTTCAAACAAACTGCAATATAATATTTCCTCGATTCCTATTTCTCTTCTAAATATGGAAACTCAGGTATCACTATTCAAATTTAACAATTAACAATTAAAATGAACGCTTAACATTCTTAAATATGTACATAATTTATTTTTCAATTTATATGAGAATATTGACGTATATTTGGAGGCTAGTCATTTTGTGTCCCGTACGAATGGCATTAAAAAAATACGTGAATGTTTTTTGTTGACATACGTTGAAAAAATGATTAAAACATAAAAAAAGTTAGCTTAAGGAGAAAAACTAATGAAAAAAATTAAACGTTCATCAGAGACTTGACGTCGCTCTAAAAAACACGTAGCTAGAATTTCGTAGTTCAGCGCTGAAGTGCTGCATCAAAACGATTTGCATCTGAAAGGTACGGAGTGTGTAGCGGACAGAACCGGGAGTGGAAATTTTTTTCTTGTTTCGAGAAAAACTTTCCTCTTCCGAAGATTTCAGGCCCGAGCAGCAGAGTCCTTAGCAAAAAGGAAATAACATCTGTCTTGCAGGCCCACAGGGGTCCTGTCCAGTTGCGTTGTCGCGTATATTGGCAAGCACCCTAGGCGACCCTTTGCTCAGAAGCGGTACAGGAGAAAGAGCCTCCCTCCACTCGCCTAACTCTCTCTTGTTCCTTGCGTGCGAAAACAGGAAACGAGAGTGAATTAGGTTAGTGGTGGGAGGCTCTTTCTCCTGTACCGCCCGTGAGCAAAGGGTCGCCTAGGATACTCGCCAGTCCACATAATTTTCGCTTTTCGAGAAAAGGTTTTTCTTTTTAACATTCATATTGGACGAAGTATGTATTTTCAATTATTTCTCGTGTTGTTGAGAAAATATATGGAAAATGGTTTACTCAAGATGAATGTGCTGTACATCGTAAGCAAATGGTATACAGAGTAGCCTGGTAGACTGCTACGTTTATTTGCACGACAGGCTGCATAGGTCGCATCCCTACTAGATATCTGCCCTTGCTCCTTCGGAGCCGGGCTGAAAAGTTGTGCAGCTTGCGGCGGCGTTTGAGAAACATGATACATTTCTCGAAGAGTGAGCCATCCTTTAACGGAAATAAAAAATGGTTTGTTTTGCATTGTACATTCATGAGAATGTTATTAATAGATAGATGAAGTTTCCCGAATTAAAATGAGTCCAAACACGATCTCATTCGGACTATTTGTTATCAGAGACATTCCGACTATCGAATCTTGTCTTATGCAAAATTTTAATAAAAAATGAACCGAATGAAATCGTGTTCGGATTCATTTTTGTTGAAAAAACCTCACCTATTCATGTGTACTATTTTCATCAATGTATTATAAAAAATAGAAAAATTTTATTTTTCGTTATACGATGATTCATTTGCGTCAACGGAAAAACTGTTTGGCAGCGGCCGACTGAAACGTCGGTGGTGCTCTATCTCTCTCCCTCCCAGAGAGGAATGACAACTTGCTCTAGCACGGTTGACCGAAAATTCTCGGTCCTGAATGCTCTTTCAGGCAAGCATGGAACTCTCTATTGGTTTTGGAAAATCTGTTGCACAAAAGCGAATTCTGCTTCAGTACAGACATTTGAGCATAGCTCTTACGCGAGTCGAACATGTGAAAATCGGGCGCATGATAAACAAAGTGAGACAAAGTATCAGACTTTGTTGTCTCTGTCAGAATGATTTTCGCGTAAAGGATCTCGTGCCGTTTCTCGCTTGTGCCAGAGAAGTCAAGAATTGGGATACACGAGATGCAAGGGCCAGAGCGTCGCGTGCCACTTGACGGGGACCCTGCCATAAATTAAGAAGGGGCCAAGCGTGTATGTCTCAGATTCCCTTAGCAAGAGGATTTTTCACGAGGAAAAGCCTAAAAAATGTAACGAGTGTTGCGAGAGAATAAATACCGATTTCTTGTATTTGAATTTGGCGTGAATTATATGTTTTACGTTTCACGTTCATTTTACACCTGTTTTCATTCCCTCTTTTTTTCAATTGTTCTGTAAAAAGTAAGATAACTGTTTTCTTATATCTAGGAATAATGAAAACAGTGCCATTGGATTTCTATAGTTTTCATTTGACTATTTATGCACTCGAGAAGTACATTATATGTATCTAACTTTTAATCTCTTTCGTTATAATTTCTTGTATACTTCGTTATAATTTTTTTTGTACACGTGCTTAAGTAAGAAAAGGAAAAGACATAAATTAACAAATTACAAATTCAATAATTCTTAAAAGGTAAATTATTAGATCGATGAATGTCAAAGAGTTCCCCAACTCTTTCAGCTTCATTAAAGTTACCAACGCAATAAGATGTATTTCAGGATTTAGAATATATTTTATTATAATACAGGGTTAAATCCTTTTCCTTGTTTAGGAGTCAAGTACGAATTTAATGACGTTACCGTCTTTGGTGGTCGGAATGTATTTGATTCCCAAAATCACCACCCCTAGACGCAGAGGGCGCAAGAAAACCTGTGATTTTTCGAGAAGTCGGTATTTCAGAACATGTGACACGAAGTCCCATAAGATGATAGGTCTATTCTGTAGTTTGTCGATGACTACATTCTTGCGAGAATTTATGAAGAAGCACACACCTTTCGTTGATGGCATTAAACCTGCCTACTTGAAAAAATCCACAAGGGCATATCAAAACCCGCCTCACAGGATTCTCAAGCAGAGAGGGTGAATGCAATTTCTTATTGACGATTTTGTCTAAACAAATCACCCACACGCGCTTACACACGCACCGCGATTGTCCCGTCCGCGAGTGTCCATGTGTAAATGCACCGCGATTGTCCCGTCCGCGAGTGTCCACAATGTTCATGCACACACAATGTTACTTCAGGAGATGCTCAATATGGCCACCATTCTCCCGAATGCAGACTTCAATTCTTCTTTGTAAATTCCGTCGAACGTCCTTGAAGTCTGCCATAACATTTTGTACAATGCCCGAAGAAAATTCAATACGCTCTTGAAGCTGTTGTTGCGTATTGACGGGCGTTGAATACACTAATTGCTTCATGTGTCCACAGAAATAAAAATCAAGAGGATTTAAATCTGGGGACCGAGTAGGCCACGGGACGGGTCCTCCTCGTCCGATCCATCTGTGGCCAAAGTGCGCATTCAAATGATCTCGTACTAGAAGGGTGGAGTGTGGTGGTGCACCATCTTGCATCAACCACATGCTTCTTCGTACTTGCAGTGGAACGTCTTCTAATAATGGAGGTAGCTGCAGTTGGAGAAAGCTGAGGTATCCTTGTCCGGTCAATCGAGGGGGTAGAATTATGGGACCAATAATTTTGTCTCCAAGAATTCCTGCCCAAACGTTGACCGAAAACTGACGCTGCGAATGTATTTGCAGCAGCGCGTGTGGGTTTTCTTCAGCCCAGATGTGAGCGTTGTGGCCGTTGACCACCCCACGTTTGTTGAACGCCGCTTCGCCCGTGAACAATATTCTCGATGTAAAGTGTTCATCGTTTCTTATTTCTTCTCTCATCCACGAACATAAATTGAAGCGACGGACAAAATCGCCCTCTTCCAGTTCATGCACCTGCTGGTAATGGTAGGGGTGCAATTCCTTATCCTTCAGTATTCTCCAAACCGTGCTGTTGCTCACTCCTTCCACTGTCGCAATCGTACGTGTGCTGGTCGAAGGGTCTTCTTCAATACGCTGCATCACCCTCTCTTCAAGGTCCGGATCACGCTGGTCATATCCTCCGGATTTTGTACCCACAAACGAGCCTGTATCACGTAATCTTTGATACAGCCTCGTAAATACTCTTGCACTTGGTACATTTCTCCTTGGAAATTTATCGCTGTAAATGCGGCATGCTTCGTTTGCTTGACCCTTCGCTTCACCGTAGCACATAATCATGTCTGCCTGTTCTGCAAATGAATAGTGTCGTTCCGCCATCGTCTATTTCGTTGTCTTCTCTCTTCAGACACCGCACTTCACACACCGCACACAGAAAAAAAAATTAAAAAATACTAAATCTAAAGAATTAAAGACAGACTGCTTTCTACGTTTTAAATATTTTGCGCCGATCACAGTCTGCTTTCTTGTTGGCGATAGCTACCAAACTGAGGAGACGTTGGACGAATTCTATTCGAAAGACTGAAAACTGTATCGATACTTCGTTGTTAATCGGTGCGTCCTTGTTTATCCCTCGCACGTGTATGTGCGGGTCGCTCGAGATCCGAGAGGTTGCATCTTGATCCCGCGAGTCGAATACTTTGTAGTATCGCGACTAGTGCCGTTGGACGGATCGCTTTAAAGGGTATAGCCGAATAAGAGCTTTCATTTCTTTCCAACGATGCAACATCCCTTCAAACTTCGGGATAGAAAGAACTGTTCGTGTCTGATATTGTGCGGTGTATTTTATAAAAAAATATAAAATCAGGATCTCTGGACAATTAAAGAATTACGAACGTAAAGAATTCTTAACAGTAATGCCAAAGTTTCTACTGTCGTAACAGTTCGCCGTTAAGCAGCGACAATGTATTGTATGTGTGGTCAGTAATTTGAAGTGATCGACATTTATTTTGCGGAACCATTTCGGTCGAGAAGGCAGAGTCTGCAGCTGACCTCGTGTCATCGTTCGACGTCAACGGCCTTAGTTACGTAAATTTCATTTGCTGCAGACTCTAGTTTACACTCTTTAATTTACGTATACTTGAAAATTTAATAACAATTCCGTTCGTTCCTAATTCGTAGAATGTAGAATTAACACTCGCGGATTGGACAATTATGGTGCGTGAAAGTCATATGGACACATGCGAGTAAAATAATCGCGTGTGTATTTGTGTGTGAAGTGCGCAGTTCTACGCGTCGGAAAAATCACTTTTTACAGAGATGATAGAATGATGAGCATGCTATTGACAAATTTTCCTTACGGACAAGACGTTGGTTAAATTTCACGCGAAAGACTGAAAAATTTTACGCAAATGTGTCAGTGTAGAACATGTGTGCGTTCCTGCAGAGTTGGGCATTATTGGAATTATTTCGAATAAATATTTGCCTCAAATAATTATCTGAATAATTTATTCGAATACCGATTGCAAATGTATTCTAATAATCTATTCGAATAACGGTTGATAAATTATTCGAATAATAATACGAATAATTGTTGATTGTTTTAAAACGAAAGGAAAAATAAATCAATTTTTATTAGAATAAATTCTTCTACAAATAAGTTCCTATTCGAATAAATTCTTCTACGAATAAATTCTTATTTGGATAAATTATTGTTCGAATAAATTCTGATTCGTTAGTGACGAATAAAATTAATTTGTTACTCTTATTCATTATCTGTTATCTGAATAAAATTTTGCCCAACGCTGCATTCCTGCCTCGCGTGCAAATATCGACGCTTTTCTGTGTACATGCTAGTGCCTTTACATTGTCGCATCTCTCGGTCGTTGACCTCGGCCTCTCGAACAGCTGTAATCGGCAGGGAATATTTCTCGCGTAGAAAGCAGTCTCTTTTTCAATTTAATTTTACTTTCAGTGTTAGGCTTAGTTTTAGCTTTTTAGATTTTTTTCGTTTGTAGTATTTTTCTCCGTGTGAGTAATTTCGCATTCGTGGGTAAAGTAATTGCGGTGCGTGTGAGTGAATAAATGGACACTCGCGGACGGGACAATGGCGGTGCGTGTGTGTTCTAGGATGGAGAATATTGTGCATGTCTGTCTGTGAACATTTCTTTGTGGACACTCGCGGACGGGACAATCGCAGTGCATTTACACATGGACACTCGCGGACGGGACAATCGCGGTGCGGTTAGTGAATAA
Organism: Macropis europaea; assembly: GCA_916610135.2. Classification (NCBI taxonomy): domain Eukaryota; kingdom Metazoa; phylum Arthropoda; class Insecta; order Hymenoptera; family Melittidae; genus Macropis; species Macropis europaea. Next base: position 24,962,559 of record OU744345.1, read on the forward strand.
ATGGACACTCGCGGACGGGACAATCGCGGCGCGTGTACACATGGACACTCGCGGACAGGACAATCGCGGTGCGTGTGTAAGCGCGTGTGGGTGATTTTTTTGGACAAAATCGTCAATAAGAAATTGCATTTCTCAAGGCGAGTTTTGATATGCCCTTGTGGATTTTTTCAAGTAGGCAGGTTTAATGCCGCCAACGAAAGGTGTGTGTTTCTTCATAAATTGTCGCAAGATTGTAGTGTCTTATTGCATCGTATGGTATGTCATAGTTTCTGTTACATCGGTAAGCGAGCACTCTGTACGGAGAACTTGGCGCGCGATGCCAGACACTGCGCGTGTATGGAGTGCTGCTGATGGACAGGCGTTTTTGGCCCGTTTTTTGCACATCGATAACTCAAAAATGAAGCCTCGGACGCGATTTTTTTATTCTTGATTTTCGTCTTATTTTGGCTTGTAGAAGCACCCATTAAAATTTTTGACGAGGGTGGTGAAACACCCTGTATAAATACTACAAACATAAAATAAAATTACCCGAGATAAATATCACGAAACAACAAGAAAATTCATGTGCTATTATTGAGTTGAAAAACGAAGTGGTGGCAGACGTAGGCACTGCGCGTATACAGCTGAACCAACCAATACACGAGGCCGAATTTCCACTCAGCGTTCACTCCAGGAAAACAACTCTGATTGGATATCGAGTTTCGCCACTACGCGTCAGAACCGCCAAGCTCCCATATAAATATGACACAACATAATGTCCACAGCCAGTCTTCCGCCGGCTGCCTCGTGATCCTGATCCTCCTCTTCCTTCTCCTGATTCACCACCTCATTTTCCTGATCCTCGCCATCTTCCTCTTCCTTTACCTGATTATCCTGCACCTACTCTCGGTACCTCTTCCCGAACCGTATCCTCATCCTTACCCATATACTCCCAATTCGTATCCCCATCCTTACCCTTATTCTCCCGATCCGTATCCCCCTCCATACCCATATATTGCCGATTACTATTCTCGTCCTCCCGATCCTCGTCCTTATCCTTCCGGTCCCCATCCTTGCCCTTATACTCCCGATCGCCATTCTTATCCTGATCCTCCCGATCCTCATCCTTATCCTTGTCATCATCCTGACGATCATCATCCGTATCCTCCAGATACTTATCGTCATCCTTATACTCTTCTCTCCCTCATCCCAGCAACACTCTCTCGCCGCCACCCTCCGTACTCTTTAAATCTCCTCTGCCAGCAGGGTCTTCGCAGTCTCTTGGAATCCTCCGTGTCTCTGTTGCTCACAATCAGATTTCGATCTTTATCGATCTCTACCGGTCTCTAACGTTCCCTATCGTTCCCTATCGTACCTACGTTCGCTATCGTTCGCCGTCGTTCCCTATCGGTCTCTACTGATCTTTATCGCTCTCATTTCGACTCCTCTTGATCCTTGTCGATGTCTATCGTACATGTTTCGGTATCTATCGTTCCCAAACCGTTTATATCGCTGAAATTTTGGTCTCTACAGCGAATATTTCGAACTCTATTGGTCTGTGTCGTTAATATTTTCGCCTATATCTGCATTTATCGGTCTCTGCCACTAATCTTTCGGTCTCTATCCTTCTGTACAGTACTCTGCCGATCTGTAGCGGCATCTATGGCACATATTTCGGTTTCTATTGTTCCCAAATAGTTTCTATCGCTTAAATTCCGATCTCTATTCATCCTTATCAATATTATTGTGGCCTCCATCGTTCCATGTTTTCCTCTAACGGCCTCTATCGACCCCAATTGCTAATATTTTGGTCTCCACGCCCCTCTATCGATATCCATTGGGATCAGGTACTTCCAAAAGTGACTCTGTTCTATCTGGTGCTCCGAAAACTCTCGTATTCAAAAATCAGGTACTGCAAAACGTGCCTTTTGTCATTCAGGTACTCCGTAAATCGATATATCTGAAAATCAGGTACTTAAAAGGTGACTCTTTTCTATCAGGGACTACAAAAATTCACATATTTAGAAATCTCTGTCGTAAATGAATTTTCCGAAGTAACTGAGTCACAGACATTTTATTTATTGAAGTACCTGATTGAAAAAAGACAGACTTTTGAAGTACCTGATTTTTAAATATTCCAATTTTCAGAGTACCTGATTGAAAAAACAGGTTTTTAAGTACCTGATTTTCAAATATATCAAATTTCGGAGCACGTTATTAAAAAAAATCACTTTTGGAAGTACCTGATTTTTAGGTGTGCCAATTTTCGGAGTACCTGAATGAAAACATTCATCTTTGGAGGTACCTGATTTTAGAATACTTTAGTTTGCGAAGTACCTGAATGATAAAATTCATTTTTGGAAGTACCTGATTTAAAAAAAAACACTTTTTGGAGTACCTGAATGGAAAAAGTCTTCTGGAAGTACCTGATTTTTAAATATATCAGGTTTCGGAGTACCAAATTGAAAAAAGTCACTCTGGAAATACCTGATTTTTAAAAGTACCCATTTTGGGAGTACTTGAATGAAAAATGTTACTTTTGGAAGTACCTGATTTTTAAAAATATCGGTTTTCGTAGTACCTGATTGAAAAAAGTCACTTTCGAAAGTACCTGATTACGGTGGATATCGATAGAGGTGCGTAGAGGCCGAATAGAGGCCGTTAGAGGAAAACATGGAACGATGGAGGCCACAATAATATTGATAAGGATGAATAGCGACCGGAATTTAAGCGACAGAATCTGTTTGGGAACGATAGGCACCGAAATATGTGGCATAGATACCGCTAGACATCGACAGATTACTGTACAGACCAATGGAGACTGGAATATTAGCGATAGAGACCGAAATTTGAGCGACAGAAATTGTTTGGGAACGATAGAAACCGACATATGTGCCATAGACGCCGCTAGAGATCGACAGAGAACGGTACAGAAGGATAGAGGCCAAAATATTAGCGGTAGTGACCGATAAATGTTGATATAGACGAAAATATTAACGACACAAAACAATAGAGTTCGAAATATTAGTTATAGAGACTAAAATTTCAGCAATAAGAACTGTTTGGGAACGATAAATACCGAAACGTGTGCGATAGACACCAACAGTGATCGAAAGGAGTCGAAGTATAAGCGATAGAAATCGGTAGAGACCGATAGGGAACGACGGCGAACGATAGCGAACGCAGAGTACGATAGGGAAGGATAGGGAACGATAGGAAGCGATAGGGATCGTTAAGAACTGAACTATTAACGATGGAGACCGACAGTGGTCGAAATATAAGCGACGCAGAACGATACAGACCAATAGGGATAGAAATAGGAGCGATAGACACCGCTAGAGATCGATAAAGATCAAAGTCTGATTGTGAGCGACAGAGAAACCGAGGATTCCAAGAGACCGCGAAGCCCCTGCTCGCAGAGGAGACTTAAAGAGTACGGAGGGTGGCGGCGAGAGAGTGTTGCTGGGATGAGGGAGAGAAGAGTATAAGGATGACGATAAGTATCTGGAGGATACGGATGATGATCGTCAGGATGATGACAAGGATAAGGATGAGGATCGGGAGGATCAGGATAAGAATGGCGATCGGGAGTATAAGGGCAAGGATGGGGACCGGAAGGATAAGGACGAGGATCGGGAGGACGAGAATAGTAATCGGCAATATATGGGTATGGAGGGGGATACGGATCGGGAGAATAAGGGTAAGGATGGGGATACGAATTGGGAGTATATGGGTAAGGATGAGGATACGGTTCGGGAAGAGGTACTGGAGAGTAGGTGCAGGATAATCAGGTAAAGGAAGAGGAAGATGGCGAGGATCAGGAAAATGAGGTGGTGAATCAGGAGAAGGAAGAGGAGGATCAGGATCACGAGGCAGCCGGCGGAAGACTGGCTGTGGACATTATGTTGTGTCATATTTATATGGGAGCTTGGCGGTTCTGACGCGTAGTGGCGAAACTCGATATCCAATCAGAGTTGTTTTCCTGGAGTGAACGCTGAGTGGAAATTCGGCCTCGTGTATTGGTTGGTTCAGCTGTATACGCGCAGTGCCTACGTCTGCCACCACTTCGTTTTTCAACTCACCAATAGCACGTGAGTTTTCTTGTTGTTTCGTAATTTATCTATCTCGTGTGGAGTGTAGGAGAAATGATGAGAGTAGGTGGCCAGAATTGTTCCTTTTTGTTTTATTGTTCCTTCGGAGGTACAGTTATAATTATTCGCTGTTTTGTTGGTCGGCCGCTTACATACAGTTTTCCGATTGCACGGCCGACGATTTTCTAAAATCTTATTGTTTCGAGGTTACTGATTAAATCTTATTGGTTCGGAACTACGAACACTTTTTGTACCGGAGTTGCTCGCGGTCCCGCGAGCCGAGACGAAACAAAAGACGATGCACCGAGCAACGCAAGCCGTTTCGGCGCGTTTGTCGGTCTATAGGATTTATTTTATGGTTCGTAGTATTAATATACTTGTATGTGTATTGTTAATTTAATTATAAGTACCATATTAACTCGAATATAAGATGCTATTATTATAATTTTCATACGGCAGACCAGAATCTACTATTATTAATAAAATATATTACTATTACTTGTTTGAAATCGTTTTGAATAAACGATTAAATTAACCGAATTTTCATATCAATCATATTATTTCCTTCTTAGAAACATGGAACAAACATGTGAGCACAAAGATTTAAATAGAAAAGCTGTGCATTGGACACGAAATTTAAGTAAGCACATGCTACTGTTTGTCTGCTTTGTTTTTTAAATGCCATGTCTCAAACTTAAATAAGAAAAAATCTTTCAAAATGAGAACTAACTTGAGAAGAAATCATTCAGTACTACAAAATATTTTGATGCATCGTGAAAACAATAAAGAATTCAAACCTGTTTGGATTTTGATATCAAAATTTGTCCTATAGTGGAATCACATCGTGAAATAAATGTCTGATGACATTAAAGTTTCATGCGAGACACGAAATTTCTGTTTTATCGTGGATCTCCGCCATAATGGTATTAATGTTTACCTGTTCCAGTAGCTACTTGTACGAGTAACTGGTCCAAGCGAGTCCACCTATTACTTACTGGGACAATTTACTTAGGCGTTTACATTGATAAATAACTTGTACCAGTAAATCGTAAGTGGACTTGCCGGGCTAGCTACTTGTACCAGTAACTGGTCCAAGGTAAATCCCCGATGCAGCTCTCCACAATTCTTAAGTTTTTGACGAAACGAAAAGAGACACGCCATTCTAACGAAAACCAGCGTGTTTGGCATGAAATTCCGCTTGAGCTGGGTTCCTCTCATCAATTTCGAATCCCTGGACTCTAGCTAGAAATTCTCAATCGATATATCTCGATTGGCTGGCCAGACTGGTGTGACGCAGCCCTCCATAATTCTTGAGTTTTTGGCGAAATGAAAAGAGACACAGTGGATAGGATTCACCCGATGGCTATACATGAGAAATGTGTTTGAGGCTCTAGACTGCGGTTAGCCGCCACGTGACCACTATTACCCATCACTGTGGACAATAGCGGTGTAGCGGCACTTCCCGACCTCGCCAACAGAGGGATTCAGCAGCGCACAGACTTTCCCGCAAGTCCACGACCATCCTGCGCTCTATATATATACTCCTACGACCTTACCTTCACTATCCCGCGTCTAAGGCACGGGCCTGCTAGGTAGCCTTACTGACGAGTCCACTAGCAGGCCCCGGACGAAACGCTCTACCTCTATCCTTTTTCCTTTCCTTTCTTTTCTGGAAATCCCTGCACAGCACCAACCGCTACAGCGGTTATAAGCATTTTTTGTATAATTGCAAGTTTTACCCCAAATATTAATATCAAAGTGATAATTTTGTTATTCAGTTAATAGTTAATAGTTGAAGTTTGTAAACAGAAACTTGCAATAAATATTTCATCCCATACTTGCTTTTATTACAATTGTTGCTGAAGTGACCGCCATCACCCCCTTTTACCCCCTTTTTTTTTCGTGGAGGAACCCTTCAAAAGGCAACCCGGACGGGGGGGGGGGGGGGGGGGGGGTCCCCGGGTAGTGTGGGATTTTTACCCACTAACACCTCCACGGTGACCTATTCTCTAGCGTGTAAGGGAGGGCTCCGGGAACCCCATAAGGACACGTCTTGGAGCCCTCCCAACGCCGAGGCGCGAAGGCGCTCCATCCTCGGGGGTCAAACGGACCCCCTTCATACCTCCAGGCGACGTTGCGATGGTCACCCAGCAACGCCGCCTCCGCCTCGGGATCGCTGACATCGGCGGATGGGCCCCCACCCTGTTCCGCCTGCGATTCCGTGCGATCGTGGCGAGGAACACAATATTTCGCGCCACGATCGCTCTAACGTCGGTAACGGCCGACCGATCGGCATCGTCCGGGGGGGAGGGATAAAGTCTCCCCCCAAAAACGCCGCCCCTTCTTCCTCTAATCGGGAGGATGGCAACGGGGCCTCACACCGCCCACCCCCTTTTACCCTACTTCAGAAATTCCGAATTCCTAAATTTTGTTTAAATTTCCAAAATGTGAGAAACCAATATTCCAGTTTTGAATATCGATTACTTTCGGATCTAAACATATAATTCAGCACAATAAACACAGAAATAGAAGTTTAGTTTTCAATTTTTTAAGAAGGAGAAGGATCGTACATCAGGTGTAGCTTATAATTTTCAACTTTGTACTTTAATGAAATGGTTCAGTTTTTATAAAATTTGATGTTTTTCAACCTTTTACAGTAAAAAGTAAATATCCATGTAAAATTCCTTTCTATGACACTTACAGGCTTACTCAGTATTAAAAAATATATAATATTGAAAACACACTACGAAGTAACATTTAATAAACATTTAACAACTCTCATTCACCCATCCCAAACAGCCAGTCACTAGCGATACAACAAAGTACAACATAGTGGACGCGGAGAGCGTTCAAAAAATCTCATAATCGTTTGTAGAACTTTTGGCAATCATTCTTTTAAGTGTATAATCAGTCTGTTTTATCTAAAATTCTTTTTCGCTTCCCTACGAGACAATTGTTTAAATTGTCCTTTAACTAACTCCCATTGGGTTAATTTATCCGTGCTGACTCCAAATTCTTTGCAAGTTTCTTCGAAAGCTTTTACGCAAAGAGGCAAGTAGGAATGATCCACGGTCGGCAGTAGATGATGAAGGCCATGAAGACCAAAGTTGGTCAACACCAGGAAGTCTGAATCGTCAATGACCTTCCTTTCCCTTACAGCGTCTAGTTCCAGTAGACCCCAGTCAAAGTCATCCCTAAACGGTAGTTTTCTCCTTAATATTTTCCTTATCATCTTTTGTTTATTTATACGTTATATTACATAGAACGTTAGACAAGGTATTCAGGATATAAGGCAGACAATACTCAACAAACCAAATAAGAAATGTCTAATAAACGCAAGTGTAACTCTGCCCTCCTTAGCTCAATTGTCCTAACTAACATTTCGAAACATACGAGAAAAATGTGGTTTTATCATTAAAAACCATACGAAAAGTAATTAGGATAAATAAATGAGACTGCTTCTAAACCCCTACAAAGCACGTAGAACATTCTAACTTTGCTTACAAGCGAAAAAACATATCAAACTCCAAATATTTCAAAATGTCTTGAATAATGTCAAAATGGTAGATAGGACGTTGTAACTAAGGAGGGCAGAATTGCACAAGAGTTACAGTGAGTGTAACTAAACGGAAACAAACCTATAAATATCGCCGTCGTGGAATATATCAGGATGATGATGAGCTGCGTTGAAACCAATCAGGCCAAAGGCAAAGCTTGCTGACGTGATTACTAACAACCAAATCTTCAATGCAGTCCAAATACTCGGTGCAGCAAATGACATCAGCAACGGAAGGGTGAACGGTATCACGTCACGAAATTCAAGCTTTCGGTACTCGAAGAATACGGAGTAGTACCTAAAACGAAACGAAATAATAGTTCCACGAAATTTCATTGCAGAAATGTATAAAATTTGTTAACCCTTTGACTGCGAGCTACTTGGAAGCGAAGAGAACGCTGTTTTCACAATCATTTTACAGAAAAAGTCTTTCGGTTTAAGTAATTCAAGTCAAATACTCTTTATCAGAATATCAATATTCATGCAAAAGTTAAACCAATTAGTTGTACAAATTATGATTACATAATAATTGAAATGAATGAAATAATACATAGAATTTGTGGTACAATTTCCAATGTGACTGAAAGATTCAAATTATTCAGATAACTGAAACAATTTAAAATATTCGAAGCGTTCTAAAATTCAAATAATTTGTATTACCTACCCACAATTCTCACAATTAAAAAATTCAAATAATTCATTTAGTTCCTGATTATTAAACTGCATAGCTGTCACCTATTATCTCTTTAACAAACGCAACTTCCTATATAAACGTATCATTGTATCTGTCCTTTGCTAGAAAAAGGGACAAGGTCCAATTTGCAATTTTTTTGGGAAAAGGTGCACGTTGGGTCTTTTTATTGTAATACACATAACTAAATAGACTGCGGATGTTTATACAAATTTACACATTTAGAGTTCAATATTTTTTCTGTTAATGTAGTTGATGAAACGAAATATTGAGTAAACTGCATTATGTTTCGTAAATGTTCCAAAGATATGCTTTTTGTTTTCCTTGCGTTACTAAATGTGCATTTTTTAAGTGTTTCGATATGTTAAATTGCATAAACATGTGCAGTCTACACATAACACATTGGCCTCTTGAGAATGTATCTAACTTTGCTTGTAACAGTGAAAGGATAGTGGCCCTTTTTTCTATAATAACGTTCACAGTTTTTATGTGAATGGTGCATAAAACCCAAATGCAATAATTTTGGACATTGACCATTTTTTTACCAAAGTACAGGTGTAAACCTTTTAATTCCTTGACCGATGAACAACAGGAACCACAAGATGGGACTGAACAGCTGAGCAGCTAGACAGTGAAGCCGGGACTTGTTTTTGTCTGGAAGCCATGACACGAACGGCTCCGCGGAATACATCTCGTAGTCCCAAATTGTATTCGGATAAATATGATGGCTCATCACGTGAGTTATCCGCCAATCTTTCGACGACATGACGCTCAGATCGAAATAATACATCCGGAAATTATCTCGCATGTGAAAATAATTGTGTGCAATGATGGCTGTCCATGCGAGAAAGAGTCCTGTAAATTGAAACGCTTCATTTTATTTGCAATCGCTGAGATATTTCGATGTAATCAATGCGACACTGATCAATGATAAATTTCATGTAAATAACATGAGTATCTATCAATCAACTTTATTTCTCGAGAATTTGAAACATTTAAAGCAGTGATGACGACGAGAGCTCCGGCGTTCCCCCACTCTGGGTCTATTCCCCTTGATTCTGGGCCATCGTCGTCACAGATCACAGTCTATATGAGGGGAATGGACTTAGAGTGGGGGAAGGCCGGAGCTCTCGTGGCCATCACTGATCTAAAGACTGAAGTTTGAGTTTTAGACGTTACGAACTCGAAGCTTTTGGGTGCTTCGAATTCAAAGCCTAGTAAATCTGAACATTTCAAACGCTTTTACCAATATTGTAATTCGTTATAGCAGATACCAACCGGCAGCTACGATGATTATGTATGATTGCGTAGAAGCAGCAGAAAGGCAGAGTACGATGGCGGTTGTTACAAGAAAGTCGGCGAAGAGATTCGTTTTCCGGGATGGTCGATGAAAGTCAACATCCTTCAGAGCCTCCAGTGCTCTTCTTTTAAACGTACGGAAAAATCCATTTGGTTTGAGGGTCAGTGGCGCCGACCGCGGCTCCGTTGCCTCTTTTATGAAATATTTTGGCAAAATGTTCGCTGCTTTGTCCGTCAAGTGATGCGACTGCAAAATAAAAATCACTATTTATTTAAAAAAATTTACGTAATCTATAAGCGCCTGCGTACATTTATCCACATCTATCAATCGCTGAAACGATTGTAAATATGAACAAAAATAAAATCCATGCATTTCAGTATCAGGGTGGTGCCTATAAAATGGCCGAATTGGTGGGTATAGAGATTCGTCACAATTTGATAACATTGAAGTGCTACTGAATATCATTCAGAATGTGTCAACTAGAAGCTACTGCCTGAAAATGACTGCATGCACGTTTTGTCGATAATTTTAATATAAAATAGTGGATTGCTAAGTAAAGCAAATGATGGATCATAGTCAAATTCAAGTATTTTCCTTTACTCTAATAGCAACACAGCATCTCACAGTGACGCACTACTGGTAAATAAACAAGACAAAGTTTTATTTAAAAATTTAAATCTGAAGATATGATCGTCTGCTAATGTAAGTCGCGTGATCAATTAACGGAAACAATAGATAATGATCGGTTAAGGAGTCTAAACGACTCTGATACACACCAGACTGTTCCAGATATCGCGTGTAAATTAGATATGCATCACTCGACAATTCCTTGACACCTACAGGCCATCATAAACAGCTGGAACTCATATCGCATAAACAACAGTCTAGACACTTTATCAATTACAGTCTGTAACACAAGAGCGTGTAAGAAAATGCGATGTCCAGGTCATCTGGAAAACGACGCCTGCTGTCGCCATTGGGGATGCCGTGCGTGAGCCCTCAATAGATATAATGTTCCCCGGTTGGCTGAAAGAGCATTCGAGTCCAAGAACTTTCAGCCAACCAAGGTAGGGTAAGTTGTCATCGCATTCTCGAGTACAATATTTACGAGCGTAGCTCAAGAAGATGATGACAATTTGCCCTATCTTCGTTGGCTGGAAGTTTCTGGTCCCGAATACTCTCTCAGCCAACCACGGAACACTGTACGTCGCAGGCCAACGATTTTGGGCAGCGATGGACCCAGAGACTCTGGCGTCATACATGCCATCAATTAAAAAGACTCTCAAGTAGCTTTTCTAAATGTAACGCTTAAAGAACGTTTTTTTTAACGAAGTGGGGCAGTCCTGGACTACCCTCGAGCAGCGACAGAACGCCTTTTCGTTACATTCTTCGAATATCTGTATAATGCGGACTGTTCCTTTTATAAAATATATTTCTCTTTCTAAATTTAATCTTACAATAATTGAAAACTATGTAATTTTGTACATTAGCTTGTTTCTTTCTTTTTTGTAGATATGCCGTGAACGCTCTTATGTTACAAAGTGCATAATATGAAACACGCCCACTTTATTCTCCAGTCCTTTTACAAACTACTATTTTTTTAAACATCTAGGAGATCATTTCTTAGCAAGAAAAAATCTGACTATAATACAACAATATGGAACACCTTTTAAAAATTTCATTAATAAATCGGCCTTTTCATCTGCAGCAACTGAATCATTTTAATTCAAGTTGAAATTACCTCAAAAATTTCGGTGACATCGGTACCCTTTGTTAACCGAATCCATTCTGCTCCGCCTGGATGAACCTTTGCAAATTTTTCCAAATCATATAAATTGTTATTTATTCTCCAAAGACCTTCTGCGCCATCAATTTTTCTTCTTCCCTCCAAATATGCGTATGGAGTCTTGAGGCCCGCGACGCGCTCTGGAAATGGTAGCATACCCGGTATCGAACTTTCTATTCTTGCCATGGTGTCTTCTTGTTTCTGTTGAATAACGAAAAGTTGCAAATGAATAATACAAAATTTTCAATAATCACGTCCGAAATTTCGATACGTTTCGAGATTAATCAATGCGTACAATTATATACTGTTACAAGGAGAAGTTACGATCTGGACGAACGGTTTCTTAAGAGGGCAAAAGGTATTAAATAAACTGACATTTTTTTTCTGATTGTTTATGAAAGCCTCATCCCTTAGAAGCATTTTAAAAAAAATTGATTGAAAAATTCGCAAAACTACGGAAGTTACAGCTCGAAAAGTATCGGCGGGCCTAATGCAGGTAAACGCGTTAAAGTAAACTTTAAAATTCAACTGTTTAACTGTGACATACCATAAGATAACATTATAGGAGGATGTTGAATTCGTCCTTTTTTATCAGACTGGATATTAACAAAGAAGTATACCCGTCTATTGAAAAGAAACAAGTTGACCTTGAAATAACCTTTACAAACAACAAAAAATTTAGTTTTTATACCATCCAATTCTATATGAAAAATTAAAAAAGTTATCTTATATCATTGTTCGAAAAAATACTTTAGACAATGTTTCAAACCACATTTACCTTAGACACCCTCCCACATGTAAACTTCAAAGATCAATTGTCTGACCTTTAGTTATCTCAAGGTCGCATAATAAGGAGTCGTAGAATTCGTCACTTTTTATTCAATAAGGTGTTAATAGAAGAATATCTCATTCCATAAAAAATATAAATTAACCTTGAAATAACATTTCGAAAATAATATAAGGAATTCAATTTGTGTACCTTCAAATTCTATACCAAAGACATGAATAATGTATTTCTGTAACATTATTCGAAAAAATCGATAATGTAAGTGCTATTTCAAACGACATTTATTTTAACACTTATCGTTCGTTCGTGCAGTCTATAAATAATAAATGAGTACAACAGAATAGAATGTTAGTTTGTTACAAAGAAGAAGATAATGAATAAGCTTTCCATAGTATTACAATAATTAAAAAAATATGTGGGCTGTTTATTCTCAGAAGTTCTTATCATTCGGTTCGTACGTACGTCGAGTGGACACTGAACGTGTTAATGTGGCAAAACATATTGCCAGACATGTTAATGAATTTTAGCAGAAAAAAAAGTATTTCCTGTTATGTTTCATTTTTCTTTGAGCTCTACAAAGTGGGGAGGAAATTGTAGTACAACCGGGAAGGAGGTGATTTCACGTGAAAACATACATAAAAAATTTGGTATGAATTCGTTCATGCCATTCCGTTACTGGTTGTTTCTGTTCATGTTAGTGTTTATAAACATTGACAGTAACATGGTTGAAAATGTCGCACCCCTTGCCGCATAGTACAGTGACCCGCATTAAAGGTCGGACACCATGGTGTGCGAGATAATACAGCTGTCTATAATTTCTTATAATAGCGTTAACGAGTTGGTTGCTTTTTAATTATAACATTTGAATATTTAACATTTTCTGAATCTACGAGTTCGAACATGTACGAATAAGAAAATTAAAAAATTTCCAATTCAAAAGTTAAAAGTTCAATCTAAAAATTTGTAATTAAATTTCTGATTATCAAATTTCAATCACTAAAAGCATATAAATTGGAAATTTGATGGTTAAAGAAAGTAAGCTTCAAATTTAGAAATTCCAAATTTTTATGAAAAATAAAATACTTTGTAGGCGGCAGCCGCTCAGTGTGTTGAGTTTAGGGAGATTAAATTGGTAGTGGGTTGGATAGCTTAGTTGGGATAGCACCCGCCCGGAAAGCGGAAGGTCCCGGGTTCGATTCCCGGTCTAGTCCACCCAATTTTTTCTCCCTTACAATTCAGAAGTGGGATTCGCCCTCGTGCTATGACGTTTGGTCATTGTGTTTTGTGAATTTTGAATTTGTGTGTGGCCGAGGACGGCCACGTTTGTCAGGCTGGCCGAGCTGTAGGCGGCAGCCGCTCAGTGTGTTGAGTTTAGGGAGATTAAATTGGTAGTGGGTTGGATAGCTTAGTTGGGATAGCACCCGCCCGGAAAGCGGAAGGTCCCGGGTTCGATTCCCGGTCTAGTCCACCCAATTTTTTCTCCCTTACAACTTTAAAAACTAAAAGTCCTGAAAGTTTGAAATTTAACAGCTCTGAAAGCAGAAACCAAGTGTAGTCGTCAATTTAATACCTCTGTTGCATACCGTGATCTTCGTCGTAACCACAAAGATATCACTGGTACCTCACACGCCTAATTAGCGTTTTGTGTAAGTGATTGATTTGTTTGACATTCTTAAACTGCTTGGTAATAGCGATTATGGTATACTGATACAAAAACGGAGCGAACGATGTGTCAGAACCAACATCAAAATTAAACTGCGCATTGTTCGCAGAACCGCGATGATAATACCTTTGTTATCAAAATATTCATAAATTGTTGATAATAATATACAAAAAATTATGAATATTCGTCCGAATAATATGGCGTTCCATTCTGTTTATTTTGAAACGACTTTAAATCATTTTTCTTAAATAATATCGATTACATGCGAAATGTTAACAAAAATCCACTGACACACCTTCACGGCTTATTGTTAGATTATTTTTATCCTCCTCCTTTTATGCAATACAGTGTAAATAAATAAACTTACAAATTAAATAATATTGAAGCAATTAAAACGATTGTTAATGATTGCTGGAAATTGTTCCTGTGTTTATTCCACTAAAATCCTGCGTTCAATTTTAATAGTGAAAGTAAATAATTAAATAATTGACTTTAAAAAAGTGTTCTATTAATAGAACTTACTATAGTAAGTCAATGTGAAATAATTTAAAAGTGCATCGAGTACATTGCTTCTAATTTAATTTAATTTGTCAGCAGATAATTGTACATCTAATTTTTTGAATTATTTATAACGGAATTTTAAATAACAAATGTACGTTATTCGTCGACTGAATAAATTTTTGCGTTTTTCATTACTAGCATACATTTTAATAAAATTCTGAAATTTATAAATATAAATAAATTTCGACCAACTTGAACGAAACACAAATGTGTTTTTATATATTTTACTTGACGAAATTTAATCTTATTTGAAACAGAACCACATGAAGAATATTCTTCTTAATTCATGTTTTAACTGCATTTAATTTTGCTTGTGTAAACATTTTGTAGATTTCTAATGAAATTAGAACATACATATAATTGTTTAGAATCTATAGCGACCTGACGATTATTGTTTTTTCGCTCTAAATATTAACTATTTCAAACACCTTGATATCGCAAGTTCTATTTAATATTAATTGTGTCATAGCAGAGAAATTAATAAACTCTTAATAATTCCCTCTGTAAAATGATCATATACAAAAAATTAGAAATAATCAAATGCTGAAACGATTTGTTTAACAAAAAATGTTAAAAATAAATGATTGTAATTTTGAAAAAAATTTCTATTTACTAGAATAAACATTTCCAGCACCAGCACCGCTTTTTATTGTTCTTAACTTTATTTAGCTCGTGAAACACCTAAAGTATTTTACCTTGAAGCATGCGACAGTGTTACAAGAAAATTAAATTGTTTACCTGATTTCTGAAATTATATAATTTCTTTTTTTTATTGTAAATTAATACAAATTCTAAATTTACGTAGCAACTGCTTTTCATTTTCACAATTGGTTTGTTCAATTTTTAAATAATGCTTGTTATTCGAATTAGTGTTCTAATTACAAATTCATTCAACTGTTCTTAAAATAATAAAATTAACGCACATAAAAGAATATTACAAACTCATATTAATCGAATTTCTATTCAGAATTAAGGGGGTTTCATAGAATTAAGTAGAGCAGTAGGGAAAATAAATTACGGAAACGAAGAATAAAGGATCGGAATTTAGCTTTGTAAATATAGGATATGTGTAAACCAAGTCCAAATTTCTTGGCTGTGAGGTTGAAATAAAGAATATACATACATACTAAATGCTTGTCAACATTAAAAACAAAATATTCTAATTTACCCGTTAAACATCCATTGAAAAGGTCCTCCAGAAGCATTAAATCAATCACTCATATTAGGAAAAAGAATCTTATACTAGAATATTTTTCATATTAATTGGATAAACATTAAAAGTTTATCAATATTAAAAGGAAATACTTAAAATACGTGCTGAAGATTTATTCAAAAGATGCTCCCGAAGTACTTACTGAACCATTTCAAATTAACTACTTAATTTTAAATCACATTAATAAAGATTCTTTAATCAGAATATTTTACATTAATTGGATAACATTGAAATTGATTAATGTTGATAAGAAATATTTGAAGTACGTGTTGAGGATTTATCGAAACAATGCTCCAGAATTAGTGAACCATAAACAACATTAATAAAAATATTCTTGAATCAGAATATTTTTACACTAATTGAATAAATATTATAGGTTTGTCAATATTGAGTAGTAAATATTTGACATACCTGCTGATGATTTTTTGAAACGATGCTCCAGAAGCACTAAATCGGCTTTATTGCTGTATCATGCGTGTCACGATTCCGTGGAAACGTTATGTTTTAACGAACAAGGACATGTGTCGTCGATCTTCACCGATTCGACGCCATCCGAACACTGAGCAAAAGTTTTATTATGCACAAGGGAAAGAAACGACGACGTAATCTTGTAACGCCGATGGTAAGCACTATTAAAGAATTTGTATACGTGTATTTGTTGAAATCTGTGCTGCCCTTTGACCTCGAGACGATAACAGAATTATCGGAAATGATAAATGTCTTCTTAATATCATCCCGAATGCACGAAATTTCTTAATATTTGCTTAAATGGTAATATAAATATTTTCAGCGATGGAAGAACTTTAAGTCAGAACCTAGTATCGGATGATTTAAAATGTAATGATTTTACATTTTCAGCTTTAAAACCTTGTAAACATGTAAAGATTGCAAATGGATGATTCCACTCTAAGTAAAATTCGCAAATCTGATTTCAAATTAGACAGACTCTGACTATGAAAATCGAAAAATTCAAGTTTGGTAAATTTTAATCTTGAAATTCTGAAAATGATTCCATTTAGACTGTCAGAGGTTCAAAATGTGTAGATTTGAATTTTTTTAGCGGAGAAAGAATTTTTGGAAATGTTTTACGATAATTTGAAAATAATTTAAATCTGGAAGTTTATAAATTTAAATTTGGGAACATTGAAACTATGAATATACAGATTTGAGTTTAGAAGCAGCGAATTTAAATTTTAAAAACCGAAATTTCGAAGTTCGATAAATTGAAAATTTGTTAAACTTTGTCAATTAAAGGTTTATAATTTTAGTAACTGAAATGTCGATCATCGCAAACGTAATAATTCAAAACATGTAAGCTTATAAATTTACAGTTTGTAAGCTCCAAACTTGGTAAACTCGAAACTTTAAATGAAAGAATGTTTATATTATAAACGTCTGTTCAGTGACATACAATAACTTGTGTCGAAATATTTTAATTCTACAGTTTAAAACTCGAATTATATACTTACACGGTGCTCCAGATTGTTTCGACTAAACTGTGACAGTATGTTCTACGAATTAAAAAGTTATAATAAAAATGCGAAATATATAATGTCCAGTCTTACTTAATTTTCAATTCGAATTAACAGAAATGTATATTAATTTTGAATATAAAAAGTTCCATTTCTAATTGGTCTCATTCTTCACAGCAGTCACGATAAGGCAGAGAACATTATGAATTATGAAATCATCTCTCAACAAAACGTGAGGAATGCGTTTTCAATGTGAAAATCAACTGATTATTGGTGATTCATCAGGATTTAATATTTTTCAGTACATAAGAAAATAATTTCCTATACTTTTCCCTCCAATACTTTATAAATTACTTGTACACAGTGGCCCAAGTTTTCCAGCTAAACTATGACAGTATGTTCTACGAGTATAAAGAGACAAAGAATGTTCTATAAACATATATCCATAAATGCTTTGTAAAATAATCATAACAAAATTACAAGATATACCGAAACATTTCGTTCTTGTATGAAACAGGATAAGAACAGCTCAATAACATTCGTCTAATGCAGTGATGGCAACGGGAGCTGCGGCCTTCCCCCACTCTAAGTACATTCCCCTCATATAGGCTGTGATCTGGAACAACAACAGACAGAGGAGGAACGAAAAGCGAACTGGAGGGAACTGAAACGAGAGGATTGGACCTGGAGTGGGGGAAAGCCGCAGCTCCGGTGGCCATGACTGGTCTAACGTGTTTATAGAGCTGCGTTAATTACTGAAGGTCTGAACAAGAGAAATTAACAAAGCATTGATTCAAATGGAACAGAATTATCATGAATTCTGTACGGTAGTAAATTCCCTTTTCCAAAGACGTCAAGCTGATATTGACCAACATCACTAATAATTTGAATTATTAAGCGTACTTTTACAAATATATTAAATAAACAATATCGAATTATCCTTACGTTATACCATACTAATTTATATCTCATATCTTTATTATAACTTTCTAGCAAAGCGTTCATGGATATTTGTTTATGTATCGTTTATTGTTCATTTCTATTCATACAACACACTGTGACAGTTTAGCTGGAAATGCCTGAGACGCCGTATAAACTTGAAAAAATAAGTTGAATGTCAATGTTGTAGTTTATGTCATCGTTTGCATTAATATTAACCACGCCGATCAACAAATTTTTTTTAATTAGGAATCTAAAGTCACATTAACCGCAGCGGTTTTTAGCGACTATAAACTGAATTTACATACACAAGCGAATAAAATCAAAACAGTTTTAATATAGCATTGTCCATACAATCATCGTGTATGGTTGAGAACTCCAATAGCCTTGAAAAAATTAATTATAATTTCTTGACGTGAGTGAATCAGTAAGGTCGGCCTTTCTGTTAGTATTATGGTTCTTCCTACCTGATCAACAGATTGGTCTTCCACGAATAAAAAACGACATAACAAAAAATTGTTCCACGTACTGAAAAGAAAACTTATGTTCTAGGTGTTCATTAAAAAACAATTACAATTATAACAAAGAAAATTAGTGAACAACAGTACGTTTCATTCATGCGTCTGACGCATGAGAAGAAATCAGTAACTTTCTTTCACGTTGGGGTCAGAAAGTGCAATTCATGCTAAAAGTTGTTATGGTGAGTCTGCATAAGGTGATCTCCTTGAAAAAGTAGATCCAATTGACTATAAAGAACAAAAACAGTGATCCTGTAGACGTATAATGTAATTAAAGTTCGGAGAAGTCTGTAATTGATATAAAAAAGAGTGGTCAAAACACCCCTTCTTTTCACTTTAATACAAATGTTTTAGTCGCGATGAGTCTGCAAGTTTTGTATTCAGATTTCATTCACAGATACCACGTTCATAGATTTCTTAAAATTCGTTTTTATTTTTACGTGTAAATAGAAAAGAGAACAGTCATGATATTACAATTAAATTTCGAAGTTATCAGCAGTGTTGAATTGCGTTCTCCTTGAACTAAAGAATTAGACAAATGTTATCCACAAATCTAGTAATTAAAAAGGTTCAAACGTTGCAAATGCGACGCTTTCAAATATCAATTGTCTGATACAAAAAAATATGAATATTTGAGTCTTCGATAATTCCAAATTTTATATACTTTACAGTCAAAAAAATTTGAAATTTTAAACATTGAAAATATGGAATGTCACAATTTGGAAAGACGAGAATTTAAAACAAAATTTGGGCTTTGCAAATTTAAAAGTTCGAAAACTAAACTTTAACGATCAGAAATTTCAGAGCAAAAAATGTTGTAAATATTGCGTATTTTGTAAAATTTTCAAAGAAATATTTCGTGATATTTCGAAATAAGAAAATTAAAACTTTGGAAACCTGGAAACTTGAAAGTGTCGAGATTTAAACATGAAATTCATTCCGGAAAGTTTTCAGCAGACTGCGTTCAAAAACACGATTGTTCCACGTTTTTATTGCCTTATACACACATTTATTGCTCTTTCATTGTTTCATCAATTAATTGGAATCACGATAAAAGTAAAAGGTTACGACACTAATTTTATATCACGTCTTTTACGATGTATTGTAATTTGTTCTACGATGAACTATATCAATACTTAAACGATTTATGAATTCCATAACAGAACAACAAAAGATACTTCATAATTTTGAAAGCAAAATGCGACACAAAAATCAACAATTTATAGGAACAGAACAATCATAATTAATGTGAACGTGTATATATGTTCATAAAATATATACAATATACATACATATATATAATATATAATTATAAAATACATACATAAATACTTTAATGCAGTATGTCATTTATTTTCTATGCTGTGGACAATTTTCTTATTGAATAAACGCATATAAAACAAAATTATACCAATACAAAATAGATAACCCAATACAATTTATGGAAAGATTTGTTTAAAATTATCGTATACCATTTTCGAAAGAAAATAATTTAAACACTTCCAAGTAACTCTCTATTTAGTTTTTTTTAGAGAAAACTTACAATCCTTACCTACGTGTTAATTCGAAAAAGCTTTCTGTTTAATCTTAATATTAAAATTAATACAGTAATTAAAAACTTAGCTAGCTATAAGTAAAAAATAGAATATGTATAAACATAAAATACTGAATTTATTAAATTTAATAAAATATAATAAATAAGTAAATCTTTTGTACATTATTCTACTGAATTATTACACGCCCTTTCATTTGAATTGAAATGCACTGCTATAACGAAAGCAATAACGATTTATAAAAACTCTAAGCTAATATATACTTAATACAATATTCACAGAAAAATCTTTTTAAAAATAATAACATGTTTAAAAAGGCTACCGAAAAGTATTCATAAGTTATTTAAAAGAATTTCAATGTGCAATTTGTATTTTCTACTGTCTAGCCAAATATTGTACAATCTAATACTATATTATTAAAATATATAATGAGTTAGAATATAATTACTCCCATGTTTTTATTTATTTATTTCTGTTGAAAGGAAATTTCTGAAAATTATTTAATTAAAAATAAAGTTTAACCAGCTCAGGATACAAAATGAACTACTATTAAAATTTTGAATACATACATCAATGAACTATTTTTGTCTCCAAAAACCACGGTAAAAAAATAATTATACCAATGAAAAAAAGGGTTTCGGATTCAATCGCAATTTCAATTGAAAAAATAATTTTTCATTTCAAAAAAGTTTTCAATTATTTTCTTTATCTTCCTATAATCTTTTTTGTTTACTCTTCCTAAAATATAAATAGTGAAAAATGCCAAATAAAAGTATAGGAAACTACAAGAAGTGTGATCAGTGACGTATAAAAGTTATACTTCCCGTAACATTTATATATATATTGTTTTTGAAAACATCGTGTAACAACGAAAACATATTGATGCAACGACTTCTGCAATGGAAATAAAAAAAATTCCGGGGATGAACTGTTTCGAAACTCGTTGATAAGAATAATTTATCAATTAGAAAGGCGAAGAAAACATAAATAGCGATCTAGCATGATCGATGTGCAACTAATTATACATATCATAGCCCTGTTGCATAATCATAGATCGTTTCTTGCATAAACCATCGCTTTGCTTCTCTTAGATCTCTGATTTTCCTCCATCTCGGCGTCTCGGGACACGTTCAACGAATTTTCCAAAAAAAATCCACGATTTTCAGACGAAAGATTCTGCGAGGAATACGATGACGCTCATCAAAACCAGAACCAATTGAGAATTTTTAATAAAAGCTGAGTTCCCGACTTTAGACTGAATAGTAACTTTCGGAGAGATTTTCGGTGGATCGATTGTATTTGTTGATATAGGAGGCGATTCCATGGAACAAACGGTGTCTTGTATAGATTCTTTGGTAGATCCTGTCAGAATGCGGAAATTATAGTCTTCTGGATCCAAACGAGAATACATGAACGTCGGAAGTCGGTCGGAGAGGATCCAAATACTGCCATTTCGATCAACCTAAGAAAGAAATTGATACAGTGAACAATTTTTTACAGTCTACTCTGTACATCCAGTATTGGTCTGACAGTGTTAGGGAAATTAATGTTTCGAACACTTATATGATTATATCAATACAAAAGAATTCAGTGGATGAGTCGTATACTCGTATACAAGACGAGTCGCTAGAAAGTGTCAAGTTCAGCCTCGTTGATGATAGAGAAAAATTATTGAATGAAACATGTGTATAGAGGACTCCCTATGGTAAAAAATTTAATTTTTTATGTGGGTAGTATGTAGGAAAATTTTATGGTGACCTTGAACGTTCCAAATTGCACCATGCTCTATGAACTACAGGATAGATAATACTCTACAAACTGAATGAAAAATATATAATAAATATGGGTCGAAAAATCAATATGATCCAGGTTATAAACAATTTCGTAAATACTTTTTTCAACACTAGATTATTTGCAGCTCGGTTAATATTGATTTTTCGACTTATTTTTATTGGATACTTTTATTCAGTTTGTTGGATACCATTTATAGTCTAATTCAGAGGTGGCCATCCGGAGCGAGGGCTGGTGTCGGCCTACCCTCACTCTGCATGCACTCTCCTCATGTAGGTTGTGAACTAGGTATAAAATATAAAAACCTCTGCTGAAACAATTGTTCAGTTACCTTCAAATCATTGGGGAAGACCATAGTTACATTGTCCATGAAGATGAAACCCTGTTGCTGCATTGTAAATGTGTCTTGAGGTTTCCAGCAAGCAATAGCGTTCAAATTCGTTAATGCATAAAAGAGGACTCCGGTGTTTGTGTCCAAAAAGCTGACACTACTTTGTCCATTATGCCCCCGAGATCCCAGAGCATGAAATTCGTGGAAATTCTCTGAAATCCAAGGAGTTGCTATTTTCAAATATGATACAAACATGCAAAGCTGTTATACAATGATTAACCATAGATTAGAAACAGTTTTGATAAAAACAGGTGTCACTTAAACTAAAGTCTGACGAAAGTAAATATTATTATTAAAAATACAATCCTCCTGAAGAATTAGCAAAATAAATTTCAATTTTATTAGGAATATGAGCTTCTAGTTAATCTAGATCAAATAATAAAATAATAAGAATTTGTGTTAGACAATATTTTCAATATTCTGCCTTTCATTACGTCAGTGAGTAGAGGCCATAGCGGAGACAGTCCAATTAGGCCATTCAAAGTAATAACTTCATTTGCAAATTGGCTTATCATTTTTTAAAGCAATTTACAATTTGTATTACATCATACTATGCCTTATTTGTTTCTCTCCTTCAGTTATATATTCATTGTAATCGTCCTTAAAGTAAAAAATAATAAAGCTCTATTTTGGTCAAGGAAATGACCTTGAATGGCCTAATTCGCATGTTCCTACTTTAATCAAGCCTGTTGTATACAAAGCTTATACTCCTTTCCCTCAAAACTGTTTGGATAACCAAGCATATTCGAGATTTTACTGTATTTCATTGCACTGATAATATCAATTGATAAATTGTTAAAAACTGCAATATATGTGGCGAAACATCTACATTTCAATAAAATATGCCAAATTGATAATTCATCTGGATACGTAGGTTAACAAAATACAAAATCAGCTAAGTCGGGCCCAGTATAGTGACCCATAGCATACAATGAACAATTTTTCAAAACACATCGTTTATCGTCCTCAAAGGGTTTAATCCATTACGTATTGTAACGTTATTACAAATATTAAGTAAGTAAAAGGAAAAACTAATTTAGCATTTGATCAACTCAAAATATAAAATACACTGCCGTCCATAAGTTTTAGGACACTCGCCATTTCTGTTAAAGAAATACGATATTTTACCTGTATTATCGCAAAAATTTACAAAAACTATTTAAAACAGCTACAAGAGAATAATAAAATAAGAACCACGCACTATCCTTCTCAATCACTCGATTTGAAGCCTGGAATGAACTAGATCGAAACATACGATAAACCAGCTCAAAATCGAAATCTGCCTTGTGAAACCACTGCCAAGTGAAATGGGGCAAAATATAATATTATCAGAAATGAAAAACTCATTTATTGAGAAACTCACAACTAGAATGCCAAAGATTGTGAGAACTGTAATAAAGGTGCGAGGAGGTTGTATTACTGTAATGATTTGATTTTCAACTAATTTCCAATTGTGAGATTTGTGATATAGTATTGAATATACATTTCCTCTTTAGTATAAAGTATGGAATAGATCAGTAATGGCCACTCCAGGTCTATTCCCCTCGTTTCAGTTCCCTCCAGTTCGGCTCACAGCCTATATGACGGGAATGGATCTGGAGTGGGGGTAGGCCGCAGCTCCGGTGGCCATCACTGGAATATAGCAATGTCCGTTTGAGTACTCCGATGATTTCTACCCTTATTCAAATTTATTTTAAATTTGGTAAGTGTCCTAATACTTATAGACGGGAGTATACGTTAGAAAGCATTTCTAGAAATTTAGTACGATAAGCACGGTTACATATGCAACAAAACGACCAACATTTCTAACAACTCTTAAGTTAAAAAACACAGTTCTTGAAAAGTAAACACCTTGTCTTATTCTGTACCCTTGACGGGTCATCCTATAGAACAGTTTTATTAGACATTATCGATACAACTTTTCATGTAGAATCATTTCCTTCACAATCGTACGACCGGGTACGGAACATCCTGTAGAAGACCATAGCCAATCATCCGACATATAACGATTGAAATCGCTTTAGGTTTGTTTTCTAATATGTAATGTAAAAATATGAGTTACCTGGGGAAGTGGAACGTTCAGGATCTCTCAATAATTTGGTGCTGACAGAAAATTCCATGCTGCTGGATAATGGATGGAAGTACATTGTACTGTATCCATCACCAGTTGGGGCGAGTGCCATACCAAACAATCCATCTGTCCATTGAAACAAAATTCCTGATACGTTGAACTCTCCGCCCTGAATGAAAATACAATTTTTGCATTGAGGCGTTTAACTCAACGAATCTTTTCCTGAAATGAAACTTAACGGGATTCATCGTCCATCGGGTATGAAAAGAGGCTTAAGCTTCAAACTTTATGGAAACTGTTTAAACAAGGATAAACAATTGAAACAATTGTTTAAATAAGACTGTTTCATGCGAACTATTCTTCAAGTTTTGTGCATGCAACTCCTCAAAAGTATGAGATCATATAATATTTCAGAAATTCAACTAATATTCAACAATTATTATTATGTGAAAACATGTCCATTTGTTGTTGAGTCCTACATGTCTTAAAAGTTAAGGTATTACTGAATATTAACCATTAATACCAATTTACAAAATTGCAGAAATAATATACAAAGAGACTACGAGTTCTTGAGGTCTTCAGTTTCGATCAATTTTTATGTAATAGTAATAACCCAGGCATAAGTTACTGTATTAAAATTATAGGGTAATTGAGTGACTTTAATAAATATAAATGAGAAAAACATTGAAACTTTGAAATGTAATTTCTCAAAAGTGCCTGAGAAATATAGTCCTCTAATTTTAATAGAATAATCTGTATAAGAAGTAAGTACTACTATCATTGTATAACATTGTAGTACTTATCTCTTAATTATTTTTGAGAAATCTCATTTCGAATATTGAATGTTTTTCTCAACCATCTTTATCAAAGTTGCTCAAGTTTTGAGACGTTATTTCTCAATAAAACTTGCTGAGATAGGCCCTATAATATTCATACAGTAACTGGTGCATATTTTAGAATCTTTCAATCTACCCTATTATATGCTTCTTCGTTTTCATAGACTAGGAAAGAAAATTGTCGGTAGGAATCGACCCATTTGTATGACGCCGTCCTTTTCTAACAGCATTCCTTTTTTTTAGAAAAAATAAATCCTAAATAAATCTAAATTATTCCACCCCTGTTAATCAGACATCTTTTATTCAGTTTGCTGAGTACTATCTACCCTGGAAGTCGTGACTATCTCTTTTTAACATCATGTACACACTGTCATTTTCATCAATAATAAAAAAATCCTAACCTGAGGATCGGGATGGAAGAAATGGTGTTTCACCAGCCACGATTTATCCATCTTCCACGAGTAGACAACCAATCCAGGGCCACCAAGGTCACCCAAATACGCGTATGCATCTTCACAAGAATAATCCTCCACGGCTATATTAGCGAACAGCGAATCAGATGTCCTCTGATCGTTAGGTATCACGAATTTTCTTAACATTCGATCATCCTTCAGATCATAGACTATCAAGGCAGGTGGAGTCTGTTGTTCAGGACTGTCCAGTATATCAGTGAATCCTGTATCAAGAACCCAGAGTCTGTCGCAGCGATCCGCTCGAATTCGGAAAGTAGAAATTATTTCAGGTATTTTCCCTGAAGGTGTATACTGATGGGCCTCCCACGATGGATAAGGAATCAATGTTGGTGATTCTCGAGTGTCTGAAACAAAAATTTCATTAACGTCATATTACATAACCGTCCTATTAGGCAGTTTCATACTAAATGTTGTATTCCGGAAGTACATATAGTTTTACGCCTGATCTCACACAGACTAAAAATGCTTCAACAATATCTCATCATTTGAATACCACTGGAAAGATAAACAAGTTGGACAAGCAAGATCTACACAAACGCAACTGCTTTAAATCGCACTCGACGATACGAGATCTGTTTTGGGTTACTGCCATGGAACCAAAATAATCCTTCTCTGGACCAAATCATTACTTGTAGCCAAAAACAGATTTTATACGATAATCGTAAACAACCGGCACAGTGGCTGGATAAAACTGAATCTCTCAAGCACTTTCCTAAGCCAAAAACCTGCCACAAGAAGGTTTTGGTCCCTGTAGGATGGAATTCGACAAAGATTGTAGATTATAAATTTCTGAATTCTGGTAAAACTATAACTGTCAAAAGATACTGTGCAGAACTGACAGGAATCAAAGTTGGCTCAGGTGCAGCCTATCAACGAAGACCAATTCTTGTGCACAATGACGCTAGACCACAAGTTTCACACCTGACTGTGCTGGTTGACCAACCGTTTTTTGTATCAACTTGCCTTCCCACTTTCACCAAGCGAAATATTTTCTATAAAACAACCTCCACCCCTGAGTCATCAAGACTTCAGTTCGTGTCCTCTTCCTGTACGTTAGATAATGTAAATATATCTGAAAATCGGGTAACATGGCTCTTTTTGGATCATTCGCAATTCGACGTTCGTGGTATGTAATTAATACGGCTAGTGCAGTGTGTAGTTGTAACCTTATATTCGCAAGAAACAAGTATCCAAATATGTATTTTTGAGACACAAGGATAGAGGCTAAGGAAACCTAGGGCCCAACACCACCGATTCCTACCTAGACCTATCTACCCTTTCTGCCAGTGACCTGGCTAGAAAAGGACCTAAACGTTTTCCAAGTAAGCTAGAACGGTGATTGGTTTCATTCACTCGTACTTAGAATCGAAAATGTCTGTAAAGATAGATCAGTTCTTGACTGTTGGGTTAGCGTTTAATAATTTGAACAAGATTGCCCTCGATAATTTGTGTTCGCTTAAGTTTATAGCAATTAAAATATAATAGACAGTTTTAAATGTTGAGTTTATTGCACGTAAAAAATAATGTATGCGTGTATTCTAATTCAAACGAGACCTCGAAAAGATTTTACAAAATATGTTTTCGTAAATTTTCTTTGAATTATATCAATGAAAATTTTCTTCTCTATTCATAAAAATATCGACCATTACGTATTTTGTTAAAATCAAGCAGATTTACGCATTATTGTCCGGCCTGCTCAACTATGATCGCTCGACTGTGAAATAGTTGGCATAGTTATGTAAGTGGTTGTAAAGCGAAAGATAACGTAAAAATGGTTTCGAAAGTCACGGAACTCGATCGAGAATAGAAAATCCTGTCTGGAGCAAGAAATCGACTTGAGTGGCGCAGTTATGGCAATCGATGAATATTACGGCATAATTGAATCGTCCGTTTCGAATGCATTAATGAGGTAGCTTCATTTTAATTCAGTTACGGAAACACTATTCAGGCATTTTACTTTTTTGTTAAAAGGATTAAGAGTGAATTATCTAAATAAGTATGTACATAAATATTTTAAAATTTAGAATTCATAAAAATAAGAGAAAATATAAAAAAAACCAAGCAGTTGTAAAAGTACTAGTAAATGTGCAGTATTTATTATTTCAGAATACTCAAACGAATTAATCCTTGAACGTAACAATAAATTTATGCAACACTTAAATAATTAAAATTATTTTGAAATTAATATTTAATTAAAGACTATCGAATTAAATATTTATTCAGTTAAAGGTTAATTAATTGGATAGCTGAATACTTAGGTGCAATACTCATTGTTGTGATAGATCATTATTGAAATGAATAATAAATTTGGTAGGCTAACACAAAGTAGATAATTGATTTAAAGATTCTTCATGACTAAAAGAAAATATTAACATTAAAAATTGTTCTTCATAAAAATGACTGGTGAGAAGCTCATAATATTATAGGATTTGTTTAAAAAAATCGCAATCTACCCTCATTAGCGTGGAATCACTCAAATTCAACTACGAAAAGTTTAAGAAGTACGTAGAGTATTGTGTGTATGTCGTCTGCTTACGGAGAACATGACTTACAATTATCAGATTATTCTATAAGTGAGATTTCCTCAGTTTGTGACAAACTGAAAAGTGGAGATGATTGTAGAGAACGTTCACAAATTGTAGGATACTTTTAGATGTGATGGTAGAACGTCGTCCCTAAGTACGAAGGTGCAAAAAAAGAGAAGAAATTCGAAGAGTAGGACAGTTCTTAGGCTGACAATGAGTTTACATTGGTAAGTTACTTGCACCAGTAACTGGTATATTCAAGTCACTTACCAATGTACAGTACCCTTCCACTCCATTATGGGCACCCAATATTTTCTACAAATTTCAACTTTAGGAGCTTATTTATAATTTTTGCTTGTTTAAAATGTAACGATACGGTTATCAATAAAAAGCCTCTGTTTTCCACTTTTATTAAAGCAACACACAACTTTAATATTTTGTATGATTTCTGTGGCTATTGATAGTGACCTCAATTCTTTGAGAGCGTACTTGAAATGCAGCGATCTATGCGTTCCTTTATTTCCAGTGCACCATGCCACACTTCCTGAATATTTTGCATAAGGACATCGTTAGTGGGATTGAATCTTTGGTAAACTAGACGTTTTAGGATGAACCATGCGTTTTCAATAGGGTTTAAATCAAGAGAATTACCGGGCCAGGATAAAACAGACATACTTTGTTCTAGCTCACAGAATACAACAATGAAATGATTTCACGTACGTGAGACTCACTTCATATCGGTAGCACATTCCAAACAACCTAACGGTAGGAAGCTCGTACTTCTTAAAGTTGACATAACCCGAATATTTTGCTAAGAATGCAATAAACGTTTAACACGTTGAACGTCGTGGCGGTCACCGGTGACCGATACCTCAAATCTTTTTTTTCTTTGCGATTTATATAAAAAATAGTAAATTATGTTGTATTTGATTAAGTATGTCCGTTTTCACTGTGGCGTTCAACGTGTTAAAATTGAAGATGCCCGTAATGGAGTGGCAGAGTACTGTAAACGAAGCCTTAGAAATAAATATTGATAGGAATTTCAGAAACATCGAACAAAGCAGGAAAGTCCAGAGCGGAGTCAAGGCTACAAAATTACATAGTTATACATTAACACTTAGCAGTCTGCAATGCACATAGTTGTTGGATGACCAGACCGTTTCACTTTCACTAAACAAAACATTTTCTACAAAACAACCTCAACCCCTGAGTGATCAAGGGTGGAGTTCAGTATGATGCGACAAGTCAGGTCGACCATGCTCTCTCCCTTTATTTAAGTTAGTATAAAGATATCTAAAAATCGGCTAAGACGAACTTTTATTAGACCATTTGCAATTCTACGTTCTCGGCAGACAGTATGGTTAGTGCAGTAGTTGTAGCCGTGTGTTCGCAAGAAGCAAATACTGAAATATACAATTTATACAGAGTGGGCCAAGACGGATGGTACAACCTGGCAAAAGATGATTCTACAAGCAAAGATAAGTTGAAAATGTAGAATAAAAATTTTACGCGCATTGCTTCGTTCCTAAGATAATGAAATTTTAAAATTTGTCGAGTACATGTGCACTTGGCTAACTCCCGACGACTGATTTCGCTGTACATGACTAATCCCGGTTGTTCTTGTGTAGTAGATTAATAAATGACATATTAAAACTGCTAAAATGTGTTACAAATTAATATTATTCACAACACTATTCACTAATAACATTGTCGGGTCCAATGAAATCCGTTAAGTCGGAGTTACATAGCCAAGTGCACGCGTACTCGACAAATTTTCGAATTCGATTATTTCGGAAACGAAGCAATATACGAAAAAATTGCATTCTACATTTTCAACTTATCTTTGCATGTAGAATCATCTCTTGTTCGGTTGTACCAGCTGTCCTAGCTCACCTTGTATATTTCTGACTCGCAATCTTATGCTCTTGTTCGGTACAGAATACAGCAAATGGACGCCGTACGAACTTATCTACGTTTTTTGTACACATATGAATGTTGATGTGGAAACTAACTGTTGAAAATGCAGCGTTGCGACCTTCATCGTAATCTTCATGTTTTTTATCAATAATAATTGCAAGGTATGACGACAATGATGCTGAAGAAGGCTTGACGGCTCTGTACCTTTGGCGGGCCGCCAAGTGTCAAATAGATACATCAGCGCATCCTAGCCTTAGGTAACTTTTATTAGAATTACGGAAAGCGCAGTCCTGTTAAATTTCTCTTTCGCAGGTTGTTTCAAACTAATATTGTTAAAAGTATGAGTATTCTGTGCAAACCAGAATCTTCTTGTAATTCTGGCACAATTATTGTTTATTACTTTTATGTTTTAACACACGTACAATAGAATATCTATACTAGATGATAACTATACTCACCGTTAGCATAAAAATAATTCAAACTGGCAGCAACGCCCAATCTCCACCTAGGCACCGTAACAAAAATTCTAGTATCTGTGACTTCCAGACCAAGAGGAAGATTGTCTTCCTGTTTATATCCTGGGAAGAGCTGCTTCGTGTCGTTATTGGGCCAGTCATAATCCAACTGTTTCCATTGGAAAGCCACCCTGAGATTACCAGCCCCGATCACTATGCTCCACAAACATGTGTGAAGGAAAAGATTGAAAAACAGGATGTTCCAGCTGGTCTGCATCTTGGTTTTTCCAGTTGCCTTCACCTTTCAGGGTCGATGCTGTAAAGCATGATTGTCAGTGAGTAATTAATTCCTTCTGAAGGCCAACCGGTCGTAATAGGATTACATTAAAATGCATTAAACTGGTATTTTAGATCGTAATTGGAGTTAAGGAAGGATAGAGATTAAAGGTCTGACGTACGGTTTCTATTATAACAGTTGGTGTAATGCTAAACGACCTAGAATACTTTTTGTAATACGATGTGCAGTGGATAGTGACTTGTTAGAGATTTGCACAATGTGTTTTATTATTTAAACATTAACACTTTGACTGCAGTGCACTTCCAATGAAAACTGTTCATAATGCGCAGGATAGTAATAGCTGAGCAACAACAATTGATTTCTTTTGTTTATTTATTTTCTTCTGCTCTGTTCTTTTACCTTTGTAAATGTTTAATTTATTGTTTATTTTTACTGTTCGATTTGTTCACACATTATTTATTTTTACCTTCTAATTCAGCTTTAGATTTTCGGATATTATTCGGAAGCGGAAAACGTGTATGTATAAAACCATTATACTGGCCGTTCGCACATAAGATACTGCGTTGCATGGTGAATGTATAAATATTTCTCAACCAAAGTGTTAACAGTTAAAATGTGAGTCATTTGAAAAGTTGGATATGGAAATTGGAAAGTTTGGAGAGCGAAAATCTGATATTTAAAATTTTTGAAATAGAAGATTCAAACTCTACAACTTTTTGATAAGTCAAGTATATGTCAGAAATTTGTAGTTTCAGGTTCTAGAGTATGAAAAATTGAAATGTCTGAAAATCAGAATTTTGATTTTGGTAATTCGAAAACTCCCTGTTTATTACAGGTTCAGAAATCGAAAATTTGAGGCTGAAATGTTTGGAAGTTCAAATTTTAACAGTTGAAGTTTTGCCATTCCTACACCTTGCTATTCATTTTATGAATATAAAATTCTACATTTTAGGTTTTAGAAAATGTAAGATTCAAGTTCTAACAATAAGGGTAAAAAATGTTATGATATGACATTTGAAATGTTTAAATTTAACGTGGTTGGCAACTTGAAATTTTGTAAATAAAACATTAGACATTTAAGTGTAACGCTTGTTTATTACAATCGTAATGATTGTGGTTTCAAAAATCTAGTATCCGAAACGTTTAAAAATCGAAATCTTGCGACATTAAAAGTTAAAATTTTGCAATTAAAAAACGTGAAAATTAAGAGTTTAACCCTTTTAATGCAGTCAACGCCTGTAGGCATTTGACAAAGCAGCTCACCGAATGTTGTCGACGCTCATGAGCGTTCAATGCAATGGATCGCTATGGTTGTTAAAATCGCTTATGGGTTTTCAAGTAGTCCACAGTCAAAGGGTCTTTAAATCAAACCGTTTAAATTTAAAATTTCAAAACATGATATATTTGAAAACAGAAATTTTTAAAATTAAAAAATAAATAATCTGCCACTCTGAATTCTTCGAATTGAAAATGCTAATAAAAGAATTTTATTGCAAAAAATTCGAGTTATTACAATCTATTATAAACGCAGTTTATTTAAAATAATTATTTAGTTTTACAGGATGTCTCTGAAAGAGATGCTCTCCATAAGAGAGGTGACAGGGAGACAAAATGTAGTAAAAAACGTGCTATCAATATAATGTCGAAAACACATGTTTAATGACATAAACGTTGTCATAGAAACTGCCAAACAGATCAGTATCTCGCATTAGTGTTGCAACATCATAATACATTTTCAATGTAGCCACCATTTTCTCTTAAGCATAATTCAATTCTTCATAAAAAACAGTTACATGACGCATGCCTGCATATGCAATAAGTGCAAATGACTTTGTAAGATTTAGCTCTAGACACAATGCAAAACTTACAATGAGATCATAAGGCGTTCATAACGTTTTCTAGTAAACTCATAAAAAAGCTCCTCACAACTCTGATATTCATGAATCATGAGTGAATTTAAACCATTTATCTGGTGCTAGACATTATTATTAACTGCAACTTCAAATTTTCAATTTCTGAAAGTTTAATAAACAGCAAATTATCAAATTACAAAATTCTGATTTCCAAACATTCCAATTTGTCCATATTCTAGGACGTACAATTAAAAATGTCTAAATTATACTGGAAATATTAAACACTTTGGACACTTAAATCTTCTGTTTCTAAAGTCTGAAGTATCAGATTTTCGATTTCCAAACTATCGAAATTCAAAATTTAACTTTTTGAACTACTCATATTTTAACTATTACATTGGAATTATTCCAGTTATTAAATTACAATTAGTCCAAAGTCCAGATTTAAAACTATTGTTAAAATATAAAAATTGTAACTATTGTAGCGTACGTTGCTTTAAAAAATATGATTCGTAAAAAAGTAGTTCTCTCTTGTTGAATTCCAGTAATTTCATGGTAATAAAGAAAAACTAAACGAAGGTAACAAATGAACCGAGAACTTACTGATCATTTTTATTGTCCTTGCGCTCGAATACTATAACGAGGACGTAAAAAACGCTGGGCGCGGCAATTTATGGCAAGAATCAACTAATTTTCTGGTATTGTATTGCGCTTTTTTCAAATATGTTGAAATGTATGCTGTATCGCAAATTCTTATCTCAACGAAAAGCTTTTAAGATCCTTTCGACTATATTCAATATGATTTTGTACAATGACACTTTCCATATAAATATCTGAAGGAATTACAAACATTGATACAATAGCAATTGTATGACAAAGAATACCGAATACAAAACGTCTTATATTTACATGAAAAAATTTAATACAAAATTTGATTACAGAAGAAATAGTGAGATTTAATGAACAAATAAATTTACTTTTCTTTTAAAATATTTCCAAATTGGAACACTCCTTTTTTTTTACTTAAGCTAATGATTTTTCGAATAATATTCAACGTTCATATACGGATAAAATTTTTAAACAGAAAATTTGTTTACAAGAATTAAAAAATAAAAACAAGTTGATACTTTCAGCAAATTCAATACATATAATTTAAGGCATACAAACTGGAAATTTCAACTTTCAGATTTTTAAAATAAAAAATCAATTTTCAAAATTGAATGACAACAAATTTTGGAAGTTCGTACCTTTCATATCTAAAATTTGAAGATTTTCGTTTCAGAAATCGAAGATTCGAGTTTAATGACATTAGAAATAAAGAATTACAAATTTTAAGCTGTAATCGACATTGTTTAAAAAAGTAATTGTTTGAACCACGCACTCTTGGGTGATTCAGGTCTTAGCAAACAACCAACCAAGTGTCGGGTGATGTTACACTTTATTTTTTACAATCAAGAGTTATAATTAGTTTGAGGAAAATCTACTTTATATGTTGTCGGTGTGACCGGTTTTTGTGGACTGTCGTCGCCTTTATTTGCGTCACTAATTGATGATTGCTTGTAGAGATGCACCAAGATTCGGGAGGAGAATTCCGAATTCAGCGAGTAGGAATTGTTGATCGGTGAGTCACCTGGAGAATTTCTAAATCGTGGAAAACTTCAGACCCGTCTGGTTAAAAATTCTCCAAAACTTGGTGACATTCGCTTCATGTGGTACGCAGAAGTAATGAAATAATTAAGACTGTTAGCTAATAACTAACCAGGCCAAGGTATGCTGGACATGATGGCCGTGTGGCCCGTTTTTGATCTACGAAAGGGTCTTTAAGCGTGTAAACCACCTTGTGAGCCTAAAAAATTGGTAAGTATAAAATTTGTTTCAGGTAATTATTGAGTAAAATTTCAAGATTTTTCTAGGCGATGTTGGACAACATTTAAACTTCACTTTCATACATATTTATTATTTAAAATTACAAAATAGTGGAGTTGTGCAACATTGTCTACCGTCATATCTGGCAGAAACTTGTCAGCTGACACCCGACACCGAAAGCGACTAGAATATGAAAAATAAAAAATTCTTGTGCCAACTTAAACAGAAATCGATCCTCTTTAAAGTATCAAGTCAAAAATATGTTTGGGGAAATTTTAAAAGAATGCAAAAAGATGTTTTCAATATTTTTAAAAACCGACAAGGTGGTCTGTCCTCTTAAGCCACGACAGTAATATTAAAAAATAAATCAAAAGGGAATACGAGCGAAAATACAGAACTGAATTTCATGAATTTTAGTATCCTGTATACTTCAGTGTTGGGCTTAATACTTGAGTGTTCTATTTACGAACGCTATTTGTTATGTAAAATGATCGCCTAACTTGTTTTCGACCGGTGTGTTAAAAGTTGATTTTATTCACTCGAAAGGTTAACAACTATTTTTACTTTCTGGATGCATTTCACTTTCTCGTCTGCCTGATAAATTTATTTCGTTTATGCTAACGAAGCCTGAGAAATTAATCTTTATTAAATTTACTGTAACTTCAAAATAGCGATCGTTTCATTTTACGTAAATTAAATAAATATTTTTGTTACAATTTTTGATTACACTTAATTAATTATTTCCTGTAATAAGGGAAATCAAATTTAATAAATATGACAATTCGAATTTTCACTAATGTCATTACGAAATTATCATTTCAGTGAATAATGTTTATAATTAATAATTTATTTCACTTTAAATAATGTTTATAATAAATGAAATTAAATTTAAAATAATCGAAATTTTAGTAAACTTAATATTTGATTTATCTAATACTGTATTTCAATGCAAAATAAGTAGTTTTATATTATTAAATTATAAATTGTATTATTACATATTTCTGATTATTAATTTCTAAATATCACCGTACAATTGCTCACGGAAATTTATATTTATTTTTTTAATGAACTACGCCTCAGCTTTTTTTCGAATTCTCAGTCAGCTTTAAATAACCATACTGAAGATATTCGACAGTAAAGAATTACTTCTTTGCGGAATGTAGAAATTACTGCAATAACAATAATTATATTCTATCAAAATTACATTTCTGATTCATGTTTCATATTTTTAAAGAAAAATTTAAAGTGTAAGGGAAAATGAGGCCACTATTTCTGCAAATAAATTGTAATGACAAAGTAAACAAGTATGTCACTAGAATGATTCAAAATATATTTTTATGTTGCTCGCACAACTATTTGCAATAAATCGAACACTTTGTATAAACTAACAATATTTAAATAAATCAAAGGTAAACAGAATTGTCTATAACTGAAAAATATTAAATTTAATTAAATATTTTGAATACATTAAACACGAACAGTTTCCTGTCGTCAAACTGCAGAGCAAACTATTTCAATTATAATAGTTTATGAACGATAGTACTTCTTTATAAATAAAAAATAATTGAAACTAAAAAAGGAACATCTCACTTTCATGATTAATGTGATTCTGAATATGTGTCAGAAGACTTCATACGGATGATTACATTTGCAATCAATCGTAGATAAATGAAAGTGTGTGCAACCGTACTCTCGAGCACGTGATCACCGGAAATGAAAGTTGCAGTAGGAACTCCGCTAATTAAGTATTTCACTTCCGTCGCACAATTTTTGATAATAGCATTATAATTCCGCATTTAATAAGTTTCTAACGTAGGTTTTGTCATCAGAAATGATCTCATTAATTTATTTCGAAATGTTGTTTAATGTCTTTTACAAACCGGGAATATTGAAGTCAGAAGTTTATCCATTTAAACAAACTCGATCGCTTGTAATTTTGAAAAGCTTGGAAATTTATTATGTAAAAAATTTTAAATAAATGTTTTAGAAATTACAATGCTCTAGATTTAAATTATAGAAACCGAAAATTTATGTGCTTTGACTTCAGAAATTGAAAAGATCGATGCCTTATATATACAAAAAAAATGTCAAGTTAAAATTCTGGAAACTGAAATGTTTAAACAAGAAACTCTTCATGTACAAAATTTATTAACATGAATATTTAAAATCGCAATAATATTTCGGTTATCAACCACAAACGAAACATTTATAACAGTATTATCTTTTCAACGTTTTCCAAAATTGAATATTCTTGAAAAGTAGAATTAAGATCTTCATTTACTTTTCTGATGAAAACATTTCTTAGAGATTACTAGGAATTTGAAATTGTTATAGAATAACAAATTTTACTATTTCAAAGTTTGAATTTAGAAAGTCTGTAAATCAAAAGTTTGACGATTCAATGAAATTCAACTCCAAATTTCAGGTAACTGAAAAGTTATAGTTTAAAAATTGTAGACAACTGAAGACTATTTAGTTTACAATTTCTGATATCTGACAATTTCAAGTTCTGAAATGTAAGTATGTAATTGTAAATTTATAATTTATGAAATAAAACATTTGTACTTAAAATTCTGAAAGTCAAAAGTTTGTACTTACAAACTTTATAAATTATTATTACGAATCTTCAACGTCTACAGTTTAGAAATTTTGGATTATAAATCTTATCCAGAAAATTTGAAGCTTTATATTTTAAAAATCGAAAATTTGACATTTTTTATTTTAGAAATAACAAATTTTTCATTCTAAATTTTACAAAGAGGAAATTTGACGTTCAGATTGTAGATAACTGAAAGTACAGTTTTAAAAATAGAAAATTTAAAATTTTGTGTTTTAAAATGGAAAATTTCGAAAATTCTGAAACAGGCTAAATATGCCTGAGAAACTGGAATTTGCGAACAAAGCTTCTGAAACTACTACATTCTCATTAAAAAATTTTAGAACTATAAATCTGAAATTATATTTAAATTATAAATTGATTACAGTGAAATTATAGTCAGTGCAACGAAAGCTAGACATTAACAATAAACCCACCACTAGTCTAAACAATAGAACCTTGTTTAGACTCAGGATCGATCGTACAAATCTTAACTATTCCTACTACATCAAGAAATAAACCAAATGCCAAAACAATAGAAATCATTTTAAATCGCCCAAAAGTGTGAAAAAGATACTAAACGACGCCGGCGTATCAAAAGGTACTGTAACATTTTAGACGAACATAGATTTATTCCATTTAATTCAACGCAAATAAACAGTCCTCCACTGCAGTTGCTAATAATTAGACTGCGGATGTTTATGCAAATATACATTTTAGCTTGTATATTTCATATGTTAATGCTGTTAAATAAATGAAACTTCAGCAGGACTGCATCTGTTCCTTGAAGTGCTTAAAATATATAATTCTTATTTTCCTACGTTATTAAATGCCCATTATTCACCAATTTGAACATATTAAATTGCATAAACATCCGCAGTCTACTAATCACCCTCATAACGATTGATACAACCTTAAAAACAAAAAAAGAATCTTATCTCTAAAGCGTTAAATCTCATATCAAACTTCACCAGTGTATGCAGGTACACCAAAAACCGGGTCCACCGGCGGACGACGTCACCAAATCCGATCTTCTTCCAAACACTATAATCGAATGCTTCACTTCAGTTCCGACGTGA
Source organism: Macropis europaea (assembly GCA_916610135.2). Lineage (NCBI taxonomy): Eukaryota > Metazoa > Arthropoda > Insecta > Hymenoptera > Melittidae > Macropis > Macropis europaea. The sequence continues at coordinate 25,000,819 of OU744345.1, forward strand.
ATGATACCCGTACTAACTATACTAGTGTGCTTAGGAGAGAAACAGAAGGTAGCTGTTGCCGCGGCGGTAAGACGCGACAAACTGCCACGAAACCATCGAATTCGTGAGCGGGACGAAGGACGTAATCCTCTGGTACCGTTTGCTACCGTTCAAGGCTTCTCGGCCAGCGATCCGCTCGTTTTCCACTAACCTACCATACATTGCGAAACAACAGGCTCCGCAACACCGACAACAATCCACGAGTCATCGCGATTCCGGGTCGCATAACCGAAGTCTTCTTCTTCTTCTTCTTCTTCTGTGATCTAACCCAGCACCGATTGCTGTAGTCATTCTGCCGGTGGACCTACAGTTTTAGAAGGATTCCGGAACCACCATGTGTCAACAGCAACAATCAACCATTGAAAACGGTCACCCATCTTACCGCTGAGCATGTTCAGAGTAGCATAACTTCGGAGATCGGACGAGAGTCGGTGTCCTTTTTCGAAATTTGTTTATTGCAGAAAATCTGTACATAACATCTTTGTAAATTTTTTGCAACCAACAAGACAATAAATTATGAAGGAAATAATACTGTCAACATACTGGCCTAACATACAGGCTCCTCTAAGTTATAAACCTGTTTTTATAATTAGGTACAATGTATTAGATGAGTTTCGTTCTTTTTTTGTTTCCGATCACAGCTAAGCGTGTACAAGCCCAGGCTTCTCTAATGTCAAGTAAGGAACTTTAAGAGAATGAAAACTTGACGAACGCACTTTTAAAGTATTACATTGATGAAAGAAAAATGAGTTTGTAAAAAATAGGAAAGAAATGAATATTTGTTTGTCTTAACTTAAAACTATAATTTACATACATACATATACACAGTATGCATAGTAGAATTAGTTTAACAGCTTTTGGTTTGCAAAATTAGCTTTTTCAGCTTTTATAGTCATGGAAGCTGCTGGTCTCCAGCTGTTTTACCCCTGTGTAGTTTCGGCATTTCGGTATCAAATATTAGGTTACTGGCATTATTTGCATAGTAATTGGCATCGAAATGCAATACTCTAGAATTTTAACTCTTATTGTTAGATGTGTGAAATATAATAAGTATAATTAGGATATTTTGTATATAACTACTGCAGTCTAGGAACGGAAATGTTCCCAGTGGGGCAACGCCGTTACATCCGGCAAAGTTAAAATACCCCGGGTTTTGAAAGTTTTACACCAGAGACTAGGTCGTTATTTGTTATGGACGTTGCCTTGTAGAAATGCTTCCTAATGAGTTACAGCATGTGAATGCCGATTCTGCTAAAGTTGTATTTACTTTGGATGCATTTATTGCTTATGTACAAGAGGTGATGTTTCCTATGTGGCAACGCCGCTGACCTAAACCGAAATCGCAAAGTTCATCGACGAGGCTTCGAACAATCCTTCTTCGCACCAATAACACAGTGAATAAGAAGTATTAGATATTATTGTCCTGTGAGTAACGTGCTGAATGATCTGGAGGTATGCGGCATTCCACGTCGAATCGCACATTTACCACCATATCATGAGTTCTTTGTCTAATTTACAGTATACACAGCCTGCCCGGGCTCTGTTGCAACTACTGCCGGAAAAAGTATAAGACGTCAGTGCCCAACCCTGCTTCTTACTCCTATCACTATATTATTAAAGCCTTGGGAGCCGTAACAGCGGATAACAGCTACTCTACAGTTTGGCGAGATTGATTTTATCGAATTTATTGTTCATATTGTCTACATAGAAAGTTACATCTGTACGGTGTATACATCGTCGTGTGTTTCTAATTTTCACGCTTCTTATACTAAATTTGAAGGCTTTGCAACAACATGATCGACCAATCAGCAGCCAGGAACGCATCGTTTGCCAAAAGCTCCCTCAACGTGGTGAGTTTCATCCCCCAAGTCTGTATGATGTCAATCACCCTTGCAAAGGCCTGGGTTCGAGGGCGGTATGGCCCTTTGGCACCAATACTCGGATATGACCTTGACCACAACGTTGTGCAGTGCACTGGGATTATGATACACCAATCGCTAATTCAGTTTCCGCTTAATTCATTTTTAGCTTGTCTGGAACGCCCGTATCATAAACCCAGCGTCTAGTAAAATGCTAAATATATATTGGAAATATTCAAGGCGTTCCGTTGCAGGACATTCATTTCGTCATTATCGCTTTGAGTGCCAAGTACACTTCGAATGCAATGCCTGTGGGGCCCAAAAGTCTATGAGCGCATGACACAACTAACAAGGGAACATATCCAACCCGCACACGCCGATTGTGATGAAACTTATATGGGAGATAGTTCACAGGAAAATATTGAACACGTGCTTTTTTTATCGGCCATCGTCCATATTGAAGGAATAATAACAGCCCTCAAAGTTGAGGGTTGAAAATATATTTTTTGGAATATTTCGGAAACTGAAGGGTGTAGGGAAAAGTTCTTTTTTCAAATTGTGTTTTTAAATGGGAAAGATATGCACATAAAAAAAATTAAGAAAAAATCATTTGTTTAAATAATATATTAAAAATTTTTATTTTTTAATTAATTTTTGTTGCAAAATGTTAATCCACTTTCGTGTAAATTTGTGTATGTGGACTATGGACGAAAATAGAGGACACGTGTTTTTGGAATTTTTTGTTTCTTGCCATTTAACGATAATTATTAGATGCATAATTTTCTCCCGCTTCGTGCGAAAAGAAGTATTCTGGCTTGTTTTGTAGAAGGTATCAGAAACTATTACAATGTTCTGAACACTGGTACTGTGTTATATGTTGGTAGTTGTTCCTTCAATAGCCAGATGAGGTACATACCGCAGATATAAGTGTGACGCGGTACTAATCACCGCTGTAAGGAACATAGGCTTATTATAGTCAATACTGCCTTCGACTTTTAATGACCATAAGACCATCAGTTTGAATACAATTGGAACTATTGGAACTTATGGAACCTTCGAATATCCTGTTGCATTTTTATATTCGTGTATGCTGCTTCTTTGTAAGGTTAAGATAAAGCGGTCTACACACAGTGAAACATGTTGCGATGCACGCATCATCTCCTAAGTTTCATGATGCAAGTTGCACTTCACCAGTGTGAATTGAAGAAATTTTACAGTAAGTTGGTATCGGCGTATCGGAGTCGAAAGCGGCTTGCATCGATGCAGGAACCGATAGCTGATGAGCAAGGCCCGATTCTGATGCAGGTTTCAACGTGTAGAGCGTAGCATCGATGCCGATTATAGTTTGTTTCTGCCGAGACCTATAGTCAGTCCCATAAGCATTCGTACCCTCACTGCCTATAAAAGAAATTTGTTCGAACTAAGTGATGCGTCCGAGATTTTCCAATAAATCTTTTACTGTGATTTTACAGAAGTATAAAGTTTATTCCGTCCAAATTTTTGCAAAATTTAGCAATTAATAACGAAAATATTTCGTTTATAGAATTATAAATTTCTTTTATACACAGTAAGAGTACGAATACTTATGGGACTGACTGTATCTGCATCATGAAGCCTGGGAGTAGATGCATGCATCGAAACATGTTTTAGATTGTAACGATCCGTGAACATATACACTTCACCATATCTATATAATTTTGACAAATAAAATACGCGACCTCATTTACTTGTAACACCATGGACTTGTATACTCATCAAGTTAAGTTTTTCAATATATCAGTGTTTAACCCTCTATAACGCCATGTAACTTGGAAGTTACTTACCTGTATACCTATATATCTATGTTTTTTAAACCTTATTTCGTTTATTTATAACTGTGTACAATTATATTCTACGACCATACTGCTACCAAGAGGTCCGTTCGTTTATTATTATGTTTATATACTATGATACACACTTTATCATTTATTTTTATTATTCACCTGTTGTATCATTTTTCGTCATACAAAAAAAAAATTCCGGTTATAGAGGGTTAAAATCACATCGAGTGTCAGACGCTCAAGCTTTCACATGATCTAGGCTTATGGAATTAATTTTACATAAGCCAACGTTCCCAGCACATCCTCGCGATCGAGAGTAAACGGGATTTAGGACCCCGCAAAATTCTAACATTGAATTGCAATGTGCGGGATATTTGGTTTACTCAGTATGTAGGCCGCTTAACACATTTCGCGGCGCATCTGTCATCTACGAAAGGTATGCTTAACCGCCAGTAATAATATTATAACGGTATCTAATAAAACTATACAAAAAGACGTATTTTTACGTGGCCGGCGGTTAAATGATAACATGGAAATGACGTATTTTTACGTGACTAGCGTGAAAACTTAACCACTTGCCACTTGTCCAAGATTACAACTTATTGTAGGTCCATTGCAAACGCTTTTATCGCTTATAAATATGCAACAAAGCGAAATATTCGAACAATGTCGTTCAATGAACTATTAGCTACTTCACTGATACAGTTCCCTTCAAATAGTTCTTTTTCCTACCGATGAAGCAAAACTCACAACATAATGGTGAGAAAGGATGCATAAGGGGAAAGAATTAGGCGAACATGCGCTTCTTGCTATGAGAAATACAGGCGTTCTTTAGATCGGTTACAAGCAAGGGAAAATGAAAAAAAAGAACGTGACATATTGCTCTATATGCCCGGCAAACCCACAACTATTCTTAGATTGCTTCTGAGAATGTCATTCAAAATTAATGTAACTTTGATCATTTCATTTTAAATGCATAGTCAGTGTACTACAAAAATGAGATTTTATTGTTTTTGTTCAACGTATGCTGCCTCTTTATTATAATAATAAGTAATGGCTATACTAGCAGAATAGAAGTTGTGACATGTATTATAGCATTAGAGTGACAGTATTGTGTAGCAATGCTACATTAAGGCAGCAGTATAGAACGGTAACAGCACGATACAATAGTAAAAATGATAGTATTTGTCAGTAATCAAGTGGTGTTTCAAAGAATATAATAGCAATACTTGAGTATTGTCTACTATAATACAATAGAGCAATATTTTAATTATAGCAATAGTAATCTGGCAGTATAGTACAGTAGTAGCAGTAACGTGCAACAGTAATAACGTAGCAGTATAGTAAAACAGGCACACTAACAGTGTAATGAAGTAATTGTATAGTAAGTAGTAACACAGCTATACTGCATTATTATTGTATGTACATTAGTAATACAACACTGCAATTGAATAGTATAAAACAGAAGGTAGTATAATAGCAGGTTCTTAAACGGTACTGCAGTATCAACGCAATATATCATAACAATACTGTACTAATATAGCAGTATTACAAAAATAATACAGCACTATAACAATTATAATAATATCAAACTATTGTAACAGTGATACAACAGTATGGTGTTACAGATCAACAACGATGGTACTGCAATGCACTATCGTTCCACTATATTCATGTTAGTACTCTTATTGAAACTTTCGTAATCTCGAAATCCTTCCCACATTTCTCAATGAAAAAATATCAATTCAAATGGAAATTTTCATACAATTGAATTGTTGGCGCGAGGCTCGTCGTTCCGTGAAATTGTGATACACGGGGTTCGCATATGCGCAAAACGATGGCTCTAATCGAAAACACAAATAACAGACGAGTCCCACGGGGAAAGAACAATCGACCACGACATCGCGCATACAATCTAAGCTTGTAAACTTTCACCTGAAATCGCGTCAAAGGGAAGTGAACCCATCTAGCAATAAATTACTATACAATTAACTTCTTTTTTCGCATTCTAGTTTATATTGCTCGTTTCACGTGAGAAATACGCCACGTTTCGCAATAGTTCCCTTATTGTCTTATTAATTTCTCTCGCCTGAAACACCTGTGCTTACGTTCTCGTAACTTTAACTAGTCTTTATCGAGCATTCATCAAGCTGTAATTAGCGTTTAATGTTAATTACTACACCCTGTGCGGAAAACGCCCATAGGCGTTTCAGTTACACAGTTCTATAATAGGGATAAATGATTTCCGCACGCGTCATACAGATCGGTCACAAAATTCTTCTATTAAATTCTGGAAAGGGGTACAGCGTTTGAAAACTATCCTGATGGCATAATAAAGTTACAATTTGTTCAGTAGATACTGCATGCGACATTTCTACTACATTTGAAATACCAAACTTGCGATTCTAAAAATTTCTGCTTAAAAATTTTTTAAATTATTTAAATTTTAAATGTACAGCTTCCAATTTCCAAAGATCCGATGTCTAAGATATTCACTTAAACGTTTTTGGTTTCTACAAATTAACAACACCAAGATCCTAGTTTTCGAAATCTCAGCTAGGATACTGTAAATGTTTCTAATTTTAAACGTCGAATTTTCCTTTCTTATAGTGTTAACTTCCAATTTTTTTATTTTTCAGGCTTTTAAACGTTAATCTCTAAAATTTTAAACACGGATTTTTGACTTTACTAAATTTCAACTGCTAAATTATCTAGTATTTTCAAAGTTTCTAAGCTTCGAAACGGACAACTTTTATCTGACTGATTTCCAAAATATCAACACGCTATCTTTCGTGAACATACCAAAACTTCCAACGTGAACATTTTGATTTGCAATTTTTCAGCTTCGAATTTCTGTTTCAGACAATTTCAACATTCAAACGATTAAAATTTCACAAATTTTGGGGATTTTCTTAATTCCTGGAATAATTTTTTTTCTGAAAAGTTTTTGCTCTCAAATGTTAAAAGAAATTTTCTAAACCTTCAAATTACAATTCATCCTGTTGCCTAAGTTTCTATCTTTCATTTCCATAAGGTTGCAATTGATTTTGCAGCGTTTATCAACCTGTAGATAATAATTATAATGAATTACAATCCTCCGCGTGTAGAATGCTGACAGGCACTCAATTAACAAGTATGCTTAAAATTTAACGATTACGATTAGTTTATAAATCTCTGTATCGAGTCTAAAATTACAGAAGATACAGCACTACCGGAAAATGACTTGAACGATCCACTACATTCCTTGTCTGTCGAAAAGTCATCGCGTAGAATCGGTTCCACGGAGGCTTCTGTGCTATGCATTTTTGTAGCCTTTTGTTCATGCAATCGCTAGAACAAGCCCCGTCTCCGTTCCTTTTAGCAGGTTTGACTTTAATCATCGTGTCGAGCCAACTATTGCATGATTTCGAGGTCGATTGGACACTGAGTATTATACGTGGCCTGCTTTCACTTTTCTGATCGCTTGCACTATGCACCGCATGGATTGAAATCCACTATGCATGCAGTATAGCTAGACAACTCCTAGATCGCTATAGTGGATTCACAGACGTTCACGGAAGTATTCCAAATTTTATAACTCCATATAGCTAAGTAAACACGATTATTGTAAACTGCACTATAGCTATATAAACTACAATTTTGTAAACTCCACTATAGCTACATAAACTACAATTTTGTAAACTTCAGTATAACTATACAAACTCCAGCTTTGAAAACTTCCATTCAACTATATAAAGTCCCATTTTGTAACTACAATGTAATTACATAAACTATAGTTTTGTAAACTCCGACTTAACTATATAAATTCCACTTTTATAAACTAAAATGTGTCTGTAGAAACTCCAGTTGTGCAAATTCAAATATGTCTGCATAAACTCCAGCTTTGCAAACGCCAATATAATTATATAAACCCAAGTTTTGTAAATTTTAATATAACTATATGAACTCCAATATAACACTATAAACCTCCAATGTTGTAAACTTCAATGTAGCTGTATAACTTGTACAGTATATCAAGGTAAAAAGTGAAATTCAGTAATTGTATACACTTATTGCTGTAACATAATAATTAGGCACTTTAACTTATGTACACTAGAAGTGCATAAATTTTTATTTCGAAAATTGAATGCCGACTCCGAAATATGTAATTATCAATGAATTCTTGCTACATGAGTAGGGTCTTCTTGTTCTTGGAACGTATCTTACAATTTTATCTTCCAAATTAGTTGCATGTTAACATTGTTACCAAATCTGAACATGCAAATTAATTCGATAAATCAATAAGATAATTCGATTAACATATGAATTATCGCTACTTTTCGGAAAAATAGCCCTCCTGTAAAATTGTATTTTTCATCCGGTTTGCCCATTTTCTCAGGATCTAAAAAAGCAAATTTAATAAAATTTTTTGTAGTAAATCCTAAGAAGTTACTGAAAATACGCAATGAAGGAATTTATAAGTTTCTAACACAGCATGCATGGGCATGTATTTATATAACATTTTTTATTTATTCCTATTTGTAAAACATATTCTCACAGTTTTACTAGAAAAACCTGGGATACTGTGTAGATAAAAAGCTTGAATATTTTCAAAATAACGAAATAATGATATTATTTTAGTTCACGATTATTTGAAATACAATTTCATTAATTTAACTGAAATTTTTTAAGTATTCATAATCACAAATATATGTAAACAGATATTGTGCAAGGTGCTACACTCATATGAATACAAAATTATTGCATATTGTATTCTAATAATAGAATCGTTAATACGGTAATATGCACGTACAACATACAAGGGCATATAATACAAATGCTGCACCCATTAAACAACTATAATTGATTGCTTGGAACAATAGTTATAACATCACTGAATGTCAAAGTAAGTCATGCTCACAATATTATTTCCTTTGCTCCATTTGAAATAAAACAATCACACTTTGTATGAAATTTATATTATTTACAAATAACGTTCGGAATATTCTACTGATTTCGATTTTGAAGTTCATTCAAGAATAAAATATTTCAAAACTGGTTTCAGGTACCATTAAATCTATAAATACTTCAAATGTTTAAATCTGTTTGTTTAATCTGCTTATAAATGTTGATTAATAATAAGAATGTTTCATATCAACATTCTTTAGTACACACACGATAAACATTGATTTTAGAGTGTAAATAAAATATAATACCGAACGATTTTAAGGATCTCGCAGTGTTCAAGGTATCGAAATAAGGTTAACATTTAAATTAAAGATAAGCATTAACGCGACCAACGTCATTGCCCTTTCTTCATTTCTTCCCTAAAAAAAACAACTTTCAATTAAAACAACAGAAAACTGAATTCGTACATATATAGTTCATTTGCATGATTTATAAGAACAAGGTCCTTGAAGAACGATGAAATGGACAATAACGTGGCTCACGCATCCACTTCGCCAACAATTACCAAAACAAATAATCATTTATTTATCGATATCTCAACGAGATACAGGTGTACGTGTCACCGTTTCTCAATAATCCTTCGACTTCAGGCTGAAAACAACAATGGCTGTAGAAGAGTAGATACTACTGCTAATAATCTGAGAACGGTTCATTCAGGAATCGAATGCGAGCCATTCTACTATGAACGTAAAACACAATCCAACCCAGTTCGATCAAAGAGAACCGAACGTTTCCGCGTGCAAGTGTCCGCATGATAAGGTGACTAGATGCCGAAGTATAGTTAATTTCACGGCTGGTATTCGATTCCTGGTGATAGTAGCCGCCTCTTCAGGGTATTAGAATGACAAAGAGAGCCACCGTGTTACCGGTTCCTCGAGCAAAGCGATCCCCACGAGCGAATCGTGCATCCGCTGTCACCAGATGGAAAAGACAATATTAGCGTAAAAAAAAATAGGATCAGGATAAAAATGGGTCCTTGCGCAACGGAAGATACAGATGTATCGATATACATACAGAGCCAGCTAAGCATTCTACGAACGATCGAACCGTCAAACAGGAGACTCTGCCTATGAATAATCTTAATGACAGACTCCGGCTGATAACGGAAAAAGAAAGATTGCAGAATTCTCGGTAGAACGACAGGAAAGATTTAGAGTCAGAGTTTCCCTTGTTTTAAGGTTACGATCGATCGAGTCGGTTAATATACGATTTACCCGCGATTACTCGTTACAATTAATATTGTTTCTCGGTCCAGCCACGCGTCCAGGGTCCAAGGCCCACGATTTCTTGTCAAAACTCTGTTTTTCCTTTGGAAAACTAGAGCCACCTGGTTGCAGAGATTGAAAAACTACTATTACAGGTATTATTGGAATTGTTTATATCTTCGCGGATATTATTGGTGAAATGTAGTACACAGAGATTCATTTTTTTAATTGTTTAAACAAACGGAAAGTGTGATTTGAGACAATGTTGAAAATATAAAATTCGTTTTAATAATAGATCGATACAGAAATGTTGCTAGAAGTACTCTGAAGGTAATCTTGAAGCACGAATATTTTATTACGGTTATTTATTATGTTTATTTCCTATTATTCTATTTTTATCTATGTAAATTACTCTCCGATTAAATATCATAACAAATACTAGAAGTCATATTCAATGTCAAACATTCAAACCAAAGCTTAAACTGAAGTTTTTGTTACCTCTAAAATTTCCAAGTTTGCTGAATCTCAAACGTATAATTTTTTAATTCGAACAAGAAATGCAACTCAGTAGTATTTAGTATGAGCCTATGGTGGAAAGTCGTATTCGCTCCCCGAATTAGTATTCCTTTGCTTTGGGCTCTGAGACATTTTTCTTCGGGCACGTATAATCCTTGCAAGAAGGGATAAAAAAATGTCTAATTAATATAGATTCTAAAATTAACCCCTTAACCCTTTGCGGTTCAAGTTATTTTCGTTGTTTCTTTCCAGTCGGACAGTATAAATTCGGCTTTTAAATAGTATCGTATAGTCTACGTTTGCTTCAATATTGAAGCATAATCTAAATGATACAACAGATTTATAGTAATATATTTTTATGAAGTAGGGTGTTGATGTATAAGAAATGGTCGATCTAGCCTTCCTAGGACGAAATGCTATGCGGAGTCAGACTTAATATAGGATCGCAAAGGGTTAAATATTGTAACTGCTTGAAAGTACTCTTTATATTACTCTAGTCCGTGCGGAAAACGCCTATCGGCGTTCAGATAGTGTACTTATTAAGTGAGCTTAACGATCTTCCGCACAAGAGGTAGGGTTCAGAAAGAATTTTTTCAGTGCAGACATTTATATTTAGTGGTCTTAACCTACTTAAAACTGTTGGTCTTCTCGACTAAAAATGGCCATAGCAGTCGATGCTGAGTTATATACAAAAAGAAACAAAACAGTTTATACGATAACTGTACATCACGTGCAGAATATCGCTAAACTTACTTAATATCTGATTGTTCGGATAGTTTGTAGCGAAATTAAATAAAAACTTCGAGACAAAATTTTCGTATATGATATATATCGTACAAACTAATTCACCGTTTCTTTCAATGAGCTTTTGCCATCTATTTAGCAATTGCAAGACTCTGTTTGCAAAAAACTTTTTATTTCTGCACAAAGAATTGCTTCAAATAATTTTCGGACGCCTGTAGATCCTCACTGATGAAATCCTTTTAATAACTGAATTGATGACAATCATCTGGGCAATTCTCAACAATATGATATCCGCACACGGCAGATTCCACTAAAAAGTGATATCAACGAATCGAGGTGAAATTCAAATCCGATTCAAATCCCATCGAGAACTTACGGAGTGTTCTGGCAAGAAAAATATATGGCTAAAAAAGCCGCCAATCTAAAGTACTATCCAAATAAAGTCGAGACTAGTGCAAGTGCATGACAGAAATTTCAAATGACTCGTTAAATGCGTAAATTGATAATGTTCGTAGCAAACTATTAGCTACCATAAAGAACGAAGAAAGATGAACTGAATATTGAACAGATGGTTATCAAAACAAGTCATAAGTTTGCACTTTATTTTTCTAGATTTGTTAAAAAGGTGATTACCGTTTGATGCTTATGAAGTACTATTTTGGAGTAAAAAAGGGGGACTACATAAGTCATTTATCAATAAATCTTTCGACTTTACAAGAAAAAAAAAATAGAAAAAAATGTAAGTCTACAATTAATTACAGTTCTGCAAAAATCAAACTTGTTTCCGGGTGAAAATTAACATACAATAATTGACAGTAGCTTTTAAAACAAAATTCTAAATTAAATATGATTTACATTTGAATGTTCTATAACAATTTAGTTTTAGAAAAATGTATATTATGTATTAATTCAGTAATCATTACTATAATAATTTCCTTAATCTTCAATCTCTGCTCAGGTCAGTAGAAAATCATGAAAGCTCCTGGAGTCCTGGACGGTAGGTCCAAACAATCGCCTGCCTTCAGGCAAGGGACCTAAAGTAGGTCCAACAGCGGTGAGAGCTGTGATTGGTTGAAACAATATGTGGCTGTCGCCCGCCATTCTGGGATAACTGTTCACTAAAACTCTCTTTAAAAAACAAGAAAAAAAGAACATCTTCCAGCAAACCTACTCGATACCCAACCTCTAAAATAATCATAATAAATAAAACGTGGTCTCCCAGAACGACAGACTATGCCCAGTCTCTCGAGCTTTCCACAGAACTTTAATCTTTATTCGGAACAAGATTGATAATGTGACACTCAATAAATAACAGAACTTCTACATGTCCAAATTCTGGCTGTCTAGGTTGTCCTCGCGAAGATAGGGCCACCCGTTGAGATTGAAAAGGCTCAATGAGCCATAATTTCCCGAGTAAATTGAAATATGGTGATCGTATGCCCGTTCGAAAGGACAACCGTGGAAATGAAGTATATTCATAACGATGCGTAGTTTCTTTAAGGTACGTACACGTGTCGTACGGCGCGGTTATGGTTGTTTTAAACAGGGTGCCTACTGAAGGTCAACTTCATACTTGAAGATTTTGACTTTTCAACGAACTTATTTTTATCTTCCTGCTTCGCGCCGTCTTCAACTCCCGTTCTCTGAAAACACGTGTTCCCGTTGATTGTCCCTCTTATCATTCTTGCTGTCAATAGACACCCTGAGGAAGTAACAGAGCGATAGAGAAGATGATGAAGAGAGGATGGAGTTAGATGTGTTCCAGGCCCGATCGTGGAGTCATAATTGATGATGATATTTTTTTTTCGTTTTTTAGGGATGCTCTGGGGTATTCTTTTGTGTATATATGATGAAGAAAACTTCACGATCGGATGACCCGTGGAGATGGTCAAGGACAAAGTAAAGAAAACGGCGTGAGTCGAGTGTAGAGAGAGCTGGTGTCGATATCTGTGAACACCCTCCGTACTTACCACTCACTCATGCGTCGCCAACATGTTCCTTGCAAAGGAAGAGGGTTTTCTTCGGTCGAACCAATTACTTCAGCATCAAATCTTCAAATTTGAGACCACAAACATTATTTATCTGCCTGATTTTAGCAATCGAAATTGATGTAACCATCATGGAATCTTCACATTTAGTCGGTTTGTCTTTTAGAGATGTTTTATATAGTTTCTTCGTTGTCAGCGTTCTTTGAACTTCAAGATCAATGAAATTTGTTCTAGCAACTATTCAAAGTGTTTCCTTCTAAAGATCATTTTTTTCTTCGAATTTCAAGGTCATTTCTGTGAGATTACAAGTTGTTTTCACAAGACTGTAGCTTTGTTAAAGAAAGAGAAGAGAACAAATTTGTTCAAAATAATTCAAATTGATTTTGGTCAGATGTTCAGATGACTCTGAACGATAAGATACTACATTTCAATTGCCATAATCACCCTAAACATATGCACAAAGCTGATACACATAGACAATGTACCTCAACAATTCTCGTACCACAATGAAATTCTCAAAACTTCATTAAAACAGCAGAAGTGGATCGGTTCGACCTAAAGCTTTAACAAAATAAAAGTTGTGACGAACTAACCTGAGGCGACAGAATGTTCACACTGCGGCTTGAGTCTTTCAAGGGTTTCGAAGAACTGATTCAACTGATTACTTTAACTCAGTTCTATGTTGAATTAAGTGAGGTTAAAAATGTTTTCTAAGCATGGAGGACAGCGAATTAGGTTGTCAGCTGCAGTGTGAAGTGCCACCTATCAGCGATCATGTCTCTCCAAGAAAACACTGGTGCACAGGCTGAGAAACAGCGAGTGGAAACGGTCTACCATTTTATGAAAGGTTAATGTAAGACCATTAAGAGTTAACTTAAAATAAAAACTTGTATGTTAACGCTAGAAAGGAGCTTCAAGTGCTTGTACAGCCATTGTACAACGCACCGTGATTATATTTTTAATCTACTATTTCAATAGCAGGTACTCAAAGACACAATAAACAACAACAAAGGCTAACCTGCCAGATTGGCCCTACCTCAGACCTTCATTTGTCATATTCTTACTGGCAGAGGTTACTGGACCGTTTCCACTGCACCTGGTTAACCCTCTCAGGCAGCGATTGAAAGTGTCAAGAATGCTTTTTACAATGAAGTAAAAAGTTGTGAAGGTTCTTTTCGATGCTGCTGTGGAGAACTGAAATGGTGGTGTAACTGTTGTTATATACAAGTCCAGGATATGTTGGTTCTTATTAAAGTTACAGTATTGATTTTAGAAAAATTCTAATTTTCAAGGATATCAGAGCTATAAAATAGTTATATGTATACACTTTCTTTCTGATATTATAATAATGCAATTTCCAAAAGTGTAGTATCATTTGTGTCAATAAACAAGTGATATTGAAAGTAATACTTTAATTCAAAAATATTGACTTGGAAACTGTTAAACTTCTAGAATTTTCAAACTTCCAGTGTCTGAAAACACTGCTCTTTGGTTTTCAAAACTATAAAAGACAAGTTATGTCTATCCAAAATTAAAAATTTTTAATTTTCTAAAAGTAACATTCATTTACCAATTGCTTCAGAACTTCAACTCTTAAGTTTCTATATTTCGAAAGTTCCAAAAATTCGAATTTTTACGGCTTCAACGTTTCAAATTTCAAACTTCGTATATAAAAAATTTCCAAAAATACACGTAACAACTTTCAACATTGATATCACGTTTAATGTTGATTTCTCAAAAACCACTTCTAGAAAGCTAATATTCATCAATCTTCGTAGACAGATACTTGCATGAATATTAAAACTAGTATTTGAAGCAGTATTAAGAAAAAAAATAAATGAACCCCTAGAAATCAATGTTAACAAGAAATAAATCAATCAATGTTAAAACTGATGTTGAAATTAATATTGGCCAACTACAATTTACAATAACATTAATTTTGGAGCCAATAGACGAATAAATAATAAAAATATTCATGTACAATACTAAACTTATTACTAGCACCAATGCCTTGATCAATATTAAATTTATTATAAGTCTAAAACCAATATTGGGACCACTATCTGAATCAATATTAAAACCAATACTAAAACCACAACTAGTATCAATATACCCCCTACTTCTACTTTCAAACAACACTCAACCAACCAAAAAACAGTTCTCCAAAACCTCTAAAGAACCACAATAATTCCGCTGACTAATATCCCGCTCAATCTCTGCTCAGTCAGGCACAGTCGTGCGTCTACAAGATATATCCCTTGTTTATATATATACGTATATATGTATATATACATTAGTATAACACTAAGTATTATATATGTACACATATACATACATATGTGATCATTGTATATGGTATAATAATTAGAAAACAAAAAAAAACAAAGATGTTTGCTAACTTCGTGTGAGCTTGGTGGGAGAGGATGCGTCAAGTGCAGCCGCGGCCGATCAACGAAGCGTATCCACGCGATTTGAAAACTTGTTTTGTGTTTTTTTTGTTACGCGTGCATTCTGTCCTCTTCAGTCAGAAAAGGGGTCCGGACCCTAATCGAAGGTTAGGGGCGGGCCCAGAGCACGAAGTGCAGCGGCGGGTTGGGCCCGTCCATTGGAGGTGATCATCTGAAGCGTGGATGCATCATGGGCGCCAACATTGGCGCACCAGGAAAGCCCATCGGTGTTGCAAACGCTGGATGCATTGCTCCAGGAGGTAATGCTCCTATCATCCCTGCAAATAACAATAAAACATTAGTACACAATGGAAAAAACTGTACTGATCAACCCGTAGGTCCTTCAAGGTTATTAAGCTCGATTGATATCTTTGTGATTATACTTACGGTTGAGTTATGTTAAATCAGAGATTGAATTGGGCTTACGAGGGAAGGTCATGAGCTGGACGAGCGCTATTTTTATGGGACTGAGTTGAAAATATAGTTAAGCATGAGTGTAAACCAGACAGGTGCTGGATCTTGCCCGGATGGACTCTTGTTTTGCTTCCCGGACACACGCTACTCAGCAGACACTAATGAGCCACGTCCTTTGCGATACTTGAACCAATAAACGGCGCGTGCTCGCTACCCCATCATAAGGTAGCGTTTGCTGGGGAAGGAAGGCAAGCACCCGAATGGGCAAGATGTGCCCATGCCTGGTGTAAACAAACTCTAAAATATTAAGATTTTTTGTTCAGCTATTTTTATAAAATATGGGTTTAGATATTAAAATCTCCTTCTCGTGTCCGAGTTCATAAAAGAATGACTTCGACAGGAAATTTTATTATTTAAAACTGTTAGAAATAAGAATGGCTGGTAAGAAACCCTTAATATAGTGATGTTTGTTTATACTTATTGTTACAACATTTTAAGTCAGGTCTCATGAAAATAGTACTCGAGAAGGTCGTGATTGCCCATCGTTAGTATAAAAATGGTTCTCTTTGAAACAGTTCGAACTAATAGTGCAGTTGGTAGTTAACAAATAGAATTTGCGTATACAGAGTGAACACTCAAAAACGAATTTCAAATTCGCAAATTATAGTCGAATATAAATTCGTGATTTCCAAAGTCTTATGTTTCCAATTTGAAAATTCCCAATTTTCAAGTTTACAACTGCAAAACTCTGTTTAAATCGTTCGTAGTAAAATTTTCAAATGTATAGAATTTCCATATTTTCGTTGGAAATTATAAATTTTGAAATTTAATATTGTTGAAATACAAAATTTAAATATCTCGAAAACTGACAAAAATAAAGATGTGCCTTGTTTTTGACGGTACACCCTGCATATTAACTCTACTCAGAGTCACAGTATTGGTTTTAGAGAAATTCTTTCTCGAATATAGTGATAAAGAAATAAGACTTGAAAATATTTAATACTGTAATGTGTATATTTCCGGCTAGATTTATAAAATTTTACATAAATTTGTATAAATTTCAATCTCTGACCGATACTGGATAATGTTTATTACCTTTCGTCTTAAGGAATTATTATTCACCACGAAGATTCTTTAAAACTGTTTCAAGAACCATAAATTTTATTATTTGAATTTTGAATCTCTGTCTAAACGTACAAACCCAATAATCTGTATCTATGTGTCTGTGTGTTTTTTTAATCTCTTACAGTTTCTTTTTGGACCTTGCATCGTTCAATAAGGATTGTCATTATAGTAGGAATACAAACTAATCTATTCAAGGTCACATCCAGACCTCTAGAATAACCTTCCTCTTTAAGCAAATTTTTTTAAAAAATTAAGTCTTTCATTTAAGAACTTTTTTAAGGGTTTTTCGATGATCATTCTTAACACTAGGTTTACGGACATTTCTTATATACCTATCTCTACGGACACGCGTCAATTTGACGCGTAAACGAAACCGTACATTTTCTTTAAAAAACAACTTATTTTATTTAAAAACAATATATTATACACTATTAAACATAAATGAAACTATGTGACATTATATATTTATATAAAATTTATAATATTTAACATTCTGCAACATTACATTTATTCCGCACATTTGTGAAATTCGAAATGCGTCAAAATGACGCGTCCCGTAAACCTAGTGTTAACAGAGAGATCACGAACCATACTTTATGGATGAAACCGGGCTGAAAATGTAGGATGAAATGTTTACAAACAAATTCTGGAAAAGTATAAATTTTCGGTTAACTTTGCTTGCGAAAAATCTCTGAAAGTTCTAGATCAAGTCAATATAAAAATTGGAACAAATCTACAATTTAAACAAGGATTGGGGCCTATACAACAACTTTTTTATGTTCAAAACCATTATTTATAAACAAACTTCGTTGGGAACTTTTAAATATATTCCTTACATTTTGAGCTGGGTTTCTTTCCAAATCTACTCATATGAGTCGTGACCTCTCTTTACTGGTTCAATTATCAATTAAATTGACCTTTAGTGAATCATTTACCAATATTTTTCAATTTGAATTCAACTATTAACAAGTATCCTATTTAATTACCAAGAATTATTAACTGACACTAACTAATAGATAAACTATCATTGATGCTCAATTGATTGTCTATCAAGATTCCCTGTTAAATTATTGTAATCTTATGTACTTTATTAAGTCCATAATAGCTTTATAGGTTTATAATTATTTGAATCAAAAGACTGTGACTATATCAAAGTAAAAACATACAATCTAGACAAAAACCAGGAAATGACCTTGAGCAGCTTAGTTTGATTGCCCTATTATACCCAGTTACAGAAGAAAGTTTTAAGAAACTTCAAAGACTTGGGTCTTCTTGATAGTTTAGAACCTAATCCACATGTTTACCATATTCAGTTATTTTCAAGATTTTGTAACTGAATAGAATAGAGGCATCTAAACCACTTACACTGAATCTGTTCAGAAGTCTGTAAATGTACCAGATGCACCTGGACCAAGTATAGAATCCTATACTGATTCAGTGTATATAATACAAAGTGTCTCTATTTAATTTAGTCTTAAAATCCTGAAAGAAGTAAATTTAGGAAAGACATCTAGACAGTGTCTAGGCTATCAAGATCTTTATGTGTCAATGTCTTCAATACCAGTGTACAAGTTTAAATCCTTTACTGAACTGGAAGCTACCTGACAGTCAATCGATGGCATATTTCAACTCAAATCAATGATAATCTGTTCTCTCCTGAGACAAACCTCAATAAAATGTGACTTGAGTCTAGGACTACTTCATACGACCCTTTAGGGTTCGCAGCCCACCTACATCTATCTAGCCAAACTATACGAAGGAACTGAGAGCTGAGCATGCAGTGTGCCGCATATGCAATACAAGTCACAACAAACTGACAAAAGGTGATACCACACAAAAAACCTCACACCATACAGAAAAAGAAAACTCATTATGCCTTTTCATGGTAAGAGCCATCGTCTCAACTGCAGGCCGATCTTCCAATATGATGATCCAAAAGGAAACATTAGTTGGATTAATGTTGCAAAGAAATTGAGTGATCTTGATATCATGATACTCTTTAAAGACAAGTTGCAATAGTGATGACAATTACTGAAATCAGTTTTTTTTTCTTCTTTTTTTTAATTTAATAGTGAATCTTGTAGAAACATGACTAGATTTAAGATAAGGATGTTCAGGAAAATTCTAGCAAAAGTTTCAGTTTTATTTGATTATTTATGTTGAATGTTATATTTTTAATTAAAAAACTAGAAGAAATATTTTGAGTCTGGATGTTTAACTCGAATAATAAGTCTTTACTATACTTATTCAATATAAAATAATATTAATCAAACAATTTATACTTAAAATATGAATATCCCTAATACAATTAAAATAATTAAAATTTTAAGATGTCAAGCTCTACTCTCATAACTTCTCTATAAAATTTGTCATACTTCATAATTATCACATATCAATATCATCAATAGATTGTAAATAAATTATCACGTTTAATCTATTTTAATTGAAGTGTTTTAAGCAGTTACTAATAAATATTTCTGCAAACACTGTACAACTTCAAAAACTTACATGAATGCAATCATGTTTCTTTTATATCCATCATAAAAAAATCATTCAAAAAAGAAAATTGACTTCAATGAATGATGTCACTATTGTAACCAGACCTTGAAAAATATAGCTAGGTGTAACTTCACTCCATAGTGTCAATTACAGTCAATATAGATTGTATCACTGTATATAATTCTAAAAATAATCCCCTGGTTTACTTACTGTAAGTTTGTGTGACACAAAAACTAGGCTATGGTGTGAGGGAGTTTACGTTCCTTCTTGTTGCAAGAGTTTCACTTCTGTATAGACACCGCAATAAGAAGAACAGTATTTGGTAATGATAGGTTGGGTCCCTTCCCTCAAAGCAACTCATAAGGCCCAGGTCACTAAATGAAATGCATACCCAGTTGCTGGGCCCAGTTTTTACTGAGTCCTAGGGAGAAGGGACTTTCTGGATGAACTGTGCATCAAGACTTTTTTCTGTTTAGAATGACAAGTTCGAACGATTGTCAGTACCGTGCCCAAAAAGCGGTTTCTTCACTACTGTATCACAACACCAGGATGTCAAGCTAAATATAATACGTAGTGACAGGAATGGTAAACACGGTTGGCGAGGTAAATGACAATAGTGAGTAGTAAAGTAGAGTAGTCGTATAAAGGTTCAGTTGAGAGTAGATATATAGTGAGAATATAAAAAAGCTAATAGAAACAAAAAGAAAGAAATCATGTGATGAAACAGCCGAGCGGCCCAGGAGCAGAATACATATCACTGTAATAGCATTTTTTTAATAATAGATAAATATAAATATACATTTAGAGTAATGAAATTGTAGAATAACCTATTATAATAGAGCGATTTAAAAACAGACATACGTACAATACTGTGCAAAAGTCTTAACTGAAACTCTTTCATTTTAATTAACAACTAATATAACTCAAACACTAACGAATATTCATTTGTAAAGTCTGTATAAAATATTCAGAGATTGATATTTTAAAATAGATGCATCTAACACTGAAAGATTTTTTAAATGAGAGAAGTTTCATACAATTATCAAGTCCTTTTTTTGTACTAAATCAATATTGTGTACAGGATATATCCCAACTCATTGCAGAAATTATTAGTACTTATCTAGATCTCTTCTTGTGACTGAAAAATAAATAGTTTGTGACATACAAATTATAAATTTCAAAACTCAAAGTTTTGAATTTTCTTATGTCTGTAAATTGAGATTTTTAAATTTGAAAATGGAAGTATGAAATTTTTAGAAGATCGGAAATAAAAATTTAAAACATTAAACATTCGTTGCAATTTTTTTAGTGAAATTATTCAGCATTTTCTATATTTTATTCAAAAACTTGAAAACCCACAATTAAGTTTAAGTGTCCCTTTTTTCGAAACTACATTTTTCAAGTTTTACATAACATGAAATTTTGAAATACTCTTACAATGAAATAAAAAGTAAGTTATTCAGAATCGGGGTACTTTGTACAGCTCTGAATCCTCATCTTCTCCATTTTTAGCTTCTAGTTTACATTTTCACTATATGTTTTCCACAAACTACGTATGTTATCACGTGCAGACCTTATCATCTTAACTTAAAAAAATACTGATCTACAGCTATTGCACAGTATCGCATGTAGGGTGTCCAAGCAATTAGTACTCACAGGGAAAGATCCTCAAGTACTCTGAAGCTTTTCACATTAATTTCGAACCTGAACTATTACAAGTTTAAGAGATATTTAATGTTAACGTTTCAAAAGTAGTTATTCATTGTAGTATAACTACCACTTTTAAGTCATAAAGTGTGAAGTACAGCGAAAAAGATCGACTCATTTATTGCGAGACATTTAGACCTAGTTCTTGAAATTGCTGGAAGCAGGTGATCTTTCAAAGTCCTCATTACTGTAATTCACACCACAAAGCAGTGGTTATACTACCTATACTAAATAAACATCTTCGAAACATTAACAGTAAGTATCTCAAACTTTTAACAATCTATAATACCTAAGATCAATATGGAAAGCTCTGAAATATCAAGATCCATGAGTGTGTAAAAGCTCATTTAAATTTTAGCGGAATACTTGGGGATTTCAACCCGTCAATATACTATTTGTAACTGATAGGAATATTGATAAAATAAAATATAAAAGCGATTAAAAAAAACAGTAAAAAACTTTGTATCATTTCAAATCAATTACAAGTATCTCAACTAATTTCACTTTAAATTTCTCTGTCCTTCTCAACAAATACTTAGGCATTCTTTTCAACTTTTCTCATATACCCATCAATTAACATACAGTAAAAATGCTAACACCAATATATTAAGAGCACCCTATAATGTCATATATAATTCAACTAATATAAACATAAAACAGAATTAAAAATGTAGTGTAAGTATGGATTGCAATACCGACGTAGTAATTTCTAGTTCCAAGAAAAAAATTTGTATTATTTTCAGAAGAATGTGTCAAAAATTAAAGTGTTATTGTTCTTGATTAGAGGAATCAAAAAACCATTGGCCGCTCGACTGACCTGCCCAGTGACAATAATTGTAAATGTACAGAGAAATATATAGACATAATCATAATAATAATGTATAAATAGATAAATGATCACAGTAATAATAAATATTAATTAATTATAATATCATACTGATATATATATATATATATATATATATATACGTTTTTATATATATGTATAGGCCATCGCACCACATGCTAATTGCTAAGGACCAACCTTGTTGCGCTTCTATTAAACACGCTTTTAGGAACCAGACTGGGTTCGTTCAACACTCACTGATGAGTGCATGGGCGCCCTGTTAAAACATAGAAGCGTACAAGACACTCTGTCGGTTGAGAGATTCTTGTGTACAGATGAGTTTCGATGGTTGAGTCAGTTTCGCTTTAAGAAGCTAGCCAAAAAGCACCAATATGAATACTGTTTTTGTTCCCCTTCGTCACTCTCACTCATCCACAAGGTAACCCTACAGTCATCCGTTGGCAAATTCTAAGTGCTGCTTTCAGGGACAAGGGCCAAGGGCTAGCGATGCACCAAGTGCAAAGGTTATTTGTTATTATACTATGTAGCATCAAATAGAAAATTGCATTTTGTTTAAATATTTAGAGAAACTGAACGTAACACTAGGACAGTCATTATTACATTGAACTTGTATATTCAATGTAATGTTTTGTTGGGATTGGTTATAGTTTTAGGATAACCACTAGCTTTTACTTAGGCTTCAATGGGATTTGGAAAACTTTTTACAGCTGAGAAGGTACTGTCTTTTATTTTACACTTAATTGATTAGGTGAATTTTGTGATCAACATGTGATACTTGTTTTTGACTTTATGTGGAAGATTATAATTAGAGGTAAAGCTGATTAATATAATAATGCTTGTTTTTCTGGAGATCAGCTTTTCTATACATGCAATTAAACATCTGCAAAATGCAACTGTATTTTCCTTTTCAAGTAGGACCTTTTACATTAAAATAACCTGTCAGAAATTAATAAGTTGCAAGATATTTAAAATTTGTTCTCTGGTATTGTATATAGTTTATTAAAAAAGTACTGAAATATTGGCATCTAAAACTTTCGAAGTGGTTTATTTTTAAATTTAAGACTTACTTAATGCGTTCATTAAAATTATGTTGTAAAGTTCGAAAAGTGAAAGTTTCTAAAAACAGAAATTCAAAAGTTCTAATTGTAGATTACTTCCAAACGCAAAACCTTTAAATAAGAACCTTCAACAATTGAAAATTTGAAATTTTAGAAAGTATTATTTTTAATTCAAACGAAAACTTCCCAAGTATTAAATATTGTAATTGTTGAATAAAACTTTCAGTTCTGATAAATTACATACTTTCAATGTTATGTAATAAACATTTTGCTTGCTTGTTTCGGAAATTTACCCGACATCGAGTGCCGTAGCCATAAGCCAGGGACTACTTGATGGATTGTAAACCATCATATGTCAAAAGCACACAAAAGCATTAAAATTGGCCATCCATCTCATGTGGTCCAACTGTTGTTATTAATTTATTATAACATTTCAGCAACATTTTCAATAAACAGTATACTACTACGTACTTTCAAATTTTCGCTTGGTGTTTTAATTCCTTATATATTATCATTTTTAATATTTCAAATTTCTACTTGCTGTAATAAATATTCCTAAAGAGAACTTTCAGTTTCTGTTAAAGTATTCTTTTTTAGCAATCTTACCTGAATGTTTTCATACTCAAAAGGATTAAAACAATCAATTTGTCTAACAAAGAAAAATAAGCTGCAATTGCATTCGGCAAAAGAAACGTTGTACTTTACAAAAAACATATCTCCCACAAAAACAAACCTCACTATATCATTCACCATAATCCTCTATCACTCTTCCACCTGCAATCAAAAATAATCACAAATCTCAACCACAAGCTCCCCCTTTTCAAATATATACAACATCAATAATAAATTAAAACTATTTTTCAAACCCTTTACACCTTCTCCATAATCTAACAAAAAAAGTGAAAGAAAAAGAAAAAAGGAACATCTTTGGAATCATCAAAGTATCATTATCAATATAAAACATCTTCGATGATTCATTGTTATTATAATTTTCCAATAAGATTGATATTGTTTTCATATAAAGAAGCATAGAAAAAAGTGAGGGAAAATATAGTATCACTATGACAGAGTATTTTCATGAAGTTCAAGGTAAAAAATTCAATAAATTCATAGGGGAACAATGTGAATTACGTGTAATATTATTATAAAAGGGTACTTTTATGGAGTTCAAAGTTAAGAACTCGATAAATTCATAGAGAAAAAGGTCAGTGTCAATATCACTAAGGAAGGGTATTATGGGGATTGAGGTCAAGAGTTCAAGGACACTTACCTGGTGGCAGGCCCATGGGGGGCGGTCGCATCATGTTACCTCCATGAATGAGCGCCGGTGCTGCCAAGGTCATGGTAGGACGCATAAGTGGTGCCATTAGTGCAACCGAACTAACTGGCATAGCAGCCGATGCTGGCACCATAACGGCTTGCGGCGGTCGTTGAAATCGTTGTTGTTGTTGCTGTAGAGCATTCAATGCGGCTTGCTGCCTTTGTTGCTGATCCTGAAAAGCAGCAGCAGCATTCGCAGCAGCCGCTTGTTGCTGTTGCTGCTGCTGCTGCTGCTGTTGCTGCAACGCTGCGACTTGTTGGCTAGCATCTGATTGGACTGTTCTGCTTTCTTCGGATTGACGACGTTGGTACTTTGGAAGCCTAGCTCTGATCTCCTCCTGAAATTTGGAAAATGTTAGAAATAGCGAATGAAAACGATGCAGGGTGGTCGTAAACTAAACAATGTATGAAACATATATGTTATAGAGTGCTGTAAGAAAAAGTAACAAAAAAGAACAAAGATCTAAGATCTTTAGTCTTGATCCAAGAACATACAAGGTGGAATGATAATATTTAGATAAGCAGTCGTGTTTTTAGAATGTACCGAAATTTTTTACAAAAATTCTTATGGTATTTTAGTAATATTTTAAACTAGTAGTATTCTTTTTTTTTCTGAATGCATTTGTATTTAAATACTTGATATTTTAATATACAGTAAACCATGAAAGTGTTTGGAAATATTTTAATTTTGTGTTTTTCAAAGTTTAAATATAAAAATTCTCACCAAATTTTTCAAAGCTAACATTCAAATTCTCAAGCTTTAAGTGTAAAAATAGATAGAAATATGTCAGTGTAGTACAATAGTACAATGATCAAACTCACTAAGCTAAGATCCTCTGGAGGGTGAATAATTTTGATGGCAGCACTTGTTGTTGCTATAAGGTTAACCTTCTGGTCAGTCCCAATATTATTACTATTGGTTGTATTACTATCTGCATTACTGTATGCAGGGAATGTTGGCTTCACTGGTCCTATGGAACCACCAGCCACTGATGTAATTGGTTTGAAATCTGTACCCAATGGAGATGTGACAGTTGTCGAAGCAGCTGTTGATACGGCTGCTGCGCTTGGGAACAGAGGTCGAGCTGGTGGAATAGATGCTCCAGAGACTGGAGGCTGCATACCTGGAGGCATACCTGGCATTCCGGGCATCATACTAAAACAAAAAAAAACGTAATTAATTAACTTATTCTCCTTGTGCAACACTTTCATAATACTCGTGAACTACATGTATAAATATTTAAAGATATCATAGTTACTTAAAAAAAACATTCATCTATCTATTTTTCAAATGTTGGGCTTTTGTAGGCTTAAGAATTAGGTACTTAAAACTTTACAGGTTTTTAATTACATATCTTGCATTAAATTAGCAATATTAGAAGTTTTTCATCGGGTATTTGAAATTTCAAGTTTCATAAATTGGTAGTTTCTTTGTAAAAAGAACTAAAAATTTAAAATATAATGTTTGATATTCTAGAATGCAGAAGTTTGAAATTTAAGGTTTCAACTTGTAAAAACTGGATGGTTTGAGTTCAAAATTTTGAAAATTGCAGAATCAAAAGCTTTAATCTTGGAAAGTCATTCTTTGAAGATTTGAGAGATGTAAATCAAAAGTTTGAAAGTTATGGTTTGATGTTATAAATTTTGAGACAGAAATTTTAAAATTATGAGAAATTAATTCTTCTTCAAGTTTTCAATCTGTGCAATTCTGTGAACAATTTAATTTTCAAAATTTCTAACTTGAGCTGATTTTTAAACATTAAATTCTTTATTTTTATTTAAAATTGAAACATCCAAAAAGCGGAAATTTAGAAATCGAAATATTGAAAATCTGAAAATTCTGATTTAAAACGGTGTAAATATTAAACATCAAATTTGTCAAAATTGATAGTCTTACTTTCAGTGTTCAAAATTTGTATATAATAAATATAATTTACACAAACTTTAACTACCTCCTGAAGTATTCATTTTTAAACCACACCATACCTTAAACAAAATTTTCATACTTATCATCATTATAATCATCAATTAAATTTTAAACAGTCATCATTTAACACCATTTAGTATGGTCATTTGTCATCTAATATCACTAACTTAATATCACAAGAAAGTAACTCTTCATCAGATGCTGTCTGCAATGGTAAAAAAAAAACTTATACATACCCAGGTCCCATAAAGGGTGGACCTACAGGACCCATAGGTCCCATCATATGATGCATGGGTGGTGGGAACTGTCCCATCGGTGACATACCAGGATGACCTCCCATACCTGGCATAACACCTGGCATCATGTTTGATCCAGTTGGCATTGCGCCTGGTGCAGAACCCAATAAACCTTCAGGTTTTGCCTTCTTTCGCACTGGTTCATCCTCTCCAGAACTTGGAGAACCTGGTCTGCCTCCATTTCTTTGTCTTTCATGCTCTTTTGCATCATTTGGAGGTATACCTTCCATGCCATAAATTTCTATCTCAATATTGCTACGATTTGGCAATGAATTAGGTACCTTATCTATTGCTTCCTTATGTACCTGAAAAAATTTAGATTGTAATGGGTTTTCAATTGTTTAGATTATAGGTGCATGGAGAGTTTGAAGCTTACCTGCATGCAGTGTATACTGAGTCCTGGTCCTGTGTATAATTTCTTGTGACAAATGTGGCATTTGAAATGTTTAGCCTTCTGGTGCTGAATTAGAATCTTTTCATCTTCAAACTCTCGATTACAATACCTTAAGTTGATCAGTTAAGGAAATTTTCTTATATTATAATAGAAAAGTTTTGAAAAATGTTTGAAAATACCTATCTACAGATGTTTAAACATTTGAAAATTTGTAATTTGGAAACATCTAAAATTTGTAATTTGGAAACATCTGAAATTTGTAATTTCAAAATTGTTTAGAACTTCAAACACTGTCAACCTTAAAATTTATAATTTAAATGTAAAACTCTAAAAATTAAAAATTAGGAACTTTGAAAATTAAAAATTAGAAACTGAAATATTTGATACTTGAAGTATTTTCTATCCTCTAATACCTCTAAAAATTTATATCTTGAAATATTGAATTTCTCATGTTTCAAATTTTAGAAATTAAAAATATTCAATTTACCAAATTATATATATTCAATTTTTTCAAATTTAAATATATGAAGTTTGAAGTCCTTGCAGTCTGAAATTTGTCAATTTGAAATGTCCAGTTTAAATAGTTGTAAATTTCTCCAAATCAAATTAATTTACTTTGAAACCTCTGAATGTCGAGTAATCACAATTGTGCCTCATTAACTTACAAATCTTCCTTTCAAGTATTTCTTCCTTTTCATTTATTGAGTTAACATTTATTTTAAATCATTATTAACTAAGAATCTTAGTTTTGAATCATTAGTACTATTTGTATCATATATCCAATTGTATTTTTAAGTGAAAAGTTGAAAACTTCAATTATAAAGACACACTGTTATACCAAATCTACATACTAAATAAAATGCTTAAACACTGATGCAACTGCCAAATGCCAGTCATTTCAACCCATAATAAACAATTAATTGTACATGTTCATTTTATAAAAAGGTTTTATACTAAACTATGCTTTCGTTACACTTTTAGAATATTTTGTTAAATAATGTATAACAGTGGAAATGAAAAGCATACACATATAATTCAATAACTTAAACATAAACTCTGAAATTAATATTTAGTAAATATAATTAGGTAAATGATTAAGTTGATGAACTATACATGTATATACACCTAATTCTTTTTTTGCACGATAGATACGTTCCCGAAGAATACGTGTAAAAAAAAATAAAAAAAAATAAAATTAAAAAAATAATTTAAATTAAAATTTTTAATTAAACTTTTTTTTCTAATTCGTGTTATATCAACATCATGTAAAAGAAGTTTATGTAAAAACAGAATTGGGTGTATACAACATTTGGTATTAGATGCCACTTCATTGTTATACTCATCTATATTTTCTACAAGTTCACTAAACACAGAACTCCCATTCACAAATTCTTTAATTTAATTTCTTGTCTCATAATAAAATGAAAGCTTTTGATCAAACTCATAGAACTTGTTAAATAATCAATAGAAGGAATTTAGGTGATTTCTTCCCTGTTATACTGGATAATATATTAAATACATTCTTTCAAATTATGCATTATCCTTAATACAATAAAACAAAAGAGATATTCTTATGTTAAAGCAATAAAGATTAATTTCTCCCATAGGATTGCTGAAGTTATGTTATGTTGAACAAACTCAATGCTAAGACGAAGTTTTCATCTTACAATTTTCATTGTGTCTATGTTGCTATTGCTACGCAGTGGTTCGGAACCCATCTAAAAGTATGGATCCACTGACTAAACAAGCATAGCAATCGATGTTGGATTACATACAAAGAAAAAGAAAACAAATGTGAAAACATAGTCCTCACACAGGCAAGTCTACCTACTAATTCAATTATGTCAGTGGCTAGTTGAAAAAATAAAAATGAAAGTGCAAAGACATATTCAACGCAATCGTAAAGTTACCTTGATAAAGATTTATCAAAATATGTTGTGCACTCGCTAGCATCCTTATCAGTTGCAAACAAATAAATATTTATCCAAATAAGAAATAAATATTCATTCGTCCATTTGCGTTATTCAAATAAAAATTTATTCGTTATTAACAAATAACATGTTATTCGTTAATTCCGTTTCCCAGACTCTCAACTCATTTTGCTGAAAGATTTAGAAAGTCAGTCCAGGACGCTATAACGACTTCGCGACACTAAATGAAACAGAATAATATTAATATAATACTTTAATGTTAGTGTACTCGCCGTTGAAAATCGCGAAGATGGTTTAATGATCTAAAAATACAGTTACGTAAAAGGTGTTTTGAAAAAGGATACCAACACCAGGGTCTTGACTGCTTCTTCTTCTTTCGTCCCATTTTATACTGATGATAATCAAGTGAATGGGATCAAAGAACGTATGATCGTTATATGGTTATTTACGGTTCACTTTACAGAGAATTTGTGTAAAGACCTCTCAGAGCTGCATTGCACACACACGTAAAAACCAATAACGGAAAATGGCGGACGCATCTTTTCCGTACTTGACGGAAGAACGCTGTTGCCAACTATTGCGCACGAAAATCACCAAATACGCTTTCTAATTACATTTTCTCACCTAAAGAAATTTCACTTTACGAAATGAACGTTGCTTGTCATTTACTCTGTATTTAATGCCGAGCAAACTCTGATCAATAATGAACAATTATAATTATTTCTTAATTGTCAACTGTGCAATAAACAATTGAGAAGTTTTAATGGCCAGAATTGATTGCGAATGGTAATTTCTATTACCACTAATTAATTACAATTAATTATTATACTCAGTTGCCAATAACAATTCAAATGAATTAATCATTAACGTTAATCCCGATGAACAATCTATGTACTGTTGAGAATTATATTTTTTGCGTTTTATTGAATACAAGGCATAAAAAGAAAATTAAAGAATAATAAGAACAACAAATGAAAAAGGGATTGAAAAAACAATTAAAATTTTTAATGAACAATACCATAGCCGACTCTAGTACTAGCCGTGCTGAAGAACGTGGCAACACCGCTTATGTGAGGAGCGGGAGTCCTATTTTCAATAGTAGAGTTTTGTACTCAGCATTATAATTAACGTCATTTTGTTGTATAAAATGATACTAATATACAGTATTTTTTATTAACTATGTATAAGTAATATATAAATATCATAATTATAGTAAGTAGAAGTAATAGAGAAGTATACTAATCCTTAAAAATGTGGTATATATTTTGTGCACTCTCGGACGAGTTTGGTGTTGTGATGCATTATATTTGAAATATTTACAGAGATTTCAAGAAAATATAATTGTGAAACAAGATCAAACCATCTTTGAACCAAATTGAAGGATTTAAAAATTGTTAAAGGTATGTATAAGTTAATAGAGATCTGAAATAGACAAAATTATTGGTACGAAGCCAAATAGGTTAAGTGAACTCATGGAAAAGACTAAAGAGGTTAGCATAATTAGTTATTGAAAGGAACAATTATGCAGTTAATTATAAAATCGTGTTAGAGGACAGTATTATAATTGTGGAAAATTTTCTCACCACCCTAGGGGTATTTACCATGGCGCGTTACCTTTTTTTATTATAATGGGTGGTTCGCCAATAGCCATATCCCACTTTATAAAATAAAATTAATATTTTTAAATAAAACATAACTTTTGTATTCATAAAGAAATAAAGTATTACATTTTGAAATAATAATAAATAATCTTGAATATTATTAATAACGAAACATACTCTTGACATACTACTAGTAAAACCTTAAATCTTGTGAAATAGTACATACTAAGCAAATAAATAAAACTCTATTAATGTATTAAAACATATTGAAAAGAATAAGTTAAATATATATATAAAAATTAGTGTTTTAAGAAAAGTGAAATTAAAAAAACCATTGAAAATCTAGTTCCTATTAAAAGTTTTTAATTTTATGATTTTTAGAAGTAATGTCTGCACGCGTTTCCAACTGACTATTATTTAAAGCTTTTACATAATCATTTAATAAAATATTTGAAAAAATTAATAATAATTTAAACAAAATACTGTGATAAGCTTCACCACAAACGTATGTATCTGAAAATGCTAAATAATGTATATCTGATTGAATACTAATATATGTTAATTTATATAAAATATGTTTATGATTTTCAGATTGCAAAAATTGAGATTCCAAATAACCATCATTTATTATGGCCTCCATTATTGCATACATATGAATAAATGAGGCTATCACTTCTTCAGTGGGAACAGAAAGGCCCCCTCTTTGTAAGTGATCAAAATATATATCGCCTACAGTTTTACCTTTATCCTCCACAATTAATAATCAACATATATTGCAATTTAATTTTTAGCAACAGAATGGGACCCATACCAGGATGTGTAAATTTTAATGGAATCATCAACAACACAATCGGACAAATATGCGGAATCGAAGATTCCTAAAAAACAAGTTACATCAATGGAAAGATCATGAAGATCGTTACTATTATCATCACAAATTCGAAATTTATTTTTGATTTCAGTAAAAGAAAACGAACTTGCCGATTTTGTAAATATATGTTTTAATCTAATATTTTCCTCATCTTTGGGGAATAAAAATATAGAATTGTAATTATTATCTTTTAAAATACTATCATAATTTCCCTTGCAATTGGGAACACAGCAACGCCGTGGCATTATTGATGAATATATGAAATTTATAAAAAAAATATATGTAAAACAAAAAGTCAAAAAATGCTATAGATTATATTAAATAAATGTGCTACACACAAAAATAAGAATCTGTAGAGTTAATATAAATAAATAAATCACCTGGAATATTGCTCCGTTTTTCACATTTAAAGAACTTCATGACTATATTAATATAAATATTTGAAAGATAGGCGGGAAACCGAAAGGCCGGTAGAGGGAGACTGTGTAGCCGGGAGTCCGAAGGCCGTTGGGTAGTGGGAGATTGTTATGGTAGTTGGGTTAGGTACATCGAAACCGGACTCCCGCGCTGTTGCCATTTTGCCTTCAGCACGGCTAGTACCACAGCCGACTCTAGTACTAGCCGTGCTGAAGGCAAAATGGCAACAGCGCGGGAGTCCGGTTTCGATGTACCTAACCCAACTACCATAACAATCTCCCACTACCCAACGGCCTTCGGACTCCCGGCTACACAGTCTCCCTCTACCGGCCTTTCGGTTTCCCGCCTATCTTTCAAATATTTATATTAATATAGTCATGAAGTTCTTTAAATGTGAAAAACGGAGCAATATTCCAGGTGATTTATTTATTTATATTAACTCTACAGATTCTTATTTTTGTGTGTAGCACATTTATTTAATATAATCTATAGCATTTTTTGACTTTTTGTTTTACATATATTTTTTTTATAAATTTCATATATTCATCAATAATGCCACGGCGTTGCTGTGTTCCCAATTGCAAGGGAAATTATGATAGTATTTTAAAAGATAATAATTACAATTCTATATTTTTATTCCCCAAAGATGAGGAAAATATTAGATTAAAACATATATTTACAAAATCGGCAAGTTCGTTTTCTTTTACTGAAATCAAAAATAAATTTCGAATTTGTGATGATAATAGTAACGATCTTCATGATCTTTCCATTGATGTAACTTGTTTTTTAGGAATCTTCGATTCCGCATATTTGTCCGATTGTGTTGTTGATGATTCCATTAAAATTTACACATCCTGGTATGGGTCCCATTCTGTTGCTAAAAGTAAATTGCAATATATGTCGATTATTAATTGTGGAGGATAAACGTAAAACTGTAGGCGATATATATTTTGATCACTTACAAAGAGGGGGCCTTTCTGTTCCCACTGAAGAAGTGATAGCCTCATTTATTCATATGTATGCAATAATGGAGGCCATAATAAATGATGGTTATTTGGAATCTCAATTTTTGCAATCTGAAAATCATAAACATATTTTATATAAATTAACATATATTAGTATTCAATCAGATATACATTATTTAGCATTTTCAGATACATACGTTTGTGGTGAAGCTTATCACAGTATTTTGTTTAAATTATTATCAATTTTTTCAAATATTTTATTAAATGATTATGTAAAAGCTGTAAATAATAGTCAGTTGGAAACGCGTGCAGACATTACTTCTAAAAATCATAAAATTAAAAACTTTTAATAGGAACTAGATTTTCAATGGTTTTTTTAATTTCACTTTTCTTAAAACATTAATTTTTATGTATATATTTAACTTATTCGTTTCAATATGTTTTAATACATTAATAGAGTTTCATTTATTTGCTTAGTATGTACTATTTCACAAGATTTAAGGTTTTACTAGTAGTATGTCAAGTCTATGTTTCGTTATTAATAATATTCAAGATTATTTATTATTATTTCAAAATGTAATACTTTATTTCTTTATGAATACAAAAGTTATGTTTTATTTGAAAATATTAATTTTATTTTATAAAGTGGGATATGGCTATTGGCGAACCACCCATTATAATAAAAAAAGGTAACGCGCCATGGTAAATACCCCTAGGGTGGTGAGAAAATTTTCCACAATTATAATACTGTCCTCTAACACGATTTTATAATTAACTGCATAATTGTTCCTTTCAATAACTAATTATGCTAACCTCTTTAGTCTTTTCCATGAGTTCACTTAACCTATTTGGCTTCGTACCAATAATTTTGTCTATTTCAGGTCTCTATTAACTTATACATACCTTTAACAATTTTTAAATCCTTCAATTTGGTTCAAAGATGGTTTGATCTTGTTTCACAATTATATTTTCTTGAAATCTCTGTAAATATTTCAAATATAATGCATCGCAACACCAAACTCTTCCGAAAGTCCACAAAATATATACCACATTTTTAAAGATTAGTATACTTCTATATTACTTCTACTTACTATAATTATGATATTTATGTATTGCTTATACATAATTAATAAAAAATACTGTATATTAGTATAATTTTATACAAGAAAATGACGTTAATTATAATGCTGAGTACAAAATTCTACTATTGAAAATAGGACTCCCGATCCTCACATAAGCGGTGTTGCCACGTTGTTCAGCACGGCTAGTACTAGAGTCGGCTGTGACAATACCTAATTGCAATGAACACTAAAATTCTTAATGTCTATTGGATTAAGTTAAAGTTCTAATGATTAGAATCTAATCTTCTTTTAAGATTTATTTAATGTTTATTGTTAGAAAAGCAAGTTTTTGATTAATTCCTGTAATTTTGTTTTTCTATAAGAAATTAAATGTATTCCTTTAAAGAAATGTTCGAATTTATTGTATAAAATAATATTAATTATTTGCAATAATCTAATAATACTGATAACACTTCAGTTTCGAGTTAAGTTCTGTATTTTTTTCAGCTTTCTCTCCTTTATTAATAATGTTATACGAATAATAAGATCGTCTGTATCATACACAAATCTACTTTTCGTACGAAAACACCTTAAGTACGAACAATGTTTAAATATTTACAGTAACAATGTAAATGATTTATGGGATGGTGTTTTTGATAAACACAAAATATGCAAGTATGTACAAGGTATCCCACTTAATATTATCGTATGAAATACATTTTCAATAGTTGAACATGGGCTTTCTTTGCTAAAAAATGTATTATTTTTCATGTAGGAACCAAAATTTTAAACTTAGATCATTAAAAGTCTAAATAGTAAGTTTTTAAAATATGAAAGTCAAAATTTAAAAAAAAAAGAGAAGGTCACATTCTTGTCTTATATGTAAATAGTTTAAAGCTAGACATTTTTAGGATAAGTTACATTAAGCTTTTAATTCGAAAATTAGAATGTTTAAAATTTCAAATTAGAAGCCTGAAAAAAATCAATAAATGAAGTTTAGATCTGTCATTTGACATACTGAAAATTAGTAAATTGGAAATTGGAATTTCGAAATACAATAGTCTAAAAACTGATATTTTAGATACAAAATATTCGTGTTTGGAATTTTTAAACTAACGATTTCTAATTTTCAAAATTAAACACTTAAATACAACAATTTTTAAAACAGTTTTAAAGGATTCAAGTATAAATTCTCTAGAAAATTTTTCAGAAATTTTGCATTTGATAATCTTGAAGAACCTTGAATCATAGGTTACTGAATTTGTCTCAAAGACAATTACCAAAAATACAAACTGACCAATGCAATTTAGAACTTTTTTTTAAATTATATTTATCATACAATGGCTGCCAAAAAGCCATACAGTTTTCTGAAAAAGAAACTATATATTGAAATACTGAACCTAGAAAAAACAC
Organism: Macropis europaea; assembly: GCA_916610135.2. Lineage (NCBI taxonomy): Eukaryota > Metazoa > Arthropoda > Insecta > Hymenoptera > Melittidae > Macropis > Macropis europaea. Next base: position 25,036,230 of record OU744345.1, read on the forward strand.
TGTGATCAATAAATTCGAGTGGGATGCCCTGTATACTAATAGAAAAATACTAATATATGGATTATCATGTACATTTAGCAAGGAATCATTTTGCAATGACCAACAAAGCTTCTGAGTCACTCCAAATGTTTCTCGAAGCCTGCAAAACATTCCAATGTTTCATTAGAAACCTCCGTTAGCTGCAGATCCTTTGCTCTAATGGAATATCACTCTCCGAGTCACTGGACTCATTCATAACAGTAAGATCCTCATCATCCGATGAAATATACTCTTCTTTTACTGTTTCTTCCATCTTTTGAATTTTTTTAGTCTGCAAAACGAATATCCTAAATCAAACTAAACTGAAAAATGATGCAGAGGTAGATAAATACCTTTGACCATGTTTTTGCGGGCCTCTTTGGCGTACTCTTTGGCACGTACTTGTCAGCTGCACCTTCAACTCTCCTAATATCAAAATCCTGATCAACCTTGGTCACTGTCTGCAGTCTCTGCTCCTCTGATGTAACATATAGATCATCTGGTTGGTGATAGCTATTGTGAACTTCATACGCCTTTTTGCTGCAGAACAGTGCAGCACAAACTGTGCATTTTATCAAATCCTCAGGCATTGCCTCCCTTTCTTCCTGAAAATTTAAATGAAATTAGTATGCAAAAGTTCACCAGCAAGGCATCTTTAAAAAAATTCATCATACTTGAGTATGCGCTCGCTCCAAATGTTGCTGTAAATTAAATTTTATCACATATTCCGCCCCGCAGAGATGACAATAGTAAACACTAAGAGCGTCGTTCATCGAGTTCACCTTAATTTTATTACTGGGTGGTGGTGTTGCTATTGGTTGAAACAAATGAACCATTCTGTAAATGAAATTAAATGTATTGTTTATGAAAGTTTGATTCAAATGTGTGTCATGAGATCATGCACCTTTTGTGAATAGATCGATAATGGTAGTCTAGAGCCTTTTCATTGTAAAATAGAACATCACAGTCCTCACACTTCTTGTGCTGGTCTTTATGCTCGCTTTCAGATGTGTCATGGGATCCTTGGTGACTGTCCCTATGCGTCTGGTTAAGAATGTGTAATTAGGAAAGGAATTAATGTACTATAGAATAAGCACAACTATGAGTTGCAAAGTAAAACATACTTTTAGAGGAAATTGCATTCCACAGTAATGACAATAGAACTTTGTCGGAGAGTTTGGATGTACTTTAAACCTATGTCTTATTGTTGCTGTAATGGATTCAAATGCTTGCCCGCACATGTCACACTGAGTGTCTGCATTCTTGCTGGTTCTTACTGGCCTTCCACGAGTATCTATCTCTTTATTCGCATGCTTTCTGTGTAAACCATTTAATTTTTTATGTAATTTAATTGTTACATATAAATTAAAATAATTAAGAAGGATTTTTAATGGACAAATGTGTATCATAGGTATAATAAAACAGTATTTAAAAATGTAAAAATTCTGTAATTTAATTAAAACAAAAATAATAAAATATTATTATCATTACACAAAAATTATTGAAATAAAATTTTACACAAAATTACTGAAATTAAAAAATTATAAAAATAACTATTTAAACAAAATCATACATTATTCCCGAATTTTTCACTATATTTTATTTCGTGAAATTATTTAGTTTCTTCTGTTAAATATATATTCTGTTAATTTCTGTTAAAAAATATATTATAAATATGAAATACATTTTTCTATTTACTCCATCCATTGTCTTGTGTAATTTTTATATAAACATTGAAGGTTAATTTATTCTAATTGAAATGACCAAACATAGTTTATAAAAATTTGTAATGAATGTTAATATTATTAACAATCAAATAAGACTACTAATAACGATATTTGTACATTTAAATAACTTGATCAACAACGATTTAAACAATTAGAAAAAAATGATTAAAATTGTTTTATACATACGTACATGTATTTTAAAATAATATTGATATTATACCCCACAATTTCATTCCAGAAAATTTAAGAAATATTTTAAACAGATTCAGTATCATCAACGTTACGACAAAAAACTTAAAATCAACAAAATTGAAAGAAAAATTTTAACAAAATCTCGTAAAAGATTTAGCGTTCGAAATGTTTAAGACTGAAAATTCGGAACGCAAAACTATTGAAATTAGAATGGAAATTGAGTGGAATAACAGCTTATAACTACAAGACGCCAGTTTCGAAAGTCGAACGTGTGTAACTTGAAATTTCAAAAGTTCAAAAATCTGAAAATAAAAAATGTTTAAATTAAAGCATTAGAAACTGCGAATTCGTTAAAGTCGAAAATTAAACATTTGGAGCGCAGTCATTTATAAGTAACTATTTTAAAATTTGTAAATTTGAGATTTCAAATTAAGGGAAACAAAATACTGATAATTACGAATTCAACGATTTAGTCAGTTTTCGATTAAAAGTACAAAATTTCACGATTCAGAGATTCCTAATTGTGGATTTTCAAATTCTTGAAATCGAAAATTTAACATTTAAAATTTTTAAATATGAAAATTGAATCGAAACTCAAGAATTCGGTTAGAAATTAATTTAAAAGTTTGAAAACAGAAAATCCATAACTTAATGTATTTAATGATGCGAAATAGCATTTTCAGAAATTTGGTGTTCAATTTTCATTCTGAAAATTGGCAATTTAAAGAATAAAATTTAGAAAATCAACAATTTCGCGTTCAATAATTTGGAAATCGTCAAATTAAGATTCGATTTAAAATTGAAAATATAGCGAAATTCGTCACAAAAATTAGAAATTTGTGAATTGGAACTTTAATGTATGAAATTCTGAAAATCGAAAACTTTTAACTTATAATTTTTAGAAGTTAAAAATTCAGATGTAAGTAATATCTTAAATAGATTAGTTACAGACAAATTTTGTAATTATCCAATTTTCAAAACTCATTATTCGTGCCACTGATTGCTTTCTGTTTCTGCTTCTGCAATAATTATAATTCTAATAAATATACACTGCATTATAAACAGCTGTTTCATCAAATCATGCAAACAAATCGGCAGTTCTTAAAAACGGGCGGGAAGAGACTCGGACTCCGTTGATAAAACAGATTCCTAGGGTCACATCAAACTAAACTACATTAAAACCATTTGTTTATCATCGATTCGAAACAGTTTGTTTTGAAACTGTGTCTCCGAATGAATCAATCCAAAAACATATAGTATCATTCAAATTGAAAAAGAAAACTAAACAAATTTGTTTGAAATATCCTAAAATCTAGCGTTGGTTATATATATTCATAAACATGAAAGCTAAAAGAAACAAGTATTTTGGTACCTAAAGTGTGCCTGTAAGGCTTCCTTGGATTCTAATTTCGAGTCGCAGAGAACGCAATTATGTTTGGCACTCATTTAGCCGCGGAAACATGAGAATTTTTTCGGCTGAACAATGATCGAGGCAAACTATTAAAATACTATAGAAATGTACGAGATGTACCACGAAATGAATTAGGATAGTCCGATTGGTTGGTAATTCGTAATCAATCACGGATACGTAAATGATGCAATTGTGTTGGTGGATCAGATTACAAAAACAGCGTGGTGGAAATCGGAGAACGGCGAAAAATTGTGTAAAGAACTCGCGTACGCGGAGATTAATCAATCCTCGGCCATTTTATTGTGTTGAAAGTCGCGCCACCTATCATACCCCCGTCGGATGAAAAATAGAGAAAAACGATTACAGTTCGACTGTTCAAAAAACTAGGACTATTTGATTAATTCGCGAGTACTCGAATACAGAGAATAAAATTCGAATATTATTTTTCAAAAACGCGAATATCTATGTATTTAAACTATTCGAATAATTCTGATATTCATAGTAAAACTACATCCTATCGTTTAAAGTTTGCTTGATGCTCATCTTGTAGTGTAGGAAGATGAAGATTCTATTATATTGCCCTTAAAATCAGTGGTAGTAATTAGTGATAAGACCAATCCAATGACATACTCATTAATATCGATTTCTAAGAATCATGTACTACTATCGTCCGACAACTTAGTCTTGAGGTCTGAAGGCGGAACCAATTAAGTCTGGCCTGTCCACTAATTATAAGCTTCCAAATTTTCCCCACGTTGCTTTCCCGTTGCCATGGTAAAAGGATGCTCAGTAAATTCGCGCTATTATGAACGATTTAAAAACGCAGAACTAATTTTTTTCATATATTACTACACTGCGGATGTTTACGCAATTATAACATATCAATATGTGCAACGTGTACGTAATCTTCACTGATGAATCATTTATTTTGCAGTGAAATAGATATATAGAGAAATATGTACACAATATTCCAAAATAATGCAATATGCACAAAATATGCACTATGCAAAACGTATGCACAATAGAAAATATATTTTTAAAACCGTCTAACAACGAAATAAAATTGTTTCTAGGTCCCATTTCTTTATTTATTCTCTATAAAAATATGCATTTGCATAAATATCTACAGTTTAATTATTACATATTTGCTGCAGTGTTAATTAATACTTATGTATTAATAAATTGCAAACCTAAGGTTAATCATTCGTGTAATACAGTGAGACTGTTTCTATCGAAATTATTCTGTATCGAGATGGATGAAAAACGACAGGCCTCTCTATTGTTATGCAGGAATGAATTCATGATGTCAGGAAATGTAACAGTACATCCTGAGGTCTGAATTTCACAGTTATTACTGTTTCTTATTTTAATTGCGCAAATTTTATAAATTTATTATTTCAGGAACTTCCGCATACTGCGCAAAATATTTAATTATCAAGCGATTCCTGAATTTCTACGGACGAATTAAACGTTGAAAAATAATGTAGCAATATATTAATTCTTTTTTTTTTCACAATTAATTCAAGATTCCTTTAGAAAATTAAGTCTTTACATGTCGTGTGAAAGGAGCATGCGTTTTTGGTTCTATAAACTCATATATGGGTTCCGAAAAATCGTGCACCATGCGCTACGAGCCATCGTATTGGCCCAAGATCAGAAATCCACTGGACGCTGTGAACCTGTGTATTTGGACAAATTATTACGTTAGAGTACCTGATTAAAATCCATGTACTTGTTTAAGTATTTTTCAATGTCACAACTCTGAAATAAGTTAACATTTGACATCATTAACATTCAATCTCTCGTGTGTTCTACTGTAAAAAATTTTAACATAAGGCAACCGTTTTTTCCCGAAAGTTTCATGACTGAGAGAACTAATAGTGAATAGGCCAGCACTACATCATTGAATAAATGTATAATGCACCTTCAACAACATGAGGTGTACAAAAATTAAAATATTATTTTTATATTAAATCTCTAAAACACGACGGTTTCAGTTAAATAATCTTTTCTTAATATTAACGCGTCAAAAGTAATTTTCAATAGCAGTTTCTAGTGGCCCATTCTGTAAACATATACAAAATTTTAAAAAACTATTCAGCACTTATACCATAAGTCTTATAAGATTGACTTAGCAAAACTGAATACAAAATGGCGAATAAAAATAGGTCGACAAATCAATATTATAACAATTAATTGATGACAAATCTTCTGTGTAGATTATACTTATAAAAATAAATAAAATACTACGCTATTCACTAAGGGAAAGAAAAGTGTACATTAGGCAACTTTGTTGTATAAAATATGTGTATTTCTCCTATTCGCCCTTTAAAATACGTAGAAATCTCGTATAACAGAATATCCCTTGTAGAAAGGACTCATGTATACATACAAATTCATTTTCTATAATATACATATATATAATATTTTAGTAAAAAATAATATACAGGGTGATTGTTGCAACAAAAAGGTGATAAATGATATCTCTTTTCTGATTGCAAATAAAAGTGCAATAATATCGACTTTTTTCAAAATTTGAGTTTTATTACCTGCAATGGATCAGTTAATTTTTATATACTTTCTTTTATTCGTAATAAAAAAAATATCATTTATCTGAATTGCTAGATTAATCCTGTATATAAATATATTCTGAAATAAAAGAATACTCAAACATAACATAAAGAAATTTCATTTTCAGAATATAATCTATTGACTTCTTGCTTTGCATGAATTAATCGTAAAAATTTTTGAATACAAACAAATATATACTATTTTATAAATCATTTTTTCTGAAATAAACAATACTTCATGAAATACTTTAAAGGAAGACCTAAATAGAAAGATATGTAACAAATCTAAAGGTCAATCAGCTTTACTGGAACTTTAGCTAGTGGCGACTTTACTTAAGGGGTACATTGTGATCAACCTAAATTTATAACTAGGCTCACTGTTATACCAATCTAAGAATGTCCCATTTAGTACGGCTTATAACAATAAAGATTCAACGCAGTTCTTGGTACATTGAAGGAGGTGGTTGTCCATCTGCCACTCCTTGAGCTGCTAGTTCCGCCAAAGTTCTTTCGAGATAACTCGTATCTGGATAACCATGTCCGGACGTTGAAGGGCCCAGTTCAGTCTTATGGTGAATTTCATTCCAAGTCACGACGTCCTCCCTTCCTGTGGTCACTGAACGACCAATGGTGAATATCAGTCTTCGGTCGAAAGCTATTTGCAGCAGTCTTAACACCCTACGTCCCAGATTGTTATCTGGGAGGTAGCATACTCGAGGAAAACCTACTGCATAGTACGCTTGTCCTGGGTTTGGGTGCTCGTTTCCTTGAATACCTGATGGAATGCTGAAATTTTACATAAATAAGACTAAATGTGTAAAGTTGTAATATATTTTTAATGTCTAGAAGTTGAAATATATTTTTAAAGATTTTTTTAGTTCTTTAATAACGTTACTTTGTTTTAGTCATTTAATATTTATGAGATATTTGAGTTACTTTTTAAAAACTTATAACTCGAATTTAATTAATTTTTAAATTCACATGTTCCATTTCCGCACTTTGAAATTTTTGTTTTCGAATTTTGAAACGTTTTGAACTTCCAATTATTGATTCCTACAACTTCAAATTTCTAATTATCTAATTTTGAAATTTAAATGATGTAAACACAAACTTTGCACATCTGTACATACGTTTATGTAGCTGTTATTAATTTCCGTTTTCAAGTTTTCCTCTCTTTACGTAAAAATGAAAATTAATTTATAACTTATGGACAGTCAAAGATACATTAACCCTTCCGATCCGACATCAGTACGCCGTACCGATCCATCAGCCGTCGTATGTGGCCGACATCGGTACGTCGTAACCGATTCGTAGATAGAATGCGTTAATGTTTTCTTCACACGATATCGCAGCAGGATACCTTGTTTATTTCTACAGACACAGTTTTTGGTTTTCGACGACCATGTGCTTTTAATTCATTCTCAGCCATCGCCGTAAGGAGAGAATACTTGAAACGCCGTCGGATCGGAAGGGTTCATGGGACATGCGTCAAAGAGTAGTATAAAATATTTGTTGAACACTTCACATGCCAAATCTTCGATTTCCGGAAAATTGGAAAAACGTCGAATACATCAAAAAATGCCATAAAAGGCAACAATAATTACTTTTCCAATTCATGATTATACGAATAAAGGAACTTTTAAGGAAAGTTTCAACGCCAATTTCGCATTGTTGTTTTATCATTCTGGTACTTTAGAATTTTTCCAGAATTTTAGGATTTTGATATTTTGAAATATCAAATGCTTTAAATAATTTTTCCATGAACTTACTCGTATGTTATTTGAATCGTATTAGTATTTGGAAAACCAGGTAAAGCTCTCGGTATCCTGGTCCAATTCATAGTTCCAGGAGGCTGATTTCCTCTTTTTTCTCCATAAATTAATCGACAAACAGGACATTGTATGTACATGGGAGGTTGCTGACAACTTAACATAGCGTTCAAACATGCCAAGTGGAGCCTGTGTCTACATCGTGTCAATTCCACTGTCAATGGTTCTGGCATGCCAAGGCAAACTGGACATGAATCAGAATTATCACTCTCTACCACTTTCACGTATTGAGAAATCACATCTGTTTCAGTATCCACACCTAAAAAAGAAATGATTAAATAAAATCTCAAATTTGATACACGCAAACATAACTTAAAATCTAGAGATGAAAGTGAAAACGAATCTTTTTGATGAATTATAGGTACAATCACAGACCTCCATAAAATTGAGATCAAGAAGACTTAGTTTAAGTTTCATAACTCAAGTCTAAGTTTCTCAAGTTTATGCTAAAGTTTCTAAAGTTTAAGTCGAAGATCAAGTATCTTAAGTTCAAGTTTAAATTGAAATTAAAATTTTAATACAGCGAATTTCAGTTTCTTAAGCTTATGAAACCTATCATTTTCAATGATTATTCACATAATTATACTTGTACATTCAATCTGCCTCAAAATAAAATATTTTTAAAAATAATAACAAGAAGAATAATAATGATGGCAAATTACTTAAAATGGAGTCTTTGAATACTTCATCGCTCCCTACACTGCTATCCAATAAGTCTACAGGGTTTTCATGACTCAAATATGTTGAAACTGTATCCACACTGGGTCTTCGACCACTCTTTGTGCTACTAGAATCCACATCCAAGACATTGTCCCAAGTTTTTCTTCTCTGACCCGATTCAATGGTTGTCACAGAATTACTGTTTTCTATTCCATGTTTATTGCTGAATATGTTGAAGTTGCTTAAAATTACTCGAGCTATGTTTGATGGCCCTGTATCACTATTTTTGCCCTGAAAACGCAATTATTTATAAAAGTACGTTCACGGTGGAATTCAAAAAATGAGGAATTAGAAATTTCACATAAAAAATCCCAAATTTCTTGTATCTAGAAAATTGATATTTTAAAATATCTTGTATATTAATGAAAATGTACTCTTCAGATTTTTAGAATAATTGTAATACATGTAATGCTTTACAATTTTTAAATCGTAAAATACATGTTTTACCTACTTTTTTATTATTCTTCTTCGTATTCCCAGTAGAAGATTTTTTATGTGTAACTTTAGCAGCAGAATTTTTAACAGTCATGCACACAGCTTTTTTCCCAGAAATAATTTGCAACTCCTCCAAAGCAACTTTAACCAAAGGGTAAGGTGCTTGCTGTATACGTCTAATTGGCCTGACATAACCAGTGCAACAGCGTACTTGAGTCAAATTGCAAAAATTTATGATATAAGGGAAACCTAAATATGTTTTGGAGACATCAATGGTCTTGTCACCCTAAAACAAAGGGAAGAAATCAGATTTAAAGTTTAAATTGTGTTATTAGTAAAAAATTTTTGTTTACCCTTGCCCAAGCTTCTTCAATGAGACATTGTACTTCCATATCATAAGTATGCCAATCTTCTGTGTCACCAGCCCATTCCCATTTAGCTCCTTTACCAGCTGGTGAGCTAGGAAGATAGAATTTTCTTCTAACATTGTGGGTTTCATCTGCATCTTCACTGCACTGAGTTTTTGTCTTCAGGTTTATGTAATATCTATTTTAAGTAATTAATGGTTCAATGAACATTTGTTTTATTATTTGTCATTTTTAATGTAATTAAAATTGAAAATTATCTGAGGCTTATTGTATATATAGTGTGAGACAAAATAATAGTATACTTGCAACATTTTATCACCCTGTGAAAAAAATATTAACACATTAACTTTTTTAGTAAACTTTGAGAACAGATGTAATCGCTTTAACTTAGTAATTTCAAATTTTTAAGGCTACAAATTTTAAATCTGAAATTCTTCAATATTAATCAAATTAAACTTGAATAAATACATAAGTTTTGTATTAGCAGCAACAATTAACAATGTTGATTAAAGTGTACCATGAAACTGTATAATATTTTTGTATGAGAAAAACTAATGACAAATCATTTGGACGTATTACATGTCAGCTTATTGTTTTTATACAAATTTCAAGTTGAACAAGATCATGTTCAGATTTTAATGTACGATTAGACAAATCTACGTTATATTATAATATATTTTTAAATCATCTGCTCAAAATAACACTTTACATTTAAAAAAAATACATTAGGTATGCCATTGATAAATAGATTAAAAAATAATGGGCCCAAGAGAGATCTTTGTGATGTTCAGAAACTTAATACTATGAAATAGATTATAAAATTATATAGTTAATGTTATACGTTGCCTCTTAGTCCGTCTAAAAGTTTATCCAATAAAATAAAATGATTTACAAAATCAGGAACTCCTCTAAGATCTTTGTAAATAACATCAATTTGCGCACTGTTTTCAAAGTTACTTTATTTAATCGCAGTTGTTGTTTAAGCGTCTTCATATAAAGAAATACTAAATTGGAGCAAGTACTAATGAATGTATTTTATACAAACCTATCCAAATTGGGATCTGCATCATTGAGGAACACCCTAGTGAGCTTCTTGCAATGTGCTCGCTCCAGATGCTGCGACACTGCAGGACTGTAAGGTCGCCATCGACCATGACGGTTTTCCCACTCCCACACAACAACAGCATGACCATGTTCCTGACTCTGGGCATTCATGTCTCTGTGAAATTTTAACATACACCAATGAAATGAGAACGTGGGAACATCTTTGATCCCCGCAAATTCCAGTTATTATGCTTTGTTACAGTTTAGGGGAAACAACAATATTTTATGTAATATTTAATGTTGCGACATTTGCCCATCCGACGGAAATGTACGCGGCGTTCACGTATAATTATTGTAATTCTGAAGTTACATGTCAAAGAGACAACGTCACTACGATTCGTTTTGTTTGCGATGCGGTGGCACGCAGAGTGAAGTGTGAGTCAACAGTTAATAAGTATCGAGATATCGATCGTTAAGTATCGAGATAGAAATTTGAAAACATTTGGCGGTAAAATTAACATTGTTCGGAAGATTTGCTTGAAGTTGATTATTCGTGTAAATTTGCAAACTTTGAACGACGAAAGCTAAAAATTTCGAATTCAAGATGTTTAGCATTTGTTATTTAATACCCTACAAATTTTAAGTTTTCAAATCTAGGATATTCAAACGCTTTTATTTCAAAGTTAAAAATTTTTAACTTTTGAACGTTCTAACGTACAAGTTGCTAAAGACTTGATATTCAAATTTTACAAATTTAATTTTCATAATTACTGAATGCCAGATATATAATTAAGAAATGGAAAAACCTAACATGAAGGACAACTCAACTGATATAGTCACATCGTCGTCGTATTAAGAAATTGTAAGTAATTTTTACAAGAGAATTGGAATTTTTAACGATATGTATATAGAATATTTCATTTATATTATTTGCCTTAATACGTCTGTTATGTTTTACTATGCCAAAAAACGTGTCATGTGATAATAATTTCATTCAGGACTAATATTGTGATTAACAATTTTGTCAAAATTGGAATTTTCAATTACTGATTTACTAAATTTAGTTTTGAATGAAATTTTCTTTTATTAGAATTAAAAAGCTATGGTTTTCGAAATTTCACCCTACAAGTTTCGTATTTTCAAATTGAAAAATTTCCATTTACAAACTGGAAATATAACAATTGAAGAGTGCCGATCATATGACGTGCTCGATCGATCGATATATCGATAACCACGCCTCGAAAAGACTAGATTTAAAAACACAATTCTCTATTCTTAATTTAAATTTAAAATTATAATTAAAAGTTCTATTAAGTGAACAAATTCAATCAATAATATTTTAAGTCTATCTTTCAACCTTTATTTCAATAATCAATATAACAATAATTAATTATGTCTACATTTCAATATCCATATTTAAATTGGTACCATGTTATCATAACAATAATAATAGTATATCCAATTTGTATCTTAAAAACGTATACTTATATAATTACTTCATTCGCACACGGTTCTCCGGCAGTATTGTTTTCCGTAGTGACTTAGGGTAACATAACCTACATGAGTTACTATATACATGTATTTACGACGCCAAACGAAGTTTCGAATGTCGCACAATCTCATCTAGAATTCTTGACCGCTCAACTCTGATTGAAACATTCAGTTGCCGAAAACTCTCTGGATTCTGGAAAACTCAATTTCGAAAAACAGTAATAAGAAACAAGAAATAAAGTGGAGTACATTCTCATGTCTTGCAACTGTATACGCTCAAGTATCCTCGAAATTTTTATCGAAATCGTAATTTTCGTTTATTCGTTTTCAGAAGAAAGGCTGACTTAATAATAGTATCGTCGAGGATTACCTGAATTCTCGAAAATTCAAATTTGAAACATTTTGCTCGAAAGTACCAGATGAAGTATACTTGAGAAGACCAAGTACATTGTACTGTATTTTCTTGTCTGTAATCTTAAGTACCATTGAATCGTCCACTGGAATCCTAATTTTCGTTTATTCGTTTTTAGATGAGGTGCTGATTTGAAAAATTGGCTTACTAAGAAGTTCTCAGGTTTTTGAAAACTTGAAGTCCGAATCCTTTGCCTGTAAATATCTGATGCGCTGTAGTTGAGACTTTCAAGCAAACTATAATGTACTCATATGTTTTGTGTCTCTATTTTCGAGCAGTTTCAAACTGTTCATTGGGATCCTAATTTTTGTTTATTTATTTTTAGACATAAAACTGTTTCTTCATCTTTTACAAGGAAACATGCATGTGTTTTTAAACAGGTGCGATTTTGTCGCGTAGGTTAGTCCACTGTAAAGTATTCCAGAGTCCAGAAACATGGATGTGGAGAAAATCGCAGTATTTGCCAGTGTAGGATTTGCCATTGCTGTAGCAGCTTTTGTTTTATGGGGACCATCCCCTAAACCTAGAAAAAAAGGTATAATTCAAATTATCCTCACCATATAAATTCATATCATTGCCCTTTCATGTTTAGAGTCTATATAGTGTTTCTTTATAAATTTTTATTACTAGAACATCCCAAGCTGATAAAAAACAGTAGTATTCAATAGAAAAATCAAAATGACCTGTATAATTTGAAATGTTGAAGTACTCAGGAAATATTTCTATTAGTACATATAAAAGAGTTACCTTGTACATTAAATATTCTGGTATAGCAATATCACTGTTCTTCTAGGAAAAATTATTGGAATCAACAATCTAGGATACACGTGTTTCTTAAATTCTCTTCTACAAGCTTTGGCTGCATGTCCAATCTTCATAGGATGGTTGAAAAAGCAGTGCGAGAAGAATGCAAAAGTCAATTTCATTTCAACTCTGCTGTCTGTTTTTGAAAGTAAGTTGCCAACTTTAATCCTTTCGCTTTGGCAGAGTTCAACCAAAAAGCATCATTGTAACAGTACATAGTTGGACAACGGAATTATCTAGAATACTCATGTCATTCTATTTATAAGATCTACATAAAGAAAATAATTCTTTTAAAAAAATGAACATGATCATTGTCAGTAAAGTGTTCATTATAAATAGAATTTTTTTTTTTGTGTTATAATTGTTTTATAACATGCAATTAAAGTTGCTCTCAGTAGTTAGCAATTGTTTTGGGAAGGGTGACTATAGTTACCTACAGTAAGGTTGGGTTAAGAACCATCTACTAGAATAACAACTTCATTATCAAAAATCTAAAATTACAAAATTTTAAGAATGAACAAATTTCAATTTAAAATTCCTAAAACATTAAATTTTAGGCAATTAATCTTCAAAATTTCTGATTTCATTTTTTCTTTTCTGTCAGAAATTAATGGCTATGCAGAAGATTTATATGGTGATGTAACACCTATTGAAATAATTTCATCACTTGGCAACCTTTGGAGCTTTGCACCCGGTCACCAAGATGTTCATGAACTGTTTCATGTTGTCCTGAGTGCATTACAAGCAGAAATTCAACCTGTAAGCAGGGTATGTGAACTAACAGATAACAATTTAATCCATATTCTGTGCAGAAAGAAAGACATTAAAATATTAATGAATATTTCAGAAAGGTTGCCTGTCAGATGCATTATTGCAAAGTCCAACAATGGTTGAAGAAAACCAAAAAATTTGCGATTCCTTAGCTTTTAGAAGTGTGTCGTGCAACGACATTGTTTCAGCAAACAAGAGTCCCAGAACTGTGAATGGTTTTGATAAAAACTGCAACAACCATGTAATATCCTCTACAACATCTGTATCGAGTATTCCAACAGCATATACTAAGCCTGGTATGATCCTAGCCAGATCTTCAGAATTACTTTCAAGAAACATTAAAGTTGGAGAGAATAAAGAATCATTCAGATCCTGGAGCTCTTTATGTGCAATGCCTTTTACGAGTGCTCCATCCATATCTATTGAAGTGCATCCATTTTCTGGATTGCTGACTAGTCAATTACAGTGCAGCAACTGCAAGTGGAAGGTTTGTTAATTAGCTTAATTTTCATTATTGTTGTTATTATTTTATTATTTAATAAGTATCAAAGTCAGTAGGCATGGGTCTATACTTTTAGGTAATCTTAAAATATTGATTTTAGTATTAAGTTACTGTTTGCATTATGTTTTGTCTGTTAATATTTAGAGTTTTCAAATTTTTGAGATTCAATGTAGAAATTTCTGTGATTTGAATCAAACAAAATTTCAAATTTCTATTACTTAAAGTTTCCAGGACTTCAAATTTGTGTAACTTAAAGGTTCTAAAACTTTGAACATCATAGTTTGAAATTTCCAAAATTTTAACATTTTGTAATTTTTAAATTTCTAAATTTAGAAATGTAAAATTTGAATCTGCACGTATACCATTATGTACTCTAAATTAAAAGAATGAACTAACTATTTTTTAATAAGTAAGAAATAAGTAATTATTGATTTTTTTGTATAGTCTGCCGTTAGATATGACAAAGTGGAAACAGTTTCTTTGCCTCTACCTCCTTTGGGATTCTATACTAAGTCCCATCACACTTTGGAGGAATTATTAACACGGTTTGTGACCAGCGAAATTGTTCAGGATGTTTTATGCGACGGATGTGGAATGCGATGTTTAGCAACTAAGACGTTGACGCTTGGAAAGCTTCCTAAATGTTTGTGCTTGCATATATCGAGAACTACATGGAGTTCGTCAGGGATACCGATCAAAAGAGACGATCCTGTGAAGTTCCCTCAAATATTGTCGTTAGATCCTTACACATTTACGGAAACGAAAAAGCGAAATGCTAGGGTAAGGAATAAGGACTCTGGAATTTTAGATTTTTAATTTTGAAATTTTAGTTTCAAGCTCCCAGTTTCTGAAATTTCGATTTTTTAATCTCCCATTTAACAAAATTAAAAGAATACTCCAAATTTCTGAACACAACAATTTCAAATAACAAAATTTTATCGTCTTCTGTAAATAGTACACTGTTTTGAAAGTTCAAAATATCTCGGATAGTATTCATTTATTTTATCTTCATTACATATTAAATATTTACTTTATTATCAAAATCATTTCTTATGTATCATGTCTTGTATACAAACATATTTGTGTTGCTGCAGTTTAAATTATAATCATAATAATTGTTTTGCAATATAGGGTGATCCTGAAGCAACGATGTTGTTGACAACTCAAACATTTCAAGACAAACACAAATATCAACTTCGAGCAATTGTAGAACACCGCGGACCAGTTGATTCAGGTCATTTTGTCTGTTATCGAAGAGGAAACAAATCTGATCAATGGCTGTACACTTCGGATAATGTAGTGGAAAGCATATCTTTGATTGAAGTACTATGTGCCACGCCATATTTGCTCTTTTACGAGCGTTTGAATAGCATATAAGGATAGTAACGAATTTTAGCAATTACAAGAAATGTAGGGATGAGAGGACTGGATGACAATGGAATTGAAGAGACTGCAAAACTTGTAGCAGTTGCTTTTATATACAGTGGATGAAAAAGTGTATTTACATAACTATGTTGTTTTCAATAATGATCAAAGAAATAATGATAACGGTACTGCAAATATTTTAATGATGTAACAATACAAACTAACATAGAAGCAAGTAAAATATTGTCAGAAAATTTTCGAAAATCGGTAATTTGACACATGAAATTTTCAAATTAGAAAATTAAAATTTTTGGAGACGAAAAATTTGAACTTTGTAATTCTTTAAAGTAGTAATTGAAATATTTTAACTTTGGATATGTTTAATTAAGTTTTGTGAATTTAAAATTTAATATTTTTTAATTTTAATTAAAAGTTTTAATGTAATTATTTTTAAATTTAACGCCACAAACTTTTAGTTGAAACTTGAACATTTGTAATTAATATATACACAACTTTTAAATACATATTTCTAATGTTACAGTATACAAATCTTGATTTCCAAAAATATTGTGCCCTTTAACATCATACATGTCTTATTGTATTATATTTCTAAAATTTCTTTAATAGCAGTACTATTATTTCTTTTATCGTAAATTCAAAAATTTTCATGTGCAAATACTTTTTTCATTCACTGTACTTTGCATTACAAAAAGTTACTTTTAATAATTTATTGACAATTAAGAACACTTGAACTTACTGTAGATTCCTTTTCAAAGTGCAATGCTTTTCAACTTAAGTATTTTTATTTTTATTTTCATTCAAAGCCACTGATAATTTAATATAGTACTTCAACACTCGTACTGATAAACAGAAGAAAAATAAAATGGTGCCAAATCGAGCGACAGGTTTGTACGTGCTGACTGATGATTTTATGTCACTATGGCCTGGAAATTTGATTTTATGTCTATTAAAGCAATTCAAATGCTAAAGGTATTCAAATTTAAGATTTCAATTAGCCAAATTAGAATACTACTCAGATTATAATGCTCGAACAATAAAAGGTACTTAAAAATTAGGAAACATCATGTTATGATATTTATTTACATTTTGTACAGTTTTATTTTAATTGAATACCATATGTGTATATTTGTCTTAAAAATAGCTCGCTAAACTGTTTTATCTTTTCTAATGGTTACTCAAAATATTATAGACTTGTATTTTTCAACTATGCTTCTGTTGAATAAAAACAAAGTACAATTGTGTTTTTATAAAAAATGTTGTAACGAAACGAGTGCAGGGTAGCAAGACTAATTTTATCTTTAGTTTTAGTAGGTTTCCTAAGAATCCCTGTTATTGAGATATAACAAATAAAGTTAAATAAAATATACTGTATTAAAGTAGTACAGTAGCAATTATTTCTATAAGTAAGACTTTATTAGACCTCTTTTATTAAAGCTCTTGTTTTTCAGAAGATACAAGTTAGATTCAGAATTTGTAATAAAAGCATTCTAAATTTATTTCAAAGTTCTCATATATGGTCTATAAAACTAAATTTCTGATTATTTAACTTTAATATTACATTCTACTAATTACCATTAACCAAACTGAAAAATTTCACTTTTGTTTTTTACTTATTTTATTCAACATCAACCATTTCAGTCTTCAAAATTGTGTAGTCTCGAAAATTTCAAACCTTTGATTTTCAATTTCTAAAGTTTCATATTATAAAATTCCAATGCTCAAGATTGTATGGTCTAGAACTTCTTTCTAAAATATATTAAATTTAAGATTTTTCATATTTAAAATTAGTTTGCAAATATCCATGTCCAAATTTTAATTTTGCAAATTAAAATATTTTTACTTTAAAATTTACACATCCAAAATTTTGAAGAAATTTACTTTCACATACCAGTTCTATTATTTAAATTTTCAATTCCAAATGTTTGTCTTCTAAAATTTAATACTTACAATTCGAATTTTATGATATTTATAAACTTCAAACTTTACTTTTCTACAAATTATTTTTTTCCTGTAAGTTTTGTATCGTTGGTCTTGTAATATTTATAAACGTTTTATTTTTTTATTTTTCCTAAATACTACAAAGATTAATTATCTGATTCATTACAAAATTCAAATTGAATGCACATTAAGCTACATTGTTATGATAACCATAATTATCAAGAAACGCCCTCTTAAGTTTCATAATCATACTAACCTGTCTCAAACTATGTATATATGATGTGTAATTGTATGCTATGTAGTTCACTGTTCTACTATGAGAGAGATATGTGTGACCTGTATGTACATGAAAAATAATTTTGACAAATTCCAATAAGAATAATGAATCAATTATGAAATCCAACTTCAATGTTCCGCTATAATGCTCATACGTAGACGTGATTAATATAATCGTGTTTCCACACAAACATCTTTAAACTTCTAGGTTATAAGCAGTTGTAAAATTTTGTAAACAACTATTTAGAAAATTCATTGTGTCACGTTCTATTTTCAAGAATGTCACATTCTGTCACTGGCATAGAAAAAGGAGTAAGTGTAGTAATTTTTATAATAAATTACAGAATTTGTTCACGACAATGTTTACAATTAATGTAATTTTAGTTCTGATTGTCATATTGTGTAATTCTTAATTTAACAGGTGCAAAACATGCTTGATATAACTTCAGACTTCGCATGCCTGAAAGTCTCTGTCTTAAAGAAAGCATCTCGCATTTCGGGAGAGGTAGATAGAATTACTATAGGCCCAGAGGCAAATTTAAACGAGGATGAACAGCAGAAATCAGAGAATATTGAGAATGAACAGAACTCTTGTAATATTAGAGCTGCGCAGAAAATGTCTCGATCACAGGGGAGCAAAATTTCTACGCAAAATGGAATTACATTTTCAATGAAGAAGATTTTGATTGAAAGTGAATATCAGCGCAAAGAAGAAGTCAGGGTAATGAAGATTTATTTGTAATTTTTCAAGTAATGAGTTGTTTCGTATGCAATGTTAACTTATTAATTAAAAAAGTGATATGAAAATCTGATGAAATTCAATGTTTGACCTTTTCAGAAAGAGATAGAGCGTCACTGGCAACACATGAATGAAAATGGAAGAGTTATAAAGGAACATATGGCAAAGTCACGCTCCAACATGGCCAAGGAGCGAGAACGAAGGAGCAAAGAGAACTATGCTTATATTCTTGCAGAAGAGAAAATTGCAGAGCAAGAACAGATACGCAGAAGAAATGCACAGCAAAAAGACATTGAAGAGTACAGTAAACGAATAAAGGAAAAGGAAGAATTAATCAAAAAGATAATGAATCTCAGAAGCATGTTCGCATTGAAGTATAGAGATATCATAGTTTTGACGGACAGCTGCAAAGATAAAAATTCTGTTGCCCTAATTTTGTCTTCATATGCTGGGAAATTGGAAGAACTACATCAACAGATAGAAGTTATTGATGAAAAACTTAAGATCGGAGAAATTGTAGGAACTGATTTTACTACTATGGAGAGTATGGTTAATCAAATAAATGATTTACTGTGCATATTTCTATCAGAAATAGAAAGAATAAACACTCAGTACGAAGCAACCCTGGCTAGTTTGGAAGCAAAGCAAGCTCAAATTCAATTAGAAGCATTAAGAGAGGAGCCGAAAATACCTGAGACAGCAAATTTTCAACCAGTTACTCCACAACAGTGTGTGAGTGATGTTCAAAGTTGTGAAGAGAAATTTACTAGTGAACAACAACAGAGAGCAGAGGCTGCTGTTTCAGAGAAAGCTCCAGAACCAGCTGCAACAGAGGTCAATGCTAATGAAATTGCTCCTACAAGTGATCAAAGCGAAGAATATTTGTATAAATATGTAGATAAAGAATCTTTACAAATTTTCATTAAGAGTCAGCAATTTTTAGAAAATTATGTGAAAAGCCACGAAGACTTTTTGCAATCATCCAGTACAAAGCAATTTAGGTTTGAATGCCAAAAAGCCATAAATATTCCAGTAAATGCAATTTCTGGAATCAACGAACAACACTTGACAGACAAGTATGAAAGGTTGCACAGTCTTCTAATTGGTAAATCTTCTCCTAATGTTAATCAACATCCTCAGGGAGCAGCATTTTGCAAAAATATTTTAGCCAAAAAAATAGTTGTACGTAATTTCAAATATTTTATTAATGTTAACAATTACAAGTTTGAAGATCGCACTTTCGAAAATCTAAAATTTTGGAGTACAAAATTCTTTATATTTGGAAATTTGAACTTTGAAATTTTAGAAATCTAAAATTCAGTATTAAAAAATTTCGAACATTAAAAGTTTGAAGCGTCACAAATTTTATAAATAAAAAATTTGTATACTGGAATTGATAAAAATCAAAAATCCGAAATTCAACATATTTTAAACCGGAAATTTGAAATTCGAAATTGAAATACTTGAAAATCTGACAGAAATTTTAAATTTTAGAAGTTGAAAATTTGAGATACGAATGTTTTTAGTATCAATAATTTAAAGTTAAAAATATTTGTAGCAATGGATTTTGAATCTTCAAAATTTGTTATACTTTAATCTTTAAAGTTCTGTTATGATCTCTTCATTGCCATTAAACATTTAGTATAATTGTTTCCAATAAATATTTTATAATTTATTTTAAATTTTCGATTAATTTTTCAGAATCAAGGCGAAACTCTTGTTTCAAGTAAACCAAAAATGGCTTTCCCAATAGCAGCTATAGTCGTAGCCCTCTGGAATGATCATGCTGACTTCGGTAATCTATTATTATCTCATTTCCACAAAGCATGCCCATTCACTGTCCCAGTGTTCATGCCCAAATTGGTGGGTCAGTCGAACGAAGATTATTATAAATCAATGGGTTATAAATATTCTGAGGATGGTACAGTTGAAAACCATGATAAATTTTTGAAAAGGATGTCTGGATTGATGAGATTGTATGCTTCGATCATTATAACATCACAAAGGAGGGGAATAGTTAAAAGCAATCCTCATGGTTTGCAACATGCATGGCGATGGTTAGCCGCCGTATTAAACATCGGTAAGAAAAATTGAAAAAAATTGAAAACAATATTTTGGGTGTGTAATGGTAAACCTTATAGACTTAAAAATATCCAAAAAATCGAACAATTTTCAATTCTAGAGGTTTAGTAGTCGAAAGTCCCCAACTATAGTTTAGAACAGGCTTTGGAATTAACTGCTCACGACGGCCGATTTTCGGAAGCAACGCCCACTTTTTCCCGCCGCGCGTCTTGGCCCCCGCGACAGCCGTTGTGCTCGACACGTCTCAGACCCGTACCATATGAACCGCACGTGGCGCATTAGGGCGACACTCGTATCCTATCGTGTAAATAGGTTTCCACATCACCCATGGGATATAATGCTTCTGGTACGCGCCTGAGACGTGTCGAGCACTATGGCTGTCGCGGGGGCCAAGACGCACGGCGGGAAAAAGTGGGCGTTGCTTCCGAAAATCGGCCGTCGTGAGCAGTTAATTCCAATGCCTGATTTAGAAGCTTTAGATCCGTCATGGCCATCCAGAGCGCAGCTCCACTCCGGCCTACCCCCACTCTCTGTCCATTCTCCTCATACAGGCTGTGATCGGGGATAACGATAGACCGAGGGGGAACTGGAGGAAAATGAAACGAAGGGAATGGACCTAGAGTGGGGGTGGCCGGAGTAGGGTTGTGCTCCGGACGGCTTTCGGTACTGGAATTCTTAAATAAATAATTTTAAATTCATAGATATCAACTTACAATGAATATTTTGCCTAGTACATTCAATTACTTTTTAAAATAACATTTAATAACAAACAATATATTTAATAATGTTTAATGGTAAATTCAATTACAGAACCAAGAACTGAAGTGGCTGATCTAAGCGCAACACTATTATTGGACATGCTAGAAGTAGCTGGCAACGCTCTTTGGACCGCCTATCCAAAACAGTTTCAAAAATTATTAATTTTATTATTTGAAGAGTATTATCCTCGAATGCAGAAAGTCGGTTGCATCGGTGGCGGCCCCTTGGTTCGTTTGGAAGAATTTTTGCGAAATTGTTTGTCAAAAACCGCCATTCTACCACCAGAAGGACAACTTCCACCGAATTTTTGGTGATCTTAATTAAGCCTAGGTTATCTACTTACCTATAGAAATTTTTTGAATACTGTACAGCGTGTAAAGCGATTTTTGATAACGTTTTATCTCATGCTAAGTTCTCTTTGCTCTAATAATTTGTACATTCATATATTTATTGAACATTTATTATGTAAGAAAAATAATGATACGTATGCAGGGTGGATCATTATCAATTTTAATTTAAAATTTTTGTATTCTGAAATTGTCAAATTATCAATATTGAATTTCCAAAATTAATTTGAAATTTAAATTTTGGAAAATGGATTTTTTAGTTTAAAAATCGGAAACTTTGAAAAGAAATTTAATATGTATTCTCTTTGAATTTTAAAAGTAAAAATTTAAAACATTGCAGTTTTTTCAGTTTGATGTATTGAAATTGAAAAATATGAAATTTAAAGTTTCCGAAGTTTAAACTTCGAAAATTACAAATCTGAAAATATGGCATTTAAAATTCTAAATTTACAACTATTAAATTTAAAATCTTTAGAAATTCAGTATTTATAAATTTGAAGTTACGATTTTCAAAATTTGAGATTTGGTAATTTAAAGTATAAAATTTGACAGCGTGACATTTACAATTTGAAATTAAGAAATCTCAAAAAACAGGAATTTTACTCTTTGGAACTTTGATAATTTGAAAATATACAAATTTTAAATTTTAAATGTAAACTTATGTTTATCAGAACCATTATATCAGAAAATGGAAGTTTTTAGAATTTTCGGGAACTTGAAACTACAGAAAATTTAAAATTTGTGGGTTTAAAGTTTGTTTTGAAAACAGCGATCTGTAGAATTCTAAAAGATACAAATTTGAATATTTAATTCCAAAGATTGAATACTTGAAATTAAATGATTTGACAGTTGAAAACTACATTTATTATGATCTGTGATTTTACTTTTCAAAATATTGAAATAAAAAATTTTGATATTGCTAATTGAATCTTTGGAAATCGGGATATTTGCCTATTAAAATTTCATAATGTAAGTATTTAACATTTATGTAATTATTACATTCTTTCACCTTGGATTACCTTAAACCATGAATCATCAAATTGAAAATTATAAAGGTGAACTTGATTTCACCTGAACCTTTCCACCCGCAATTCTGATAATTGTCATTATAAAGTATCATTTACGAAACCACATAGCTTTCATAAAAAATATATTTCAAAATAATAAAATTAATAATAGTAAAAACATCAGGTTATACAATTCAAAGTAAGTACACCCTGTATATACCGACATAGCTTAGTATACAAATTAATGTTTAATAGTATGGCACTCGGGTGACAACAGATTTCATATCTGTGAGATCATACTGTTGGTTAGAATTTTTTGCAAAGCCTGTGACTCCATATGGAGCAAACCTGTCCAGCCATTCCTTATCTTGATCTATGTTTAGCAGGTAAGCTGTGATCTTTCTTATCAGTGCGTCTGTAAATGTATGAAGAAAAAATGTGTGAATTATACTGAAATTAAAGGTTGAAAACTATTGGAGGGCCAACAGAATCTGGCATTTTTCAGGCAACATGTAGGGATTCATACATATGTCTAGTCTTGTATTCATCGCCTCCAAAAAGTACCAGACTTTGTTGACCTTCCGATAGATTTTATCCTATGTTAAATAAATAATTTCATTGCGTACCCGCAAGAGTTTTTTTTGTCATGATGCGATATGGAGGCAGAGGGCCTAAACTTGTTAAAATGTGAAGCGATTCAATTCCAGGTAATACATCTTTGTGATACTTAATGACTGGAGATTCTAATACTCCTATCTCTGCTTGCCTGCCTGCAACCATTTGCAGTGTAGCCACCTGACTGTCTGCATCTGCAAGTTTTGAATTGCGTAATTAATGCTTTTGTAATTTAAAATGATTTCAACCATTCAGATAAGTTTCATTTGAATTACTTAAATTGATACATAAGAGACAAAAAATGTAAGTATAGTTAAAAGCTGGCCTGATTAATTGGATAGTTTGAATTGAGAAACATTTGTATTATAACAAGAAATTCCAATACTACTGTAATATATTGTAACAAACTCATTCATTAATCTATTTGTTACTTTATACTAAAACCATTGAACAATTGAAAACTATGCTGATATAGAGAAAATTAATCCAAAAGTACTTAAACTTACCAAGGGTGTTGCCAAAAAAGGCAGGGCTCTCTCCTCTAGCATACAAATAATTAAACAGCAATGCAGCAGCTCCGATCTTTTGTTTTCTGTCTGGCAGAGAACATCTGTGACCTCTCAGATCATTGATAGTCTGCAAATGAATATCTTGAAGAATATCTTATATTTCGATCATCTGTTATATCTCATAACCGAAAAATAATAATAATTTTTCAGGATTGAATTTTAGATTACTTCGACATGTGGTGCACGGTCTGTTGCTACAATCACATCAGCATAGATGCAAGGTGAATTACTTTTGTTCAGGTAGTGTTCAAAGCAAAAACTGACTGGTAACAGTTCTCCATCTTTCCATTCTCCGCTTGCTGGCAGAACAGCTATCAAAAATAAAGAATGTGAAATGAAATAAAAGTTCAATGGTCAAACTACACTAGTTGTATAAACATGAATGCTTCGTATTTTTGTAAATTTAAGACAAAAACGTACCAATATCAGCAATTTCCTTTGCAACAGGTCTGTTACTTCTTGGTTCATACAAGAGAACTACTGGTTTCTCTGTAGCCACTTCGATTGCTTCTACAAGCACTTCGAACAAGCCGATCGGTAACGAAGGAACCAGATGAGTTGTTAGCACCAGGGGTTGTTCTGTTAACAGAGGTGTTGATAGTGGAGGACATTTACGTGGAACTGCTACATTCGAAGGCTTCTGGGCTTCCTATGAATTCAGTTATATGTTAATTTATTTTCTAATTCATCTTATTATTGCATATAACAGTAATATATTAATTTAACATATTAAATGATGTATAAATGATTTCAGTTATCGAATGTTGGAAGTTTTAATGGCGTCAAATGAAACTGACTGAAAATTTGAATGCTTTGTACGGCCTTGGGTCAAGACTAAAAGCCCTTAGCACTGAACATGTGTCTGTTTGACATCTAACTCATGGTGGAGACCAATTGAAAATGCCAGTTAAGGCTGGCACCTTTACATATATTGTAGTGGAGGTACAAAGTACTGGTTATTCAAGATCACTTACATGACTGTAAATCATAGTACACACAACCATCACATTTACAATTTTTTATGTGGTTGCTAATGTGATAAGTTATCTAAATCGTTTAAAGAAATAAAATGAAAGTAAAATTAAATTTGAATAATTAAATCATGTGGTTGGGAAACTGTTCTGTGACCTTGAACTGCCAATATTGATTTTTTTTAATACAGTAACAAACATCATGCTCTACTTTGGCTACTTTTCCATTGCGGCTAAATTTTGGCTATTCTTGCCCTCTTTTATGTTATGATCGGCGTCTTTTTCTTTTAAGTTGACACGACAAATCACAGCGGCAGCGGAGAAGTAGTCAGTGTGGGGCATTGTGTTTATTACCAACACACGTGAAAGTGCCAACCAAAAACTGTCCTTGTCTGACATTTTTAATTATGCTTTAGTATAGTTTGTAAACGTACTGTACCCTTTTCATCAACTATGCACGTCTATAA